>OZ020560.1:30596980-33080730 GCA_963971465.1 Lepidochitona cinerea
GACGTATAATTCAGAAGCTTTTAGTGCTTCTAGTCTCGAAGATGTACAATAAAGTATTCTTTTGAACTAATTTTGGCTTAGAATGAATGAATCGTCGTCCCGGTTATTTAAATTTTCTTTACTTTTCGAACACGTTTTCGGTTCGTACAGGCCACATACTGAATGTTTTTTCCTCATTCCAACGCCAATCATTTAATTTTTCGATGGCCTTCAAAGCCTCTTACTTTCGTGACGATCATAAATTTTGAAAAAGTTTAAATTTTGGAGGCTTATGTCACTTTAATGTTCAAGTTCAAGTTCATTTATTTCACTCAAAGAACGCCAGGTGGTAACAAAGGTACATTCAATAGTATGTATCAGACGTTAACACTGTACTCTCAAACCTTGATCCCAATAAAGCACTGGGTCCTGACATGATAAGCCCAAGATGTTTGATGGAGGGAAAAACTATATTATCACCCATTCTATCCCGTTTCTTTAACCACTCCCTAAAAAATGCCATTTTCCCGGAAAGCTGGAAGATTGCTAATGTAACCCCTTTATATAAAAAGGGTGACCGGGGAACGCCTTCTAACTATCGACCGATATCTCTTTTAAGTTGTTTAAGTAAAGTTATGGAGAGAACTGTTTTTAATCATATTTATAACCACGTCAAAAATCATATCACCCCTAATCAATCTGGCTTTCTCCCCTCTAATTCAACAGTCACACAGCTACTAGATCTCTATTTCCAAATAGCAAAGGCACTAGACGATCAAAAAGAAGTTTTGTTTTTATTTTTCGACATCTCTAAAGCTTTCGATCGCGTTTGGCATCGTGGCCTACTGTATAAATTAAATCTTTTCGGAATTTCGGGACACATTTTAGATTGGTTTAGAAGCTACATTACCAAACGTTGCCAACGCGTAGTTATCGATGGAACCGAATCAAATGTATTAAATATAAGGGCAGGTGTACCTCAAGGCTCAGTCCTCGGCCCCCTATTATTCCTGCTTTACATAAATGATCTCCCTGAAAATATTCTAAACAACATTCGCATGTTTGCAGATGATACTTGTCTCTATGTAATCTCCGAGAATCTTCAAAACAATCTTCCCTCAATTAACCACGATCTGATAGCCTTATCTGAGTGGGCACAAACTTGGCTTGTGAATTTTAATTCAGATAAGACCATTTATCTAACTATATCTCTCCGCACAAACCCGTCTACGCTCCCGATTACTTTCCAGGGTTCCGATCTCGAGCGTTCCTCAAAACACAAGCATCTTGGGGTAATTTTTAATACTAAAGCCAATTGGCGCGACCATATAGATTATATAATCAACAATGCTCTTAAAAAGTTATCTATGTTTAAAGGTCTAAAGTATATATTAAATCGAAAATGTTTAGAAATCATGTACAAGAGTTTTATCCGACCTTGTCTAGAATATGCGGATATTGTATGGGACAATCTTGATCAGTTATCCATTAATAGGCTTGAAAATTTACAGAAAGATGCTCTAAGAGTCATTACAGGTCTTACCTGTAGTGCTTCTTTAGAAAAATTATATAGTGAATCAGGTGTCACCCAATTGTCTACCAGACGGAAAACACATCGTTTATGTATGCTTTACAAAATTCTCCACGGAACATCTCCGCAGTCCTTATCTGATCATCTCCCCCAAACTACACACGAACGAAACCCATACAATATCCGCAACCCAAATTTATTCACACCCTATCAATGTAGAACAGAATTATTCCGAAGATCATTTTATCCGTCAACTATCCGCGATTGGAACGCCCTACCTACTACTGTTACAAACCAACCAACTTTCTCATCTTTTAAAAAACATTTGGAGTCTTTAGACCACATTCCCACCCCACCAGATTGGTATTATGTCGGCCAACGTAGTATAAACATCATACTCTGCCGCTTACGTAACCATTGTAGCAGCCTCAAAAAAGATCTTTTTGACAATTTCATTTCTGTCTCACCCAAATGTAGTTGTGGTTACCACGAAGAGACCGCCGACCATTATTTACTTCATTGCCCACTATTTAATGACCAAAGAACAACCTTGAAAGCAGATCTAGAAAATCTAAACACATCTTGGGAATTGACAGATTATGATACTGATGTATTGTTATCTGGTGATCCCAGACAATCTACTTACAAAAATACTGAAATGCAAAAAGCTCTATGTAAGTATATTTCGAACACAAATCGTTTCTAGTTACGCCTGTCTTTGTTTTACCTTTCGTTACCATTTTACTGAATTTCAAAAATAGACACCTGACTCTCGGAGGGACCAATTGACATCAGCCTAAAGGAAATACCAACAACACGGACGTGCAGCCAGCTACATATAATTATGACATCTATAAATTTACAACAATAGTATGTTCATTATTATGTATTTATTCCATATTATGTTAATTGATTGTACCTTTGATTGTATTATCATCTTTGTAAGGAGACGCACTAACAAGCTTTGGCTTATAGCGCTCCTGTCAAAAAATAAATTGATTTAAACCAATAGTATGTATAGTAACATGTCAACATGGCGGTTGTCAGACATACGTCATACAATTATTTGGTACATGAAATATATCGTGATAGTCCTTGCTTTATAAACTTAACAAATTTACATAGAGTTGATTTACTTCCATTTAACAACAGTTTTAAATGATTTAGGTCTTTAAATCTTACATAGTAAGGTAGAATTTACATTTCTCTTAAATCATGCAAAAGATTACATTCTACAACAAAATGAAACTCGTCACATACTTTTCTTTCGTTACAGAGTTTACCAAATCGTCCTTCGCGAGGAGTATTTGTATATCGACCAGTTTCAATTGGAAGGCAATGATTGGATAATCTAAATCTGGCTAAGACAAGACTCTGTTTGTATTGAAGATTTTTAATGTAATGTTCCATCTCGAAATCTTTTTTAAAAAGCTTATAGAGATAGCATTTTGGGCTTTCGTTAATTACAGACATCCACTCTTGAGTATATTGATCCCGGAGTCTTGTCTTTACTGATTTAGTGATCCAAGTGGGGTTCTTGGTTTTCACATCGCACCATAGATGTCCCATGCTACAATTGTTTAAAATATCTTGAACATACAAAAGCCATGGTGAAGAATAAATCGTAGAGAGTACATAAATATTTAAACATTAAATGACTGAGTTTAGTTTCACTGTCATTTGCTAATTTACACCAAAACTGAACCATTCTAGTTTTTATTGTAAAGATAGTGGGTATCGACCCAATTCACCAAGAACCATTGCATTCATTGTAGATGTTTTTACACCAAGCATATGTTTACAAAATGTTAGCTGGACCTTATCTATTACATCTGTGTTAGTATGGCCCCACACTTCACACTTGTATGTAAGGATTGGTAGAACTAAAATATCAAAAAGATACAACTGGAGCTCAATAGATAGAAGATGTTCTCTGCTCTTTCCAATTAAAGCATACATAGCTTGAAGTACTCCATTTTAATCCTGACTGTTTAAATCTAAGGAAGTTCTCACGACTTATTGTTCACTTTACTTCCTCTCGCTGTGAGCTCTGCTAGTGGTATAACTTCGCCGTTCTATTATCGCCTACGACACGAGAGTAACTCAGCAAGTAGGGAGTTTATTTGGTGGGTTATGATTTCCAACTCGCGAGATTAAGTGAGATACCCAGCGGAGAGATTGAGGGCACCTTAAACCAAGTAGGCGGAGTGAGTTGTATTTCAATACGCTTGGATTTGTATGCCCTGAGCAAGAGTTCAATTCCGGTTGCCGCCTCCCCATGCTAGCTATAATGTGTGCTTTGCTCAATGTCTCTTTAAAACAAAAGAACCTACAAACACACGGTGTAATGTCCGCTCTGTGTCTCATTCAACTAGATGAGATTTGCTCACGTTGTCAAAACAAAAATTATATTTAAAGGGATCCGTTTTCGGTAGCTGACAATCACCTTTGCTGCCTCACTCCTTACAACACCTGATCAAACCCTGCTTTGGAAACATACATAAAAGATCTGTCAAAGCTATTTTCATAAAGAAAAATGTACGAATGTTCAGATTACAGTTCTGATTTGTGCGATGAGGTTTTATTTTCCAAATTTATACCGACAAGAATAGATTTTGATGATGAAAATTCTCGAGACAGTGGATTAGGAGAAGAGAGCTACAAGTGTCTTTCTCCATTATCAGATGACCAATTATCGATCAAATCCCCTTCTACAAAATCACCATTAAAACAGAATTTTAGATTTATTCAAAGTTTGGTAAGTTTATAGAAGGATATCACGTTTTCTGACATTTTAGTTTGAAATAACAACAGCGTCTCTGTGTAAATGCTACTTGGTTTTTGTTTTCAAATACATATGTTGATTTTGTTTCAGAACTTTGACAGCCCTGATTCCAAATGTCGCTCGTTGTTTCTCGGATTTGATTCTCCTGACTTCAATTTATCCGCCTCACTTACTCCCTTTTCTTCCAGAAATCAGGTAAACATTTACGTGATGTAATGGGTTGCTTTTTATCTTCTCATTTTACTAATTGATACAATGTTGAATAAATTACTTATAGAATTAGAAATTATATGAATATCTGCTCATTTCTTCAGAGTCGTCCCAACCGTAAGAGACAAAGTCCATGTATCGACGAGGAAGAGACAACACCTCTTATAAAACGCAGAAGATGTCTTGATACTTTGGATTTACCCGAGGTTAACAGCGAAAGTGGTTTTGCATCAGTGTGTCACCTAGCAACGGAAAACCATATCAAGACGACCTTAGACCGAGTATCTACTGACGCCAACTTGATCAGTGATGGAAGTAAAAGTTGTTGTCTTCCCACAATCCCCAGCAAACATCAAGATTTGAAATCCATTTCTCCACAAACACTCGCCGATGTTGTAAACAACGAGTATGATGACGTCATTGGAAACTACGTCATTGTGGACTGTCGCTACCCCTACGAATTTAATGGTGGTCATATAAAGGTATGACGGCATGAATTTATATTCGCTTTTCTGATAACCATTCATGCTACAACCGATTATGCTTATACGTTTGTTATTAATAATACGTTTTAATAATAATTTGTAATTTTCTATCGCCAGGGTGCCAGAAACTACTATACTAGAGAACTTGTAATGGAAGAGTTAGTTGAAAGGCAACTTCATAGCGACGAACCAAATAAAAGAACCGTCTTGATATTTCACTGTGAATTCTCATCGGAAAGAGGACCAAAACTGTAAGTATCATTCAGTTGTGCAATTACTTCGTTTTTGAAGACCATACATATTCTGATTCAATTATCTAGTTTGCAATTTTGAATAATTCCTTACTAAAATGGTAATTGTTCTTTTTTAAGATCTCGCTTTTTACGATCAATGGACCGTGAACGTAATGCAGATTCCTACCCGTTCTTGTTTTACCCAGAAATCTACATCCTTCACGGTGGATACAAAGAGTTTTTCGCTACTCAAAAGGTAATATATCATCGATTTTATCATTTGAGACCAATCCATCCTTTTGAATCGATTGATAAAAACATCAGACAGCTTCTTCTCATTCTCGTTAACCATGTGTTTTCTTTTGTAGTGAAGTTTTTTTAGTTATATGAATTTATCTTTTTTGTTTCAGGATTTGTGTTTCCCACAGACTTATGTTCCAATGTATGAGGATGGCTACAAAGAGGATTTGAAGAAATTCAAAGTCAAATCCAAATCCTGGGCTGGCGAGAAACAACGTCCAAAACTACGAGGAGGGTTCAATTTCTAAAAACAACGAGCCTGGTCTCTAATTTGTTGCTTTGTCTTGTTTTCATGTGGCTATAAGTGCAATTGTTGCTTATTTGTTTATTTTTTTATGGCGGTCGTTAGCCATTTTATTTATATGAAGATTTTTTGTTGTTGTTATATTGGTTTATTATTTCGAATAAAATGAATTGTAATATTATAAAAACTAGTGTTTTGTCTTTTACATAGTAATATTATTTGTAAAATGTTGTTGATATCTTATCACTATAAACCGGTATGGGAAATTGAAGTCTTAAAGTGATCTGTGTGTGTAAGACTCGAGAAGATCGCAGTAGAAGTAATATTTTGAAAAAGACTTTATTATGAAAACAAGCAACTGAACATGTAATAACAAAAACAATGATATAATGTTTAGGCCGAAGTGGATCGAATGAAAGGAGTAGACGAACAGAGATATGACGTAATACGGCGAGTCATTCGAGACTCCTCGGAACTTCAACACAAACACAAATCCACTCTGAAGCTTCGGGGATTTACGTGCGTGACGGATTTACGTGATGGATGACTTGCATTGGGCTGAGTTTGGTTTGGCATATATTGAAAACTACCCGACGCTTACAATGTCTATACCTACCAACTTAAGGCTGTAAATTACTGTAGCCTACCTTTTATTTCTGTCTGGTTATAATACTTAAGTTAAATGTATGTATATATGTTACTTTTCCTCTTATGGCAAATGTTTTGGCCAGAGAGTAATAAGCAAAACTATCTAGATGTAATTAGAAAGGAAATAAAAGCAATTAAGCGTCTATTAGTTTATTCCAAAATTCAGCTGGATCTTGAGTTTATTATTATCAGATCTAATAAAGAACACTGAGTGTTTTAATAATTCTCAAATCGCAATTGATATTTTTCTAAATATTTATATTTATATATTTTACTTATTTACCCATTCTGGGTTTTCACTCAAGCGACCTGTTGCCAGTTACCACCGGAAGATCGTGGGTTTCCTCTGGGCATAGAGCCCGGTTTCCTCCCACAATTAAACTGGCAATGCCGCCATATAAGGGAAATAATCTTGAGCGCGGCGTAAAACACCAAACAATCAATCAATCAACCAATGATCTGTGGCGTGGTTTAGACTGGCTGTGATTTAAACCCGCGGCCCATTGATCTGTGACTTGGTTTAGACTGAGATACTATCATCGCTTTGAAGACTCAACCCTATCCAGTCCCAATTTGTTAAAATAAATAACCTTAATGTAAGTTAAGGGTTTCCAAATGTGGGCTTCAATCGAACAAGTTAGCAGAAAGTAAAACAATATGTTTCGGGCAATTTGTTTTTGGTAACAGGCGCATTCTGCATATTCTACTAGCATGTTTCTATCATTATGTGAAATTTAACGTTCAAAAGTTGACATCTCCTTAAAGTGACATGGGCTGCCGAAATGTTGATATTTTGACGTTAAAATAGAATGTTTAAACTATTGGCTATTTTTCTCAAGACGTATAACTCAGAAGCTTTTAGTGCTTCTAGTCTCGAAGATGTACCATAAAGTATTCTTTTGAACTAATTTTGGCTTAAAATGAATGAATCGTCGTCCCGGTTATTTAAATTTTCTTTACTTTTCGAACACGTTTTTGGTTCGTACAGGCCACATACTGAATGTATTTCCTCATTCCAACGCCAATCATTTAGTTTTTCGATGGCCTTCAAAGCCTCTTACTTTCGTGACGATCATACATTTTGAAAAAGTTTGAATTTTGGAGGCTTATGTCACTTTAATGTTCAAGTTCAAGTTCATTTATTTCACTCAAACCACGCCAGGTGGTAACAAAGGTACATTCAATAGTATGTATAGTAACAGGTCAACATGGCGGTTGTCAGACATACGTCATACAATTATTTTGTACATGAAATATATCGTGATAGTCCTTGCTTTATAAACTTAACAAATTTACACAGAGTTGATTTACTTCCATTTATTAACAGTTTAAAATGATTTAGGTCTTTAAATCTTACATAATAAGGTGGAATTTACATTTCTCTTAAGTCATACAAAAGATTACATTCTACAACAAAATTAAACTCGTCACATACTTTTCTTTCGTTACAGAGTTTACAAAATCGTCCTTCGCGAGGAGTATTTGTATATCGACCAGTTTCAATTGGAAGGCAATGATTGGATAATCTAAATCTGGCTAAGACAAGACTCTGTTTGTATTGAAGATTTTTAATGTAATGTTCCATCTCGAAATCGTTTTTAAAAAGCTTATATAGATAGCATTTTGGGCTTTCGTTAATTACAGACATCCACTCTTGAATATATTGATCACGGAGTCTTGTCTTTACTGATTTAGTGATCCAAGTGGGGTTCTTGGTTTTCACATCGCACCATAGATGTCCCATGCCACAATTGTTTTAAATATCTTGAACATACAAAAGCCATGGTGAAGAATAAATCTTAGAAAGTACATAAATATTTAAACATTAAATGACTGAGTTTAGTTTCACTGTCATTTGCTAATTTAAACCAAAACTGAACCATTCTAGTTTTTATTGTAAAGATAGTGGGTATCGACCCAATTCACCAAGAACCATTGCATTCATTGTAGATGTTTTTACACCAAGCATATGTTTAAAAAATGTTAGCTGGACCTTATCTATTACATCTGTGTTAGTATGGCCCCACACTTCACACTTGTATGTAAGGATTGGTAGAACTAAAATATCCAAAAGATACAACTGGAGCTCAATAGATAGAAGATGTTCTCTGCTCTTTCCAATTAAAGCATACATAGCTTGAAGTACTCCACTTTAATCCTGACTGTTTAAATCTAAGGAAGTTCTCACGACTTATTGTTCACTTAACTTCCTCTCGCTGTGAGCTCTGCTAGTGGTAGAACTTCGCCGTTCTATTCTCGTCTACGACACGAGAGTAACTCAGCAGGTAGGGAGTTTATTTGGTGAGTTATGTTTTCCAACTCGCGAGATTAAGTGAGATCCCCAGCAGAGAGATTGAGGGCACCTTAAACCAAGTAGACGGAGTGAGTTGTATTTTAATACGCTTGGATTTGTATGCCCTGAGCAAGAGTTCAATTCCGGTTGCCGCCTCCCCATGCTAGCTATAATGTGTGCTTTGCTCAATGTCTCTTTAAAACAAAAGAACCTCCAAACACACGGTGAAATTTCCGCTCTGTGTCTCATTCAACTAGATGAGATTGGCTCACGTTGTCAAAACAAAAATGATATTTAAAGGGATCCGTTTTCGGTAGCTGACAATCACCTTTGCTGCCTCACTCCTTACAACACCTGACCAAACCCTGCTTTGGAAACATACATAAAATATCTGTCAAAGCTATTTTCATAAAGAAAAATGTACGAATGTTCAGAGTACAGTTCTGATTTGTGCGATGAGGTTTTATTTTCCAAATTTATACCGACAAGAATAGATTTTGATGATGAAAATTCTCGAGACAGTGGATTAGGAGAAGAGAGCTACAAGTGTCTTTCTCCATTATCAGATGACCAATTATCGATCAAATCCCCTTCTACAAAATCACCATTAAAACAGAATTTTAGATTTATTCAAAGTTTGGTAAGTTTATAGAAGGATATCACGATCACGTTTTCTGACATTTTAGTTTGAAATAACAATAGCGTCTCTGTGTAAATGCTACTTGGTTTTTGTTTTCAAATACATATGTTGATTTTGTTTCAGAACTTTGACAGCCCTGATTCCAAATGTCGCTCGATGTTTCTCGGATTTGATTCTCCTGACTTCAATTTATCCGCCTCACTTACTCCCTTTTCTTCCAGAAATCAGGTAAACATTTACGTGATGTAATGGGTTGCTTCGTTACCAAGAAGAAGACATACAAGGCACAAAGCTACCAGGAAAATAAGGTGGATAAAAACACCAATGTTTTCGAAAAAAATGACGTCTTCCTAAGAACGGGTAAAACAAAATGGGAACTGAGGTACAAAATTTACTCAGAAAGCCTTGAGTAAATTTATGTGACGTCATCGGGCTTGTCGGTAATTATGTTGTGGGCAATTTTTAGATCTGCAATATGCCTTAGACAAACAGTGCCCTTTAAAAGTGTGCCCTTTAAAAAAATTTCAAGTGTTCGCACGCTAGTACTTAATTGTCTTCTTTAAAATCAACCTCACTGCTTCCTTCCGGTTTCTCGCAGCCTTGTTTTCATAATCTTCAGTTATTTAGCTTCATTTACCCGACGATGACTTAACTTTCGCCTACCTTACAAGTCCTTCAACTTGCCCCTTGAGACCGTGTCACTCACGAACGGCTTGAGTAACTCAGCAGGCAGATTGTTTACCGCGTGAGTTTTGGTTGTAGATTGAGAGAGCCTCCTTCCTCATACAGCACTTCACTGTTGAGGACCAAATTACATTTTTGGACCAGCAGCTGAGCTTCAAGTGGGGTATTCTGTGTTCTTTTCAAAAATACTTAAAAGACAAAACACACCAATTTACACCATTGCAATTTCCGTTTATCTCTCTTTTCACTGACTTACATTCGCCCAGCTTGTCAACACAATCAACCCTACTTAATGGCGTCTGTCTCCCATGATAAAACTGGCAACACTGCTATACAAGTGGAACAACCTGGAGTGCGCTGTAAAGCACCAAACAATCAATTCATTATTCTCAAGCTTTGTAACTGTACCTCCATCTTTATACAACATGTATTTTTGTATATAACCTCATATGTCACAATGTGACCAGAGTGAAATAAAGTTCAGTTCAGTTTCAGTTCGATACCAAAACTCCTTCCACACATTTGGTTTGTCTTTGTCGTCTTGCTTTCTTAGAGGTAGATTCAACGAATATCAACCGCACATTTAAGGAATATTTTGTGCACCACAAAACAGTTTGTCGGGCCATTCGAGACTCCTCGGAACTTCAACACAAACACAAATCCACTCTGAAGCTTCGGGGATTTACGTGCGTGGCGGATTTACGTGATGGATGACTTGCATTGGGCTGAGTTTGGTTTGGCATATATCGAAAACTACTCGACGCTTAAAATGTTCATGCCTACCAACTTAAAGCTGTAAATTACTGTAGCCTACCTTTTATTTGTGTCTGGTTATGATATTTAAGCTAAATGTATGTATATATGTTACTTTTCCTCTTATGGTAAATATTTTGGCCAGAGAGTAATAAGCAAAACTATCATGATTTGATTAGAAAGGAAATAAAAGCCATTAAGCGTCTATTATTAAAACACCTTATATTCACAGTAATATAATTTGTAAAATGTTGTTGATATTTTATAAACTGATCACTATAAACCGGTTTGGGAAGTTGAAGTCTTAAACTGACACATGTGTACAAACCCAAACAAACGTGTGTAATAATACCCTCTATTGATATTTAATTGTATGGGAAATTGAAGTCGTAAAGTGATCTGTGTGTACATATGCAATCGTTTGAAATACAGCTTAGGGTGTTATAATACTCTCTCTTACAATTGACCTTTTAGGTCAGCGCCACGTTTGTAGTCCAAGCTTTTGAAAAAAGATACACATGCTCAGGAAAACGGCTCGGTGACGTCATGAACATTACAACGTCACAATGCCAGTACTCTGAGATTGTCTAACCTTTTGGAACCATAACATGTTGCGCTCTCATTGAGGTCAATTATTTGCTATCCCTCCGCAGACGGAGATAGAAATCCTCACTTACTAGTAATTAGAGAGGAAATAAAAGCCACAAAGCGTCAATTAATTTATTCCAAAAATTCTGCTGAATCTTGAGTTTATCGTGATCAGATATATTAAAGGATATTGAGCGCTTTAATAATTCTCAAATCATAATTGATTTATTAAAAATATTTATATAGATGCTTTTCTCTTTTTTTAAAACGTCCTGTTCTGTTCTTATTATGTTTAGGCTTACTATTGTACAGCTAAAAACGCCTCTTAGTTATAGGCAGAAGTAAGATAATAGATATAATTTAAAGTCACAATTCTTCCAATAAATAAGCTAGTCTAATTAAGGTTAAAATGTTATTTTCTTTTAAGGGACTAATCGTGTATTAATGTTTATATTTTATAAAGTTATACGAATCTGAAACATAAAGGCGATTTTCTTGATGAATGCTGAAAAGTAGATTTATTGTCTTACGGATGGTTTCGGTAGATGAAACAAGAGGTCTTACATGGGTGAACCGTATTGTAGTAAGTTTTTTAAAGTGTAATTTATAATTATGAATCGGACAAACTGTAAAACAAAACCACAAAAAGTCTGAAAATGATGAAATCACCGGCCAGGCTGTAAGCGTCCTGAGGTGCGAGGATAGAAATTCCCGCCCGACTGAAACTAGAAGTAAACAAACCAGCTGTAAAGGAATTCACAAATCGTATTAATCTCCTCAGTGATCATCCAAACATCTTTGAAATCTGTGCACGTAATTGACCGATTGCTTGATGAAGTCACTTGCAATTTAGGCGCAAAACATTTCGGTGGATTGCGGGATGTTCAGATAAATCTATAAAATAGCGGAAGGAATAATACTGTACCGAAAAGAAGACGTACAAGGCACAAAGCTACCAGGAAAAAGTGACATCTCCCTAAGCACTGGTAAACAAAATTGTGAACTGGGGTACATAATTTACCCCGAAAGCCCTGTGTAAATTTATGTGACGTCATCAGGCTCGGCGGTAATTATGATGTGGGCATTTTTTAGATCTGCTATTTGCCTTAGACGCACAGTTCCCTTTAAAAGTCATTTTCAAGTGTTGGTACGCTAGTCCCTAATTAAGTCTTCTTGAAAAGTCAACCATCCGGTTTGTCACAACCTTGTTTTCATAATCTTCAGTTATTTAGCTCCATTTGCCCGACGATTACTTGACTTTCGCCTATCTGACAACTCCTTCAACTTGCCCCTTAAGACCGTGTCACTCACGAACGGCTTGAGTAACTCAGCAGGCAGATGGTTTACCACGTGAGTTTTGGTCGCAGATTGAGAGAGCCTCCTTCCTCATACACCACTTCACTCTTAAGGACCAAATTAAACTTTCAGACCAGCAGCTGAGCTTCACGTGGGGTATTTGGTGTCTTTTCAAATTATTTAAAGACAAAACCCACCAATTTACAACATTGCAATTTCCCTTTATTTCTCTTTTCACTGACATACATTCCTACACGCTGTCAAAACAATCAACCCTATTTAAAGGAGTCTGTTTCCTAAAGTAGACAGTCACTTTCAGTTCGATCTTACTACCAAAACTCCTTCCACACATGTACTTTGTTGTCTTGCCTGCTTAGAGATAGAGTCAACGAATACCAACAACATATTTAAGAAATCTTTTGCGCACCACAACATGTCTTCTTGTGAAGAGAGTACCGACGATGTAAGCAGAAATGCTGCAGTAAATTTTGTAGACGAGACTTCAAAAGATAGTGGAATTGGTGACGACGATAGTGAAAGTTGTAAATGTCTATCTCCAGCATTTGATTGTCAAACAGTACATTTTGAAAACATTTCTGAGAAACCCGGATTGAAAACTAACTTCAGACCGTTCCGATGTCTGGTAAGTTAATTTGAGACATTTTTCTGTTCGATAATATCAAACCCTTTAAGCAGAACCAAGATGAACTGAAAAAAATATGTGCCTCTTTTTTAAATTACAACTTACAATTCATTTTGTTCTCAGAGTTTCGACAGTCATGTGGACGATTATTCACTCCCTTTGGCAGACATTGCCTCCCCATTGAGAAAAGATACGGACATCTTAAGTCGCCGGATCCGTAAAAGACAAAGTCCAACCACAGAAGAAGAAGAAACTACACCTGTTATAAAACGACGACGAGGTATTGACAGACTCAAGAGATTCAACAGTTTGGATTTGCCGGAAGTGACCTGTGCTGACCATTCAACGCTGTCCTGTGATACGGATACAGAATACCATATTAAATCAACCTTGGACAGAGTTTCTTCAGACACAAACTTAATCAGCGATGGTAGCAAAAGTTGCTGTTTACCGACAATCCCATGCAAACACCAAGATTTGAAATCCATCACATCAGAAACACTCGCAAAGGTTGTCAACAACGAATATGATGACGTCATTGGGAAATGTGTGGTGGTGGACTGCCGCTACCCTTACGAGTTTGAAGGCGGTCATATAAAGGGTGCGAAAAATTACTTCACAAAGGATCTAATAATGGAACATTTAATTGAAAAGAAAGTTCAATCCGAAAACCCCCAAAAGAGAAACGTCCTCATCTTTCATTGCGAATTTTCTTCCGAAAGAGGGCCCAAGCTGTAAGTACACGTTTACAGTTCAACGGAATATGTTATATACTGTTCAACTTTAATTGTTAGATGGTTTAAAGTTCTTCATATTCTAAACTAAACTTTGTATTTTTATCATATCCAGGTCCCGTTTCTTGCGATCAATGGACCGTGAACGTAATGTAGATTCCTACCCGTTCTTGTTTTACCCGGAAATCTACATTCTTCACGGTGGATACAAGGAGTTCTTTGCTACTCAAAAGGTAAAATCTCTTCCATAAATGTTATAAAACACGCATCTTGCCAATATTGTATATGTTTCCTTTTGATTAAGATAGTCATAACAGATTTTTATGAAATGAAAGTCAGAAAAGCTTTAACGATTTTTTCAGAAGTAAATTATTTACATTTAAAGTAAATAATATAAAGAACTATGAAAAGAACTAAAGCTATCACCCAATCTGTTTTTGAAGTTAATTGTTCTTCTTATTCGTGTTTTAGAACTTATGTTTCCCCCAAACCTATGTCCCAATGCTTCAAGATGGTTATAAAGAAGATTTAAAGAAATTCAAAGTGAAATCCAAATCTTGGGGCGGCGAAAAACAAAGTTCAAAGCTTCGAAAGACCCTCAGATTTTAGACCCCCTCCTTCCCGGTTTTGTTATTTCTTCGAATTGTTTTCTGTTTGTTTATTATTTTATGGCGTATGTTGGCCATATATTTATAAATTTCTTGTTACACCTATATTACAAAGGTATAATTTATTGAGAAGCCCAATAAAACCCGACAAACTGTTGTTAAATTTAGTCTTATAAAATGTGTTTTTTTTATTTACAAGTAAAAGTATTTGTTAATCATCATTTATTATTGAGCGCCATAATTATGAGATGCAACCCAAAATCGAAGATGTATCATAAAGTATTCTTCTGAACTAACTTTGGCTTAGAATGAATGAATGGTCGTCTCGGTTATTTAAGTTTTCTTTTCTTTTCGAACACGTTTTTGGTTCGTACAGGCCACATACTCAATGCATTTTCCTCATTCCAACGCCAATCATTTAGTTTTCCGATGGCCTTCAAAGCCTCTTACTTTCGTGACGATCATACATTTTGAAAAAGTTTGAATTTTGGAGGCTTATGTCACTTTAATGTTCAAGTTCATTTATTTCGCTCAAACCACGCCAGGTGGTAACAAAGGTACATTAAATAGTATGTATAGTAACAGGTCAACATGGCGGTTGTCAGACATACGTCATACAATTATTTGGTACATGAAATATATCGTGATAGTCCTTGCTTTATAAACTTAACAAATTTACACAGAGTTGATTTACTTCCATTTAACAACAGTTTAAAATGATTTAGGTCTTTAAATCTTACATAATAAGGTGGAATTTACATTTCTCTTAAATCATGCAAAAGATTACATTCTACAACAAAATGAAACTCGTCACATACTTTTCTTTCGTTACAGAGTTTACAGAGTCCTTCGCGAGGAGTATTTGTATATCGACCAGTTTCAATTGGAAGGCAATGATTGGATAATCTAAATCTGGCTAAGACAAGACTCTGTTTGTATTGAAGATTTTTAATGTAATGTTCCATCTCGAAATCGTTTTTAAAAAGCTTATAGAGATAGCATTTTGGGCTTTCGTTAATCACAGACATCCACTCTTGAATATATTGATCACGGAGTCTTGTCTTTACTGATTTAGTGATCCAAGTGGGGTTCTTGGTTTTCACATCGCACCATAGATGTCCCATGCCACAATTGTTTAAAATATCTTGAACATACAAAAGCCATGGTGAAGAATAAATCTTAGAGAGTACATAACTATTTAAACATTAAATGACTGAGTTTAGTTTCACTGTCATTTGCTAATTTACACCAAAACTGAACCATTCTAGTTTTTATTGTAAAGATAGTGGGTATCGACCCAATTCACCAAGAACCATTGCATTCATTGTAGATGTTTTTACACCAAGCATATGTTTAAAAAATGTTAGCTGGACCTTATCTATTACATCTGTGTTAGTATGGCCCCGCACTTCACACTTGTATGTAAGGATTGGTAGAACTAAAATATCAAAAAGATACAACTGGAGCTCAATAGATAGAAGATGTTCTCTGCTCTTTCCAATTAAAGCATACATAGCTTGAAGTACTCCACTCTAATCCTGACTGTTTAAATCTAAGGAAGTTCTCACGACTTATTGTTCACTTAACTTCCTCTCGCTGTGAGCTCTGCTAGTGGTATAACTTCGCCGTTCTATTATCGCCTACGACACGAGAGTAACTCAGCAAGTAGGGAGTTTATTTGGTGGGTTATGTTTTCCAACTCGCGAGATTAAGTGAGATCCCCAGCGGAGAGATTGAGGGCACCTTAAACCAAGTAGACGGAGTGAGTTGTATTTCAATACGCTTGGATTTGTATGCCCTGAGCAAGAGTTCAATTCCGGTTGCCGCCTCCCCATGCTAGCTATAATGTGTGCTTTGCTCAATGTCTCTGTAAAACAAAAGAACCTACAAACACACGGTGTAATGTCCGCTCTGTGTCTCATTTAACTAGATGAGATTTGCTCACGTTGTCAAAACAAAAATTATATTTAAAGGGATCCGTTTTCGGTAGCTGACAATCACCTTTGCTGCCTCACTCCTTACAACACCTGATCAAACCCTGCTTTGGAAACATACATAAAAGATCTGTCAAAGCTATTTTCATAAAGAAAAATGTACGAATGTTCAGATTACAGTTCTGATTTGTGCGATGAGGTTTTATTTTCCAAATTTATACCGACAAGAATAGATTTTGATGATGAAAATTCTCGAGACAGTGGATTAGGAGAAGAGAGCTACAAGTGTCTTTCTCCATTATCAGATGACCAATTATCGATCAAATCCCCTTCTACAAAATCACCATTAAAACAGAATTTTAGATTTATTAAAAGTTTGGTATGTTTATAGAAGGATATCACGTTTTCTGACATTTTAGTTTGAAATAACAATAGCGTCTCTGTGTAAATGCTACTTGGTTTTTGTTTTCAAATACATATGTTGAGTTTGTTTCAGAACTTTGACAGCCCTGATTCCAAATGTCGCTCGTTGTTTCTCGGATTTGATTCTCCTGACTTCAATTTATCCGCCTCACTTACTCCCTTTTCTTCCAGAAATCAGGTAAACATTTACGTGATGTAATGGGTTGCTTCGTTACCAAGAAGAAGACATACAAGGCACAAAGCTACCAGGAAAATAAGGTGGATAAAAACACCAATGTTTTCGAAAAAAATGACGTCTTCCTAAGAACGGGTAAAACAAAATGGGAACTGAGGTACAAAATTTACTCAGAAAGCCTTGAGTAAATTTATGTGACGTCATCGGGCTTGTCGGTGATTATGTTGTGGGCAATTTTTAGATCTGCAATATGCCTTAGACAAACAGTGCCCTTTAAAAGTGTGCCCTTTAAAAAAATTTCAAGTGTTCGCACGCTAGTACTTAATTGTCTTCTTTAAAATCAACCTCACTGCTTCCTTCCGGTTTCTCGCAGCCTTGTTTTCATAATCTTCAGTTATTTAGCTTCATTTACCCGACGATGACTTAACTTTCGCCTACCTTACAAGTCCTTCAACTTGCCCCTTGAGACCGTGTCACTCACGAACGGCTTGAGTAACTCAGCAGGCAGATTGTTTACCGCGTGAGTTTTGGTCGCAGATTGAGAGAGCCTCCTTCCTCATACAGCACTTCACTGTTGAGGACCAAATTACATTTTTGGACCAGCAGCTGAGCTTCAAGTGGGGTATTCTGTGTTCTTTTCAAAAATACTTAAAAGACAAAACACACCAATTTACACCATTGCAATTTCCGTTTATCTCTCTTTTCACTGACTTACATTCGCCCAGCTTGTCAACACAATCAACCCTACTTAATGGCGTCTGTCTCCCATGATAAAACTGGCAACACTGCTATACAAGTGGAACAACCTGGAGTGCGCTGTAAAGCACCAAACAATCAATTCATTATTCTCAAGCTTTGTAACTGTACCTCCATCTTTATACAACATGTATTTTTGTATATAACCTCATATGTCACAATGTGACCAGAGTGAAATAAAGTTCAGTTCAGTTTCAGTTCGATACCAAAACTCCTTCCACACATTTGGTTTGTCTTTGTCGTCTTGCTTTCTTAGAGGTAGATTCAACGAATATCAACCGCACATTTAAGGAATATTTTGTGCACCACAAAACAGTTTGTCGGGCCATTCGAGACTCCTCGGAACTTCAACACAAACACAAATCCACTCTGAAGCTTCGGGGATTTACGTGCGTGGCGGATTTACGTGATGGATGACTTGCATTGGGCTGAGTTTGGTTTGGCATATATCGAAAACTACTCGACGCTTAAAATGTTCATGCCTACCAACTTAAAGCTGTAAATTACTGTAGCCTACCTTTTATTTGTGTCTGGTTATGATATTTAAGCTAAATGTATGTATATATGTTACTTTTCCTCTTATGGTAAATATTTTGGCCAGAGAGTAATAAGCAAAACTATCATGATTTGATTAGAAAGGAAATAAAAGCCATTAAGCGTCTATTATTAAAACACCTTATATTCACAGTAATATAATTTGTAAAATGTTGTTGATATTTTATAAACTGATCACTATAAACCGGTTTGGGAAGTTGAAGTCTTAAACTGACACATGTGTACAAACCCAAACAAACGTGTGTAATAATACCCTCTATTGATATTTAATTGTATGGGAAATTGAAGTCGTAAAGTGATCTGTGTGTACATATGCAATCGTTTGAAATACAGCTTAGGGTGTTATAATACTCTCTCTTACAATTGACCTTTTAGGTCAGCGCCACGTTTGTAGTCCAAGCTTTTGAAAAAAGATACACATGCTCAGGAAAACGGCTCGGTGACGTCATGAACATTACAACGTCACAATGCCAGTACTCTGAGATTGTCTAACCTTTTGGAACCATAACATGTTGCGCTCTCATTGAGGTCAATTATTTGCTATCCCTCCGCAGACGGAGATAGAAATCCTCACTTACTAGTAATTAGAGAGGAAATAAAAGCCACAAAGCGTCAATTAATTTATTCCAAAAATTCTGCTGAATCTTGAGTTTATCGTGATCAGATATATTAAAGGATATTGAGCGCTTTAATAATTCTCAAATCATAATTGATTTATTAAAAATATTTATATAGATGCTTTTCTCTTTTTTTAAAACGTCCTGTTCTGTTCTTATTATGTTTAAGCTTACTATTGTACAGCTAAAAACGCCTCTTAGTTATAGGCAGAAGTAAGATAATAGATATAATTTAAAGTCACAATTCTTCCAATAAATAAGCTAGTCTAATTAAGGTTAAAATGTTATTTTCTTTTAAGGGACTAATCGTGTATTAATGTTTATATTTTATAAAGTTATACGAATATGAAACATAAAGGCGATTTTCTTGATGAATGCTGAAAAGTATATTTATTGTCTTACGGATGGTTTCGGTAGATGAAACAAGAGGTCTTACATGGGTGAACCGTATTGTAGTAAGTTTTTTAAAGTGTAATTTATAATTATGAATCGGACAAACTGTAAAACAAAACCACAAAAAGTCTGAAAATGATGAAATCACCGGCCAGGCTGTAAGCGTCCTGAGGTGCGAGGATAGAAATTCCCGCCCGACTGAAACTAGAAGTAAACAAACCAGCTGTAAAGGAATTCACAAATCGTATTAATCTCCTCAGTGATCATCCAAACATCTTTGAAATCTGTGCACGTAATTGACCGATTGCTTGATGAAGTCACTTGCAATTTAGGCGCAAAACATTTCGGTGGATGCGGGATGTTCAGATAAATCTATAAAATAGCGGAAGGAATAATACTGTACCGAAAAGAAGACGTACAAGGCACAAAGCTACCAGGAAAAAGTGACATCTCCCTAAGCACTGGTAAACAAAATTGTGAACTGGGGTACATAATTTACCCCGAAAGCCCTGTGTAAATTTATGTGACGTCATCAGGCTCGGCGGTAATTATGATGTGGGCATTTTTTAGATCTGCTATTTGCCTTAGACGCACAGTTCCCTTTAAAAGTCATTTTCAAGTGTTGGTACGCTAGTCCCTAATTAAGTCTTCTTGAAAAGTCAACCATCCGGTTTGTCACAACCTTGTTTTCATAATCTTCAGTTATTTAGCTCCATTTGCCCGACGATAACTTGACTTTCGCCTATCTGACAACTCCTTCAACTTGCCCCTTAAGACCGTGTCACTCACGAACGGCTGAGTAACTCAGCAGGCAGATGGTTTACCACGTGAGTTTTGGTCGCAGATTGAGAGAGCCTCCTTCCTCATACACCACTTCACTCTTAAGGACCAAATTAAACTTTCAGACCAGCAGCTGAGCTTCACGTGGGGTATTTGGTGTCTTTTCAAATTATTTAAAGACAAAACCCACCAATTTACAACATTGCAATTTCCCTTTATTTCTCTTTTCACTGACATACATTCCTACACGCTGTCAAAACAATCAACCCTATTTAAAGGAGTCTGTTTCCTAAAGTAGACAGTCACTTTCAGTTCGATCTTACTACCAAAACTCCTTCCACACATGTACTTTGTTGTCTTGCCTGCTTAGAGATAGAGTCAACGAATACCAACAACATATTTAAGAAATCTTTTGCGCACCACAACATGTCTTCTTGTGAAGAGAGTACCGACGATGTAAGCAGAAATGCTGCAGTAAATTTTGTAGACGAGACTTCAAAAGATAGTGGAATTGGTGACGACGATAGTGAAAGTTGTAAATGTCTATCTCCAGCATTTGATTGTCAAACAGTACATTTTGAAAACATTTCTGAGAAACCCGGATTGAAAACTAACTTCAGACCGTTCCGATGTCTGGTAAGTTAATTTGAGACATTTTTCTGTTCGATAATATCAAACCCTTTAAGCAGAACCAAGATGAACTGAAAAAAATATGTGCCTCTTTTTTAAATTACAACTTACAATTCATTTTGTTCTCAGAGTTTCGACAGTCATGTGGACGATTATTCACTCCCTTTGGCAGACATTGCCTCCCCATTGAGAAAAGATACGGACATCTTAAGTCGCCGGATCCGTAAAAGACAAAGTCCAACCACAGAAGAAGAAGAAACTACACCTGTTATAAAACGACGACGAGGTATTGACAGACTCAAGAGATTCAACAGTTTGGATTTGCCGGAAGTGACCTGTGCTGACCATTCAACGCTGTCCTGTGATACGGATACAGAATACCATATTAAATCAACCTTGGACAGAGTTTCTTCAGACACAAACTTAATCAGCGATGGTAGCAAAAGTTGTTGTTTACCAACAATCCCATGCAAACACCAAGATTTGAAATCCATCACATCAGAAACACTCGCAAAGGTTGTCAACAACGAATATGATGACGTCATTGGGAAATGTGTGGTGGTGGACTGCCGCTACCCTTACGAGTTTGAAGGCGGTCATATAAAGGGTGCGAAAAATTACTTCACAAAGGATCTAATAATGGAACATTTAATTGAAAAGAAAGTTCAATCCGAAAACCCCCAAAAGAGAAACGTCCTCATCTTTCATTGCGAATTTTCTTCCGAAAGAGGGCCCAAGCTGTAAGTACACGTTTACAGTTCAACGGAATATGTTATATACTGTTCAACTTTAATTGTTAGATGGTTTAAAGTTCTTCATATTCTAAACTAAACTTTGTATTTTTATCATATCCAGGTCCCGTTTCTTGCGATCAATGGACCGTGAACGTAATGTAGATTCCTACCCGTTCTTGTTTTACCCGGAAATCTACATTCTTCACGGTGGATACAAGGAGTTCTTTGCTACTCAAAAGGTAAAATCTCTTCCATAAATGTTATAAAATACGCATCTTGCCAATATTGTATATGTTTCCTTTTGATTAAGATAGTCATAACAGATTTTTATGAAATGAAAGTCAGAAAAGCTTTAACGATTTTTTCAGAAGTAAATTATTTACATTTAAAGTAAATAATATAAAGAACTATGAAAAGAACTAAAGCTATCACCCAATCTGTTTTTGAAGTTAATTGTTCTTCTTATTCGTGTTTTAGAACTTATGTTTCCCCCAAACCTATGTCCCAATGCTTCAAGATGGTTATAAAGAAGATTTAAAGAAATTCAAAGTGAAATCCAAATCTTGGGGCGGCGAAAAACAAAGTTCAAAGCTTCGAAAGACCCTCAGATTTTAGACCCCCTCCTTCCCGGTTTTGTTATTTCTTCGAATTGTTTTCTGTTTGTTTATTATTTTATGGCGTATGTTGGCCATATATTTATAAATTTCTTGTTACACCTATATTACAAAGGTATAATTTATTGAGAAGCCCAATAAAACCCGACAAACTGTTGTTAAATTTAGTCTTATAAAATGTGTTTTTTTTATTTACAAGTAAAAGTATTTGTTAATCATCATTTATTATTGAGCGCCATAATTATGAGATGCAACCCAAAATCGAAGATGTATCATAAAGTATTCTTCTGAACTAACTTTGGCTTAGAATGAATGAATGGTCGTCTCGGTTATTTAAGTTTTCTTTTCTTTTCGAACACGTTTTTGGTTCGTACAGGCCACATACTCAATGCATTTTCCTCATTCCAACGCCAATCATTTAGTTTTCCGATGGCCTTCAAAGCCTCTTACTTTCGTGACGATCATACATTTTGAAAAAGTTTGAATTTTGGAGGCTTATGTCACTTTAATGTTCAAGTTCATTTATTTCGCTCAAACCACGCCAGGTGGTAACAAAGGTACATTAAATAGTATGTATAGTAACAGGTCAACATGGCGGTTGTCAGACATACGTCATACAATTATTTGGTACATGAAATATATCGTGATAGTCCTTGCTTTATAAACTTAACAAATTTACACAGAGTTGATTTACTTCCATTTAACAACAGTTTAAAATGATTTAGGTCTTTAAATCTTACATAATAAGGTGGAATTTACATTTCTCTTAAATCATGCAAAAGATTACATTCTACAACAAAATGAAACTCGTCACATACTTTTCTTTCGTTACAGAGTTTACAGAGTCCTTCGCGAGGAGTATTTGTATATCGACCAGTTTCAATTGGAAGGCAATGATTGGATAATCTAAATCTGGCTAAGACAAGACTCTGTTTGTATTGAAGATTTTTAATGTAATGTTCCATCTCGAAATCGTTTTTAAAAAGCTTATAGAGATAGCATTTTGGGCTTTCGTTAATTACAGACATCCACTCTTGAATATATTGATCACGGAGTCTTGTCTTTACTGATTTAGTGATCCAAGTGGGGTTCTTGGTTTTCACATCGCACCATAGATGTCCCATGCCACAATTGTTTAAAATATCTTGAACATACAAAAGCCATGGTGAAGAATAAATCTTAGAGAGTACATAACTATTTAAACATTAAATGACTGAGTTTAGTTTCACTGTCATTTGCTAATTTACACCAAAACTGAACCATTCTAGTTTTTATTGTAAAGATAGTGGGTATCGACCCAATTCACCAAGAACCATTGCATTCATTGTAGATGTTTTTACACCAAGCATATGTTTAAAAAATGTTAGCTGGACCTTATCTATTACATCTGTGTTAGTATGGCCTCGCACTTCACACTTGTATGTAAGGATTGGTAGAACTAAAATATCCAAAAGATACAACTGGAGCTCAATAGATAGAAGATGTTCTCTGCTCTTTCCAATTAAAGCATACATAGCTTGAAGTACTCCACTCTAATCCTGACTGTTTAAATCTAAGGAAGTTCTCACGACTTATTGTTCACTTAACTTCCTCTCGCTGTGAGCTCTGCTAGTGGTATAACTTCGCCGTTCTATTATCGCCTACGACACGAGAGTAACTCAGCAAGTAGGGAGTTTATTTGGTGGGTTATGTTTTCCAACTCGCGAGATTAAGTGAGATCCCCAGCGGAGAGATTGAGGGCACCTTAAACCAAGTAGACGGAGTGAGTTGTATTTCAATACGCTTGGATTTGTATGCCCTGAGCAAGAGTTCAATTCCGGTTGCCGCCTCCCCATGCTAGCTATAATGTGTGCTTTGCTCAATGTCTCTGTAAAACAAAAGAACCTACAAACACACGGTGTAATGTCCGCTCTGTGTCTCATTTAACTAGATGAGATTTGCTCACGTTGTCAAAACAAAAATTATATTTAAAGGGATCCGTTTTCGGTAGCTGACAATCACCTTTGCTGCCTCACTCCTTACAACACCTGATCAAACCCTGCTTTGGAAACATACATAAAAGATCTGTCAAAGCTATTTTCATAAAGAAAAATGTACGAATGTTCAGATTACAGTTCTGATTTGTGCGATGAGGTTTTATTTTCCAAATTTATACCGACAAGAATAGATTTTGATGATGAAAATTCTCGAGACAGTGGATTAGGAGAAGAGAGCTACAAGTGTCTTTCTCCATTATCAGATGACCAATTATCGATCAAATCCCCTTCTACAAAATCACCATTAAAACAGAATTTTAGATTTATTCAAAGTTTGGTATGTTTATAGAAGGATATCACGTTTTCTGACATTTTAGTTTGAAATAACAATAGCGTCTCTGTGTAAATGCTACTTGGTTTTTGTTTTCAAATACATATGTTGAGTTTGTTTCAGAACTTTGACAGCCCTGATTCCAAATGTCGCTCGTTGTTTCTCGGATTTGATTCTCCTGACTTCAATTTATCCGCCTCACTTACTCCCTTTTCTTCCAGAAATCAGGTAAACATTTACGTGATGTAATGGGTTGCTTTTTATCTTCTCATTTTACTAATAATTGATACAATGTTGAATAAATTACTATTAGAATTAGAAATTATATGAATATCTGCTCATTTCTTCAGAGTCGTCCCAACCGTAAGAGACAAAGTCCATGTATCGACGAGGAAGAGACAACACCTCTTATAAAACGCAGAAGATGTCTTGATACTGTGGATTTACCCGACGTTAACAGCGAAAGTGTTTTTGCATCAGTGTGTCACCTAGCAACGGAAAACCATATCAAGACGACCTTAGACCGAGTATCTACTGACGCCAACTTGATCAGTGATGGAAGTAAAAGTTGTTGTCTTCCCACAATCCCCAGCAAACATCAAGATTTGAAATCCATTTCTCCACAAACACTCGCCGATGTTGTAAACAACGAGTATGATGACGTCATTGGAAACTACGTCATTGTGGACTGTCGCTACCCCTACGAATTTAATGGTGGTCATATAAAGGTATGACAGCATGAATTTATATTCGCTTTTCTGATAACCATTCATGCTACAACCGATTATGCGTATACATTTGTTATTAATAATACGTTTTAATAATAGTTTGTAATTTTCTATCGCCAGGGTGCCAGAAACTACTATACTAGAGAACTTGTAATGGAAGAGATAGTTGAAAGGCAACTTCATAGCGACGATCCAAATAAAAGAACCGTCTTGATATTTCACTGTGAATTCTCATCGGAAAGAGGACCAAAACTGTAAGTATCATTCAGTTGTGCAATTACTTCGTTTTTGAAGACCATAAATATTCTGATTCAATTATCTAGTTTGCCATTTTGAATAATTCCTTACTAAAATGGTAATTGTTCTTTTTTTAGATCTCGTTTTTTACGATCAATGGACCGTGAACGTAATGCAGATTCCTACCCGTTCTTGTTTTACCCAGAAATCTACATCCTTCACGGTGGATACAAAGAGTTTTTCGCTACTCAAAAGGTAATATATCATCGATTTTATCATTTGAGACCAATCCATCTTTTTGAATCGATTGATAAAAATCTTTTAACATCAGACAACTTCTTCTCATTCATGTTTCCCATGTGTTTTCTTTTGTAGTGAAGTTTTTTGAGTTATATGAATTTATCTTTTTTGTTTCAGGATTTGTGTTTCCCACAGACTTATGTTCCAATGTTTGAGGATGGCTACAAAGAGGATTTGAAGAAATTCAAAGTCAAATCCAAATCCTGGGCTGGCGAGAAACAACGTCCAAAACTACGAAGAGGGTTCAATTTCTAAAAACAACGAGCCTGGTCTCTAATTTGTTGCTTTGTCTTGTTTTCATGTGGCTATAAGTGCAATTGTTGCTTATTTGTTTATTTTTTATGGCGGTCGTTAGCCATTTTATTTATATGAAGATTTTTTGTTGTTGTTATATTGGTTTATTATTTCGAATAAAATGAATTGTAATATTATAAAAACTAGTGTTTTGTCTTTTACATAGTAATATAATTTGTAAAATGTTGTTGATATCTTATCACTATAAACCGGTATGGGAAATTGAAGTCTTAAAGTGATCTGTGTGTGTAAGACTCGAGAAGATCGCAGTAGAAGTAATATTTTGAAAAAGACTTTATTATGAAAACAAGCAACTGAACATGTAATAACAAAAACAATAATATAATGTTTAGGCCGTTGTGAATCGAATGAAAGGAGTAGACGAACAGAGATATGACGTAATACGGCGAGTCATTCGAGACTCCTCGGAACTTCAACACAAACACAAATCCATTCTGAAGCTTCGGGGATTTACGTGATGGATGACTTGCATTGGGTTGAATTTGGTTTGGCATATATTGAAAACTACCCGACGCTTACAATGTTCATGCCTACCGACTTAAAGCTGTAAATTACTGTAGCCTACCATTTATTTCTGTCTGGTTATGATATTTAAGTTAAATGTATGTATATATGTTACTTTTCCTCTTATGACAAATGTTTTGGCCAGAGAGTAATAAGCAAAACTATCTAGATGTAATTAGAAAGGAAATAAAAGCCATTAAGCGTCCATTAGTTTATTCCAAAATTCAGCTGGATCTTGAGTTTATTATGATCAGATCTAATAAAGAACACTGAGTGTTTTAATCATTCTCAAATCGCAATTGATATTTTTCTAAATATTTATATATTTTACTTATTTACTCATTCTGGGTTTTCACTCAAACGACCTGTTGCCAGTTACCACCGGAAGGTCGTGGGTTTCCTCTGGGCATAGAGCCCGGTTTCCTCCCACAATAAAACTGGCAACGCCGACATACAAGTGAAATAATCTTGGGTGCGGCGTAAAACACCAAACAATCAATCAACCTAAGGTTAAAATGTTCTTTTTCTTTAAAGTGGCATGAGCTGCCAAAATTCACACTTTTGATTTGAACCCGTGATCCAATGATCTGTGACGTGGTTTAGACTGGCTGTGATTTGAACCCGCTGCCCATTGATCTGTGACTTGGTTTAGACTGAGATACTATCATCGCTTTGCAGACTCAACCCTATCCAGCCCCAATTTGTTAAAATAAATAACCTTAATGTAAGTTGAGGGTTTCCAAATGTGGGCTTCAATCGAACAAGTTAGCAGAAAGTAAAACAATATGTTTGGGCAATTTGTTTTTGGTAACAGGCGTGGACCGTGAACGTAATGCAGATTCCTACCCTTTCTTGTTTTACCCGGAAATCTATATTCTTCATGGTGGATACAAAGAGTTTTTCGCTACTCAAAAGGTAATATATCATTGATTTTATCATTTGAACCCAATCCATCTTTTTGAATTGATTGATAAAAATCTTTTAACATCAGACAGCTTCTTCTCATTCTCGTTTCCCATGTGTTTTCTTTTGTAGTGAAGTTGATGAATTTATCACAGACTTATGTTCCGATGCTTGAGGGTGGCTACAAAGAGGATTTGAAGAAATTCAAAGTAAAATCCATATCCTGGGCTGGCGAGAAACAACGTCCAAAACTACGAAGAGGGTTCAATTTCTAGAAACTACGATCCTGAGTCCTGTTTCACAAAGCGGCGTAGATGTATTTTTTGCGTAACTTTCATACTAACGTATCTCTACAGTATGGGTTGCTTTGGCAGTTACGTGAAAACTTACGCTACGCTGCTTTGTGAAACAGGCTCCTGGTCTCTAATTTGTTGCTTTGTCTTGTTTTCCTGTGGCTATAAGTGCAATTGTTGCTTATTTGTTTAGTTTTGTATGGCGGTCGTTAGCCAATTTATTTATATGAAGATCTTATTATATTGCTTTATTATTTCGAATAAAATGAATTGTAATATTATAAAAACTAGTTTTTTGGTCTTTTACACAGTAATATAATTTGTAAAATGTTGTTGATATCACTATAAACCGGTTTGGGAACTTGAAGTCTTAAACTGAACTATGTGTACAAACCCAAACAAACGTATGTAATAATACCCTCTATTAATATTTAATTTATGATCCCTAAAACACACGGGCACAGGGAAAATCTATTGATATTTAATTTATGATCCCTAAAACACACGGGCACAGGGAAAATCTATTGATATTTAATTTATGATCCCTAAAACACACGGGCACAGGGAAAATCTATTGATATTTAATGGTATGGGAAATTGAAGTCGTAAAGTGATCTGTGTGTACATATGCAATCGTTTGAAATAAAGCTAAGTGTGTAACAATACCCTCTCTTACAATTTACCTTTTAGGTCAGCGCCACGTTTGTAGTCCAAGGATTCACATGCTCAGGAAAGTGGCTCTGTGACGTCATGAACATTATGACGTCACAATGCCAGTACTCTGAGATTGTCTAACCTTTTGGAACCATACCATGTTGCGCTCTCATTGAGGTCAATTATTTGCTATCCCTCCGCAGACGGAGATAGAAATCCTCATTTACTAGTAATTAGAGAGGAAATATAAGCCACCAAGCGTCAATTAGTTTATTCCAAAATTCAGCTGCAAGTTTATGATGATCACATATAACAAAGGATATTGGGCGCGTTGATAAATCTCTAATTACAATTGATTTAAAAAAAAAATTATATAGATGCTATTGTCGTTTTAAAAATGTCCTGTTCTTCTCTTGTTATATTTAATATGGTACAGCTAAACACACCGTTCATTTATTGGCAGAAATAAGATAATAGATATAAAGACGGGCGTATATTTTACTTATTTACTCATTCATACCAGAAAAAGTATTTTGTTGATAGTAACAGTCACAATTCTTTCAATAAGTAAGCTAGTCAAACTAATGTTAAAATGTTTTTTTCTTTTAAGGGACTGATCGTGAATTAATGTTTGTATTTTAAAAAGTTATATGAATCGAAAACATACGGGTGGTTTTCTTGATGAATGATGAAAAGTCGATTTTCAGCGAAAAATGCACAATTCATGAATAATTAGTAGGAATACCGTGTTACATTGCTTATTGTCTTATGGACGGTTTCGGTAGATGAAACAAGAGGTCTTACATGGGTGAACCTTATTGTAGTAAGTTGTGAAAGTATGATTTATGATTATGAATCGGATATACTGTTAAGTGCCGACATTGCTTTGCTTATTTCTACACCATTGAATCAGGATAAAAAACCCCACAAAAAGTCGAACGATGATGAAATGACCGACCAGGCTGTAAGCGTTCTTTAGGCTCTGATAGAAATTCCCCCCCGGCTGAAACTAGAAGTAAACAAACCAGCTGTAAAGGAATTCACAAATCGTATTAATCTCCTCATTAAACGGTCTATCGGGGAAAAAAAGTTTACCAGTGATCATCCAAACATCTGTCAAATATGTGTACGTAATTGACCGATTGTTTGATGACGTCACTTGGAATTTACGTGCAAAGCATTTCGGTGGATTGAGGGATGTTCAGATAAATTTATAAAATGGCGGAAGGAATAATACTGTACCACGAAGAAGACGTACAAGGCACAAAGCTACCAGGAAAATGTGTGGATAAAAAAACGTTATGTCACCAATGTTACCGGTAAAAACAATTGTGAACTCAGGTACATAATTCACCAAGAAAGCCTTGTGTAAATTTATGTGACGTCATCAGGCTGGGCGGTAATTATGCTGTGGGCATTTTTTAGATCTGCAATTTGCCTTAGACGCACAGTGCCCTTTAAAAGTAATTTTCAAATGTTAGCACGCTAGTACTTAATTAAGTCTTCTTGAAAAGTCAAACCCATTACTTCCTTCCGGTTTGTCACAACCTTGTTTTCATAATCTTCAGTTATTTAGCTCCATTTAACCGACGATTTCTTGACTTTCGCCTACCTGACAACTCCTTCAACTTGCCCCTTGAGACCGTGTCACTCACGAACGGCTTGAGTAACTCAGCAGGCAGATGGTTTACCACGTGAGTTTTGGTTGTAGATTGAGAGAGCCTCCTTCCTTATACACCACTTCACTGTTGAGGACCAAATTAAACTTTCAGACCAGCAGCTGGGATTCACGTGGGGTATTTGCTGTCCTTTTCAAATTACTTTAAAGACAAAACCCACCAATTTACAACATTGCAATTTCCCTTTATTTCTATTTTCACTGACATACATTCGCTCAGGTTGTCAAAACAATCAACCCTATTTAAAGGAGTCTGTTTCCTAAAGTAGACAGTCACTTTCAGTTCGATCTTACTACCAAAACTCCTTCCACACATGTACTTCGTTGTCTTGCTTGCTTAGAGATCGAGTCAACGAATACCAACAGTATATTTAAGAAATCTTTTGCGCACCACAACATGTCTTCTTGTAAAGAGAATACCGACGATGTCTTCTTCAATATAAGCAGAAATGTTGCAGTAAATTTTGTAGACGAGACTTCAAAAGATAGTGGAATTGGTGACAACGATAGTGAAAGTTGTAAATGTCTATCTCCAGCATTTGATTGTCAAACAGTACATTTTGAAAACATTTCTGAGAAACCCGGATTGAAAACTAACTTCAGACCGTTCCGATGTCTGGTAAGTTAATTTGAGACATTTTTCTGTTCGATAATATCAAACCCTTTACGCAGAACCAAGATGAACTGAAAAAAATATGTGCCTCTTTTTTAAATTACAACTTACAATTCATTTTATTCTCAGAGTTTCGACAGTCATGTGGACGATTATTCACTCCCTTTGGCAGACATTGCCTCCCCATTGAGAAAAGATACGGACATCTTAAGTCGCCGGATCCGTAAAAGACAAAGTCCAACCACAGAAGAAGAAGAAACTACACCTGTTATAAAACGACGACGAGGTATTGACAGACTCAAGAGATTCAACCGTTTGGATTTGCCGGAAGTGACCTGTGCTGACCATTCAACGCTGTCCTGTGATACGGATACAGAAGACCATATTAAATCAACCTTGGACAGAGTTTCTTCAGACACAAACTTAATCAGCGATGGTAGCAAAAGTTTCTGTTTACCAACAATCCCAGGCAAACACCAAGATTTGAAATCCATCACATCAGAAACACTCGCAAAGGTTGTCAACAACGAATATGATGACGTCATTGGGAAATGTGTGGTGGTGGACTGCCGCTACCCTTACGAGTTTGAAGGCGGTCATATAAAGGGTGCGAAAAATTACTTCACAAAGGATCTAATAATGGAACATTTAATTGAAAAGAAAGTTCAATCCGAAAACCCCCAAAAGAGAAACGTCCTCATCTTTCATTGCGAATTTTCTTCCGAAAGAGGGCCCAAGCTGTAAGTACACGTTTACAGTTCAACGGAATATGTTATATACTGTTCAACTTTAATTGTTAGATGGTTTAAAGTTATTTAGTGTTCTTCATATTCTAAACTAAACTTTGTATTTTTTATCATATCCAGGTCCCGTTTCTTGCGATCAATGGACCGTGGACGTAATGCAGATTCCTACCCGTTCTTGTTTTACCCGGAAATCTACATTCTTCACGGTGGATACAAGGAGTTCTTTGCTACTCAAAAGGTAAAATCTCTTCCATAAATGTTATAAAATACGTATCATGTCAATGTTGTATATGTTTCCTTTGGATTAAGATGGTCATAACAGATTTTTATAAAATGAAAGTCAGAAAAGCTTTAACGGTTTTTTCAGAAGTAAATTATTTACATTTAAAGTAAATAATATAAAGAACTATGAAAAGAACTAAAGCTATCACCCAATCTGTTTTTGAAGTTAATTGTTCTTCTTATTCGTGTTTCAGAACTTGTGTTTCCCCCAAACCTATGTCCCAATGCTTCAAGATGGTTATAAAGACGATTTAAAGAAATTCAAAGTGAAATCCAAATCTTGGGGCGGCGAAAAACAAAGTTCAAAGCTTCGAAAGACCCTCAGATTTTAGAACCCTCTCCTTCCCGGTTTTGTTATCTCTTCAAATTGTTTTCTGTTTGTTTTATTATTTTATGGCGTATGTTGGCCATATATTTATCAATTTCTTGTTACAACTGAATATTACATATGTATAATTGTTATATATATTAGATATATTTCGGTATGAGAGACCCAATAAACCCCGACAACCTGCTGTCAAATTTACTCTTATAAATTTGTTTTTATTTACCTGTTAAATGTAATAAGCATTTGTTAATCGCCGTGTATTATCAAAGCCTCATAATTATTACATGCAACCCAAAATCGCCATCTTTCAGTACAGAATGTGCCCCATGTATCAGAGTGTTTTACATTACATTGATTGATTAATTAATGTTTTTCGTCGCAATTGAAAATATTTCACATATATGGTGACGTTGAACTGAGTTGGATTCGAATCGATGGAAAGCTCCTGGTTGAGCCACATTGGGCCTGTTTTAGTTTTAAAATATTGCGCCGTGTCCTAATTCGTTAAAATGTTTAAAAGGAAAGAAAAGCCAGCCAAATGTGTGCATTCATTAAATAGAGCAGCCTAATAGTTTTTCATAGACGTGTACAGTTTATTCGTACGATTTTTTGTTGGTTTTTGAGAGATTTTTTAATTCAACTTTACCAGTACAAACGACAATAACAGTAGATCAGCCATGTTGATTTCAGCAGGCCACCTGCTGACGGAGCGGGCCAATACAAGTGTAACTTTCATCCATGTGTCTCACTTCAGCCCAAGCTGGCTTTGAATCCACTTCATGTAAAGGGCTGCACTGATTACTATTCTCCATTTGAAATCCATTAACGCTAAATCCAAATTGCTCATATTCCATAGTTGAGGTGTTTTTTTAATTTATTCTACTGTTCATGACCCATTTTACACTACATAGTATACGACTGGATTTGGTTCTGTACGCCAAGTAATGAAATGCTGAATATTATTGGCATATAAAAAATCAGATATGCAGATCGTCGTACTTTATACTTTAACTTTTGGAGTGTAGGCCTAAACCACAGATAAACTTGGAAGGTTTCCATTGGAAATCTCCATCAAATGTAGAGTTGTATCATTTTGGTCAAGACTTGTAAGTGGCTACAATAAACCTAAAATCTCCTCTATTTTGTACAAAATAATTCATCGTGATACCATACATGGATTGTTTAACCATAGATATGTCTGTTATGTAAAGATTATAATTCAAGAAGTAAGCCTGAATTTTGATATTGCCAATGCTAGAGCCGGAAATATACCACCCCATTATTATTCCCGTAGGATAGAAACTGTATTAAAAGATCAGTATATGCAGCAGTGGAAAGCACATCTTGATGTGTCTTCCAAAGCAACATTTTACAATTTATTTAAATCCACATTTAACCTTGAATATTACTTACTATGTCTCCCTTCGAATCTCAGCGTATACATGACTCAAATCAGAACAACTAACCATAAACTGTCCATTGAAACTGGCAGATGGAGCAATACACCAAGGGAAGATATAAAATGTAAGTTTTGTCACTTGGATAAGATTGGGGATGAATTTCGTGCAATTTTAATTTGTCCCTATTTCCATCAAGAGCGAGAAAAATCTTTAAACCCGTACTATCTCCACCATCCATCAGCCTCCAAAATTAAAGATCTATTTTCAATAAATAGTAAAAATTACCCTGAATTGTCAATTTAGTGATGCAAATTTTGTCAATAATATATTGTATATGTAACATATATGTGACAGCCTCAGTCTGTATATATGTATGTACTATTTGTTTGCCATGCCAATTTGTAATATCTTAGTAATCTGTATTTATCTAAATAACTGTACGTACTATAAATGTGTTGTATGTATTATAGTCTACCTGTATATATATAATAATGAATGAATCTACAAACTATGTCCGCCACGTGCATTTGTAATACTCTTGCATAGATTATTTATTCAATTTAACAATATCTAAGTAACAGTATGCACTACAAGTGTTTTTATATATATATATATATATATATGTATAGAAATGTGTGTATATATGTATACTTATGTCCCCATATACCACTAATGTGGTCTGGGTGGAATAAAGTAAAGTTTCGAACTAAGGAAGTTCTCACGACTTATTGTTCACTTAACTTCCTCTAGCTGTGCACTCTGCTAGTGGTATAACTTCGCCGTTCTATTCTCGCCTACGGCACGAGAGTAACTCAGCAGGTAGGAAGTTTATTTGGTGAGTTATGTTTTCCAACTCGCGAGATTTGACTGAGATCCCCAGCAGAGGGATTAGGGGGACCTTAAACCAAGTAGACGGAGTGAGTTGTATTTCAATACGCTTGGATTTGTATACCCTGAGCAAGAGTTCAATTTCGGTTGCCGCCTCCCCATGCTAGCCATTATGTGTGCTATGCTCAATGTCTCTTTAAAACAAAAGAACCTACAAACACACGGTGTAATTTCCGCTCTGTGTCTAATTTAACTAGAGGAGATTTGCTCACGTTGTCAAAACAAAAATCATATTTAAAGGGATCCGTTTATGATAGCTGACAATCTCCTTTGCTTCTTCACTCCTTACAACACATGATCGAATCCTGCTTTGGAAACATACATAAAACATCTGTCAAAGCTATTTCCATAAAGAAAAATGTACGAGTGTTCAGAGTACAGTTCTGACTTGTGCGATGAGGTTTTATTTTCCAAATTTATACCGACAAGAATAAATTTCGATGATGAAAATTCTCGAGACAGTGGATTGGGAGAAGAGAGCTACAAGTGTCTTTCTCCATTATCAGATGACCAATTATCGATCAAAACGGCTTCTACAAAATCCCCATTCAAACAGAATACATTTGCTAGAAGTTTGGTAAGTATTTAGAGGGTTTTCACGGTGTCGTTTTTTACATTTTAGTTTCAAATAGTAATAGCGCCTCTGTGTAAATGCTGCTTGGTTTTTGTTTTCAAATACATATGTTGATTTTGTTTCAGAATTTTGACAGCCCTGATTCCAAATGTCGCTCGTTGTTTCTCGGATTTGATTCTCCTGACTTCAATTCATCCGCCTCACTTACTCCCTTTTCTTCCAGAAATCAGGTAAACATTTACGTGATGTAATGGGTTGCTTTTTATCTTCTCATTTTACTAATTAATACAATGTTGAATAAATTACTATTAGAATTAAAAATTATATGAATATCTGCTCATTTCTTCAGAGTCGTCCCAACCGTAAGAGACAAAGTCCATGTATCGACGAGGAAGAGACAACACCTCTTATAAAACGCAGAAGATGTCTTGATACTTTGGATTTACCCGAGGTTAACAGCAAAAGTGGTTTTGCATCAGTGTGTCATCTAGCAACGGAAAACCATATCAAGACGACCTTAGACCGAGTATCTACTGACGCAAACTTGATCAGTGATGGAAGTAAAAGTTGTTGTCTTCCCACAATCCCCAGCAAACATCAAGATTTGAAATCCATTTCTCCACAAACACTCGCCGATGTTGTAAACAACGAGTATGATGACGTCATTGGAAACTACGTCATTGTGGACTGTCGCTACCCCTACGAATTTAATGGTGGTCATATAAAGGTATGACAGCATGAATTTATATTCGCTTTTCTGATAACCATTCATGCTACAACCGATTATGCGTATACATTTGTTATTAATAATACGTTTTAATAATAGTTTGTAATTTTCTATCTCCAGGGTGCCAGAAACTACTATACTAGAGAACTTTTAATGGAAGAGTTAGTTGAAAGGCAACTTCATAGCGACGAACCAAATAAAAGAACCGTTTTGATATTTCACTGTGAATTCTCATCGGAAAGAGGACCAAAACTGTAAGTATCATTTAGTTGTGCAATTACTTCGTTTTTGAAGACCATAACTATTCTGATTCAATTATTTAGTTTGCCATTTTAAATAATTCCTTAATAAAATGGTAATTGTTCTTTTTTTAGATCTCGCTTTTTGCGATCAATGGACCGTGAACGTAATGCAGATTCCTACCCTTTCTTGTTTTACCCGGAAATCTACATTCTTCATGGTGGATACAAAGAGTTTTTCGCTACTCAAAAGGTAATATATCATTGATTTTATCATTTGAACCCAATCCATCTTTTTGAATTGATTGATAAAAATCTTTTAACATCAGACAGCTTCTTCTCATTTTCGTTTCCCATGTGTTTTCTTTTGTAGTGAAGTTTTATGAATTTATCTTTTTTGTTTCAGGATTTGTGTTTCCCACAGACTTATGTTCCGATGCTTGAGGGTGGCTACAAAGAGGATTTGAAGAAATTCAAAGTAAAATCCATATCCTGGGCTGGCGAGAAACAACTTCCAAAACTACGAAGAGGGTTCAATTTCTAGAAACTATGATCCTGAGTCCTGTTTCACAAAGCGGCGTAGATGTATTTTTTGCGTAACTTTCATACTAACGTATCTCTACAGTATGGGTTGGTTTGGCAGTTACGTGAAAACTTACGTTACGCTGCCTTGTGAAACAGGCTCCTGGTCTCTAATTTGTTGCTTTGTCTTGTTTTCCTGTGGCTATAAGTGCAATTGTTGCTTATTTGTTTATTTTTTTATGGCGGTCGTTAGCCAATTTATTTATATGAAGATTTTTTGTTCTTATTATATTGCTTTATTATTTCGAATAAAATGAATTCTAATATTATAAAAACTAGTTTTTTGGTCTTTTACACAGTAATATAATTTGTAAAATGTTGTTGATATCACTATAAACCGTCTTAAACTGAACTATGTGTACAAACCCAAACAAACGTATGCAATAATACCCTCTATTGATATTTAATTTATGATCCCTAAAACACACGGGCACAGGGACAATCTATTGATATTTAATGGTATGGGAAATTGAAGTCGTAAAGTGATCTGTGTGTACGTATGCAATCGTTTGAAATAAAACTAAGTATGTAACAATAACCTCTCTTACAATTGACCTTTTAGGTCAGCGCCACGTTTGTAGTCCAATGATTCACATGCTCGGGAAAGTGGCTCTGTGACGTCATGAACATGATGACGCCACAATGCTAGTTATTATTATTATTATTTTAAGGCTTTTTGGTGCTCCATTCAGGAGAATGATTCGCACCATATCTATGCTGATATCGTACTATTAAATTAAATTAGCCAATATTTATTTCTTTTTATAAAATTAAAAACGATCACTCTTCCTTCGTCATATATAGTTGTAAATGTTAAAGAAGAAAAAAAAAAAAAAAAAAAAAAAAAGAATGTTAAAAATTACCGAAATCAGATTTTCACACCACATTCATAATTTTAAGCCTGGTTAAAATTGCACAATTTCTAAAACTCAATACTTAAAATTTGTTACATTTAGTAATAAAGTTAGTGATTGCATACAAAACCTTGCTGGTTTTATTATGTTGTTCCGTTAGTTTTTTCAGTGAGGGGTTAGTTATTCCTAATGTTCTGAGACGAGAAATAAAATATATACGCTGATTGCGAAATAATGTACAATCAAATAAAAAATGTTCTATCGTATCCTCGACAAGGCAACTTTCACACAGGCCTGTTCCATGTAAATTGAAGCGCTGTAAATAGGAGTTAACAGCTATATGTCCAGACAACAGGCGATGAATGATAACTTCATCTTTCCTCGTTGACATTGTCAAGTATGGGGCAGGTAACTTCGGGAATAATGTATATAGAAATCTACCTTTATGAGAGTTATCCCATTCTTCTTGCCAAATTTTTAGAAAATGTCCCCTACAGTAGTTCATGGTTTCTTTAATGGACAATGGAATCTCCATACCTATAACAGGGAAATCGAGTGCACTCTTAGCCAACAAGTCAGCCTGCTCATTTCCTGCAACCCCAACATGACTTGGCACCCATATCAAGGAAACATTGATTCCCAAACATTTTAGATTAGTAAATAACATCATCGCTTCATGTAATAGTGGGGAAGCTTTATTACAGGTAAACTGACTGATGGCAATAAGAGAGCTTAACGAGTCACTGCAGATAATACATCTGCTCGTATAAGGTCTAAATTCCTGTAAAAATCGGAGAGCTAAAACTATAGCTGTTAGTTCAGCTGAGAAAACAGATAAGTTGTTTGATAATCTGTAACTTTTGTTGTAGCCTATTTCAGGGCAAGTGAAAGCCGCGGCTACCTTTCCACTTTCTGGACATTTGGATGCGTCAGTAAAAATTTCGAGGCAGTGTGACCACTCAGACTTAATATAGTCACTGTAACAGAGCCTGATAATTCCAGGTGGATCGGACTTTTTAATCCTTTCATGAAGCTTCAGACATACGCCCGGTTCCTCAATATACCATGGTGGAAACGCAGGTGGAGACGTAGTCTGCAAACATACAGTGGAAAGCCCAACTTCCTCAAATAGGTCCCATCCTCGAGCAAAAAAACTTTTACGTTTGTTTATATAATCAATGGGAGTTTTAATGTAGTTTGTTGCAGAATTTCCAAAAGAATATTTTAGTTTTGTGAAGAAATTCAATGTTAGAAATTGACGACGAATTCCCAGGGGCCATTCATTGCATAACACTTGCAAGGCGTTAAGAGGTGTTGTCCTTAGACAACCCGTACACAGACGCAGGGCTTTGCACTGAACAGAGTCTAATTTACCTTTGACAGAATTACTGGCTGAATCAAATGATTCGCTTCCGTAGTCTAGCCTGGATCGTATCAATGCCTTATACATCATTAACATAGACTGTTTATCTGCCCCCCACGACTTTCCCGATACACATCTCATCACATTTAAAGCTTTTTGACATTTATCAATTACATAATTAATGTGTTTGGCCCACGTAAGTCTTTTGTCGAAAATCAGTCCTAAATATTTAAAACAAGTGTTTACCTTAAGTAAGTTACTGTTAAGAAAAAAACATGGTGTGAATTTTGGGCGACAGTTTGTAAATATAACACATTCTGACTTTACAGGTGAAAACTTAAATCCCCACTCTCTACTCCAATTAGCAATGTCAGCTAAACCCTGCTGAACAATCCCAGCAGCTTCAAGTAAATCTGAAGAGGAATGCCATATAACGAAATCATCTGCAAACAAAGAACATTTTAAATTAGTATTAATTGCAGAGGGTAGGTCGTTTATAGCTATATTGAAGAGGGTGGGGGAAACGACACTCCCCTGGGGGGTACCATTTTCGAGAAGAGTAGGATTTGAACTGTCGTTATTTATTCTGACCTGAATGTATCTGTCCGAAAGAAAGTTATTAACCCAATGTAGCATTCTACCGCCAATACCTAACTTCTGCATTTTCATTAGAAGGCCTTTTCTCCAAAGCATGTCGTACGCCTTCTCAACATCAAGGAAAACTGCCACTAAGTATTTCTTGTTATTTAGAGACTCGCGAATGTCATGCTCTAAAGTCACAATATGGTCTGCTGTACATCTTTTTTTCCTGAAGCCACTTTGGACAGGGGTAAGTAACTCTTGTTTGTCCAGGTACCAAACAAGTCGTGTGTTGATCATTTTTTCCATAGTTTTACATAAGATTGACGTTAAAGATATGGGACGATAGGAGGTAGGTAATGAAGGATTTTTACCAGGTTTGGATACAGGGATTACTATGGACTGTCTCCATGAGAGCGGTAGTTTCATTTGTGACCACATTTCATTGTACATACGTAATAGATGATTTAAACAGCTATCATGTAAGTGTTTAATCATGGAGTAAGTAATCCCGTCCTCTCCTGGTGTAGAATCTTTGCAGTTTCTTAAAGCCTGTTTAAGCTCAAACATAGAGAAATCATCATTTATTGGAGTTAAGTTGGTTTCAGTATTACTGTCAATGCTATAATTACTGTAAGTTTCAAGTCTGGGAATAAATTCGGTACTAAAATTATATGAACTTGAAACTTCTGAAAAGGTACTGGCAAGAATATCACATTTTGAGGAATTTGATGAAAACGAAACGTCATTTACAACCAGAGTGGAGACTGGGTTTCTTTTACCTTTTCCACTTATTGACTTAACTTTGGACCAAACAGATTTTACTGAAGTATTTTTGTTCATTTTTGAACAATATTCTCGCCAACTACTTTTCTGTGCATCTTTAATCACCCTCTGGGCGACTGCCTTACACCGTTTATACCTAATAATATCTTGATGAAGACAAGTTCTCTGAGCTTTGTTTTTAGCTTTTTTTCCGTTCTCGAATAACTCGAGAGCACTCAGCACTCCACCACGGTACTGGGGGTTTGTAACCTTTCTTGCCAGAAGAGCGGGGAATTGAAAGATAGGCTGCTTCATTTATCGCCGTGGTTATGTTCTCTGAAAAAACTTCAACATTGTCAGACATAATGCAATTTTTAAACGAATTAAGACACTCTTTTTCGTATTTACACCAATCGGCTTTGTTTACATTCCAACGTCTAGGCCCTCCCAGTTGATTTGTTGTGGGACTGAATTCAAACGTTACGTGAACAGGACAGTGATCACTAGCACAAGGGGAACTCTGGTCAACTGTCCACATAGAGCATGGGGCAAGGTCAACGGAACATATAGTGAGGTCAATAGCAGACATGTTACCCGTGCGAATATCTAATCTGGTGCCCAATCCGTTATTCAAAACCACTAGATTGAATTCATCAAGTATGTCACATATAAATCTTCCGTTAGCATCATTACGATTGCACCCCCACAAAATATTGTGATCGTTAAAATCGCCATATAAAACAATCGAACCATTTAAAATTGATAATAGCTTTCTTAGCTCATTGGGGTCTATTTTTTTTCATGGGTTGTAAAAATTTACTATGTTAATAGGTCTTTGGGCAACACTGGAGATTTGGCAGCATTGACATTCAAATGAATTGAAAATAGGTAAAATAATCTCTGAGAATGACATGTCATTTTTAATCAGGGTGACCAACCCCCCTCCGTTACCTGTGGGCCTATCCTTTCTAACGACCGAGTAACCTGGGAAGGTAAAGCTGTACTTAGGTTTTAGAAATGTTTCCTGTAAACACAGAAAATTTGGTGAGTTATCAAGATTCGAAATATATGCCTTAAATTCTTGGCCATGTGAGTATAAAGACTGAATATTTTGGTGGATAATGAAACATGTCATTATAATAATGACAGTTGAGACTTTATACTTAGAAAGAAATGGTAAAGAATAGTTGACATCCATTAATTACGGGTATTATTTCTAGGCATTATGATTGAATACAACTCATCTACGTCTACAGCATCATGACCTAGATGACGAGTAGCACAAGTGGAAATAAACTCCAGAATTTCTGGTTTCTTATTGACTTTAACACAACGAAATATCACTTCAGTAAACAAAGCAACCAATCTAGACATAGAGGCTGGAGAATAAACATCTGTCTGAATTCCTATTTCTGGTTCAGTCTGGACAGCTACAGACTCCATTTTCGGTTTTCATTATATTTAACATTGGCATTACTCACTGTAGGAGGTGTGGGGTCTAGGCTTTGTGAAAAAACAAAATCAGGGTTTTGGGAACAATTAAGCTGTTGGTCATCAACATTTGACAATCGAACCACTCTCAGTGCTTCTGCAAATGAAACTTTTTCAGTAACTCTGATATATTGAGCTTTCTTTGCCTCCTTTTGTGCAGGGCATCCTTGAAATGCTGAGCTATGCGGGCCAGAACAATTTAGACATTTAAATTTATCCTTGTTATGACAGTTGTCAAACCCATGATCACCTCCACAACGGGGACATCTCACGCGCCCTTTACATTGGGCAGCTACATGGTTGAGGCGTTGACATTTAAAGCACCTGACTATAGGCTTAATGTATGGCTTTACAGTGTAAATTTCAAAACCCAGATTTACCTCCCCTGGTAGGCTTTCAGTATCAAAATGTAATACTACACGTTCTGTTGGCAATTTATCTTTCCCACTCAGTACCCTTTCAGCTTTAAAGCATTTACCCTTTTTCAAAGCACCTAATATTTCTTCGTTGGATATATCACAACTTACACCAAATATGATTCCAGTTACGGATGATTTATTTTGCATTCTAACTACCACATGCCTTCCAGAAATCTGAGTCACATTCATCAGCTTTTTAACCTGTGAGGGATCAGCACACATAATTAGCCATTCTTTACTGGATAGTTTTTTCATACATTTTACATTGCCTGCAACTTTATGGATATCTTCCCCAAATTTAAGCGAATTAATACTGGTTATTGGAGTACCACCAACACCTGACATTATAACATTTAGATTCTTAGCTTTGGACACCTGGTCATCTCCTACACCTCTAGTCTTTTTACCTTGTTCTCTGTCTATACTTTCCGATCTATCCCTCCCTCGTTTACCACGAGCCGATCTAGGGATTTCAAACTCCATTTCCCCTTCCCCGCCTCCCTCGTCCATAGTGGACTGGGAAGGCCGAGTGGCCTAAGCTGACCAAGCCTGCTGACTGACCTACACTATAACTCCTAACGTGCAGTGGACAAGTGACCGTTATTACAGGACAGTTAGTAACATGCATAAACCCTGGGCGACTCAGGGTAAGGAAAAGACAGAAGGAGCCGTTTGATAGAAAAGAGTCACACTGTGCAAGAACAATAAATGCTAAACCTAATCTAGGCTAACAATGTTTTTTTATTTTATTTTATTTTAAATTAAATCAGCACACAAGGCACTCAATAGCCTTCAGCCTTCCCCCACTTCAATCACTATCACCCAGCCCAGGTCAATTAAGTCTAAAACGTGCAACTAGGCCTACTTGCCAAACAACTTTCACATTACAACAACAACAACAGTACATCAAACTTGAAATGAGTTCAAAATAAGATAAATTACAAGCAAAATGCAACATATACACACACATAGATGATAAGGGACATATACACAATGAAATCATACCCAGAGAACAGCAGATTCCATCAGATAGACATGGATTCTCAATTTTCTGGAGAGCTCAATAAAACATGTCTTCTTTGTTGGTCACCCAACCGGAAGTCCCCACAATGCTAGTACTCTGAGATTGTCTAACCTTTTGGAACCATAACATGTTGCGCTTTCATTGAGGTCATGTACTTACTATCCCTCCGCAGACGGAGATAGAAATCCTCATTTACTAGTAATTAGAGAGAAAATAAAAGCCACCAAGCGTCAATTAGTTTATTCCAAAATTCCGCTGGATCTTAAGTTTATGATGATCAAATATATCAAAGGATATTGGGCGCGTTGATAAATCTCTAATTACAATTGATTTAAAAAAATATTTATATAGATGCTATTGTCGTTTTAAAAATGTCTTGTTCTTCTCTTGTTATATTTAATATGGTACAGCTAAATACACCATTAATTTATTGGCAGAAATAAGATAATAGATATAAAGACGGGCGTATATTTTACTTATTTACTCATTCGTACCAGAAAGAGTATTTTGTTGATAGTAACAGTCACAATTCTTTCAATAAGTAAGCTAGTCAAACTAATGTTAAAATGTTCTTTTCTTTTAAGGGACTGATCGTGAATTAATGTTTGTATTTTAAAAAGTTATATGAATCGAAAACATACGGGTGGTTTTCTTGATGAATGATGAAAAGTCGATTTTCAGCGAAAAATGCACAATTCATGAATAATTAGTAGGAATACCGTGTTACATTGCTTATTGTCTTATGGACGGTTTCGGTAGATGAAACAAGAGGTCTTACATGGGTGAACCTTATTGTAGTAAGTTGTGAAAGTATGATTTATGATTATGAATCGGATAAACTGTTAAGTGCCGACATTGCTTTGCTTATTTCTACACCATCGAATCAGGATAAAAAAACCCACAAAAAATCGAACGATGATGAAATGACCGACCAGGCTGTAAGCGTTCTATAGGCTCTGATAGAAATTCCCGCCGGGCTGAAACTAGAAGTAAACAAACCAGCTGTAAAGGAATTCACAAATCGTATTAATCTCCTCATTAAACGGTCTATCGGGGGAAAAAGTTTACCAGTAATCATCCAAACATCTGTCAAATATGTGTACGTAATTGACCGATTGTTTGATGACGTCACTTGGAATTTACGTGCAAAGCATTTCGGTGGATTGAGGGATGTTCAGATAAATTTATAAAATGGCGGAAGGTATAATACTGTACCAAGAAGAAGACGTACAAGGCACAAAGCTACCAGGAAAATATGTCGATAAAAAAACGTTATGTCACCAACGTTACCGGTAAAAACAATTGTGAACTCAGGTACATAATTCACCAAGAAAGCCTTGTGTAAATTTATGTGACGTCATCAGGCTGGGCAGTAATTATGCTGAGGGCATTTTTTAGATCTGCAATTTGCCTTAGACGCACAGTGCCCTTTAAAAGTAATTTTCAAATGTTGGCACGCTAGTACTTAATTAAGTCTTCTTGAAAAGTCAACCCATTACTTCCTTCCGGTTTGTCACAACCTTGTTTTCATAATCTTCAGTTATTTAGCTCCATTTAACCGACGATTTCTTGACTTTCGCCTACCTGACAACTCCTTCAACTTGCCCCTTGAGACCGTGTCACTCACGAACGGCTTGAGTAACTCAGCAGGCAGATGGTTTACCACGTGAGTTTTGGTTGTAGATTGAGAGAGCCTCCTTCCTTATACACCACTTCACTGTTGAGGACCAAATTAAACTTTCAGACCAGCAGCTGGGATTCACGTGGGGTATTTGCTGTCCTTTTCAAATTACTTTAAAGACAAAACCCACCAATTTACAACATTGCAATTTCCCTTTATTTCTCTTTTCACTGACATACATTCGCTCAGGTTGTCAAAACAACCAACCCTATTTAAAGGAGTCTGTTTCCTAAAGTAGACAGTCACTTTCAGCTCGATCTTACTACCAAAACTCCTTCCACACATGTACTTCGTTGTCTTGCTTGCTTAGAGATCGAGTCAACGAATACCAACAGTATATTTAAGAAATCTTTTGCGCACCACAACATGTCTTCTTGTGAAGAGAATACCGACGATGTCTTCTTCAATATAAGCAGAAATGTTGCAGTAAATTTTGTAGACGAGACTTCAAAAGATAGTGGAATTGGTGACGACGATAGTGAAAGTTGTAAATGTCTATCTCCAGCATTTGATTGTCAAACAGTACATTTTGAAAACATTTCTGAGAAACCCGGATTGAAAACTAACTTCAGACCGTTCCGATGTCTGGTAAGTTAATTTGAGACATTTTTCTGTTCGATAATATCAAACCCTTTACGCAGAACCAAGATGAACTGAAAAAAATATGTGCCTCTTTTTTAAATTACAACTTACAATTCATTTTATTCTCAGAGTTTCGACAGTCATGTGGACGATTATTCACTCCCTTTGGCAGACATTGCCTCCCCATTGAGAAAAGATACGGACATCTTAAGTCGCCGGATCCGTAAAAGACAAAGTCCAACCACAGAAGAAGAAGAAACTACACCTGTTATAAAACGACGACGAGGTATTGACAGACTCAAGAGATTCAACAGTTTGGATTTGCCGGAAGTGACCTGTGCTGACCATTCAACGCTGTCCTGTGATACGGATACAGAAGACCATATTAAATCAACCTTGGACAGAGTTTCTTCAGACACAAACTTAATCAGCGATGGTAGCAAAAGTTGCTGTTTACCAACAATCCCAGGCAAACACCAAGATTTGAAATCCATCACATCAGAAACACTCGCAAAGGTTGTCAACAACGAATATGATGACGTCATTGGGAAATGTGTGGTGGTGGACTGCCGCTACCCTTACGAGTTTGAAGGCGGTCATATAAAGGGTGCGAAAAATTACTTCACAAAGGATCTAATAATGGAACATTTAATTGAAAAGAAAGTTCAATCCGAAAACCCCCAAAAGAGAAACGTCCTCATCTTTCATTGCGAATTTTCTTCCGAAAGAGGGCCTAAGCTGTAAGTACACGTTTACAGTTCAACGGAATATGTTATATACTGTTCAACTTTAATTGTTAGATGGTTTAAAGTTATTTAGTGTTCTTCATATTCTAAACTAAACTTTGTATTTTTTATCATATCCAGGTCCCGTTTCTTGCGATCAATGAACCGTGAACGTAATGCAGATTCCTACCCGTTCTTGTTTTAACCGGAAATCTACATTCTTCACGGTGGATACAAGGAGTTCTTTGCTACTCAAAAGGTAAAATCTCTTCCATAAATGTTATAAAATACGCATCATGTCAATATTGTATATGTTTCCTTTTGATCAAGATAGTCATAACAGATTTTTATGAAATGAAAGTCAGAAAAGCTTTAACGATTTTTTCAGAAGTAAATTATTTACATTTAAAGTAAATAATATAAAGAACTATGAAAAGAACTAAAGCTATCACCCAATCTGTTTTTGAAGTTAATTGTTCTTCTTATTCGTGTTTCAGAACTTGTGTTTCCCCCAAACCTATGTCCCAATGCTTCAAGATGGTTATAAAGAAAATTTAAAGAAATTCAAAGTGAAATCCAAATCTTGGGGCGGCGAAAAACAAAGTTCAAAGCTTCGAAAGACCTTCAGATTTTAGACCCCCTCCTTCCCGGTTTTGTTATTTCTTCGAATTGTTTTCTGTTTGTTTATCATTTTATGGCGTATGTTGGCCATATATTTATACATTTCTTGTTACACCTGAATATTACAAAGGTATAATTTATTGAGAAGCCCAATAAAACCCGACAAACTGTTGTAAAATTAAGTCTAATAAAATTCGTTTTTTTATTTACCAGTAAAAGCATTTGTTAATCGTCATTTATTATTTAGCGCCATAATTATGAGATGCAACCCAAAATCGAAATATATTTCAGTTTAGAATCTGTCCCCTGGATCAGAATGTTTTACATTACATTGGTTAATCTTAATTTAAGTTGATGGTTTCCAAATGTGGGCTTCAATCGAACAAGTTAGCAGAAAGTAAAACAATATGTTTGGCTAATTTGCTTTTGATAACATTCTGCATATTCTACTAGCATGTTTCTATTATTATGTGAAATTTAACGTTCAAAAGTTGACATCTCCTTAAAGTGACATGAGCTGCCGAAATGTTGATATTTTGACGTTAGAATAGAATGTGTAAACTATTGGCTATTTTTCGAAAGACGTATAATTCAGAAGCTTTTTAGTGCTTCTAGTCTCGAAGATGTATCATAAACTATTCTTTTGAACTAACTTTTGCTTAGAATGAATGAATGGTCGTCTCGGTTATTTAAGTTTTCTTTTCTTTTCGAACACGTTTTTGGTTCGTACAGGCCACATACACAGCTAGCCGCTGACAGCATAGTACTGAGCTCAGTACCTGTATGTTACCACGTGGTAACTGAGTGGTCACCACGTGGAAACCATCTGTCTTGTACAGATGGTAACTGACACATCAAAACCGTTAAGTACCGCACAGTTACCACCAGGTTACTATCCGGAATTACAGATAAGTTACCACCTGGTAACCACGTGGTTACTGTGTTGTTACCAGGTGGTTACTGTATGTTGGAAAACATCAAAGTACTTTGTGACAATAATCACAAGGAACCGATATGTTAACATTAACTTTCTGTTTTGTCAGCCCCTGACCACAAAGTACTGATAGTATATTGTAACTCAGTACTTGCATGTTACCACGTGGTAACTGAGTGGTTACCTAGTGGTTACCATCTTTCTTGTACGGATGGTAACTGACACATCAAAACCGTCAAGTATCGCACAGTTACCACCAGGTTACTATCCGGAATTACAGATAAGTTACCACCTGGTAACCGCGTGGTTACTGTATGTTGGAAAACATCAAAGTACTTTGTGACAATAATCACAATGAACCGATATGTTAACAGTAACTTTCTGTTTTGTCAGCCCCTGACCACGAAGTACTGATAGAATATTGTAACTCAGTACTTGTATGTTACCACGTGGTAACTGAGTGGTCACCACGTGGTAACCATCTTTCTTGCACAGATTGTAACTGACATGTCATAACAGCGAAGTACCACGCAGTTACCACCAGGTAACTATAGGCCTACATGTATATACGAAATTACAACTATAATTCAGTACTTGTATGTAACCACGTAATGTAACTGGGTGGTCAAAGCCGTAGAATATCATGTGCAGTTATATTATCAGAAACTATCAGTTTTTCTGTGTAAGCACTGTAAATATAACAGGATTAATAAGTATCAACCCTGTAACTTGGTGGTAACCACGTGAACATTACATGTCAAAACCGGTAGGGTGTTTATTTCCCTTTGCTCGAATGTTGCCGCGCAACTCGGCGTCTCACAGAAAGAAGGTGACAGCTTTTTTTCCTGGACTGAAATTGACTTCCGAAACATCTTAGCAGTCAAATTTGTTATGAGGTAGGTTAATTGTTACAGTTTTTAGTTCTTCTACGGACTTCACGGAAGGTAGCTCCGGTAGGTAGCGTTATATGTTTCAAGCTGTGTTGTCATTGATGCACGATACTGCTAGTGATACAAGTACAACAACAACGCACTCTCGGCGTTCTGCTTTCATTTTCAATTTCATTTTGAGTTTCTGCACCGTTTTATCTTAAAATAAGTAGCACGACAAAGTGACGACATCAATATTGTTTTTGACGATGGAATTTGATATTTCCATCATGATTTAAATAAAACAACTTGTCGTTGAAGTTCTGTCATAATTTATTGAAGTCATGGTGGGCGCATTATTTCAATAACTTGAAGTAGGCCTACCCACTCAAACATATTGCGGCCAGGGTACAATACTACTAGTATTAGATAGCCATCATTTTTGTTGCAATTTCCATCAATCATTAATCATACTCTTCGATCATGGACAAGTTGTTTGAGGTGAGATATTAGTTATTACTAAATTACAATCTGACCAAATCACATTTCTAAAAATGCAACCCCCAACCTCCTTCCCGCCACAAGATCATTCAATAGAATAATTCAACAATTATTAAAATGCCAACAATGTATCTCTTAACTTCGGAGTATTTATTGGTTAGTACTAGCCAGGGATTCAGGAAGCCAAATAACTGTCAAAAAATATTAGATGTAAGAGTCAAACCTGTACTTCAGTGAACTTTTTTTTTCACTCAAAATTGTAAAAACACAAATTTGGGGGTGGGGGGGGGGGGTGTCAGCACAAAAAATTCTGGTCGTACTATGGATAAACATTTGCCTGGACTCCATCAGATCTACCAATTTAAAACAGAAATCCAATTCTTGTACAGTATTGTATTTGACATAGTCTCATTCCATCTTTCTTCATAGATAATAGTACTTTACATGCCATGATGGTTTTATTAATGTTATCCTTACTATATTATTGTATGTTTTTATTTTCAAGACCTCCTGAAGAAGAGTATGATGCCAAGTGCAGGTTGGCCAAATGAACAATGTGTTTGAGGAAACAAGTAGTGTTTAAGAGGTCAATAAGCAGAACTATATTTGGCAAGAAGCTGGTAGAAAATCTGGGTTTACACAGAAGAAAGGGGAGGCTCCTTTTAAAAGATGAAACTTCTCCTGCAATCCATTGTAAGTAATTCAATCAACATTGTAGTAGTTTTAACATTTCTAAAGTAATCATCAATGTAAGAGACTGAAATAAATCATGAAAAGTTTCAAATAAGGCACAAAAAAACCCCAAATTTTTCTGTAAATAAAAGGGTAATTAGGTCGATTTTCTTTTCTGTTTATTTTTTTTTACTTCAAGATTCCAAAGGCTCAGCTCCAAAACCTTTGCTAATATGTGTGGAACTGTTTGAAGTGTCAGTCGCTTATCAACAAACATACACTTTAGAAAAAACAAAGCCCCAATCAATCAATGAAATTAACTACACACACAAAGTTACAAACTCAAGGTAAAAGATATGAACTCACATAGTTTTATGAAGAGTTTCACTTTTCATTTTAGACAATTTCTCCATTGTGTAGCGAAAATAGGTTTTCTACACGTTTATCCTGTATGTAATTTGCGGTCAAATATGTTATGTTCCGCTACTTATTTGTAAGAGAACGTGTGCTTTGAAATGTACACATGTTCAAAATAACATGTCGTTGTTGTTGTTTAAGAGATCGTTTTTGGTGCACAATATGGCTTGAAATACACAGTTTTTGTAACGTTAAAATGCCTATGTACGATATGTTTCATGGGACCATAAACTTAACTTTCGAGAATTCATGTCTTACCAGGAAATGGTGGTTTAATGCACTTGAAATACGATAGTTTGTTTCCTAACAGATCGGTCACAAATCACGATACTCGCCATGTTCGGCGCACAGTGATTTTTCACAGACTTCACAGTGAGTTCGCGACGATTACGGACATATTTCAAGTACTATGAATAATACTTCGATCGGTTTGTGTTATCAGATTCTTCCCTTGGAAAGAATACCGTTATTTGGGAGTGTAAATGGATATGTCACTCGTTGAATTATTTTAAATGACAAAACTTTTGGATCGATGTTGACAAACTGTCAGACAGCGGAGCGTCAGCCAATCAGCGAGTCGGATTTCGACACGTGACACAGCGTTCTATGCTGGACGCCTATAAAAGGCCAGAATTTCTTGGAGCAAAGTTAGATGGCCTCGGCACGTTGAAGCGAACACTTCGTCAATACTTGTACATATATGATTTAATAATGAAACGAACTGATTAACTTTTGTAGAAGGAAACATAACTAAACAAAGAAGCACCAAAATACAGCATGCAAATGAATAATTCCAAAGTTTACCAGTGGGAATGATCGGTACCTAATCCACAAGTGGGACTGACTGGTACTAAGTTCACAAGTGGGAATGATCGGTACCTAATTCACAAGTGGGAATGATCGGTACTAAGTTTACATGTACAAGTGGGAATGATCGGTACCTAATTCACCAGTGGGACTGATCGGTACTAAGTTTACATGTACAAGTGGGAATGATCGGTACCTAATTCACCAGTGGGACTGATCGGTACTAAGTTCACATGTACAAGTGGGAATGATCGGCACCTAATCCACAAGTGGGACTGACTCGTACTAAGTTCACAAGTGGGAATGATCGGTACCTATTTCACAAGTGGGACTGATCGGTACTAAGTTTACAAGTGGGAATAATCGGTACCTAATTCACCAGTGGGACTGATCGGTACTAAGTTCACATGTACAAGTGGGAATGATCGGTACCTTATCTACAAGTGGGACTGACTGGTACTAAGTTCACAAGTGGGAATGATCGGTACCTAATTCACAAGTGGGAATGATCAGTACTTATTTCACAAGTGAGACTGACTGGTACTAAATATAAGACTAAAAGTAATTTAAATCCACAATCACCGATTTTTATTTCATGAACTGTGGGAATATGTGACTCTAGTATAAAGACAATAATAATCAAATTTAATCTCCATTTCATTGTTTTAATTGATGTTAAATAAATATTTAATGTTATTATTTCAAGTTGAAATATTCGACTGGACATTCTGATTTATTTTGGATAGATAAAATATCAGTCTTAGCACTACGAATCCCAAATAGTAGCGGTGTCTCCGGAACATTTATCATCTTGAGATACAAGATGTTATCTTAATTAGGCTTCGCTCGGCCCATTATTTTTAAGATTAAGACATCGAAGTTGTTGGTCAAAGTATAACGTCATTTCGCATTGACCAATTAAATTAGGAAAAGTAAATTCCGCTACAACTGTCAGTTTTTTGCAAAATTGATTGTTTGGGGGAGTTATATGATGCTTGGGTGATTTCTGCTAGATACAAGCTGCTAGATAAAAATGTTTTTTAATTATATAACGTATAGACCCCCCATAAAATCATATTGTTCATTCTCTTACTAATGTTCCTCAGGATTTTATTTCAGAAGTAATATTTAACAAGTCGGTAAAATATAATACTTCATGTAACTTAAAATATCAAAGCTTTTCTTGTTTATTTTTTTCAATCTAGATGGAGACCACTTAGCCAGTTGTCAGAAGTGGAAACAATAAGCCGCAGAACCTCCAGTCTCACCCAGTAACACTGAAACACAATCATCTAGATGCTTGTTATTATTTTTACACTGTTATAATTGAAAAGACTAGTTTAGCAGTGTAATCCTTCTTAGATGTCTTAGATGTGTGGGAAATTTACTGTGAACTCAAATGTATTAGAGCTTGGGCCATCAATATATGGATAGGTCAATCTATTATGTATGAATTTAGTGGTGATCCATTGTTCATATGGTAACTCAGTTTTTCTTGTAAAGTTTTTCAAAGGTAAATCATAATCGGCATCTTTTTAAACGAAACAGCATGTCCCGATTTTGTAGGGATTATTTTGCTTTTGGGGAAATACTTCCTTTGTTTGTCACGATCTTTCTACAAGGCAGCTGCTAAAAAAACCCAGCACATTCTAATCTAGTCCTGTAATACATACTTTACACTTCAGATATTTTGTTATCCCAAAACAAAACTGATTTGTTTAAGATTTTTAATTAAGAAGTGATGACTGTAAGTACTACTAACCAACCCACATTCACGCTTGTTACTTTGTTTTGGTTATTTAAAGCTTTAGTGATATGAATTAAAAAAAGGCCTATTATATTTTTTCATTATTTAAAACAAACGCTAAATAATAACCATATAGTTTATAGATCAAAAGAGCAGAAAGACCCAGTTTAGGTTTTCCAGTGTGCCCATAACAAAGTCAATGATTCTTATGTTAATGAGTTTTTTCCTGTGTAAAACATTTTTATTCCACTGGTCAATATTGATAAATCGCCTTTTGTTATAACATGTACTAACAAATATATTTATAGAAATCGTTTTCTCAGAAATAAATCACCAAGAAAGATTATAGATGTATATTGATTAACGTAACATTATTTTGAACTGATTTGTGATGTGATGTTTTAATGGTCTAATTTATGTATACCTTGTTTTTATTCAAATACATATTGTCTTCTCTCAAAATATAGAATTTTTTTTTCCTTTTCAGTATTGATTAGTTAGTCTTGTGCTATTTTATTATTGTATCAATCATTCTTGGAAAAAGAATTGATTGACGTATACGACTGGCGAGGTACAGGGAATGCTAACCCTATAACAATAGTTTTATGCTTTTGTGGGCTTTCTGGTCATTCAATTACCTGGTAGTAAACAATATTGATACACCTGGGTATTGTGTGTCGAGTACCATGTGGTAACTGTAAGGTTCTGAGTGGTTACCATGTGGTAAGTCCCATCTCGGTACTTTTGAATGAGCAATACTGGAGACCACAGTACTGCATGGTAACAGCGCCAGCACAGTACTTGTGACCGCACAGTACTTGCGACAGCGCAGTACTTGCGACCGCACAGTACTTGCGACCGCATAGTACTTGCGACCGCACAGTACTTGTGACCGCACAGTACTTGTGACCGCATAGTACTTGTGACCGCACAGTACTTGTGACTTTGTGGAACTGTGCTGCCGTGTACTTTGTGGTAACTGCTCAGTACTTGGTGGTTACCACGTGGCCAATGACCACACAGTACCACAAGGGGACCTTTCCTACCAGTACTGAGTGGTCATGTACTGAGTGGTTACCACGTGGTTACTGCAAAGTACTTTGTGGTCAAAGTTTAGCTGTGTACTCAATGCATTTCCCTCATTCCAACGCCAATCATTTAGTTTTTCGATGGCATTCAAAGCCTCTTACTTTCGTGACGATCATACATTTTGAAAAACTTTTAATTTTGGAGGCTTATGTCACTTTAATGTTCAAGTTCATTTATGTCGCTCAAACCACGCCAGGTGGTAACAAAGGTACATTAAATAGTATGTATAGTAACAGGTCAACATGGCGGTTGTCAGACATACGTCATACAATTATTTGGTACACGAACTATATCGTGATAGTCCTTGCTTTATAAACTTAACAAATTTACACAGAGTTGATTTACTTCCATTTAACAACAGTTTAAAATGATTTAGGTCTTTAAATCTTACATAATAAGGTGGAATTTACATTTCTCTTAAATCATACAAAAGATTACATTCTACAACAATATGAAACTCGTCACATAATTTTCTTTCGTTACAGAGTTTACAAAATTGTCCTTCGCGAGGAGTATTTGTATATCGACCAGTTTCAATTGGAAGGCAATGATTGGATAATCTAAATCTGGCTAAGACAAGACTCTGTTTGTATTGAAGACTTTTAATGTAATGTTCCATCTCGAAATCTTTTTTAAAAAGCTTATAGAGATAGCATTTTGGGCTTTCGTTAATTACAGACATCCACTCTTGAATATATTGATCACGGAGTCTTGTCTTTACTGATTTAGTGATCCAAGTGGGGTTCTTGGTTTTCACATCGCACCATAGATGTCCCATGCCACAATTGTTTAAAATATCTTGAACATACAAAAGCCATGGTGAAGAATAAATCGTAGAGAGCATAAATATTTAAACATTAAATGACTGAGTTTAGTTTCACTGTCATTTGCTAATTTACACCAAAACTGAACCATTCTAGTTTTTATTGTAAAGATAGTGGGTATCGACCCAATTCACCAAGAACCATTGCATTCATTGTAGATGTTTTTACACCAAGCGTATGTTTACAAAATGTTAGCTGGACCTTATCTATTACATCTGTGTTAGTATGGCCCCACACTTCACACTTGTATGTAAGGATTGGTAGAACTAAATATCAAAAAGATACAACTGGAGCTCAATAGATAGAAGATGTTCTCTGCTCTTTCCAATTAAAGCATACATAGCTTGAAGTACTCCACTTTAATCCTGATTGTTTAAAACTAAGGAAGTTCTCACGACTTATTGTTCACTTTACTTCCTCTCGCTTTGAGCTCTGCTAGTGGTATAACTTCGCCGTTCTATTCTCGCCTACGACACGAGAGTAACTCAGCAGGTAGGGAGTTTATTTGGTGAGTTATGTTTTCCAACTCGCGAGATTAAGTGAGATCCCCAGCGGAGAGATTGAGGGCACCTTAAACCAAGTAGGCGAAGTGAGTTGTATTTCAATACGCTTGGATTTGTATGCCCTGAGCAAGAGTTCAATTCCGGTTGCCGCCTCCCCATGCTAGCTATAATGTGTGCTTTGCTCAATGTCTCTTTAAAACAAAAGAACCTACAAACACACGGTGTAATGTCCGCTCTGTGTCTCATTTAACTAGATGAGATTTGCTCACGTTGTCAAAACAAAAATCACATTTAAAGGGATCCGTTTATGATAGCTGGCAATTTGCTTCTTCCCTCCCTACAACACTTGATCGAATCCTGCTTTGGTAGCATACATACAATATCCGTCAAAGCTATTTTCATAAAGAAAAATGTACCAGTGTTCACAGTACAGTTCTGACTTATCCGATGACGTTGTATCTTCCAAATTTATACGGACAAGAATAGATTTTGATGATGAAAATTCTCGAGACAGTGGATTAGGAGAAGAGAGTTACAAGTGTCTTTCTCCATTATCAGATGACCAATTATCGATCAAAACACCTTCTACAAAATCGCCATTAAAACAGAATTTTAAATTTGTTAAAAGTTTGGTAAGTTTATAGAAGGATATCACGTTCACGTTTTCTGACATTTCAGTTTGAAATAACAATAGCGTTTCTGTGTAAATGCTGCTTGGTTTTTGTTTTCAAATACATATGTTGATTTTGTTTCAGAATTTTGACAGCCCTGATTCCAAATGTCGCTCGTTGTTTCTCGGATTTGATTCTCCTGACTTCAATTCATCCGCCTCACTTACTCCCTTTTCTTCCAGAAATCAGGTAAACATTAACGTGATGTAATTGGTTGCTTTTTATCTTCTCATTTTACTAATTGATACAATGTTGAATAAATTACTATTATAATTAATAAAGCATATATGAATATCTGCTCATTTCTTCAGAGTCGTCCCAACCGTAAGAGACAAAGTCCATGTATCGATGAGGAAGAGACAACACCTCTTATAAAACGCAGAAGATGTCTTGATACTTTGGATTTACCCGAGGTTAACAGGGAACGTGGTTTTGCATCAGTGTGTCACCTAGCAACGGAAAACCATATCAAGACGACCTAAGACCGAGTATCTACTGACGCCAACTTGATCAGTGATGGAAGTAAAAGTTGTTGTCTTCCCACAATCCCCAGCAAACATCAAGATTTGAAATCCATTTCTCCACAAACACTCGCCGATGTTGTAAACAACGAGTATGATGACGTCATTGGAAACTACGTCATTGTGGACTGTCGCTACCCCTACGAATTTAATGGTGGTCATATAAAGGTATGACAGCATGAATTTATATTCGCTTTTCTGATAACCATTCATGCTACAACCGATTATGCGTATACATTTGTTATTAATAATACGTTTTAATAATACATGTAGTTTGTAATTTTCTATCGCCAGGGTGCCAGAAACTACTATACTAGAGAACTTGTAATGGAAGAGTTAGTTGAAAGACAACTTCATAGCGACGATCCAAATAAAAGAACCGTCTTGATATTTCACTGTGAATTCTCATCGGAAAGAGGACCAAAACTGTAAGTATCATTCAGTTGTGCAATTACTTCGTTTTTGAAGACCATAAATATTCTGATTAAATTATCTAGTTTGCCATTTTGAATAATTCCTTACTAAAATGGTAATTGTTCTTTTTTTAGATCTCGTTTTTTACGATCAATGGACCGTGAACGTAATGCAGATTCCTACCCGTTCTTGTTTTACCCAGAAATCTACATCCTTCACGGTGGATACAAAGAGTTTTTCGCTACTCAAAAGGTAATATATCATCGATTTTATCATTTGAGACCAATCCATCTTTTTGAATCGATTGATAAAAATCTTTTAACATCTGACAGCTTCTTCTCATTCACGTTTCGCATGTGTTTTCTTTTGTAGTGAAGTTTTTTGAGTTATATGAATTTATCTTTTTTGTTTCAGGATTTGTGTTTCCCACAGACTTATGTTCCAATATTTGAGGATGGCTACAAAGAGGATTTGAAGAAATTCAAAGTCAAATCCAAATCCTGGGCTGGCGAGAAACAACGTCCAAAACTACGAAGAGGGTTCAATTTCTAAAAACAACGAGCCTGGTCTCTAATTTGTTGTTTTGTCTTGTTTTCCTGTGGCTATAAGTGCAATTGTTGCTTATTTGTTTATTTTTTATGGCGGTCGTTAGCCATTTTATTTATATGAAGATTTATTGTTGTTGTTATATTGGTTTATTATTTCAAATAAAATGAATTGTAATATTATCAAAACTAGTTTTTTGTCTTTTACATAGTAATATCATTTGTAAAATGTTGTTGATATCTTATAAACTGATCACTATAAACCGGTATGGGAAATTGAAGTCTTAAAGTGATCTTTGTGTGTAAGACTCGAGAAGATCGCAGTAGAAGTAATATTTTGAAAAAGACTTTATTATGAAAACAAGCAACTGAACATGTAGCAAACAAAAGCAATGATATAATCTTTAAGCCGTTGTGAATCGAATGGAAGCAGTAGACGAACAGAGATATGACGTAATACGGCGAGTCATTCGAGACTCCTCGGAACTTCAACACAAACACAAATCCACTCTGAAGCTTCGGGGATTTACGTGCGTGACGGATTTACGTGATGGATGACTTGCATTGGGCTGAGTTTGGTTTGGCATATATTGAAAACTACCCGACGCTTACAATGTTCATGCCTACCAACTTAAAGCTGTAGATTACTGTAGCCTACCTTTTATTTGTGTCTGGTTATGATATTTCAGTTAAATGTATGTATAAATTTTACTTTTCCTCCTATGGCAAATGTTTTGGCCAGAGAGTAATAAGCAAAACTATCTAGATGTAATTAGAAAGGAAATAAAAGCCATTAAGCGTCTATTAGTTTATTCCAAAATTCAGCTGGATCTTGAGTTTATTATGATCAGATCTAATAAAGAACACTGAGTGTTTTAATAATTCTCAAATCGCAATTGATCTTTTTTTAAATATTTATATTTATATATTTTACTTATTTACCCATTCTGGGTTTTCACTCAAACGACCTGTTGCCAGTTACCACCTGAAGGTCGTGAGTTTCCTCTGGGCATAGAGCCCGGTTTCCTCCCACAATAAAACTGGCAACGCCGCCATACAAGTGAAATAATCTTGGGCGCGGCGTAAAACACCAAACGATCAATCAACCTAAGGTTAAAATGTTCTTTTTCTTTAAAGTGGCATGAGCTGCCAAAATTCACACTTTTGATTTGAACCCGCGGCCCATTGATCTGTGACTGGGTTTACACTGGCTGTGATTTGAACCCACGGCCCATTGATCTGTGACTTGGTTTAGACTGAGATACTATCATCGCTTTGCAGACTCAACCCTATCCAGCCCCAATTTGTTAAAATAAATAACCTTAATGTAAGTTGAGGGTTTCCAAATATGGGCTTCAATCGAACAAGTTAGCAGAAAGTAAAACAATATGTTTGGGCAATTTTTTTTTGGTAACAGGCGCATTCTGCATATTCTACTAGCATGTTTCTATTATTATGTGAAATTTAACGTTCAAAAGTTGACATCTCCTTAAAGTGACATGGGCTGCCGAAATGTTGATATTTTGACGTTAAAATGGAATGTTTAAACTATTGGCTATTTTTCTCAAGACGTATAACTCGGAAGCTTTTAGTGCTTCTAGTCTCGAAGATGTACCATAAAGTATTCTTCTGAACTAACTTTGGCTTAGAATGATTGAATGGTCGTCCCGGTTATTTAAATTTTCTTTACTTTTCGAACACGTTTTTGGTTCGTACAGGCCACATACTGAATGTATTTTCCTCATTCCAAGGCCAATCATTTAGTTTTTCGTTGGCCTTCAAAGCCTCTTACTGTCGTGACGATCATAAATTTTGAAAAAAGTTTGAATTTTGGCAGCTCATGTCGCTCTAATGAAGTACTTCACTTTAATCCTGACTGTTTCAAACTAAGGAAGTTCTCGCAACTTATTGTTTACTTTGCTTCCTCTCGCTGTGAGCTCTGCTAGTGGTATAACTTCGCCGTTTTATTCTCGCCTACGACACGAGAGTAAGTCAGCAGGTAGGAAGTTTATTTGGTGAGCTATGTTTTCCAACTCGCGAGATTAAGTGAGATCCTCAGCGGAGAGATTGAGGGCACCTCAAACCAAGTAGACGGAGTGAGTTGTATTTCAATACGCTTGGATTTGTATGCCCTGAGCAAGAGTTCAATTCCGCCCCCCCCCCCCGCACCATGCCAGCTATAATGTGTGGTATACTCAATGTCTCTTTAAAACAAAAGAACCTCCAAACACACGGTGAAATTTCCGCTCTGTGTCTCATTCAACTAGATGAGATTCACTCACGTTGTCAAATCAAAAATTATATTTAAAGGGATCCGTGTTCGGTAGCTGGCAATCTCCTTTGCTGCCTCACTCCTTACAACACCTGATCAATTCAATTCAATGTATGCTTTGGAAGCATACATAAAAGATCTGTCAAAGCTATTTTCATAAAGAAAAATGTACGAGTGTTCAGAGTACAGTTCTGACTTATCCGATGACGTTGTATCTTCCAAATTTATACGGACAAGAATAGATTTTGATGATGAAAATTCTCGAGACAGTGGATTAGGAGAAGAGAGTTACAAGTGTCTTTCTCCATTATCAGATGACCAATTATCGATCAAAACACCTTCTACAAAATCACCATTCAAACAGGATTTTAGATTTGTTAAAAGTTTGGTAAGTTTATAGAAGGATATCACGATCAGGTTTTCTGACATTTCAGTTTGAAATAACAATAGCGTCTCTGTGTAAATGCTGCTTGGTTTTTGTTTTCAAATACATATGTTGATTTTGTTTCAGAACTTTGACAGCCCTGATTCCAAATGTCGCTCGTTGTTTCTCGGATTTGATTCTCTTGACTTCAATTCATCCGCCTCACTTACTCCCTTTTCTTCCAGAAATCAGGTAAACATTTACGTGATGTAATGGGTTGCCTTTATCTTCTCATTTTACTACCGGGAAATTGATACAATGTTGAATAAATTACTATTAGAATTAAAAATTATATGAATATCTGTTCATTTCTTCAGAGTCGTCCCAACCGTAAGAGACAAAGTCCATGTATCGACGAGGAAGAGAAAACACCTCTTATAAAACGCAGAAGATGTCTTGATACTTTGGATTAACCCGAGGTTAACAGCGAAAGTGGTTTTGCATCAGTGTGTCACCTAGCAACGGAAAACCATATCAAGACGACCTTAGACCGAGTATCTACTGACGCCAACTTGATCAGTGATGGAAGTAAAAGTTGTTGTCTTCCCACAATCCCCAGCAAACATCAAGATTTGAAATCCATTTCTCCACAAACACTCGCCGATGTTGTAAACAACGAGTATGATGACGTCATTGGAAACTACGTCATTGTGGACTGTCGCTACCCCTACGAATGTAATGGTGGTCATATAAAGGTATGACGGCATGAATTTATATTCGCTTTTCTGATAACCATTCATGCTACAACCGATTATGCGTATACATTTGTTATTAATAATACGTTTTAATAATAATTTGTAATTTTCTATCACCAGGTTGCCAGAAACTACTATACTAGAGAACTTGTAATGGAAGAGTTAGTTGAAAGGCAACTTCATAGCGACGAACCAAATAAAAGAACCGTCTTGATATTTCACTGTGAATTCTCATCGGAAAGAGGACCAAAACTGTAAGTATCATTCAGTTGTGCAATTACTTCGTTTTTGAAGACCATAAATATTCTGATTCAATTATCTATTTTGCCATTTTAAATAATTCCTTAATAAAATGGTAATTGTTCTTTTTTTTCAGATCTCGTTTTTTGCGATCAATGGACCGTGAACGTAATGCAGAATCCTACCCTTTCTTGTTTTACCCGGAAATCTACATTCTTCATGGTGGATACAAAGAGTTTTTCGCTACTCAAAAGGTAAAATATCATTGATTTTATCATTTGAACCCAATCCATCTTTTTTAATTGATTGATAACAATCTTTTAACGTCAGACAGCTTCTTCTCATTCTCGTTTCCCATGTGTTTTCTTTTGTAGTGAAGTTTTTTGAGTTATATGAATTTATCTTTTTTGTTTCAGGATTTGTGTTTCCCACAGACTTATGTTCCAATGTATGAGGATGGCTACAAAGAGGATTTGAAGAAATTCAAAGTCAAATCCAAATCCTGGGCTGGCGAGAAACAACGTCCGAAACTACGAAGAGGGTTCAATTTCTAAAAACAACGAGCCTGGTCTCTAATTTGTTGTTTTGTCTTGTTTTCCTGTGGCTATAAGTGCAATTGTTGCTTATTTGTTTATTTTTTATGGCGGTCGTTAGCCATTTTATTTATATGAAGATTTGTTGTTGTTGTTATATTGGTTTATTATTTCAAATAAAATGAATTGTAATATTATCAAAACTAGTTTTTTGTCTTTTACATAGTAATATCATTTGTAAAATGTTGTTGATATCTTATAAACTGATCACTATAAACCGGTATGGGAAATTGAAGTCTTAAAGTGATCTTTGTGTGTAAGACTCGAGAAGATCGCAGTAGAAGTAATATTTTGAAAAAGACTTTGTTATGAAAACAAGCAACTGAACATGTAACAAACAAAAGCAATGATATAATCTTTAAGCCGTTGTGAATCGAATGGAAGCAGTAGACGAACAGAGATATGACGTAATACGGCGAGTTATTCGAGTCTCCTCGGAACTTCAACACAAACACAAATCCACTCTGAAGCTTCGGGGATTTACTAATTGTAGTAAACAATGGTCTAACCGCTGAGAGCGGTTCGGACCTTGTAGAAGGGACGCCATTTTGTCTTAGTTACAGGCCGGGTGATACTGGAGCATCGGCCCCTATTTTGAATTTTCCTACGAAAAAATTGTTTACCGATGCAATAAATGCCTTAAAATGAATGACCAACCTTTTCTGTCTTAGTATCCATTCCCCTTTTGTCGAACTATAGGCTTGGGTTGTTGCATTCCATCGATATCGAAAGTGGGTTGGAACATTTTCCCGCGAACAGGCGGCCATATTGCCTGTGGAATCATGGTTAATTTTCGCAAATTTCAAAATGGCTTCCTCCCGTAGCGTTCCGCCCTTCGGGCGTCACAATAGTCAATAACGCTACATACCGGAGCTAGGGATTTACGTGCGTGACGGATTTACGTGATGGATGACTTGGGCTGAGTTTGGTTTGGCATATATTGAAAACTACCCGACGCTTACAATGTTCATGCCTACCAACTTAAAGCTGTAGATTACTGTAGCCTACCTTTTATTTGTGTCTGGTTATGATATTTCAGTTAAATGTATGTATAAATTTAACTTTTCCTCCTATGGCAAATGTTTTGGCCAGAGAGTAATAAGCAAAACTATCTAGATGTAATTAGAAAGGAAATAAAAGCCAGTAAGCGTCTATTAGTTTATTCCAAAATTCAGCTGGATCTTGAGTTTATTATGATCAGATCTAATAAAGAACACTGAGTGTTTTAATAATTCTCAAATCGCAATTGATCTTTTTTTAAATATTTAAATTTATATATTTTACTTATTTACCCGTTCTGGGTTTTCACTCAGACGACCTGTTGCCAGTTACCACCGGAAGGTCGTGGGTTTCCTCTGGACATAGAGCCCGGTTCCCTCCCACAATCAAACTGGCAACGCCGCCATACAAGTGAAATAATCTTGGGCGCGGCGTAAAACACCAAACAATCAATCAACCTAAGGTTAAAATGTTATTTTTCTTTAAAGTGGCATGAGCTGCCAAAATTCACACTTTTGATTTGAACCCGTGACCCAATGATCTGTGACGTGGTTTACACTGGCTGTGATTTGAACCCACGGCCCATTGATCTGTGACTTGGTTTAGACTGAGATACTATCATCGCTTTGCAGACTCAACCCTATCCAGCCCCAATTTGTTAAAATAAATAACCTTAATGTAAGTTGAGGGTTTCCAAATATGGGCTTCAATCGAACAAGTTAGCAGAAAGTAAAACAATATGTTTGGGCAATTTTTTTTTTGGTAACAGGCGCATTCTGCATATTCTACTAGCATGTTTCTATTATAATGTGAAATTTAACGTTCAAAAGTTGACATCTCCTTAAAGTGACATGGGCTGCCGAAATGTTGATATTTTGACGTTAAAATAGAATGTTTAAACTATTGGCTATTTTTCTCAAGACGTATAACTCGGAAGCTTTTAGTGCTTCTAGTCTCGAAGATGTACCATAAAGTATTCTTCTGAACTAACTTTGGCTTAGAATGATTGAATGGTCGTCCCGGTTATTTAAATTTTCTTTACTTTTCGAACACGTTTTTGGTTCGTACAGGCCACATACTGAATGTATTTTCCTCATTCCAAGGCCAATCATTTAGTTTTTCGTTGGCATTCAAAGCCTCTTACTGTCGTGACGATCATAAATTTTGAAAAAAGTTTGAATTTTGGCAGCTCAGGTCGCTCTAATGAAGTACTTCACTTTAATCCTGACTGTTTCAAACTAAGGAAGTTCTCGCAACTTATTGTTTACTTTGCTTCCTCTCGCTGTGAGCTCTGCTAGTGGTATAACTTCGCCGTTTTATTCTCGCCTACGACACGAGAGTAAGTCAGCAGGTAGGAAGTTTATTTGGTGAGCTATGTTTTCCAACTCGCGAGATTAAGTGAGATCCTCAGCGGAGAGATTGAGGGCACCTCAAACCAAGTAGACGGAGTGAGTTGTATTTCAATACGCTTGGATTTGTATGCCCTGAGCAAGAGTTCAATTCCGCCCCCCCCCGCACCATGCCAGCTATAATGTGTGGTATACTCAATGTCTCTTTAAAACAAAAGAACCTCCAAACACACGGTGAAATTTCCGCTCTGTGTCTCATTCAACTAGATGAGATTCACTCACGTTGTCAAATCAAAAATTATATTTAAAGGGATCCGTGTTCGGTAGCTGGCAATCTCCTTTGCTGCCTCACTCCTTACAACACCTGATCAATTCAATTCAATGTATGCTTTGGAAGCATACATAAAAGATCTGTCAAAGCTATTTTCATAAAGAAAAATGTACGAGTGTTCAGAGTACAGTTCTGACTTATCCGATGGCGTTGTATCTTCCAAATTTATACGGACAAGAATAGATTTTGATGATGAAAATTCTCGAGACAGTGGATTAGGAGAAGAGAGTTACAAGTGTCTTTCTCCATTATCAGATGACCAATTATCGATCAAAACACCTTCTACAAAATCACCATTCAAACAGGATTTTAGATTTGTTAAAAGTTTGGTAAGTTTATAGAAGGATATCACGATCAGGTTTTCTGACATTTCAGTTTGAAATAACAATAGCGTCTCTGTGTAAATGCTGCTTGGTTTTTGTTTTCAAATACATATGTTGATTTTGTTTCAGAATTTTGACAGCCCTGATTCCAAATGTCGCTCGTTGTTTCTCGGATTTGATTCTCTTGACTTCAATTCATCCGCCTCACTTACTCCCTTTTCTTCCAGAAATCAGGTAAACATTTACGTGATGTAATGGGTTGCCTTTATCTTCTCATTTTACTACCGGGAAATTGATACAATGTTGAATAAATTACTATTAGAATTAAAAATTATATGAATATCTGCTCATTTCTTCAGAGTCGTCCCAACCGTAAGAGACAAAGTCCATGTATCGACGAGGAAGAGACAACACCTCTTATAAAACGCAGAAGATGTCTTGATACTTTGGATTTACCCGAGGTTAACAGCGAAAGTGGTTTTGCATCAGTGTGTCACCTAGCAACGGAAAACCATATCAAGACGACCTTAGACCGAGTATCTACTGACGCCAACTTGATCAGTGATGGAAGTAAAAGTTGTTGTCTTCCCACAATCCCCAGCAAACATCAAGATTTGAAATCCATTTCTCCACAAACACTCGCCGATGTTGTAAACAACGAGTATGATGACGTCATTGGAAACTACGTCATTGTGGACTGTCGCTACCCCTACGAATGTAATGGTGGTCATATAAAGGTATGACGGCATGAATTTATATTCGCTTTTCTGATAACCATTCATGCTACAACCGAGTATGCGTATACATTTGTTATTAATAATACGTTTTAATAATAATTTGTAATTTTCTATCACCAGGTTGCCAGAAACTACTATACTAGAGAACTTGTAATGGAAGAGTTAGTTGAAAGGCAACTTCATAGCGACGAACCAAATAAAAGAACCGTCTTGATATTTCACTGTGAATTCTCATCGGAAAGAGGACCAAAACTGTAAGTATCATTCAGTTGTGCAATTACTTCGTTTTTGAAGACCATAAATATTCTGATTCAATTATCTATTTTGCCATTTTAAATAATTCTTAATAAAATGGTAATTGTTCTTTTTTTTCAGATCTCGTTTTTTGCGATCAATGGACCGTGAACGTAATGCAGAATCCTACCCTTTCTTGTTTTACCCGGAAATCTACATTCTTCATGGTGGATACAAAGAGTTTTTCGCTACTTAAAAGGTAAAATATCATTGATTTTATCATTTGAACCCAATCCATCTTTTTGAATTGATTGATAACAATCTTTTAACGTCAGACAGCTTCTTCTCATTCTCGTTTCCCATGTGTTTTCTTTTGTAGTGAAGTTTTTTGAGTTATATGAATTTATCTTTTTTGTTTAAGGATTTGTGTTTCCCACAGACTTATGTTCCAATGTATGAGGATGTCTACAAAGAGGATTTGAAGAAATTCAAAGTCAAATCCAAATCCTGGGCTGGCGAGAAACAACGTCCGAAACTACGAAGAGGGTTCAATTTCTAGAAACTGCGATCGTGGTCTCTAATTTGTTGCTTTGTCTTGTTTTCCTGTGGCTATAAGTGCAATTGTTGCTTATTTGTTTATTTTTTATGGTGGTCGTTAGCCATTTTATTTATATGAAGATTTGTTGTTGTTGTTATATTGGTTTATTATTTCAAATAAAATGAATTGTAATATTATCAAAACTAGTTTTTTGTCTTTTACATAGTAATATCATTTGTAAAATGTTGTTGATATCTTATAAACTGATCACTATAAACCGGTATGGGAAATTGAAGTCTTAAAGTGATCTTTGTGTGTAAGACTCGAGAAGATCGCAGTAGAAGTAATATTTTGAAAAAGACTTTGTTATGAAAACAAGCAACTGAACATGTAACAAACAAAAGCAATGATATAATCTTTAAGCCGTTGTGAATCGAATGGAAGCAGTAGACGAACAGAGATATGACGTAATACGGCGAGTCATTCGAGACTCCTCGGAACTTCAACACAAACACAAATCCACTCTGAAGCTTCGGGGATTTACGTGCGTGACGGATTTACGTGATGGATGACTTGGGCTGAGTTTGGTTTGGCATATATTGAAAACTACCCGACGCTTACAATGTTCATGCCTACCAACTTAAAGCTGTTGATTACTGTAGCCTACCTTTTATTTGTGTCTGGTTATGATATTTCAGTTAAATGTATGTATAAATTTAACTTTTCCTCCTATGGCAAATGTTTTGGCCAGAGAGTAATAAGCAAAACTATCTAGATGTAATTAGAAAGGAAATAAAAGCCAGTAAGCGTCTATTAGTTTATTCCAAAATTCAGCTGGATCTTGAGTTTATTATGATCAGATCTAATAAAGAACACTGAGTGTTTTAATAATTCTCAAATCGCAATTGATCTTTTTTTAAATATTTAAATTTATATATTTTACTTATTTACCCGTTCTGGGTTTTCACTCAGACGACCTGTTGCCAGTTACCACCGGAAGGTCGTGGGTTTCCTCTGGGCATAGAGCCCGGTTCCCTCCCACAATCAAACTGGCAACGCCGCCATACAAGTGAAATAATCTTGGGCGCGGCGTAAAACACCAAACGATCAATCAACCTAAGGTTAAAATGTTATTTTTCTTTAAAGTGGCATGAGCTGCCAAAATTCACACTTTTGATTTGAACCCGTGACCCAATGATCTGTGACGTGGTTTACACTGGCTGTGATTTGAACCCACGGCCCATTGATCTGTGACTTGGTTTAGACTGAGATACTATCATCGCTTTGCAGACTCAACCCTATCCAGCCCCAATTTGTTAAAATAAATAACCTTAATGTAAGTTGAGGGTTTCCAAATATGGGCTTCAATCGAACAAGTTAGCAGAAAGTAAAACAATATGTTTGGGCAATTTTTTTTTTGGTAACAGGCGCATTCTGCATATTCTACTAGCATGTTTCTATTATAATGTGAAATTTAACGTTCAAAAGTTGACATCTCCTTAAAGTGACATGGGCTGCCGAAATGTTGATATTTTGACGTTAAAATAGAATGTTTAAACTATTGGCTATTTTTCTCAAGACGTATAACTCGGAAGCTTTTAGTGCTTCTAGTCTCGAAGATGTACCATAAAGTATTCTTCTGAACTAACTTTGGCTTAGAATGATTGAATGGTCGTCCCGGTTATTTAAATTTTCTTTACTTTTCGAACACGTTTTTGGTTCGTACAGGCCACATACTGAATGTATTTTCCTCATTCCAAGGCCAATCATTTAGTTTTTCGTTGGCCTTCAAAGCCTCTTACTGTCGTGACGATCATAAATTTTGAAAAAAGTTAGAATTTTGGCAGCTCATGCCGCTTTAATGAAGTACTTCACTTTAATCCTGACTGTTTCAAACTAAGGAAGTTCTCACGACTTATTGTTTACTTTGCTTCCTCTCGCTGTGAGCTCTGCTAGTGGTATAACTTCGCCGTTTTATTCTCGCCTACGACACGAGAGTAAGTCAGCAGGTAGGAAGTTTATTTGGTGAGCTATGTTTTCCAACTCGCGAGATTAAGTGAGATCCCCAGCGGAGAGATTGAGGGCACCTTAAACCAAGTAGACGGAGTGAGTTGTATTTCAATACGCTTGGATTTGTATTCCCTGAGCAAGAGTTCAATTCCGGTCCCCCCCCCGCACCATGCCAGCTATAATGTGTGGTATACTCAATGTCTCTTTAAAACAAAAGAACCTCCAAACACACGGTGAAATTTCCGCTCTGTGTCTCATTCAACTAGATGAGATTCACTCACGTTGTCAAAACAAAAATTATATTTAAAGGGATCCGTGTTCGGTAGCTGGCAATCTCCTTTGCTGCCTCACTCCTTACAACACCTGATCAAACCCTGCTTTGGAAGCATACATAAAAGATCTGTCAAAGCTATTTTCATAAAGAAAAATGTACGAGTGTTCAGAGTTCAGTTATGACTTATCCGATGACGTTGTATCTTCCAAATTTATACGGACAAGAATAGATTTTGATGATGAAAATTCTCGAGACAGTGGATTAGGAGAAGAGAGTTACAAGTGTCTTTCTCCATTATCAGATGACCAATTATCGATCAAAACACCTTCTACAAAATCACCATTCAAACAGGATTTTAGATTTGTTAAAAGTTTGGTAAGTTTATAGAAGGATATCACGATCAGGTTTTCTGACATTTCAGTTTGAAATAACAATAGCGTCTCTGTGTAAATGCTGCTTGGTTTTTGTTTTCAAATACATATGTTGATTTTGTTTCAGAATTTTGACAGCCCTGATTCCAAATGTCGCTCGTTGTTTCTCGGATTTGATTCTCCTGACTTCAATTCATCCGCCTCACTTACTCCCTTTTCTTCCAGAAATCAGGTAAACATTTACGTGATGTAATGGGTTGCCTTTATCTTCTCATTTTACTACCGGGAAATTGATACAATGTTGAATAAATTACTATTAGAATTAAAAATTATATGAATATCTGCTCATTTCTTCAGAGTCGTCCCAACCGTAAGAGACAAAGTCCATGTATCGACGAGGAAGAGACAACACATCTAATAAAACGCAGAAGATGTCTTGATACTTTGGATTTACCCGAGGTTAACAGCGAAAGTGGTTTTGCATCAGTGTGTCACCTAGCAACGGAAAACCATATCAAGACGACCTTAGACCGAGTATCTACTGACGCCAACTTGATCAGTGATGGAAGTAAAATTTGTTGTCTTCCCACAATCCCCAGCAAACATCAAGATTTGAAATCCATTTCTCCACAAACACTCGCCGATGTTGTAAACAACGAGTATGATGACGTCATTGGAAACTACGTCATTGTGGACTGTCGCTACCACTACGAATTTAATGGTGGTCATATAAAGGTATGACGGCATGAATTTATATTCGCTTTTCTGATAACCTTTCATGCTACAACCGAGTATGCGTATACATTTGTTATTAATAATACGTTTTAATAATAATTTGTAATTTTCTATCGCCAGGGTGCCAGAAACTACTATACTAGAGAACTTGTAATGGAAGAGTTAGTTGAAGGGCAACTTCATAGCGACGAACCAAATAAAAGAACCATCTTGATATTTCACTGTGAATTCTCATCGGAAAGAGGACCAAAACTGTAAGTATCATTCAGTTGTGCAATTACTTCGTTTTTGGAGACCATAAATATTCTGATTCAATTATCTATTTTGCCATTTTAAATAATTCCTTAATAAAATGGTAATTTTTTTTCAGATCTCGTTTTTTGCGATCAATGGACCGTGAACGTAATGCAGAATCCTACCCTTTCTTGTTTTACCCGGAAATCTACATTCTTCATGGTGGATACAAAGAGTTTTTCGCTACTCAAAAGGTAAAATATCATTGATTTTATCATTTGAACCCAATCCATCTTTTTGAATTGATTGATAAAAATCTTTTAACGTCAGACAGCTTCTTCTCATTCTCGTTTCCCATGTGTTTTCTTTTGTAGTGAAGTTTTTTGAGTTATATGAATTTATCTTTTTTGTTTCAGGATTTGTGTTTCCCACAGACTTATGTTCCAATGTATGAGGATGGCTACAAAGAGGATTTGAAGAAATTCAAAGTCAAATCCAAATCCTGGGCTGGCGAGAAACAACGTTCAAAACTACGAAGAGGGTTCAATTTCTAGAAACTGCGATCGTGGTCTCTAATTTGTTGTTTTGTCTTGTTTTCCTGTGGCTATAAGTGCAATTGTTGCTTATTTGTTTATTTTTTATGGCGATCGTTAGCCATTTTATTTATATGAAGATTTATTGTTGTTGTTATATTGGTTTATTATTTCAAATAAAATGAATTGTAATATTATCAAAACTAGTTTTTTGTCTTTTACATAGTAATATCATTTGTAAAATGTTGTTGATATCTTATAAACTGATCACTATAAACCGGTATGGGAAATTGAAGTCTTAAAGTGATCTTTGTGTGTAAGACTCGAGAAGATCGCAGTAGAAGTAATATTTTGAAAAAGACTTTATTATGAAAACAAGCAACTGAACATGTAGCAAACAAAAGCATTGATATAATCTTTAAGCCGTTGTGAATCGAATGGAAGCAGTAGACGAACAGAGATATGACGTAATACGGCGAGTCATTCGAGACTCCTCGGAACTTCAACACAAACACAAATCCACTCTGAAGCTTCGGGGATTTACGTGCGTGACGGATTTACGTGATGGATGACTTGCATTGGGCTGAGTTTGGTTTGGCATATATTGAAAACTACCCGACGCTTACAATGTTCATGCCTACCAACTTAAAGCTGTAGATTACTGTAGCCTACCTTTTATTTGTGTCTGGTTATGATATTTCAGTTAAATGTATGTATAAATTTTACTTTTCCTCCTATGGCAAATGTTTTGGCCAGAGAGTAATAAGCAAAACTATCTAGATGTAATTAGAAAGGAAATAAAAGCCATTAAGCGTCTATTAGTTTATTCCAAAATTCAGCTGGATCTTGAGTTTATTATGATCAGATCTAATAAAGAACACTGAGTGTTTTAATAATTCTCAAATCGCAATTGTCATTTTTCTAAATATTTATATATTTTACTTATTTACTCATTCTGGGTTTTCACTCAAACGACCTGTTGCCAGTTACCACCGGAAGGTCGTGAGTTAGAATTTTGGCAGCTCATGCCGCTTTAATGAAGTACTTCACTTTAATCCTGACTGTTTCAAACTAAGGAAGTTCTCACGACTTATTGTTTACTTTGCTTCCTCTCGCTGTGAGCTCTGCTAGTGGTATAACTTCGCCGTTTTATTCTCGCCTACGACACGAGAGTAAGTCAGCAGGTAGGAAGTTTATTTGGTGAGCTATGTTTTCCAACTCGCGAGATTAAGTGAGATCCCCAGCGGAGAGATTGAGGGCACCTTAAACCAAGTAGACGGAGTGAGTTGTATTTCAATACGCTTGGGTTTGTATGCCCTGAGCAAGAGTTCAATTCCGGTCCCCCCCCCGCACCATGCCAGCTATAATGTGTGGTATACTCAATGTCTCTTTAAAACAAAAGAACCTCCAAACACACGGTGAAATTTCCGCTCTGTGTCTCATTCAACTAGATGAGATTCACTCACGTTGTCAAAACAAAAATTATATTTAAAGGGATCCGTGTTCGTAGCTGGCAATTTCCTTTGCTGCCTCACTCCTTACAACACCTGATCAAACCCTGCTTTGGAAGCATACATAAAAGATCTGTCAAAGCTATTTTCATAAAGAAAAATGTACGAGTGTTCAGAGTTCAGTTCTGACTTATCCGATGACGTTGTATCTTCCAAATTTATACGGACAAGAATAGATTTTGATGATGAAAATTCTCGAGACAGTGGATTAGGAGAAGAGAGTTACAAGTGTCTTTCTCCATTATCAGATGACCAATTATCGATCAAAACACCTTCTACAAAATCACCATTCAAACAGGATTTTAGATTTGTTAAAAGTTTGGTAAGTTTATAGAAGGATATCACGATCAGGTTTTCTGACATTTCAGTTTGAAATAACAATAGCGTCTCTGTGTAAATGCTGCTTGGTTTTTGTTTTCAAATACATATGTTGATTTTGTTTCAGAATTTTGACAGCCCTGATTCCAAATGTCGCTCGTTGTTTCTCGGATTTGATTCTCCTGACTTCAATTCATCCGCCTCACTTACTCCCTTTTCTTCCAGAAATCAGGTAAACATTTACGTGATGTAATGGGTTGCCTTTATCTTCTCATTTTACTACCGGGAAATTGATACAATGTTGAATAAATTACTATTAGAATTAAAAATTATATGAATATCTGCTCATTTCTTCAGAGTCGTCCCAACCGTAAGAGACAAAGTCCATGTATCGAAGAGGAAGAGACAACACATCTAATAAAACGCAGAAGATGTCTTGATACTTTGGATTTACCCGAGGTTAACAGCGAAAGTGGTTTTGCATCAGTGTGTCACCTAGCAACGGAAAACCATATCAAGACGACCTTAGACCGAGTATCTACTGACGCCAACTTGATCAGTGATGGAAGTAAAAGTTGTTGTCTTCCCACAATCCCCAGCAAACATCAAGATTTGAAATCCATTTCTCCACAAACACTCGCCGATGTTGTAAACAACGAGTATGATGACGTCATTGGAAACTACGTCATTGTGGACTGTCGCTACCCCTACGAATTTAATGGTGGTCATATAAAGGTATGACGGCATGAATTTATATTCGCTTTTCTGATAACCATTCATGCTACAACCGAGTATGCGTATACATTTGTTATTAATAATACGTTTTAATAATAATTTGTAATTTTCTATCGCCAGGGTGCCAGAAACTACTATACTAGAGAACTTGTAATGGAAGAGTTAGTTGAAGGGCAACTTCATAGCGACGAACCAAATAAAAGAACCATCTTGATATTTCACTGTGAATTCTCATCGGAAAGAGGACCAAAACTGTAAGTATCATTCAGTTGTGCAATTACTTCGTTTTTGAAGACCATAAATATTCTGATTCAATTATCTATTTTGCCATTTTAAATAATTCCTTAATAAAATGGTAATTTTTTTTCAGATCTCGTTTTTTGCGATCAATGGACCGTGAACGTAATGCAGAATCCTACCCTTTCTTGTTTTACCCGGAAATCTACATTCTTCATGGTGGATACAAAGAGTTTTTCGCTACTCAAAAGGTAAAATATCATTGATTTTATCATTTGAACCCAATCCATCTTTTTGAATTGATTGATAACAATCTTTTAACGTCAGACAGCTTCTTCTCATTCTCGTTTCCCATGTGTTTTCTTTTGTAGTGAAGTTTTTTGAGTTATATGAATTTATCTTTTTTGTTTCAGGATTTGTGTTTCCCACAGACTTATGTTCCAATGTATGAGGATGGCTACAAAGAGGATTTGAAGAAATTCAAAGTCAAATCCAAATCCTGGGCTGGCGAGAAACAACGTTCAAAACTACGAAGAGGGTTCAATTTCTAGAAACTGCGATCGTGGTCTCTAATTTGTTGTTTTGTCTTATTTTCCTCTGGCTATAAGTGCAATTGTTGCTTATTTGTTTATTTTTTATGGCGGTCGTTAGCCATTTTATTTATATGAAGATTTATTGTTGTTGTTATATTGGTTTATTATTTCAAATAAAATGAATTGTAATATTATCAAAACTAGTTTTTTGTCTTTTACATAGTAATATCATTTGTAAAATGTTGTTGATATCTTATAAACTGATCACTATAAACCGGTATGGGAAATTGAAGTCTTAAAGTGATCTTTGTGTGTAAGACTCGAGAAGATCGCAGTAGAAGTAATATTTTGAAAAAGACTTTATTATGAAAACAAGAAACTGAACATGTAGCAAACAAAAGCAATGATATAATCTTTAAGCCGTTGTGAATCGAATGGAAGCAGTAGACGAACAGAGATATGACGTAATACGGCGAGTCATTCGAGACTCCTCGGAACTTCAACACAAACACAAATCCATTCTGAAGCTTCGGGGATTTACGTGCGTGACGGATTTACGTGATGGATGACTTGCATTGGGCTGAGTTTGGTTTTGCATATATTGAAAACTACCCGACGCTTACAATGTTCATGCCTACCAACTTAAAGCTGTAGATTACTGTAGCCTACCTTTTATTTGTGTCTGGTTATGATATTTCAGTTAAATGTATGTATAAATTTTACTTTTCCTCCTATGGCAAATGTTTTGGCCAGAGAGTAATAAGCAAAACTATCTAGATGTAATTAGAAAGGAAATAAAAGCCATTAAGCGTCTATTAGTTTATTCCAAAATTCAGCTGGAATTTGAGTTTATTATGATCAGATCTAATAAAGAACACTGAGTGTTTTAATAATTCTCAAATCGCAATTGATATTTTTCTAAATATTTATATATTTTACTTATTTACTCATTCTGGGTTTTCACTCAAACGACCTGTTGCCAGTTACCACCGGAAGGTCGTGGGTTTCCTCTGGGCATAGAGCCCGGTTTCCTCCCACAATAAAACTGGCAACGCCGACATACAAGTGAAATAATCTTGGGTGCGGCGTAAAACACCAAACAATCAATCAACCTAAGGTTAAAATGTTCTTTTTCTTTAAAGTGGCATGAGCTGCCAAAATTCACACTTTTGATTTGAACCCGTGACCCAATGATCTGTGACGTGGTTTAGACTGGCTGTGATTTGAACCCGCTGCCCATTGATCTGTGACTTGGTTTAGACTGAGATACTATCATCGCTTTGCAGACTCAACCCTATCCAGCCCCAATTTGTTAAAATAAATAACCTTAATGTAAGTTGAGGGTTTCCAAATGTGGGCTTCAATCGAACAAGTTAGCAGAAAGTAAAACAATATGTTTGGGCAATTTGTTTTTGGTAACAGGCGTGGACCGTGAACGTATTGCAGATTCCTACCCTTTCTTGTTTTACCCGGAAATCTATATTCTTCATGGTGGATACAAAGAGTTTTTCGCTACTCAAAAGGTAATATATCATTGATTTTATCATTTGAACCCAATCCATCTTTTTGAATTGATTGATAAAAATCTTTTAACATCAGACAGCTTCTTCTCATTCTCGTTTCCCATGTGTTTTCTTTTGTAGTGAAGTTGATGAATTTATCACAGACTTATGTTCCGATGCTTGAGGGTGGCTACAAAGAGGATTTGAAGAAATTCAAAGTAAAATCCATATCCTGGGCTGGCGAGAAACAACGTCCAAAACTACGAAGAGGGTTCAATTTCTAGAAACTACGATCCTGAGTCCTGTTTCACAAAGCGGCGTAGATGTATTTTTTGCGTAACTTTCATACTAACGTATCTCTACAGTATGGGTTGGTTTGGCAGTTACGTGAAAACTTACGCTACGCTGCTTTGTGAAAAGGGCTCCTGGTCTCTAATTTGTTGCTTTGTCTTGTTTTCCTGTGGCTATAAGTGCAATTGTTGCTTATTTGTTTATTTTTTTATGGCGGTCGTTAGCCAATTTATTTATATGAAGATTTTTTGTTCTTATTATATTGCTTTATTATTTCGAATAAAATGAATTGTAATATTATAAAAACTAGTTTTTTGGTCTTTTACACAGTAATATAATTTGTAAAATGTTGTTGATATCACTATAAACCGGTTTGGGAACTTGAAGTCTTAAACTGAACTATGTGTACAAACCCAAACAAACGTATGAAATAATACCCTCTATTAATATTTAATTTATGATCCCTAAAACACACGGGCACAGGGAAAATCTATTGATACTTAATGGTATGGGAAATTGAAGTCGTAAAGTGATCTGTGTGTACATATGCAATCGTTTGAAATAAAGCTAAGTATGTAACAATACCCTCTCTTACAATTGACCTTTTAGGTCAGCGCCACGTTTGTAGTCCAAGGATTCACATGCTCAGGAAAGTGGCTCTGTGACGTCATGAACATTATGACGTCACAATGCCAGTACTCTGAGATTGTCTAACCTTTTGGAACCATAACATGTTGCGCTCTCATTGAGGTCAATTATTTGCTATCCCTCCGCAGACGGAGATAGAAATCCTCATTTACTAGTAATTAGAGAGGAAATATAAGCCACCAAGCGTCAATTAGTTTATTCCAAAATTCCGCTGGATCTTAAGTTTATGATGATCAGATATAGCAAAGGATATTGATAAATCTCTAATTACAATTGATTTAAAAAAAATATTTATATAGATGCTGTTGTCGTTTTAAAAATGTCCTGTTCTTCTCTTGTTATATTTAATATGGTACAGCTAAACACACCATTAATTTATTGGCAGAAATAAGATAATAGATATAAAGACGGGCGTATATTTTACTTATTTACTCATTCATACCAGAAAGAGTATTTTGTTGATAGTAACAGTCACAATTCTTTCAATAAGTAAGCTAGTCAAACTAATGTTAAAATGTTTTTTTCTTTTAAGGGACTGATCGTGAATTAATGTTTGTATTTTAAAAAGTTATATGAATCGAAAACATACGGGTGGTTTTCTTGATGAATGATGAAAAGTCGAATTTCAGCGAAAAATGCACAATTCATGAATAATTAGTAGGAATACCGTGTTACATTGCTTATTGTCTTATGGACGGTTTCGGTAGATGAAACAAGAGGTCTTACATGGGTGAGCCTTATTGTAGTAAGTTGTGAAAGTATGATTTATGATTATGAATCGGATAAACTGTTAAGTGCCGACATTGCTTTGCTTATTTCTACACCATTGAATCAGGATAAAAAAACCCACAAAAAGTCGAACGATGATGAAATGACCGACCAGGCTGTAAGCGTTCTTTAGGCTCTGATAGAAATTCCCCCCCCCCCCCGGCTGAAACTAGAAGTAAACAAACCAGCTGTAAAGGAATTCACGAACCGTATTAATCTCCTCATTAAACGGTCTATCGGGGAAAAAAAGTTTACCAGTGATCATCCAAACATCTGTCAAATATGTGTACGTAATTGACCGATTGTTTGATGACGTCACTTGGAATTTACGTGCAAAGCATTTCGGTGGATTGAGGGATGTTCAGATAAATTTATAAAATGGCGGAAGGAATAATACTGCACCAAGAAGAAGACGTACAAGGCACAAAGCTACCAGGAAAATGTGTGGATAAAAAACGTTATGTCACCAATGTTACCGGTAAAAACAATTGTGAACTCAGGTACATAATTCACCAAGAAAGCCTTGTGTAAATTTATGTGACGTCATCAGGCTGGGCGGTAATTATGCTGTGGGCATTTTTTAGATCTGCAATTTGCCTTAGACGCACAGTGCCCTTTAAAAGTAATTTTCAAATGTTGGCACGCTAGTACTTAATTAAGTCTTCTTGAAAAGTCAACCCATTACTTCCTTCCGGTTTGTCACAACCTTGTTTTCATAATCTTCAGTTATTTAGCGCCATTTAACCGACGATTTCTTGACTTTCGCCTACCTGACAACTCCTTCAACTTGCCCCTTGAGACCGTGTCACTCACGAACGGCTTGAGTAACTCAGCAGGCAGATGGTTTACCACGTGAGTTTTGGTTGTAGATTGAGAGAGCCTCCTTCCTTATACACCACTTCACTGTTGAGGACCAAATTAAACTTTCAGACCAGCAGCTGGGATTCACGTGGGGTATTTGCTGTCCTTTTCAAATTACTTTAAAGACAAAACCCACCAATTTACAACATTGCAATTTCCCTTTATTTCTCTTTTCACTGACATACATTCGCTCAGGTTGTCAAAACAATCAACCCTATTTGAAGGAGTCTGTTTCCTAAAGTAGACAGTCACTTTCAGTTCGATCTTACTACCAAAACTCCTTCCACACGTGTACTTCGTTGTCTTGCTTGCTTAGAGATCGAGTCAACGAATACCAACAGTATATTTAAGAAATCTTTTGCGCACCACAACATGTCTTCTTGTGAAGAGAATACCGACGATGTCTTCTTCAATATAAGCAGAAATGTTGCAGTAAATTTTGTAGACGAGACTTCAAAAGATAGTGGAATTGGTGACGACGATAGTGAAAGTTGTAAATGTCTATCTCCAGCATTTGATTGTCAAACAGTACATTTTGAAAACATTTCTGAGAAACCCGGATTGAAAACTAACTTCAGACCGTTCCGATGTCTGGTAAGTTAATTTGAGACATTTTTCTGTTCGATAATATCAAACCCTTTACGCAGAACCAAGATGAACTGAAAAAAATATGTGCCTCTTTTTTAAATTACAACTTACATTTCATTTTATTCTCAGAGTTTCGACAGTCATGTGGACGATTATTCACTCCCTTTGGCAGACATTGCCTCCCCATTGAGAAAAGATACGGACATCTTAAGTCGCCGGATCCGTAAAAGACAAAGTCCAACCACAGAAGAAGAAGAAACTACACCTGTTATAAAACGACGACGAGGTATTGACAGACTCAAGAGATTCAACAGTTTGGATTTGCCGGAAGTGACCTGTGCTGACCATTCAACGCTGTCCTGTGATACGGATACAGAAGACCATATTAAATCAACCTTGGACAGAGTTTCTTCAGACACAAACTTAATCAGCGATGGTAGCAAAAGTTGCTGTTTACCAACAATCCCATGCAAACACCAAGATTTGAAATCCATCACATCAGAAACACTCGCAAAGGTTGTCAACAACGAATATGATGACGTCATTGGGAAATGTGTGGTGGTGGACTGCCGCTACCCTTACGAGTTTGAAGGCGGTCATATAAAGGGTGCGAAAAATTACTTCACAAAGGATATAATAATGGAACATTTAATTGAAAAGAAAGTTCAATCCGAAAACCCCCAGAAGAGAAACGTCCTCATCTTTCATTGCGAATTTTCTTCCGAAAGAGGGCACAAGCTGTAAGTACACGTTTACAGTTCAACGGAATATGTTATATACTGTTCAACTTTAATTGTTAGATGGTTTAAAGTTATTTAGTGTTCTTCATATTCTAAACTTAACTTTGTATTTTTTATCATATCCAGGTTCCGTGTCTTGCGATCAATGGACCGTGAACGTAATGCAGATTCCTACCCGTTCTTGTTTTACCCGGAAATCTACATTCTTCACGGTGGATACAAGGAGTTCTTTGCTACTCAAAAGGTAAAATCTCTTCCATAAATGTTATAAAATACGCATCTTGCCAATATTGTATATATTTCCTTTTGTTTAAGATAGTCATAACAGATTTTTATGAAATGAAAGTCAGAAAAGCTTTAACGATTTTTTCAGAAGTAAATTATTTACATTTAAAGTAAATAATATAAAGAACTATGAAAAGAACTAAAGCTATCACCCAATCTGTTTTTGAAGTTAATTGTTCTTCTTATTCGTGTTTTAGAACTTGTGTTTCCCCCAAACCTATGTCCCAATGCTTCAAGATGGTTATAAAGAAGATTTAAAGAAATTCAAAGTGAAATCCAAATCTTGGGGCGGCGAAAAACAAAGTTCAAAGCTTCGAAAGACCCTCAGATTTTAGACCCCCTCCTTCCCGGTTTTGTTATTTCTTCGAATTGTTTTCTGTTTGTTTATTATTTTATGGCGTATGTTGGCCATATATTTATAAATTTCTTGTTACACCTATATTACAAAGGTATAATTTATTGAGAAGCCCAATAAAACCCGACAAACTGTTGTTAAATTTAGTCTTATAAAATGTGTTTTTTTTATTTACAAGTAAAAGTATTTGTTAATCATCATTTATTATTGAGCGCCATAATTATGAGATGCAACCCAAAATCGAAATATATTTCAGTTTAGAATCTGTCCCCTGTATCAGAATGTTTTACATTACTTTGAATTATCTTAATTTAAGTTGAGGGTTTCCAAATGTGGGCTTCAATCGAACAAGTTAGCAGAAAGTAAAACAATATGTTTGGCCAATTTGCTTTTGATAACATTCTGCATATTCTACTAGCATGTTTCTATTATTATGTGAAATTTAACGTTCAAAAGTTGACATCTCCTTAAAGTGACATGAGCTGCCGAAATGTTGATATTTTGACGTTAGAATAGAATGTGTAAACTATTGGCTATTTTTCGAAAGACGTATAATTCAGAAGCTTTTTAGTGCTTCTAGTCTCGAAGATGTATCATAAACTATTCTTTTGAACTAACTTTGGCTTAGAATGAATGAATGGTCGTCTCGGTTATTTAAGTTTTCTTTTCTTTTCGAACACGTTTTTGGTTCGTACAGGCCACATACTCAATGCATTTTCCTCATTCCAACGCCGATCATTTAGTTTTTCGATGGCCTTCAAAGCCTCTTACTTTCGTGACGATCATACATTTTGAAAAAGTTTGAATTTTGGAGGCTTATGTCACTTTAATGTTCAAGTTCATTTATTTCGCTCAAACCACGCCAGGTGGTAACAAAGGTACATTAAATAGTGTGTATAGTAACAGGTCAACATGGCGGTTGTCAGACATACGTCATACAATTATTTGGTACACGAACTATATCGTGATGGTCGACGGAGCTGGAGAAGATATCAGTGTGGCTGGCCGTTAATAGGCTCTCTCTTAATGTCTCGAAGACTAAACTTATGGTTATCTCCCCTTCAAAAAAACTGCCCTGAGGTACCAAACCTTTTTGTTAACAATAGTCCCATAGATCACGTAAAGGAATTTAAATTTTTAGGAATTGTTTTTAACAATAGCCTTCAATGGTCATCTCATATCAGTTTTGTTTGTAGGAAATTATCTCAAAATATAGGTATTTTAAACCATATTCAAAAAAACGTTAATAAACATACCTTATTTATTCTTTACCACTCCTTAATTCATCCTTATCTTTCATATGCAAACGCTCTGTGGGGAAGCACTTATCATTCTCATCTCCAGTCTCTTCACTTACTTAAAAAAAAGCTGTCCGAATCATAACATTCTCTCATCGACGTCAGCACACCGAAAACTTGTTTAAATCGCTAAAAATACTTCCAATCCATTTGATGTATAAATTCTGCCATCTTACTACCATACATAAATTCATGCATCACTCAGTTAATCTTCCCATATCTTTTCAAAACATTTTTTCGCGACAGTCAACCATTCATACCTACCAAACAAGGACTTTAAATTTGAACCTATCTCGTCCATTTTATCATTCAAATCTCTCATACTATTCCATACGAGTAGCCGGTCCACGGGAATGGAATAGACTACCAGTAGCTTTAAAATCAATCAAATCTTTGTCTCTTTTTAAATCATCAATTAAAGACTTTTTATTAGATCTGTAGGCCTCCTTCATCACCACATCCGCGTTCCGCTTTATCTATAAATATATGTAATTTAGGTACTTTTAAAATGTATCTTTTATTTATAACATAACTTTGATTTTTTCTTTCTTTTCGTTATAAGAATTGATGTTTCCGTAAAAAAAAATACTTTTTCAAGTTTACAGCACCTGCGACGTATGACCTATTAATTTATAACATGCTTTTATTACTGGGATATAACAAGTCCATTGGACTTTGTTCCCGCCGACTAATGACATCAATTATTATTTTATTTGTAACTTTTTCAAAGGTGACTAAATGAAATGAAATGAAATAGTCCTTGCTTTATAAACTTAACAAATTTACACAGAGTTGATTTACTTCCGTTTAACAACAGTTTAAAATGATTTAGGTCTTTAAATCTTACATAATAAGGTGGAATTTACATTTCTCTTAAATCATACAAAAGATTACATTCTACAACAATATGAAACTCGTCACATAATTTTCTTTCGTTACAGAGTTTACAAAATCGTCCTTCGCGAGGAGTATTTGTATATGGACCAGTTTCAATTGGAAGGCAATGATTGGATAATCTAAATCTGGCTAAGAAAAGACTCTGTTTGTATTGAAGATTTTTAATGTAATGTTCCATCTCGAAATCTTTTTTTAAAAAGCTTATAGAGATAGCATTTTGGGCTTTCGTTAATTACAGACATCCACTCTTGAATATATTGATCGCGGAGTCTTGTCTTTACTGATTTAGTGATCCAAGTTGGGTTCTTGGTTTTCACATCGCACCATAGATGTCCCATGCCACAATTGTTTAAAATATCTTGGACACACAAAAGCCATGGTGAAGAATAAATCGTAGAGAGTACATAAATATTTAAACATTAAATGACTGAGTTTAGTTTCACTGTCATTTGCTAATTTACACCAAAACTGAACCATTCTAGTTTTTATTGTAAAGATAGTGGGTATCGACCCAATTCACCAAGAACCATTGCATTCATTGTAGATGTTTTTACACCAAGCATATGTTTACAAAATGTTAGCTGGACCTTATCTATTACATCTGTGTTAGTATGGCCCCACACTTCACACTTGTATGTAAGGATTGGTAGAACTAAAATATCAAAAAGATACAACTGGAGCTCAATAGATAGAAGATGTTCTCTGCTCTTTCCAATTAAAGCATACATAGCTTGAAGTACTCCATTTTAATCCTGATTGTTTAAAACTAAGGAAGTTCTCACGACTTATTGTTCACTTTACTTCCTCTCGCTGTGAGCTCTGCTAGTGGTATAACTTCGCCGTTCTATTATCGCCTACGACACGAGAGTAACTCAGCAAGTAGGGAGTTTATTTGGTGGGTTATGTTTTCCAACTCGCGAGATTAAGTGAGATACCCAGCGGAGAGATTGAGGGCACCTTAAACCAAGTAGACGGAGTGAGTTGTATTTCAATACGCTTGGATTTGTATGCCCTGAGCAAGAGTTCAATTCCGGTTGCCGCCTCCCCATGCTAGCTATAATGTGTGCTTGCTCAATGTCTCTTTAAAACAAAAGAACCTACAAACACACGGTGTAATGTCCGCTCCGTGTCTCATTTAACTAGATGAGATTTGCTCACGTTGTCAAAACAAAAATTATATTTAAAGGGATCCGTTTTCGGTACTGACAATCACCTTTGCTGCCTCACTCCTTACAACACCTGATCAAACCCTGCTTTGGAAACATACATAAAAGATCTGTCAAAGCTATTTTCATAAAGAAAAATGTACGAATGTTCAGAGTACAGTTCTGATTTGTGCGATGAGGTTTTATTTTCCAAATTTATACCGTCAAAAATAGATTTTGATGATGAAAATTCTCGAGACAGTGGATTAGGAGAAGAGACCTACAAGTGTCTTTCTCCATTATCAGATGACCAATTATCGATCAAATCCCCTTCTACAAAATCACCATTAAAACAGAATTTTAGATTTATTCAAAGTTTGGTAAGTTTATAGAAGGATATCACGATCACGTTTTCTGACATTTTAGTTTGAAATAACAATAGCGTCTCTGTGTAAATGCTACTTGGTTTTTGTTTTCAAATACATATGTTGATTTTGTTTCAGAACTTTGACAGCCCTGATTCCAAATGTCGCTCGTTGTTTCTCGGATTTGATTCTCCTGACTTCAATTTATCCGCCTCACTTACTCCCTTTTCTTCCAGAAATCAGGTAAACATTTACGTGATGTAATGGGTTGCTTTTTATCTTCTCGTTTTACTAATTGATACAATGTTGAATAAATTACTATTAGAATTAGAAATTATATGAATATCTGCTCATTTCTTCAGAGTCGTCCCAACCGTAAGAGACAAAGTCCATGTATCGACGAGGAAGAGACAACACCTCTTATAAAACGCAGAAGATGTCTTGATACTGTGGATTTACCCGAGGTTAACAGGGAAAGTGGTTTTGCATCAGTGTGTCACCTAGCAACGGAAAACCACATCAAGACGACCTTAGACCGAGTATCTACTGACGCCAACTTGATCAGTGATGGAAGTAAAAGTTGTTGTCTTCCCACAATCCCCAGCAAACATCAAGATTTGAAATCCATTTCTCCACAAACACTCGCCGATGTTGTAAACAACGAGTATGATGACGTCATTGGAAACTACGTCATTGTGGACTGTCGCTACCCCTACGAATTTAATGGTGGTCATATAAAGGTATGACAGCATGAATTTATATTCGCTTTTCTGATAACCATTCATGCTACAACCAATTATGCGTATACATTTGTTATTAATAATACGTTTTAATAATAGTTTGTAATTTTCTATCGCCAGGGTGCCAGAAACTACTATACTAGAGAACTTGTAATGGAAGAGTTAGTTGAAAGGCAACTTCATAGCGACGATCCAAATAAAAGAACCGTCTTGATATTTCACTGTGAATTCTCATCGGAAAGAGGACCAAAACTGTAAGTATCATTCAGTTGTGCAATTACTTCGTTTTTGAAGACCATAAATATTCTGATTCAATTATCTGGTTTGCCATTTTGAATAATTTCTTACTAAAATGGTAATTGTTCTTTTTTTAGATCTCGTTTTTTACGATCAATGGACCGTGAACGTAATGCAGATTCCTACCCGTTCTTGTTTTACCCAGAAATCTACATCCTTCACGGTGGATACAAAGAGTTTTTCGCTACTCAAAAGGTAATATATCATCGATTTTATCATTTGACACCAATCCATCTTTTTGAATCGATTGATAAAAATCTTTTAACATCAGACAACTTCTTCTCATTCACGTTTCCCATGTGTTTTCTTTTGTAGTGAAGTTTTTTGAGTTATATGAATTTATCTTTTTTGTTTCAGGATTTGTGTTTCCCACAGACTTATGTTCCAATGTTTGAGGATGGCTACAAAGAGGATTTGAAGAAATTCAAAGTCAAATCCAAATCCTGGGCTGGCGAGAAACAACGTCCAAAACTACGAAGAGGGTTCAATTTCTAAAAACAACGAGCCTGGTCTCTAATTTGTTGCTTTGTCTTGTTTTCATGTGGCTATAAGTGCAATTGTTGCTTATTTGTTTATTTTTTATGGCGGTCGTTAGCCATTTTATTTATATGAAGATTTTTTGTTGTTGTTATATTGGTTTATTATTTCGAATAAAATGAATTGTAATATTATAAAAACTAGTGTTTTGTCTTTTACATAGTAATATAATTTGTAAAATGTTGTTGATATCTTATCACTATAAACCGGTATGGGAAATTGAAGTCTTAAAGTGATCTGTGTGTGTAAGACTCGAGAAGATCGCAGTAGAAGTAATATTTTGAAAAAGACTTTATTATGAAAACAAGCAACTGAACATGTAATAACAAAAACAATGATATAATGTTTAGGTCGTTGTGAATCGAATGAAAGGAGTAGACGAACAGAGATATGACGTAATACGGCGAGTCATTCGAGACTCCTCGGAACTTCAACACAAACACAAATCCATTCTGAAGCTTCGGGGATTTACGTGCGTGACGGATTTACGTGATGGATGACTTGCATTGGGCTGAGTTTGGTTTGGCATATATTGAAAACTACCCGACGCTTACAATGTTCATGCCTACCGACTTAAAGCTGTAAATTACTGTAGCCTACCATTTATTTCTGTCTGGTTATGATATTTAAGTTAAATGTATGTATATATGTTACTTTTCCTCTTATGACAAATGTTTTGGCCAGAGAGTAATAAGCAAAACTATCTAGATGTAATTAGAAAGGAAATAAAAGCCATTAAGCGTCTATTAGTTTATTCCAAAATTCAGCTGGATCTTGAGTTTATTATGATCAGATCTAATAAAGAACACTGAGTGTTTTAATCATTCTCAAATCGCAATTGATATTTTTCTAAATATTTATATATTTTACTTATTTACTCATTCTGGGTTTTCACTCAAACGACCTGTTGCCAGTTACCACCGGAAGGTCGTGGGTTTCCTCTGGGCATAGAGTCCGATTTCCTCCCACAATAAAACTGGCAACGCCGACATACAAGTGAAATAATCTTGGGTGCGGCGTAAAACACCAAACAATCAATCAACCTAAGGTTAAAATGTTATTTTTCTTTAAAGTGGCATGAGCTGCCAAAATTCACACTTTTGATTTGAACCCGTGACCCAATGATCTGTGACGTGGTTTAGACTGGCTGTGATTTGAACCCGCTGCCCATTGATCTGTGACTTGGTTTAGACTGAGAAACTATCATCGCTTTGCAGACTCAACCCTATCCAGCCCCAATTTGTTAAAATAAATAACCTTAATGTAAGATGAGGGTTTCCAAATGTGGGCTTCAATCGAACAAGTTAGCAGAAAGTAAAACAATATGTTTGGGCAATTTGTTTTTGGTAACAGGCGTGGACCGTGAACGTAATGCAGATTCCTACCCTTTCTTGTTTTACCCGGAAATCTATATTCTTCATGGAGGATACAAAGAGTTTTTCGCTACTCAAAAGGTAATATATCATTGATTTTATCATTTGAACCCAATCCATCTTTTTGAATTGATTGATAAAAATCTTTTAACATCAGACAGCTTCTTCTCATTCTCGTTTCCCATGTGTTTTCTTTTGTAGTGAAGTTGATGAATTTATCACAGACTTATGTTCCGATGCTTGAGGGTGGCTACAAAGAGGATTTGAAGAAATTCAAAGTAAAATCCATATCCTGGGCTGGCGAGAAACAACGTCTAAAACTACGAAGAGGGTTCAATTTCTAGAAACTACGATCCTGAGTCCTGTTTCACAAAGCGGCGTAGATGTATTTTTTGCGTAACTTTCATACTAACGTATCTCTACAGTATGGGTTGCTTTGGCAGTTACGTGAAAACTTACGCTACGCTGCTTTGTGAAACAGGCTCCTGGTCTCTAATTTGTTGCTTTGTCTTGTTTTCCTGTGGCTATAAGTGCAATTGTTGCTTATTTGTTTATTTTTTTATGGCGGTCGTTAGCCAATTTATTTATATGAAGATTTTTTGTTCTTATTACATTGCTTTATTATTTCGAATAAAATGAATTGTAATATTATAAAAACTAGTTTTTTGGTCTTTTACACAGTAATATAATTTGTAAAATGTTGTTGATATCACTATAAACCGGTTTGGGAACTTGAAGTCTTAAACTGAACTATGTGTACAAACCCAAACAAACGTATGTAATAATACCCTCTATTAATATTTAATTTATAATCACTAAAACACACGGGCACAGGGAAAATCTATTGATATTTAATGGTATGGGAGTTTGAAGTCGTAAAGTGATCTGTGTGTACTTATGCAATCGTTTGAAATAAAGCTAAGTATGTAATGATACCCTCTCTTACAATTGACCTTTTAGGTCAGCGCCACGTTTGTAGTCCAAGGATTCACATTCTCTGTAAAGTGGCTCTGTGACGTCATGAACATTATGACGTCACAATGCCAGTACTCTGAGATTGTCTAACCTTTTGGAACCATAACATGTTGCGCTCTCATTGAGGTCAATTATTTGCTATCCCTCCGCAGACGGAGATAGAAATCCTCATTTACTAGTAATTAGAGAGGAAATAAAAGCCACCAAGCGTCAATTAGTTTATTCCAAAATTCCGCTGGATCTTAAGTTTATGATGATCAGATATATCAAAGGATATTGGGCGCGTTGACAAATCTCTAATTACAATTGATTTAAAAAAAATATTTATATAGATGCTATTGTCATTTTAAAAATGTCCTGTTCTTCTCTTGTTATATTTAATATGGTACAGCTAAACACACCATTCATTTATTGGCAGAAATAAGATAATAGATATAAAGACGGGCGTATATTTTACTTATTTACTCATTCATACCAGAAAGAGTATTTTGTTGATAGTAACAGTCACAATTCTTTCAATAAGTAAGCTAGTCAAACTAATGTTAAAATGTTCTTTTCTTTTAAGGGACTGATCGTGAATTAATGTTTGTATTTTAAAAAGTTATATGAATCGAAAACATACGGGGGGTTTTCTTGATGAATGATGAAAAGTCGATTTTCAGCGAAAAGTGCACAATTCATGAATAATTAGTAGGAATACCGTGTTACATTGCTTATTGTCTTATGGACGGTTTCGGTAGATGAAACAAGATGTCTTATACATGGGTGAATCTTATTGTAGTAAGTTGTGAAAGTGTAATTTATAATTATGAATCAGATAAACTGTTAAGTGCCGACATTGCTTTGCTTATTTCTACACCATTGAATCAGGATAAAAAACCCACAAAAAGTCGAACGATGATGAAATGACCGACCAGGCTGTAAGCGTTCTTTAGGCTCTGATAGAAATTCCCTCCCGGCTGAAACTAGAAGTAAACAAACCAGCTGTAAAGGAATTCACAAATCGTATTAATCTCCTCATTAAACGGTCTATCGGGGGAAAAAAGTTTACCAGTGATCATCCAAACATCTGTCAAATATGTGTACGTAATTGGCCGATTGTTTGATGACGTCACTTGGAATTTACGTGCAAAGCATTTCGGTGGATTGAGGGGTGTTCAGATAAATTTATAAAACGGCGGAAGGAATAATACTGTACCAAGAAGAAGACGTACAAGGCACAAAGCTACCAGGAAAATGTGTGGATAAAAAAACGTTATGTCACCAATGTTACCGGTAAAAACAATTGTGAACTCAGGTACATAATTCACCAAGAAAGCCTTGTGTAAATTTATGTGACGTCATCAGGCTGGGCGGTAATTATGCTGTGGGCATTTTTTAGATCTGCAATTTGCCTTAGACGCACAGTGCCCTTTAAAAGTAATTTTCAAATGTTGGCACGCTAGTACTTAATTAAGTCTTCTTGAAAAGTCAACCCATTACTTCCTTCCGGTTTGTCACAACCTTGTTTTCATAATCTTCAGTTATTTAGCTCCATTTAACCGACGATTTCTTGACTTTCGCCTACCTGACAACTCCTTCAACTTGCCCCTTGAGACCGTGTCACTCACGAACGGCTTGAGTAACTCAGCAGGCAGATGGTTTACCACGTGAGTTTTGGTTGTAGATTGAGAGAGCCTCCTTCCTTATACACCACTTCACTGTTGAGGACCAAATTAAACTTTCAGACCAGCAGCTGGGATTCACGTGGGGTATTTGTTGTCCTTTTCAAATTACTTTAAAGACAAAACCCACAAATTTACAACATTGCAATTTCCCTTTATTTCTCTTTTCACTGACATACATTCGCTCAGGTTGTCAAAACAATCAACCCTATTTAAAGGAGTCTGTTTCCTAAAGTAGACAGTCACTTTCAGTTCGATCTTACTACCAAAACTCCTTCCACACATGTACTTCGTTGTCTTGCTTGCTTAGAGATCGAGTCAACGAATACCAACAGTATATTTAAGAAACCTTTTGCGCACCACAACATGTCTTCTTGTGAAGAGAATACCGACGATGTCTTCTTCAATATAAGCAGAAATGTTGCAGTAAATTTTGTAGACGAGACTTCAAAAGATAGTGGAATTGGTGACGACGATAGTGAAAGTTGTAAATGTCTATCTCCAACATTTGATTGTCAAACAGTACATTTTGAAAACATTTCTGAGAAACCCGGATTGAAAACTAACTTCAGACCGTTCCGATGTCTGGTAAGTTAATTTGAGACATTTTTCTGTTCGATAATATCAAACCCTTTACGCAGAACCAAGATGAACTGAAAAGAATATGTGCCTCTTTTTTAAATTACAACTTACAATTCATTTTATTCTCAGAGTTTCGACAGTCATGTGGACGATTATTCACTCCCTTTGGCAGACATTGCCTCCCCATTGAGAAAAGATACGGACATCTTAAGTCGCCGGATCCGTAAAAGACAAAGTCCAACCACAGAAGAAGAAGAAACTACACCTGTTATAAAACGACGACGAGGTATTGACAGACTCAAGAGATTCAACAGTTTGGATTTGCCGGAAGTGACCTGTGCTGACCATTCAACGCTGTCCTGTGATACGGATACAGAAGACCATATTAAATCAACCTTGGATAGAGTTTCTTCAGACACAAACTTAATCAGCGATGGTAGCAAAAGTTGCTGTTTACCGACAATCCCAGGCAAACACCAAGATTTGAAATCCATCACATCAGAAACACTCGCAAAGGTTGTCAACAGCGAATATGATGACGTCATTGGGAAATGTGTGGTGGTGGACTGCCGCTACCCTTACGAGTTTGAAGGCGGTCATATAAAGGGTGCGAAAAATTACTTCACAAAGGATCTAATAATGGAACATTTAATTGAAAAGAAAGTTCAATCCGAAAACCCCCAAAAGAGAAACGTCCTCATCTTTCATTGCGAATTTTCTTCCGAAAGAGGGCCCAAGCTGTAAGTACACGTTTACAGTTCAACGGAATATGTTATATACTGTTCAACTTTAATTGTTAGATGGTTTAAAGTTATTTAGTGTTCTTCATATTCTAAACTAAACTTTGTATTTTTTATCATATCCAGGTCCCGTTTCTTGCGATCAATGGACCGTGAACGTAATGCAGATTCCTACCCGTTCTTGTTTTACCCGGAAATCTACATTCTTCACGGTGGATACAAGGAGTTCTTTGCTTTTCAAAAGGTAAAATCTCTTCCATAAATGTTATAAAATACGCATCATGTCAATATTGTATATGTTTCCTTTGGATTAAGATGGTCATAACAGATTTTTATGAAATGAAAGTCAGAAAAGCTTTAACGGTTTTTTCAGAAGTAAATTATTTACATTTAAAGTAAATAATATAAAGAACTATGAAAAGAACTAAAGCTATCACCCAATCTGTTTTTGAAGTTAATTGTTCTTCTTATTCGTGTTTCAGAACTTGTGTTTCCCCCAAACCTATGTCCCAATGCTTCAAGATGGTTATAAAGACGATTTAAAGAAATTCAAAGTGAAATCCAAATCTTGGGGCGGCGAAAAACAAAGTTCAAAGCTTCGAAAGACCCTCAGATTTTAGAACCCTCTCCTTCCCGGTTTTGTTATCTCTTCAAATTGTTTTCTGTTTGTTTTATTACTTTATGGCGTATGTTGGCCATATATTTATCAATTTCTTGTTACAACTGAATATTACATATGTATAATTGTTATATATATTAGATATATTTTAGTATGAGAGACCGAATAAACCCCGACAACCTGCTGTCAAATTTACTCTTATAAATTTGTTTTTATTTACCTGTTAAATGTAATAAGCATTTGTTAATCGCCATGTATTATCAAATCCTCATAAGTATTACATGCAACCCAAAATCACCATCTTTCAGTACAGAATGTGCCCCCTGTCTTAGAGTGTTTTACATTACATTGATTGATTAATTAATGTTTTTCGTCGCAATTGAAAATATTTCACATATATGGTGACGTTGAACTGAGTTGGATTCGAATCGATGGAAAGCTCCTGGTTGAGCCACATTGGGCCTGTTTTAGTTTTAAAATAATGCGCCGTGTCGTAATTCGTTAAAATGTTTAAAAGGAAAGATAAGCCAGCCAAACGTGTGCATTCATTAAATAGAGCAGCCTAATAGTTTTTCATAGAAGTGTACAGTTTATTCGTACGATTTTTTGTTGATTTTTGAGAGATTTTTTAATTCAACTTTACCAGTACAAACGACAATAACAGTAGATCAGCCATGTTGATTTCAGCAGGCCACCTGCTGACGGAGCGGGCTAATAAAAGTGTAAGTTTCACTTACGTGTCTCACTTCAGCCCAAGCTGGCTTTGAATCTACTTCATGTAAAGGGCTGCACTGATTGCTATTCTCCATTTGAAATCCATTAACGCTAAATCCAAATTGGTCATATTCCATAGTTGGGAATAGTTTTTTGGTCTTTTACACAGTAATATAATTTGTAAAATGTTGTTGATATCACTATAAACCGGTTTGAGAAGTTGAAGTCTTAAACTGAACTATGTGTACAAACCCAAACAAACGTATGTAATAATACCCTCTATTGATATTTAATTTATAATCACTAAAACACACGGGCACAGGGAAAATCTATTGATATTTAATGGTATGGGAGTTTGAAGTCGTAAAGTGATCTGTGTGTACTTATGCAATCGTTTGAAATAAAGCTAAGTATGTAATGATACCCTCTCTTACAATTGACCTTTTAGGTCAGCGCCACGTTTGTAGTCCAAGGATTCACATTCTCTGTAAAGTGGCTCTGTGACGTCATGAACATTATGACGTCACAATGCCAGTACTCTGAGATTGTCTAACCTTTTGGAACCATAACATGTTGCGCTCTCATTGAGGTCAATTATTTGCTATCCCTCCGCAGACGGAGATAGAAATCCTCATTTACTAGTAATTAGAGAGGAAATAAAAGCCACCAAGCGTCAATTAGTTTATTCCAAAATTCCGCTGGATCTTAAGTTTATGATGATCAGATATATCAAAGGATATTGGGCGCGTTGACAAATCTCTAATTACAATTGATTTAAAAAAAATATTTATATAGATGCTATTGTCATTTTAAAAATGTCCTGTTCTTCTCTTGTTATATTTAATATGGTACAGCTAAACACACCATTCATTTATTGGCAGAAATAAGATAATAGATATAAAGACGGGCGTATATTTTACTTATTTACTCATTCATACCAGAAAGAGTATTTTGTTGATAGTAACAGTCACAATTCTTTCAATAAGTAAGCTAGTCAAACTAATGTTAAAATGTTCTTTTCTTTTAAGGGACTGATCGTGAATTAATGTTTGTATTTTAAAAAGTTATATGAATCGAAAACATACGGGGGGTTTTCTTGATGAATGATGAAAAGTCGATTTTCAGCGAAAAGTGCACAATTCATGAATAATTAGTAGGAATACCGTGTTACATTGCTTATTGTCTTATGGACGGTTTCGGTAGATGAAACAAGATGTCTTATACATGGGTGAATCTTATTGTAGTAAGTTGTGAAAGTGTAATTTATAATTATGAATCAGATAAACTGTTAAGTGCCGACATTGCTTTGCTTATTTCTACACCATTGAATCAGGATAAAAAACCCACAAAAAGTCGAACGATGATGAAATGACCGACCAGGCTGTAAGCGTTCTTTAGGCTCTGATAGAAATTCCCTCCCGGCTGAAACTAGAAGTAAACAAACCAGCTGTAAAGGAATTCACAAATCGTATTAATCTCCTCATTAAACGGTCTATCGGGGGAAAAAAGTTTACCAGTGATCATCCAAACATCTGTCAAATATGTGTACGTAATTGGCCGATTGTTTGATGACGTCACTTGGAATTTACGTGCAAAGCATTTCGGTGGATTGAGGGGTGTTCAGATAAATTTATAAAACGGCGGAAGGAATAATACTGTACCAAGAAGAAGACGTACAAGGCACAAAGCTACCAGGAAAATGTGTGGATAAAAAAACGTTATGTCACCAATGTTACCGGTAAAAACAATTGTGAACTCAGGTACATAATACACCAAGAAAGCCTTGTGTAAATTTATGTGACGTCATCAGGCTGGGCGGTAATTATGCTGTGGGCATTTTTTAGATCTGCAATTTGCCTTAGACGCACAGTGCCCTTTAAAAGTAATTTTCAAATGTTGGCACGCTAGTACTTAATTAAGTCTTCTTGAAAAGTCAACCCATTACTTCCTTCCGGTTTGTCACAACCTTGTTTTCATAATCTTCAGTTATTTAGCTCCATTTAACCGACGATTTCTTGACTTTCGCCTACCTGACAACTCCTTCAACTTGCCCCTTGAGACCGTGTCACTCACGAACGGCTTGAGTAACTCAGCAGGCAGATGGTTTACCACGTGAGTTTTGGTTGTAGATTGAGAGAGCCTCCTTCCTTATACACCACTTCACTGTTGAGGACCAAATTAAACTTTCAGACCAGCAGCTGGGATTCACGTGGGGTATTTGTTGTCCTTTTCAAATTACTTTAAAGACAAAACCCACCAATTTACAACATTGCAATTTCCCTTTATTTCTCTTTTCACTGACATACATTCGCTCAGGTTGTCAAAACAATCAACCCTATTTAAAGGAGTCTGTTTCCTAAAGTAGACAGTCACTTTCAGTTCGATCTTACTACCAAAACTCCTTCCACACATGTACTTCGTTGTCTTGCTTGCTTAGAGATCGAGTCAACGAATACCAACAGTATATTTAAGAAACCTTTTGCGCACCACAACATGTCTTCTTGTGAAGAGAATACCGACGATGTCTTCTTCAATATAAGCAGAAATGTTGCAGTAAATTTTGTAGACGAGACTTCAAAAGATAGTGGAATTGGTGACGACGATAGTGAAAGTTGTAAATGTCTATCTCCAACATTTGATTGTCAAACAGTACATTTTGAAAACATTTCTGAGAAACCCGGATTGAAAACTAACTTCAGACCGTTCCGATGTCTGGTAAGTTAATTTGAGACATTTTTCTGTTCGATAATATCAAACCCTTTACGCAGAACCAAGATGAACTGAAAAGAATATGTGCCTCTTTTTTAAATTACAACTTACAATTCATTTTATTCTCAGAGTTTCGACAGTCATGTGGACGATTATTCACTCCCTTTGGCAGACATTGCCTCCCCATTGAGAAAAGATACGGACATCTTAAGTCGCCGGATCCGTAAAAGACAAAGTCCAACCACAGAAGAAGAAGAAACTACACCTGTTATAAAACGACGACGAGGTATTGACAGACTCAAGAGATTCAACAGTTTGGATTTGCCGGAAGTGACCTGTGCTGACCATTCAACGCTGTCCTGTGATACGGATACAGAAGACCATATTAAATCAACCTTGGATAGAGTTTCTTCAGACACAAACTTAATCAGCGATGGTAGCAAAAGTTGCTGTTTACCGACAATCCCAGGCAAACACCAAGATTTGAAATCCATCACATCAGAAACACTCGCAAAGGTTGTCAACAGCGAATATGATGACGTCATTGGGAAATGTGTGGTGGTGGACTGCCGCTACCCTTACGAGTTTGAAGGCGGTCATATAAAGGGTGCGAAAAATTACTTCACAAAGGATCTAATAATGGAACATTTAATTGAAAAGAAAGTTCAATCCGAAAACCCCCAAAAGAGAAACGTCCTCATCTTTCATTGCGAATTTTCTTCCGAAAGAGGGCCCAAGCTGTAAGTACACGTTTACAGTTCAACGGAATATGTTATATACTGTTCAACTTTAATTGTTAGATGGTTTAAAGTTATTTAGTGTTCTTCATATTCTAAACTAAACTTTGTATTTTTTATCATATCCAGGTCCCGTTTCTTGCGATCAATGGACCGTGAACGTAATGCAGATTCCTACCCGTTCTTGTTTTACCCGGAAATCTACATTCTTCACGGTGGATACAAGGAGTTCTTTGCTTTTCAAAAGGTAAAATCTCTTCCATAAATGTTATAAAATACGCATCATGTCAATATTGTATATGTTTCCTTTGGATTAAGATGGTCATAACAGATTTTTATGAAATGAAAGTCAGAAAAGCTTTAACGGTTTTTTCAGAAGTAAATTATTTACATTTAAAGTAAATAATATAAAGAACTATGAAAAGAACTAAAGCTATCACCCAATCTGTTTTTGAAGTTAATTGTTCTTCTTATTCGTGTTTCAGAACTTGTGTTTCCCCCAAACATATGTCCCAATGCTTCAAGATGGTTATAAAGACGATTTAAAGAAATTCAAAGTGAAATCCAAATCTTGGGGCGGCGAAAAACAAAGTTCAAAGCTTCGAAAGACCCTCAGATTTTAGAACCCTCTCCTTCCCGGTTTTGTTATCTCTTCAAATTGTTTTCTGTTTGTTTTATTATTTTATGGCGTATGTTGGCCATATATTTATCAATTTCTTGTTACAACTGAATATTACATATGTATAATTGTTATATATATTAGATATATTTTAGTATGAGAGACCGAATAAACCCCGACAACCTGCTGTCAAATTTACTCTTATAAATTTGTTTTTATTTACCTGTTAAATGTAATAAGCATTTGTTAATCGCCATGTATTATCAAATCCTCATAAGTATTACATGCAACCCAAAATCACCATCTTTCAGTACAGAATGTGCCCCCTGTCTTAGAGTGTTTTACATTACATTGATTGATTAATTAATGTTTTTCGTCGCAATTGAAAATATTTCACATATATGGTGACGTTGAACTGAGTTGGATTCGAATCGACGGAAAGCTCCTGGCTGAGCCACATTGGGCCTGTTTTAGTTTTAAAATAATGCGCCGTGTCATAATTCGTTAAAATGTTTAAAAGGAAAGAAAAGCCAGCCAAACGTGTGCATTCATTAAATAGAGCAGCCTAATAGTTTTTCATAGAAGTGTACAGTTTATTCGTACGATTTTTTGTTGATTTTTGAGAGATTTTTTAATTCAACTTTACCAGTACAAACGACAATAACAGTAGATCAGCCATGTTGATTTCAGCAGGCCACCTGCTGACGGAGCGGGCTAATAAAAGTGTAAGTTTCACTTACGTGTCTCACTTCAGCCCAAGCTGGCTTTGAATCTACTTCATGTAAAGGGCTGCACTGATTGCTATTCTCCATTTGAAATCCATTAACGCTAAATCCAAATTGGTCATATTCCATAGTTGGGAATAGTTTTTTGGTCTTTTACACAGTAATATAATTTGTAAAATGTTGTTGATATCACTATAAACCGGTTTGAGAAGTTGAAGTCTTAAACTGAACTATGTGTACAAACCCAAACAAACGTATGTAATAATACCCTCTATTGATATTTAATTTATAATCACTAAAACACACGGGCACAGGGAAAATCTATTGATATTTAATGGTATGGGAGTTTGAAGTCGTAAAGTGATCTGTGTGTACTTATGCAATCGTTTGAAATAAAGCTAAGTATGTAATGATACCCTCTCTTACAATTGACCTTTTAGGTCAGCGCCACGTTTGTAGTCCAAGGATTCACATTCTCTGTAAAGTGGCTCTGTGACGTCATGAACATTATGACGTCACAATGCCAGTACTCTGAGATTGTCTAACCTTTTGGAACCATAACATGTTGCGCTCTCATTGAGGTCAATTATTTGCTATCCCTCCGCAGACGGAGATAGAAATCCTCATTTACTAGTAATTAGAGAGGAAATAAAAGCCACCAAGCGTCAATTAGTTTATTCCAAAATTCCGCTGGATCTTAAGTTTATGATGATCAGATATATCAAAGGATATTGGGCGCGTTGACAAATCTCTAATTACAATTGATTTAAAAAAAATATTTATATAGATGCTATTGTCATTTTAAAAATGTCCTGTTCTTCTCTTGTTATATTTAATATGGTACAGCTAAACACACCATTCATTTATTGGCAGAAATAAGATAATAGATATAAAGACGGGCGTATATTTTACTTATTTACTCATTCATACCAGAAAGAGTATTTTGTTGATAGTAACAGTCACAATTCTTTCAATAAGTAAGCTAGTCAAACTAATGTTAAAATGTTCTTTTCTTTTAAGGGACTGATCGTGAATTAATGTTTGTATTTTAAAAAGTTATATGAATCGAAAACATACGGGGGGTTTTCTTGATGAATGATGAAAAGTCGATTTTCAGCGAAAAGTGCACAATTCATGAATAATTAGTAGGAATACCGTGTTACATTGCTTATTGTCTTATGGACGGTTTCGGTAGATGAAACAAGATGTCTTATACATGGGTGAATCTTATTGTAGTAAGTTGTGAAAGTGTAATTTATAATTATGAATCAGATAAACTGTTAAGTGCCGACATTGCTTTGCTTATTTCTACACCATTGAATCAGGATAAAAAACCCACAAAAAGTCGAACGATGATGAAATGACCGACCAGGCTGTAAGCGTTCTTTAGGCTCTGATAGAAATTCCCTCCCGGCTGAAACTAGAAGTAAACAAACCAGCTGTAAAGGAATTCACAAATCGTATTAATCTCCTCATTAAACGGTCTATCGGGGGAAAAAAGTTTACCAGTGATCATCCAAACATCTGTCAAATATGTGTACGTAATTGGCCGATTGTTTGATGACGTCACTTGGAATTTACGTGCAAAGCATTTCGGTGGATTGAGGGGTGTTCAGATAAATTTATAAAACGGCGGAAGGAATAATACTGTACCAAGAAGAAGACGTACAAGGCACAAAGCTACCAGGAAAATGTGTGGATAAAAAAACGTTATGTCACCAATGTTACCGGTAAAAACAATTGTGAACTCAGGTACATAATTCACCAAGAAAGCCTTGTGTAAATTTATGTGACGTCATCAGGCTGGGCGGTAATTATGCTGTGGGCATTTTTTAGATCTGCAATTTGCCTTAGACGCACAGTGCCCTTTAAAAGTAATTTTCAAATGTTGGCACGCTAGTACTTAATTAAGTCTTCTTGAAAAGTCAACCCATTACTTCCTTCCGGTTTGTCACAACCTTGTTTTCATAATCTTCAGTTATTTAGCTCCATTTAACCGACGATTTCTTGACTTTCGCCTACCTGACAACTCCTTCAACTTGCCCCTTGAGACCGTGTCACTCACGAACGGCTTGAGTAACTCAGCAGGCAGATGGTTTACCACGTGAGTTTTGGTTGTAGATTGAGAGAGCCTCCTTCCTTATACACCACTTCACTGTTGAGGACCAAATTAAACTTTCAGACCAGCAGCTGGGATTCACGTGGGGTATTTGTTGTCCTTTTCAAATTACTTTAAAGACAAAACCCACCAATTTACAACATTGCAATTTCCCTTTATTTCTCTTTTCACTGACATACATTCGCTCAGGTTGTCAAAACAATCAACCCTATTTAAAGGAGTCTGTTTCCTAAAGTAGACAGTCACTTTCAGTTCGATCTTACTACCAAAACTCCTTCCACACATGTACTTCGTTGTCTTGCTTGCTTAGAGATCGAGTCAACGAATACCAACAGTATATTTAAGAAACCTTTTGCGCACCACAACATGTCTTCTTGTGAAGAGAATACCGACGATGTCTTCTTCAATATAAGCAGAAATGTTGCAGTAAATTTTGTAGACGAGACTTCAAAAGATAGTGGAATTGGTGACGACGATAGTGAAAGTTGTAAATGTCTATCTCCAACATTTGATTGTCAAACAGTACATTTTGAAAACATTTCTGAGAAACCCGGATTGAAAACTAACTTCAGACCGTTCCGATGTCTGGTAAGTTAATTTGAGACATTTTTCTGTTCGATAATATCAAACCCTTTACGCAGAACCAAGATGAACTGAAAAGAATATGTGCCTCTTTTTTAAATTACAACTTACAATTCATTTTATTCTCAGAGTTTCGACAGTCATGTGGACGATTATTCACTCCCTTTGGCAGACATTGCCTCCCCATTGAGAAAAGATACGGACATCTTAAGTCGCCGGATCCGTAAAAGACAAAGTCCAACCACAGAAGAAGAAGAAACTACACCTGTTATAAAACGACGACGAGGTATTGACAGACTCAAGAGATTCAACAGTTTGGATTTGCCGGAAGTGACCTGTGCTGACCATTCAACGCTGTCCTGTGATACGGATACAGAAGACCATATTAAATCAACCTTGGATAGAGTTTCTTCAGACACAAACTTAATCAGCGATGGTAGCAAAAGTTGCTGTTTACCGACAATCCCAGGCAAACACCAAGATTTGAAATCCATCACATCAGAAACACTCGCAAAGGTTGTCAACAGCGAATATGATGACGTCATTGGGAAATGTGTGGTGGTGGACTGCCGCTACCCTTACGAGTTTGAAGGCGGTCATATAAAGGGTGCGAAAAATTACTTCACAAAGGATCTAATAATGGAACATTTAATTGAAAAGAAAGTTCAATCCGAAAACCCCCAAAAGAGAAACGTCCTCATCTTTCATTGCGAATTTTCTTTCGAAAGAGGGCCCAAGCTGTAAGTACACGTTTACAGTTCAACGGAATATGTTATATACTGTTCAACTTTAATTGTTAGATGGTTTAAAGTTATTTAGTGTTCTTCATATTCTAAACTAAACTTTGTATTTTTTATCATATCCAGGTCCCTTTTCTTGCGATCAATGGACCGTGAACGTAATGCAGATTCCTACCCGTTCTTGTTTTACCCGGAAATCTACATTCTTCACGGTGGATACAAGGAGTTCTTTGCTTTTCAAAAGGTAAAATCTCTTCCATAAATGTTATAAAATACGCATCATGTCAATATTGTATATGTTTCCTTTGGATTAAGATGGTCATAACAGATTTTTATGAAATGAAAGTTAGAAAAGCTTTAACGGTTTTTTCAGAAGTAAATTATTTACATTTAAAGTAAATAATATAAAGAACTATGAAAAGAACTAAAGCTATCACCCAATCTGTTTTTGAAGTTAATTGTTCTTCTTATTCGTGTTTCAGAACTTGTGTTTCCCCCAAACATATGTCCCAATGCTTCAAGATGGTTATAAAGACGATTTAAAGAAATTCAAAGTGAAATCCAAATCTTGGGGCGACGAAAAACAAAGTTCAAAGCTTCGAAAGACCCTCAGATTTTAGAACCCTCTCCTTCCCGGTTTTGTTATCTCTTCAAATTGTTTTCTGTTTGTTTTATTATTTTATGGCGTATGTTGGCCATATATTTATCAATTTCTTGTTACAACTGAATATTACATATGTATAATTGTTATATATATTAGATATATTTTAGTATGTGAGACCGAATAAACCCCGACAACCTGCTGTCAAATTTACTCTTATAAATTTGTTTTTATTTACCTGTTAAATGTAATAAGCATTTGTTAATCGCCATGTATTATCAAATCCTCATAAGTATTACATGCAACCCAAAATCACCATCTTTCAGTACAGAATGTGCCCCCTGTCTTAGAGTGTTTTACATTACATTGATTGATTAATTAATGTTTTTCGTCGCAATTGAAAATATTTCACATATATGGTGACGTTGAACTGAGTTGGATTCGAATCGATGGAAAGCTCCTGGTTGAGCCACATTGGGCCTGTTTTAGTTTTAAAATAATGCGCCGTGTCATAATTCGTTAAAATGTTTAAAAGGAAAGAAAAGCCAGCCAAACGTGTGCATTCATTAAATAGAGCAGCCTAATAGTTTTTCATAGAAGTGTACAGTTTATTCGTACGATTTTTTGTTGATTTTTGAGAGATTTTTTAATTCAACTTTACCAGTACAAACGACAATAACAGTAGATCAGCCATGTTGATTTCAGCAGGCCACCTGCTGACTGAGCGGGCTAATAAAAGTGTAAGTTTCACTTACGTGTCTCACTTCAGCCCAAGCTGGCTTTGAATCTACTTCATGTAAAGGGCTGCACTGATTGCTATTCTCCATTTGAAATCCATTAACGCTAAATCCAAATTGGTCATATTCCATAGTTGGGAATAGTTTTTTGGTCTTTTACACAGTAATATAATTTGTAAAATGTTGTTGATATCACTATAAACCGGTTTGAGAAGTTGAAGTCTTAAACTGAACTATGTGTACAAACCCAAACAAACGTATGTAATAATACCCTCTATTGATATTTAATTTATAATCACTAAAACACACGGGCACAGGGAAAATCTATTGATATTTAATGGTATGGGAGTTTGAAGTCGTAAAGTGATCTGTGTGTACTTATGCAATCGTTTGAAATAAAGCTAAGTATGTAATGATACCCTCTCTTACAATTGACCTTTTAGGTCAGCGCCACGTTTGTAGTCCAAGGATTCACATTCTCTGTAAAGTGGCTCTGTGACGTCATGAACATTATGACGTCACAATGCCAGTACTCTGAGATTGTCTAACCTTTTGGAACCATAACATGTTGCGCTCTCATTGAGGTCAATTATTTGCTATCCCTCCGCAGACGGAGATAGAAATCCTCATTTACTAGTAATTAGAGAGGAAATAAAAGCCACCAAGCGTCAATTAGTTTATTCCAAAATTCCGCTGGATCTTAAGTTTATGATGATCAGATATATCAAAGGATATTGGGCGCGTTGACAAATCTCTAATTACAATTGATTTAAAAAAAATATTTATATAGATGCTATTGTCATTTTAAAAATGTCCTGTTCTTCTCTTGTTATATTTAATATGGTACAGCTAAACACACCATTCATTTATTGGCAGAAATAAGATAATAGATATAAAGACGGGCGTATATTTTACTTATTTACTCATTCATACCAGAAAGAGTATTTTGTTGATAGTAACAGTCACAATTCTTTCAATAAGTAAGCTAGTCAAACTAATGTTAAAATGTTCTTTTCTTTTAAGGGACTGATCGTGAATTAATGTTTGTATTTTAAAAAGTTATATGAATCGAAAACATACGGGGGGTTTTCTTGATGAATGATGAAAAGTCGATTTTCAGCGAAAAGTGCACAATTCATGAATAATTAGTAGGAATACCGTGTTACATTGCTTATTGTCTTATGGACGGTTTCGGTAGATGAAACAAGATGTCTTATACATGGGTGTATCTTATTGTAGTAAGTTGTGAAAGTGTAATTTATAATTATGAATCAGATAAACTGTTAAGTGCCGACATTGCTTTGCTTATTTCTACACCATTGAATCAGGATAAAAAACCCACAAAAAGTCGAACGATGATGAAATGACCGACCAGGCTGTAAGCGTTCTTTAGGCTCTGATAGAAATTCCCTCCCGGCTGAAACTAGAAGTAAACAAACCAGCTGTAAAGGAATTCACAAATCGTATTAATCTCCTCATTAAACGGTCTATCGGGGGAAAAAGTTTACCAGTGATCATCCAAACATCTGTCAAATATGTGTACGTAATTGGCCGATTGTTTGATGACGTCACTTGGAATTTACGTGCAAAGCATTTCGGTGGATTGAGGGGTGTTCAGATAAATTTATAAAACGGCGGAAGGAATAATACTGTACCAAGAAGAAGACGTACAAGGCACAAAGCTACCAGGAAAATGTGTGGATAAAAAAACGTTATGTCACCAATGTTACCGGTAAAAACAATTGTGAACTCAGGTACATAATTCACCAAGAAAGCCTTGTGTACATTTATGTGACGTCATCAGGCTGGGCGGTAATTATGCTGTGGGCACTTTTTAGATCTGCAATTTGCCTTAGACGTACAGTGCCCTTTAAAAGTAATTTTCAAATGTTGGCACGCTAGTACTTAATTAAGTCTTCTTGAAAAGTCAACCCATTACTTCCTTCCGGTTTGTCACAACCTTGTTTTCATAATCTTCAGTTATTTAGCTCCATTTAACCGACGATTTCTTGACTTTCGCCTACCTGACAACTCCTTCAACTTGCCCCTTGAGACCGTGTCACTCACGAACGGCTTGAGTAACTCAGCAGGCAGACGGTTTACCACGTGAGTTTTGGTTGTAGATTGAGAGAGCCTCCTTCCTTATACACCACTTCACTGTTGAGGACCAAATTAAACTTTCAGACCAGCAGCTGGGATTCACGTGGGGTATTTGTTGTCCTTTTCAAATTACTTTAAAGACAAAACCCACCAATTTACAACATTGCAATTTCCCTTTATTTCTCTTTTCACTGACATACATTCGCTCAGGTTGTCAAAACAATCAACCCTATTTAAAGGAGTCTGTTTCCTAAAGTAGACAGTCACTTTCAGTTCGATCTTACTACCAAAACTCCTTCCACACATGTACTTCGTTGTCTTGCTTGCTTAGAGATCGAGTCAACGAATACCAACAGTATATTTAAGAAACCTTTTGCGCACCACAACATGTCTTCTTGTGAAGAGAATACCGACGATGTCTTCTTCAATATAAGCAGAAATGTTGCAGTAAATTTTGTAGACGAGACTTCAAAAGATAGTGGAATTGGTGACGACGATAGTGAAAGTTGTAAATGTCTATCTCCAACATTTGATTGTCAAACAGTACATTTTGAAAACATTTCTGAGAAACCCGGATTGAAAACTAACTTCAGACCGTTCCGATGTCTGGTAAGTTAATTTGAGATATTTTTCTGTTCGATAATATCAAACCCTTTACGCAGAACCAAGATGAACTGAAAAGAATATGTGCCTCTTTTTTAAATTACAACTTACAATTCATTTTATTCTCAGAGTTTCGACAGTCATGTGGACGATTATTCACTCCCTTTGGCAGACATTGCCTCCCCATTGAGAAAAGATTCGGACATCTTAAGTCGCCGGATCCGTAAAAGACAAAGTCCAACCACAGAAGAAGAAGAAACTACACCTGTTATAAAACGACGACGAGGTATTGACAGACTCAAGAGATTCAACAGTTTGGATTTGCCGGAAGTGACCTGTGCTGACCATTCAACGCTGTCCTGTGATACGGATACAGAAGACCATATTAAATCAACCTTGGATAGAGTTTCTTCAGACACAAACTTAATCAGCGATGGTAGCAAAAGTTGCTGTTTACCGACAATCCCAGGCAAACACCAAGATTTGAAATCCATCACATCAGAAACACTCGCAAAGGTTGTCAACAGCGAATATGATGACGTCATTGGGAAATGTGTGGTGGTGGACTGCCGCTACCCTTACGAGTTTGAAGGCGGTCATATAAAGGGTGCGAAAAATTACTTCACAAAGGATCTAATAATGGAACATTTAATTGAAAAGAAAGTTCAATCCGAAAACCCCCAAAAGAGAAACGTCCTCATCTTTCATTGCGAATTTTCTTCCGAAAGAGGGCCCAAGCTGTAAGTACACGTTTACAGTTCAACGGAATATGTTATATACTGTTCAACTTTAATTGTTAGATGGTTTAAAGTTATTTAGTGTTCTTCATATTCTAAACTAAACTTTGTATTTTTTATCATATCCAGGTCCCGTTTCTTGCGATCAATGGACCGTGAACGTAATGCAGATTCCTACCCGTTCTTGTTTTACCCGGAAATCTACATTCTTCACGGTGGATACAAGGAGTTCTTTGCTTTTCAAAAGGTAAAATCTCTTCCATAAATGTTATAAAATACGCATCATGTCAATATTGTATATGTTTCCTTTGGATTAAGATGGTCATAGCAGATTTTTATGAAATGAAAGTCAGAAAAGCTTTAACGGTTTTTTCAGAAGTAAATTATTTACATTTAAAGTAAATAATATAAAGAACTATGAAAAGAACTAAAGCTATCACCCAATCTGTTTTTGAAGTTAATTGTTCTTCTTATTCGTGTTTCAGAACTTGTGTTTCCCCCAAACCTATGTCCCAATGCTTCAAGATGGTTATAAAGACGATTTAAAGAAATTCAAAGTGAAATCCAAATCTTGGGGCGGCGAAAAACAAAGTTCAAAGCTTCGAAAGACCCTCAGATTTTAGAACCCTCTCCTTCCCGGTTTTGTTATCTCTTCAAATTGTTTTCTGTTTGTTTTATTATTTTATGGCGTATGTTGGCCATATATTTATCAATTTCTTGTTACAACTGAATATTACATATGTATAATTGTTATATATATTAGATATATTTTAGTATGAGAGACCGAATAAACCCCGACAACCTGCTGTCAAATTTACTCTTATAAATTTGTTTTTATTTACCTGTTAAATGTAATAAGCATTTGTTAATCGCCATGTATTATCAAATCCTCATAAGTATTACACGCAACCCAAAATCACCATCTTTCAGTACAGAATGTGCCCCCTGTCTTAGAGTGTTTTACATTACATTGATTGATTAATTAATGTTTTTCGTCGCAATTGAAAATATTTCACATATATGGTGACGTTGAACTGAGTTGGATTCGAATCGATGGAAAGCTCCTGATTGAGCCACATTGGGCCTGTTTTAGTTTTAAAATATTGCGCCGTGTCATAATTCGTTAAAATGTTTAAAAGGAAAGAAAAGCCAGCCAAACGTGTGCATTCATTAAATAGAGCAGCCTAATAGTTTTTCATAGAAGTGTACAGTTTATTCGTACGATTTTTTGTTGATTTTTGAGAGATTTTTTAATTCAACTTTACCAGTACAAACGACAATAACAGTAGATCAGCCATGTTGATTTCAGCAGGCCACCTGCTGACGGACGGGCTAATAAAAGTGTAAGTTTCATCCACGTGTCTCACTTCAGCCCAAGCTGGCTTTGAATCTACTTCATGTAAAGGGCTGCACTGATTGCTATTCTCCATTTGAAATCCATTAACGCTAAATCCAAATTGGTCATATTCCATAGTTGGGAATAGTTTTTTGGTCTTTTACACAGTAATATAATTTGTAAAATGTTGTTGATATCACTATAAACCTGTTTGGGAAGTTGAAGTCTTAAACTGAACTATGTGTACAAACCCAAACAAACGTATGTAATAATACCCTCTATTGATATTTAATTTATAATCACTAAAACACACGGGCACAGGGAAAATCTATTGATATTTAATGGTATGGGAGTTTGAAGCCGTAAAGTGATCTTTGTGTACATATGCAATCGTTTGAAATAAAGCTAAGTATGTAATGATACCCTCTCTTACAATTGACCTTTTAGGTCAGCGCCACGTTTGACAATGTCATTGATGTAAATAAGAAAAAGAAGTGGCCCTAGGATCGAACCTTGAGGGACTCCGCATGATACCCTAGAAGGAGACGAGATATAATTTTCCAATGCCACGGACTGGTATCGATTAGTCAAGTAACTATGAAACCAACTATGAGAAATGCGTCCGATACCGTAATGTCGTTGTTTCATGATCGACGGTATCGAACACTTTTGACAAATCAAGAAATGTAGTGATAGAAAATTTCTCATTTTCTTTGGCTTCAATGAGATCAGAAAATTGGCGTGAAGATAGAATGTTGTTAGATTCTAAGTATGAAGTTATTTGATTTGCTGCCAGTCGTTCGAATACTTTAATAATTGCGGGAAGGACAGATATAGGTCTATAATTTTCGAATGATTTACGATCACCATGTTTGTACACAGGAACTACTTAAGCTTTTTTTTTAGCGAATCCGGTACTTGCCCGGAGCGGAATGATAGGTTGATTACATGACAGAGGGGTGCGTTGATGGAATCAGATACCAGTTTTAAAATGGAGGAGTGTATACCTTCTAGCCCAGCAGCAGAAGATTTCGTGGATATGATGGCAGAGCGTACTTCACTCGGGGTAACCTGAGAAAATTCAAAATTATTTAAAATCGGATTTCCTAGAAAATCTTTAGGATTTGAGTTAGATTTTGGAATAGAGGCTTTTAATTTGTCAGCTATGGATACAAAGTAGTTGTTAAATTCTTCCCCTATGAGTGCAGGATTAGTAATAGTGTTATTGTTAGAGATAAATGTTTTGGAGATAGAAGTTTTAGGTTTGTGCATAAGCTGATTTAGTACTTTCCACGTGCCCCGGATATCATTTGAACCCGCAGCCCATTGATCGTGACTTGGTTTAGACTGGCTGTGATTTGAACCCGCAGCCCATTGATCGTGACTTGGTTTAGACTGGCTGTGATTTGAGCCCGTGGCCCATTGATCTGTGACTTGGTTTAGACTGGCTGTGATTTGAACCCGCGGCCCATTGATCTGTGTTTTTGGTTTAGACTGGGTGTGATTTGAACCCGCGGCCCATTGACCTGTGACTTGGTTTAGACTGGGTGTGATTTGAACCCGCGGCCCATTGATCTGTGACTTGGTTTAGACTGGCTGTGATTTGAACCCGCAGCCCATTGATCTGTGACTTGGTTTAGACTGGGTGTGATTTGAACCTGCGGCCCATTGATCTGTGTTTTTGGTTTAGACTGGCTGTGATTTGAACCCGCGGCCCATTGATCTGTTACTTGGTTTAGACTGGCTGTGATTTGAACCCGCAGCCCATTGATCGTGACTTGGTTTAGACTGAGATACTATCATCGCTTTGCAGACTCAGCCCTATCCAGCCCCAATTTGTTAAAATAAATAACCTTAATGTAAGTTGAGGGTTTCTAAATGTGGGCTTAACGGCAGGTTAAATGACGTGGCGTAACAAAGAAATTCATTTGTTACGTCACGTCATTTAACCTACCGTTAAGCTAATTTTCTTTTGAACAACCCGCCCCAGGTAAATAACTTTTTTCTTTCCAACAGTACCAAAACCATATCTCTACGATTTTTCCTCGCCAAACTGTGCTGAAAGACAGTTGTGAGTTGCTATAGAGAACGACTTACACGCACAAGATTGATTGATTGATTGTTTGGAGTTTTACGCCGTGCTCAAGATTATTTCACTTATATGGCGGCGTTGCCAGTTTTATTGTGGAAGGAAACCGGGCTCTATGCCCGGAGGAAACCCACGACCTTCCGTTGATAACTGTTACCCCTTATGCCAGATATTCTGGCCAGGGTGAATAAAGTTGAATTCAATTGAATTGAATTGGCAGCCATCCCACATAGGTCGTTCGAGTTAAAACCACACACACAAGACAAAAATTCGCTCAGTTCGAAGCGCTGATTATTACTGATTTGTAAAATGTCCCTCTCCTACCACCCAGTGTGATTTTCCATGTAATAAAGAATTGAATCTGCTTACTAAAGTAATAACTTTGTCTGTCCTATTAATTATTTCAAATCTATTTTCATAAAGAAAAATGTTCTAATGTTCAGAGTACAGTTCTGACTTATCCGATGACGTACCTTCCAAATTTATACGGACAAGAATAGATTTTGATGATGAAAATTTTCGAGACAGTGGATTAGGAGAAGAGAGTTACAAGTGTCTTTCTCCATTATCAGACGACCAATTATCGATCAAAACACCTTCTACAAAATCACCATTCATACCGAATACATTTTCTAGAAGTTTGGTAAGTATCTAGAAGGTTTATGTTATTTTGTTGACATTTTAGTTTCAAATATTAATAGTGTCTCTGTGTAAATGCTGCTTGGTTTTTGTTTTCAAATACATATGCTGATTTTGTTTCAGAATTTTGACAGCCCTGATTCCAAATATCGCTCGTTGTTTCTCGGTCTTGATACTTTGGATTTACCCGAGGTTAACAGGGAAAGTGGTTTTGCATCAGTGTGTCACCTAGCAACGGAAAACCATATCAAGACGACCTTAGACCGAGTATCATAAATTTTGAAAAAAGATACAACTGGAGCTCAATAGATAGAAGATGTTCTCTGCTCTTTCCAATTAAAGCATACATAGCTTGAAGTACTCCACTTTAATCCTGACTGTTTCAAACTAAGGAAGTTCTCACGACTTATTATTTACTTTGCTTCCTCTCGCTGTGAGCTCTGCTAGTGGTATAACTTCGCCGTTTTATTCTCGACTACGACACGAGAGTAAGTCAGCAGGTAGGAAGTTTATTTGGTGAGCTATGTTTTCCAACACGCGAGATTAAGTGACATCCACAGCGGAGAGATTGAGGGCACCTTAAACCAAGTAGACGGAGTGAGTTGTATTTCAATACGCTTGGATTTGTATGCCCTGAGCAAGAGTTCAATTCCCCCTCCCCCCCCCCCGCACCATGCCAGCTATAATGTGTGGTGTACTCAATGTCTCTTTAAAACAAAAGAACCTCCAAACACACGGTGAAATTTCCGCTCTGTGTCTCATTCAACTAGATGAGATTCGTTCACATTGTCAAAACTAAAATTATAAAGGGATCCGTTTTCGGTAGCTGACAATCTCCTTTGCTTCCTCACTCCTTACAACACCTGATCAAACCCTGCTTTGGAAACATACATACAATATATGTCAAAGCTATTTTCATAAAGAAAAATGTACGAGTGTTCAGAGTACAGTTCTGACTTATCCGATGACGTTGTATCTTCCAAATTTATACCGACAAGAATAGATTTTGGTGATGAAAATTCTCGAGACAGTGGATTAGGAGAAGGGAGCTACAAGTGTCTTTCTCCATTATCAGATGACCAATTATCGATCAAAACACCTTCTACAAAATCACCATTAAAACAGAATTTTAGATTTGTTAAAAGTTTGGTAAGTTTATAGAAGGATATCACGATCACGTTTTCTGACATTTCAGTTTGAAATAACAATAGCGTCTCTGTGTAAATGCTGCTTGGTTTTTGTTTTCAAATACATATGTTGATTTTGTTTCAGAATTTTGACAGCCCTGATTCCAAATGTCACTCGTTGTTTCTCGGATTTGATTCTCCTGACTTCAATTCATCCGCCTCACTTACTCCCTTTTCTTCCAGAAATCAGGTAAACATTTACGTGATGTAATGGGTTGCTTTTTATCTTCTCATTTTACTAATTGATACAATGTTGAATAAAGTACTATTAGAATTAAAAATTATATGAATATCTGCTCATTTCTTCAGAGTCGTCCCAACCGTAAGAGACAAAGTCCATGTATCGATGAGGAAGAGACAACACCTCTTATAAAACGCAGAAGATGTCTTGATACTTTGGATTTACCCGAGGTTAACAGTGAAAGTCGTTTTGCATCAGTGTGTCACCTAGCAACGGAAAACCATATCAAGACGACCTTAGACCGAGTATCTACTGACGCCAACTTGATCAGTGATGGAAGGAAAAGTTGTTGTTTTCCCACAGTCCCCAGCAAACATCAAGATTTGAAATCCATTTCTCCACAAACACTCGCCGATGTTGTAAACAACGAGTATGATGACGTCATTGGAAACTACGTCATTGTGGACTGTCGCTACCCCTACGAATTTAATGGTGGTCATATAAAGGTATGACGGCATGACAACTTCATAGCGACGATCCAAATAAAAGAACCGTCTTGATATTTCACTGTGAATTCTCATCGGAAAGAGGACCAAAACTGTAAGTATCATTCAGTTGTGCAATTACTTCGTTTTTGCAGACCATAAATATTCTGATTCAATTATTTAGTTTGCCATTTTAAATAAATCCTTAATAAAATGGTAATTGTTCTTTTTTTCAGATCTCGTTTTTTGTTAATTGTTTTTCTTATTCGTGTTTCAGAACTTGTGTTTCCCCCAAACCTATGTCCCAATGCTTCAAGATGGTTATAAAGACGATTTAAAGAAATTCAAAGTGAAATCCAAATTTTGGGGCGGCGAAAAACAAAGTTCAAAGCTTCGAAAGACCCTCAGATTTTAGAACCCTCTCCTTCCCGGTTTTGTTATTTCTTCGAATTGTTTTCTTTTTGTTTATTATTTTATGGCGTATGTTGGCCATATATTTATAAATTTCTTGTTACACCTGAATATTACAAAGGTATAATTTATTGAGAAGCCCAATAAAACCCGACAAACTGTTGTTAAATTTAGTCTTATAAAAGGTGTTTTTTTTTATTTACAAGTAAAAGTATTTGTTAATCATCATTTATTATTGAGCGCCATAATTATGAGATGCAACCCAAAATCGAAATATATTTCAGTTTAGAATCTGTCCTCTGTATCAGAATGTTTTACATTACATTGATTAAAGGCACACTTGCCGCGAAAATCAGGAATATTGTTTACATTAAAAAAGAAAGACCGTATTCTGTATTTTTCCCAGACAATATAAGTTAGGAGCTTTCTATTTTTACCAAAATTTAAAAGTTTGGACGTCACTTTGTATTTTTAATTTGAATTTGAATTGTTAGGTACCCGTAACGTAAACAAAAGAAACTGCCCCCTATTGGCGATTTTATGTTTCAGTCGAGTGAGTGAACTAACGGCACAGTGTAATTTTACGTAGGCCTATTTATCTGAGAAATACAGACTGACGATCGGTTAACAGCGACTGGAAAAGCCTGTTTGAGTGTAAACCACAGATACAAAGGCCTGAAAGGAGGGTAAACCAACACGAAAGTTGACCGACACTGATCGTTGTTGTTGTAATCAGGCTTCGATTCTTCGTTTGTTTTTCACCCCATTTTTACAGTCTAAAGCTAACTAGACATGTTTTATGTGTCCTATGTTTAAGTTTAGTGGTATTAGTCGTAGTAAGCTCATGTAAATTGGTTTTCTTAGCAAATTTAAACAGGCTACGGCGGCAAGTGTGCCTTTAATCTTAATTTAAGTTGAGGGTTTCCAAATGTGGGCTTCAATCGAACAAGTTAGCAGAAAGTAAAACAATATGTTTGGCCAATTTGCTTTTGATAACATTCTGCATATTCTACTAGCATGTTTATATTATTATGTGAAATTTAACGTTCAAAAGTTGATATCTCCTTAAAGTGACATGAGCTGCCGAAATGTTGATATTTTGACGTTAGAATAGAATGTGTAAACTATTGGCTATTTTTCGAAAGACGTATAATTCAGAAGCTTTTTAGTGCTTCTAGTCTCGAAGATGTATCATAAACTATTCTTTTGAACTAACTTTGGCTTAGAATGAATGAATGGTCGTCTCGGTTTTTTAAGTTTTCTTTTCTTTTCGAACACGTTTTTGGTTCGTACAGGCCACATACTCCATGCATTTTCCTCATTCCAACGCCAATCATTTAGTTTTTCGATGGCCTTTAAAGCCTCTTACTTTCGTGACGATCATACATTTTGAAAAAGTTTCAATTTTGGAGGCTTGTGTCACTTTAATGTGCAAGTTCATTTATTTCGCTCAAACCACGCCAGGTGGTAACAAAGGTACATTAAATAGTGTGTATAGTAACAGGTCAACAAGGCGGTTGTCAGACCTACGTCATACAATTATTTGGTACACGAACTATATCGTGATAGTCCTTGCTTTATAAACTTAACAAATTTACACAGAGTTGATTTACTTCCGTTTAACAGCAGTTTAAAATGATTTAGGTCTTTAAATCTTACATAATAAGGTGGAATTTACATTTCTCTTAAATCATACAAAAGATTACATTCTACAACAATATGAAACTCGTCACATAATTTTCTTTCGTTACAGAGTTTACAAAATCGTCCTTCGCGAGGAGTATTTGTATATCGACCAGTTTCAATTGGAAGGCAATGATTGGATACTCTAAATCTGGCTAAGACAAGACTCTGTTTGTATTGAAGATTTTTAATGTAATGTTCCATCTCGAAATCTTTTTTAAAAAGCTTATAGAGATAGCATTTTGGGCTTTCGTTAATTACAGACATCCACTCTTGAATATATTGATCACGGAGTCTTGTCTTTACTGATTTAGTGATCCAAGTGGGGTTCTTGGTTTTCACATCGCACCATAGATGTCCCATGCCACAATTGTTTAAATACCTTGAACATACAAAAGCCATGGTAAGGAATAAATCGTAGAGAGTACATAAATATTTAAACATTAAATGACTGAGTTTAGTTTCACTGTCATTTGCTAATTTACACCAAAACTGAACCATTCTAGTTTTTATTGTAAAGATAGTGGGTATCGACCCAATTCACCAAGAACCATTGCATTCATTGTAGATGTTTTTACACCAAGCATATGTTTACAAAATGTTAGCTGGACCTTATCTATTACATCTGTGTTAGTATGGCCCCACACTTCACACTTGTATGTAAGGATTGGTAGAACTAAAATATCAAAAAGATACAACTGGAGCTCAATAGATAGAAGATGTTCTCTGCTCTTTCCAATTAAAGCATACATAGCTTGAAGTACTCCATTTTAATCCTGACTGTTTAAAACTAAGGAAGTTCTCACGACTTATTGTGTACTTTACTTCCTCTCGCTGTGAGCTCTGCTAGTGGTATAACTTCGCCGTTCTATTATCGCCTACGACACGAGAGTAACTCAGCAAGTAGGGAGTTTATTTGGTGGGTTATGTTTTCCAACTCGCGAGATTAAGTGAGATACCCAGCGGAGAGATTGAGGGCACCTTTAACCAAGTAGACGGAGTGAGTTGTATTTCAATACGCTTGGATTTGTATGCCCTGAGCAAGAGTTCAATTCCGGTTGCCGCCTCCCCATGCTAGCTATAATGTGTGCTTTGCTCAATGTCTCTTTAAAACAAAAGAACCTACAAACACACGGTGTAATGTCCGCTCTGTGTCTCATTTAACTAGATGAGATTTGCTCACGTTGTCAAAACAAAAATTATATTTAAAGGGATCCATTTTTGGTAGCTGACAATCACCTTTGCTGCCTCACTCCTTACAACACCTGATCAAACCCTGCTTTGGAAACATACATAAAAGATCTGTCAAAGCTATTTTCATAAAGAAAAATGTACGAATGTTCAGATTACAGTTCTGATTTGTGCGATGAGGTTTTATTTTCCAAATTTATACCGACAAGAATAGATTTTGATGATGAAAATTCTCGAGACAGTGGATTAGGAGAAGAGACCTACAAGTGTCTTTCTCAATTATCAGATGACCAATTATCGATCAAATCCCCTTCTACAAAATCACCATTAAAACAGAATTTTAGATTTATTCAAAGTTTGGTAAGTTTATAGAAGGATATCAGGATCACGTTTTCTGACATTTTAGTTTGAAATAACAATAGCGTCTCTGTGTAAATGCTACTTGGTTTTTGTTTTCAATACATATGTTGATTTTGTTTCAGAACTTTGACAGCCCTGATTCCAAATGTCGCTCGTTGTTTCTCGGATTTGATTCTCCTGACTTCAATTTATCCGCCTCACTTACTCCCTTTTCTTCCAGAAATCAGGTAAACATTTACGTGATGTAATGGGTTGCTTTTTATCTTCTCATTTTACTAATTGATACAATGTTGAATAAATTACTATTAGAATTAGAAATTATATGAATATCTGCTCATTTCTTCAGAGTCGTCCCAATCGTAAGAGACAAAGTCCATGTATCGACGAGGAAGAGACAACACCTGTTATAAAACGCAAAAGATGTCTTGATACTTTGGATTTACCCGAGGTTAACAGCGAAAGTGGTTTTGCATCAGTGTGTCACCTAGCAACGGAAAACCATATCAAGACGACCTTAGACCGAGTAAAAGTTGTTGTCTTCCCACAATCCCCAGCAAACATCAAGATTTGAAATCCATTTCTCCACAAACACTCGCCGATGTTGTAAACAACGAGTATGATGACGTCATTGGAAACTACGTCATTGTGGACTGTCGCTACCCCTACGAATTTAATGTTGGTCATATAAAGGTAGGACAGCATGAATTTATATTCACTTTTCTGATAACCATTCATGCTACAACCGATTGTGCGTATACATTTGTTATTAATAATACGTTTTAATAATAGTTTGTAATTTTCTATCGCCAGGGTGCCAGAAACTACTATACTAGAGAACTTGTAATGGAAGAGTTAGTTGAAAGACAACTTCATAGCGACGATCCAAATAAAAGAACCGTCTTGATATTTCACTGTGAATTCTCATCGGAAAGAGGACCAAAACTGTAAGTATCATTCAGTTGTGCAATTACTTCGTTTTTGAAGACCATAAATATTCTGATTCAATTATCTAGTTTGCCATTTTGAATAATTCCTTACTAAAATGGTAATTGTTCTTTTTTAAGATCTCGTTTTTTACGATCAATGGACCGTGAACGTAATGCAGATTCCTACCCGTTCTTGTTTTACCCAGAAATCTACATCCTTCACGGTGGATACAAAGAGTTTTTCGCTACTCAAAAAGTAATATATCATCGATTTTATCATTTGAGACCAATCCATCTTTTTGAATCGATAGATAAAAATCTTTTAACATCAGAGAGCTTCTTCTCATTCACGTTTCCCATGTGTTTTCTTTTGTAGTGAAGTTTTTTGAGTTATATGAATTTATCTTTTTTGTTTCAGGATTTGTGTTTCCCACAGACTTATGTTCCAATGTTTGAGGATGGCTACAAAGAGGATTTGAAGAAATTCAAAGTCAAATCCAAATCCTGGGCTGGAGAGAAACAACGTCCAAAACTACGAAGAGGGTTCAATTTCTAAAAACAACGAGCCTGGTCTCTAATTTGTTGCTTTGTCTTGTTTTCATGTGGCTATAAGTGCAATTGTTACTTATTTGTTTATTTTTTATGGCGATCGTTAGCCATTTTATTTATATGAAGATTTTTTGTTGTTGTTATATTGGTTTATTATTTCGAATAAAATGAATTGTAATATTATAAAAACTAGTGTTTTGTCTTTTACATAGTAATATAATTTGTAAAATGTTGTTGATATCTGATCACTATAAACCGGTATGGGAAATTGAAGTCTTAAAGTGATCTGTGTGTGTAAGACTCGAGAAGATCGCAGTAGAAGTAATATTTTGAAAAAGACTTTATTATGAAAACAAGCAACTGAACATGTAATAACAAAAACAATGGTATAATGTTTAGGCCGTTGTGAATCGAATGAAAGCAGTAGACGAACAAAATCTGAATCTGAATCTTTATTAAGGCGTAAGCATCTCTGCCTTTTGCCTAAAATGTCATAAAAATGTACAATATTGTTTACACTTAATAATACAGTAACATGGCGTCCATTTAGTATATAGATTAGACGAAGACAAATGGTTTTCTATAAGACAATTGGTCATATATATATATACACATACATACATAAATACACATAAATATATATATATATATAGATTGCAACAATTTATGAGTGGGTATAAGGGTCCAAATAGTATACCTCATTTCCACACAACCAGAAACATGTCTCCATGGCTATTTTAGACAAGAAGATTTTCCCCGTGCTCGCGTGTTTCAGTGTTCATTATTATATATAAATATATATATATATATATACATGCATATAGATTTATATCTTACACAATATATATCATGTACATTATATAATGGTATACCTCTTTTTAACACAATTTGATATACCTCTTTTTAACACAATTTGATATACCTCCTTTCAACACAATTTGATATTCTTATTTTTAACACAATTTGATATACCTCCTTTCAACACAATTTGATATACCTCTTTTTAACACAATTTGATATACCTCTTTTTAACACAATTTGATATACCTCCTTTCAAAACAATTTGATATACCTCTTTTTAACCCAATTTGATATACTCCCTTTCAACACAATTTGATATACCTCCTTTCAACACAATTTGATATACCTCTTTTTAACACAATTTGATATACCTCTTTTTAACACAATTTGATATACCTCTTTTTAACACAATTTGATATACCTCTTTTTAACACAATTCGATATACCTCTTTTTAACACAATTAGAAACTTATCTCAATGGTTATTTTAGATAAGAAGATTTTCCCTGTACCCGTGTGTTTTAGTGATCATAAATATAATCAGTATACATTGTAATCTGTTCTCATTTTCAAAGCAGCCTGGATGAAGCGGGCTAATTTACGAAGTTTACTTTGTTGGTTTACGGCCAATAGTTCACAACATTTAATTACACTTGGTCTGTTGTAATAATATTTATCCAAAAACATTACACGAAGGTTGTGGTACAATGGGCATATTAATAAAAAATGATACTCGTCTTCAATGTCATTCAATAAACAAAAGTTGCATTTTCTCTCGTTTCTTGCTAGCCTATTACTTCCGTGCCGACCAATTCCGACCAATAACTTATGACTCGATGTTCTTAGTCGTGTCAATTCTGACCGCTGCTTAATTTTCTTACCTTTAGCAAATATGGCTCAAATTCAAAATATAGAGATATGACGTAATACGGCGAGTCATTCGAGACTCCTCGGAACTTCAACACAAACACAAATCCACTCTGAAGCTTCGGGGATTTACGTGCGTGACGAATTAACGTGATGGATGACTTGCATTGGGCTGAGTTTGGTTTGGCATATATTGAAAACTACCCGACGCTTACAATGTTCATGCCAACCAACTTAAAGCTGTAAATTACTGTAGCCTACCTTTGGTTTCTGTTTGGTTATGATATTTAAGTTAAATGTATGTATATATGTTACTTTTCCTCTTATGGCAAATGTTTTGGCCAGAGAGTAATAAGCAAAACTATCTAGATGTAATTAGAAAGGAAATAAAAGCCATTAAGCGTCTATTAGTTTATTCCAAAATTCAGCTGGATCCTGAGTTTATTATGATCAGATCTAATAAAAAACACTGAGTGTTTTAATAATTCTCAAATCGCAATTGATATTTTTCTAAATATTTATATTTATATATTTTACTTATTTACCCATTCTGGGTTTTCACTCAAACAACCTGTTGCCAGTTACCACCAGCAGGTCGTGGGTTTCCTCTGGGCATAAAGCCCGGTTTCCTCCCACAATAAAACTGGCAACGCCGCCATACAAGTGAAATAATCTTGGGCGCGGCGTAAAACACCAAGCATTCTGGAGGCTTATGTCACTTTAATGTTCAAGTTCAAGTTCATTTATTTCACTCAAACCACGCCAGGTGGTAACAAAGGTACATTAAATAGTATGTATAGTAACAGGTCAACATGGCGGTTGTCAGACATACGTCATACAATTATTTGGTACATGAAATATATCGTGATAGTCCTTGCTTTATAAACTTAACAAATTTACACAGAGTTGATTTGCTTCCATTTAACAACAGTTTAAAATGATTTAGGTCTTTAAATCTTACATAATAAGGTGGAATTTACATTTCTCTTAAATCGTGCAAAAGATTACATTCTACAACAAAATGAAACTCGTCACATACTTTTCTTTCGTTACAGAGTTTACAAAATCGTCCTTCGCGAGGAGTATTTGTATATCGACCAGTTTCAATTGGAAGGCAATGATTGGATAATCTAAATCTGGCTAAGACAAGACTCTGTTTGTATTGAAGATTTGTAATGTAATGTTCCATCTCGAAATCTTTTTTAAAAAGCTTATAGAGATAGCATTTTGGGCTTTCGTTAATTACAGACATCCACTCTTGAATATATTGACCACGGAGTCTTGTCTTTACTAATTTAGTGATCCAAGTGGCGTTCTTGGTTTTCACATCGCACCATAGATGTCCCATGCCACAATTGTTTAAAATATCTTGAACATACAAAAGCCATGGTGAAGAATGAATCGTAGAGAGTACATAAATATTTAAACATTAAATGACTGAGTTTAGTTTCACTGTCATTTGCTAATTTACACCAAAACTGAACCATTCTAGTTTTTATTGTAAAGATAGAGGGTATCGACCCAATTCACCAAGAACCATTGCATTCATTGTAGATGTTTTTACACCAAGCATATGTTTACAAAATGTTAGCTGGACCTTATCTATTACATCTGTGTTAGTATGGCCCCACCCTTCACACTTGTATGTAAGGATTGTTAAAACTAAAATATCAATAAGATACAACTGGAGCTCAATAGATAGAAGATGTTCTCTGCTCTTTCCAATTAAAGCATACATAGCTTGAAGTACTCCACTTTAATCCTGACTGTTTAAATCTAAGGAAGTTCTCACGACTTATTGTTCACTTTATTTCCTCTCGCTGTGAGCTCTGCTAGTGGTATAACTTCGCCGTTCTATTCTCGCCTACGACACGAGAGTAACTCAGCAGGTAGGGAGTTTATTTGGTGAGTTATGTTTTCCAACTCGCGAGATTAAGTGAGATCCCCAGCAGAGAGATTGAGGGCACCTTAAACCAAGTAGACGGAGTGAGTTGTATTTCAATACACTTGGATTTGTATGCCCCGAGCAAGAGTTCAATTCCGGTTGCCGCCTCCCCATGCTAGCTATAATGTGTGCTTTGCTCAATGTCTCTTTAAAACAAAAGAACCTACAAACACACGGTGTAATGTCCGCTCTGTGTCTCATTTAACTAGATGAGATTTGCTCACGTTGTCATAACAAAAATTATATTTAAAGGGATCCGTTTTCGGTAGCCGACAATCACCTTTGCTGCCTCAGTCCTTACAACACCTGATCAAACCCTGCTTTGGAAACATACATAAAATATCTGTCAAAGCTATTTTCATAAAGAAAAATGTACGAGTGTTCAGAGTACAGTTCTGATTTGTGCGATGGGGTTTTATTTTCCAAATTTATACCGACAAGAATAGATTTTGATGATGAAGATTCTCGAGACAGTGGATTAGGAGAAGAGAGCTACAATTATCAGATGACCAATTATCGATCCAATCCCCTTCTACAAAATCACCATTAAAACAGAATTTTAGATTTATTCAAAGTTTGGTAAGTTTATAGAAGGATATCACGATCACGTTTTCTGACATTTTAGTTTGAAATAACAATAGCGTCTCTGTGTAAATGCTACTTGGTTTTTGTTTTCAAATACATATGTTGATTTTGTTTCAGAACTTTGACAGCCCTGATTCCAAATGTCGCTCGTTGTTTCTCGGATTTGATTCTCCTGACTTCAATTTATCCGCCTCACTTACTCCCTTTTCTTCCAGAAATCAGGTAAACATTTACGTGATGTAATGGGTTGCTTTTTATCTTCTCATTTTACTAATTTTTCCAAGTATGAATAAATTAGAATTAGAAATTATATGAATATCTGCTCATTTCTTCAGAGTCGTCCCAACCGTAAGAGACAAAGTCCATGTATCGACGAGGAAGAGACAACACCTCTTATAAAACGCAGAAGATGTCTTGATACTTTGGATTTACCCGAGGTTAACAGCGAAAGTGGTTTTGCATCAGTGTGTCACCTAGCAACGGAAACCCATATCAAGACGACCTTAGACCGAGTATCTACTAACGCCAACTTGATCAGTGATGGAAGTAAAAGTTGTTGTCTTCCCACAATCCCCAGCAAACATCAAGATTTGAAATCCATTTCTCCACAAACACTCGCCGATGTTGTAAACAACGAGTATGATGACGTCATTGGAAACTACGTCATTGTGGACTGTCGCTACCCCTACGAATTTAATGGTGGTCATATAAAGGTATGACAGCATGATTTTATATTCGCTTTTCTGATAACCATTCATGCTACAACCGATTATGCGAATACATTTGTTATTAATAATACGTTTTAATAATAGTTTGTAATTTTCTATCGCCAGGGTGCCAGAAACTACTATACTAGAGAACTTGTAATGGAAGAGTTAGTTGAAAGACAACTTCATAGCGACGATCCAAATAAAAGAACCGTCTTGATATTTCACTGTGAATTCTCATCGGAAAGAGGACCAAAACTGTAAGTATCATTCAGTTGTGCAATTACTTCGTTTTTGAAGACCATAAATATTCTGATTCAATTATCTAGTTTGCCATTTTGAATAATTCCTTACTAAAATGGTAATTGTTCTTTTTTAAGATCTCGTTTTTTACGATCAATGGACCGTGAACGTAATGCAGATTCCTACCCGTTCTTGTTTTACCCAGAAATCTACATCCTTCACGGTGGATACAAAGAGTTTTTCGCTACTCAAAAGGTAATATATCATCGATTTTATCATTTGAGACCAATCCATCTTTTTGAATCGATAGATAAAAATCTTTTAACATCAGAGAGCTTCTTCTCATTCACGTTTCCCATGTGTTTTCTTTTGTAGTGAAGTTTTTTGAGTTATATGAATTTATCTTTTTTGTTTCAGGATTTGTGTTTCCCACAGACTTATGTTCCAATGTTTGAGGATGGCTACAAAGAGGATTTGAAGAAATTCAAAGTCAAATCCAAATCCTGGGCTGGCGAGAAACAACGTCCAAAACTACGAAGAGGGTTCAATTTCTAAAAACAACGAGCCTGGTCTCTAATTTGTTGCTTTGTCTTGTTTTCATGTGGCTATAAGTGCAATTGTTGCTTATTTGTTTATTTTTTATGGCGGTCGTTAGCCATTTTATTTATATGAAGATTTTTTGTTGTTGTTATATTGGTTTATTATTTCGAATAAAATGAATTGTAATATTATAAAAACTAGTGTTTTGTCTTTTACATAGTAATATAATTTGTAAAATGTTGTTGATATCTGATCACTATAAACCGGTATGGGAAATTGAAGTCTTAAAGTGATCTGTGTGTGTAAGACTCGAGAAGATCGCAGTAGAAGTAATATTTTGAAAAAGACTTTATTATGAAAACAAGCAACTGAACATGTAATAACAAAAACAATGGTATAATGTTTAGGCCGTTGTGAATCGAATGAAAGCAGTAGACGAACAAAATCTGAATCTGAATCTTTATTAAGGCGTAAGCATCTCTGCCTTTTGCCTAAAATGTCATAAAAATGTACAATATTGTTTACACTTAATAATACAGTAACATGGCATCCATTTAGTATATAGATTAGACGAAGACAAATGGTTTTCTATAAGACAATTGGTCATATATATATATACACATACATACATAAATACACATAAATATATATATATATAGATTGCAACAATTTATGAGTGGGTATAAGGGTCCAAATAGTATACCTCATTTCCACACAACCAGAAACATGTCTCCATGGCTATTTTAGACAAGAAGATTTTCCCCGTGCTCGCGTGTTTCAGTGTTCATTATTATATATAAATATATATATATATATACATGCATATAGATTTATATCTTACACAATATATATCATGTACATTATATAATGGTATACCTCTTTTTAACACAATTTGATATACCTCTTTTTAACACAATTTGATATACCTCCTTTCAACACAATTTGATATTCTTCTTTTTAACACAATTTGATATACCTCCTTTCAACACAATTTGATATACCTCTTTTTAACACAATTTGATATACCTCTTTTTAACACAATTTGATATACCTCCTTTCAAAACAATTTGATATACCTCTTTTTAACCCAATTTGATATACTCCCTTTTAACACAATTTGATATACCTCCTTTCAACACAATTTGATATACCTCTTTTTAACACAATTTGATATACCTCTTTTTAACACAATTTGATATACCTCTTTTTAACACAATTTGATATACCTCTTTTTAACACAATTCGATATACCTCTTTTTAACACAATTAGAAACTTATCTCAATGGTTATTTTAGATAAGAAGATTTTCCCTGTACCCGTGTGTTTTAGTGATCATAAATATAATCAGTATACATTGTAATCTGTTCTCATTTTCAAAGCAGCCTGGATGAAGCGGGCTAATTTACGAAGTTTACTTTGTTGGTTTACGGCCAATAGTTCACAACATTTCATTACACTTGGTCTGTTGTAATAATATTTATCCAAAAACATTACACGAAGGTTGTGGTACAATGGGCATATTAATAAAAAATGATACTCGTCTTCAATGTCATTCAATAAACAAAAGTTGCATTTTCTCTCGTTTCTTGCTAGCCTATTACTTCCGTGCCGACCAATTCCGACCAATAACTTATGACTCGATGTTCTTAGTCGTGTCAATTCTGACCGCTGCTTAATGTTTCTTACCTTTAGCAAATATGGCTCAAATTCAAAATATAGAGATATGACGTAATACGGCGAGTCATTCGAGACTCCTCGGAACTTCAACACAAACACAAATCCACTCTGAAGCTTCGGGGATTTACGTGCGTGACGAATTAACGTGATGGATGACTTGCATTGGGCTGAGTTTGGTTTGGCATATATTGAAAACTACCCGACGCTTACAATGTTCATGCCAACCAACTTAAAGCTGTAAATTACTGTAGCCTACCTTTGGTTTCTGTTTGGTTATGATATTTAAGTTAAATGTATGTATATATGTTACTTTTCCTCTTATGGCAAATGTTTTGGCCAGAGAGTAATAAGCAAAACTATCTAGATGTAATTAGAAAGGAAATAAAAGCCATTAAGCGTCTATTAGTTTATTCCAAAATTCAGCTGGATCCTGAGTTTATTATGATCAGATCTAATAAAAAACACTGAGTGTTTTAATAATTCTCAAATCGCAATTGATATTTTTCTAAATATTTATATTTATATATTTTACTTATTTACCCATTCTGGGTTTTCACTCAAACAACCTGTTGCCAGTTACCACCAGCAGGTCGTGGGTTTCCTCTGGGCATAAAGCCCGGTTTCCTCCCACAATAAAACTGGCAACGCCGCCATACAAGTGAAATAATCTTGGGCGCGGCGTAAAACACCAAGCATTCTGGAGGCTTATGTCACTTTAATGTTCAAGTTCAAGTTCATTTATTTCACTCAAACCACGCCAGGTGGTAGCAAAGGTACATTAAATAGTATGTATAGTAACGGGTCAACATGGCGGTTGTCAGACATACGTCATACAATTATTTGGTACATGAAATATATCGTGATAGTCCTTGCTTTATAAACTTAACAAATTTACACAGAGTTGATTTGCTTCCATTTAACAACAGTTTAAAATGATTTAGGTCTTTAAATCTTACATAATAAGGTGGAATTTACATTTCTCTTAAATCGTGCAAAAGATTACATTCTACAACAAAATGAAACTCGTCACATACTTTTCTTTCGTTACAGAGTTTACAAAATCGTCCTTCGCGAGGAGTATTTGTATATCGACCAGTTTCAATTGGAAGGCAATGATTGGATAATCTAAATCTGGCTAAGACAAGACTCTGTTTGTATTGAAGATTTGTAATGTAATGTTCCATCTCGAAATCTTTTTTAAAAAGCTTATAGAGATAGCATTTTGGGCTTTCGTTAATTACAGACATCCACTCTTGAATATATTGACCACGGAGTCTTGTCTTTACTAATTTAGTGATCCAAGTGGCGTTCTTGGTTTTCACATCGCACCATAGATGTCCCATGCCACAATTGTTTAAAATATCTTGAACATACAAAAGCCATGGTGAAGAATGAATCGTAGAGAGTACATAAATATTTAAACATTAAATGACTGAGTTTAGTTTCACTGTCATTTGCTAATTTACACCAAAACTGAACCATTCTAGTTTTTATGGTAAAGATAGAGGGTATCGACCCAATTCACCAAGAACCATTGCATTCATTGTAGATGTTTTTACACCAAGCATATGTTTACAAAATGTTAGCTGGACCGTATCTATTACATCTGTGTTAGTATGGCCCCACCCTTCACACTTGTATGTAAGGATTGTTAAAACTAAAATATCAATAAGATACAACTGGAGCTCAATAGATAGAAGATGTTCTCTGCTCTTTCCAATTAAAGCATACATAGCTTGAAGTACTCCACTTTAATCCTGACTGTTTAAATCTAAGGAAGTTCTCACGACTTATTGTTCACTTTACTTCCTCTCGCTGTGAGCTCTGCTAGTGGTATAACTTCGCCGTTCTATTCTCGCCTACGACACAAGAGTAACTCAGCAGGTAGGGAGTTTATTTGGTGAGTTATGTTTTCCAACTCGCGAGATTAAGTGAGATCCCCAGCAGAGAGATTGAGGGCACCTTAAACCAAGTAGACGGAGTGAGTTGTATTTCAATACGCTTGGATTTGTATGCCCCGAGCAAGAGTTCAATTCCGGTTGCCGCCTCCCCATGCTAGCTATAATGTGTGCTTTGCTCAATGTCTCTTTAAAACAAAAGGACCTACAAACACACGGTGTAATGTCCGCTCTGTGTCTCATTTAACTAGATGAGATTTGCTCACGTTGTCATAACAAACATTATATTTAAAGGGATCCGTTTTCGGTAGCCGACAATCACCTTTGCTGCCTCACTCCTTACAACACCTGATCAAACCCTGCTTTGGAAACATACATAAAATATCTGTCAAAGCTATTTTCATAAAGAAAAATGTACGAATGTTCAGAGTACAGTTCTGATTTGTGCGATGAGGTTTTATTTTCCAAATTTATACCGACAAGAATAGATTTTGATGATGAAGATTCTCGAGACAGTGGATTAGGAGAAGAGAGCTACAAGTGTCTTTCTCCATTATCAGATGACCAATTATCGATCAAATCCCCTTCTACAAAATCACCATCAAAACAGAATTTTAGATTTATTCAAAGTTTGGTAAGTTTATAGAAGGATATCAGGATCACGTTTTCTGACATTTTAGTTTGAAATAACAATAGCGTCTCTGTGTAAATGCTACTTGGTTTTTGTTTTCAAATACATATGTTGATTTTGTTTCAGAACTTTGACAGCCCTGATTCCAAATGTCGCTCGTTGTTTCTCGGATTTGATTCTCCTGACTTCAATTTATCCGCCTCACTTACTCCCTTTTCTTCCAGAAATCAGGTAAACATTTACGTGATGTAATGGTTGCTTTTTATCTTCTCATTTTACTAATTGATACAATGTTGAATAAATTACTATTAGAATTAGAAATTATATGAATATCTGCTCATTTCTTCAGAGTCGTCCCAACCGTAAGAGACAAAGTCCATGTATCGACGAGGAAGAGACAACACCTCTTATAAAACGCAGAAGATGTCTTGATACTTTGGATTGACCCGAGGTTAACAGCGAAAGTGGTTTTGCATCAGTGTGTCACCTAGCAACGGAAACCCATATCAAGACGACCTTAGACCGAGTATCTACTAACGCCAACTTGATCAGTGATGGAAGTAAAAGTTGTTGTCTTCCCACAATCCCCAGCAAACATCAAGATTTGAAATCCATTTCTCCACAAACACTCGCCGATGTTGTAAACAACGAGTATGATGACGTCATTGGAAACTACGTCATTGTGGACTGTCGCTACCCCTACGAATTTAATGGTGGTCATATAAAGGTATGACAGCATGAATTTATATTCGCTTTTCTGATAACCATTCATGTTACAACCGATTATGCGAATACATTTGTTATTAATAATACGTTTTAATAATAGTTTGTAATTTTCTATCGCCAGGGTGCCAGAAACTACTATACTAGAGAACTTTTAATGGAAGAGTTAGTTGAAAAGCAACTTCATAGCGACGAACCAAATAAAAGAACCGTCTTGATATTTCACTGTGAATTCTCATCGGAAAGAGGACCAAAACTGTAAGTATCATTCAGTTGTGCAATTACTTCGTTTTTGAAGACCATAACTATTCTGATTCAATTATCTAGTTTGCCATTTTGAATAATTCCTTAATAAAATGGTAATTGTTCTTATTTTTTCAGATCTCGTTTTTTGCGATCAATGGACCGTGAACGTAATGCAGATTCCTACCCGTTCTTGTTTTACCCGGAAATCTACATTCTTCACGGTGGATACAAGGAGTTTTTCGCTACTCAAAAGGTAATATATCATCGATTTTATCATTTGAGACCAATCCATCGTTTTGAATTGATTGATAAATATCTTTTAACATCAGACAGCGTCTTCTCATTCTCGTTTCCCATGTGTTTTCTTTTATAGTGAAGTTTTTTGAGTTATATGAATTTATTTTTTTTGTTTCAGGATTTGTGTTTCCCAGAGACATATGTTCCAATGTTTGAGGATGGCTACAAAGAGGATTTGAAGAAATTCAAAGTCAAATCCAAATCCTGGGCTGGCGAGAAACAACGTCCAAAACTACGAAGAGGGTTCAATTTCTAAAAACAACGAGCCTGGTCTCTAATTTGTTGCTTTGTCTTGTTTTCATGTGGCTATAAGTGCAATTGTTGCTTAATTGTTTATTTTTTATGGCGGTCGTTAGCCATTTTATTTATATGAAGATTTTTTGTTGTTGTTATATTGGTTTATTATTTCGAATAAAATGAATTGTAATATTATAAAAACTAGTGTTTTGTCTTTTACATAGTAATATAATTTGTAAAATGTTGTTGATATCTGATCACTATAAACCGGTATGGGAAATTGAAGTCTTAAAGTGATCTGTGTGTGTAAGACTCGAGAAGATCGCAGTAGAAGTAATATTTTGAAAAAGACTTTATTATGAAAACAAGCAACTGAACATGTAATAACAAAAACAATGGTATAATGTTTAGGCCGTTGTGAATCGAATGAAAGCACTTTAATGTTCAAGTTCAAGTTCATTTATTTCACTCAAACCACGCCAGGTGGTAACAAAGGTACATTAAATAGTATGTATAGTAACGGGTCAACATGGCGGTTGTCAGACATACGTCATACAATTATTTGGTACATGAAATATATCGTGATAGTCCTTGCTTTATAAACTTAACAAATTTACACAGAGTTGATTTGCTTCCATTTAACAACAGTTTAAAATGATTTAGGTCTTTAAATCTTACATAATAAGGTGGAATTTACATTTCTCTTAAATCGTGCAAAAGATTACATTCTACAACAAAATGAAACTCGTCACATACTTTTCTTTCGTTACAGAGTTTACAAAATCGTCCTTCGCGAGGAGTATTTGTATATCGACCAGTTTCAATTGGAAGGCAATGATTGGATAATCTAAATCTGGCTAAGACAAGACTCTGTTTGTATTGAAGATTTGTAATGTAATGTTCCATCTCGAAATCTTTTTTAAAAAGCTTATAGAGATAGCAATTTGGGCTTTCGTTAATTACAGACATCCACTCTTGAATATATTGACCACGGAGTCTTGTCTTTACTAATTTAGTGATCCAAGTGGCGTTCTTGGTTTTCACATCGCACCATAGATGTCCCATGCCACAATTGTTTAAAATATCTTGAACATACAAAAGCCATGGTGAAGAATGAATCGTAGAGAGTACATAAATATTTAAACATTAAATGACTGAGTTTAGTTTCACTGTCATTTGCTAATTTACACCAAAACTGAACCATTCTAGTTTTTATTGTAAAGATAGAGGGTATCGACCCAATTCACCAAGAACCATTGCATTCATTGTAGATGTTTTTACACCAAGCATATGTTTACAAAATGTTAGCTGGACCGTATCTATTACATCTGTGTTAGTATGGCCCCACCCTTCACACTTGTATGTAAGGATTGTTAAAACTAAAATATCAATAAGATACAACTGGAGCTCAATAGATAGAAGATGTTCTCTGCTCTTTCCAATTAAAGCATACATAGCTTGAAGTACTCCACTTTAATCCTGACTGTTTAAATCTAAGGAAGTTCTCACGACTTATTGTTCACTTTACTTCCTCTCGCTGTGAGCTCTGCTAGTGGTATAACTTCGCCGTTCTATTCTCGCCTACGACACAAGAGTAACTCAGCAGGTAGGGAGTTTATTTGGTGAGATGTTTTCCAACTCGCGAGATTAAGTGAGATCCCCAGCAGAGAGATTGAGGGCACCTTAAACCAAGTAGACGGAGTGAGTTGTATTTCAATACGCTTGGATTTGTATGCCCCGAGCAAGAGTTCAATTCCGGTTGCCGCCTCCCCATGCTAGCTATAATGTGTGCTTTGCTCAATGTCTCTTTAAAACAAAAGGACCTACAAACACACGGTGTAATGTCCGCTCTGTGTCTCATTTAACTAGATGAGATTTGCTCACGTTGTCATAACAAAAATTATATTTAAAGGGATCCGTTTTCGGTAGCCGACAATCACCTTTGCTGCCTCACTCCTTACAACACCTGATCAAACCCTGCTTTGGAAACATACATAAAATATCTGTCAAAGCTATTTTCATAAAGAAAAATGTACGAATGTTCAGAGTACAGTTCTGATTTGTGCGATGAGGTTTTATTTTCCAAATTTATACCGACAAGAATAGATTTTGATGATGAAGATTCTCGAGACAGTGGATTAGGAGAAGAGAGCTACAAGTGTCTTTCTCCATTATCAGATGACCAATTATCGATCAAATCCCCTTCTACAAAATCACCATCAAAACAGAATTTTAGATTTATTCAAAGTTTGGTAAGTTTATAGAAGGATATCAGGATCACGTTTTCTGACATTTTAGTTTGAAATAACAATAGCGTCTCTGTGTAAATGCTACTTGGTTTTTGTTTTCAAATACATATGTTGATTTTGTTTCAGAACTTTGACAGCCCTGATTCCAAATGTCGCTCGTTGTTTCTCGGATTTGATTCTCCTGACTTCAATTTATCCGCCTCACTTACTCCCTTTTCTTCCAGAAATCAGGTAAACATTTACGTGATGTAATGGTTGCTTTTTATCTTCTCATTTTACTAATTGATACAATGTTGAATAAATTACTATTAGAATTAGAAATTATATGAATATCTGCTCATTTCTTCAGAGTCGTCCCAACCGTAAGAGACAAAGTCCATGTATCGACGAGGAAGAGACAACACCTCTTATAAAACGCAGAAGATGTCTTGATACTTTGGATTTACCCGAGGTTAACAGCGAAAGTGGTTTTGCATCAGTGTGTCACCTAGCAACGGAAACCCATATCAAGACGACCTTAGACCGAGTATCTACTAACGCCAACTTGATCAGTGATGGAAGTAAAAGTTGTTGTCTTCCCACAATCCCCAGCAAACATCAAGATTTGAAATCCATTTCTCCACAAACACTCGCCGATGTTGTAAACAACGAGTATGATGACGTCATTGGAAACTACGTCATTGTGGACTGTCGCTACCCCTACGAATTTAATGGTGGTCATATAAAGGTATGACAGCATGAATTTATATTCGCTTTTCTGATAACCATTCATGTTACAACCGATTATGCGAATACATTTGTTATTAATAATACGTTTTAATAATAGTTTGTAATTTTCTATCGCCAGGGTGCCAGAAACTACTATACTAGAGAACTTTTAATGGAAGAGTTAGTTGAAAAGCAACTTCATAGCGACGAACCAAATAAAAGAACCGTCTTGATATTTCACTGTGAATTCTCATCGGAAAGAGGACCAAAACTGTAAGTATCATTCAGTTGTGCAATTACTTCGTTTTTGAAGACCATAACTATTCTGATTCAATTATCTAGTTTGCCATTTTGAATAATTCCTTAATAAAATGGTAATTGTTCTTTTTTTTTCAGGTCTCGTTTTTTGCGATCAATGGACCGTGAACGTAATGCAGATTCCTACCCGTTCTTGTTTTACCCGGAAATCTACATTCTTCACGGTGGATACAAGGAGTTTTTCGCTACTCAAAAGGTAATATATCATCGATTTTATCATTTGAGACCAATCCATCGTTTTGAATTGATTGATAAATATCTTTTAACATCAGACAGCGTCTTCTCATTCTCGTTTCCCATGTGTTTTCTTTTATAGTGAAGTTTTTTGAGTTATATGAATTTATTTTTTTTGTTTCAGGATTTGTGTTTCCCAGAGACATATGTTCCAATGTTTGAGGATGGCTACAAAGAGGATTTGAAGAAATTCAAAGTCAAATCCAAATCCTGGGCTGGCGAGAAACAACGTCCAAAACTACGAAGAGGGTTCAATTTCTAAAAACAACGAGCCTGGTCTCTAATTTGTTGCTTTGTCTTGTTTTCATGTGGCTATAAGTGCAATTGTTGCTTAATTGTTTATTTTTTATGGCGGTCGTTAGCCATTTTATTTATATGAAGATTTTTTGTTGTTGTTATATTGGTTTATTATTTCGAATAAAATGAATTGTAATATTATAAAAACTAGTGTTTTGTCTTTTACATAGTAATATAATTTGTAAAATGTTGTTGATATCTGATCACTATAAACCGGTATGGGAAATTGAAGTCTTAAAGTGATCTGTGTGTGTAAGACTCGAGAAGATCGCAGTAGAAGTAATATTTTGAAAAAGACTTTATTATGAAAACAAGCAACTGAACATGTAATAACAAAAACAATGGTATAATGTTTAGGCCGTTGTGAATCGAATGAAAGCAGTAGACGAACAAAATCTGAATCTGAATCTTTATTAAGGCGTAAGCATCTCTGCCTTTTGCCTAAAATGTCATAAAAATGTACAATATTGTTTACACTTAATAATACAGTAACATGGCGTCCATTTAGTATATAGGTTAGACGAAGACAAATGGTTTTCTATAAGACAATTGGTCATATATATATACACATACATACATAAATACACATAAATATAGATATATATTGCAACAATTTATGAGTGTGTATAAGGGTCCAAATGGTATACCTCATTTCCACACAACCAGAAACATGTCTCCTCCCACAATAAAACTGGCAACGCCGCCATACAAGTGAAATAATCTTGGGCGCGGCGTAAAACACCAAGCATTTTGGAGGCTTATGTCACTTTAATGTTCAAGTTCAAGTTCATTTATTTCACTCAAACCACGCCAGGTGGTAACAAAGGTACATTAAATAGTATGTATAGTAACAGGTCAACATGGCGGTTGTCAGACATACGTCATACAATTATTTGGTACATGAAATATATCGTGATAGTCCTTGCTTTATAAACTTAACAAATTTACACAGAGTTGATTTACTTCCATTTAACAACAGTTTAAAATGATTTAGGTCTTTAAATCTTACATAATAAGGTGGAATTTACATTTCTCTTAAATCGTGCAAAAGATTACATTCTACAACAAAATGAAACTCGTCACATAATTTTCTTTCGTTACAGAGTTTACAAAATCGTCCTTCGCGAGGAGTATTTGTATATCGACCAGTTTCAATTGGAAGGCAATGATTGGATAATCTAAATCTGGCTAAGACAAGACTCTGTTTGTATTGAAGATTTGTAATGTAATGTTCCATCTCGAAATCTTTTTTAAAAAGCTTATAGAGATAGCAATTTGGGCTTTCGTTAATTACAGACATCCACTCTTGAATATATTGACCACGAAGTCTTGTCTTTACTAATTTAGTGATCCAAGTGGCGTTCTTGGTTTTCACATCGCACCATAGATGTCCCATGCCACAATTGTTTAAAATATCTTGAACATACAAAAGCCATGGTGAAGAATGAATCGTAGAGAGTACATAAATATTTAAACATTAAATGACTGAGTTTAGTTTCACTGTCATTTGCTAATTTACACCAAAACTGAACCATTCTAGTTTTTATTGTAAAGATAGAGGGTATCGACCCAATTCACCAAGAACCATTGCATTCATTGTAGATGTTTTTACACCAAGCATATGTTTACAAAATGTTAGCTGGACCGTATCTATTACATCTGTGTTAGTATGGCCCCACCCTTCACACTTGTATGTAAGGATTGTTAAAACTAAAATATCAATAAGATACAACTGGAGCTCAATAGATAGAAGATGTTCTCTGCTCTTTCCAATTAAAGCATACATAGCTTGAAGTACTCCACTTTAATCCTGACTGTTTAAATCTAAGGAAGTTCTCACGACTTATTGTTCACTTTACTTCCTCTCGCTGTGAGCTCTGCTAGTGGTATAACTTCGCCGTTCTATTCTCGCCTACGACACAAGAGTAACTCAGCAGGTAGGGAGTTTATTTGGTGAGTTATGTTTTCCAACTCGCGAGATTAAGTGAGATCCCCAGCAGAGAGATTGAGGGCACCTTAAACCAAGTAGACGGAGTGAGTTGTATTTCAATACGCTTGGATTTGTATGCCCCGAGCAAGAGTTCAATTCCGGTTGCCGCCTCCCCATGCTAGCTATAATGTGTGCTTTGCTCAATGTCTCTTTAAAACAAAAGAACCTACAAACACACGGTGTAATGTTCGCTCTGTGTCTCATTTAACTAGATGAGATTTGCTCACGTTGTCATAACAAAAATTATATTTAAAGGGATCCGTTTTCGGTAGCCGACAATCACCTTTGCTGCCTCACTCCTTACAACACCTGATCAAACCCTGCTTTGGAAACATACATAAAATATCTGTCAAAGCTATTTTCATAAAGAAAAATGTACGAATGTTCAGAGTACAGTTCTGATTTGTGCGATGAGGTTTTATTTTCCAAATTTATACCGACAAGAATAGATTTTGATGATGAAGATTCTCGAGACAGTGGATTAGGAGAAGAGAGCTACAAGTGTCTTTCTCCATTATCAGATGACCAATTATCGATCAAATCCCCTTCTACAAAATCACCATTAAAACAGAATTTTAGATTTATTCAAAGTTTGGTAAGTTTATAGAAGGATATCACGATCACGTTTTCTGACATTTTAGTTTGAAATAACAATAGCGTCTCTGTGTAAATGCTACTTGGTTTTTGTTTTCAAATACATATGTTGATTTTGTTTCAAAACTTTGACAGCCCTGATTCCAAATGTCGCTCGTTGTTTCTCGGATTTGATTCTCCTGACTTCAATTTATCCGCCTCACTTACTCCCTTTTCTTCCAGAAATCAGGTAAACATTTACGTGATGTAATGGGTTGCTTTTTATCTTCTCATTTTACTAATTGATACAATGTTGAATAAATTACTATTAGAATTAGAAATTATATGAATATCTGCTCATTTCTTCAGAGTCGTCCCAACCGTAAGTGACAAAGTCCATGTATCGACGAGGAAGAGACAACACCTCTTATAAAACGCAGAAGATGTCTTGATACTTTGGATTTACCCGAGGTTAACAGCGAAAGTGGTTTTGCATCAGTGTGTCACCTAGCAACGGAAACCCATATCAAGACGACCTTAGACCGAGTATCTACTAACGCCAACTTGATCAGCGATGGAAGTAAAAGTTGTTGTCTTCCCACAATCCCCAGCAAACATCAAGATTTGAAATCCATTTCTCCACAAACACTCGCCGATGTTGTAAACAACGAGTATGATGACGTCATTGGAAACTACGTCATTGTGGACTGTCGCTACCCCTACGAATTTAATGGTGGTCATATAAAGGTATGACAGCATGAATTTATATTCGCTTTTCTGATAACCATTCATGTTACAACCGATTATGCGAATACATTTGTTATTAATAATACGTTTTAATAATAGTTTGTAATTTTCTTTCGCCAGGGTGCCAGAAACTACTATACTAGAGAACTTTTAATGGAAGAGTTAGTTGAATAGCAACTTCATAGCGACGAACCAAATAAAAGAACCGTCTTGATATTTCACTGTGAATTCTCATCGGAAAGAGGACCAAAACTGTAAGTATCATTCAGTTGTGCAATTACTTCGTTTTTGAAGACCATAACTATTCTGATTCAATTATCTAGTTTGCCATTTTGAATAATTCCTTAATAAAATGGTAATTGTTCTTTTTTTTCAGATCTCGTTTTTTGCGATCAATGGACCGTGAACGTAATGCAGATTCCTACCCGTTCTTGTTTTACCCGGAAATCTACATTCTTCACGGTGGATACAAGGAGTTTTTCGCTACTCAAAAGGTAATATATCATCGATTTTATCAATTGAGACCAATCCATCGTTTTGAATTGATTGATAAATATCTTTTAACATCAGACAGCGTCTTCTCATTCTCGTTTCCCATGTGTTTTCTTTTATAGTGAAGTTTTTTGAGTTATATGAATTTATTTTTTTTGTTTCAGGATTTGTGTTTCCCAGAGACATATGTTCCAATGTTTGAGGATGGCTACAAAGAGGATTTGAAGAAATTCAAAGTCAAATCCAAATCCTGGGCTGGCGAGAAACAACGTCCAAAACTACGAAGAGGGTTCAATTTCTAAAAACAACGAGCCTGGTCTCTAATTTGTTGCTTTGTCTTGTTTTCATGTGGCTATAAGTGCAATTGTTGCTTAATTGTTTATTTTTTATGGCGGTCGTTAGCCATTTTATTTATATGAAGATTTTTTGTTGTTGTTATATTGGTTTATTATTTCGAATAAAATGAATTGTAATATTATAAAAACTAGTGTTTTGTCTTTTACATAGTAATATAATTTGTAAAATGTTGTTGATATCTGATCACTATAAACCGGTATGGGAAATTGAAGTCTTAAAGTGATCTGTGTGTGTAAGACTCGAGAAGATCGCAGTAGAAGTAATATTTTGAAAAAGACTTTATTATGAAAACAAGCAACTGAACATGTAATAACAAAAACAATGGTATAATGTTTAGGCCGTTGTGAATCGAATGAAAGCAGTAGACGAACAAAACCTGAATCTGAATCTTTATTAAGGCGTAAGCATCTCTGCCTTTTGCCTAAAATGTCATAAAAATGTACAATATTGTTTACACTTAATAATACAGTAACATGGCGTCCATTTAGTATATAGGTTAGACGAAGACAAATGGTTTTCTATAAGACAATTGGTCATATATATATACACATACATACATAAATACACATAAATATAGATATATATTGCAACAATTTATGAGTGTGTATAAGGGTCCAAATGGCATACCTCATTTCCACACAACCAGAAACATGTCTCCTCCCACAATAAAACTGGCAACGCCGCCATACAAGTGAAATAATCTTGGGCGCGGCGTAAAACACCAAGCATTTTGGAGGCTTATGTCACTTTAATGTTCAAGTTCAAGTTCATTTATTTCACTCAAACCACGCCAGGTGGTAACAAAGGTACATTAAATAGTATGTATAGTAACAGGTCAACATGGCGGTTGTCAGACATACGTCATACAATTATTTGGTACATGAAATATATCGTGATAGTCCTTGCTTTATAAACTTAACAAATTTACACAGAGTTGATTTACTTCCATTTAACAACAGTTTAAAATGATTTAGGTCTTTAAATCTTACATAATAAGGTGGAATTTACATTTCTCTTAAATCGTGCAAAAGATTACATTCTACAACAAAATGAAACTCGTCACATACTTTTCTTTCGTTACAGAGTTTACAAAAATCGTCCTTCGCGAGGAGTATTTGTATATCGACCAGTTTCAATTGGAAGGCAATGATTGGATAATCTAAATCTGGCTAAGACAAGACTCTGTTTGTATTGAAGATTTGTAATGTAATGTTCCATCTCGAAATCTTTTTTAAAAAGCTTATAGAGATAGCAATTTGGGCTTTCGTTAATTACAGACATCCACTCTTGAATATATTGACCACGGAGTCTTGTCTTTACTAATTTAGTGATCCAAGTGGCGTTTCTTGGTTTTCACATCGCACCATAGATGTCCCATGCCACAATTGTTTAAAATATCTTGAACATACAAAAGCCATGGTGAAGAATGAATCGTAGAGAGTACATAAATATTTAAACATTAAATGACTGAGTTTAGTTTCACTGTCATTTGCTAATTTACACCAAAACTGAACCATTCTAGTATTTATTGTAAAGATAGAGGGTATCGACCCAATTCACCAAGAACCATTGCATTCATTGTAGATGTTTTTTACACCAAGCATATGTTTACAAAATGTTAGCTGGACCGTATCTATTACATCTGTGTTAGTATGGCCCCACCCTTCACACTTGTATGTAAGGATTGTTAAAACTAAAATATCAATAAGATACAACTGGAGCTCAATAGATAGAAGATGTTCTCTGCTCTTTCCAATTAAAGCATACATAGCTTGAAGTACTCCACTTTAATCCTGACTGTTTAAATCTAAGGAAGTTCTCACGACTTATTGTTCACTTTACTTCCTCTCGCTGTGAGCTCTGCTAGTGGTATAACTTCGCCGTTCTATTCTCGCCTACGACACAAGAGTAACTCAGCAGGTAGGGAGTTTATTTGGTGAGTTATGTTTTCCAACTCGCGAGATTAAGTGAGATCCCCAGCAGAGAGATTGAGGGCACCTTAAACCAAGTAGACGGAGTGAGTTGTATTTCAATACGCTTGGATTTGTATGCCCCGAGCAAGAGTTCAATTCCGGTTGCCGCCTCCCCATGCTAGCTATAATGTGTGCTTTGCTCAATGTCTCTTTAAAACAAAAGAACCTACAAACACACGGTGTAATGTTCGCTCTGTGTCTCATTTAACTAGATGAGATTTGCTCACGTTGTCATAACAAAAATTATATTTAAAGGGATCCGTTTTCGGTAGCCGACAATCACCTTTGCTGCCTCACTCCTTACAACACCTGATCAAACCCTGCTTTGGAAACATACATAAAATATCTGTCAAAGCTATTTTCATAAAGAAAAATGTACGAATGTTCAGAGTACAGTTCTGATTTGTGCGATGAGGTTTTATTTTCCAAATTTATACCGACAAGAATAGATTTTGATGATGAAGATTCTCGAGACAGTGGATTAGGAGAAGAGAGCTACAAGTGTCTTTCTCCATTATCAGATGACCAATTATCGATCAAATCCCCTTCTACAAAATCACCATTAAAACAGAATTTTAGATTTATTCAAAGTTTGGTAAGTTTATAGAAGGATATCACGATCACGTTTTCTGACATTTTAGTTTGAAATAACAATAGCGTCTCTGTGTAAATGCTACTTGGTTTTTGTTTTCAAATACATATGTTGATTTTGTTTCAGAACTTTGACAGCCCTGATTCCAAATGTCGCTCGTTGTTTCTCGGATTTGATTCTCCTGACTTCAATTTATCCGCCTCACTTACTCCCTTTTCTTCCAGAAATCAGGTAAACATTTACGTGATGTAATGGGTTGCTTTTTATCTTCTCATTTTACTAATTGATACAATGTTGAATAAATTACTATTAGAATTAGAAATTATATGAATATCTGCTCATTTCTTCAGAGTCGTCCCAACCGTAAGTGACAAAGTCCATGTATCGACGAGGAAGAGACAACACCTCTTATAAAACGCAGAAGATGTCTTGATACTTTGGATTTACCCGAGGTTAACAGCGAAAGTGGTTTTGCATCAGTGTGTCACCTAGCAACGGAAACCCATATCAAGACGACCTTAGACCGAGTATCTACTAACGCCAACTTGATCAGTGATGGAAGTAAAAGTTGTTGTCTTCCCACAATCCCCAGCAAACATCAAGATTTGAAATCCATTTCTCCACAAACACTCGCCGATGTTGTAAACAACGAGTATGATGACGTCATTGGAAACTACGTCATTGTGGACTGTCGCTACCCCTACGAATTTAATGGTGGTCATATAAAGGTATGACAGCATGAATTTATATTCGCTTTTCTGATAACCATTCATGTTACAACCGATTATGCGAATACATTTGTTATTAATAATACGTTTTAATAATAGTTTGTAATTTTCTATCGCCAGGGTGCCAGAAACTACTATACTAGAGAACTTTTAATGGAAGAGTTAGTTGAAAAGCAACTTCATAGCGACGAACCAAATAAAAGAACCGTCTTGATATTTCACTGTGAATTCTCATCGGAAAGAGGACCAAAACTGTAAGTATCATTCAGTTGTGCAATTACTTCGTTTTTGAAGACCATAACTATTCTGATTCAATTATCTAGTTTGCCATTTTGAATAATTCCTTAATAAAATGGTAATTGTTCTTTTTTTTCAGATCTCGTTTTTTGCGATCAATGGACCGTGAACGTAATGCAGATTCCTACCCGTTCTTGTTTTACCCGGAAATCTACATTCTTCACGGTGGATACAAGGAGTTTTTCGCTACTCAAAAGGTAATATATCATCGATTTTATCAATTGAGACCAATCCATCGTTTTGAATTGATTGATAAATATCTTTTAACATCAGACAGCGTCTTCTCATTCTCGTTTCCCATGTGTTTTCTTTTATAGTGAAGTTTTTTGAGTTATATGAATTTATTTTTTTTGTTTCAGGATTTGTGTTTCCCAGAGACATGTGTTCCAATGTTTGAGGATGGCTACAAAGAGGATTTGAAGAAATTCAAAGTCAAATCCAAATCCTGGGCTGGCGAGAAACAACGTCCAAAACTACGAAGAGGGTTCAATTTCTAAAAACAACGAGCCTGGTCTCTAATTTGTTGCTTTGTCTTGTTTTCATGTGGCTATAAGTGCAATTGTTGCTTAATTGTTTATTTTTTATGGCGGTCGTTAGCCATTTTATTTATATGAAGATTTTTTGTTGTTGTTATATTGGTTTATTATTTCGAATAAAATGAATTGTAATATTATAAAAACTAGTGTTTTGTCTTTTACATAGTAATATAATTTGTAAAATGTTGTTGATATCTGATCACTATAAACCGGTATGGGAAATTGAAGTCTTAAAGTGATCTGTGTGTGTAAGACTCGAGAAGATCGCAGTAGAAGTAATATTTTGAAAAAGACTTTATTATGAAAACAAGCAACTGAACATGTAATAACAAAAACAATGGTATAATGTTTAGGCCGTTGTGAATCGAATGAAAGCAGTAGACGAACAAAATCTGAATCTGAATCTTTATTAAGGCGTAAGCATCTCTGCCTTTTGCCTAAAATGTCATAAAAATGTACAATATTGTTTACACTTAATAATACAGTAACATGGCGTCCATTTAGTATATAGGTTAGACGAAGACAAATGGTTTTCTATAAGACAATTGGTCATATATATATACACATACATACATAAATACACATAAATATAGATATATATTGCAACAATTTATGAGTGTGTATAAGGGTCCAAATGGTATACCTCATTTCCACACAACCAGAAACATGTCTCCTCCCACAATAAAACTGGCAACGCCGCCATACAAGTGAAATAATCTTGGGCGCGGCGTAAAACACCAAGCATTTTGGAGGCTTATGTCACTTTAATGTTCAAGTTCAAGTTCATTTATTTCACTCAAACCACGCCAGGTGGTAACAAAGGTACATTAAATAGTATGTATAGTAACAGGTCAACATGGCGGTTGTCAGACATACGTCATACAATTATTTGGTACATGAAATATATCGTGATAGTCCTTGCTTTATAAACTTAACAAATTTACACAGAGTTGATTTACTTCCATTTAACAACAGTTTAAAATGATTTAGGTCTTTAAATCTTACATAATAAGGTGGAATTTACATTTCTCTTAAATCGTGCAAAAGATTACATTCTACAACAAAATGAAACTCGTCACATAATTTTCTTTCGTTACAGAGTTTACAAAATCGTCCTTCGCGAGGAGTATTTGTATATCGACCAGTTTCAATTGGAAGGCAATGATTGGATAATCTAAATCTGGCTAAGACAAGACTCTGTTTGTATTGAAGATTTGTAATGTAATGTTCCATCTCGAAATCTTTTTTAAAAAGCTTATAGAGATAGCAATTTGGGCTTTCGTTAATTACAGACATCCACTCTTGAATATATTGACCACGAAGTCTTGTCTTTACTAATTTAGTGATCCAAGTGGCGTTCTTGGTTTTCACATCGCACCATAGATGTCCCATGCCACAATTGTTTAAAATATCTTGAACATACAAAAGCCATGGTGAAGAATGAATCGTAGAGAGTACATAAATATTTAAACATTAAATGACTGAGTTTAGTTTCACTGTCATTTGCTAATTTACACCAAAACTGAACCATTCTAGTTTTTATTGTAAAGATAGAGGGTATCGACCCAATTCACCAAGAACCATTGCATTCATTGTAGATGTTTTTACACCAAGCATATGTTTACAAAATGTTAGCTGGACCGTATCTATTACATCTGTGTTAGTATGGCCCCACCCTTCACACTTGTATGTAAGGATTGTTAAAACTAAAATATCAATAAGATACAACTGGAGCTCAATAGATAGAAGATGTTCTCTGCTCTTTCCAATTAAAGCATACATAGCTTGAAGTACTCCACTTTAATCCTGACTGTTTAAATCTAAGGAAGTTCTCACGACTTATTGTTCACTTTACTTCCTCTCGCTGTGAGCTCTGCTAGTGGTATAACTTCGCCGTTCTATTCTCGCCTACGACACAAGAGTAACTCAGCAGGTAGGGAGTTTATTTGGTGAGTTATGTTTTCCAACTCGCGAGATTAAGTGAGATCCCCAGCAGAGAGATTGAGGGCACCTTAAACCAAGTAGACGGAGTGAGTTGTATTTCAATACGCTTGGATTTGTATGCCCCGAGCAAGAGTTCAATTCCGGTTGCCGCCTCCCCATGCTAGCTATAATGTGTGCTTTGCTCAATGTCTCTTTAAAACAAAAGAACCTACAAACACACGGTGTAATGTTCGCTCTGTGTCTCATTTAACTAGATGAGATTTGCTCACGTTGTCATAACAAAAATTATATTTAAAGGGATCCGTTTTCGGTAGCCGACAATCACCTTTGCTGCCTCACTCCTTACAACACCTGATCAAACCCTGCTTTGGAAACATACATAAAATATCTGTCAAAGCTATTTTCATAAAGAAAAATGTACGAATGTTCAGAGTACAGTTCTGATTTGTGCGATGAGGTTTTATTTTCCAAATTTATACCGACAAGAATAGATTTTGATGATGAAGATTCTCGAGACAGTGGATTAGGAGAAGAGAGCTACAAGTGTCTTTCTCCATTATCAGATGACCAATTATCGATCAAATCCCCTTCTACAAAATCACCATTAAAACAGAATTTTAGATTTATTCAAAGTTTGGTAAGTTTATAGAAGGATATCACGATCACGTTTTCTGACATTTTAGTTTGAAATAACAATAGCGTCTCTGTGTAAATGCTACTTGGTTTTTGTTTTCAAATACATATGTTGATTTTGTTTCAAAACTTTGACAGCCCTGATTCCAAATGTCGCTCGTTGTTTCTCGGATTTGATTCTCCTGACTTCAATTTATCCGCCTCACTTACTCCCTTTTCTTCCAGAAATCAGGTAAACATTTACGTGATGTAATGGGTTGCTTTTTATCTTCTCATTTTACTAATTGATACAATGTTGAATAAATTACTATTAGAATTAGAAATTATATGAATATCTGCTCATTTCTTCAGAGTCGTCCCAACCGTAAGTGACAAAGTCCATGTATCGACGAGGAAGAGACAACACCTCTTATAAAACGCAGAAGATGTCTTGATACTTTGGATTTACCCGAGGTTAACAGCGAAAGTGGTTTTGCATCAGTGTGTCACCTAGCAACGGAAACCCATATCAAGACGACCTTAGACCGAGTATCTACTAACGCCAACTTGATCAGCGATGGAAGTAAAAGTTGTTGTCTTCCCACAATCCCCAGCAAACATCAAGATTTGAAATCCATTTCTCCACAAACACTCGCCGATGTTGTAAACAACGAGTATGATGACGTCATTGGAAACTACGTCATTGTGGACTGTCGCTACCCCTACGAATTTAATGGTGGTCATATAAAGGTATGACAGCATGAATTTATATTCGCTTTTCTGATAACCATTCATGTTACAACCGATTATGCGAATACATTTGTTATTAATAATACGTTTTAATAATAGTTTGTAATTTTCTTTCGCCAGGGTGCCAGAAACTACTATACTAGAGAACTTTTAATGGAAGAGTTAGTTGAATAGCAACTTCATAGCGACGAACCAAATAAAAGAACCGTCTTGATATTTCACTGTGAATTCTCATCGGAAAGAGGACCAAAACTGTAAGTATCATTCAGTTGTGCAATTACTTCGTTTTTGAAGACCATAACTATTCTGATTCAATTATCTAGTTTGCCATTTTGAATAATTCCTTAATAAAATGGTAATTGTTCTTTTTTTTCAGATCTCGTTTTTTGCGATCAATGGACCGTGAACGTAATGCAGATTCCTACCCGTTCTTGTTTTACCCGGAAATCTACATTCTTCACGGTGGATACAAGGAGTTTTTCGCTACTCAAAAGGTAATATATCATCGATTTTATCAATTGAGACCAATCCATCGTTTTGAATTGATTGATAAATATCTTTTAACATCAGACAGCGTCTTCTCATTCTCGTTTCCCATGTGTTTTCTTTTATAGTGAAGTTTTTTGAGTTATATGAATTTATTTTTTTTGTTTCAGGATTTGTGTTTCCCAGAGACATATGTTCCAATGTTTGAGGATGGCTACAAAGAGGATTTGAAGAAATTCAAAGTCAAATCCAAATCCTGGGCTGGCGAGAAACAACGTCCAAAACTACGAAGAGGGTTCAATTTCTAAAAACAACGAGCCTGGTCTCTAATTTGTTGCTTTGTCTTGTTTTCATGTGGCTATAAGTGCAATTGTTGCTTAATTGTTTATTTTTTATGGCGGTCGTTAGCCATTTTATTTATATGAAGATTTTTTGTTGTTGTTATATTGGTTTATTATTTCGAATAAAATGAATTGTAATATTATAAAAACTAGTGTTTTGTCTTTTACATAGTAATATAATTTGTAAAATGTTGTTGATATCTGATCACTATAAACCGGTATGGGAAATTGAAGTCTTAAAGTGATCTGTGTGTGTAAGACTCGAGAAGATCGCAGTAGAAGTAATATTTTGAAAAAGACTTTATTATGAAAACAAGCAACTGAACATGTAATAACAAAAACAATGGTATAATGTTTAGGCCGTTGTGAATCGAATGAAAGCAGTAGACGAACAAAACCTGAATCTGAATCTTTATTAAGGCGTAAGCATCTCTGCCTTTTGCCTAAAATGTCATAAAAATGTACAATATTGTTTACACTTAATAATACAGTAACATGGCGTCCATTTAGTATATAGGTTAGACGAAGACAAATGGTTTTCTATAAGACAATTGGTCATATATATATACACATACATACATAAATACACATAAATATAGATATATATTGCAACAATTTATGAGTGTGTATAAGGGTCCAAATGGCATACCTCATTTCCACACAACCAGAAACATGTCTCCTCCCACAATAAAACTGGCAACGCCGCCATACAAGTGAAATAATCTTGGGCGCGGCGTAAAACACCAAGCATTTTGGAGGCTTATGTCACTTTAATGTTCAAGTTCAAGTTCATTTATTTCACTCAAACCACGCCAGGTGGTAACAAAGGTACATTAAATAGTATGTATAGTAACAGGTCAACATGGCGGTTGTCAGACATACGTCATACAATTATTTGGTACATGAAATATATCGTGATAGTCCTTGCTTTATAAACTTAACAAATTTACACAGAGTTGATTTACTTCCATTTAACAACAGTTTAAAATGATTTAGGTCTTTAAATCTTACATAATAAGGTGGAATTTACATTTCTCTTAAATCGTGCAAAAGATTACATTCTACAACAAAATGAAACTCGTCACATACTTTTCTTTCGTTACAGAGTTTACAAAAATCGTCCTTCGCGAGGAGTATTTGTATATCGACCAGTTTCAATTGGAAGGCAATGATTGGATAATCTAAATCTGGCTAAGACAAGACTCTGTTTGTATTGAAGATTTGTAATGTAATGTTCCATCTCGAAATCTTTTTTAAAAAGCTTATAGAGATAGCAATTTGGGCTTTCGTTAATTACAGACATCCACTCTTGAATATATTGACCACGGAGTCTTGTCTTTACTAATTTAGTGATCCAAGTGGCGTTTCTTGGTTTTCACATCGCACCATAGATGTCCCATGCCACAATTGTTTAAAATATCTTGAACATACAAAAGCCATGGTGAAGAATGAATCGTAGAGAGTACATAAATATTTAAACATTAAATGACTGAGTTTAGTTTCACTGTCATTTGCTAATTTACACCAAAACTGAACCATTCTAGTATTTATTGTAAAGATAGAGGGTATCGACCCAATTCACCAAGAACCATTGCATTCATTGTAGATGTTTTTTACACCAAGCATATGTTTACAAAATGTTAGCTGGACCGTATCTATTACATCTGTGTTAGTATGGCCCCACCCTTCACACTTGTATGTAAGGATTGTTAAAACTAAAATATCAATAAGATACAACTGGAGCTCAATAGATAGAAGATGTTCTCTGCTCTTTCCAATTAAAGCATACATAGCTTGAAGTACTCCACTTTAATCCTGACTGTTTAAATCTAAGGAAGTTCTCACGACTTATTGTTCACTTTACTTCCTCTCGCTGTGAGCTCTGCTAGTGGTATAACTTCGCCGTTCTATTCTCGCCTACGACACAAGAGTAACTCAGCAGGTAGGGAGTTTATTTGGTGAGTTATGTTTTCCAACTCGCGAGATTAAGTGAGATCCCCAGCAGAGAGATTGAGGGCACCTTAAACCAAGTAGACGGAGTGAGTTGTATTTCAATACGCTTGGATTTGTATGCCCCGAGCAAGAGTTCAATTCCGGTTGCCGCCTCCCCATGCTAGCTATAATGTGTGCTTTGCTCAATGTCTCTTTAAAACAAAAGAACCTACAAACACACGGTGTAATGTTCGCTCTGTGTCTCATTTAACTAGATGAGATTTGCTCACGTTGTCATAACAAAAATTATATTTAAAGGGATCCGTTTTCGGTAGCCGACAATCACCTTTGCTGCCTCACTCCTTACAACACCTGATCAAACCCTGCTTTGGAAACATACATAAAATATCTGTCAAAGCTATTTTCATAAAGAAAAATGTACGAATGTTCAGAGTACAGTTCTGATTTGTGCGATGAGGTTTTATTTTCCAAATTTATACCGACAAGAATAGATTTTGATGATGAAGATTCTCGAGACAGTGGATTAGGAGAAGAGAGCTACAAGTGTCTTTCTCCATTATCAGATGACCAATTATCGATCAAATCCCCTTCTACAAAATCACCATTAAAACAGAATTTTAGATTTATTCAAAGTTTGGTAAGTTTATAGAAGGATATCACGATCACGTTTTCTGACATTTTAGTTTGAAATAACAATAGCGTCTCTGTGTAAATGCTACTTGGTTTTTGTTTTCAAATACATATGTTGATTTTGTTTCAGAACTTTGACAGCCCTGATTCCAAATGTCGCTCGTTGTTTCTCGGATTTGATTCTCCTGACTTCAATTTATCCGCCTCACTTACTCCCTTTTCTTCCAGAAATCAGGTAAACATTTACGTGATGTAATGGGTTGCTTTTTATCTTCTCATTTTACTAATTGATACAATGTTGAATAAATTACTATTAGAATTAGAAATTATATGAATATCTGCTCATTTCTTCAGAGTCGTCCCAACCGTAAGTGACAAAGTCCATGTATCGACGAGGAAGAGACAACACCTCTTATAAAACGCAGAAGATGTCTTGATACTTTGGATTTACCCGAGGTTAACAGCGAAAGTGGTTTTGCATCAGTGTGTCACCTAGCAACGGAAACCCATATCAAGACGACCTTAGACCGAGTATCTACTAACGCCAACTTGATCAGTGATGGAAGTAAAAGTTGTTGTCTTCCCACAATCCCCAGCAAACATCAAGATTTGAAATCCATTTCTCCACAAACACTCGCCGATGTTGTAAACAACGAGTATGATGACGTCATTGGAAACTACGTCATTGTGGACTGTCGCTACCCCTACGAATTTAATGGTGGTCATATAAAGGTATGACAGCATGAATTTATATTCGCTTTTCTGATAACCATTCATGTTACAACCGATTATGCGAATACATTTGTTATTAATAATACGTTTTAATAATAGTTTGTAATTTTCTATCGCCAGGGTGCCAGAAACTACTATACTAGAGAACTTTTAATGGAAGAGTTAGTTGAAAAGCAACTTCATAGCGACGAACCAAATAAAAGAACCGTCTTGATATTTCACTGTGAATTCTCATCGGAAAGAGGACCAAAACTGTAAGTATCATTCAGTTGTGCAATTACTTCGTTTTTGAAGACCATAACTATTCTGATTCAATTATCTAGTTTGCCATTTTGAATAATTCCTTAATAAAATGGTAATTGTTCTTTTTTTTCAGATCTCGTTTTTTGCGATCAATGGACCGTGAACGTAATGCAGATTCCTACCCGTTCTTGTTTTACCCGGAAATCTACATTCTTCACGGTGGATACAAGGAGTTTTTCGCTACTCAAAAGGTAATATATCATCGATTTTATCAATTGAGACCAATCCATCGTTTTGAATTGATTGATAAATATCTTTTAACATCAGACAGCGTCTTCTCATTCTCGTTTCCCATGTGTTTTCTTTTATAGTGAAGTTTTTTGAGTTATATGAATTTATTTTTTTTGTTTCAGGATTTGTGTTTCCCAGAGACATATGTTCCAATGTTTGAGGATGGCTACAAAGAGGATTTGAAGAAATTCAAAGTCAAATCCAAATCCTGGGCTGGCGAGAAACAACGTCCAAAACTACGAAGAGGGTTCAATTTCTAAAAACAACGAGCCTGGTCTCTAATTTGTTGCTTTGTCTTGTTTTCATGTGGCTATAAGTGCAATTGTTGCTTAATTGTTTATTTTTTATGGCGGTCGTTAGCCATTTTATTTATATGAAGATTTTTTGTTGTTGTTATATTGGTTTATTATTTCGAATAAAATGAATTGTAATATTATAAAAACTAGTGTTTTGTCTTTTACATAGTAATATAATTTGTAAAATGTTGTTGATATCTGATCACTATAAACCGGTATGGGAAATTGAAGTCTTAAAGTGATCTGTGTGTGTAAGACTCGAGAAGATCGCAGTAGAAGTAATATTTTGAAAAAGACTTTATTATGAAAACAAGCAACTGAACATGTAATAACAAAAACAATGGTATAATGTTTAGGCCGTTGTGAATCGAATGAAAGCAGTAGACGAACAAAACCTGAATCTGAATCTTTATTAAGGCGTAAGCATCTCTGCCTTTTGCCTAAAATGTCATAAAAATGTACAATATTGTTTACACTTAATAATACAGTAACATGGCGTCCATTTAGTATATAGGTTAGACGAAGACAAATGGTTTTCTATAAGACAATTGGTCATATATATATACACATACATACATAAATACACATAAATATAGATATATATTGCAACAATTTATGAGTGTGTATAAGGGTCCAAATGGCATACCTCATTTCCACACAACCAGAAACATGTCTCCTCCCACAATAAAACTGGCAACGCCGCCATACAAGTGAAATAATCTTGGGCGCGGCGTAAAACACCAAGCATTTTGGAGGCTTATGTCACTTTAATGTTCAAGTTCAAGTTCATTTATTTCACTCAAACCACGCCAGGTGGTAACAAAGGTACATTAAATAGTATGTATAGTAACAGGTCAACATGGCGGTTGTCAGACATACGTCATACAATTATTTGGTACATGAAATATATCGTGATAGTCCTTGCTTTATAAACTTAACAAATTTACACAGAGTTGATTTACTTCCATTTAACAACAGTTTAAAATGATTTAGGTCTTTAAATCTTACATAATAAGGTGGAATTTACATTTCTCTTAAATCGTGCAAAAGATTACATTCTACAACAAAATGAAACTCGTCACATACTTTTCTTTCGTTACAGAGTTTACAAAAATCGTCCTTCGCGAGGAGTATTTGTATATCGACCAGTTTCAATTGGAAGGCAATGATTGGATAATCTAAATCTGGCTAAGACAAGACTCTGTTTGTATTGAAGATTTGTAATGTAATGTTCCATCTCGAAATCTTTTTTAAAAAGCTTATAGAGATAGCAATTTGGGCTTTCGTTAATTACAGACATCCACTCTTGAATATATTGACCACGGAGTCTTGTCTTTACTAATTTAGTGATCCAAGTGGCGTTTCTTGGTTTTCACATCGCACCATAGATGTCCCATGCCACAATTGTTTAAAATATCTTGAACATACAAAAGCCATGGTGAAGAATGAATCGTAGAGAGTACATAAATATTTAAACATTAAATGACTGAGTTTAGTTTCACTGTCATTTGCTAATTTACACCAAAACTGAACCATTCTAGTATTTATTGTAAAGATAGAGGGTATCGACCCAATTCACCAAGAACCATTGCATTCATTGTAGATGTTTTTTACAATAAGCATATGTTTACAAAATGTTAGCTGGACCGTATCTATTACATCTGTGTTAGTATGGCCCCACCCTTCACACTTGTATGTAAGGATTGTTAAAACTAAAATATCAATAAGATACAACTGGAGCTCAATAGATAGAAGATGTTCTCTGCTCTTTCCAATTAAAGCATACATAGCTTGAAGTACTCCACTTTAATCCTGACTGTTTAAATCTAAGGAAGTTCTCACGACTTATTGTTCACTTTACTTCCTCTCGCTGTGAGCTCTGCTAGTGGTATAACTTCGCCGTTCTATTCTCGCCTACGACACAAGAGTAACTCAGCAGGTAGGGAGTTTATTTGGTGAGTTATGTTTTCCAACTCGCGAGATTAAGTAAAATCCCAAGCAGAGAGATTGAGGGCACCTTAAACCAAGTAGACGGAGTGAGTTGTATTTCAATACGCTTGGATTTGTATGCCCCGAGCAAGAGTTCAATTCCGGTTGCCGCCTCCCCATGCTAGCTATAATGTGTGCTTTGCTCAATGTCTCTTTAAAACAAAAGAACCTACAAACACACGGTGTAATGTTCGCTCTGTGTCTCATTTAACTAGATGAGATTTGCTCACGTTGTCATAACAAAAATTATATTTAAAGGGATCCGTTTTCGGTAGCCGACAATCACCTTTGCTGCCTCACTCCTTACAACACCTGATCAAACCCTGCTTTGGAAACATACATAAAATATCTGTCAAAGCTATTTTCATAAAGAAAAATGTACGAATGTTCAGAGTACAGTTCTGATTTGTGCGATGAGGTTTTATTTTCCAAATTTATACCGACAAGAATAGATTTTGATGATGAAGATTCTCGAGACAGTGGATTAGGAGAAGAGAGCTACAAGTGTCTTTCTCCATTATCAGATGACCAATTATCGATCAAATCCCCTTCTACAAAATCACCATCAAAACAGAATTTTAGATTTATTCAAAGTTTGGTAAGTTTATAGAAGGATATCACGATCACGTTTTCTGACATTTTAGTTTGAAATAACAATAGCGTCTCTGTGTAAATGCTACTTGGTTTTTGTTTTCAAATACATATGTTGATTTTGTTTCAGAACTTTGACAGCCCTGATTCCAAATGTCGCTCGTTGTTTCTCGGATTTGATTCTCCTGACTTCAATTTATCCGCCTCACTTACTCCCTTTTCTTCCAGAAATCAGGTAAACATTTACGTGATGTAATGGTTGCTTTTTATCTTCTCATTTTACTAATTGATACAATGTTGAATAAATTACTATTAGAATTAGAAATTATATGAATATCTGCTCATTTCTTCAGAGTCGTCCCAACCGTAAGAGACAAAGTCCATGTATCGACGAGGAAGAGACAACACCTCTTATAAAACGCAGAAGATGTCTTGATACTTTGGATTTACCCGAGGTTAACAGCGAAAGTGGTTTTGCATCAGTGTGTCACCTAGCAACGGAAACCCATATCAAGACGACCTTAGACCGAGTATCTACTAACGCCAACTTGATCAGTGATGGAAGTAAAAGTTGTTGTCTTCCCACAATCCCCAGCAAACATCAAGATTTGAAATCCATTTCTCCACAAACACTCGCCGATGTTGTAAACAACGAGTATGATGACGTCATTGGAAACTACGTCATTGTGGACTGTCGCTACCCCTACGAATTTAATGGTGGTCATATAAAGGTATGACAGCATGAATTTATATTCGCTTTTCTGATAACCATTCATGTTACAACCGATTATGCGAATACATTTGTTATTAATAATACGTTTTAATAATAGTTTGTAATTTTCTATCGCCAGGGTGCCAGAAACTACTATACTAGAGAACTTTTAATGGAAGAGTTAGTTGAAAAGCAACTTCATAGCGACGAACCAAATAAAAGAACCGTCTTGAATTCTCATCGGAAAGAGGACCAAAACTGTAAGTATCATTCAGTTGTGCAATTACTTCGTTTTTGAAGACCATAACTATTCTGATTCAATTATCTAGTTTGCCATTTTGAATAATTCCTTAATAAAATGGTAATTGTTCTTTTTTTTCAGATCTCGTTTTTTGCGATCAATGGACCGTGAACGTAATGCAGATTCCTACCCGTTCTTGTTTTACCCGGAAATCTACATTCTTCACGGTGGATACAAGGAGTTTTTCGCTACTCAAAAGGTAATATATCATCGATTTTATCAATTGAGACCAATCCATCGTTTTGAATTGATTGATAAATATCTTTTAACATCAGACAGCGTCTTCTCATTCTCGTTTCCCATGTGTTTTCTTTTATAGTGAAGTTTTTTGAGTTATATGAATTTATTTTTTTTGTTTCAGGATTTGTGTTTCCCAGAGACATATGTTCCAATGTTTGAGGATGGCTACAAAGAGGATTTGAAGAAATTCAAAGTCAAATCCAAATCCTGGGCTGGCGAGAAACAACGTCCAAAACTACGAAGAGGGTTCAATTTCTAAAAACAACGAGCCTGGTCTCTAATTTGTTGCTTTGTCTTGTTTTCATGTGGCTATAAGTGCAATTGTTGCTTAATTGTTTATTTTTTATGGCGGTCGTTAGCCATTTTATTTATATGAAGATTTTTTGTTGTTGTTATATTGGTTTATTATTTCGAATAAAATGAATTGTAATATTATAAAAACTAGTGTTTTGTCTTTTACATAGTAATATAATTTGTAAAATGTTGTTGATATCTGATCACTATAAACCGGTATGGGAAATTGAAGTCTTAAAGTGATCTGTGTGTGTAAGACTCGAGAAGATCGCAGTAGAAGTAATATTTTGAAAAAGACTTTATTATGAAAACAAGCAACTGAACATGTAATAACAAAAACAATGGTATAATGTTTAGGCCGTTGTGAATCGAATGAAAGCAGTAGACGAACAAAACCTGAATCTGAATCTTTATTAAGGCGTAAGCATCTCTGCCTTTTGCCTAAAATGTCATAAAAATGTACAATATTGTTTACACTTAATAATACAGTAACATGGCGTCCATTTAGTATATAGGTTAGACGAAGACAAATGGTTTTCTATAAGACAATTGGTCATATATATATACACATACATACATAAATACACATAAATATAGATATATATTGCAACAATTTATGAGTGTGTATAAGGGTCCAAAATGGCATACCTCATTTCCACACAACCAGAAACATGTCTCCTCCCACAATAAAACTGGCAACGCCGCCATACAAGTGAAATAATCTTGGGCGCGGCGTAAAACACCAAGCATTTTGGAGGCTTATGTCACTTTAATGTTCAAGTTCAAGTTCATTTATTTCACTCAAACCACGCCAGGTGGTAACAAAGGTACATTAAATAGTATGTATAGTAACAGGTCAACATGGCGGTTGTCAGACATACGTCATACAATTATTTGGTACATGAAATATATCGTGATAGTCCTTGCTTTATAAACTTAACAAATTTACACAGAGTTGATTTACTTCCATTTAACAACAGTTTAAAATGATTTAGGTCTTTAAATCTTACATAATAAGGTGGAATTTACATTTCTCTTAAATCGTGCAAAAGATTACATTCTACAACAAAATGAAACTCGTCACATACTTTTCTTTCGTTACAGAGTTTACAAAAATCGTCCTTCGCGAGGAGTATTTGTATATCGACCAGTTTCAATTGGAAGGCAATGATTGGATAATCTAAATCTGGCTAAGACAAGACTCTGTTTGTATTGAAGATTTGTAATGTAATGTTCCATCTCGAAATCTTTTTTAAAAAGCTTATAGAGATAGCAATTTGGGCTTTCGTTAATTACAGACATCCACTCTTGAATATATTGACCACGGAGTCTTGTCTTTACTAATTTAGTGATCCAAGTGGCGTTTCTTGGTTTTCACATCGCACCATAGATGTCCCATGCCACAATTGTTTAAAATATCTTGAACATACAAAAGCCATGGTGAAGAATGAATCGTAGAGAGTACATAAATATTTAAACATTAAATGACTGAGTTTAGTTTCACTGTCATTTGCTAATTTACACCAAAACTGAACCATTCAAGTATTTATTGTAAAGATAGAGGGTATCGACCCAATTCACCAAGAACCATTGCATTCATTGTAGATGTTTTTTACACCAAGCATATGTTTACAAAATGTTAGCTGGACCGTATCTATTACATCTGTGTTAGTATGGCCCCACCCTTCACACTTGTATGTAAGGATTGTTAAAACTAAAATATCAATAAGATACAACTGGAGCTCAATAGATAGAAGATGTTCTCTGCTCTTTCCAATTAAAGCATACATAGCTTGAAGTACTCCACTTTAATCCTGACTGTTTAAATCTAAGGAAGTTCTCACGACTTATTGTTCACTTTACTTCCTCTCGCTGTGAGCTCTGCTAGTGGTATAACTTCGCCGTTCTATTCTCGCCTACGACACAAGAGTAACTCAGCAGGTAGGGAGTTTATTTGGTGAGTTATGTTTTCCAACTCGCGAGATTAAGTAAAATCCCAAGCAGAGAGATTGAGGGCACCTTAAACCAAGTAGACGGAGTGAGTTGTATTTCAATACGCTTGGATTTGTATGCCCCGAGCAAGAGTTCAATTCCGGTTGCCGCCTCCCCATGCTAGCTATAATGTGTGCTTTGCTCAATGTCTCTTTAAAACAAAAGAACCTACAAACACACGGTGTAATGTTCGCTCTGTGTCTCATTTAACTAGATGAGATTTGCTCACGTTGTCATAACAAAAATTATATTTAAAGGGATCCGTTTTCGGTAGCCGACAATCACCTTTGCTGCCTCACTCCTTACAACACCTGATCAAACCCTGCTTTGGAAACATACATAAAATATCTGTCAAAGCTATTTTCATAAAGAAAAATGTACGAATGTTCAGAGTACAGTTCTGATTTGTGCGATGAGGTTTTATTTTCCAAATTTATACCGACAAGAATAGATTTTGATGATGAAGATTCTCGAGACAGTGGATTAGGAGAAGAGAGCTACAAGTGTCTTTCTCCATTATCAGATGACCAATTATCGATCAAATCCCCTTCTACAAAATCACCATTAAAACAGAATTTTAGATTTATTCAAAGTTTGGTAAGTTTATAGAAGGATATCACGATCACGTTTTCTGACATTTTAGTTTGAAATAACAATAGCGTCTCTGTGTAAATGCTACTTGGTTTTTGTTTTCAAATACATATGTTGATTTTGTTTCAGAACTTTGACAGCCCTGATTCCAAATGTCGCTCGTTGTTTCTCGGATTTGATTCTCCTGACTTCAATTTATCCGCCTCACTTACTCCCTTTTCTTCCAGAAATCAGGTAAACATTTACGTGATGTAATGGGTTGCTTTTTATCTTCTCATTTTACTAATTGATACAATGTTGAATAAATTACTATTAGAATTAGAAATTATATGAATATCTGCTCATTTCTTCAGAGTCGTCCCAACCGTAAGTGACAAAGTCCATGTATCGACGAGGAAGAGACAACACCTCTTATAAAACGCAGAAGATGTCTTGATACTTTGGATTTACCCGAGGTTAACAGCGAAAGTGGTTTTGCATCAGTGTGTCACCTAGCAACGGAAACCCATATCAAGACGACCTTAGACCGAGTATCTACTAACGCCAACTTGATCAGTGATGGAAGTAAAAGTTGTTGTCTTCCCACAATCCCCAGCAAACATCAAGATTTGAAATCCATTTCTCCACAAACACTCGCCGATGTTGTAAACAACGAGTATGATGACGTCATTGGAAACTACGTCATTGTGGACTGTCGCTACCCCTACGAATTTAATGGTGGTCATATAAAGGTATGACAGCATGAATTTATATTCGCTTTTCTGATAACCATTCATGTTACAACCGATTATGCGAATACATTTGTTATTAATAATACGTTTTAATAATAGTTTGTAATTTTCTATCGCCAGGGTGCCAGAAACTACTATACTAGAGAACTTTTAATGGAAGAGTTAGTTGAAAAGCAACTTCATAGCGACGAACCAAATAAAAGAACCGTCTTGATATTTCACTGTGAATTCTCATCGGAAAGAGGACCAAAACTGTAAGTATCATTCAGTTGTGCAATTACTTCGTTTTTGAAGACCATAACTATTCTGATTCAATTATCTAGTTTGCCATTTTGAATAATTCCTTAATAAAATGGTAATTGTTCTTTTTTTTCAGATCTCGTTTTTTGCGATCAATGGACCGTGAACGTAATGCAGATTCCTACCCGTTCTTGTTTTACCCGGAAATCTACATTCTTCACGGTGGATACAAGGAGTTTTTCGCTACTCAAAAGGTAATATATCATCGATTTTATCAATTGAGACCAATCCATCGTTTTGAATTGATTAATAAATATCTTTTAACATCAGACAGCGTCTTCTCATTCTCGTTTCCCATGTGTTTTCTTTTATAGTGAAGTTTTTTGAGTTATATGAATTTATTTTTTTTGTTTCAGGATTTGTGTTTCCCAGAGACATATGTTCCAATGTTTGAGGATGGCTACAAAGAGGATTTGAAGAAATTCAAAGTCAAATCCAAATCCTGGGCTGGCGAGAAACAACGTCCAAAACTACGAAGAGGGTTCAATTTCTAAAAACAACGAGCCTGGTCTCTAATTTGTTGCTTTGTCTTGTTTTCATGTGGCTATAAGTGCAATTGTTGCTTAATTGTTTATTTTTTATGGCGGTCGTTAGCCATTTTATTTATATGAAGATTTTTTGTTGTTGTTATATTGGTTTATTATTTCGAATAAAATGAATTGTAATATTATAAAAACTAGTGTTTTGTCTTTTACATAGTAATATAATTTGTAAAATGTTGTTGATATCTGATCACTATAAACCGGTATGGGAAATTGAAGTCTTAAAGTGATCTGTGTGTGTAAGACTCGAGAAGATCGCAGTAGAAGTAATATTTTGAAAAAGACTTTATTATGAAAACAAGCAACTGAACATGTAATAACAAAAACAATGGTATAATGTTTAGGCCGTTGTGAATCGAATGAAAGCAGTAGACGAACAAAACCTGAATCTGAATCTTTATTAAGGCGTAAGCATCTCTGCCTTTTGCCTAAAATGTCATAAAAATGTACAATATTGTTTACACTTAATAATACAGTAACATGGCGTCCATTTAGTATATAGGTTAGACGAAGACAAATGGTTTTCTATAAGACAATTGGTCATATATATATACACATACATACATAAATACACATAAATATAGATATATATTGCAACAATTTATGAGTGTGTATAAGGGTCCAAATGGCATACCTCATTTCCACACAACCAGAAACATGTCTCCTCCCACAATAAAACTGGCAACGCCGCCATACAAGTGAAATAATCTTGGGCGCGGCGTAAAACACCAAGCATTTTGGAGGCTTATGTCACTTTAATGTTCAAGTTCAAGTTCATTTATTTCACTCAAACCACGCCAGGTGGTAACAAAGGTACATTAAATAGTATGTATAGTAACAGGTCAACATGGCGGTTGTCAGACATACGTCATACAATTATTTGGTACATGAAATATATCGTGATAGTCCTTGCTTTATAAACTTAACAAATTTACACAGAGTTGATTTACTTCCATTTAACAACAGTTTAAAATGATTTAGGTCTTTAAATCTTACATAATAAGGTGGAATTTACATTTCTCTTAAATCGTGCAAAAGATTACATTCTACAACAAAATGAAACTCGTCACATACTTTTCTTTCGTTACAGAGTTTACAAAAATCGTCCTTCGCGAGGAGTATTTGTATATCGACCAGTTTCAATTGGAAGGCAATGATTGGATAATCTAAATCTGGCTAAGACAAGACTCTGTTTGTATTGAAGATTTGTAATGTAATGTTCCATCTCGAAATCTTTTTTAAAAAGCTTATAGAGATAGCAATTTGGGCTTTCGTTAATTACAGACATCCACTCTTGAATATATTGACCACGGAGTCTTGTCTTTACTAATTTAGTGATCCAAGTGGCGTTTCTTGGTTTTCACATCGCACCATAGATGTCCCATGCCACAATTGTTTAAAATATCTTGAACATACAAAAGCCATGGTGAAGAATGAATCGTAGAGAGTACATAAATATTTAAACATTAAATGACTGAGTTTAGTTTCACTGTCATTTGCTAATTTACACCAAAACTGAACCATTCTAGTATTTATTGTAAAGATAGAGGGTATCGACCCAATTCACCAAGAACCATTGCATTCATTGTAGATGTTTTTTACAATAAGCATATGTTTACAAAATGTTAGCTGGACCGTATCTATTACATCTGTGTTAGTATGGCCCCACCCTTCACACTTGTATGTAAGGATTGTTAAAACTAAAATATCAATAAGATACAACTGGAGCTCAATAGATAGAAGATGTTCTCTGCTCTTTCCAATTAAAGCATACATAGCTTGAAGTACTCCACTTTAATCCTGACTGTTTAAATCTAAGGAAGTTCTCACGACTTATTGTTCACTTTACTTCCTCTCGCTGTGAGCTCTGCTAGTGGTATAACTTCGCCGTTCTATTCTCGCCTACGACACAAGAGTAACTCAGCAGGTAGGGAGTTTATTTGGTGAGTTATGTTTTCCAACTCGCGAGATTAAGTAAAATCCCAAGCAGAGAGATTGAGGGCACCTTAAACCAAGTAGACGGAGTGAGTTGTATTTCAATACGCTTGGATTTGTATGCCCCGAGCAAGAGTTCAATTCCGGTTGCCGCCTCCCCATGCTAGCTATAATGTGTGCTTTGCTCAATGTCTCTTTAAAACAAAAGAACCTACAAACACACGGTGTAATGTTCGCTCTGTGTCTCATTTAACTAGATGAGATTTGCTCACGTTGTCATAACAAAAATTATATTTAAAGGGATCCGTTTTCGGTAGCCGACAATCACCTTTGCTGCCTCACTCCTTACAACACCTGATCAAACCCTGCTTTGGAAACATACATAAAATATCTGTCAAAGCTATTTTCATAAAGAAAAATGTACGAATGTTCAGAGTACAGTTCTGATTTGTGCGATGAGGTTTTATTTTCCAAATTTATACCGACAAGAATAGATTTTGATGATGAAGATTCTCGAGACAGTGGATTAGGAGAAGAGAGCTACAAGTGTCTTTCTCCATTATCAGATGACCAATTATCGATCAAATCCCCTTCTACAAAATCACCATCAAAACAGAATTTTAGATTTATTCAAAGTTTGGTAAGTTTATAGAAGGATATCACGATCACGTTTTCTGACATTTTAGTTTGAAATAACAATAGCGTCTCTGTGTAAATGCTACTTGGTTTTTGTTTTCAAATACATATGTTGATTTTGTTTCAGAACTTTGACAGCCCTGATTCCAAATGTCGCTCGTTGTTTCTCGGATTTGATTCTCCTGACTTCAATTTATCCGCCTCACTTACTCCCTTTTCTTCCAGAAATCAGGTAAACATTTACGTGATGTAATGGTTGCTTTTTATCTTCTCATTTTACTAATTGATACAATGTTGAATAAATTACTATTAGAATTAGAAATTATATGAATATCTGCTCATTTCTTCAGAGTCGTCCCAACCGTAAGAGACAAAGTCCATGTATCGACGAGGAAGAGACAACACCTCTTATAAAACGCAGAAGATGTCTTGATACTTTGGATTTACCCGAGGTTAACAGCGAAAGTGGTTTTGCATCAGTGTGTCACCTAGCAACGGAAACCCATATCAAGACGACCTTAGACCGAGTATCTACTAACGCCAACTTGATCAGTGATGGAAGTAAAAGTTGTTGTCTTCCCACAATCCCCAGCAAACATCAAGATTTGAAATCCATTTCTCCACAAACACTCGCCGATGTTGTAAACAACGAGTATGATGACGTCATTGGAAACTACGTCATTGTGGACTGTCGCTACCCCTACGAATTTAATGGTGGTCATATAAAGGTATGACAGCATGAATTTATATTCGCTTTTCTGATAACCATTCATGTTACAACCGATTATGCGAATACATTTGTTATTAATAATACGTTTTAATAATAGTTTGTAATTTTCTATCGCCAGGGTGCCAGAAACTACTATACTAGAGAACTTTTAATGGAAGAGTTAGTTGAAAAGCAACTTCATAGCGACGAACCAAATAAAAGAACCGTCTTGAATTCTCATCGGAAAGAGGACCAAAACTGTAAGTATCATTCAGTTGTGCAATTACTTCGTTTTTGAAGACCATAACTATTCTGATTCAATTATCTAGTTTGCCATTTTGAATAATTCCTTAATAAAATGGTAATTGTTCTTTTTTTTCAGATCTCGTTTTTTGCGATCAATGGACCGTGAACGTAATGCAGATTCCTACCCGTTCTTGTTTTACCCGGAAATCTACATTCTTCACGGTGGATACAAGGAGTTTTTCGCTACTCAAAAGGTAATATATCATCGATTTTATCAATTGAGACCAATCCATCGTTTTGAATTGATTGATAAATATCTTTTAACATCAGACAGCGTCTTCTCATTCTCGTTTCCCATGTGTTTTCTTTTATAGTGAAGTTTTTTGAGTTATATGAATTTATTTTTTTTGTTTCAGGATTTGTGTTTCCCAGAGACATATGTTCCAATGTTTGAGGATGGCTACAAAGAGGATTTGAAGAAATTCAAAGTCAAATCCAAATCCTGGGCTGGCGAGAAACAACGTCCAAAACTACGAAGAGGGTTCAATTTCTAAAAACAACGAGCCTGGTCTCTAATTTGTTGCTTTGTCTTGTTTTCATGTGGCTATAAGTGCAATTGTTGCTTAATTGTTTATTTTTTATGGCGGTCGTTAGCCATTTTATTTATATGAAGATTTTTTGTTGTTGTTATATTGGTTTATTATTTCGAATAAAATGAATTGTAATATTATAAAAACTAGTGTTTTGTCTTTTACATAGTAATATAATTTGTAAAATGTTGTTGATATCTGATCACTATAAACCGGTATGGGAAATTGAAGTCTTAAAGTGATCTGTGTGTGTAAGACTCGAGAAGATCGCAGTAGAAGTAATATTTTGAAAAAGACTTTATTATGAAAACAAGCAACTGAACATGTAATAACAAAAACAATGGTATAATGTTTAGGCCGTTGTGAATCGAATGAAAGCAGTAGACGAACAAAACCTGAATCTGAATCTTTATTAAGGCGTAAGCATCTCTGCCTTTTGCCTAAAATGTCATAAAAATGTACAATATTGTTTACACTTAATAATACAGTAACATGGCGTCCATTTAGTATATAGGTTAGACGAAGACAAATGGTTTTCTATAAGACAATTGGTCATATATATATACACATACATACATAAATACACATAAATATAGATATATATTGCAACAATTTATGAGTGTGTATAAGGGTCCAAAATGGCATACCTCATTTCCACACAACCAGAAACATGTCTCCTCCCACAATAAAACTGGCAACGCCGCCATACAAGTGAAATAATCTTGGGCGCGGCGTAAAACACCAAGCATTTTGGAGGCTTATGTCACTTTAATGTTCAAGTTCAAGTTCATTTATTTCACTCAAACCACGCCAGGTGGTAACAAAGGTACATTAAATAGTATGTATAGTAACAGGTCAACATGGCGGTTGTCAGACATACGTCATACAATTATTTGGTACATGAAATATATCGTGATAGTCCTTGCTTTATAAACTTAACAAATTTACACAGAGTTGATTTACTTCCATTTAACAACAGTTTAAAATGATTTAGGTCTTTAAATCTTACATAATAAGGTGGAATTTACATTTCTCTTAAATCGTGCAAAAGATTACATTCTACAACAAAATGAAACTCGTCACATACTTTTCTTTCGTTACAGAGTTTACAAAAATCGTCCTTCGCGAGGAGTATTTGTATATCGACCAGTTTCAATTGGAAGGCAATGATTGGATAATCTAAATCTGGCTAAGACAAGACTCTGTTTGTATTGAAGATTTGTAATGTAATGTTCCATCTCGAAATCTTTTTTAAAAAGCTTATAGAGATAGCAATTTGGGCTTTCGTTAATTACAGACATCCACTCTTGAATATATTGACCACGGAGTCTTGTCTTTACTAATTTAGTGATCCAAGTGGCGTTTCTTGGTTTTCACATCGCACCATAGATGTCCCATGCCACAATTGTTTAAAATATCTTGAACATACAAAAGCCATGGTGAAGAATGAATCGTAGAGAGTACATAAATATTTAAACATTAAATGACTGAGTTTAGTTTCACTGTCATTTGCTAATTTACACCAAAACTGAACCATTCTAGTATTTATTGTAAAGATAGAGGGTATCGACCCAATTCACCAAGAACCATTGCATTCATTGTAGATGTTTTTTACACCAAGCATATGTTTACAAAATGTTAGCTGGACCGTATCTATTACATCTGTGTTAGTATGGCCCCACCCTTCACACTTGTATGTAAGGATTGTTAAAACTAAAATATCAATAAGATACAACTGGAGCTCAATAGATAGAAGATGTTCTCTGCTCTTTCCAATTAAAGCATACATAGCTTGAAGTACTCCACTTTAATCCTGACTGTTTAAATCTAAGGAAGTTCTCACGACTTATTGTTCACTTTACTTCCTCTCGCTGTGAGCTCTGCTAGTGGTATAACTTCGCCGTTCTATTCTCGCCTACGACACAAGAGTAACTCAGCAGGTAGGGAGTTTATTTGGTGAGTTATGTTTTCCAACTCGCGAGATTAAGTAAAATCCCAAGCAGAGAGATTGAGGGCACCTTAAACCAAGTAGACGGAGTGAGTTGTATTTCAATACGCTTGGATTTGTATGCCCCGAGCAAGAGTTCAATTCCGGTTGCCGCCTCCCCATGCTAGCTATAATGTGTGCTTTGCTCAATGTCTCTTTAAAACAAAAGAACCTACAAACACACGGTGTAATGTTCGCTCTGTGTCTCATTTAACTAGATGAGATTTGCTCACGTTGTCATAACAAAAATTATATTTAAAGGGATCCGTTTTCGGTAGCCGACAATCACCTTTGCTGCCTCACTCCTTACAACACCTGATCAAACCCTGCTTTGGAAACATACATAAAATATCTGTCAAAGCTATTTTCATAAAGAAAAATGTACGAATGTTCAGAGTACAGTTCTGATTTGTGCGATGAGGTTTTATTTTCCAAATTTATACCGACAAGAATAGATTTTGATGATGAAGATTCTCGAGACAGTGGATTAGGAGAAGAGAGCTACAAGTGTCTTTCTCCATTATCAGATGACCAATTATCGATCAAATCCCCTTCTACAAAATCACCATCAAAACAGAATTTTAGATTTATTCAAAGTTTGGTAAGTTTATAGAAGGATATCACGATCACGTTTTCTGACATTTTAGTTTGAAATAACAATAGCGTCTCTGTGTAAATGCTACTTGGTTTTTGTTTTCAAATACATATGTTGATTTTGTTTCAGAACTTTGACAGCCCTGATTCCAAATGTCGCTCGTTGTTTCTCGGATTTGATTCTCCTGACTTCAATTTATCCGCCTCACTTACTCCCTTTTCTTCCAGAAATCAGGTAAACATTTACGTGATGTAATGGTTGCTTTTTATCTTCTCATTTTACTAATTGATACAATGTTGAATAAATTACTATTAGAATTAGAAATTATATGAATATCTGCTCATTTCTTCAGAGTCGTCCCAACCGTAAGAGACAAAGTCCATGTATCGACGAGGAAGAGACAACACCTCTTATAAAACGCAGAAGATGTCTTGATACTTTGGATTTACCCGAGGTTAACAGCGAAAGTGGTTTTGCATCAGTGTGTCACCTAGCAACGGAAACCCATATCAAGACGACCTTAGACCGAGTATCTACTAACGCCAACTTGATCAGTGATGGAAGTAAAAGTTGTTGTCTTCCCACAATCCCCAGCAAACATCAAGATTTGAAATCCATTTCTCCACAAACACTCGCCGATGTTGTAAACAACGAGTATGATGACGTCATTGGAAACTACGTCATTGTGGACTGTCGCTACCCCTACGAATTTAATGGTGGTCATATAAAGGTATGACAGCATGAATTTATATTCGCTTTTCTGATAACCATTCATGTTACAACCGATTATGCGAATACATTTGTTATTAATAATACGTTTTAATAATAGTTTGTAATTTTCTATCGCCAGGGTGCCAGAAACTACTATACTAGAGAACTTTTAATGGAAGAGTTAGTTGAAAAGCAACTTCATAGCGACGAACCAAATAAAAGAACCGTCTTGATATTTCACTGTGAATTCTCATCGGAAAGAGGACCAAAACTGTAAGTATCATTCAGTTGTGCAATTACTTCGTTTTTGAAGACCATAACTATTCTGATTCAATTATCTAGTTTGCCATTTTGAATAATTCCTTAATAAAATGGTAATTGTTCTTTTTTTTCAGATCTCGTTTTTTGCGATCAATGGACCGTGAACGTAATGCAGATTCCTACCCGTTCTTGTTTTACCCGGAAATCTACATTCTTCACGGTGGATACAAGGAGTTTTTCGCTACTCAAAAGGTAATATATCATCGATTTTATCAATTGAGACCAATCCATCGTTTTGAATTGATTGATAAATATCTTTTAACATCAGACAGCGTCTTCTCATTCTCGTTTCCCATGTGTTTTCTTTTATAGTGAAGTTTTTTGAGTTATATGAATTTATTTTTTTTGTTTCAGGATTTGTGTTTCCCAGAGACATATGTTCCAATGTTTGAGGATGGCTACAAAGAGGATTTGAAGAAATTCAAAGTCAAATCCAAATCCTGGGCTGGCGAGAAACAACGTCCAAAACTACGAAGAGGGTTCAATTTCTAAAAACAACGAGCCTGGTCTCTAATTTGTTGCTTTGTCTTGTTTTCATGTGGCTATAAGTGCAATTGTTGCTTAATTGTTTATTTTTTATGGCGGTCGTTAGCCATTTTATTTATATGAAGATTTTTTGTTGTTGTTATATTGGTTTATTATTTCGAATAAAATGAATTGTAATATTATAAAAACTAGTGTTTTGTCTTTTACATAGTAATATAATTTGTAAAATGTTGTTGATATCTGATCACTATAAACCGGTATGGGAAATGAAGTCTTAAAGTGATCTGTGTGTGTAAGACTCGAGAAGATCGCAGTAGAAGTAATATTTTGAAAAAGACTTTATTATGAAAACAAGCAACTGAACATGTAATAACAAAAACAATGGTATAATGTTTAGGCCGTTGTGAATCGAATGAAAGCAGTAGACGAACAAAACCTGAATCTGAATCTTTATTAAGGCGTAAGCATCTCTGCCTTTTGCCTAAAATGTCATAAAAATGTACAATATTGTTTACACTTAATAATACAGTAACATGGCGTCCATTTAGTATATAGGTTAGATGAAGACAAATGGTTTTCTATAAGACAATTGGTCATATATATATACACATACATACATAAATACACATAAATATAGATATATATTGCAACAATTTATGAGTGTGTATAAGGGTCCAAATGGTATACCTCATTTCCACACAACCAGAAACATGTCTCCTCCCACAATAAAACTGGCAACGCCGCCATACAAGTGAAATAATCTTGGGCGCGGCGTAAAACACCAAGCATTTTGGAGGCTTATGTCACTTTAATGCTCAAGTTCAAGTTCATTTATTTCACTCAAACCACGCCAGGTGGTAACAAAGGTACATTAAATAGTATGTATAGTAACAGGTCAACATGGCGGTTGTCAGACATACGTCATACAATTATTTGGTACATGAAATATATCGTGATAGTCCTTGCTTTATAAACTTAACAAATTTACACAGAGTTGATTTACTTCCATTTAACAACAGTTTAAAATGATTTAGGTCTTTAAATCTTACATAATAAGGTGGAATTTACATTTCTCTTAAATCGTGCAAAAGATTACATTCTACAACAAAATGAAACTCGTCACATACTTTTCTTTCGTTACAGAGTTTACAAAAATCGTCCTTCGCGAGGAGTATTTGTATATCGACCAGTTTCAATTGGAAGGCAATGATTGGATAATCTAAATCTGGCTAAGACAAGACTCTGTTTGTATTGAAGATTTGTAATGTAATGTTCCATCTCGAAATCTTTTTTAAAAAGCTTATAGAGATAGCAATTTGGGCTTTCGTTAATTACAGACATCCACTCTTGAATATATTGACCACGGAGTCTTGTCTTTACTAATTTAGTGATCCAAGTGGCGTTTCTTGGTTTTCACATCGCACCATAGATGTCCCATGCCACAATTGTTTAAAATATCTTGAACATACAAAAGCCATGGTGAAGAATGAATCGTAGAGAGTACATAAATATTTAAACATTAAATGACTGAGTTTAGTTTCACTGTCATTTGCTAATTTACACCAAAACTGAACCATTCTAGTATTTATTGTAAAGATAGAGGGTATCGACCCAATTCACCAAGAACCATTGCATTCATTGTAGATGTTTTTTACACCAAGCATATGTTTACAAAATGTTAGCTGGACCGTATCTATTACATCTGTGTTAGTATGGCCCCACCCTTCACACTTGTATGTAAGGATTGTTAAAACTAAAATATCAATAAGATACAACTGGAGCTCAATAGATAGAAGATGTTCTCTGCTCTTTCCAATTAAAGCATACATAGCTTGAAGTACTCCACTTTAATCCTGACTGTTTAAATCTAAGGAAGTTCTCACGACTTATTGTTCACTTTACTTCCTCTCGCTGTGAGCTCTGCTAGTGGTATAACTTCGCCGTTCTATTCTCGCCTACGACACAAGAGTAACTCAGCAGGTAGGGAGTTTATTTGGTGAGTTATGTTTTCCAACTCGCGAGATTAAGTGAGATCCCCAGCAGAGAGATTGAGGGCACCTTAAACCAAGTAGACGGAGTGAGTTGTATTTCAATACGCTTGGATTTGTATGCCCCGAGCAAGAGTTCAATTCCGGTTGCCGCCTCCCCATGCTAGCTATAATGTGTGCTTTGCTCAATGTCTCTTTAAAACAAAAGAACCTACAAACACACGGTGTAATGTTCGCTCTGTGTCTCATTTAACTAGATGAGATTTGCTCACGTTGTCATAACAAAAATTATATTTAAAGGGATCCGTTTTCGGTAGCCGACAATCACCTTTGCTGCCTCACTCCTTACAACACCTGATCAAACCCTGCTTTGGAAACATACATAAAATATCTGTCAAAGCTATTTTCATAAAGAAAAATGTACGAATGTTCAGAGTACAGTTCTGATTTGTGCGATGAGGTTTTATTTTCCAAATTTATACCGACAAGAATAGATTTTGATGATGAAGATTCTCGAGACAGTGGATTAGGAGAAGAGAGCTACAAGTGTCTTTCTCCATTATCAGATGACCAATTATCGATCAAATCCCCTTCTACAAAATCACCATCAAAACAGAATTTTAGATTTATTCAAAGTTTGGTAAGTTTATAGAAGGATATCACGATCACGTTTTCTGACATTTTAGTTTGAAATAACAATAGCGTCTCTGTGTAAATGCTACTTGGTTTTTGTTTTCAAATACATATGTTGATTTTGTTTCAGAACTTTGACAGCCCTGATTCCAAATGTCGCTCGTTGTTTCTCGGATTTGATTCTCCTGACTTCAATTTATCCGCCTCACTTACTCCCTTTTCTTCCAGAAATCAGGTAAACATTTACGTGATGTAATGGTTGCTTTTTATCTTCTCATTTTACTAATTGATACAATGTTGAATAAATTACTATTAGAATTAGAAATTATATGAATATCTGCTCATTTCTTCAGAGTCGTCCCAACCGTAAGAGACAAAGTCCATGTATCGACGAGGAAGAGACAACACCTCTTATAAAACGCAGAAGATGTCTTGATACTTTGGATTTACCCGAGGTTAACAGCGAAAGAGGTTTTGCATCAGTGTGTCACCTAGCAACGGAAACCCATATCAAGACGACCTTAGACCGAGTATCTACTAACGCCAACTTGATCAGTGATGGAAGTAAAAGTTGTTGTCTTCCCACAATCCCCAGCAAACATCAAGATTTGAAATCCATTTCTCCACAAACACTCGCCGATGTTGTAAACAACGAGTATGATGACGTCATTGGAAACTACGTCATTGTGGACTGTCGCTACCCTACGAATTTAATGGTGGTCATATAAAGGTATGACAGCATGAATTTATATTCGCTTTTCTGATAACCATTCATGTTACAACCGATTATGCGAATACATTTGTTATTAATAATACGTTTTAATAATAGTTTGTAATTTTCTATCGCCAGGGTGCCAGAAACTACTATACTAGAGAACTTTTAATGGAAGAGTTAGTTGAAAAGCAACTTCATAGCGACGAACCAAATAAAAGAACCGTCTTGATATTTCACTGTGAATTCTCATCGGAAAGAGGACCAAAACTGTAAGTATCATTCAGTTGTGCAATTACTTCGTTTTTGAAGACCATAACTATTCTGATTCAATTATCTAGTTTGCCATTTTGAATAATTCCTTAATAAAATGGTAATTGTTCTTTTTTTTCAGATCTCGTTTTTTGCGATCAATGGACCGTGAACGTAATGCAGATTCCTACCCGTTCTTGTTTTACCCGGAAATCTACATTCTTCACGGTGGATACAAGGAGTTTTTCGCTACTCAAAAGGTAATATATCATCGATTTTATCATTTGAGACCAATCCATCGTTTTGAATTGATTGATAAATATCTTTTAACATCAGACAGCGTCTTCTCATTCTCGTTTCCCATGTGTTTTCTTTTATAGTGAAGTTTTTTGAGTTATATGAATTTATTTTTTTTGTTTCAGGATTTGTGTTTCCCAGAGACATATGTTCCAATGTTTGAGGATGGCTACAAAGAGGATTTGAAGAAATTCAAAGTCAAATCCAAATCCTGGGCTGGCGAGAAACAACGTCCAAAACTACGAAGAGGGTTCAATTTCTAAAAACAACGAGCCTGGTCTCTAATTTGTTGCTTTGTCTTGTTTTCATGTGGCTATAAGTGCAATTGTTGCTTAATTGTTTATTTTTTATGGCGGTCGTTAGCCATTTTATTTATATGAAGATTTTTTGTTGTTGTTATATTGGTTTATTATTTCGAATAAAATGAATTGTAATATTATAAAAACTAGTGTTTTGTCTTTTACATAGTAATATAATTTGTAAAATGTTGTTGATATCTGATCACTATAAACCGGTATGGGAAATTGAAGTCTTAAAGTGATCTGTGTGTGTAAGACTCGAGAAGATCGCAGTAGAAGTAATATTTTGAAAAAGACTTTATTATGAAAACAAGCAACTGAACATGTAATAACAAAAACAATGGTATAATGTTTAGGCCGTTGTGAATCGAATGAAAGCAGTAGACGAACAAAATCTGAATCTGAATCTTTATTAAGGCGTAAGCATCTCTGCCTTTTGCCTAAAATGTCATAAAAATGTACAATATTGTTTACACTTAATAATACAGTAACATGGCGTCCATTTAGTATATAGGTTAGACGAAGACAAATGGTTTTCTATAAGACAATTGGTCATATATATATACACATACATACATAAATACACATAAATATAGATATATATTGCAACAATTTATGAGTGTGTATAAGGGTCCAAATGGTATACCTCATTTCCACACAACCAGAAACATGTCTCCTCCCACAATAAAACTGGCAACGCCGCCATACAAGTGAAATAATCTTGGGCGCGGCGTAAAACACCAAGCATTTTGGAGGCTTATGTCACTTTAATGTTCAAGTTCAAGTTCATTTATTTCACTCAAACCACGCCAGGTGGTAACAAAGGTACATTAAATAGTATGTATAGTAGCAGGTCAACATGGTGGTTGTCAGAGATACGTCATACAATTATTTGGTACATGAAATATATCGTGATAGTCCTTGCTTTATAAACTTAACAAATTTACACAGAGTTGATTTACTTCCATTTAACAACAGTTTAAAATGATTTAGGTCTTTAAATCTTACATAATAAGGTGGAATTTACATTTCTCTTAAATCGTGCAAAAGATTACATTCTACAACAAAATGAAACTCGTCACATACTTTTCTTTCGTTACAGAGTTTACAAAATCGTCCTTCGCGAGGAGTATTTGTATATCGACCAGTTTCAATTGGAAGGCAATGATTGGATAATCTAAATCTGGCTAAGACAAGACTCTGTTTGTATTGAAGATTTGTAATGTAATGTCCCATCTCGAAATCTTTTTTAAAAAGCTTATAGAGATAGCATTTTGGGCTTTCGTTAATTACAGACATCCACTCTTGAATATATTGACCACGGAGTCTTGTCTTTACTAATTTAGTGATCCAAGTGGCGTTCTTGGTTTTCACATCGCACCATAGATGTCCCATGCCACAATTGTTTAAAATATCTTGAACATACAAAAGCCATGGTGAAGAATGAATCGTAGAGAGTACATAAATATTTAAACATTAAATGACTGAGTTTAGTTTCACTGTCATTTGCTAATTTACACCAAAACTGAACCATTCTAGTTTTTATTGTAAAGATAGAGGGTATCGACCCAATTCACCAAGAACCATTGCATTCATTGTAGATGTTTTTACACCAAGCATATGTTTTACAAAATGTTAGCTGGACCTTAAATATTACATCTGTGTTAGTATGGCCCCACCCTTCACACTTGTATGTAAGGATTGTTAAAACTAAAATATCAATAAGATACAACTGGAGCTCAATAGATAGAAGATGTTCTCTGCTCTTTCCAATTAAAGCATACATAGCTTGAAGTACTCCACTTTAATCCTGACTGTTTAAATCTAAGGAAGTTCTCACGAGTTATTGTTCACTTTATTTCCTCTCGCTGTGAGCTCTGCTAGTGGTATAACTTCGCCGTTCTATTCTCGCCTACGACACGAGAGTAACTCAGCAGGTAGGGAGTTTATTTGGTGAGTTATGTTTTCCAACTCGCGAGATTAAGTGAGATCCCCAGCAGAGAGATTGAGGGCACCTTAAACCAAGTAGACGGAGTGAGTTGTATTTCAATACGCTTGGATTTGTATGCCCCGAGCAAGAGTTCAATTCCGGTTGCCGCCTCCCCATGCTAGCTATAATGTGTGCTTTGCTCAATGTCTCTTTAAAACAAAAGAACCTACAAACACACGGTGTAATGTCCGCTCTGTGTCTCATTTAACTAGATGAGATTTGCTCACGTTGTCATAACAAAAATTATATTTAAAGGGATCCGTTTTCGGTAGCCGACAATCACCTTTGCTGCCTCAGTCCTTACAACACCTGATCAAACCCTGCTTTGGAAACATACATAAAATATCTGTCAAAGCTATTTTCATAAAGAAAAATGTACGAATGTTCAGAGTACAGTTCTGATTTGTGCGATGGGGTTTTATTTTCCAAATTTATACCGACAAGAATAGATTTTGATGATGAAGATTCTCGAGACAGTGGATTAGGAGAAGAGAGCTACAAGTGTCTTTCTCCATTATCAGATGACCAATTATCGATCAAATCCCCTTCTACAAAATCACCATTAAAACAGAATTTTAGATTTATTCAAAGTTTGGTAAGTTTATAGAAGGATATCACGATCACGTTTTCTGACATTTTAGTTTGAAATAACAATAGCGTCTCTGTGTAAATGCTACTTGGTTTTTGTTTTCAAATACATATGTTGATTTTGTTTCAGAACTTTGACAGCCCTGATTCCAAATGTCGCTCGTTGTTTCTCGGATTTGATTCTCCTGACTTCAATTTATCCGCCTCACTTACTCCCTTTTCTTCCAGAAATCAGGTAAACATTTACGTGATGTAATGGGTTGCTTTTTATCTTCTCATTTTACTAATTGATACAATGTTGAATAAATTACTATTAGAATTAGAAATTATATGAATATCTGCTCATTTCTTCAGAGTCGTCCCAACCGTAAGAGACAAAGTCCATGTATCGACGAGGAAGAGACAACACCTCTTATAAAACGCAGAAGATGTCTTGATACTTTGGATTTACCCGAGGTTAACAGCGAAAGTGGTTTTGCATCAGTGTGTCACCTAGCAACGGAAACCCATATCAAGACGACCTTAGACCGAGTATCTACTAACGCCAACTTGATCAGTGATGGAAGTAAAAGTTGTTGTCTTCCCACAATCCCCAGCAAACATCAAGATTTGAAATCCATTTCTCCACAAACACTCGCCGATGTTGTAAACAACGAGTATGATGACGTCATTGGAAACTACGTCATTGTGGACTGTCGCTACCCCTACGAATTTAATGGTGGTCATATAAAGGTATGACAGCATGAATTTATATTCGCTTTTCTGATAACCATTCATGTTACAACCGATTATGCGAATACATTTGTTATTAATAATACGTTTTAATAATAGTTTGTAATTTTCTTTCGCCAGGGTGCCAGAAACTACTATACTAGAGAACTTTTAATGGAAGAGTTAGTTGAAAAGCAACTTCATAGCGACGAACCAAATAAAAGAACCGTCTTGATATTTCACTGTGAATTCTCATCGGAAAGAGGACCAAAACTGTAAGTATCATTCAGTTGTGCAATTACTTCGTTTTTGAAGACCATAACTATTCTGATTCAATTATCTAGTTTGCCATTTTGAATAATTCCTTAATAAAATGGTAATTGTTCTTTTTTTCAGATCTCGTTTTTTGCGATCAATGGACCGTGAACGTAATGCAGATTCCTACCCGTTCTTGTTTTACCCGGAAATCTACATTCTTCACGGTGGATACAAGGAGTTTTTCGCTACTCAAAAGGTAATATATCATCGATTTTATCATTTGAGACCAATCCATCGTTTTGAATTGATTGATAAATATCTTTTAACATCAGACAGCGTCTTCTCATTCTCGTTTCCCATGTGTTTTCTTTTATAGTGAAGTTTTTTGAGTTATATGAATTTATTTTTTTTTGTTTCAGGATTTGTGTTTCCCACAGACATATGTTCCAATGTTTGAGGATGGCTATAAAGAGGATTTGAAGAAATTCAAAGTCAAATCCAAATCCTGGGCTGGCGAGAAACAACGTCCAAAACTACGAAGAGGGTTCAATTTCTAAAAACAACGAGCCTGGTCTCTAATTTGTTGCTTTGTCTTGTTTTCATGTGGCTATAAGTGCAATTGTTGCTTAATTGTTTATTTTTTATGGCGGTCGTTAGCCATTTTATTTATATGAAGATTTTTTGTTGTTGTTATATTGGTTTATTATTTCGAATAAAATGAATTGTAATATTATAAAAACTAGTGTTTTGTCTTTTACATAGTAATATAATTTGTAAAATGTTGTTGATATCTGATCACTATAAACCGGTATGGGAAATTGAAGTCTTAAAGTGATCTGTGTGTGTAAGACTCGAGAAGATCGCAGTAGAAGTAATATTTTGAAAAAGACTTTATTATGAAAACAAGCAACTGAACATGTAATAACAAAAACAATGGTATAATGTTTAGGCCGTTGTGAATCGAATGAAAGCAGTAGACGAACAAAATCTGAATCTGAATCTTTATTAAGGCGTAAGCATCTCTGCCTTTTGCCTAAAATGTCATAAAAATGTACAATATTGTTTACACTTAATAATACAGTAACATGGCGTCCATTTAGTATATAGGTTAGACGAAGACAAATGGTTTTCTATAAGACAATTGGTCATATATATATACACATACATACATAAATACACATAAATATAGATATATATTGCAACAATTTATGAGTGTGTATAAGGGTCCAAATGGTATACCTCATTTCCACACAACCAGAAACATGTCTCCTCCCACAATAAAACTGGCAACGCCGCCATACAAGTGAAATAATCTTGGGCGCGGCGTAAAACACCAAGCATTTTGGAGGCTTATGTCACTTTAATGTTCAAGTTCAAGTTCATTTATTTCACTCAAACCACGCCAGGTGGTAACAAAGGTACATTAAATAGTATGTATAGTAGCAGGTCAACATGGTGGTTGTCAGAGATACGTCATACAATTATTTGGTACATGAAATATATCGTGATAGTCCTTGCTTTATAAACTTAACAAATTTACACAGAGTTGATTTACTTCCATTTAACAACAGTTTAAAATGATTTAGGTCTTTAAATCTTACATAATAAGGTGGAATTTACATTTCTCTTAAATCGTGCAAAAGATTACATTCTACAACAAAATGAAACTCGTCACATACTTTTCTTTCGTTACAGAGTTTACAAAATCGTCCTTCGCGAGGAGTATTTGTATATCGACCAGTTTCAATTGGAAGGCAATGATTGGATAATCTAAATCTGGCTAAGACAAGACTCTGTTTGTATTGAAGATTTGTAATGTAATGTCCCATCTCGAAATCTTTTTTAAAAAGCTTATAGAGATAGCATTTTGGGCTTTCGTTAATTACAGACATCCACTCTTGAATATATTGACCACGGAGTCTTGTCTTTACTAATTTAGTGATCCAAGTGGCGTTCTTGGTTTTCACATCGCACCATAGATGTCCCATGCCACAATTGTTTAAAATATCTTGAACATACAAAAGCCATGGTGAAGAATGAATCGTAGAGAGTACATAAATATTTAAACATTAAATGACTGAGTTTAGTTTCACTGTCATTTGCTAATTTACACCAAAACTGAACCATTCTAGTTTTTATTGTAAAGATAGAGGGTATCGACCCAATTCACCAAGAACCATTGCATTCATTGTAGATGTTTTTACACCAAGCATATGTTTTACAAAATGTTAGCTGGACCTTATCTATTACATCTGTGTTAGTATGGCCCCACCCTTCACACTTGTATGTAAGGATTGTTAAAACTAAAATATCAATAAGATACAACTGGAGCTCAATAGATAGAAGATGTTCTCTGCTCTTTCCAATTAAAGCATACATAGCTTGAAGTACTCCACTTTAATCCCAGCAGAGAGATTGAGGGCACCTTAAACCAAGTAGACGGAGTGAGTTGTATTTCAATACGCTTGGATTTGTATGCCCCGAGCAAGAGTTCAATTCCGGTTGCCGCCTCCCCATGCTAGCTATAATGTGTGCTTTGCTCAATGTCTCTTTAAAACAAAAGAACCTACAAACACACGGTGTAATGTCCGCTCTGTGTCTCATTTAACTAGATGAGATTTGCTCACGTTGTCATAACAAAAATTAGATTTAAAGGGATCCGTTTTCGGTAGCCGACAATCACCTTTGCTGCCTCAGTCCTTACAACACCTGATCAAACCCTGCTTTGGAAACATACATAAAATATCTGTCAAAGCTATTTTCATAAAGAAAAATGTACGAATGTTCAGAGTACAGTTCTGATTTGTGCGATGGGGTTTTATTTTCCAAATTTATACCGACAAGAATAGATTTTGATGATGAAGATTCTCGAGACAGTGGATTAGGAGAAGAGAGCTACAAGTGTCTTTCTCCATTATCAGATGACCAATTATCGATCAAATCCCCTTCTACAAAATCACCATTAAAACAGAATTTTAGATTTATTCAAAGTTTGGTAAGTTTATAGAAGGATATCACGATCACGTTTTCTGACATTTTAGTTTGAAATAACAATAGCGTCTCTGTGTAAATGCTACTTGGTTTTTGTTTTCAAATACATATGTTGATTTTGTTTCAGAACTTTGACAGCCCTGATTCCAAATGTCGCTCGTTGTTTCTCGGATTTGATTCTCCTGACTTCAATTTATCCGCCTCACTTACTCCCTTTTCTTCCAGAAATCAGGTAAACATTTACGTGATGTAATGGGTTGCTTTTTATCTTCTCATTTTACTAATTGATACAATGTTGAATAAATTACTATTAGAATTAGAAATTATATGAATATCTGCTCATTTCTTCAGAGTCGTCCCAACCGTAAGAGACAAAGTCCATGTATCGACGAGGAAGAGACAACACCTCTTATAAAACGCAGAAGATGTCTTGATACTTTGGATTTACCCGAGGTTAACAGCGAAAGTGGGTTTGCATCAGTGTGTCACCTAGCAACGGAAACCCATATCAAGACGACCTTAGACCGAGTATCTACTAACGCCAACTTGATCAGTGATGGAAGTAAAAGTTGTTGTCTTCCCACAATCCCCAGCAAACATCAAGATTTGAAATCCATTTCTCCACAAACACTCGCCGATGTTGTAAACAACGAGTATGATGACGTCATTGGAAACTACGTCATTGTGGACTGTCGCTACCCCTACGAATTTAATGGTGGTCATATAAAGGTATGACAGCATGAATTTATATTCGCTTTTCTGATAACCATTCATGCTACAACCGATTATGCGAATACATTTGTTATTAATAATACGTTTTAATAATAGTTTGTAATTTTCTATCGCCAGGGTGCCAGAAACTACTATACTAGAGAACTTTTAATGGAAGAGTTAGTTGAAAAGCAACTTCATAGCGACGAACCACATAAAAGAACCGTCTTGATATTTCACTGTGAATTCTCATCGGAAAGAGGACCAAAACTGTAAGTATCATTCAGTTGTGCAATTACTTCGTTTTTGAAGACCATAACTATTCTGATTCAATTATCTAGTTTGCCATTTTGAATAATTCCTTAATAAAATGGTAATTGTTCTTTTTTTTCAGATCTCGTTTTTTGCGATCAATGGACCGTGAACGTAATGCAGATTCCTACCCGTTCTTGTTTTACCCGGAAATCTACATTCTTCACGGTGGATACAAGGAGTTTTTCGCTACTCAAAAGGTAATATATCATCGATTTTATCATTTGAGACCAATCCATCGTTTTGAATTGATTGATAAAAATCTTTTAACATCAGACAGCGTCTTCTCATTCTCGTTTCCCATGTGTTTTCTTTTATAGTGAAGTTTTTTGAGTTATATGAATTTATTTTTTTTTGTTTCAGGATTTGTGTTTCCCACAGACATATGTTCCAATGTTTGAGGATGGCTACAAAGAGGATTTGAAGAAATTCAAAGTCAAATCCAAATCCTGGGCTGGCGAGAAACAACGTCCAAAACTACGAAGAGGGTTCAATTTCTAAAAACAACGAGCCTGGTCTCTAATTTGTTGCTTTGTCTTGTTTTCATGTGGCTATAAGTGCAATTGTTGCTTAATTGTTTATTTTTTATGGCGGTCGTTAGCCATTTTATTTATATGAAGATTTTTTGTTGTTGTTATATTGGTTTATTATTTCGAATAAAATGAATTGTAATATTATAAAAACTAGTGTTTTGTCTTTTACATAGTAATATAATTTGTAAAATGTTGTTGATATCTGATCACTATAAACCGGTATGGGAAATTGAAGTCTTAAAGTGATCTGTGTGTGTAAGACTCGAGAAGATCGCAGTAGAAGTAATATTTTGAAAAAGACTTTATTATGAAAACAAGCAACTGAACATGTAATAACAAAAACAATGGTATAATGTTTAGGCCGTTGTGAATCGAATGAAAGCAGTAGACGAACAAAATCTGAATCTGAATCTTTATTAAGGCGTAAGCATCTCTGCCTTTTGCCTAAAATGTCATAAAAATGTACAATATTGTTTACACTTAATAATACAGTAACATGGCGTCCATTTAGTATATAGGTTAGACGAAGACAAATGGTTTTCTATAAGACAATTGGTCATATATATATACACATACATACATAAATACACATAAATATAGATATATATTGCAACAATTTATGAGTGTGTATAAGGGTCCAAATGGTATACCTCATTTCCACACAACCAGAAACATGTCTCCTCCCACAATAAAACTGGCAACGCCGCCATACAAGTGAAATAATCTTGGGCGCGGCGTAAAACACCAAGCATTTTGGAGGCTTATGTCACTTTAATGTTCAAGTTCAAGTTCATTTATTTCACTCAAACCACGCCAGGTGGTAACAAAGGTACATTAAATAGTATGTATAGTAGCAGGTCAACATGGTGGTTGTCAGAGATACGTCATACAATTATTTGGTACATGAAATATATCGTGATAGTCCTTGCTTTATAAACTTAACAAATTTACACAGAGTTGATTTACTTCCATTTAACAACAGTTTAAAATGATTTAGGTCTTTAAATCTTACATAATAAGGTGGAATTTACATTTCTCTTAAATCGTGCAAAAGATTACATTCTACAACAAAATGAAACTCGTCACATACTTTTCTTTCGTTACAGAGTTTACAAAATCGTCCTTCGCGAGGAGTATTTGTATATCGACCAGTTTCAATTGGAAGGCAATGATTGGATAATCTAAATCTGGCTAAGACAAGACTCTGTTTGTATTGAAGATTTGTAATGTAATGTCCCATCTCGAAATCTTTTTTAAAAAGCTTATAGAGATAGCATTTTGGGCTTTCGTTAATTACAGACATCCACTCTTGAATATATTGACCACGGAGTCTTGTCTTTACTAATTTAGTGATCCAAGTGGCGTTCTTGGTTTTCACATCGCACCATAGATGTCCCATGCCACAATTGTTTAAAATATCTTGAACATACAAAAGCCATGGTGAAGAATGAATCGTAGAGAGTACATAAATATTTAAACATTAAATGACTGAGTTTAGTTTCACTGTCATTTGCTAATTTACACCAAAACTGAACCATTCTAGTTTTTATTGTAAAGATAGAGGGTATCGACCCAATTCACCAAGAACCATTGCATTCATTGTAGATGTTTTTACACCAAGCATATGTTTTACAAAATGTTAGCTGGACCTTATCTATTACATCTGTGTTAGTATGGCCCCACCCTTCACACTTGTATGTAAGGATTGTTAAAACTAAAATATCAATAAGATACAACTGGAGCTCAATAGATAGAAGATGTTCTCTGCTCTTTCCAATTAAAGCATACATAGCTTGAAGTACTCCACTTTAATCCTGACTGTTTAAATCTAAGGAAGTTCTCACGACTTATTGTTCACTTTATTTCCTCTCGCTGTGAGCTCTGCTAGTGGTATAACTTCGCCGTTCTATTCTCTCCTACGACACGAGAGTAACTCAGCAGGTAGGGAGTTTATTTGGTGAGTTATGTTTTCCAACTCGCGAGATTAAGTGAGATCCCCAGCAGAGAGATTGAGGGCACCTTAAACCAAGTAGACGGAGTGAGTTGTATTTCAATACGCTTGGATTTGTATGCCCCGAGCAAGAGTTCAATTCCGGTTGCCGCCTCCCCATGCTAGCTATAATGTGTGCTTTGCTCAATGTCTCTTTAAAACAAAAGAACCTACAAACACACGGTGTAATGTCCGCTCTGTGTCTCATTTAACTAGATGAGATTTGCTCACGTTGTCATAACAAAAATTAGATTTAAAGGGATCCGTTTTCGGTAGCCGACAATCACCTTTGCTGCCTCAGTCCTTACAACACCTGATCAAACCCTGCTTTGGAAACATACATAAAATATCTGTCAAAGCTATTTTCATAAAGAAAAATGTACGAATGTTCAGAGTACAGTTCTGATTTGTGCGATGGGGTTTTATTTTCCAAATTTATACCGACAAGAATAGATTTTGATGATGAAGATTCTCGAGACAGTGGATTAGGAGAAGAGAGCTACAAGTGTCTTTCTCCATTATCAGATGACCAATTATCGATCAAATCCCCTTCTACAAAATCACCATTAAAACAGAATTTTAGATTTATTCAAAGTTTGGTAAGTTTATAGAAGGATATCACGATCACGTTTTCTGACATTTTAGTTTGAAATAACAATAGCGTCTCTGTGTAAATGCTACTTGGTTTTTGTTTTCAAATACATATGTTGATTTTGTTTCAGAACTTTGACAGCCCTGATTCCAAATGTCGCTCGTTGTTTCTCGGATTTGATTCTCCTGACTTCAATTTATCCGCCTCACTTACTCCCTTTTCTTCCAGAAATCAGGTAAACATTTACGTGATGTAATGGGTTGCTTTTTATCTTCTCATTTTACTAATTGATACAATGTTGAATAAATTACTATTAGAATTAGAAATTATATGAATATCTGCTCATTTCTTCAGAGTCGTCCCAACCGTAAGAGACAAAGTCCATGTATCGACGAGGAAGAGACAACACCTCTTATAAAACGCAGAAGATGTCTTGATACTTTGGATTTACCCGAGGTTAACAGCGAAAGTGGGTTTGCATCAGTGTGTCACCTAGCAACGGAAACCCATATCAAGACGACCTTAGACCGAGTATCTACTAACGCCAACTTGATCAGTGATGGAAGTAAAAGTTGTTGTCTTCCCACAATCCCCAGCAAACATCAAGATTTGAAATCCATTTCTCCACAAACACTCGCCGATGTTGTAAACAACGAGTATGATGACGTCATTGGAAACTACGTCATTGTGGACTGTCGCTACCCCTACGAATTTAATGGTGGTCATATAAAGGTATGACAGCATGAATTTATATTCGCTTTTCTGATAACCATTCATGCTACAACCGATTATGCGAATACATTTGTTATTAATAATACGTTTTAATAATAGTTTGTAATTTTCTATCGCCAGGGTGCCAGAAACTACTATACTAGAGAACTTTTAATGGAAGAGTTAGTTGAAAAGCAACTTCATAGCGACGAACCACATAAAAGAACCGTCTTGATATTTCACTGTGAATTCTCATCGGAAAGAGGACCAAAACTGTAAGTATCATTCAGTTGTGCAATTACTTCGTTTTTGAAGACCATAACTATTCTGATTCAATTATCTAGTTTGCCATTTTGAATAATTCCTTAATAAAATGGTAATTGTTCTTTTTTTCAGATCTCGTTTTTTGCGATCAATGGACCGTGAACGTAATGCAGATTCCTACCCGTTCTTGTTTTACCCGGAAATCTACATTCTTCACGGTGGATACAAGGAGTTTTTCGCTACTCAAAAGGTAATATATCATCGATTTTATCATTTGAGACCAATCCATCGTTTTGAATTGATTGATAAAAATCTTTTAACATCAGACAGCGTCTTCTCATTCTCGTTTCCCATGTGTTTTCTTTTATAGTGAAGTTTTTTGAGTTATATGAATTTATTTTTTTTGTTTCAGGATTTGTGTTTCCCACAGACATATGTTCCAATGTTTGAGGATGGCTACAAAGAGGATTTGAAGAAATTCAAAGTCAAATCCAAATCCTGGGCTGGCGAGAAACAACGTCCAAAACTACGAAGAGGGTTCAATTTCTAAAAACAACGAGCCTGGTCTCTAATTTGTTGCTTTGTCTTGTTTTCATGTGGCTATAAGTGCAATTGTTGCTTATTTGTTGTTTTTTTATGGCGGTCGTTAGCCATTTTATTTATATGAAGATTTTTTGTTGTTGTTATATTGGTTTATTATTTCGAATAAAATGAATTGTAATATTATAAAAACTAGTGTTTTGTCTTTTACATAGTAATATAATTTGTAAAATGTTGTTGATATCTGATCACTATAAACCGGTATGGGAAATTGAAGTCTTAAAGTGATCTGTGTGTGTAAGACTCGAGAAGATCGCAGTAGAAGTAATATTTTGAAAAAGACTTTATTATGAAAACAAGCAACTGAACATGTAATAACAAAAACAATGGTATAATGTTTAGGCCGTTGTGAATCGAATGAAAGCAGTAGACGAACAAAATCTGAATCTGAATCTTTATTAAGGCGTAAGCATCTCTGCCTTTTGCCTAAAATGTCATAAAAATGTACAATATTGTTTACACTTAATGATACAGTAACATGGCGTCCATTTAGTATATAGATTAGACGAAGACAAATGGTTTTCTATAAGACAATTGGTCATATATATATATACACATACATACATAAATACACATAAATATATATATATATAGATTGCAACAATTTATGAGTGGGTATAAGGGTCCAAATAGTATACCTCATTTCCACACAACCAGAAACATGTCTCCATGGCTATTTTAGACAAGAAGATTTTCCCCGTGCTCGCGTGTTTCAGTGTTCATTATTATATATAAATATATATATATATATACATGCATATAGATTTATATCTTACACAATATATATCATGTACATTATATAATGGTATACCTCTTTTTAACACAATTTGATATACCTCTTTTTAACACAATTTGATATACCTCCTTTCAACACAATTTGATATACTTCTTTTTAACACAATTTGATATACCTCCTTTCAACACAATTTGATATACCTCTTTTTAACACAATTTGATATACCTCTTTTTAACACAATTTGATATACCTCCTTTCAAAACAATTTGATATACCTCTTTTTAACCCAATTTGATATACTCCCTTTCAACACAATTTGATATACCTCCTTTCAACACAATTTGATATACCTCTTTTTAACACAATTTGATATACCTCTTTTCAACACAATTTGATATACCTCTTTTTAACACAATTTGATATACCTCTTTTTAACACAATTCGATATACCTCTTTTTAACACAATTAGAAACTTATCTCAATGGTTATTTTAGATAAGAAGATTTTCCATGTACCCGTGTGTTTTAGTGATCATAAATATAATCAGTATACATTGTAATCTGTTCTCATTTTCAAAGCAGCCTGGATGAAGCGGGCTAATTTACGAAGTTTACTTTGTTGGTTTACGGCCAATAGTTCACAACATTTCATTACACTTGGTCTGTTGTAATAATATTTATCCAAAAACATTACACGAAGGTTGTGGTACAATGGGCATATTAATAAAAAATGATACTCGTCTTCAATGTCATTCAATAAACAAAAGTTGCATTTTCTCTCGTTTCTTGCTAGCCTATTACTTCCGTGCCGACCAATTCCGACCAATAACTTATGACTCGATGTTCTTAGTCGTGTCAATTCTGACCGCTGCTTAATGTTTCTTACCTTTAGCAAATATGGCTCAAATTCAAAATATAGAGATATGACGTAATACGGCGAGTCATTCGAGACTCCTCGGAACTTCAACACAAACACAAATCCACTCTGAAGCTTCGGGGATTTACGTGCGTGACGAATTAACGTGATGGATGACTTGCATTGGGCTGAGTTTGGTTTGGCATATATTGAAAACTACCCGACGCTTACAATGTTCATGCCAACCAACTTAAAGCTGTAAATTACTGTAGCCTACCTTTGGTTTCTGTCTGGTTATGATATTTAAGTTAAATGTATGTATATATGTTACTTTTCCTCTTATGGCAAATGTTTTGGCCAGAGAGTAATAAGCAAAACTATCTAGATGTAATTAGAAAGGAAATAAAAGCCATTAAGCGTCTATTAGTTTATTCCAAAATTCAGCTGGATCCTGAGTTTATTATGATCAGATCTAATAAAAACACTGAGTGTTTTAATAATTCTCAAATCGCAATTGATATTTTTCTAAATATTTATATTTATATATTTTACTTATTTACCCATTCTGGGTTTTCACTCAAACAACCTGTTGCCAGTTACCACCAGAAGGTCGTGGGTTTCCTCTGGGCATAAAGCCCGGTTTCCTCCCACAATAAAACTGGCAACGCCGCCATACAAGTGAAATAATCTTGGGCGCGGCGTAAAACACCAAGCATTTTGGAGGCTTATGTCACTTTAATGTTCAAGTTCAAGTTCATTTATTTCACTCAAACCACGCCAGGTGGTAACAAAGGTACATTAAATAGTATGTATAGTAACAGGTCAACATGGCGGTTGTCAGACATACGTCATACAATTATTTGGTACATGAAATATATCGTGATAGTCCTTGCTTTATAAACTTAACAAATTTACACAGAGTTGATTTGCTTCCATTTAACAACAGTTTAAAATGATTTAGGTCTTTAAATCTTACATAATAAGGTGGAATTTACATTTCTCTTAAATCGTGCAAAAGATTACATTCTACAACAAAATGAAACTCGTCACATACTTTTCTTTCGTTACAGAGTTTACAAAATCGTCCTTCGCGAGGAGTATTTGTATATCGACCAGTTTCAATTGGAAGGCAATGATTGGATAATCTAAATCTGGCTAAGACAAGACTCTGTTTGTATTGAAGATTTGTAATGTAATGTTCCATCTCGAAATCTTTTTTAAAAAGCTTATAGAGATAGCATTTTGGGCTTTCGTTAATTACAGACATCCACTCTTGAATATATTGACCACGGAGTCTTGTCTTTACTAATTTAGTGATCCAAGTGGCGTTCTTGGTTTTCACATCGCACCATAGATGTCCCATGCCACAATTGTTTAAAATATCTTGAACATACAAAAGCCATGGTGAAGAATGAATCGTAGAGAGTACATAAATATTTAAACATTAAATGACTGAGTTTAGTTTCACTGTCATTTGCTAATTTACACCAAAACTGAACCATTCTAGTTTTTATTGTAAAGATAGAGGGTATCGACCCAATTCACCAAGAACCATTGCATTCATTGTAGATGTTTTTACACCAAGCATATGTTTACAAAATGTTAGCTGGACCTTATCTATTACATCTGTGTTAGTATGGCCCCACCCTTCACACTTGTATGTAAGGATTGTTAAAACTAAAATATCAATAAGATACAACTGGAGCTCAATAGATAGAAGATGTTCTCTGCTCTTTCCAATTAAAGCATACATAGCTTGAAGTACTCCACTTTAATCCTGACTGTTTAAATCTAAGGAAGTTCTCACGACTTATTGTTCACTTTATTTCCTCTCGCTGTGAGCTCTGCTAGTGGTATAACTTCGCCGTTCTATTCTCGCCTACGACACGAGAGTAACTCAGCAGGTAGGGAGTTTATTTGGTGAGTTATGTTTTCCAACTCGCGAGATTAAGTGAGATCCCCAGCAGAGAGATTGAGGGCACCTTAAACCAAGTAGACGGAGTGAGTTGTATTTCAATACGCTTGGATTTGTATGCCCCGAGCAAGAGTTCAATTCCGGTTGCCGCCTCCCCATGCTAGCTATAATGTGTGCTTTGCTCAATGTCTCTTTAAAACAAAAGAACCTACAAGCACACGGTGTAATGTCCGCTCTGTGTCTCATTTAACTAGATGAGATTTGCTCACGTTGTCATAACAAAAATTATATTTAAAGGGATCCGTTTTCGGTAGCCGACAATCACCTTTGCTGCCTCAGTCCTTACAACACCTGATCAAACCCTGCTTTGGAAACATACATAAAATATCTGTCAAAGCTATTTTCATAAAGAAAAATGTACGAATGTTCAGAGTACAGTTCTGATTTGTGCGATGGGGTTTTATTTTCCAAATTTATACCGACAAGAATAGATTTTGATGATGAAGATTCTCGAGACAGTGGATTAGGAGAAGAGAGCTACAAGTGTCTTTCTCCATTATCAGATGACCAATTATCGATCAAATCCCCTTCTACAAAATCACCATTAAAACAGAATTTTAGATTTATTCAAAGTTTGGTAAGTTTATAGAAGGATATCAGGATCACGTTTTCTGACATTTTAGTTTGAAATAACAATAGCGTCTCTGTGTAAATGCTACTTGGTTTTTGTTTTCAAATACATATGTTGATTTTGTTTCAGAACTTTGACAGCCCTGATTCCAAATGTCGCTCGTTGTTTCTCGGATTTGATTCTCCTGACTTCAATTTATCCGCCTCACTTACTCCCTTTTCTTCCAGAAATCAGGTAAACATTTACGTGATGTAATGGGTTGCTTTTTATCTTCTCATTTTACTAATTGATACAATGTTGAATAAATTACTATTAGAATTAGAAATTATATGAATATCTGCTCATTTCTTCAGAGTCGTCCCAACCGTAAGAGACAAAGTCCATGTATCGACGAGGAAGAGACAACACCTCTTATAAAACGCAGAAGATGTCTTGATACTTTGGATTTACCCGAGGTTAACAGCGAAAGTGGGTTTGCATCAGTGTGTCACCTAGCAACGGAAACCCATATCAAGACGACCTTAGACCGAGTATCTACTAACGCCAACTTGATCAGTGATGGAAGTAAAAGTTGTTGTCTTCCCACAATCCCCAGCAAACATCAAGATTTGAAATCCATTTCTCCACAAACACTCGCCGATGTTGTAAACAACGAGTATGATGACGTCATTGGAAACTACGTCATTGTGGACTGTCGCTACCCCTACGAATTTAATGGTGGTCATATAAAGGTATGACAGCATGAATTTATATTCGCTTTTCTGATAACCATTCATGCTACAACCGATTATGCGAATACATTTGTTATTAATAATACGTTTTAATAATAGTTTGTAATTTTCTATCGCCAGGGTGCCAGAAACTACTATACTAGAGAACTTTTAATGGAATAGTTAGTTGAAAAGCAACTTCATAGCGACGAACCACATAAAAGAACCGTCTTGATATTTCACTGTGAATTCTCATCGGAAAGAGGACCAAAACTGTAAGTATCATTCAGTTGTGCAATTACTTCGTTTTTGAAGACCATAACTATTCTGATTCAATTATCTAGTTTGCCATTTTGAATAATTCCTTAATAAAATGGTAATTGTTCTTTTTTTTCAGATCTCGTTTTTTGCGATCAATGGACCGTGAACGTAATGCAGATTCCTACCCGTTCTTGTTTTACCCGGAAATCTACATTCTTCACGGTGGATACAAGGAGTTTTTCGCTACTCAAAAGGTAATATATCATCGATTTTATCATTTGAGACCAATCCATCGTTTTGAATTGATTGATAAAAATCTTTTAACATCAGACAGCGTCTTCTCATTCTCGTTTCCCATGTGTTTTCTTTTATAGTGAAGTTTTTTGAGTTATATGAATTTATTTTTTTTGTTTCAGGATTTGTGTTTCCCACAGACATATGTTCCAATGTTTGAGGATGGCTACAAAGAGGATTTGAAGAAATTCAAAGTCAAATCCAAATCCTGGGCTGGCGAGAAACAACGTCCAAAACTACGAAGATGGTTCAATTTCTAAAAACAACGAGCCTGGTCTCTAATTTGTTGCTTTGTCTTGTTTTCATGTGGCTATAAGTGCAATTGTTGCTTATTTGTTTATTTTTTATGGCGGTCGTTAGCCATTTTATTTATATGAAGATTTTTTGTTGTTGTTATATTGGTTTATTATTTCGAATAAAATGAATTGTAATATTACAAAAACTAGTGTTTTGTCTTTTACATAGTAATATAATTTGTAAAATGTTGTTGATATCTGATCACTATAAACCGGTATGGGAAATTGAAGTCTTAAAGTGATCTGTGTGTGTAAGACTCGAGAAGATCGCAGTAGAAGTAATATTTTGAAAAAGACTTTATTATGAAAACAAGCAACTGAACATGTAATAACAAAAACAATGGTATAATGTTTAGGCCGTTGTGAATCGAATGAAAGCAGTAGACGGACAAAATCTGAATCTGAATCTTTATTAAGGCGTAAGCATCTCTGCCTTTTGCCTAAAATGTCATAAAAATGTACAATATTGTTTACACTTAATAATACAGTAACATGGCGTCCATTAAGTATATAGATTAGACGAAGACAAATGGTTTTCTATAAGACAATTGGTCATATATATATACACATACATACATAAATACACATAAATATAGATATATATATTGCAACAATTTATGAGTGTGTATAAGGGTCCAAATGGTATACCTCATTTCCACACAACCAGAAACATGTCTCCTCCCACAATAAAACTGGCAACGCCGCCATACAAGTGAAATAATCTTGGGCGCGGCGTAAAACACCAAGCATTTTGGAGGCTTATGTCACTTTAATGTTCAAGTTCAAGTTCATTTATTTCACTCAAACCACGCCAGGTGGTAACAAAGGTACATTAAATAGTATGTATAGTAACAGGTCAACATGGTGGTTGTCAGACATACGTCATACAATTATTTGGTACATGAAATATATCGTGATAGTCCTTGCTTTATAAACTTAACAAATTTACACAGAGTTGATTTACTTCCATTTAACAACAGTTTAAAATGATTTAGGTCTTTAAATCTTACATAATAAGGTGGAATTTACATTTCTCTTAAATCGTGCAAAAGATTACATTCTACAACAAAATGAAACTCGTCACATAATTTTCTTTCGTTACAGAGTTTACAAAATCGTCCTTCGCGAGGAGTATTTGAATATCGACCAGTTTCAATTGGAAGGCAATGATTGGATAATCTAAATCTGGCTAAGACAAGACTCTGTTTGTATTGAAGATTTGTAATGTAATGTTCCATCTCGAAATCTTTTTTAAAAAGCTTATAGAGATAGCATTTTGGGCTTTCGTTAATTACAGACATCCACTCTTGAATATATTGACCACGGAGTCTTGTCTTTACTAATTTAGTGATCCAAGTGGCGTTCTTGGTTTTCACATCGCACCATAGATGTCCCATGCCACAATTGTTTAAAATATCTTGAACATACAAAAGCCATGGTGAAGAATGAATCGTAGAGAGTACATAAATATTTAAACATTAAATGACTGAGTTTAGTTTCACTGTCATTTGCTAATTTACACCAAAACTGAACCATTCTAGTTTTTATTGTAAAGATAGAGGGTATCGACCCAATTCACCAAGAACCATTGCATTCATTGTAGATGTTTTTACACCAAGCATATGTTTACAAAATGTTAGCTGGACCTTATCTATTACATCTGTGTTAGTATGGCCCCACCCTTCACACTTGTATGTAAGGATTGTTAAAACTAAAATATCAATAAGATACAACTGGAGCTCAATAGATAGAAGATGTTCTCTGCTCTTTCCAATTAAAGCATACATAGCTTGAAGTACTCCACTTTAATCCTGACTGTTTAAATCTAAGGAAGTTCTCACGACTTATTGTTCACTTTATTTCCTCTCGCTGTGAGCTCTGCTAGTGGTATAACTTCGCCGTTCTATTCTCGCCTACGACACGAGAGTAACTCAGCAGGTAGGGAGTTTATTTGGTGAGTTATGTTTTCCAACTCGCGAGATTAAGTGAGATCCCCAGCAGAGAGATTGAGGGCACCTTAAACCAAGTAGACGGAGTGAGTTGTATTTCAATACGCTTGGATTTGTATGCCCCGAGCAAGAGTTCAATTCCGGTTGCCGCCTCCCCATGCTAGCTATAATGTGTGCTTTGCTCAATGTCTCTTTAAAACAAAAGAACCTACAAACACACGGTGTAATGTCCGCTCTGTGTCTCATTTAACTAGATGAGATTTGCTCACGTTGTCATAACAAAAATTATATTTAAAGGGATCCGTTTTCGGTAGCCGACAATCACCTTTGCTGCCTCAGTCCTTACAACACCTGATCAAACCCTGCTTTGGAAACATACATAAAATATCTGTCAAAGCTATTTTCATAAAGAAAAATGTACGAGTGTTCAGAGTACAGTTCTGATTTGTGCGATGGGGTTTTATTTTCCAAATTTATACCGACAAGAATAGATTTTGATGATGAAGATTCTCGAGACAGTGGATTAGGAGAAGAGAGCTACAAGTGTCTTTCTCCATTATCAGATGACCAATTATCGATCAAATCCCCTTCTACAAAATCACCATTAAAACAGAATTTTAGATTTATTCAAAGTTTGGTAAGTTTATAGAAGGATATCACGATCACGTTTTCTGACATTTTAGTTTGAAATAACAATAGCGTCTCTGTGTAAATGCTACTTGGTTTTTGTTTTCAAATACATATGTTGATTTTGTTTCAGAACTTTGACAGCCCTGATTCCAAATGTCGCTCGTTGTTTCTCGGATTTGATTCTCCTGACTTCAATTTATCCGCCTCACTTACTCCCTTTTCTTCCAGAAATCAGGTAAACATTTACGTGATGTAATGGGTTGCTTTTTATCTTCTCATTTTACTAATTGATACAATGTTGAATAAATTACTATTAGAATTAGAAATTATATGAATATCTGCTCATTTCTTCAGAGTCGTCCCAACCGTAAGAGACAAAGTCCATGTATCGACGAGGAAGAGACAACACCTCTTATAAAACGCAGAAGATGTCTTGATACTTTGGATTTACCCGAGGTTAACAGCGAAAGTGGTTTTGCATCAGTGTGTCACCTAGCAACGGAAACCCATATCAAGACGACCTTAGACCGAGTATCTACTAACGCCAACTTGATCAGTGATGGAAGTAAAAGTTGTTGTCTTCCCACAATCCCCAGCAAACATCAAGATTTGAAATCCATTTCTCCACAAACACTCGCCGATGTTGTAAACAACGAGTATGATGACGTCATTGGAAACTACGTCATTGTGGACTGTCGCTACCCCTACGAATTTAATGGTGGTCATATAAAGGTATGACAGCATGAATTTATATTCGCTTTTCTGATAACCATTCATGCTACAACCGATTATGCGAATACATTTGTTATTAATAATACGTTTTAATAATAGTTTGTAATTTTCTATCGCCAGGGTGCCAGAAACTACTATACTAGAGAACTTTTAATGGAAGAGTTAGTTGAAAAGCAACTTCATAGCGACGAACCACATAAAAGAACCGTCTTGATATTTCACTGTGAATTCTCATCGGAAAGAGGACCAAAACTGTAAGTATCATTCAGTTGTGCAATTACTTCGTTTTTGAAGACCATAACTATTCTGATTCAATTATCTAGTTTGCCATTTTGAATAATTCCTTAATAAAATGGTAATTGTTCTTTTTTTTCATATCTCGTTTTTTGCGATCAATGGACCGTGAACGTAATGCAGATTCCTACCCGTTCTTGTTTTACCCGGAAATCTACATTCTTCACGGTGGATACAAGGAGTTTTTCGCTACTCAAAAGGTAATATATCATCGATTTTATCATTTGAGACCAATCCATCGTTTTGAATTGATTGATAAAAATCTTTTAACATCAGACAGCGTCTTCTCATTCTCGTTTCCCATGTGTTTTCTTTTATAGTGAAGTTTTTTGAGTTATATGAATTTATTTTTTTTGTTTCAGGATTTGTGTTTCCCACAGACATATGTTCCAATGTTTGAGGATGGCTACAAAGAGGATTTGAAGAAATTCAAAGTCAAATCCAAATCCTGGGCTGGCGAGAAACAACGTCCAAAACTACGAAGAGGGTTCAATTTCTAAAAACAACGAGCCTGGTCTCTAATTTGTTGCTTTGTCTTGTTTTCATGTGGCTATAAGTGCAATTGTTGCTTAATTGTTTATTTTTTATGGCGGTCGTTAGCCATTTTATTTATATGAAGATTTTTTGTTGTTGTTATATTGGTTTATTATTTCGAATAAAATGAAGTGTAATATTATAAAAACTAGTGTTTTGTCTTTTACATAGTAATATAATTTGTAAAATGTTGTTGATATCTGATCACTATAAACCGGTATGGGAAATTGAAGTCTTAAAGTGATCTGTGTGTGTAAGACTCGAGAAGATCGCAGTAGAAGTAATATTTTGAAAAAGACTTTATTATGAAAACAAGCAACTGAACATGTAATAACAAAAACAATGGTATAATGTTTAGGCCGTTGTGAATCGAATGAAAGCAGTAGACGAACAAAATCTGAATCTGAATCTTTATTAAGGCGTAAGCATCTCTGCCTTTTGCCTAAAATGTCATAAAAATGTACAATATTGTTTACACTTAATAATACAGTAACATGGCGTCCATTTAGTATATAGATTAGACGAAGACAAATGGTTTTCTATAAGACAATTGGTCATATATATATACACATACATACATAAATACACATAAATATATATATATATATATAGATTGCAACAATTTATGAGTGGGTATAAGGGTCCAAATAGTATACCTCATTTCCACACAACCAGAAACATGTCTCCATGGCTATTTTAGACAAGAAGATTTTCCCCGTGCTCGCGTGTTTCAGTGTTCATTATTATATATAAATATATATAGATAAATAAAAGATAGATATCTGCCCAGGATTAAATATGAAAAACGAAAAGAAATGACACTGACAACGATAAATCCGTTACCGGTTTCACCACGTCATTGGTGGCTCATCAGACGTTTAATAATTCAAATTTAACGTTCATACATTTTATATACAGGTTACGTCATACGATTACGTCAAATCCACAGTTGAACAGAACGTTTTCCTTCGTTCAGTTTGACGTTGTTCGTCATACAGTTTGATTTTAAATATTTGTAACGTTCATGCACAACAAGTTACGTCGTACAATGACGTTAAAAAGAATATAGTCCGTTATGCTGTTAGAATTTAAAAATAACATACACTGACATGGAATTGAATAGAATGTTTTTTTCGGTCACCTTGACACTTTCCGTTATACTGATTGCATTTGAATTTAACCATAGTATCTATACATTGATATAAAATTGAGAATTAAATAAAATCAATTTGGTAGTTCATTTAAATTGCAATTGAATTTTTTCCGGAAAAATGTTTCTTTTTGTATTCTGAAATCCTTATCATTTTTCGTTACTTTGTAAAATGGAAAAATAGTAAATTGTCCATTTCCACATTCATCAATATGTCTACTTAGACCAATTTGTCGAGTTTCAGGGTCTCGTATCTGTTGTTTATGCACGGTTACTCTATTCCTCAGAATATCTCCAGTCTGTCCAACATAATTTTCACCACAACCACCGCATGTAATGACATATATCACATTACTTACTTTACAAGTCATGTTAAATTGAACCTCAAAGACCTTATCTGTTCCCTTGAATTTAAATTGTTTGCCTTCCAGTATGTATTCACAAGTTCCACATTTGTTTGATCCGCATTTCTTAACTCCACTCACTTCTTCTTCTTTCAAAGTGAAACGTGCTCTTGTTAGTATACTTTTCAAGTTCGGCCCTTGTCTTTTACTGTTGATAATTTTGACATCTTTTAAGCTGTCTTTAATTCGTTGATTACCGTTGAGCATCGGTAACGTATCCTTGATGAAATTAAATGCATTTGGGTTATTTGGATTATGTGTTGTTACCAATTGAATTGATTTTGTTTTATTACGTACTTCGTTCACGGTTCGAAGCTGCTCCTGTGGAATGGATTTTGCCTTTTCGATGCCAGAGAGTATCAATTTGTTCGGGTATCCTTGTTTCTCTAGTGTTGGTATGAGTTCTTTCAATCTACGATCTTTTAATTCACCGACATCCACTATTGTACATATTCGTCTTGCCAGATTGTATGGTATCCCCCGTCGTGTGTGACCTGGGTGACATGAGTGGAATGGTAGGTATTGTTTTGTATCGGTTTCCTTGGAGTATATGTCCGTCCTCAACTCCGTTCCTTCCTTGTAAACTAAGATATCTAGAAATGGTATTTTCGTGTCGTCTTCTTGACTTGTAAAAGAGATGTGTTCATTTAATGAGTTCAGTAATTCTTTTAATTTTTCGACGTTTCCGTTTTCTCGAGGTAAAATGATAAAACAGTCATCTAGGAAACGAAGCCAGTTGGTTACAAAATAGTTGTTGAAAGTGGGTCCATACATTTCATTGACTTTGTGGTATAGTTTTTCTTCTAAATATGCCATCACTAGAGTTGCATATGTTGGTGCAAACTTTGTACCCATTGCTGTTCCCTTGATTTGGTTATACATGTTCCCGTTGAAATGGAAATTGTTATTCTTCAAAATTAGTTCGGTGCTTTTCAAAATGAAATTCTTTGGAAAACGATTGTCTAAGTTATTTGCGTGTTTTTCTATCCAAAATCCGATGGCTTCCCTTCCTAATTCATGAGAAATATTTGTGTACAGGCTAGAGACGTCAAAAGTTACTAATGTTGAATCGATACCAATATGTTTCGGTAATTTCTGAAGAAAATTTATGTCGTCCCGTACGTAGCTTTTGACGTTGCTTGTTAAAGGTTTAAGAATAATATCCATGAGGTAACTAAGTCGCTGTGTTGGGCATTCTGGTCCAGCTACAATTGGTCGGAATTTTAAGTCAATAGGGGATGTGACTAGGATGTATGTTGATTTCTGTTCTTTGATGGCGTTGATAATCAGTTCTGATTTATGGATTTTAGGCAATCCATAAAAATTACTAGTCTTGTTTTCAAAATTAGTCAGATAATCTATTTCCTTTTTAGTAAGATGACTCTTAAATTCTTCTGTTAATAACTTGATTTTTTTCATAACTCCTGCGTCTTCATTTTCTGTCACTTCTTTGTAGTATTCCTGGTCTTCTAGCATTTCTGTAATTTTCTTTGCATAAAAGTTTTTGTCCATTATAACTACAGCTCCGCCTTTGTCGGCTTCTTTGATAATAATTTTGTTATTTTCCTGTAAAGATTTTAAGGCTTCTTGTTCTGTCTTGTCTATGTTTGTTCTGTGTTTAATAGTTTCACTCTTCCAATCAAATTTAGATATGAAATCCACATAATTATCCAAATGAACATTTCTTCCTCTTTTCGGATTAAACTTCCCTTTATTTCTAACTTTAGATTCTTCTTGGAAATCTTCGGTTTCGTAGAAGAATTCGAGTAAACGTAACTGTCGACAGAATGAAGATATGTCAGTTTTGATATCCTCTAAATTTTGTTTCGGAGTTGGTGCAAATTTGAGTCCTCTTTCTAATAGTTTAATTTGCTCAGTACTAAGAGTTTCTTTTGAAAGGTTAATAACTTTTGGCGTATAAATATGTTTTATCTCCTCGTCTTCTGATTTTAATAGTCCATTGTCATGTTGTGGTGGTTGCTTCTCTCTAAAAAATCCCCAGTTGCTTGTGTTGAGTCATATCTCGGTTCCCTTCCCCATGTCTGATTTCTATTGTGTTGATGGTTTCTGTAATTGTTTGCTTGGAAATTGTCCATTTTGTACTTACGATTAGCGTTGTAGTTGTTGTATTGGTTCCTTCTGTGGTGGCGGTCTGCGTTGTAGTTATTGTTTTGATAATTATTCCGTTGAAAGTTGTTATTCGTACTGTAATTATATCTGCCTCTTGTTGTGTCGCCTTTCATATCAGTTGTATATGATGGTCGTCGTCCCCTTTTCCGATTCACGCTTGTAAATTGGTCCGCGGAATGGTGATTATAGTTGTCCTCTAGCTGGTCGTACCAGGTCTTCTTTTTCTTCCAAATGTTCATGGATATTTCTTCTTGCTGGAGGCAATCTTTTTTCCAGAGCTCCGTCATGTGATTTGCCATTTCTTCGTTTGAGTGTGATTGTTTCGTGATCTCTTGTGTCATCCATTCATCGATGCTGGAATATGCACCCCTTTGTTCATCTGCTTTCAGTAGCAACGGAAACCCATATCAAGACGACCTTAGACCGAGTATCTACTAACGCCAACTTGATCAGTGATGGAAGTAAAAGTTGTTGTCTTCCCACAATCCCCAGCAAACATCAAGATTTGAAATCCATTTCTCCACAAACACTCGCCGATGTTGTAAACAACGAGTATGATGACGTCATTGGAAACTACGTCATTGTGGACTGTCGCTACCCCTACGAATTTAATGGTGGTCATATAAAGGTATGACAGCATGAATTTATATTCGCTTTTCTGATAACCATTCATGCTACAACCGATTATGCGAATACATTTGTTATTAATAATACGTTTTAATAATAGTTTGTAATTTTCTATCGCCAGGGTGCCAGAAACTACTATACTAGAGAACTTTTAATGGAAGAGTTAGTTGAAAAGCAACTTCATAGCGACGAACCACATAAAAGAACCGTCTTGATATTTCACTGTGAATTCTCATCGGAAAGAGGACCAAAACTGTTAGTATCATTCAGTTGTGCAATTACTTCGTTTTTGAAGACCATAACTATTCTGATTCAATTATCTAGTTTGCCATTTTGAATAATTCCTTAATAAAATGGTAATTGTTCTTTTTTTTCAGATCTCGTTTTTTGCGATCAATGGACCGTGAACGTAATGCAGATTCCTACCCGTTCTTGTTTTACCCGGAAATCTACATTCTTCACGGTGGATACAAGGAGTTTTTCGCTACTCAAAAGGTAATATATCATCGATTTTATCATTTGAGACCAATCCATCGTTTTGAATTGATTGATAAAAATATTTTAACATCAGACAGCGTCTTCTCATTCTCGTTTCCCATGTGTTTTCTTTTATAGTGAAGTTTTTTGAGTTATATGAATTTATTTTTTTTGTTTCAGGATTTGTGTTTCCCACAGACATATGTTCCAATGTTTGAGGATGGCTACAAAGAGGATTTGAAGAAATTCAAAGTCAAATCCAAATCCTGGGCTGGCGAGAAACAACGTCCAAAACTACGAAGAGGGTTCAATTTCTAAAAACAACGAGCCTGGTCTCTAATTTGTTGCTTTGTCTTGTTTTCATGTGGCTATAAGTGCAATTGTTGCTTATTTGTTTATTTTTTATGGCGGTCGTTAGCCATTTTATTTATATGAAGATTTTTTTGTTATATTGGTTTATTATTTCGAATAAAATGAATTGTAATATTATAAAAACTAGTGTTTTGTCTTTTACATAGTAATATAATTTGTAAAATGTTGTTGATATCTGATCACTATAAACCGGTATGGGAAATTGAAGTCTTAAAGTTATCTGTGTGTGTAAGACTCGAGAAGATCGCAGTAGAAGTAATATTTTGAAAAAGACTTTATTATGAAAACAAGCAACTGAACATGTAATAACAAAAACAATGGTATAATGTTTAGGCCGTTGTGAATCGAATGAAAGCAGTAGACGAACAAAATCTGAATCTGAATCTTTATTAAGGCGTAAGCATCTCTGCCTTTTGCCTAAAATGTCATAAAAATGTACAATATTGTTTACACTTAATAATACAGTAACATGGCGTCCATTTAGTATATAGATTAGACGAAGACAAATGGTTTTCTATAAGACAATTGGTCATATATATATATACACATACATACATAAATACACATAAATATATATATATATATAGATTGCAACAATTTATGAGTGGGTATAAGGGTCCAAATAGTATACCTCATTTCCACACAACCAGAAACATGTCTCCATGGCTATTTTAGACAAGAAGATTTTCCCCGTGCTCGCGTGTTTCAGTGTTCATTATTATATATAAATATATATATATACATGCATATAGATTTATATCTTACACAATATATATCATGTACATTATATAATGGTATACCTCTTTTTAACACAATTTGATATACCTCTTTTTAACACAATTTGATATACCTCCTTTCAACACAATTTGATATACTTCTTTTTAACACAATTTGATATACCTCCTTTCAACACAATTTGATATACCTCTTTTTAACACAATTTGATATACCTCTTTTTAACACAATTTGATATACCTCCTTTCAAAACAAATTGATATACCTCTTTTTAAGCCAATTTGATATACTCCCTTTCAACACAATTTGATATACCTCCTTTCAACACAATTTGATATACCTCTTTTTAACACAATTTGATATACCTCTTTTTAACACAATTTGATATACCTCTTTTTAACACAATTTGATATACCTCTTTTTAACACAATTCGATATACCTATTTTTAACACAATTAGAAACTTATCTCAATGGTTATTTTAGATAAGAAGATTTTCCATGTACCCGTGTGTTTTAGTGATTATAAATATAATCAGTATACATTGTAATCTGTTCTCATTTTCAAAGCAGCCTGGATGAAGCGGGCTAATTTACGAAGTTTACTTTGTTGGTTTACGGCCAATAGTTCACAACATTTCATTACACTTGGTCTGTTGTAATAATATTTATCCAAAAACATTACACGAAGGTTGTGGTACAATGGGCATATTAATAAAAAATGATACTCGTCTTCAATGTCATTCAATAAACAAAAGTTGCATTTTCTCTCGTTTCTTGCTAGCCTATTACTTCCGTGCCGACCAATTCCGACCAATAACTTATGACTCGATGTTCTTAGTCGTGTCAATTCTGACCGCTGCTTAATGTTTCTTACCTTTAGCAAATATGGCTCAAATTCAAAATATAGAGATATGACGTAATACGGCGAGTCATTCGAGACTCCTCGGAACTTCAACACAAACACAAATCCACTCTGAAGCTTCGGGGATTTACGTGCGTGACGAATTAACGTGATGGATGACTTGCATTGGGCTGAGTTTGGTTTGGCATATATTGAAAACTACCCGACGCTTACAATGTTCATGCCAACCAACTTAAAGCTGTAAATTACTGTAGCCTACCTTTGGTTTCTGTCTGGTTATGATATTTAAGTTAAATGTATGTATATATGTTACTTTTCCTCTTATGGCAAATGTTTTGGCCAGAGAGTAATAAGCAAAACTATCTAGATGTAATTAGAAAGGAAATAAAAGCCATTAAGCGTCTATTAGTTTATTCCAAAATTCAGCTGGATCCTGAGTTTATTATGATCAGATCTAATAAAAAACACTGAGTGTTTTAATAATTCTCAAATCACAATTGATATTTTTCTAAATATTTATATTTATATATTTTACTTATTTACCCATTCTGGGTTTTCACTCAAACAACCTGTTGCCAGTTACCACCAGAAGGTCGTGGGTTTCCTCTGGGCATAAAGCCCGGTTTCCTCCCACAATAAAACTGGCAACGCCGCCATACAAGTGAAATAATCTTGGGCGCGGCGTAAAACACCAAGCATTTTGGAGGCTTATGTCACTTTAATGTTCAAGTTCAAGTTCATTTATTTCACTCAAACCACGCCAGGTGGTAACAAAGGTACATTAAATAGTATGTATAGTAACAGGTCAACATGGCGGTTGTCAGACATACGTCATACAATTATTTGGTACATGAAATATATCGTGATAGTCCTTGCTTTATAAACTTAACAAATTTACACAGAGTTGATTTGCTTCCATTTAACAACAGTTTAAAATGATTTAGGTCTTTAAATCTTACATAATAAGGTGGAATTTACATTTCTCTTAAATCGTGCAAAAGATTACATTCTACAACAAAATGAAACTCGTCACCTACTTTTCTTTCGTTACAGAGTTTACAAAATCGTCCTTCGCGAGGAGTATTTGTATATCGACCAGTTTCAATTGGAAGGCAATGATTGGATAATCTAAATCTGGCTAAGACAAGACTCTGTTTGTATTGAAGATTTGTAATGTAATGTTCCATCTCGAAATCTTTTTTAAAAAGCTTATAGAGATAGCATTTTGGGCTTTCGTTAATTACAGACATCCACTCTTGAATATATTGACCACGGAGTCTTGTCTTTACTAATTTAGTGATCCAAGTGGCGTTCTTGGTTTTCACATCGCACCATAGATGTCCCATGCCACAATTGTTTAAAATATCTTGAACATACAAAAGCCATGGTGAAGAATGAATCGTAGAGAGTACATAAATATTTCAACATTAAATGACTGAGTTTAGTTTCACTGTCATTTGCTAATTTACACCAAAACTGAACCATTCTAGTTTTTATTGTAAAGATAGAGGGTATCGACCCAATTCACCAAGAACCATTGCATTCATTGTAGATGTTTTTACACCAAGCATATGTTTACAAAATGTTAGCTGGACCTTATCTATTACATCTGTGTTAGTATGGCCCCACCCTTCACACTTGTATGTAAGGATTGTTAAAACTAAAATATCAATAAGATACAACTGGAGCTCAATAGATAGAAGATGTTCTCTGCTCTTTCCAATTAAAGCATACATAGCTTGAAGTACTCCACTTTAATCCTGACTGTTTAAATCTAAGGAAGTTCTCACGACTTATTGTTCACTTTATTTCCTCTCGCTGTGAGCTCTGCTAGTGGTATAACTTCGCCGTTCTATTCTCTCCTACGACACGAGAGTAACTCAGCAGGTAGGGAGTTTATTTGGTGAGTTATGTTTTCCAACTCGCGAGATTAAGTGAGATCCCCAGCAGAGAGATTGAGGGCACCTTAAACCAAGTAGACGGAGTGAGTTGTATTTCAATACGCTTGGATTTGTATGCCCCGAGCAAGAGTTCAATTCCGGTTGCCGCCTCCCCATGCTAGCTATAATGTGTGCTTTGCTCAATGTCTCTTTAAAACAAAAGAACCTACAAACACACGGTGTAATGTCCGCTCTGTGTCTCATTTAACTAGATGAGATTTGCTCACGTTGTCATAACAAAAATTATATTTAAAGGGATCCGTTTTCGGTAGCCGACAATCACCTTTGCTGCCTCAGTCCTTACAACACCTGATCAAACCCTGCTTTGGAAACATACATAAAATATCTGTCAAAGCTATTTTCATAAAGAAAAATGTACGAGTGTTCAGAGTACAGTTCTGATTTGTGCGATGGGGTTTTATTTTCCAAATTTATACCGACAAGAATAGATTTTGATGATGAAGATTCTCGAGACAGTGGATTAGGAGAAGAGAGCTACAAGTGTCTTTCTCCATTATCAGATGACCAATTATCGATCAAATCCCCTTCTACAAAATCACCATTAAAACAGAATTTTAGATTTATTCAAAGTTTGGTAAGTTTATAGAAGGATATCACGATCACGTTTTCTGACATTTTAGTTTGAAATAACAATAGCGTCTCTGTGTAAATGCTACTTGGTTTTTGTTTTCAAATACATATGTTGATTTTGTTTCAGAACTTTGACAGCCCTGATTCCAAATGTCGCTCGTTGTTTCTCGGATTTGATTCTCCTGACTTCAATTTATCCGCCTCACTTACTCCCTTTTCTTCCAGAAATCAGGTAAACATTTACGTGATGTAATGGGTTGCTTTTTATCTTCTCATTTTACTAATTGATACAATGTTGAATAAATTACTATTAGAATTAGAAATTATATGAATATCTGCTCATTTCTTCAGAGTCGTCCCAACCGTAAGAGACAAAGTCCATGTATCGACGAGGAAGAGACAACACCTCTTATAAAACGCAGAAGATGTCTTGATACTTTGGATTTACCCGAGGTTAACAGCGAAAGTGGTTTTGCATCAGTGTGTCACCTAGCAACGGAAACCCATATCAAGACGACCTTAGACCGAGTATCTACTAACGCCAACTTGATCAGTGATGGAAGTAAAAGTTGTTGTCTTCCCACAATCCCCAGCAAACATCAAGATTTGAAATCCATTTCTCCACAAACACTCGCCGATGTTGTAAACAACGAGTATGATGACGTCATTGGAAACTACGTCATTGTGGACTGTCGCTACCCCTACGAATTTAATGGTGGTCATATAAAGGTATGACAGCATGAATTTATATTCGCTTTTCTGATAACCATTCATGCTACAACCGATTATGCGAATACATTTGTTATTAATAATACGTTTTAATAATAGTTTGTAATTTTCTATCGCCAGGGTGCCAGAAACTACTATACTAGAGAACTTTTAATGGAAGAGTTAGTTGAAAAGCAACTTCATAGCGACGAACCACATAAAAGAACCGTCTTGATATTTCACTGTGAATTCTCATCGGAAAGAGGACCAAAACTGTAAGTATCATTCAGTTGTGCAATTACTTCGTTTTTGAAGACCATAACTATTCTGATTCAATTATCTAGTTTGCCATTTTGAATAATTCCTTAATAAAATGGTAATTGTTCTTTTTTTTCATATCTCGTTTTTTGCGATCAATGGACCGTGAACGTAATGCAGATTCCTACCCGTTCTTGTTTTACCCGGAAATCTACATTCTTCACGGTGGATACAAGGAGTTTTTCGCTACTCAAAAGGTAATATATCATCGATTTTATCATTTGAGACCAATCCATCGTTTTGAATTGATTGATAAAAATCTTTTAACATCAGACAGCGTCTTCTCATTCTCGTTTCCCATGTGTTTTCTTTTATAGCGAAGTTTTTTGAGTTATATGAATTTATTTTTTTTGTTTCAGGATTTGTGTTTCCCACAGACATATGTTCCAATGTTTGAGGATGGCTACAAAGAGGATTTGAAGAAATTCAAAGTCAAATCCAAATCCTGAGCTGGCGAGAAACAACGTCCAAAACTACGAAGAGGGTTCAATTTCTAAAAACAACGAGCCTGGTCTCTAATTTGTTGCTTTGTCTTGTTTTCATGTGGCTATAAGTGCAATTGTTGCTTATTTGTTTATTTTTTATGGCGGTCGTTAGCCATTTTATTTATATGAAGATTTTTTGTTGTTGTTATATTGGTTTATTATTTCGAATAAAATGAATTGTAATATTATAAAAACTAGTGTTTTGTCTTTTACATAGTAATATAATTTGTAAATTGTTGTTGATATCTGATCACTATAAACCGGTATGGGAAATTGAAGTCTTAAAGTGATCTGTGTGTGTAAGACTCGAGAAGATCGCAGTAGAAGTAATATTTTGAAAAAGACTTTATTATGAAAACAAGCAACTGAACATGTAATAACAAAAACAATGGTATAATGTTTAGGCCGTTGTGAATCGAATGAAAGCAGTAGACGAACAAAATCTGAATCTGAATCTTTATTAAGGCGTAAGCATCTCTGCCTTTTGCCTAAAATGTCATAAAATTGTACAATATTGTTTACACTTAATAATACAGTAACATGGCGTCCATTTAGTATATAGATTAGACGAAGAAAAATGGTTTTCTATAAGACAATTGGTCATATATATATACACATACATACATAAATACACATAAATATATATATATATATAGATTGCAACAATTTATGAGTGGGTATAAGGGTCCAAATGGTATACCTCATTTCCACACAACCAGAAACATGTCTCCTCCCACAATAAAACTGGCAACGCCGCCATACAAGTGAAATAATCTTGGGCGCGGCGTAAAACACCAAGCATTTTGGAGGCTTATGTCACTTTAATGTTCAAGTTCATTTATTTCACTCAAACCACGCCAGGTGGTAACAAAGGTACATTAAATAGTATGTATAGTAGCAGGTCAACATGGTGGTTGTCAGAGATACGTCATACAATTATTTGGTACATGAAATATATCGTGATAGTCCTTGCTTTATAAACTTAACAAATTTACACAGAGTTGATTTACTTCCATTTAACAACAGTTTAAAATGATTTAGATCTTTAAATCTTACATAATAAGGTGGAATTTACATTTCTCTTAAATCGTGCAAAAGATTACATTCTACAACAAAATGAAACTCGTCACATACTTTTCTTTCGTTACAGAGTTTACAAAATCGTCCTTCGCGAGGAGTATTTGTATATCGACCAGTTTCAATTGGAAGGCAATGATTGGATAATCTAAATCTGGCTAAGACAAGACTCTGTTTGTATTGAAGATTTGTAATGTAATGTCCCATCTCGAAATCTTTTTTAAAAAGCTTATAGAGATAGCATTTTGGGCTTTCGTTAATTACAGACATCCACTCTTGAATATATTGACCACGGAGTCTTGTCTTTACTAATTTAGTGATCCAAGTGGCGTTCTTGGTTTTCACATCGCACCATAGATGTCCCATGCCACAATTGTTTAAAATATCTTGAACATACAAAAGCCATGGTGAAGAATGAATCGTAGAGAGTACATAAATATTTAAACATTAAATGACTGAGTTTAGTTTCACTGTCATTTGCTAATTTACACCAAAACTGAACCATTCTAGTTTTTATTGTAAAGATAGAGGGTATCGACCCAATTCACCAAGAACCATTGCATTCATTGTAGATGTTTTTACACCAAGCATATGTTTTACAAAATGTTAGCTGGACCTTATCTATTACATCTGTGTTAGTATGGCCCCACCCTTCACACTTGTATGTAAGGATTGTTAAAACTAAAATATCAATAAGATACAACTGGAGCTCAATAGATAGAAGATGTTCTCTGCTCTTTCCAATTAAAGCATACATAGCTTGAAGTACTCCACTTTAATCCTGACTGTTTAAATCTAAGGAAGTTCTCACGACTTATTGTTCACTTTATTTCCTCTCGCTGTGAGCTCTGCTAGTGGTATAACTTCGCCGTTCTATTCTCGCCTACGACACGAGAGTAACTCAGCAGGTAGGGAGTTTATTTGGTGAGTTATGTTTTCCAACTCGCGAGATTAAGTGAGATCCACAGCAGAGAGATTGAGGGCACCTTAAACCAAGTAGACGGAGTGAGTTGTATTTCAATACGCTTGGATTTGTATGCCCCGAGCAAGAGTTCAATTCCGGTTGCCGCCTCCCCATGCTAGCTATAATGTGTGCTTTGCTCAATGTCTCTTTAAAACAAAAGAACCTACAAACACACGGTGTAATGTCCGCTCTGTGTCTCATTTAACTAGATGAGATTTGCTCACGTTGTCATAACAAAAATTATATTTAAAGGGATCCGTTTTCGGTAGCCGACAATCACCTTTGCTGCCTCAGTCCTTACAACACCTGATCAAACCCTGCTTTGGAAATATACATAAAATATCTGTCAAAGCTATTTTCATAAAGAAAAATGTACGAATGTTCAGAGTACAGTTCTAATTTGTGCGATGGGGTTTTATTTTCCAAATTTATACCGACAAGAATAGATTTTGATGATGAAGATTCTCGAGATAGTGGATTAGGAGAAGAGAGCTACAAGTGTCTTTCTCCATTATCAGATGACCAATTATCGATCAAATCCCCTTCTACAAAATCACCATTAAAACAGAATTTTAGATTTATTCAAAGTTTGGTAAGTTTATAGAAGGATATCACGATCACGTTTTCTGACATTTTAGTTTGAAATAACAATAGCGTCTCTGTGTAAATGCTACTTGGTTTTTGTTTTCAAATACATATGTTGATTTTGTTTCAGAACTTTGACAGCCCTGATTCCAAATGTCGCTCGTTGTTTCTCGGATTTGATTCTCCTGACTTCAATTTATCCGCCTCACTTACTCCCTTTTCTTCCAGAAATCAGGTAAACATTTACGTGATGTAATGGGTTGCTTTTTATCTTCTCATTTTACTAATTGATACAATGTTGAATAAATTACTATTAGAATTAGAAATTATATGAATATCTGCTCATTTCTTCAGAGTCGTCCCAACCGTAAGAAGCAAAGTCCATGTATCGACGAGGAAGAGACAACACCTCTTATAAAACGCAGAAGATGTCTTGATACTTTGGATTTACCCGAGGTTAACAGCGAAAGTGGGTTTGCATCAGTGTGTCACCTAGCAACGGAAGCCCATATCAAGACGACCTTAGACCGAGTATCTACTAACGCCAACTTGATCAGTGATGGAAGTAAAAGTTGTTGTCTTCCCACAATCCCCAGCAAACATCAAGATTTGAAATCCATTTCTCCACAAACACTCGCCGATGTTGTAAACAACGAGTATGATGACGTCATTGGAAACTACGTCATTGTGGACTGTCGCTACCCCTACGAATTTAATGGTGGTCATATAAAGGTATGACAGCATGAATTTATATTCGCTTTTCTGATAACCATTCATGCTACAACCGATTATGCGAATACATTTGTTATTAATAATACGTTTTAATAATAGTTTGTAATTTTCTATCGCCAGGGTGCCAGAAACTACTATACTAGAGAACTTTTAAAGGAAGAGTTAGTTGAAAAGCAACTTCATAGCGACGAACCACATAAAAGAACCGTCTTGATATTTCACTGTGAATTCTCATCGGAAAGAGGACCAAAACTGTAAGTATCATTCAGTTGTGCAATTACTTCGTTTTTGAAGACCATAACTATTCTGATTCAATTATCTAGTTTGCCATTTTGAATAATTCCTTAATAAAATGGTAATTGTTCTTTTTTTTCAGATCTCGTTTTTTGCGATCAATGGACCGTGAACGTAATGCAGATTCCTACCCGTTCTTGTTTTACCCGGAAATCTACATTCTTCACGGTGGATACAAGGAGTTTTTCGCTACTCAAAAGGTAATATATCATCGATTTTATCATTTGAGACCAATCCATCGTTTTGAATTGATTGATAAAAATCTTTTAACATCAGACAGCGTCTTCTCATTCTCGTTTCCCATGTGTTTTCTTTTATAGTGAAGTTTTTTGAGTTATATGAATTTATTTTTTTTGTTTCAGGATTTGTGTTTCCCACAGACATATGTTCCAATGTTTGAGGATGGCTACAAAGAGGATTTGAAGAAATTCAAAGTCAAATCCAAATCCTGGGCTGGCGAGAAACAACGTCCAAAACTACGAAGAGGGTTCAATTTCTAAAAACAACGAGCCTGGTCTCTAATTTGTTGCTTTGTCTTGTTTTCATGTGGCTATAAGTGCAATTGTTGCTTAATTGTTTATTTTTTATGGCGGTCGTTAGCCATTTTATTTATATGAAGATTTTTTGTTGTTGTTATATTGGTTTATTATTTCGAATAAAATGAAGTGTAATATTATAAAAACTAGTGTTTTGTCTTTTACATAGTAATATAATTTGTAAAATGTTGTTGATATCTGATCACTATAAACCGGTATGGGAAATTGAAGTCTTAAAGTGATCTGTGTGTGTAAGACTCGAGAAGATCGCAGTAGAAGTAATATTTTGAAAAAGACTTTATTATGAAAACAAGCAACTGAACATGTAATAACAAAAACAATGGTATAATGTTTAGGCCGTTGTGAATCGAATGAAAGCAGTAGACGAACAAAATCTGAATCTGAATCTTTATTAAGGCGTAAGCATCTCTGCCTTTTGCCTAAAATGTCATAAAAATGTACAATATTGTTTACACTTAATAATACAGTAACATGGCGTCCATTTAGTATATAGATTAGACGAAGACAAATGGTTTTCTATAAGACAATTGGTCATATATATATACACATACATACATAAATACACATAAATATATATATATATAGATTGCAACAATTTATGAGTGGGTATAAGGGTCCAAATAGTATACCTCATTTCCACACAACCAGAAACATGTCTCCATGGCTATTTTAGACAAGAAGATTTTCCCCGTGCTCGCGTGTTTCAGTGTTCATTATTATATATAAATATATATAGATAAATAAAAGATAGATATCTGCCCAGGATTAAATATGAAAAACGAAAAGAAATGACACTGACAACGATAAATCCGTTACCGGTTTCACCACGTCATTGGTGGCTCATCAGACGTTTAATAATTCAAATTTAACGTTCATACATTTTATATACAGGTTACGTCATACGATTACGTCAAATCCACAGTTGAACAGAACGTTTTCCTTCGTTCAGTTTGACGTTGTTCGTCATACAGTTTGATTTTAAATATTTGTAACGTTCATGCACAACAAGTTACGTCGTACAATGACGTTAAAAAGAATATAGTCCGTTATGCTGTTAGAATTTAAAAATAACATACACTGACATGGAATTGAATAGAATGTTTTTTTCGGTCACCTTGACACTTTCCGTTATACTGATTGCATTTGAATTTAACCATAGTATCTATACATTGATATAAAATTGAGAATTAAATAAAATCAATTTGGTAGTTCATTTAAATTGCAATTGAATTTTTTCCGGAAAAATGTTTCTTTTTGTATTCTGAAATCCTTATCATTTTTCGTTACTTTGTAAAATGGAAAAATAGTAAATTGTCCATTTCCACATTCATCAATATGTCTACTTAGACCAATTTGTCGAGTTTCAGGGTCTCGTATCTGTTGTTTATGCACGGTTACTCTATTCCTCAGAATATCTCCAGTCTGTCCAACATAATTTTCACCACAACCACCGCATGTAATGACATATATCACATTACTTACTTTACAAGTCATGTTAAATTGAACCTCAAAGACCTTATCTGTTCCCTTGAATTTAAATTGTTTGCCTTCCAGTATGTATTCACAAGTTCCACATTTGTTTGATCCGCATTTCTTAACTCCACTCACTTCTTCTTCTTTCAAAGTGAAACGTGCTCTTGTTAGTATACTTTTCAAGTTCGGCCCTTGTCTTTTACTGTTGATAATTTTGACATCTTTTAAGCTGTCTTTGATTCGTTGATTACCGTTGAGCATCGGTAACCTATCCTTGATGAAATTAAATGCATTTGGGTTATTTGGATTATGTGTTGTTACCAATTGAATTGATTTTGTTTTATTACGTACTTCGTTCACGGTTCGAAGCTGCTCCTGTGGAATGGATTTTGCCTTTTCGATGCCAGAGAGTATCAATTTGTTCGGGTATCCTTGTTTCTCTAGTGTTGGTATGAGTTCTTTCAATCTACGATCTTTTAATTCACCGACATCCACTATTGTACATATTCGTCTTGCCAGATTGTATGGTATTCCCCGTCGTGTGTGACCTGGGTGACATGAGTGGAATGGTAGGTATTGTTTTGTATCGGTTTCCTTGGAGTATATGTCCGTCCTCAACTCCGTTCCTTCCTTGTAAACTAAGATATCTAGAAATGGTATTTTCGTGTCGTCTTCTTGACTTGTAAAAGAGATGTGTTCATTTAATGAGTTCAGTAATTCTTTTAATTTTTCGACGTTTCCGTTTTCTCGAGGTAAAATGATAAAACAGTCATCTAGGAAACGAAGCCAGTTGGTTACAAAGTAGTTGTTGAAAGTGGGTCCATACATTTCATTGACTTTGTGGTATAGTTTTTCTTCTAAATATGCCATCACTAGAGTTGCATATGTTGGTGCAAACTTTGTACCCATTGCTGTTCCCTTGATTTGGTTATACATGTTCCCGTTGAAATGGAAATTGTTATTCTTCAAAATTAGTTCGGTGCTTTTCAAAATGAAATTCTTTGGAAAACGATTGTCTAAGTTATTTGCGTGTTTTTCTATCCAAAACCCGATGGCTTCCCTTCCTAATTCATGAGAAATATTTGTGTACAGGCTAGAGACGTCAAAAGTTACTAATGTTGAATCGATACCAATATGTTTCGGTAATTTCTGAAGAAAATCTATGTCGTCCCGTACGTAGCTTTTGACGTTGCTTGTTAAAGGTTTAAGAATAATATCCATGAGGTAACTAAGTCGCTGTGTTGGGCATTCTGGTCCAGCTACAATTGGTCGGAATTTTAAGTCAATAGGGGATGTGACTAGGATGTATGTTGATTTCTGTTCTTTGATGGCGTTGATAATCAGTTCTGATTTATGGATTTTAGGCAATCCATAGAAATTACTAGTCTTGTTTTCAAAATTAGTCAGATAATCTATTTCCTTTTTAGTAAGATGACTCTTAAATTCTTCTGTTAATAACTTGATTTTTTTTCCGGAAAAAATTCAATTGCAATTTAAATGAACTACCAAATTGATTTTATTTAATTCTCAATTTTATATCAATGTATAGATACTATGGTTAAATTCAAATGCAATCAGTATAACGGAAAGTGTCAAGGTGACCAAAAAAACATTCTATTCAATTCCATGTCAGTGTATGTTATTTTTAAATTCTAACAGCATAACGGACTATATTCTTTTTAACGTCATTGTACGACGTAACTTGTTGTGCATGAACGTTACAAATATTTAAAATCAAACTGTATGACGAACAACGTCAAACTGAACGAAGGAAAACGTTCTGTTCAACTGTGGATTTGACGTAATCGTATGACGTAACCTGTATATAAAATGTATGAACGTTAAATTTGAATTATTAAACGTCTGATGAGCCACCAATGACGTGGTGAAACCGGTAACGGATTTATCGTTGTCAGTGTCATTTCTTTTCGTTTTTCATAAATATATATATATATATACATGCATATAGATTTATATCTTACACAATATATATCATGTACATTATATAATGGTATACCTCTTTTTAACACAATTTGATATACCTCTTTTTAACACAATTTGATATACCTCCTTTCAACACAATTTGATATACTTCTTTTTAACACAATTTGATATACCTCCTTTCAACACAATTTGATATACCTCTTTTTAACACAATTTGATATACCTCTTTTTAACACAATTTGATATACCTCCTTTCAAAACAATTTGATATACCTCTTTTTAACCCAATTTGATATACTCCCTTTCAACACAATTTGATATACCTCCTTTCAACACAATTTGATATACCTCTTTTTAACACAATTTGATATACCTCTTTTTAACACAATTTGATATACCTCCTTTCAAAACAATTTGATATACCTCTTTTTAACCCAATTTGATATACTCCCTTTCAACACAATTTGATATACCTCCTTTCAACACAATTTGATATACCTCTTTTTAACACAATTTGATATACCTCTTTTTAACACAATTTGATATACCTCTTTTTAACACAATTTGATATACCTCTTTTTAACACAATTCGATATACCTCTTTTTAACACAATTAGAAACTTATCTCAATGGTTATTTTAGATAAGAAGATTTTCCATGTACCCGTGTGTTTTAGTGATCATAAATATAATCAGTATACATTGTAATCTGTTCTCATTTTCAAAGCAGCCTGGATGAAGCGGGCTAATTTACGAAGTTTACTTTGTTGGTTTACGGCCAATAGTTCACAACATTTCATTACACTTGGTCTGTTGTAATAATATTTATCCAAAAACATTACACGAAGGTTGTGGTACAATGGGCATATTAATAAAAAATGATACTCGTCTTCAATGTCATTCAATAAACAAAAGTTGCATTTTCTCTCGTTTCTTGCTAGCCTATTATTTCCGTGCCGACCAATTCCGACCAATAACTTATGACTCGATGTTCTTAGTCGTGTCAATTCTGACCGCTGCTTAATGTTTCTTACCTTTAGCAAATATGGCTCAAATTCAAAATATAGAGATATGACGTAATACGGCGAGTCATTCGAGACTCCTCGGAACTTCAACACAAACACAAATCCACTCTGAAGCTTCGGGGATTTACGTGCGTGACGAATTAACGTGATGGATGACTTGCATTGGGCTGAGTTTGGTTTGGCATATATTGAAAACTACCCGACGCTTACAATGTTCATGCCAACCAACTTAAAGCTGTAAATTACTGTAGCCTACCTTTGGTTTCTGTCTGGTTATGATATTTAAGTTAAATGTATGTATATATGTTACTTTTCCTCTTATGGCAAATGTTTTGGCCAGAGAGTAATAAGCAAAACTATCTAGATGTAATTAGAAAGGAAATAAAAGCCATTAAGCGTCTATTAGTTTATTCCAAAATTCAGCTGGATCCTGAGTTTATTATGATCAGATCTAATAAAAAACACTGAGTGTTTTAATAATTCTCAAATCGCAATTGATATTTTTCTAAATATTTATATTTATATATTTTACTTATTTACCCATTCTGGGTTTTCACTCAAACAACCTGTTGCCAGTTACCACCAGAAGGTCGTGGGTTTCCTCTGGGCATAAAGCCCGGTTTCCTCCAACAATAAAACTGGCAACGCCGCCATACAAGTGAAATAATCTTGGGCGCGGCGTAAAACACCAAGCATTTTGGAGGCTTATGTCACTTTAATGTTCAAGTTCAAGTTCATTTATTTTACTCAAACCACGCCAGGTGGTAACAAAGGTACATTAAATAGTATGTATAGTAACAGGTCAACATGGCGGTTGTCAGACATACGTCATACAATTATTTGGTACATGAAATATATCGTGATAGTCCTTGCTTTATAAACTTAACAAATTTACACAGAGTTGATTTGCTTCCATTTAACAACAGTTTAAAATGATTTAGGTCTTTAAATCTTACATAATAAGGTGGAATTTACATTTCTCTTAAATCGTGCAAAAGATTACATTCTACAACAAAATGAAACTCGTCACATACTTTTCTTTCGTTACAGAGTTTACAAAATCGTCCTTCGCGAGGAGTATTTGTATATCGACCAGTTTCAATTGGAAGGCAATGATTGGATAATCTAAATCTGGCTAAGACAAGACTCTGTTTGTATTGAAGATTTGTAATGTAATGTTCCATCTCGAAATCTTTTTTAAAAAGCTTATAGAGATAGCATTTTGGGCTTTCGTTAATTACAGACATCCACTCTTGAATATATTGACCACGGATTCTTGTCTTTACTAATTTAGTGATCCAAGTGGCGTTCTTGGTTTTCACATCGCACCATAGATGTCCCATGCCACAATTGTTTAAAATATCTTGAACATACAAAAGCCATGGTGAAGAATGAATCGTAGAGAGTACATAAATATTTAAACATTAAATGACTGAGTTTAGTTTCACTGTCATTTGCTAATTTACACCAAAACTGAACCATTCTAGTTTTTATTGTAAAGATAGAGGGTATCGACCCAATTCACCAAGAACCATTGCATTCATTGTAGATGTTTTTACACCAAGCATATGTTTACAAAATGTTAGCTGGACCTTATCTATTACATCTGTGTTAGTATGGCCCCACCCTTCACACTTGTATGTAAGGATTGTTAAAACTAAAATATCAATAAGATACAACTGGAGCTCAATAGATAGAAGATGTTCTCTGCTCTTTCCAATTAAAGCATACATAGCTTGAAGTACTCCACTTTAATCCTGACTGTTTAAATCTAAGGAAGTTCTCACGACTTATTGTTCACTTTATTTCCTCTCGCTGTGAGCTCTGCTAGTGGTATAACTTCGCCGTTCTATTCTCGCCTACGACACGAGAGTAACTCAGCAGGTAGGGAGTTTATTTGGTGAGTTATGTTTTCCAACTCGCGAGATTAAGTGAGATCCCCAGCAGAGAGATTGAGGGCACCTTAAACCAAGTAGACGGAGTGAGTTGTATTTCAATACGCTTGGATTTGTATGCCCCGAGCAAGAGTTCAATTCCGGTTGCCGCCTCCCCATGCTAGCTATAATGTGTGCTTTGCTCAATGTCTCTTTAAAACAAAAGAACCTACAAGCACACGGTGTAATGTCCGCTCTGTGTCTCATTTAACTAGATGAGATTTGCTCACGTTGTCATAACAAAAATTATATTTAAAGGGATCCGTTTTCGGTAGCCGACAATCACCTTTGCTGCCTCAGTCCTTACAACACCTGATCAAACCCTGCTTTGGAAACATACATAAAATATCTGTCAAAGCTATTTTCATAAAGAAAAATGTACGAATGTTCAGAGTACAGTTCTGATTTGTGCGATGGGGTTTTATTTTCCAAATTTATACCGACAAGAATAGATTTTGATGATGAAGATTCTCGAGACAGTGGATTAGGAGAAGAGAGCTACAAGTGTCTTTCTCCATTATCAGATGACCAATTATCGATCAAATCCCCTTCTACAAAATCACCATTAAAACAGAATTTTAGATTTATTCAAAGTTTGGTAAGTTTATAGAAGGATATCAGGATCACGTTTTCTGACATTTTAGTTTGAAATAACAATAGCGTCTCTGTGTAAATGCTACTTGGTTTTTGTTTTCAAATACATATGTTGATTTTGTTTCAGAACTTTGACAGCCCTGATTCCAAATGTCGCTCGTTGTTTCTCGGATTTGATTCTCCTGACTTCAATTTATCCGCCTCACTTACTCCCTTTTCTTCCAGAAATCAGGTAAACATTTATGTGATGTAATGGGTTGCTTTTTATCTTCTCATTTTACTAATTGATACAATGTTGAATAAATTACTATTAGAATTAGAAATTATATGAATATCTGCTCATTTCTTCAGAGTCGTCCCAACCGTAAGAGACAAAGTCCATGTATCGACGAGGAAGAGACAACACCTCTTATAAAACGCAGAAGATGTCTTGATACTTTGGATTTACCCGAGGTTAACAGCGAAAGTGGGTTTGCATCAGTGTGTCACCTAGCAACGGAAACCCATATCAAGACGACCTTAGACCGAGTATCTGCTAACGCCAACTTGATCAGTGATGGAAGTAAAAGTTGTTGTCTTCCCACAATCCCCAGCAAACATCAAGATTTGAAATCCATTTCTCCACAAACACTCGCCGATGTTGTAAACAACGAGTATGATAACGTCATTGGAAACTACGTCATTGTGGACTGTCGCTACCCCTACGAATTTAATGGTGGTCATATAAAGGTATGACAGCATGAATTTATATTCGCTTTTCTGATAACCATTCATGCTACAACCGATTATGCGAATACATTTGTTATTAATAATACGTTTTAATAATAGTTTGTAATTTTCTATAGCCAGGGTGCCAGAAACTACTATACTAGAGAACTTTTAATGGAAGAGTTAGTTGAAAAGCAACTTCATAGCGACGAACCACATAAAAGAACCGTCTTGATATTTCACTGTGAATTCTCATCGGAAAGAGGACCAAAACTGTAAGTATCATTCAGTTGTGCAATTACTTCGTTTTTTAAGACCATAACTATTCTGATTCAATTATCTAGTTTGCCATTTTGAATAATTCCTTAATAAAATGGTAATTGTTCTTTTTTTTCAGATCTCGTTTTTTGCGATCAATGGACCGTGAACGTAATGCAGATTCCTACCCGTTCTTGTTTTACCCGGAAATCTACATTCTTCACGGTGGATACAAGGAGTTTTTCGCTACTCAAAAGGTAATATATCATCGATTTTATCATTTGAGACCAATCCATCGTTTTGAATTGATTGATAAAAATCTTTTAACATCAGACAGCGTCTTCTCATTCTCGTTTCCCATGTGTTTTCTTTTATAGTGAAGTTTTTTGAGTTATATGAATTTATTTTTTTTGTTTCAGGATTTGTGTTTCCCACAGACATATCAAAGAGGATTTGAAGAAATTCAAAGTCAAATCCAAATCCTGGGCTGGCGAGAAACAACGTCCAAAACTACGAAGAGGGTTCAATTTCTAAAAACAACGAGCCTGGTCTCTAATTTGTTGCTTTGTCTTGTTTTCATGTGGCTATAAGTGCAATTGTTGCTTATTTGTTTATTTTTTATGGCGGTCGTTAGCCATTTTATTTATATGAAGATTTTTTGTTGTTGTTATATTGGTTTATTATTTCGAATAAAATGAATTGTAATATTATAAAAACTAGTGTTTTGTCTTTTACATAGTAGTATAATTTGTAAAATGTTGTTGATATCTGATCACTATAAACCGGTATGGGAAATTGAAGTCTTAAAGTGATCTGTGCGTGTAAGACTCGAGAAGATCGCAGTAGAAGTAATATTTTGAAAAAGACTTTATTATGAAAACAAGCAACTGAACATGTAATAACAAAAACAATGGTATAATGTTTAGGCCGTTGTGAATCGAATGAAAGCAGTAGACAAACAAAATCTGAATCTTTATTAAGGCGTAAGCATCTCTGCCTTTTGCCTAAAATGTCATAAAAATGTACAATATTGTTTACACTTAATAATACAGTAACATGGCGTCCATTTAGTATATAGATTAGACGAAGACAAATGGTTTTCTATAAGACAATTGGTCATATATATATACACATACATACATAAATACACATAAATATAGATATATATTGCAACAATTTATGAGTGTGTATAAGGGTCCAAATGGTATACCTCATTTCCACACAACCAGAAACATGTCTCCTCCCACAATAAAACTGGCAACGCCGCCATACAAGTGAAGTAATCTTGGGCGCGGCGTAAAACACCAAGCATTTTGGAGGCTTATGTCACTTTAATGTTCAAGTTCAAGTTCATTTATTTCACTCAAACCACGCCAGGTGGTAACAAAGGTACATTAAATAGTATGTATAGTAACAGGTCAACATGGTGGTTGTCAGACATACGTCATACAATTATTTGGTACATGAAATATATCGTGATAGTCCTTGCTTTATAAACTTAACAAATTTACACAGAGTTGATTTACTTCCATTTAACAACAGTTTAAAATGATTTAGGTCTTTAAATCTTACATAATAAGGTGGAATTTACATTTCTCTTAAATCGTGCAAAAGATTACATTCTACAACAAAATGAAACTCGTCACATACTTTTCTTTCGTTACAGAGTTTACAAAATCGTCCTTCGCGAGGAGTATTTGTATATCGACCAGTTTCAATTGGAAGGCAATGATTGGATAATCTAAATCTGGCTAAGACAAGACTCTGTTTGTATTGAAGATTTGTAATGTAATGTTCCATCTCGAAATCTTTTTTAAAAAGCTTATAGAGATAGCATTTTGGGCTTTCGTTAATTACAGACATCCACTCTTGAATATATTGACCACGGAGTCTTGTCTTTACTAATTTAGTGATCCAAGTGGCGTTCTTGGTTTTCACATCGCACCATAGATGTCCCATGCCACAATTGTTTAAAATATCTTGAACATACAAAAGCCATGGTGAAGAATGAATCGTAGAGAGTACATAAATATTTAAACATTAAATGACTGAGTTTAGTTTCACTGTCATTTGCTAATTTACACCAAAACTGAACCATTCTAGTTTTTATTGTAAAGATAGAGGGTATCGACCCGATTCACCAAGAACCATTGCATTCATTGTAGATGTTTTTACACCAAGCATATGTTTACAAAATGTTAGCTGTACCTTATCTATTACATCTGTGTTAGTATGGCCCCACCCTTCACACTTGTATGTAAGGATTGTTAAAACTAAAATATCAATAAGATACAACTGGAGCTCAATAGATAGAAGATGTTCTCTGCTCTTTCCAATTAAAGCATACATAGCTTGAAGTACTCCACTTTAATCCTGACTGTTTAAATCTAAGGAAGTTCTCACGACTTATTGTTCACTTTATTTCCTCTCGCTGTGAGCTCTGCTAGTGGTATAACTTCGCCGTTCTATTCTCGCCTACGACACGAGAGTAACTCAGCAGGTAGGGAGTTTATTTGGTGAGTTATGTTTTCCAACTCGCGAGATTAAGTGAGATCCCCAGCAGAGAGATTGAGGGCACCTTAAACCAAGTAGACGGAGTGAGTTGTATTTCAATACGCTTGGATTTGTATGCCCCGAGCAAGAGTTCAATTCCGGTTGCCGCCTCCCCATGCTAGCTATAATGTGTGCTTTGCTCAATGTCTCTTTAAAACAAAAGAACCTACAAACACACGGTGTAATGTCCGCTCTGTGTCTCATTTAACTAGATGAGATTTGCTCACGTTGTCATAACAAAAATTATATTTAAAGGGATCCGTTTTCGGTAGCCGACAATCACCTTTGCTGCCTCAGTCCTTACAACACCTGATCAAACCCTGCTTTGGAAACATACATAAAATATCTGTCAAAGCTATTTTCATAAAGAAAAATGTACGAGTGTTCAGAGTACAGTTCTGATTTGTGCGATGGGGTTTTATTTTCCAAATTTATACCGACAAGAATAGATTTTGATGATGAAGATTCTCGAGACAGTGGATTAGGAGAAGAGAGCTACAAGTGTCTTTCTCCATTATCAGATGACCAATTATCGATCAAATCCCCTTCTACAAAATCACCATTAAAACAGAATTTTAGATTTATTCAAAGTTTGGTAAGTTTATAGAAGGATATCACGATCACGTTTTCTGACATTTTAGTTTGAAATAACAATAGCGTCTCTGTGTAAATGCTACTTGGTTTTTGTTTTCAAATACATATGTTGATTTTGTTTCAGAACTTTGACAGCCCTGATTCCAAATGTCGCTCGTTGTTTCTCGGATTTGATTCTCCTGACTTCAATTTATCCGCCTCACTTACTCCCTTTTCTTCCAGAAATCAGGTAAACATTTACGTGATGTAATGGGTTGCTTTTTATCTTCTCATTTTACTAATTGATACAACGTTGAATAAATTACTATTAGAATTAGAAATTATATGAATATCTGCTCATTTCTTCAGAGTCGTCCCAACCGTAAGAGACAAAGTCCATGTATCGACGAGGAAGAGACAACACCTCTTATAAAACGCAGAAGATGTCTTGATACTTTGGATTTACCCGAGGTTAACAGCGAAAGTGGTTTTGCATCAGTGTGTCACCTAGCAACGGAAACCCATATCAAGACGACCTTAGACCGAGTATCTACTAACGCCAACTTGATCAGTGATGGAAGTAAAAGTTGTTGTCTTCCCACAATCCCCAGCAAACATCAAGATTTGAAATCCATTTCTCCACAAACACTCGCCGATGTTGTAAACAACGAGTATGATGACGTCATTGGAAACTACGTCATTGTGGACTGTCGCTACCCCTACGAATTTAATGGTGGTCATATAAAGGTATGACAGCATGAATTTATATTCGCTTTTCTGATAACCATTCATGCTACAACCGATTATGCGAATACATTTGTTATTAATAATACGTTTTAATAATAGTTTGTAATTTTCTATCGCCAGGGTGCCAGAAACTACTATACTAGAGAACTTTTAATGGAAGAGTTAGTTGAAAAGCAACTTCATAGCGACGAACCACATAAAAGAACCGTCTTGATATTTCACTGTGAATTCTCATCGGAAAGAGGACCAAAACTGTTAGTATCATTCAGTTGTGCAATTACTTCGTTTTTGAAGACCATAACTATTCTGATTCAATTATCTAGTTTGCCATTTTGAATAATTCCTTAATAAAATGGTAATTGTTCTTTTTTTTCAGATCTCATTTTTTGCGATCAATGGCCCGTGAACGTAATGCAGATTCCTACCCGTTCTTGTTTTACCCGGAAATCTACATTCTTCACGGTGGATACAAGGAGTTTTTCGCTACTCAAAAGGTAATATATCATCGATTTTATCATTTGAGACCAATCCATCGTTTTGAATTGATTGATAAAAATCTTTTAACATCAGACAGCGTCTTCTCATTCTCGTTTCCCATGTGTTTTCTTTTATAGTGAAGTTTTTTGAGTTATATGAATTTATTTTTTTTTGTTTCAGGATTTGTGTTTCCCACAGACATATGTTCCAATGTTTGAGGATGGCTACAAAGAGGATTTGAAGAAATTCAAAGTCAAATCCAAATCCTGGGCTGGCGAGAAACAACGTCCAAAACTACGAAGAGGGTTCAATTTCTAAAAACAACGAGCCTGGTTTCTAATTTGTTGCTTTGTCTTGGTTTCATGTGGCTATAAGTGCAATTGTTGCTTATTTGTTTATTTTTTATGGCGGTCGTTAGCCATTTTATTTATATGAAGATTTTTTGTTGTTGTTATATTGGTTTATTATTTCGAATAAAATGAATTGTAATATTATAAAAACTAGTGTTTTGTCTTTTACATAGTAATATAATTTGTAAAATGTTGTTGATATCTGATCACTATAAACCGGTATGGGAAATTGAAGTCTTAAAGTTATCTGTGTGTGTAAGACTCGAGAAGATCGCAGTAGAAGTAATATTTTGAAAAAGACTTTATTATGAAAACAAGCAACTGAACATGTAATAACAAAAACAATGGTATAATGTTTAGGCCGTTGTGAATCGAATGAAAGCAGTAGACGAACAAAATCTGAATCTGAATCTTTATTAAGGCGTAAGCATCTCTGCCTTTTGCCTAAAATGTCATAAAAATGTACAATATTGTTTACACTTAATAATACAGTAACATGGCGTCCATTTAGTATATAGATTAGACGAAGACAAATGGTTTTCTATAAGACAATTGGTCATATATATATATACACATACATACATAAATACACATAAATATATATATATATAGATTGCAACAATTTATGAGTGGGTATAAGGGTCCAAATAGTATACCTCATTTCCACACAACCAGAAACATGTCTCCATGGCTATTTTAGACAAGAAGATTTTCCCCGTGCTCGCGTGTTTCAGTGTTCATTATTATATATAAATATATATATATATATACATGCATATAGATTTATATCTTACACAATATATATCATGTACATTATATAATGGTATACCTCTTTTTAACACAATTTGATATACCTCTTTTTAACACAATTTGATATACCTCCTTTCAACACAATTTGATATACTTCTTTTTAACACAATTTGATATACCTCCTTTCAACACAATTTGATATACCTCTTTTTAACACAATTTGATATACCTCTTTTTAACACAATTTGATATACCTCCTTTCAAAACAATTTGATATACCTCTTTTTAACCCAATTTGATATACTCCCTTTCAACACAATTTGATATACCTCCTTTCAACACAATTTGATATACCTCTTTTTAACACAATTTGATATACCTCTTTTTAACACAATTTGATATACCTCTTTTTAACACAATTTGATATACCTCTTTTTAACACAATTCGATATACCTCTTTTTAACACAATTAGAAACTTATCTCAATGGTTATTTTAGATAAGAAGATTTTCCCTGTACCCGTGTGTTTTAGTGATCATAAATATAATCAGTATACATTGTAATCTGTTCTCATTTTCAAAGCAGCCTGGATGAAGCGGGCTAATTTACGAAGTTTACTTTGTTGGTTTACGGCCAATAGTTCACAACATTTCATTACACTTGATCTGTTGTAATAATATTTATCCAAAAACATTACACGAAGGTTGTGGTACAATGGGCATATTAATAAAAAATGATACTCGTCTTCAATGTCATTCAATAAACAAAAGTTGCATTTTCTCTCGTTTCTTGCTAGCCTATTACTTCCGTGCCGACCAATTCCGACCAATAACTTATGACTCGATGTTCTTAGTCGTGTCAATTCTGACCGCTGCTTAATGTTTCTTACCTTTAGCAAATATGGCTCAAATTCAAAATATAGAGATATGACGTAATACGGCGAGTCATTCGAGACTCCTCGGAACTTCAACACAAACACAAATCCACTCTGAAGCTTCGGGGATTTACGTGCGTGACGAATTAACGTGATGGATGACTTGCATTGGGCTGAGTTTGGTTTGGCATATATTGAAAACTACCCGACGCTTACAATGTTCATGCCAACCAACTTAAAGCTGTAAATTACTGTAGCCTACCTTTGGTTTCTGTCTGGTTATGATATTTAAGTTAAATGTATGTATATATGTTACTTTTCCTCTTATGGCAAATGTTTTGGCCAGAGAGTAATAAGCAAAACTATCTAGATGTAATTAGAAAGGAAATAAAAGCCATTAAGCGTCTATTAGTTTATTCCAAAATTCAGCTGGATCCTGAGTTTATTATGATCAGATCTAATAAAAAACACTGAGTGTTTTAATAATTCTCAAATCGCTTCCATTTAACAACAGTTTAAAATGATTTAGGTCTTTAAATCTTACATAATAAGGTGGAATTTACATTTCTCTTAAATCGTGCAAAAGATTACATTCTACAACAAAATGAAACTCGTCACATACTTTTCTTTCGTTACAGAGTTTACAAAATCGTCCTTCGCGAGGAGTATTTGTATATCGACCAGTTTCAATTGGAAGGCAATGATTGGATAATCTAAATCTGGCTAAGACAAGACTCTGTTTGTATTGAAGATTTGTAATGTAATGTTCCATCTCGAAATCTTTTTTAAAAAGCTTATAGAGATAGCATTTTGGGCTTTCGTTAATTACAGACATCCACTCTTGAATATATTGACCACGGAGTCTTGTCTTTACTAATTTAGTGATCCAAGTGGCGTTCTTGGTTTTCACATCGCACCATAGATGTCCCATGCCACAATTGTTTAAAATATCTTGAACATACAAAAGCCATGGTGAAGAATGAATCGTAGAGAGTACATAAATATTTAAACATTAAATGACTGAGTTTAGTTTCACTGTCATTTGCTAATTTACACCAAAACTGAACCATTCTAGTTTTTATTGTAAAGATAGAGGGTATCGACCCAATTCACCAAGAACCATTGCATTCATTGTAGATGTTTTTACACCAAGCATATGTTTACAAAATGTTAGCTGGACCTTATCTATTACATCTGTGTTAGTATGGCCCCACCCTTCACACTTGTATGTAAGGATTGTTAAAACTAAAATATCAATAAGATACAACTGGAGCTCAATAGATAGAAGATGTTCTCTGCTCTTTCCAATTAAAGCATACATAGCTTGAAGTACTCCACTTTAATCCTGACTGTTTAAATCTAAGGAAGTTCTCACGACTTATTGTTCACTTTATTTCCTCTCGCTGTGAGCTCTGCTAGTGGTATAACTTCGCCGTTCTATTCTCGCCTACGACACGAGAGTAACTCAGCAGGTAGGGAGTTTATTTGGTGAGTTATGTTTTCCAACTCGCGAGATTAAGTGAGATCCCCAGCAGAGAGATTGAGGGCACCTTAAACCAAGTAGACGGAGTGAGTTGTATTTCAATACGCTTGGATTTGTATGCCCCGAGCAAGAGTTCAATTTCGGTTGCCGCCTCCCCATGCTAGCTATAATGTGTGCTTTGCTCAATGTCTCTTTAAAACAAAAGAACCTACAAGCACACGGTGTAATGTCCGCTCTGTGTCTCATTTAACTAGATGAGATTTGCTCACGTTGTCATAACAAAAATTATATTTAAAGGGATCCGTTTTCGGTAGCCGACAATCACCTTTGCTGCCTCAGTCCTTACAACACCTGATCAAACCATGCTTTGGAAACATACATAAAATATCTGTCAAAGCTATTTTCATAAAGAAAAATGTACGAATGTTCAGAGTACAGTTCTGATTTGTGCGATGGGGTTTTATTTTCCAAATTTATACCGACAAGAATAGATTTTGATGATGAAGATTCTCGAGACAGTGGATTAGGAGAAGAGAGCTACAAGTGTCTTTCTCCATTATCAGATGACCAATTATCGATCAAATCCCCTTCTACAAAATCACCATTAAAACAGAATTTTAGATTTATTCAAAGTTTGGTAAGTTTATAGAAGGATATCACGATCACGTTTTCTGACATTTTAGTTTGAAATAACAATAGCGTCTCTGTGTAAATGCTACTTGGTTTTTGTTTTCAAATAGATATGTTGATTTTGTTTCAGAACTTTGACAGCCCTGATTCCAAATGTCGCTCGTTGTTTCTCGGATTTGATTCTCCTGACTTCAATTTATCCGCCTCACTTACTCCCTTTTCTTCCAGAAATCAGGTAAACATTTACGTGATGTAATGGGTTGCTTTTTATCTTCTCATTTTACTAATTGATACAATGTTGAATAAATTACTATTAGAATTAGAAATTATATGAATATCTGCTCATTTCTTCAGAGTCGTCCCAACCGTAAGAGACAAAGTCCATGTATCGACGAGGAAGAGACAACACCTCTTATAAAACGCAGAAGATGTCTTGATACTTTGGATTTACCCGAGGTTAACAGCGAAAGTGGGTTTGCATCAGTGTGTCACCTAGCAACGGAAACCCATATCAAGACGACCTTAGACCGAGTATCTACTAACGCCAACTTGATCAGTGATGGAAGTAAAAGTTGTTGTCTTCCCACAATCCCCAGCAAACATCAAGATTTGAAATCCATTTCTCCACAAACACTCGCCGATGTTGTAAACAACGAGTATGATGACGTCATTGGAAACTACGTCATTGTGGACTGTCGCTACCCCTACGAATTTAATGGTGGTCATATAAAGGTATGACAGCATGAATTTATATTCGCTTTTCTGATAACCATTCATGCTACAACCGATTATGCGAATACATTTGTTATTAATAATACGTTTTAATAATAGTTTGTAATTTTCTATCGCCAGGGTGCCAGAAACTACTATACTAGAGAACTTTTAATGGAAGAGTTAGTTGAAAAGCAACTTCATAGCGACGAACCACATAAAAGAACCGTCTTGATATTTCACTGTGAATTCTCATCGGAAAGAGGACCAAAACTGTAAGTATCATTCAGTTGTGCAATTACTTCGTTTTTGAAGACCATAACTATTCTGATTCAATTATCTAGTTTGCCAGTTTGAATAATTCCTTAATAAAATGGTAATTGTTCTTTTTTTTTCAGATCTCGTTTTTTGCGATCAATGGACCGTGAACGTAATGCAGATTCCTACCCGTTCTTGTTTTACCCGGAAATCTACATTCTTCACGGTGGATACAAGGAGTTTTTTGCTACTCAAAAGGTAATATATCATCGATTTTATCATTTGAGACCAATCCATCGTTTTGAATTGATTGATAAAAATCTTTTAACATCAGACAGCGTCTTCTCATTCTCGTTTCCCATGTGTTTTCTTTTATAGTGAAGTTTTTTGAGTTATATGAATTTATTTTTTTTGTTTCAGGATTTGTGTTTCCCACAGACATATGTTCCAATGTTTGAGGATGGCTACAAAGAGGATTTGAAGAAATTCAAAGTCAAATCCAAATCCTGGGCTGGCGAGAAACAACGTCCAAAACTACGAAGAGGGTTCAATTTCTAAAAACAACGAGCCTGGTCTCTAATTTGTTGCTTTGTCTTGTTTTCATGTGGCTATAAGTGCAATTGTTGCTTATTTGTTTATTTTTTATGGCGGTCGTTAGCCATTTTATTTATATGAAGATTTTTTGTTGTTGTTATATTGGTTTATTATTTCGAATAAAATGAATTGTAATATTATAAAAACTAGTGTTTTGTCTTTTACATAGTAATATAATTTGTAAAATGTTGTTGATATCTGATCACTATAAACCGGTATGGGAAATTGAAGTCTTAAAGTGATCTGTGTGTGTAAGACTCGAGAAGATCGCAGTAGAAGTAATATTTTGAAAAAGACTTTATTATGAAAACAAGCAACTGAACATGTAATAACAAAAACAATGGTATAATGTTTAGGCCGTTGTGAATCGAATGAAAGCAGTAGACGAACAAAATCTGAATCTGAATCTTTATTAAGGCGTAAGCATCTCTGCCTTTTGCCTAAAATGTCATAAAAATGTACAATATTGTTTACACTTAATAATACAGTAACATGGCGTCCATTTAGTATATAGATTAGACGAAGACAAATGGTTTTCTATAAGACAATTGGTCATATATATATACACATACATACATAAATACACATAAATATAGATATATATTGCAACAATTTATGAGTGTGTATAAGGGTCCAAATGGTATACCTCATTTCCACACAACCAGAAACATGTCTCCTCCCACAATAAAACTGGCAACGCCGCCATACAAGTGAAATAATCTTGGGCGCGGCGTAAAACACCAAGCATTTTGGAGGCTTATGTCACTTTAATGTTCAAGTTCAAGTTCATTTATTTCACTCCCCGCCAGGTGGTAACAAAGGTACATTAAATAGTATGTATAGTAACAGGTCAACATGGTGGTTGTCAGACATACGTCATACAATTATTTGGTACATGAAATATATCGTGATAGTCCTTGCTTTATAAACTTAACAAATTTACACAGAGTTGATTTACTTCCATTTAACAACAGTTTAAAATGATTTAGGTCTTTAAATCTTACATAATAAGGTGGAATTTACATTTCTCTTAAATCGTGCAAAAGATTACATTCTACAACAAAATGAAACTCGTCACATACTTTTCTTTCGTTACAGAGTTTACAAAATCGTCCTTCGCGAGGAGTATTTGTATATCGACCAGTTTCAATTGGAAGGCAATGATTGGATAATCTAAATCTGGCTAAGACAAGACTCTGTTTGTATTGAAGATTTGTAATGTAATGTTCCATCTCGAAATCTTTTTTAAAAAGCTTATAGAGATAGCATTTTGGGCTTTCGTTAATTACAGACATCCACTCTTGAATATATTGACCACGGAGTCTTGTCTTTACTAATTTAGTGATCCAAGTGGCGTTCTTGGTTTTCACATCGCACCATAGATGTCCCATGCCACAATTGTTTAAAATATCTTGAACATACAAAAGCCATGGTGAAGAATGAATCGTAGAGAGTACATAAATATTTAAACATTAAATGACTGAGTTTAGTTTCACTGTCATTTGCTAATTTACACCAAAACTGAACCATTCTAGTTTTTATTGTAAAGATAGAGGGTATCGACCCAATTCACCAAGAACCATTGCATTCATTGTAGATGTTTTTACACCAAGCATATGTTTACAAAATGTTAGCTGGACCTTATCTATTACATCTGTGTTAGTATGGCCCCACCCTTCACACTTGTATGTAAGGATTGTTAAAACTAAAATATCAATAAGATACAACTGGAGCTCAATAGATAGAAGATGTTCTCTGCTCTTTCCAATTAAAGCATACATAGCTTGAAGTACTCCACTTTAATCCTGACTGTTTAAATCTAAGGAAGTTCTCACGACTTATTGTTCACTTTATTTCCTCTCGCTGTGAGCTCTGCTAGTGGTATAACTTCGCCGTTCTATTCTCGCCTACGACACGAGAGTAACTCAGCAGGTAGGGAGTTTATTTGGTGAGTTATGTTTTCCAACTCGCGAGATTAAGTGAGATCCCCAGCAGAGAGATTGAGGGCACCTTAAACCAAGGTGAGTTGTATTTCAATACGCTTGGATTTGTATGCCCCGAGCAAGAGTTCAATTCCGGTTGCCGCCTCCCCATGCTAGCTATAATGTGTGCTTTGCTCAATGTCTCTTTAAAACAAAAGAACCTACAAACACACGGTGTAATGTCCGCTCTGTGTCTCATTTAACTAGATGAGATTTGCTCACGTTGTCATAACAAAAATTATATTTAAAGGGATCCGTTTTCGGTAGCCGACAATCACCTTTGCTGCCTCAGTCCTTACAACACCTGATCAAACCCTGCTTTGGAAACATACATAAAATATCTGTCAAAGCTATTTTCATAAAGAAAAATGTACGAGTGTTCAGAGTACAGTTCTGATTTGTGCGATGGGGTTTTATTTTCCAAATTTATACCGACAAGAATAGATTTTGATGATGAAGATTCTCGAGACAGTGGATTAGGAGAAGAGAGCTACAAGTGTCTTTCTCCATTATCAGATGACCAATTATCGATCAAATCCCCTTCTACAAAATCACCATTAAAACAGAATTTTAGATTTATTCAAAGTTTGGTAAGTTTATAGAAGGATATCACGATCACGTTTTCTGACATTTTAGTTTGAAATAACAATAGCGTCTCTGTGTAAATGCTACTTGGTTTTTGTTTTCAAATACATATGTTGATTTTGTTTCAGAACTTTGACAGCCCTGATTCCAAATGTCGCTCGTTGTTTCTCGGATTTGATTCTCCTGACTTCAATTTATCCGCCTCACTTACTCCCTTTTCTTCCAGAAATCAGGTAAACATTTACGTGATGTAATGGGTTGCTTTTTATCTTCTCATTTTACTAATTGATACTATGTTGAATAAATTACTATTAGAATTAGAAATTATATGAATATCTGCTCATTTCTTCAGAGTCGTCCCAACCGTAAGAGACAAAGTCCATGTATCGACGAGGAAGAGACAACACCTCTTATAAAACGCAGAAGATGTCTTGATACTTTGGATTTACCCGAGGTTAACAGCGAAAGTGGTTTTGCATCAGTGTGTCACCTAGCAACGGAAACCCATATCAAGACGACCTTAGACCGAGTATCTACTAACGCCAACTTGATCAGTGATGGAAGTAAAAGTTGTTGTCTTCCCACAATCCCCAGCAAACATCAAGATTTGAAATCCATTTCTCCACAAACACTCGCCGATGTTGTAAACAACGAGTATGATGACGTCATTGGAAACTACGTCATTGTGGACTGTCGCTACCCCTACGAATTTAATGGTGGTCATATAAAGGTATGACAGCATGAATTTATATTCGCTTTTCTGATAACCATTTATGCTACAACCGATTATGCGAATACATTTGTTATTAATAATACGTTTTAATAATAGTTTGTAATTTTCTATCGCCAGGGTGCCAGAAACTACTATACTAGAGAACTTTTAATGGAAGAGTTAGTTGAAAAGCAACTTCATAGCGACGAACCACATAAAAGAACCGTCTTGATATTTCACTGTGAATTCTCATCGGAAAGAGGACCAAAACTGTAAGTATCATTCAGTTGTGCAATTACTTCGTTTTTGAAGACCATAACTATTCTGATTCAATTATCTAGTTTGCCATTTTGAATAATTCCTTAATAAAATGGTAATTGTTCTTTTTTTTCAGATCTCGTTTTTTGCGATCAATGGACCGTGAACGTAATGCAGATTCCTACCCGTTCTTGTTTTACCCGGAAATCTACATTCTTCACGGTGGATACAAGGAGATTTTCGCTACTCAAAAGGTAATATATCATCGATTTTATCATTTGAGACCAATCCATCGTTTTGAATTGATTGATAAAAATCTTTTAACATCAGACAGCGTCTTCTCATTCTCGTTTCCCATGTGTTTTCTTTTATAGTGAAGTTTTTTTAGTTATATGAATTTATTTTTTTTGTTTCAGGATTTGTGTTTCCCACAGACATATGTTCCAATGTTTGAGGATGGCTACAAAGAGGATTTGAAGAAATTCAAAGTCAAATCCAAATCCTGGGCTGGCGAGAAACAACGTCCAAAACTACGAAGAGGGTTCAATTTCTAAAAACAACGAGCCTGGTCTCTAATTTGTTGCTTTGTCTTGTTTTCATGTGGCTATAAGTGCAATTGTTGCTTATTTGTTTATTTTTTATGGCGGTCGTTAGCCATTTTATTTATATGAAGATTTTTTGTTGTTGTTATATTGGTTTATTATTTCGAATAAAATGAATTGTAATATTATAAAAACTAGTGTTTTGTTTTTTACATAGTAATATAATTTGTAAAATGTTGTTGATATCTGATCACTATAAACCGGTATGGGAAATTGAAGTCTTAAAGTTATCTGTGTGTGTAAGACTCGAGAAGATCGCAGTAGAAGTAATATTTTGAAAAAGACTTTATTATGAAAACAAGCAACTGAACATGTAATAACAAAAACAATGGTATAATGTTTAGGCCGTTGTGAATCGAATGAAAGCAGTAGACGAACAAAATCTGAATCTGAATCTTTATTAAGGCGTAAGCATCTCTGCCTTTTGCCTAAAATGTCATAAAAATGTACAATATTGTTTACATTTAATAATACAGTAACATGGCGTCCATTTAGTATATAGATTAGACGAAGACAAATGGTTTTCTATAAGACAATTGGTCATATATATATATACACATACATACATAAATACACATAAATATATATATATATAGATTTCAACAATTTATGAGTGGGTATAAGGGTCCAAATAGTATACCTCATTTCCACACAACCAGAAACATGTCTCCATGGCTATTTTAGACAAGAAGATTTTCCCCGTGCTCGCGTGTTTCAGTGTTCATTATTATATATAAATATATATATATATATACATGCATATAGATTTATATCTTACACAATATCTATCATGTACATTATATTATGGTATACCTCTTTTTAACACAATTTGATATACCTCTTTTTAACACAATTTGATATACCTCCTTTCAACACAATTTGATATACTTCTTTTTAACACAATTTGATATACCTCCTTTCAACACAATTTGATATACCTCTTTTTAACACAATTTGATATACCTCTTTTTAACACAATTTGATATACCTCCTTTCAAAACAATTTGATATACCTCTTTTTAACCCAATTTGATATACTCCCTTTCAACACAATTTGATATACCTCCTTTCAACACAATTTTATATACCTCTTTTTAACACAATTTGATATACCTCTTTTTAACACAATTTGATATACCTCTTTTTAACACAATTTGATATACCTCTTTTTAACACAATTCGATATACCTCTTTTTAACACAATTAGAAACTTATCTCAATGGTTATTTTAGATAAGAAGATTTTCCCTGTACCCGTGTGTTTTAGTGATCATAAATATAATCAGTATACATTGTAATCTGTTCTCATTTTCAAAGCAGCCTGGATGAAGCGGGCTAATTTACGAAGTTTACTTTGTTGGTTTACGGCCAATAGTTCACAACATTTCATTACACTTGGTCTGTTGTAATAATATTTATCCAAAAACATTACACGAAGGTTGTGGTACAATGGGCATATTAATAAAAAATGATACTCGTCTTCAATGTCATTCAATAAACAAAAGTTGCATTTTCTCTCGTTTCTTGCTAGCCTATTACTTCCGTGCCGACCAATTCCGACCAATAACTTATGACTCGATGTTCTTAGTCGTGTCAATTCTGACCGCTGCTTAATGTTTCTTACCTTTAGCAAATATGGCTCAAATTCAAAATATAGAGATATGACGTAATACGGCGAGTCATTCGAGACTCCTGGGAACTTCAACACAAACACAAATCCACTCTGAAGCTTCGGGGATTTACGTGCGTGACGAATTAACGTGATGGATGACTTGCATTGGGCTGAGTTTGGTTTGGCATATATTGAAAACTACCCGACGCTTACAATGTTCATGCCAACCAACTTAAAGCTGTAAATTACTGTAGCCTACCTTTGGTTTCTGTCTGGTTATGATATTTAAGTTACATGTATGTATATATGTTACTTTTCCTCTTATGGCAAATGTTTTGGCCAGAGAGTAATAAGCAAAACTATCTAGATGTAATTAGAAAGGAAATAAAAGCCATTAAGCGTCTATTAGTTTATTCCAAAATTCAACTGGATCCTGAGTTTATTATGATCAGATCTAATAAAAAACACTGAGTGTTTTAATAATTCTCAAATCGCTTCCATTTAACAACAGTTTAAAATGATTTAGGTCTTTAAATCTTACATAATAAGGTGGAATTTACATTTCTCTTAAATCGTGCAAAAGATTACATTCTACAACAAAATGAAACTCGTCACATACTTTTCTTTCGTTACAGAGTTTACAAAATCGTCCTTCGCGAGGAGTATTTGTATATCGACCAGTTTCAATTGGAAGGCAATGATTGGATAATCTAAATCTGGCTAAGACAAGACTCTGTTTGTATTGAAGATTTGTAATGTAATGTTCCATCTCGAAATCTTTTTAAAAAGCTTATAGAGATAGCATTTTGGGCTTTCGTTAATTACAGACATCCACTCTTGAATATATTGACCACGGAGTCTTGTCTTTACTAATTTAGTGATCCAAGTGGCGTTCTTGGTTTTCACATCGCACCATAGATGTCCCATGCCACAATTGTTTAAAATATCTTGAACATACAAAAGCCATGGTGAAGAATGAATCGTAGAGAGTACATAAATATTTAAACATTAAATGACTGAGTTTAGTTTCACTGTCATTTGCTAATTTACACCAAAACTGAACCATTATAGTTTTTATTGTAAAGATAGAGGGTATCGACCCAATTCACCAAGAACCATTGCATTCATTGTAGATGTTTTTACACCAAGCATATGTTTACAAAATGTTAGCTGGACCTTATCTATTACATCTGTGTTAGTATGGCCCCACCCTTCACACTTGTATGTAAGGATTGTTAAAACTAAAATATCAATAAGATACAACTGGAGCTCAATAGATAGAAGATGTTCTCTGCTCTTTCCAATTAAAGCATACATAGCTTGAAGTACTCCACTTTAATCCTGACTGTTTAAATCTAAGGAAGTTCTCACGACTTATTGTTCACTTTATTTCCTCTCGCTGTGAGCTCTGCTAGTGGTATAACTTCGCCGTTCTATTCTCGCCTACGACACGAGAGTAACTCAGCAGGTAGGGAGTTTATTTGGTGAGTTATGTTTTCCAACTCGCGAGATTAAGTGAGATCCCCAGCAGAGAGATTGAGGGCACCTTAAACCAAGTAGACGGAGTGAGTTGTATTTCAATACGCTTGGATTTGTATGCCCCGAGCAAGAGTTCAATTCCGGTTGCCGCCTCCCCATGCTAGCTATAATGTGTGCTTTGCTCAATGTCTCTTTAAAACAAAAGAACCTACAAGCACACGGTGTAATGTCCGCTCTGTGTCTCATTTAACTAGATGAGATTTGCTCACGTTGTCATAACAAAAATTATATTTAAAGGGATCCGTTTTCGGTAGCCGACAATCACCTTTGCTGCCTCAGTCCTTACAACACCTGATCAAACCATGCTTTGGAAACATACATAAAATATCTGTCAAAGCTATTTTCATAAAGAAAAATGTACGAATGTTCAGAGTACAGTTCTGATTTGTGCGATGGGGTTTTATTTTCCAAATTTATACCGACAAGAATAGATTTTGATGATGAAGATTCTCGAGACAGTGGATTAGGAGAAGAGAGCTACAAGTGTCTTTCTCCATTATCAGATGACCAATTATCGATCAAATCCCCTTCTACAAAATCACCATTAAAACAGAATTTTAGATTTATTCAAAGTTTGGTAAGTTTATAGAAGGATATCAGGATCACGTTTTCTGACATTTTAGTTTGAAATAACAATAGCGTCTCTGTGTAAATGCTACTTGGTTTTTGTTTTCAAATACATATGTTGATTTTGTTTCAGAACTTTGACAGCCCTGATTCCAAATGTCGCTCGTTGTTTCTCGGATTTGATTCTCCTGACTTCAATTTATCCGCCTCACTTACTCCCTTTTCTTCCAGAAATCAGGTAAACATTTACGTGATGTAATGGGTTGCTTTTTATCTTCTCATTTTACTAATTGATACAATGTTGAATAAATTACTATTAGAATTAGAAATTATATGAATATCTGCTCATTTCTTCAGAGTCGTCCCAACCGTAAGAGACAAAGTCCATGTATCGACGAGGAAGAGACAACACCTCTTATAAAACGCAGAAGATGTCTTGATACTTTGGATTTACCCGAGGTTAACAGCGAAAGTGGGTTTGCATCAGTGTGTCACCTAGCAACGGAAGCCCATATCAAGACGACCTTAGACCGAGTATCTACTAACGCCAACTTGATCAGTGATGGAAGTAAAAGTTGTTGTCTTCCCACAATCCCCAGCAAACATCAAGATTTGAAATCCATTTCTCCACAAACACTCGCCGATGTTGTAAACAACGAGTATGATGACGTCATTGGAAACTACGTCATTGTGGACTGTCGCTACCCCTACGAATTTAATGGTGGTCATATAAAGGTATGACAGCATGAATTTATATTCGCTTTTCTGATAACCATTCATGCTACAACCGATTATGCGAATACATTTGTTATTAATAATACGTTTTAATAATAGTTTGTAATTTTCTATCGCCAGGGTGCCAGAAACTACTATACTAGAGAACTTTTAATGGAAGAGTTAGTTGAAAAGCAACTTCATAGCGACGAACCACATAAAAGAACCGTCTTGATATTTCACTGTGAATTCTCATCGGAAAGAGGACCAAAACTGTAAGTATCATTCAGTTGTGCAATTACTTCGTTTTTGAAGACCATAACTATTCTGATTCAATTATCTAGTTTGCCATTTTGAACAATTCCTTAATAAAATGGTAATTGTTCTTTTTTTTCAGATCTCGTTTTTTGCGATCAATGGACCGTGAACGTAATGCAGATTCCTACCCGTTCTTGTTTTACCCGGAAATCTACATTCTTCACGGTGGATACAAGGAGTTTTTCGCTACTCAAAAGGTAATATATCATCGATTTTATCATTTGAGACCAATCCATCGTTTTGAATTGATTGATAAAAATCTTTTAACATCAGACAGCGTCTTCTCATTCTCGTTTCCCATGTGTTTTCTTTTATAGTGAAGTTTTTTGAGTTATATGAATTTATTTTTTTTGTTTCAGGATTTGTGTTTCCCACAGACATATGTTCCAATGTTTGAGGATGGCTACAAAGAGGATTTGAAACAAACATGGCGGGAGTAGTACACTGGTTTGCTCTGACGAGCTTTTAAAAGCAACTTATTTTGGTGTTCCTTGAAGCCATCTATTGCGATCTTTGAGATCAAATGATCAGCCATACCTCGATCAATCGAAAGCGTAAGAAAAAGAAGAAATCGGGAATTGGAAATACGTCAAGAGCAGGGTTGAAAATGTCGAGTGGGCCTAACAAGAATGACACCCATTGCCAGCCGGCACTACAACAACAACATAACATTGGACATAACATTGGAGTATCCAGCGTATTGACAGAAGCAAGGGAGGCACTCTACCCGGGAGGTATGGCTTACAATCTAACTTCCCCACCGTCATATATTGCTGGCCAACCGTTCTCCACACCAAGTCCGTCTCTCCCTACTGTAGGGTTATTATCCGTATTAGAACGCATTGAGGGAAGACTAGGACGCATGGAAACCAAAATGCAAACTCTTGATAATATACAAACTGAAATGGGACATTTACAAAATAAAGTAGTGTCTTTAGAAAGTGGAATTAAGTCTATGGATGCAATGGTAAAGGAATTAGAAAACAGTACAGTCACAATGGGAGAAATATTCGACGAAATAAGAAAAGACAATCTAAATACGAAGAAGGAACTCAAAAATGTTAAAAGCAAAGTAAACAAAATTTGTGAACTCCAGAAAGAAAATAACGCATTAAAAAACGAAATAGGGGAAGTGAAAGATAGTTTGTTGCAGGCAGAAGTTAGATCCATGAGGGACAATCTTTTGTTTCACGGCCTGCCTGAACAGCAAGGGTAAGACCCAGAAAAGTGTATTCAGGAGTTTATAAACAGCCAGATTGATGACCAGATAACCATAGAATTCGAACGAGTACACAGAATAGGAAGACCCCGCTCTGGACCCTCGCCCAGATCACGGCCTATAGTTGCTAAATTTAGCAAATACAAGGATCGGGAACATGTTAGACAAAAAGCCAGGGAAATGTTACGAGATAAACCGTTCAGTGTTACTGAACAGTTCCCCGCGGAAATTGTGGAAAGAAGGAGAAAACTATTCCCCATTATGAGACAAGCCAGACAAGAGGGGAGATATACCAAGCTTATTGTAGACAGGTTGTATATTGACAATGCATTGTATACACTTCCGAGTACCTCCCACATGCCTGTACGACCCGAACCTGTCACCCAATTCAAGTTCCGCCCAGCGATCCCAGTTCACCAATCGGAGTCCATCGAAGGAGGAGCTACAGCAGAGGTTCCCACGGTTCCAGCGAATCAAACGATGGAGATTGACAATGAGGCCCCCAGTGAAAGTGATTACTTCTAGCGGGACGAGACTGACCAGTGTGACAGTGAGTATGACTGTGAAGTGGCGGATAAACAAACTTCGAACCCTCCTGAGCTAAAAATTGTTGCCTTAAATGTTTGCGGAATTAAAAACAAACTTCGTATTCCAGAATTTGAATCTTTCATTACACAATTTGATATTATTTGCTTCACGGAAACAAAATTAAATGACTGTGATATACTGGATATTCCAGGATATGAAATCCGTTACAATAATAGGTTTAAATCCTCTAATACGAGATCTGGAGGAATAGCTGTGGCTGTTAGAGATTATCTCAGTAGCCACGTCGTGTGGGATGATTTGTGCTCAAAGTTTTTTCTTTCTTTCCGATTGTCTAAGAAATTATTTCAATCAGATAGGGATATTTTGTGTTATGTTGTGTACATACCACCAGAATATACAAGATATGCTAATAATAATAGTTTTGATGACATCCAGTTACATATCTTAGATAACCGAGCACCTTCTGATTCAATATGTCTAATTGGTGATTTTAATGCTCGGACTAATTGCTTGAGAGACTTTGATGAATTAGACACTGATGTTATTGAACTGTGTGAAAATGAAATAGAAAGTAGTGAGTTAGACCAGATGAACTCTGAACAGTTTATCTTAGACCATGGTCTCCCTTTAGACAGAGCAAGTAAAGATAAAGGTCGAGTGAATAATTACGGAAAACTGTTAATTGACATGTGTAAAGACAATTGCTTATTTATTTTGAATGGTAGAGTGGGAAAGGACAGTAATGTAGGGGAAGTAACTACAACCAGTTCTACTGTTATTGATTATGCTATTGGGTCAGTTGATTTTTTTGATACATGTATTGATTTCGAAGTTTTAGAATTTAACCCTTTGTTTTCAGATATTCATAGGCCCATTCAAATAACATTAGGCTCAAAGGGGGTAAATAGAATGCAACTAGAACTTATTGAAAATAAAGAGCGAATAAGAATGTGGGATTCATCAAAATCAGATAATTTTTGCCAAAACTTGGACTTGAATGTAACGGAACAAATTTTTAATGATCTAAAACTCATGCAAGGTGATGATAATGCAGATACGGCAAAAGTCGATGAAATCGTTGACAATATACAGAAAGTGTTCTCAAAAGCCTGTTTAAAAAGTTTTGGTCTTCAAAAAAAGAAACGGATATTCAGCAATAAAATCAAAAGACCCTGGTTTTCACCAGATTGTAAAATAAAAAGAAAAGAATACCATATTGCCAAAAAACGCTATAAACAGACAAGAAACGACAATACTCATAATAACCTTATTGTAAAGAGTAAGGAATATAAACAAAGTTTACTTAAGGCCGAAAACTTATACAATTTCAATAAACATAGCGAAATCCGAAAAATAAAAAAGACCAACTCAAAAGCCTTCTGGAATCTTTTAAAAAGTAAGAAGCAAACAAAATGTGAAATTGATGGAATGACATACTTGAGGTTCCTACAACACCAAAACGAGGAACTGGTACCGGTACTAGATAGCCCAGACGACAATGAGAACGACAATCTGCATAATCCAAACAATTACAATGCAGAACTTGATTATCCAATCACCGACACTGAAGTTCGTAATGCTATAACTAAACTAAAATCAGGCAAAGCTTCAGGTTTAGATAGTATTCTAAACGAACATATAAAAAGCACAGCGAATCTTTTAATTCCTATTTATGTATTGCTGTTTAACATTGTTCTTAACTCCGGGAAGATCCCGTCAAACTGGATTGTTGGAGTGATTAAGCCCATCTACAAAGGGAAAGGGGCTAAAACAGACCCATTAAATTACCGGGGAATAACTCTCGTCAGTTGCTTGGGTAAACTCTTTACTTCAATATTGAATGCTAGACTTCACTCTTTTTCGGATAAACATAAAGTTATTAAAGAAAATCAAACTGGGTTTAGAAGCGGATATTCTACCCTTGACAACATCTTTGTGCTTAAGTCATTATTAGATTTAAGTAATCTATCTAGAAAAAGATTGTTCTGTCTATTTGTAGATTTTCGTCGTGCATTTGATTCAGTTTGGCGATGTGGTTTGTGGAAAAAAATGTTAAATAATGGATTGAGTGGGAAGTTGATGACAGTTATAGTAAATATGTATAAAGATGTAAAATGTTGTGTATCGTGTGAACAGTGTTCACAGACAGGTTTTATACGAATTGACCTCGGTCTAAAACAAGGAGAAAATCTGTCACCTTTTCTTTTTGCTCTTTACCTAAACGACCTAGAAGACTATCTAGAACCTATATGTAGAGGTGTAGAGTTTACTCAAAATGATGTTTCTGTATTCTTAAAATTATTGCTATTATTGTATGCGGATGATACCGTCCTTTTGGCAGACTCGGTCAGAAATATGAAACTGACATTGAAAGAATTTTCAAAATATTGCGATAGGTGGCGACTTAAGGTAAACATTAATAAGACAAAACTCATGATTTTCGGAAAAGGCAGGAGGCCGAAAACAAAATTAACCTTTCAAAATGAAGAAATAGAAGTTGCTAATAAATATACTTACCTGGGTATAGTCTTTGCTAAAAATGCGCGGTTTTTGCAAGCGCAGAAACACTTGATTGGCCAAAGTACAAAAGCAATGTATTTATTGTTACAAAAGGCTAACCTCATGAATCTGCCATTGGACTGTATTTTCCAGCTGTTTGATGTTCTCATAAAACCTATTCTTTTATACGGTTCTGAAATATGGGGCCAAGAAAAGCTAGAAAGCATAGAAAGGTTCCATTTAGCTTGGTGCAAGAAAATCCTGAAAATAAGGAAAAACACCCCCTCAGTTTTTGTATACGGGGAACTAGGTAGAACTCCCCTATACGTTGAGGTATACCTTAAAATGATAACATTTTGGTGCCGATTAGTAGTTAGCAATGAAGATAAGTTATCATACCAGGTTTATTCTCATGTAGCTAAACTGGAAAATTCTCCTTGGGTAAACAAAATTAAGGATATTTTAAATATGTGTGGCCTTACATATGTATGGGATGACCAACTGAGGACAGTAAACCCAAATTGGCTTAAATTAACGGTAAAGAAAAGGTTAATTGATCAATGCCATCAAGACTTGTATTACGAGGCTCTTATGTCATCAAAAAGCAGCTTTTATATAAGCATCAAAGATAACTTCGCCTTTGAAAAATACTTGACAATACTACCTCCTTATTTAGGTCAATCGCTATTGCGATTTAGAACCTCCAACCACAAGCTACCGGTGGAGACTGGGCGGTGGAATGCCACCCCCCAGACCAAACCGCTGCTGCATCTTATGTAACACAAACATGATTGGTGATGAATACCATATGTTATTTTTATGTGAAAAACTAAATACATTAAGGGACAAATATATCCCCAAGTACTATAGACAGTATCCAAATGTATTTAAAATGTATAATTTATTCAACACTCCATGTAAAAATACCATTGTGAAATTAGCATTGTTTGTTAAAAGTGCTATGAAAAAGAATGATGCTAAATTTAGAGAGCTTACCTGATTTATGTAACATCTGCTACTTGCCATGTAATATTTGTTGTATCTTATATATACCCCTTATACCAGGGTCACTGGTCAGGGCGAATAAACTAAACTGAAACTGAACTGAAGAAATTCAAAGTCAAATCCAAATCCTGGGCTGGCGAGAAACAACGTCCAAAACTACGAAGAGGGTTCAATTTCTAAAAACAACGAGCCTGGTCTCTAATTTGTTGCTTTGTCTTGTTTTCATGTGGCTATAAGTGCAATTGTTGCTTATTTGTTTATTTTTTATGGCGGTCGTTAGCCATTTTATTTATATGAAGATTTTTTGTTGTTGTTATATTGGTTTATTATTTCGAATAAAATGAATTGTAATATTATAAAAACTAGTGTTTTGTCTTTTACATAGTAATATAATTTGTAAAATGTTGTTGATATCTGATCACTATAAACCGGTATGGGAAATTGAAGTCTTAAAGTGATCTGTGTGTGTAAGACTCGAGAAGATCGCAGTAGAAGTAATATTTTAAAAAAGACTTTATTATGAAAACAAGCAACTGAACATGTAATAACAAAAACAATGGTATAATGTTTAGGCCGTTGTGAATCGAATGAAAGCAGTAGACGAACAAAATCTGAATCTGAATCTTTATTAAGGCGTAAGCATCTCTGCCTTTTGCCTAAAATGTCATAAAAATGTACAATATTGTTTACACTTAATAATACAGTAACATGGCGTCCATTTAGTATATAGATTAGACGAAGACAAATGGTTTTCTATAAGACAATTGGTCATATATATATACACATACATACATAAATACACATAAATATAGATATATATTGCAACAATTTATGAGTGTGTATAAGGGTCCAAATGGTATACCTCATTTCCACACAACCAGAAACATGTCTCCTCCCACAATAAAACTGGCAACGCCGCCATACAAGTGAAATAATCTTGGGCGCGGCGTAAAACACCAAGCATTTTGGAGGCTTATGTCACTTTAATGTTCAAGTTCAAGTTCATTTATTTCACTCAAACCACGCCAGGTGGTAACAAAGGTACATTAAATAGTATGTATAGTAACAGGTCAACATGGTGGTTGTCAGACATACGTCATACAATTATTTGGTACATGAAATATATCGTGATAGTCCTTGCTTTATAAACTTAACAAATTTACACAGAGTTGATTTACTTCCATTTAACAACAGTTTAAAATGATTTAGGTCTTTAAATCTTACATAATATAGGTGGAATTTACATTTCTCTTAAATCGTGCAAAAGATTACATTCTACAACAAAATGAAACTCGTCACATACTTTTCTTTCGTTACAGAGTTTACAAAATCGTCCTTCGCGAGGAGTATTTGTATATCGACCAGTTTCAATTGGAAGGCAATGATTGGATAATCTAAATCTGGCTAAGACAAGACTCTGTTTGTATTGAAGATTTGTAATGTAATGTTCCATCTCGAAATCTTTTTTAAAAAGCTTATAGAGATAGCATTTTGGGCTTTCGTTAATTACAGACATCCACTCTTGAATATATTGACCACGGAGTCTTGTCTTTACTAATTTAGTGATCCAAGTGGCGTTCTTGGTTTTCACATCGCACCATAGATGTCCCATGCCACAATTGTTTAAAATATCTTGAACATACAAAAGCCATGGTGAAGAATGAATCGTAGAGAGTACATAAATATTTAAACATTAAATGACTGAGTTTAGTTTCACTGTCATTTGCTAATTTACACCAAAACTGAACCATTCTAGTTTTTATTGTAAAGATAGAGGGTATCGACCCAATTCACCAAGAACCATTGCATTCATTGTAGATGTTTTTACACCAAGCATATGTTTACAAAATGTTAGCTGGACCTTATCTATTACATCTGTGTTAGTATGGCCCCACCCTTCACACTTGTATGTAAGGATTGTTAAAACTAAAATATCAATAAGATACAACTGGAGCTCAATAGATAGAAGATGTTCTCTGCTCTTTCCAATTAAAGCATACATAGCTTGAAGTACTCCACTTCAATCCTGACTGTTTAAATCTAAGGAAGTTCTCACGACTTATTGTTCACTTTATTTCCTCTCGCTGTGAGCTCTGCTAGTGGTATAACTTCGCCGTTCTATTCTCGCCTACGACACGAGAGTAACTCAGCAGGTAGGGAGTTTATTTGGTGAGTTATGTTTTCCAACTCGCGAGATTAAGTGAGATCCCCAGCAGAGAGATTGAGGGCACCTTAAACCAAGTAGACGGAGTGAGTTGTATTTCAATACGCTTGGATTTGTATGCCCCGAGCAAGAGTTCAATTCCGGTTGCCGCCTCCCCATGCTAGCTATAATGTGTGCTTTGCTCAATGTCTCTTTAAAACAAAAGAACCTACAAACACACGGTGCAATGTCCGCTCTGTGTCTCATTTAACTAGATGAGATTTGCTCACGTTGTCATAACAAAAATTATATTTAAAGGGATCCGTTTTCGGTAGCCGACAATCACCTTTGCTGCCTCAGTCCTTACAACACCTGATCAAACCCTGCTTTGGAAACATACATAAAATATCTGTCAAAGCTATTTTCATAAAGAAAAATGTACGAGTGTTCAGAGTACAGTTCTGATTTGTGCGATGGGGTTTTATTTTCCAAATTTATACCGACAAGAATAGATTTTGATGATGAAGATTCTCGAGACAGTGGATTAGGAGAAGAGAGCTACAAGTGTCTTTCTCCATTATCAGATGACCAATTATCGATCAAATCCCCTTCTACAAAATCACCATTAAAACAGAATTTTAGATTTATTCAAAGTTTGGTAAGTTTATAGAAGGATATCACGATCACGTTTTCTGACATTTTAGTTTGAAATAACAATAGCGTCTCTGTGTAAATGCTACTTGGTTTTTGTTTTCAAATACATATGTTGATTTTGTTTCAGAACTTTGACAGCCCTGATTCCAAATGTCGCTCGTTGTTTCTCGGATTTGATTCTCCTGACTTCAATTTATCCGCCTCACTTACTCCCTTTTCTTCCAGAAATCAGGTAAACATTTACGTGATGTAATGGGTTGCTTTTTATCTTCTCATTTTACTAATTGATACAATGTTGAATAAATTACTATTATAATTAGAAATTATATGAATATCTGCTCATTCGTCCCAACCGTAAGAGACAAAGTCCATGTATCGACGAGGAAGAGACAACACCTCTTATAAAACGCAGAAGATGTCTTGATACTTTGGATTTACCCGAGGTTAACAGCGAAAGTGGGTTTGCATCAGTGTGTCACCTAGCAACGGAAACCCATATCAAGACGACCTTAGACCGAGTATCTACTAACGCCAACTTGATCAGTGATGGAAGTAAAAGTTGTTGTCTTCCCACAATCCCCAGCAAACATCAAGATTTGAAATCCATTTCTCCACAAACACTCGCCGATGTTGTAAACAACGAGTATGATGACGTCATTGGAAACTACGTCATTGTGGACTGTCGCTACCCCTACGAATTTAATGGTGGTCATATAAAGGTATGACAGCATGAATTTATATTCGCTTTTCTGATAACCATTCATGCTACAACCGATTATGCGAATACATTTGTTATTAATAATACGTTTTAATAATAGTTTGTAATTTTCTATCGCCAGGGTGCCAGAAACTACTATACTAGAGAACTTTTAATGGAAGAGTTAGTTGAAAAGCAACTTCATAGCGACGAACCACATAAAAGAACCGTCTTGATATTTCACTGTGAATTCTCATCGGAAAGAGGACCAAAACTGTTAGTATCATTCAGTTGTGCAATTACTTCGTTTTTGAAGACCATAACTATTCTGATTCAATTATCCAGTTTGCCATTTTGAATAATTCCTTAATAAAATGGTAATTGTTCTTTTTTTTCAGATCTCGTTTTTTGCGATCAATGGACCGTGAACGTAATGCAGATTCCTACCCGTTCTTGTTTTACCCGGAAATCTACATTCTTCACGGTGGATACAAGGAGTTTTTCGCTACTCAAAAGGTAATATATCATCGATTTTATCATTTGAGACCAATCCATCGTTTTGAATTGATTGATAAAAATCTTTTAACATCAGACAGCGTCTTCTCATTCTCGTTTCCCATGTGTTTTCTTTTATAGTGAAGTTTTTTGAGTTATATGAATTTATTTTTTTTGTTTCAGGATTTGTGTTTCCCACAGACATATGTTCCAATGTTTGAGGATGGCTACAAAGAGGATTTGAAGAAATTCAAAGTCAAATCCAAATCCTGGGCTGGCGAGAAACAACGTCCAAAACTACGAAGAGGGTTCAATTTCTAAAAACAACGAGCCTGGTCTCTAATTTGTTGCTTTGTCTTGTTTTCATGTGGCTATAAGTGCAATTGTTGCTTATTTGTTTATTTTTTATGGCGGTCGTTAGCCATTTTATTTATATGAAGATTTTTTGTTGTTGTTATATTGGTTTATTATTTCGAATAAAATGAATTGTAATATTATAAAAACTAGTGTTTTGTCTTTTACATAGTAATATAATTTGTAAAATGTTGTTGATATCTGATCACTATAAACCGGTATGGGAAATTGAAGTCTTAAAGTGATCTGTGTGTGTAAGACTCGAGAAGATCGCAGTAGAAGTAATATTTTAAAAAAGACTTTATTATGAAAACAAGCAACTGAACATGTAATAACAAAAACAATGGTATAATGTTTAGGCCGTTGTGAATCGAATGAAAGCAGTAGACGAACAAAATCTGAATCTGAATCTTTATTAAGGCGTAAGCATCTCTGCCTTTTGCCTAAAATGTCATAAAAATGTACAATATTGTTTACACTTAATAATACAGTAACATGGCGTCCATTTAGTATATAGATTAGACGAAGACAAATGGTTTTCTATAAGACAATTGGTCATATATATATACACATACATACATAAATACACATAAATATATATATATATTGCAACAATTTATGAGTGTGTATAAGGGTCCAAATGGTATACCTCATTTCCACACAACCAGAAACATGTCTCCTCCCACAATAAAACTGGCAACGCCGCCATACAAGTGAAATAATCTTGGGCGCGGCGTAAAACACCAAGCATTTTGGAGGCTTATGTCACTTTAATGTTCAAGTTCAAGTTCATTTATTTCACTCAAACCACGCCAGGTGGTAACAAAGGTACATTAAATAGTATGTATAGTAACAGGTCAACATGGTGGTTGTCAGACATACGTCATACAATTATTTGGTACATGAAATATATCGTGATAGTCCTTGCTTTATAAACTTAACAAATTTACACAGAGTTGATTTACTTCCATTTAACAACAGTTTAAAATGATTTAGGTCTTTAAATCTTACATAATAAGGTGGAATTTACATTTCTCTTAAATCGTGCAAAAGATTACATTCTACAACAAAATGAAACTCGTCACATACTTTTCTTTCGTTACAGAGTTTACAAAATCGTCCTTCGCGAGGAGTATTTGTATATCGACCAGTTTCAATTGGAAGGCAATGATTGGATAATCTAAATCTGGCTAAGACAAGACTCTGTTTGTATTGAAGATTTGTAATGTAATGTTCCATCTCGAAATCTTTTTTAAAAAGCTTATAGAGATAGCATTTTGGGCTTTCGTTAATTACAGACATCCACTCTTGAATATATTGACCACGGAGTCTTGTCTTTACTAATTTAGTGATCCAAGTGGCGTTCTTGGTTTTCACATCGCACCATAGATGTCCCATGCCACAATTGTTTAAAATATCTTGAACATACAAAAGCCATGGTGAAGAATGAATCGTAGAGAGTACATAAATATTTAAACATTAAATGACTGAGTTTAGTTTCACTGTCATTTGCTAATTTACACCAAAACTGAACCATTCTAGTTTTTATTGTAAAGATAGAGGGTATCGACCCAATTCACCAAGAACCATTGCATTCATTGTAGATGTTTTTACACCAAGCATATGTTTACAAAATGTTAGCTGGACCTTATCTATTACATCTGTGTTAGTATGGCCCCACCCTTCACACTTGTATGTAAGGATTGTTAAAACTAAAATATCAATAAGATACAACTGGAGCTCAATAGATAGAAGATGTTCTCTGCTCTTTCCAATTAAAGCATACATAGCTTGAAGTACTCCACTTCAATCCTGACTGTTTAAATCTAAGGAAGTTCTCACGACTTATTGTTCACTTTATTTCCTCTCGCTGTGAGCTCTGCTAGTGGTATAACTTCGCCGTTCTATTCTCGCCTACGACACGAGAGTAACTCAGCAGGTAGGGAGTTTATTTGGTGAGTTATGTTTTCCAACTCGCGAGATTAAGTGAGATCCCCAGCAGAGAGATTGAGGGCACCTTAAACCAAGTAGACGGAGTGAGTTGTATTTCAATACGCTTGGATTTGTATGCCCCGAGCAAGAGTTCAATTCCGGTTGCCGCCTCCCCATGCTAGCTATAATGTGTGCTTTGCTCAATGTCTCTTTAAAACAAAAGAACCTACAAACACACGGTGCAATGTCCGCTCTGTGTCTCATTTAACTAGATGAGATTTGCTCACGTTGTCATAACAAAAATTATATTTAAAGGGATCCGTTTTCGGTAGCCGACAATCACCTTTGCTGCCTCAGTCCTTACAACACCTGATCAAACCCTGCTTTGGAAACATACATAAAATATCTGTCAAAGCTATTTTCATAAAGAAAAATGTACGAGTGTTCAGAGTACAGTTCTGATTTGTGCGATGGGGTTTTATTTTCCAAATTTATACCGACAAGAATAGATTTTGATGATGAAGATTCTCGAGACAGTGGATTAGGAGAAGAGAGCTACAAGTGTCTTTCTCCATTATCAGATGACCAATTATCGATCAAATCCCCTTCTACAAAATCACCATTAAAACAGAATTTTAGATTTATTCAAAGTTTGGTAAGTTTATAGAAGGATATCACGATCACGTTTTCTGACATTTTAGTTTGAAATAACAATAGCGTCTCTGTGTAAATGCTACTTGGTTTTTGTTTTCAAATACATATGTTGATTTTGTTTCAGAACTTTGACAGCCCTGATTCCAAATGTCGCTCGTTGTTTCTCGGATTTGATTCTCCTGACTTCAATTTATCCGCCTCACTTACTCCCTTTTCTTCCAGAAATCAGGTAAACATTTACGTGATGTAATGGGTTGCTTTTTATCTTCTCATTTTACTAATTGATACAATGTTGAATAAATTACTATTAGAATTAGAAATTATATGAATATCTGCTCATTTCTTCAGAGTCGTCCCAACCGTAAGAGACAAAGTCCATGTATCGACGAGGAAGAGACAACACCTCTTATAAAACGCAGAAGATGTCTTGATACTTTGGATTTACCCGAGGTTAACAGCGAAAGTGGGTTTGCATCAGTGTGTCACCTAGCAACGGAAACCCATATCAAGACGACCTTAGACCGAGTATCTACTAACGCCAACTTGATCAGTGATGGAAGTAAAAGTTGTTGTCTTCCCACAATCCCCAGCAAACATCAAGATTTGAAATCCATTTCTCCAGAAACACTCGCCGATGTTGTAAACAACGAGTATGATGACGTCATTGGAAACTACGTCATTGTGGACTGTCGCTACCCCTACGAATTTAATGGTGGTCATATAAAGGTATGACAGCATGAATTTATATTCGCTTTTCTGATAACCATTCATGCTACAACCGATTATGCGAATACATTTGTTATTAATAATACGTTTTAATAATAGTTTGTAATTTTCTATCGCCAGGGTGCCAGAAACTACTATACTAGAGAACTTTTAATGGAAGAGTTAGTTGAAAAGCAACTTCATAGCGACGAACCACATAAAAGAACCGTCTTGATATTTCACTGTGAATTCTCATCGGAAAGAGGACCAAAACTGTTAGTATCATTCAGTTGTGCAATTACTTCGTTTTTGAAGACCATAACTATTCTGATTCAATTATCTAGTTTGCCATTTTGAATAATTCCTTAATAAAATGGTAATTGTTCTTTTTTTTCAGATCTCGTTTTTTGCGATCAATGGACCGTGAACGTAATGCAGATTCCTACCCGTTCTTGTTTTACCCGGAAATCTACATTCTTCACGGTGGATACAAGGAGTTTTTCGCTACTCAAAAGGTAATATATCATCGATTTTATCATTTGAGACCAATCCATCGTTTTGAATTGATTGATAAAAATCTTTTAACATCAGACAGCGTCTTCTCATTCTCGTTTCCCATGTGTTTTCTTTTATAGTGAAGTTTTTTGAGTTATATGAATTTATTTTTTTTGTTTCAGGATTTGTGTTTCCCACAGACATATGTTCCAATGTTTGAGGATGGCTACAAAGAGGATTTGAAGAAATTCAAAGTCAAATCCAAATCCTGGGCTGGCGAGAAACAACGTCCAAAACTACGAAGAGGGTTCAATTTCTAAAAACAACGAGCCTGGTCTCTAATTTGTTGCTTTGTCTTGTTTTCATGTGGCTATAAGTGCAATTGTTGCTTATTTGTTTATTTTTTATGGCGGTCGTTAGCCATTTTATTTATATGAAGATTTTTTGTTGTTGTTATATTGGTTTATTATTTCGAATAAAATGAATTGTAATATTATAAAAACTAGTGTTTTGTCTTTTACATAGTAATATAATTTGTAAAATGTTGTTGATATCTGATCACTATAAACCGGTATGGGAAATTGAAGTCTTAAAGTTATCTGTGTGTGTAAGACTCGAGAAGATCGCAGTAGAAGTAATATTTTGAAAAAGACTTTATTATGAAAACAAGCAACTGAACATGTAATAACAAAAACAATGGTATAATGTTTAGGCCGTTGTGAATCGAATGAAAGCAGTAGACGAACAAAATCTGAATCTGAATCTTTATTAAGGCGTAAGCATCTCTGCCTTTTGCCTAAAATGTCATAAAAATGTACAATATTGTTTACACTTAATAATACAGTAACATGGCGTCCATTTAGTATATAGATTAGACGAAGACAAATGGTTTTCTATAAGACAATTGGTCATATATATATATACACATACATACATAAATACACATAAATATATATATATATAGATTGCAACAATTTATGAGTGGGTATAAGGGTCCAAATAGTATACCTCATTTCCACACAACCAGAAACATGTCTCCATGGCTATTTTAGACAAGAAGATTTTCCCCGTGCTCGCGTGTTTCAGTGTTCATTATTATATATAAATATATATATATATATACATGCATATAGATTTATATCTTACACAATATCTATCATGTACATTATATAATGGTATACCTCTTTTTAACACAATTTGATATACCTCTTTTTAACACAATTTGATATACCTCCTTTCAACACAATTTGATATACTTCTTTTTAACACAATTTGATATACCTCCTTTCAACACAATTTGATATACCTCTTTTTAACACAATTTGATATACCTCTTTTTAACACAATTTGATATACCTCCTTTCAAAACAATTTGATATACCTCTTTTTAACCCAGTTTGATATACTCCCTTTCAACACAATTTGATATACGTCCTTTCAACACAATTTGATATACCTCTTTTTAACACAATTTGATATACCTCTTTTTAACACAATTTGATATACCTCTTTTTAACACAATTTGATATACCTCTTTTTAACACAATTCGATATACCTCTTTTTAACACAATTAGAAACTTATCTCAATGGTTATTTTAGATAAGAAGATTTTCCATGTACCCGTGTGTTTTAGTGATCATAAATATAATCAGTATACATTGTAATCTGTTCTCATTTTCAAAGCAGCCTGGATGAAGCGGGCTAATTTACGAAGTTTACTTTGTTGGTTTACGGCCAATAGTTCACAACATTTCATTACACTTGGTCTGTTGTAATAATATTTATCCAAAAACATTACACGAAGGTTGTGGTACAATGGGCATATTAATAAAAAATGATACTCGTCTTCAATGTCATTCAATAAACAAAAGTTGCATTTTCTCTCGTTTCTTGCTAGCCTATTACTTCCGTGCCGACCAATTCCGACCAATAACTTATGACTCGATGTTCTTAGTCGTGTCAATTCTGACCGCTGCTTAATGTTTCTTACCTTTAGCAAATATGGCTCAAATTCAAAATATAGAGATATGACGTAATACGGCGAGTCATTCGAGACTCCTGGGAACTTCAACACAAACACAAATCCACTCTGAAGCTTCGGGGATTTACGTGCGTGACGAATTAACGTGATGGATGACTTGCATTGGGCTGAGTTTGGTTTGGCATATATTGAAAACTACCCGACGCTTACAATGTTCATGCCAACCAACTTAAAGCTGTAAATTACTGTAGCCTACCTTTGGTTTCTGTCTGGTTATGATATTTAAGTTACATGTATGTATATATGTTACTTTTCCTCTTATGGCAAATGTTTTGGCCAGAGAGTAATAAGCAAAACTATCTAGATGTAATTAGAAAGGAAATAAAAGCCATTAAGCGTCTATTAGTTTATTCCAAAATTCAACTGGATCCTGAGTTTATTATGATCAGATCTAATAAAAAACACTGAGTGTTTTAATAATTCTCAAATCGCAATTGATATTTTTCTAAATATTTATATTTATATATTTTACTTATTTACCCATTCTGGGTTTTCACTCAAACAACCTGTTGCCAGTTACCACCAGAAGGTCGTGGGTTTCCTCTGGGCATAAAGCCCGGTTTCCTCCCACAATAAAACTGGCAACGCCGCCATACAAGTGAAATAATCTTGGGCGCGGCGTAAAACACCAAGCATTTTGGAGGCTTATGTCACTTTAATGTTCAAGTTCATTTATTTCACTCAAACCACGCCAGGTGGTAACAAAGGTACATTAAATAGTATGTATAGTAACAGGTCAACATGGTGGTTGTCAGACATACGTCATACAATTATTTGGTACATGAAATATATCGTGATAGTCCTTGCTTTATAAACTTAACAAATTTACACAGAGTTGATTTACTTCCATTTAACAACAGTTTAAAATGATTTAGGTCTTTAAATCTTACATAATAAGGTGGAATTTACATTTCTCTTAAATCGTGCAAAAGATTACATTCTACAACAAAATGAAACTCGTCACATACTTTTCTTTCGTTACAGAGTTTACAAAATCGTCCTTCGCGAGGAGTATTTGTATATCGACCAGTTTCAATTGGAAGGCAATGATTGGATAATCTAAATCTGGCTAAGACAAGACTCTGTTTGTATTGAAGATTTGTAATGTAATGTTCCATCTCGAAATCTTTTTTAAAAAGCTTATAGAGATAGCATTTTGGGCTTTCGTTAATTACAGACATCCACTCTTGAATATATTGACCACGGAGTCTTGTCTTTACTAATTTAGTGATCCAAGTGGCGTTCTTGGTTTTCACATCGCACCATAGATGTCCCATGCCACAATTGTTTAAAATATCTTGAACATACAAAAGCCATGGTGAAGAATGAATCGTAGAGAGTACATAAATATTTAAACATTAAATGACTGAGTTTAGTTTCACTGTCATTTGATAATTTACACCAAAACTGAACCATTCTAGTTTTTATTGTAAAGATAGAGGGTATCGACCCAATTCACCAAGAACCATTGCATTCATTGTAGATGTTTTTACACCAAGCATATGTTTACAAAATGTTAGCTGGACCTTATCTATTCCATCTGTGTTAGTATGGCCCCACCCTTCACACTTGTATGTAAGGATTGTTAAAACTAAAATATCAATAAGATACAACTGGAGCTCAAAAGATAGAAGATGTTCTCTGCTCTTTCCAATTAAAGCATACATAGCTTGAAGTACTCCACTTTAATCCTGACTGTTTAAATCTAAGGAAGTTCTCACGACTTATTGTTCACTTTATTTCCTCTCGCTGTGAGCTCTGCTAGTGGTATAACTTCGCCGTTCTATTCTCGCCTACGACACGAGAGTAACTCAGCAGGTAGGGAGTTTATTTGGTGAGTTATGTTTTCCAACTCGCGAGATTAAGTAAAATCCCAAGCAGAGAGATTGAGGGCACCTTAAACCAAGTAGACGGAGTGAGTTGTATTTCAATACGCTTGGATTTGTATGCCCCGAGCAAGAGTTCAATTCCGGTTGCCGCCTCCCCATGCTAGCTATAATGTGTGCTTTGCTCAATGTCTCTTTAAAACTAAAGAACCTACAAACACACGGTGTAATGTCCGCTCTGTGTCTCATTTAACTAGATGAGATTTGCTCACGTTGTCATAACAAAAATTATATTTAAAGGGATCCGTTTTCGGTAGCCGACAATCACCTTTGCTGCCTCAGTCCTTACAACACCTGATCAAACCCTGCTTTGGAAACATACATAAAATATCTGTCAAAGCTATTTTCATAAAGAAAAATGTACGAGTGTTCAGAGTACAGTTCTGATTTGTGCGATGGGGTTTTATTTTCCAAATTTATACCGACAAGAATAGATTTTGATGATGAAGATTCTCGAGACAGTGGATTAGGAGAAGAGAGCTACAAGCGTCTTTCTCCATTATCAGATGACCAATTATCGATCAAATCCCCTTCTACAAAATCACCATTAAAACAGAATTTTAGATTTATTCAAAGTTTGGTAAGTTTATAGAAGGATATCACGATCACGGTTTCTGACATTTTAGTTTGAAATAACAATAGCGTCTCTGTGTAAATGCTACTTGGTTTTTGTTTTCAAATACATATGTTGATTTTGTTTCAGAACTTTGACAGCCCTGATTCCAAATGTCGCTCGTTGTTTCTCGGATTTGATTCTCCTGACTTCAATTTATCCGCCTCACTTACTCCCTTTTCTTCCAGAAATCAGGTAAACATTTACGTGATGTAATGGGTTGCTTTTTATCTTCTCATTTTACTAATTGATACAATGTTGAATAAATTACTATTAGAATTAGAAATTATATGAATATCTGCTCATTTCTTCAGAGTCGTCCCAACCGTAAGAGACAAAGTCCATGTATCGACGAGGAAGAGACAACACCTCTTATAAAACGCAGAAGATGTCTTGATACTTTGGATTTACCCGAGGTTAACAGCGAAAGTGGTTTTGCATCAGTGTGTCACCTAGCAACGGAAACCCATATCAAGACGACCTTAGACCGAGTATCTACTAACGCCAACTTGATCAGTGATGGAAGTAAAAGTTGTTGTCTTCCCACAATCCCCAGCAAACATCAAGATTTGAAATCCATTTCTCCACAAACACTCGCCGATGTTGTAAACAACGAGTATGATGACGTCATTGGAAACTACGTCATTGTGGACTGTCGCTACCCCTACGAATTTAATGGTGGTCATATAAAGGTATGACAGCATGAATTTATATTCGCTTTTCTGATAACCATTCATGTTACAACCGATTATGCGAATACATTTGTTATTAATAATACGTTTTAATAATAGTTTGTAATTTTCTATCGCCAGGGTGCCAGAAACTACTATACTAGAGAACTTTTAATGGAAGAGTTAGTTGAAAAGCAACTTCATAGCGACGAACCACATAAAAGAACCGTCTTGATATTTCACTGTGAATTCTTATCGGAAAGAGGACCAAAACTGTAAGTATCATTCAGTTGTGCAATTACTTCGTTTTTGAAGACCATAACTATTCTGATTCAATTATCTAGTTTGCCATTTTGAATAATTCCTTAATAAAATGGTAATTGTTCTTTTTTTTCATATCTCGTTTTTTGCGATCAATGGACCGTGAACGTAATGCAGATTCCTACCCGTTCTTGTTTTACCCGGAAATCTACATTCTTCACGGTGGATACAAGGAGTTTTTCGCTACTCAAAAGGTAATATATCATCGATTTTATCATTTGAGACCAATCCATCGTTTTGAATTGATTGATAAAAATCTTTTAACATCAGACAGCGTCTTCTCATTCTCGTTTCCCATGTGTTTTCTTTTATAGTGAAGTTTTTTGAGTTATATGAATTTATTTTTTTTGTTTCAGGATTTGTGTTTCCCACAGACATATGTTCCAATGTTTGAGGATGGCTACAAAGAGGATTTGAAGAAATTCAAAGTCAAATCCAAATCCTGGGCTGGCGAGAAACAACGTCCAAAACTACGAAGAGGGTTCAATTTCTAAAAACAACGAGCCTGGTCTCTAATTTGTTGCTTTGTCTTGTTTTCATGTGGCTATAAGTGCAATTGTTGCTTATTTGTTTATTTTTTATGGCGGTCGTTAGCCATTTTATTTATATGAAGATTTTTTGTTGTTGTTATATTGGTTTATTATTTCGAATAAAATGAATTGTAATATTATAAAAACTAGTGTTTTGTCTTTTACATAGTAATATAATTTGTAAAATGTTGTTGATATCTGATCACTATAAACCGGTATGGGAAATTGAAGTCTTAAAGTGATCTGTGTGTGTAAGACTCGAGAAGATCGCAGTAGAAGTAATATTTTGAAAAAGACTTTATTATGAAAACAAGCAACTGAACATGTAATAACAAAAACAATGGTATAATGTTTAGGCCGTTGTGAATCGAATGAAAGCAGTAGACGAACAAAATCTGAATCTGAATCTTTATTAAGGCGTAAGCATCTCTGCCTTTTGCCTAAAATGTCATAAAAATGTACAATATTGTTTACACTTAATAATACAGTAACATGGCGTCCATTTAGTATATAGATTAGACGAAGACAAATGGTTTTCTATAAGACAATTGGTCATATATATATACACATACATACATAAATACACATAAATATATATATATATAGATTGCAACAATTTATGAGTGGGTATAAGGGTCCAAATAGTATACCTCATTTCCACACAACCAGAAACATGTCTCCATGGCTATTTTAGACAAGAAGATTTTCCCCGTGCTCGCGTGTTTCAGTGTTCATTATTATATATAAATATATATATATATATACATGCATATAGATTTATATCTTACACAATATATATCATGTACATTATATAATGGTATACCTCTTTTTAACACAATTTGATATACCTCTTTTTAACACAATTTGATATACCTCCTTTCAACACAATTTGATATTCTTCTTTTTAACACAATTTGATATACCTCCTTTCAACACAATTTGATATACCTCTTTTTAACACAATTTGATATACCTCTTTTTAACACAATTTGATATACCTCCTTTCAAAACAATTTGATATACCTCTTTTTAACCCAATTTGATATACTCCCTTTTAACACAATTTGATATACCTCCTTTCAACACAATTTGATATACCTCTTTTTAACACAATTTGATATACCTCTTTTTAACACAATTTGATATACCTCTTTTTAACACAATTTGATATACCTCTTTTTAACACAATTCGATATACCTCTTTTTAACACAATTAGAAACTTATCTCAATGGTTATTTTAGATAAGAAGATTTTCCCTGTACCCGTGTGTTTTAGTGATCATAAATATAATCAGTATACATTGTAATCTGTTCTCATTTTCAAAGCAGCCTGGATGAAGCGGGCTAATTTACGAAGTTTACTTTGTTGGTTTACGGCCAATAGTTCACAACATTTCATTACACTTGGTCTGTTGTAATAATATTTATCCAAAAACATTACACGAAGGTTGTGGTACAATGGGCATATTAATAAAAAATGATACTCGTCTTCAATGTCATTCAATAAACAAAAGTTGCATTTTCTCTCGTTTCTTGCTAGCCTATTACTTCCGTGCCGACCAATTCCGACCAATAACTTATGACTCGATGTTCTTAGTCGTGTCAATTCTGACCGCTGCTTAATGTTTCTTACCTTTAGCAAATATGGCTCAAATTCAAAATATAGAGATATGACGTAATACGGCGAGTCATTCGAGACTCCTCGGAACTTCAACACAAACACAAATCCACTCTGAAGCTTCGGGGATTTACGTGCGTGACGAATTAACGTGATGGATGACTTGCATTGGGCTGAGTTTGGTTTGGCATATATTGAAAACTACCCGACGCTTACAATGTTCATGCCAACCAACTTAAAGCTGTAAATTACTGTAGCCTACCTTTGGTTTCTGTCTGGTTATGATATTTAAGTTAAATGTATGTATATATGTTACTTTTCCTCTTATGGCAAATGTTTTGGCCAGAGAGTAATAAGCAAAACTATCTAGATGTAATTAGAAAGGAAATAAAAGCCATTAAGCGTCTATTAGTTTATTCCAAAATTCAGCTGGATCCTGAGTTTATTATGATCAGATCTAATAAAAAACACTGAGTGTTTTAATAATTCTCAAATCGCAATTGATATTTTTCTAAATATTTATATTTATATATTTTACTTATTTACCCATTCTGGGTTTTCACTCAAACAACCTGTTGCCAGTTACCACCAGAAGGTCGTGGGTTTCCTCTGGGCATAAAGCCCGGTTTCCTCCCACAATAAAACTGGCAACGCCGCCATACAAGTGAAATAATCTTGGGCGCGGCGTAAAACACCAAGCATTTTGGAGGCTTATGTCACTTTAATGTTCAAGTTCAAGTTCATTTATTTCACTCAAACCACGCCAGGTGGTAACAAAGGTACATTAAATAGTATGTATAGTAACAGGTCAACATGGCGGTTGTCAGACATACGTCATACAATTATTTGGTACATGAAATATATCGTGATAGTCCTTGCTTTATAAACTTAACAAATTTACACAGAGTTGATTTGCTTCCATTTAACAACAGTTTAAAATGATTTAGGTCTTTAAATCTTACATAATAAGGTGGAATTTACATTTCTCTTAAATCGTGCAAAAGATTACATTCTACAACAAAATGAAACTCGTCACATACTTTTCTTTCGTTACAGAGTTTACAAAATCGTCCTTCGCGAGGAGTATTTGTATATTGACCAGTTTCAATTGGAAGGCAATGATTGGATAATCTAAATCTGGCTAAGACAAGACTCTGTTTGTATTGAAGATTTGTAATGTAATGTTCCATCTCGAAATCTTTTTTAAAAAGCTTATAGAGATAGCATTTTGGGCTTTCGTTAATTACAGACATCCACTCTTGAATATATTGACCACGGAGTCTTGTCTTTACTAATTTAGTGATCCAAGTGGCGTTCTTGGTTTTCACATCGCACCATAGATGTCCCATGCCACAATTGTTTAAAATATCTTGAACATACAAAAGCCATGGTGAAGAATGAATCGTAGAGAGTACATAAATATTTAAACATTAAATGACTGAGTTTAGTTTCACTGTCATTTGCTAATTTACACCAAAACTGAACCATTCTAGTTTTTATTGTAAAGATAGAGGGTATCGACCCAATTCACCAAGAACCATTGCATTCATTGTAGATGTTTTTACACCAAGCATACGTTTACAAAATGTTAGCTGGACCTTATCTATTACATCTGTGTTAGTATGGCCCCACCCTTCACACTTGTATGTAAGGATTGTTAAAACTAAAATATCAATAAGATACAACTGGAGCTCAATAGATAGAAGATGTTCTCTGCTCTTTCCAATTAAAGCATACATAGCTTGAAGTACTCCACTTTAATCCTGACTGTTTAAATCTAAGGAAGTTCTCACGACTTATTGTTCACTTTATTTCCTCTCGCTGTGAGCTCTGCTAGTGGTATAACTTCGCCGTTCTATTCTCGCCTACGACACGAGAGTAACTCAGCAGGTAGGGAGTTTATTTGGTGAGTTATGTTTTCCAACTCGCGAGATTAAGTGAGATCCCCAGCAGAGAGATTGAGGGCACCTTAAACCAAGTAGACGGAGTGAGTTGTATTTCAATACGCTTGGATTTGTATGCCCCGAGCAAGAGTTCAATTCCGGTTGCCGCCTCCCCATGCTAGCTATAATGTGTGCTTTGCTCAATGTCTCTTTAAAACAAAAGAACCTACAAACACACGGTGTAATGTCCGCTCTGTGTCTCATTTAACTAGATGAGATTTGCTCACGTTGTCATAACAAAAATTATATTTAAAGGGATCCGTTTTCGGTAGCCGACAATCACCTTTGCTGCCTCAGTCCTTACAACACCTGATCAAACCCTGCTTTGGAAACATACATAAAATATCTGTCAAAGCTATTTTCATAAAGAAAAATGTACGAGTGTTCAGAGTACAGTTCTGATTTGTGCGATGGGGTTTTATTTTCCAAATTTATACCGACAAGAATAGATTTTGATGATGAAGATTCTCGAGACAGTGGATTAGGAGAAGAGAGCTACAAGTGTCTTTCTCCATTATCAGATGACCAATTATCGATCAAATCCCCTTCTACAAAATCACCATTAAAACAGAATTTTAGATTTATTCAAAGTTTGGTAAGTTTATAGAAGGATATCACGATCACGTTTTCTGACATTTTAGTTTGAAATAACAATAGCGTCTCTGTGTAAATGCTACTTGGTTTTTGTTTTCAAATACATATGTTGATTTTGTTTCAGAACTTTGACAGCCCTGATTCCAAATGTCGCTCGTTGTTTCTCGGATTTGATTCTCCTGACTTCAATTTATCCGCCTCACTTACTCCCTTTTCTTCCAGAAATCAGGTAAACATTTACGTGATGTAATGGGTTGCTTTTTATCTTCTCATTTTACTAATTGATACAATGTTGAATAAATTACTATTAGAATTAGAAATTATATGAATATCTGCTCATTTCTTCAGAGTCGTCCCAACCGTAAGAGACAAAGTCCATGTATCGACGAGGAAGAGACAACACCTCTTATAAAACGCAGAAGATGTCTTGATACTTTGGATTTACCCGAGGTTAACAGCGAAAGGGGTTTTGCATCAGTGTGTCACCTAGCAACGGAAACCCATATCAAGACGACCTTAGACCGAGTATCTACTAACGCCAACTTGATCAGTGATGGAAGTAAAAGTTGTTGTCTTCCCACAATCCCCAGCAAACATCAAGATTTGAAATCCATTTCTCCACAAACACTCGCCGATGTTGTAAACAACGAGTATGATGACGTCATTGGAAACTACGTCATTGTGGACTGTCGCTACCCCTACGAATTTAATGGTGGTCATATAAAGGTATGACAGCATGAATTTATATTCGCTTTTCTGATAACCATTCATGCTACAACCGATTATGCGAATACATTTGTTATTAATAATACGTTTTAATAATAGTTTGTAATTTTCTATCGCCAGGGTGCCAGAAACTACTATACTAGAGAACTTTTAATGGAAGAGTTAGTTGAAAAGCAACTTCATAGCGACGAACCACATAAAAGAACCGTCTTGATATTTCACTGTGAATTCTTATCGGAAAGAGGACCAAAACTGTAAGTATCATTCAGTTGTGCAATTACTTCGTTTTTGAAGACCATAACTATTCTGATTCAATTATCTAGTTTGCCATTTTGAATAATTCCTTAATAAAATGGTAATTGTTCTTTTTTTTCATATCTCGTTTTTTGCGATCAATGGACCGTGAACGTAATGCAGATTCCTACCCGTTCTTGTTTTACCCGGAAATCTACATTCTTCACGGTGGATACAAGGAGTTTTTCGCTACTCAAAAGGTAATATATCATCGATTTTATCATTTGAGACCAATCCATCGTTTTGAATTGATTGATAAAAATCTTTTAACATCAGACAGCGTCTTCTCATTCTCGTTTCCCATGTGTTTTCTTTTATAGTGAAGTTTTTTGAGTTATATGAATTTATTTTTTTTGTTTCAGGATTTGTGTTTCCCACAGACATATGTTCCAATGTTTGAGGATGGCTACAAAGAGGATTTGAAGAAATTCAAAGTCAAATCCAAATCCTGGGCTGGCGAGAAACAACGTCCAAAACTACGAAGAGGGTTCAATTTCTAAAAACAACGAGCCTGGTCTCTAATTTGTTGCTTTGTCTTGTTTTCATGTGGCTATAAGTGCAATTGTTGCTTATTTGTTTATTTTTTATGGCGGTCGTTAGCCATTTTATTTATATGAAGATTTTTTGTTGTTGTTATATTGGTTTATTATTTCGAATAAAATGAATTGTAATATTATAAAAACTAGTGTTTTGTCTTTTACATAGTAATATAATTTGTAAAATGTTGTTGATATCTGATCACTATAAACCGGTATGGGAAATTGAAGTCTTAAAGTGATCTGTGTGTGTAAGACTCGAGAAGATCGCAGTAGAAGTAATATTTTGAAAAAGACTTTATTATGAAAACAAGCAACTGAACATGTAATAACAAAAACAATGGTATAATGTTTAGGCCGTTGTGAATCGAATGAAAGCAGTAGACGAACAAAATCTGAATCTGAATCTTTATTAAGGCGTAAGCATCTCTGCCTTTTGCCTAAAATGTCATAAAAATGTACAATATTGTTTACACTTAATAATACAGTAACATGGCGTCCATTTAGTATATAGATTAGACGAAGACAAATGGTTTTCTATAAGACAATTGGTCATATATATATACACATACATACATAAATACACATAAATATAGATATATATTGCAACAATTTATGAGTGTGTATAAGGGTCCAAATGGTATACCTCATTTCCACACAACCAGAAACATGTCTCCTCCCACAATAAAACTGGCAACGCCGCCATACAAGTGAAATAATCTTGGGCGCGGCGTAAAACACCAAGCATTTTGGAGGCTTATGTCACTTTAATGTTCAAGTTCAAGTTCATTTATTTCACTCCCCGCCAGGTGGTAACAAAGGTACATTAAATAGTATGTATAGTAACAGGTCAACATGGTGGTTGTCAGACATACGTCATACAATTATTTGGTACATGAAATATATCGTGATAGTCCTTGCTTTATAAACTTAACAAATTTACACAGAGTTGATTTACTTCCATTTAACAACAGTTTAAAATGATTTAGGTCTTTAAATCTTACATAATAAGGTGGAATTTACATTTCTCTTAAATCGTGCAAAAGATTACATTCTACAACAAAATGAAACTCGTCACATACTTTTCTTTCGTTACAGAGTTTACAAAATCGTCCTTCGCGAGGAGTATTTGTATATCGACCAGTTTCAATTGGAAGGCAATGATTGGATAATCTAAATCTGGCTAAGACAAGACTCTGTTTGTATTGAAGATTTGTAATGTAATGTTCCATCTCGAAATCTTTTTTAAAAAGCTTATAGAGATAGCATTTTGGGCTTTCGTTAATTACAGACATCCACTCTTGAATATATTGACCACGGAGTCTTGTCTTTACTAATTTAGTGATCCAAGTGGCGTTCTTGGTTTTCACATCGCACCATAGATGTCCCATGCCACAATTGTTTAAAATATCTTGAACATACAAAAGCCATGGTGAAGAATAAATCGTAGAGAGTACATAAATATTTAAACATTAAATGACTGAGTTTAGTTTCACTGTCATTTGCTAATTTACACCAAAACTGAACCATTCTAGTTTTTATTGTAAAGATAGAGGGTATCGACCCAATTCACCAAGAACCATTGCATTCATTGTAGATGTTTTTACACCAAGCATATGTTTTACAAAATGTTAGCTGGACCTTATCTATTACATCTGTGTTAGTATGGCCCCACCCTTCACACTTGTATGTAAGGATTGTTAAAACTAAAATATCAACAAGATACAACTGGAGCTCAATAGATAGAAGATGTTCTCTGCTCTTTCCAATTAAAGCATACATAGCTTGAAGTACTCCACTTTAATCCTGACTGTTTAAATCTAAGGGAGTGTCCCCAATAATCGTCTTTTTTTCTGCGAGAAAAACGATTAAAAAAAACGAAGCCAAAGACGCATGGTGTAAAAGACGATACAAAAGACGATAATTTGAAACGCGGCTTGCACAGCATGCGACCGTCTCGGATTAAAAGTAGTGCGCTGTGTGGGTGCCTCGTGGTTAGCCGTATTCACCCTAGCCGAGAAATTTTGGCAACACGGAAAAACACGGAAAAAAAAAATTCGGCATAGCCAAGATTTCTCGGCTATATTCACCCAAGTATAATACGCATTTATGTATAATGCGCACCCCAAGCTATCGAACTCAATCCTCGAAAAAACGTCTACAGCCGTGTATAACACGCATTAGCAAGATAAGATTATGCAACGGCTCACGTGGGAACACAGCTGCCTGGCGCCCGGAAGCCTAGTAAAGCAGACAGCCGGCAACCTATGAACTGATCATTTCTGATCATTAATAGATATCTTATGGCTGTTGTATATACAGTGGTTGTTTTTTAATATTAACCTTTGGAATGGCTTCTTTTGCTAATAAGCAAAATGTATGATTTAATGAGTTTTCTTTCGTAATTTCTGCTAGCATCAGTCAGTGAAGTATTAAAAAATGAAGCCCTTTCACAGCCGGGGAATACATTTATAAAGGCTAAATTCCATAATACTTTCAATATTTTTTTAATCCTGTAATCACGGTCTAACATACACCTCGATGTCACGACACCACAAGTTTACAGCTAAAGAAAAACTACCGTAAAAGTTGTCCGCGGCCGATGGCCGTCAATACACCACTTCAGAATTTACTTCTGGTTTTATGTATAAGGGGGAGTCTGAAACGTCACTCACTGTCATTGAACAGTCATTACACCAAACAGCAAATCAGATTAGCTGCCTTGTACAATAATCATTGCAATGTTTATTAAGTGGCTGGCCATCAACCAATCTACAGCCGTTCTGCTATCTGTCATTGAAATGTACTCAGCCGACTGGCGCCATACTGTCAGTGTTAGCAATATGAACACGATTTGCCGATTATAAGAGCATGTCTGGTCGAGTATATTATGTTTAAAAAAAAATACAAGAAATTGCCTTCAAAACTGAAATGGTTGAATATTTCTGGAAAGTTAATTTCGTTGAAAGTTTTATTTAGCGGACCAAGTTTAACTTTGAGGTCGTATGTAGGCTACCGCATGTCCAACTTCGCTCAGTTCATTATTCCGAGAACAACAACAACAACAACAAAAAAAAACTGCGATAGTCTACGCCCGTGTATAATGCGCAGGTCTTATTTTTACCCGGTTTTCCGTGAAAAAAACTGCGTATTATACACGGGTGAATACGGTAGCTATAACTGTCGTCAGCGAAGGCCGTCTCCCCGACGTTGTGTATTCAAGGTATAACATTTTCTCATTTATATTCTGCAAATATTAAAATACCAAATAATAGACAATGAATAAAGAATCGCAATCAAGAGGACAGCTTGACAGTAAGTTAGTTGGCAGCAGATTATCCAGCGGGACATCTGGTTTACGATAACTTCGATAAGCTTCGAGAGTGTCTGTTGATCGGAAAGAATGTACTAATGATCGGGTATTATGGAACCGTGTCAACAATAGTTTGGTTTCTTTACACCCTTTCTTTACACAAAATAAACACTCTAGTTGACAGAGCTAGCATACGTCCTACGAAAAACGGGGCAGCACACGAAATGACACAACAACAACAACCGTTAAACATTTGGACCGTTGCTAATCCTCATAAAACGAGTGTTTTCCGTTTGCGCTATATTTTGACCAAATTACTGCATTACTTTTACTTTGCTGATTGGGTGTGTATTACTGCGTACCAGAAAAAGACCCCCGTCGCGATTAATGCAGTCAAGCCTGAACACAAAAGACGATAGGTGTTAGTCGACTGCGTTTTTTTGCTATCGTTTTTTGCGAATTATAAAAGACGATTTTTGGGGACACTCCCTAAGGAAGTTCTCACGACTTATTGTTCACTTTATTTCCTCTCGCTGTGAGCTCTGCTAGTGGTATAACTTCGCCGTTCTATTCTCGCCTACGACACGAGAGTAACTCAGCAGGTAGGGAGTTTATTTGGTGAGTTATGTTTTCCAACTCGCGAGATTAAGTGAGATCCCCAGCAGAGAGATTGAAGGCACCTTAAACCAAGGTGAGTTGTATTTCAATACGCTTGGATTTGTATGCCCCGAGCAAGAGTTCAATTCCGGTTGCCGCCTCCCCATGCTAGCTATAATGTGTGCTTTGCTCAATGTCTCTTTAAAACAAAAGAACCTACAAACACACGGTGTAATGTCCGCTCTGTGTCTCATTTAACTAGATGAGATTTGCTCACGTTGTCATAACAAAAATTATATTTAAAGGGATCCGTTTTCGGTAGCCGACAATCACCTTTGCTGCCTCAGTCCTTACAACACCTGATCAAATCCTGTTTTGGAAACATACAGAAAAGGATCTGTCAAAGCTATTTTCATAAAGAAAAATGTACGAATGTTCAGAGTACAGTTAAATTTCACATAATAATAGAAACATGCTAGTAGAATATGCAGAATGCGCCTGTTACCAAACACAAATTGTCCAAACATATTGTTTAACTTTCTGCTAACTTGTTCGATTGAAGCCCACATTTGGAAACCCTCAACTTACATTAAGGTTATTTATTTTAACAAAATGGCGCTGGATAGGGTTGAGTCTGCAAAGCGATGATAGTATCTCAGTCTAAACCAAGTCACAGATCAATGGGCCGCGGGTTCAAATCACAGCCGGTCTAAACCAAATCACAGATAAATGGGCCGCGGGTTCAAATCACAGCCAGTCTAAACCAAGTCACAGATCAATGGGCCGCGGGTTCAAATCACAGCCAGTCTAAACCAAGTCACAGATCAATGGGCCGCGGGTTCAAATCACACCCAGTCTAAACCAAGTCACAGATCAATGGGATGCGGGTTCAAATCACAGCCAGTCTAAACCAAATCACACATCAATGGGCCGCGGGTTCAAATCCCACCCAGTCTAAACCAATTCACAGATCAATGGGATGCGGGTTCAAATCACAGCCAGTCTAAACCAAATCACACATCAATGGGCCGCGGGTTCAAATCACAGCCAGTCTAAACCAAGTCACAGATCAATGGGCCGCGGGTTCAAATCACAGCCAGTCTAAACCAAGTCACAGATCAATGGGCCGCGGGTTCAAATCACACCAAGTCACAGATCAATGGGATGCGGGTTCAAATCACACCCAGTCTAAACCAAATCACACATCAATGGGCCGCGGGTTCAAATCCCACCCAGTCTAAACCAATTCACAGATCAATGGGATGCGGGTTCAAATCACAGCCAGTCTAAACCAAATCACACATCAATGGGCCGCGGGTTCAAATCCCACCCAGTCTAAACCAATTCACAGATCAATGGGATGCGGGTTCAAATCACAGCCAGTCTAAACCAAGTCACAGATCAATGGGCCGCGGGTTCAAATCACAACCAGTCTAAACCAAGTCACAGATCAATGGGCCCCGGGTTCAAATCACACCCAGTCTAAACCAAGTCACAGATCAATGGGATGCGGGTTCAAATCACAGCCAGTCTAAACCAAATCACAGATCAATGGGCCGCGGGCTCAAATCACACCGAGTCTAAACCAAGTCACGATCAATGGGCCACGGGTTCAAATCACAGCCAGTCTAAACCAAGTCACAGATCAATGGGCCGCGGGTTAAAATCACACCCAGTCTAAACCAAGTCACAGATCAATGGGCCGCGGGTTCAAATGACACCCAGTCTAAACCAAGTCACAGATCAATGGGCCCCGGGTTCAAATCACAGCCAGTCTAAACCAAGTCACGATCAATGGGCCGCGGGTTCAAATCACAGCCAGTCTAAACCAAGTCACAGATCAATGGGCCGCGGGTTCAAATCACACCCAGTCTAAACCAAGTCACAGATCAATGGTCTGCGGGTTCAAATCACACCCAGTCTAAACCAAGTCACAGATCAATGGGCCGCGGGTTCAAATCACACCCAGTCTAAACCAAGTCACAGATTAATGGACTGCGGGTTCAAATCACAGCCAGTCTAAACCAACTCACAGATCAATGGGCCGCGGCTTCAAATCACAGCCAGTCTAAACCAAGCCACAGATCAATGGGCTGCGGGTTCAAATCACACCCAGTCTAAACCAAGTCACAGATCAATGGCCCGCAGGCTCAAATCAAAAGTGTGAATTTTGGTAGAAAAAGAAAATTTCAACCGTAGGTTTATTGATCGTTTGGTGTTTTACGCCGCTCTCAAGATTATTTCACTTGTATGGCGGCGTTGCCAGTTTTATTGTGGGAGGAAACCGGGCTTTATGCCCAGAGGAAACCCACGACCTTCCGGTGGTAACTGGCAACAGGTTGTTTGAGTGAAAACCCAGAATTGGTAAATAAGTAAAATATATTAATATAAATATTTAAAAAAAGATCAATTGCGATTTGAGAAGTATTAAAACACTCAGTGTTCTTTATTAGATCTGATCATAATTAACTCAAGATCCAGCTGAATTTTGGAATAAACTAATAGACGCTTAATGGCTTTTATTTCCTTTCTAATTACATCTAGATAGTTTTGCTTATTACTCTCTGGCCAAAACATTTGCCATAAGAGGAAAAGTAACATATATGCATACATTTAATTTAAATATCATAACCAATCACAAATAAAAAGTAGGCTACAGTAATTTACAGCTTTAAGTCGGTAGGCATGAACATTGTAAGCGTCGGGTAGTTTTCAATATATGCCAAACCAAACTCAGCCCAATGCAAGTCATCCATCGATGGGCGGCGGGTTCAGATCACACTCAGCCCAATGCAAGCCATCCATCAATGGGCGGCGGGTTCAAATCCCATTCAGTCCAAGTGATAATTTAAAAGAATTACTCTTGGCACGGGTGCCCCTGTAACCTTTCTTTTTACAGAGTGAAGCCATTCGATCTGCAGTTGTCTCATTTTGGTGAATAGTTTATAGCATAGGCCTCAGTACAAGGGATGTCCTAAAGCGATCAGTAGTTCATGGTGAAAAGAGAAACGCACAATTTGGATCGTCCGTCGATCAAACTAAAATCTATAGTAACAATGTATAACACTTTAATACGAATAGAAACACTACAAGGATTCGCGTCAATAAACTAGGTTGTCTCTCTATATAGACCCCCCTTGGCGGCCGCCTTTGAACAGTTTCACAAACTCATCCCTCAGTACCTGGCTGCATAAGACATAAATAACAAAGTTCAAGGTAGGGTAAATGGATTTCAGAATAAACGTAAGGATTATTCTTATTCGGAACTCAATAACGTACGTCCGAAAAATGGAATTTGTATGAATCGCCACGGTGATGACATTTGCTGCTGCGACCGAATAGCAAATGAGAAATACAGTAAGATTCGCCACCAAGACTCTTTCCATCTGGGCTTGTTTGCTGTCATTGGGTGCTTGGTTGCCTTCTATTTGTTTCTCTGCAAGAGTTTCCCGGGCTTTTTTAGCAGAGCGTAGCTTGTAAATGATGACCAAGTTGAGCACCGCTAACAGTATAGTTGGGATGGAGACGCATACAAAGGCATATAGGCTGTACAGAGCTTTTGAATTCGCGGGATTTCCACCCCATTCTGTATTAACAAATCTCCAGTAGGTTTGGTTTGTCGTAGGGTCGGAGGTTTCTTCAAGTTTTCTGACGAACATCCAAGGAAATGTACAGGCAAAGGAAATTATTATAACTGCAACTACGAGTTTTTTCGCTCGTGATTCGCTTGAGATGATGTGTGCTTTTAACGGCATAGCAATTGCAACGAGGCGTTCTGAAGCAAAAACTGCAATGATCCAGATGTTAGCAGTTAATGTCATATATGACGTCCAATTCAGATAAACAACAAGAAGACTGTAGTAGCTTCTGCCAAAAGGCGTTGAACTAAATGACGAGTAATTGTTTGGAAGAAACACGACATCTACAAATAGTTGACACAGATTTATTCCTGCGATGGCTTGAAGATACACCGAGGTACTGGATTTTAAGGCAGCCCTTCTTACCACAACAATTGTCAGAATACAGCTGACTATAGACAAAGCCATACATGTGGTCCCAACATAACGGTAGATCTCCCTTATGACTGTTCGGACTTTTTTTTCTAATGTACCAATTTCGGGAGATGAAATATCAAGATTTGTAGAGTTTGACTCAAAGTCGTTTGAAGCCGGGATCGTGTCGGTGGTTGTCGATAGTTCATGTTCCGATGTATTAACCATTAATGCTGTGATATCCGCAACAAGCAGAGCGGTGAAAATCACTTGAATAAAGAACTTCATGTCGGTGTTTACTTTCTTGATCGGGCGTTGATTTCCTTGGTTGTCTACAGTGTATTTCAAACACTATTTAATGCACCTTTGAGTAGTTGTTAGGAATAGAAGATAGTTGTGTTTTAACAATTTTAAACAAAAGTCACAAAGCAATCTCACCAGTCATATGGTCACGGACATCTGTAGCTTCAACTTGTGCAGCGAACGATTCTTCTGGTTGGGTCTAGAATGGCCAGAGAGTAAATGGGCAAAACTGCAAACAGCGATATGCGTTGGCTGCTAAAAAGTGCCAGATCGACTTAACTTTTGCGGTATTCCTCGTTCTGTCCACAAAACTGACCACGATGTAGACCAGAAAACCATCCTTTATAACCAAGGAAATCGATCCATAGTATATCTTATATTTTTAATGAACCTTTAATCAACTAATTAACCACTGATGCTTTTGATTTATATTTCGAATTCATGATTAGTTTTATGAATTAGCACTTTCGTCGAGATGATCGATTTTGACCATTTCTTTGTTCGGCAGTAAACACGTACAGAAATGCACCCGAATCGATTTAGGAAATACACCAATGAAGCTTATTTCGTTCCCCCGTTCCATATTAACAGTGTTCATCAATAACACTTGGTTGTTATTCAAAAGAAGTAAGACAAAAAACCATCATAAATGTTCGTTTCTGGTCCGCTGTTCATTTGACAAAATCATATATTTCTCGACTAATGAGATTAATGAAGTATTATCTGGCTTTGTATTCCTGTCTAATATCTTGGCCTTTCTGTCTTCACATGAGAGCACGAGAAAAAATCCCCCGTAGATGCATGGACGATTCCTGTGCTAATTGCATTAAGGTACATGTGTACCGTAGTTTTATTAATTGATCACTCTTTAATTAGACCCTCCACGTAATGGCGACGTTCTTCTCCAAATTTACCTTTAACTAAGAAATGTTTGAAACTCTCTTTAAACGTGGGTTCCATACTAATGAGAAATGATCAATGCATCCCCACGTTAGAAATGTAAAGCACTCTGATACAGGGGACACATTCTAAACTGAAATATTGCGATTTTTGTATTGTTTGTATTGAAGATTTGTAATGTAATGTTCCATCTCGAAATCTTTTTTAAAAAGCTTATAGAGATAGCATTTTGGGCTTTCGTTAATTACAGACATCCACTCTTGAATATATTGACCACGGAGTCTTGTCTTTACTAATTTAGTGATCCACGTGGCGTTCTTGGTTTTCACATCGCACCATAGATGTCCCATGCCACAATTGTTTAAAATATCTTGAACATACAAAAGCCATGGTGAAGAATGAATCGTAGAGAGTACATAAATATTTAAACATTAAATGACTGAGTTTAGTTTCACTGTCATTTGCTAATTTACACCAAAACTGAACCATTCTAGTTTTTATTGTAAAGATAGAGGGTATCGACCCAATTCACCAAGAACCATTGCATTCATTGTAGATGTTTTTACACCAAGCATATGTTTACAAAATGTTAGCTGGACCTTATCTATTACATCTGTGTTAGTATGGCCCCACCCTTCACACTTGTATGTAAGGATTGTTAAAACTAAAATATCAATAAGATACAACTGGAGCTCAATAGATAGAAGATGTTCTCTGCTCTTTCCAATTAAAGCATACATAGCTTGAAGTACTCCACTTTAATCCTGACTGTTTAAATCTAAGGAAGTTCTCACGACTTATTGTTCACTTTATTTCCTCTCGCTGTGAGCTCTGCTAGTGGTATAACTTCGCCGTTCTATTCTCGCCTACGACACGAGAGTAACTCAGCAGGTAGGGAGTTTATTTGGTGAGTTATGTTTTCCAACTCGCGAGATTAAGTAAAATCCCAAGCAGAGAGATTGAGGGCACCTTAAACCAAGTAGACGGAGTGAGTTGTATTTCAATACGCTTGGATTTGTATGCCCCGAGCAAGAGTTCAATTCCGGTTGCCGCCTCCCCATGCTAGCTATAATGTGTGCTTTGCTCAATGTCTCTTTAAAACTAAAGAACCTACAAACACACGGTGTAATGTCCGCTCTGTGTCTCATTTAACTAGATGAGATTTGCTCACGTTGTCATAACAAAAATTATATTTAAAGGGATCCGTTTTCGGTAGCCGACAATCACCTTTGCTGCCTCAGTCCTTACAACACCTGATCAAACCCTGCTTTGGAAACATACATAAAATATCTGTCAAAGCTATTTTCATAAAGAAAAATGTACGAGTGTTCAGAGTACAGTTCTGATTTGTGCGATGGGGTTTTATTTTCCAAATTTATACCGACAAGAATAGATTTTGATGATGAAGATTCTCGAGACAGTGGATTAGGAGAAGAGAGCTACAAGCGTCTTTCTCCATTATCAGATGACCAATTATCGATCAAATCCCCTTCTACAAAATCACCATTAAAACAGAATTTTAGATTTATTCAAAGTTTGGTAAGTTTATAGAAGGATATCACGATCACGGTTTCTGACATTTTAGTTTGAAATAACAATAGCGTCTCTGTGTAAATGCTACTTGGTTTTTGTTTTCAAATACATATGTTGATTTTGTTTCAGAACTTTGACAGCCCTGATTCCAAATGTCGCTCGTTGTTTCTCGGATTTGATTCTCCTGACTTCAATTTATCCGCCTCACTTACTCCCTTTTCTTCCAGAAATCAGGTAAACATTTACGTGATGTAATGGGTTGCTTTTTATCTTCTCATTTTACTAATTGATACAATGTTGAATAAATTACTATTAGAATTAGAAATTATATGAATATCTGCTCATTTCTTCAGAGTCGTCCCAACCGTAAGAGACAAAGTCCATGTATCGACGAGGAAGAGACAACACCTCTTATAAAACGCAGAAGATGTCTTGATACTTTGGATTTACCCGAGGTTAACAGCGAAAGTGGTTTTGCATCAGTGTGTCACCTAGCAACGGAAACCCATATCAAGACGACCTTAGACCGAGTATCTACTAACGCCAACTTGATCAGTGATGGAAGTAAAAGTTGTTGTCTTCCCACAATCCCCAGCAAACATCAAGATTTGAAATCCATTTCTCCACAAACACTCGCCGATGTTGTAAACAACGAGTATGATGACGTCATTGGAAACTACGTCATTGTGGACTGTCGCTACCCCTACGAATTTAATGGTGGTCATATAAAGGTATGACAGCATGAATTTATATTCGCTTTTCTGATAACCATTCATGCTACAACCGATTATGCGAATACATTTGTTATTAATAATACGTTTTAATAATAGTTTGTAATTTTCTATCGCCAGGGTGCCAGAAACTACTATACTAGAGAACTTTTAATGGAAGAGTAAGTTGAAAAGCAACTTCATAGCGACGAACCACATAAAAGAACCGTCTTGATATTTCACTGTGAATTCTCATCGGAAAGAGGACCAAAACTGTAAGTATCATTCAGTTGTGCAATTACTTCGTTTTTGAAGACCATAACTATTCTGATTCAATTATCTAGTTTGCCATTTTGAATAATTCCTTAATAAAATGGTAATTGTTCTTTTTTTTCATATCTCGTTTTTTGCGATCAATGGACCGTGAACGTAATGCAGATTCCTACCCGTTCTTGTTTTACCCGGAAATCTACATTCTTCACGGTGGATACAAGGAGTTTTTCGCTACTCAAAAGGTAATATATCATCGATTTTATCATTTGAGACCAATCCATCGTTTTGAATTGATTGATAAAAATCTTTTAACATCAGACAGCGTCTTCTCATTCTCGTTTCCCATGTGTTTTCTTTTATAGTGAAGTTTTTTGAGTTATATGAATTTATTTTTTTTGTTTCAGGATTTGTGTTTCCCACAGACATATGTTCCAATGTTTGAGGATGGCTACAAAGAGGATTTGAAGAAATTCAAAGTCAAATCCAAATCCTGGGCTGGCGAGAAACAACGTCCAAAACTACGAAGAGGGTTCAATTTCTAAAAACAACGAGCCTGGTCTCTAATTTGTTGCTTTGTCTTGTTTTCATGTGGCTATAAGTGCAATTGTTGCTTATTTGTTTATTTTTTATGGCGGTCGTTAGCCATTTTATTTATATGAAGATTTTTTGTTGTTGTTATATTGGTTTATTATTTCGAATAAAATGAATTGTAATATTATAAAAACTAGTGTTTTGTCTTTTACATAGTAATATAATTTGTAAAATGTTGTTGATATCTGATCACTATAAACCGGTATGGGAAATTGAAGTCTTAAAGTGATCTGTGTGTGTAAGACTCGAGAAGATCGCAGTAGAAGTAATATTTTGAAAAAGACTTTATTATGAAAACAAGCAACTGAACATGTAATAACAAAAACAATGGTATAATGTTTAGGCCGTTGTGAATCGAATGAAAGCAGTAGACGAACAAAATCTGAATCTGAATCTTTATTAAGGCGTAAGCATCTCTGCCTTTTGCCTAAAATGTCATAAAAATGTACAATATTGTTTACACTTAATAATACAGTAACATGGCGTCCATTTAGTATATAGATTAGACGAAGACAAATGGTTTTCTATAAGACAATTGGTCATATATATATACACATACATACATAAATACACATAAATATATATATATATAGATTGCAACAATTTATGAGTGGGTATAAGGGTCCAAATAGTATACCTCATTTCCACACAACCAGAAACATGTCTCCATGGCTATTTTAGACAAGAAGATTTTCCCCGTGCTCGCGTGTTTCAGTGTTCATTATTATATATAAATATATATATATATATACATGCATATAGATTTATATCTTACACAATATATATCATGTACATTATATAATGGTATACCTCTTTTTAACACAATTTGATATACCTCTTTTTAACACAATTTGATATACCTCCTTTCAACACAATTTGATATTCTTCTTTTTAACACAATTTGATATACCTCCTTTCAACACAATTTGATATACCTCTTTTTAACACAATTTGATATACCTCTTTTTAACACAATTTGATATACCTCCTTTCAAAACAATTTGATATACCTCTTTTTAACCCAATTTGATATACTCCCTTTTAACACAATTTGATATACCTCCTTTCAACACAATTTGATATACCTCTTTTTAACACAATTTGATATACCTCTTTTTAACACAATTTGATATACCTCTTTTTAACACAATTTGATATACCTCTTTTTAACACAATTCGATATACCTCTTTTTAACACAATTAGAAACTTATCTCAATGGTTATTTTAGATAAGAAGATTTTCCCTGTACCCGTGTGTTTTAGTGATCATAAATATAATCAGTATACATTGTAATCTGTTCTCATTTTCAAAGCAGCCTGGATGAAGCGGGCTAATTTACGAAGTTTACTTTGTTGGTTTACGGCCAATAGTTCACAACATTTCATTACACTTGGTCTGTTGTAATAATATTTATCCAAAAACATTACACGAAGGTTGTGGTACAATGGGCATATTAATAAAAAATGATACTCGTCTTCAATGTCATTCAATAAACAAAAGTTGCATTTTCTCTCGTTTCTTGCTAGCCTATTACTTCCGTGCCGACCAATTCCGACCAATAACTTATGACTCGATGTTCTTAGTCGTGTCAATTCTGACCGCTGCTTAATGTTTCTTACCTTTAGCAAATATGGCTCAAATTCAAAATATAGAGATATGACGTAATACGGCGAGTCATTCGAGACTCCTCGGAACTTCAACACAAACACAAATCCACTCTGAAGCTTCGGGGATTTACGTGCGTGACGAATTAACGTGATGGATGACTTGCATTGGGCTGAGTTTGGTTTGGCATATATTGAAAACTACCCGACGCTTACAATGTTCATGCCAACCAACTTAAAGCTGTAAATTACTGTAGCCTACCTTTGGTTTCTGTCTGGTTATGATATTTAAGTTAAATGTATGTATATATGTTACTTTTCCTCTTATGGCAAATGTTTTGGCCAGAGAGTAATAAGCAAAACTATCTAGATGTAATTAGAAAGGAAATAAAAGCCATTAAGCGTCTATTAGTTTATTCCAAAATTCAGCTGGATCCTGAGTTTATTATGATCAGATCTAATAAAAAACACTGAGTGTTTTAATAATTCTCAAATCGCAATTGATATTTTTCTAAATATTTATATTTATATATTTTACTTATTTACCCATTCTGGGTTTTCACTCAAACAACCTGTTGCCAGTTACCACCAGAAGGTCGTGGGTTTCCTCTGGGCATAAAGCCCGGTTTCCTCCCACAATAAAACTGGCAACGCCGCCATACAAGTGAAATAATCTTGGGCGCGGCGTAAAACACCAAGCATTTTGGAGGCTTATGTCACTTTAATGTTCAAGTTCAAGTTCATTTATTTCACTCAAACCACGCCAGGTGGTAACAAAGGTACATTAAATAGTATGTATAGTAACAGGTCAACATGGCGGTTGTCAGACATACGTCATACAATTATTTGGTACATGAAATATATCGTGATAGTCCTTGCTTTATAAACTTAACAAATTTACACAGAGTTGATTTGCTTCCATTTAACAACAGTTTAAAATGATTTAGGTCTTTAAATCTTACATAATAAGGTGGAATTTACATTTCTCTTAAATCGTGCAAAAGATTACATTCTACAACAAAATGAAACTCGTCACATACTTTTCTTTCGTTACAGAGTTTACAAAATCGTCCTTCGCGAGGAGTATTTGTATATTGACCAGTTTCAATTGGAAGGCAATGATTGGATAATCTAAATCTGGCTAAGACAAGACTCTGTTTGTATTGAAGATTTGTAATGTAATGTTCCATCTCGAAATCTTTTTTAAAAAGCTTATAGAGATAGCATTTTGGGCTTTCGTTAATTACAGACATCCACTCTTGAATATATTGACCACGGAGTCTTGTCTTTACTAATTTAGTGATCCAAGTGGCGTTCTTGGTTTTCACATCGCACCATAGATGTCCCATGCCACAATTGTTTAAAATATCTTGAACATACAAAAGCCATGGTGAAGAATGAATCGTAGAGAGTACATAAATATTTAAACATTAAATGACTGAGTTTAGTTTCACTGTCATTTGCTAATTTACACCAAAACTGAACCATTCTAGTTTTTATTGTAAAGATAGAGGGTATCGACCCAATTCACCAAGAACCATTGCATTCATTGTAGATGTTTTTACACCAAGCATACGTTTACAAAATGTTAGCTGGACCTTATCTATTACATCTGTGTTAGTATGGCCCCACCCTTCACACTTGTATGTAAGGATTGTTAAAACTAAAATATCAATAAGATACAACTGGAGCTCAATAGATAGAAGATGTTCTCTGCTCTTTCCAATTAAAGCATACATAGCTTGAAGTACTCCACTTTAATCCTGACTGTTTAAATCTAAGGAAGTTCTCACGACTTATTGTTCACTTTATTTCCTCTCGCTGTGAGCTCTGCTAGTGGTATAACTTCGCCGTTCTATTCTCGCCTACGACACGAGAGTAACTCAGCAGGTAGGGAGTTTATTTGGTGAGTTATGTTTTCCAACTCGCGAGATTAAGTGAGATCCCCAGCAGAGAGATTGAGGGCACCTTAAACCAAGTAGACGGAGTGAGTTGTATTTCAATACGCTTGGATTTGTATGCCCCGAGCAAGAGTTCAATTCCGGTTGCCGCCTCCCCATGCTAGCTATAATGTGTGCTTTGCTCAATGTCTCTTTAAAACAAAAGAACCTACAAACACACGGTGTAATGTCCGCTCTGTGTCTCATTTAACTAGATGAGATTTGCTCACGTTGTCATAACAAAAATTATATTTAAAGGGATCCGTTTTCGGTAGCCGACAATCACCTTTGCTGCCTCAGTCCTTACAACACCTGATCAAACCCTGCTTTGGAAACATACATAAAATATCTGTCAAAGCTATTTTCATAAAGAAAAATGTACGAGTGTTCAGAGTACAGTTCTGATTTGTGCGATGGGGTTTTATTTTCCAAATTTATACCGACAAGAATAGATTTTGATGATGAAGATTCTCGAGACAGTGGATTAGGAGAAGAGAGCTACAAGTGTCTTTCTCCATTATCAGATGACCAATTATCGATCAAATCCCCTTCTACAAAATCACCATTAAAACAGAATTTTAGATTTATTCAAAGTTTGGTAAGTTTATAGAAGGATATCACGATCACGTTTTCTGACATTTTAGTTTGAAATAACAATAGCGTCTCTGTGTAAATGCTACTTGGTTTTTGTTTTCAAATACATATGTTGATTTTGTTTCAGAACTTTGACAGCCCTGATTCCAAATGTCGCTCGTTGTTTCTCGGATTTGATTCTCCTGACTTCAATTTATCCGCCTCACTTACTCCCTTTTCTTCCAGAAATCAGGTAAACATTTACGTGATGTAATGGGTTGCTTTTTATCTTCTCATTTTACTAATTGATACAATGTTGAATAAATTACTATTAGAATTAGAAATTATATGAATATCTGCTCATTTCTTCAGAGTCGTCCCAACCGTAAGAGACAAAGTCCATGTATCGACGAGGAAGAGACAACACCTCTTATAAAACGCAGAAGATGTCTTGATACTTTGGATTTACCCGAGGTTAACAGCGAAAGGGGTTTTGCATCAGTGTGTCACCTAGCAACGGAAACCCATATCAAGACGACCTTAGACCGAGTATCTACTAACGCCAACTTGATCAGTGATGGAAGTAAAAGTTGTTGTCTTCCCACAATCCCCAGCAAACATCAAGATTTGAAATCCATTTCTCCACAAACACTCGCCGATGTTGTAAACAACGAGTATGATGACGTCATTGGAAACTACGTCATTGTGGACTGTCGCTACCCCTACGAATTTAATGGTGGTCATATAAAGGTATGACAGCATGAATTTATATTCGCTTTTCTGATAACCATTCATGCTACAACCGATTATGCGAATACATTTGTTATTAATAATACGTTTTAATAATAGTTTGTAATTTTCTATCGCCAGGGTGCCAGAAACTACTATACTAGAGAACTTTTAATGGAAGAGTTAGTTGAAAAGCAACTTCATAGCGACGAACCACATAAAAGAACCGTCTTGATATTTCACTGTGAATTCTTATCGGAAAGAGGACCAAAACTGTAAGTATCATTCAGTTGTGCAATTACTTCGTTTTTGAAGACCATAACTATTCTGATTCAATTATCTAGTTTGCCATTTTGAATAATTCCTTAATAAAATGGTAATTGTTCTTTTTTTTCATATCTCGTTTTTTGCGATCAATGGACCGTGAACGTAATGCAGATTCCTACCCGTTCTTGTTTTACCCGGAAATCTACATTCTTCACGGTGGATACAAGGAGTTTTTCGCTACTCAAAAGGTAATATATCATCGATTTTATCATTTGAGACCAATCCATCGTTTTGAATTGATTGATAAAAATCTTTTAACATCAGACAGCGTCTTCTCATTCTCGTTTCCCATGTGTTTTCTTTTATAGTGAAGTTTTTTGAGTTATATGAATTTATTTTTTTTGTTTCAGGATTTGTGTTTCCCACAGACATATGTTCCAATGTTTGAGGATGGCTACAAAGAGGATTTGAAGAAATTCAAAGTCAAATCCAAATCCTGGGCTGGCGAGAAACAACGTCCAAAACTACGAAGAGGGTTCAATTTCTAAAAACAACGAGCCTGGTCTCTAATTTGTTGCTTTGTCTTGTTTTCATGTGGCTATAAGTGCAATTGTTGCTTATTTGTTTATTTTTTATGGCGGTCGTTAGCCATTTTATTTATATGAAGATTTTTTGTTGTTGTTATATTGGTTTATTATTTCGAATAAAATGAATTGTAATATTATAAAAACTAGTGTTTTGTCTTTTACATAGTAATATAATTTGTAAAATGTTGTTGATATCTGATCACTATAAACCGGTATGGGAAATTGAAGTCTTAAAGTGATCTGTGTGTGTAAGACTCGAGAAGATCGCAGTAGAAGTAATATTTTGAAAAAGACTTTATTATGAAAACAAGCAACTGAACATGTAATAACAAAAACAATGGTATAATGTTTAGGCCGTTGTGAATCGAATGAAAGCAGTAGACGAACAAAATCTGAATCTGAATCTTTATTAAGGCGTAAGCATCTCTGCCTTTTGCCTAAAATGTCATAAAAATGTACAATATTGTTTACACTTAATAATACAGTAACATGGCGTCCATTTAGTATATAGATTAGACGAAGACAAATGGTTTTCTATAAGACAATTGGTCATATATATATACACATACATACATAAATACACATAAATATAGATATATATTGCAACAATTTATGAGTGTGTATAAGGGTCCAAATGGTATACCTCATTTCCACACAACCAGAAACATGTCTCCTCCCACAATAAAACTGGCAACGCCGCCATACAAGTGAAATAATCTTGGGCGCGGCGTAAAACACCAAGCATTTTGGAGGCTTATGTCACTTTAATGTTCAAGTTCAAGTTCATTTATTTCACTCCCCGCCAGGTGGTAACAAAGGTACATTAAATAGTATGTATAGTAACAGGTCAACATGGTGGTTGTCAGACATACGTCATACAATTATTTGGTACATGAAATATATCGTGATAGTCCTTGCTTTATAAACTTAACAAATTTACACAGAGTTGATTTACTTCCATTTAACAACAGTTTAAAATGATTTAGGTCTTTAAATCTTACATAATAAGGTGGAATTTACATTTCTCTTAAATCGTGCAAAAGATTACATTCTACAACAAAATGAAACTCGTCACATACTTTTCTTTCGTTACAGAGTTTACAAAATCGTCCTTCGCGAGGAGTATTTGTATATCGACCAGTTTCAATTGGAAGGCAATGATTGGATAATCTAAATCTGGCTAAGACAAGACTCTGTTTGTATTGAAGATTTGTAATGTAATGTTCCATCTCGAAATCTTTTTTAAAAAGCTTATAGAGATAGCATTTTGGGCTTTCGTTAATTACAGACATCCACTCTTGAATATATTGACCACGGAGTCTTGTCTTTACTAATTTAGTGATCCAAGTGGCGTTCTTGGTTTTCACATCGCACCATAGATGTCCCATGCCACAATTGTTTAAAATATCTTGAACATACAAAAGCCATGGTGAAGAATAAATCGTAGAGAGTACATAAATATTTAAACATTAAATGACTGAGTTTAGTTTCACTGTCATTTGCTAATTTACACCAAAACTGAACCATTCTAGTTTTTATTGTAAAGATAGAGGGTATCGACCCAATTCACCAAGAACCATTGCATTCATTGTAGATGTTTTTACACCAAGCATATGTTTTACAAAATGTTAGCTGGACCTTATCTATTACATCTGTGTTAGTATGGCCCCACCCTTCACACTTGTATGTAAGGATTGTTAAAACTAAAATATCAACAAGATACAACTGGAGCTCAATAGATAGAAGATGTTCTCTGCTCTTTCCAATTAAAGCATACATAGCTTGAAGTACTCCACTTTAATCCTGACTGTTTAAATCTAAGGAAGTTCTCACGACTTATTGTTCACTTTATTTCCTCTCGCTGTGAGCTCTGCTAGTGGTATAACTTCGCCGTTCTATTCTCGCCTACGACACGAGAGTAACTCAGCAGGTAGGGAGTTTATTTGGTGAGTTATGTTTTCCAACTCGCGAGATTAAGTGAGATCCCCAGCAGAGAGATTGAAGGCACCTTAAACCAAGGTGAGTTGTATTTCAATACGCTTGGATTTGTATGCCCCGAGCAAGAGTTCAATTCCGGTTGCCGCCTCCCCATGCTAGCTATAATGTGTGCTTTGCTCAATGTCTCTTTAAAACAAAAGAACCTACAAACACACGGTGTAATGTCCGCTCTGTGTCTCATTTAACTAGATGAGATTTGCTCACGTTGTCATAACAAAAATTATATTTAAAGGGATCCGTTTTCGGTAGCCGACAATCACCTTTGCTGCCTCAGTCCTTACAACACCTGATCAAATCCTGTTTTGGAAACATACAGAAAAGGATCTGTCAAAGCTATTTTCATAAAGAAAAATGTACGAATGTTCAGAGTACAGTTAAATTTCACATAATAATAGAAACATGCTAGTAGAATATGCAGAATGCGCCTGTTACCAAACACAAATTGTCCAAACATATTGTTTAACTTTCTGCTAACTTGTTCGATTGAAGCCCACATTTGGAAACCCTCAACTTACATTAAGGTTATTTATTTTAACAAAATGGCGCTGGATAGGGTTGAGTCTGCAAAGCGATGATAGTATCTCAGTCTAAACCAAGTCACAGATCAATGGGCCGCGGGTTCAAATCACAGCCGGTCTAAACCAAATCACAGATAAATGGGCCGCGGGTTCAAATCACAGCCAGTCTAAACCAAGTCACAGATCAATGGGCCGCGGGTTCAAATCACAGCCAGTCTAAACCAAGTCACAGATCAATGGGCCGCGGGTTCAAATCACACCCAGTCTAAACCAAGTCACAGATCAATGGGATGCGGGTTCAAATCACAGCCAGTCTAAACCAAATCACACATCAATGGGCCGCGGGTTCAAATCCCACCCAGTCTAAACCAATTCACAGATCAATGGGATGCGGGTTCAAATCACAGCCAGTCTAAACCAAATCACACATCAATGGGCCGCGGGTTCAAATCACAGCCAGTCTAAACCAAGTCACAGATCAATGGGCCGCGGGTTCAAATCACAGCCAGTCTAAACCAAGTCACAGATCAATGGGCCGCGGGTTCAAATCACACCAAGTCACAGATCAATGGGATGCGGGTTCAAATCACACCCAGTCTAAACCAAATCACACATCAATGGGCCGCGGGTTCAAATCCCACCCAGTCTAAACCAATTCACAGATCAATGGGATGCGGGTTCAAATCACAACCAGTCTAAACCAAATCACACATCAATGGGCCGCGGGTTCAAATCCCACCCAGTCTAAACCAATTCACAGATCAATGGGATGCGGGTTCAAATCACAGCCAGTCTAAACCAAGTCACAGATCAATGGGCCGCGGGTTCAAATCACAACCAGTCTAAACCAAGTCACAGATCAATGGGCCCCGGGTTCAAATCACACCCAGTCTAAACCAAGTCACAGATCAATGGGATGCGGGTTCAAATCACAGCCAGTCTAAACCAAATCACAGATCAATGGGCCGCGGGCTCAAATCACACCGAGTCTAAACCAAGTCACGATCAATGGGCCACGGGTTCAAATCACAGCCAGTCTAAACCAAGTCACAGATCAATGGGCCGCGGGTTAAAATCACACCCAGTCTAAACCAAGTCACAGATCAATGGGCCGCGGGTTCAAATGACACCCAGTCTAAACCAAGTCACAGATCAATGGGCCCCGGGTTCAAATCACAGCCAGTCTAAACCAAGTCACGATCAATGGGCCGCGGGTTCAAATCACAGCCAGTCTAAACCAAGTCACAGATCAATGGGCCGCGGGTTCAAATCACACCCAGTCTAAACCAAGTCACAGATCAATGGTCTGCGGGTTCAAATCACACCCAGTCTAAACCAAGTCACAGATCAATGGGCCGCGGGTTCAAATCACACCCAGTCTAAACCAAGTCACAGATTAATGGACTGCGGGTTCAAATCACAGCCAGTCTAAACCAACTCACAGATCAATGGGCCGCGGCTTCAAATCACAGCCAGTCTAAACCAAGCCACAGATCAATGGGCTGCGGGTTCAAATCACACCCAGTCTAAACCAAGTCACAGATCAATGGCCCGCAGGCTCAAATCAAAAGTGTGAATTTTGGTAGAAAAAGAAAATTTCAACCGTAGGTTTATTGATCGTTTGGTGTTTTACGCCGCTCTCAAGATTATTTCACTTGTATGGCGGCGTTGCCAGTTTTATTGTGGGAGGAAACCGGGCTTTATGCCCAGAGGAAACCCACGACCTTCCGGTGGTAACTGGCAACAGGTTGTTTGAGTGAAAACCCAGAATTGGTAAATAAGTAAAATATATTAATATAAATATTTAAAAAAAGATCAATTGCGATTTGAGAAGTATTAAAACACTCAGTGTTCTTTATTAGATCTGATCATAATTAACTCAAGATCCAGCTGAATTTTGGAATAAACTAATAGACGCTTAATGGCTTTTATTTCCTTTCTAATTACATCTAGATAGTTTTGCTTATTACTCTCTGGCCAAAACATTTGCCATAAGAGGAAAAGTAACATATATGCATACATTTAATTTAAATATCATAACCAATCACAAATAAAAAGTAGGCTACAGTAATTTACAGCTTTAAGTCGGTAGGCATGAACATTGTAAGCGTCGGGTAGTTTTCAATATATGCCAAACCAAACTCAGCCCAATGCAAGTCATCCATCGATGGGCGGCGGGTTCAGATCACACTCAGCCCAATGCAAGCCATCCATCAATGGGCGGCGGGTTCAAATCCCATTCAGTCCAAGTGATAATTTAAAAGAATTACTCTTGGCACGGGTGCCCCTGTAACCTTTCTTTTTACAGAGTGAAGCCATTCGATCTGCAGTTGTCTCATTTTGGTGAATAGTTTATAGCATAGGCCTCAGTACAAGGGATGTCCTAAAGCGATCAGTAGTTCATGGTGAAAAGAGAAACGCACAATTTGGATCGTCCGTCGATCAAACTAAAATCTATAGTAACAATGTATAACACTTTAATACGAATAGAAACACTACAAGGATTCGCGTCAATAAACTAGGTTGTCTCTCTATATAGACCCCCCTTGGCGGCCGCCTTTGAACAGTTTCACAAACTCATCCCTCAGTACCTGGCTGCATAAGACATAAATAACAAAGTTCAAGGTAGGGTAAATGGATTTCAGAATAAACGTAAGGATTATTCTTATTCGGAACTCAATAACGTACGTCCGAAAAATGGAAGTTGTATGAATCGCCACGGTGATGACATTTGCTGCTGCGACCGAATAGCAAATGAGAAATACAGTAAGATTCGCCACCAAGACTCTTTCCATCTGGGCTTGTTTGCTGTCATTGGGTGCTTGGTTGCCTTCTATTTGTTTCTCTGCAAGAGTTTCCCGGGCTTTTTTAGCAGAGCGTAGCTTGTAAATGATGACCAAGTTGAGCACCGCTAACAGTATAGTTGGGATGGAGACGCATACAAAGGCATATAGGCTGTACAGAGCTTTTGAATTCGCGGGATTTCCACCCCATTCTGTATTAACAAATCTCCAGTAGGTTTGGTTTGTCGTAGGGTCGGAGGTTTCTTCAAGTTTTCTGACGAACATCCAAGGAAATGTACAGGCAAAGGAAATTATTATAACTGCAACTACGAGTTTTTTCGCTCGTGATTCGCTTGAGATGATGTGTGCTTTTAACGGCATAGCAATTGCAACGAGGCGTTCTGAAGCAAAAACTGCAATGATCCAGATGTTAGCAGTTAATGTCATATATGACGTCCAATTCAGATAAACAACAAGAAGACTGTAGTAGCTTCTGCCAAAAGGCGTTGAACTAAATGACGAGTAATTGTTTGGAAGAAACACGACATCTACAAATAGTTGACACAGATTTATTCCTGCGATGGCTTGAAGATACACCGAGGTACTGGATTTTAAGGCAGCCCTTCTTACCACAACAATTGTCAGAATACAGCTGACTATAGACAAAGCCATACATGTGGTCCCAACATAACGGTAGATCTCCCTTATGACTGTTCGGACTTTTTTTTCTAATGTACCAATTTCGGGAGATGAAATATCAAGATTTGTAGAGTTTGACTCAAAGTCGTTTGAAGCCGGGATCGTGTCGGTGGTTGTCGATAGTTCATGTTCCGATGTATTAACCATTAATGCTGTGATATCCGCAACAAGCAGAGCGGTGAAAATCACTTGAATAAAGAACTTCATGTCGGTGTTTACTTTCTTGATCGGGCGTTGATTTCCTTGGTTGTCTACAGTGTATTTCAAACACTATTTAATGCACCTTTGAGTAGTTGTTAGGAATAGAAGATAGTTGTGTTTTAACAATTTTAAACAAAAGTCACAAAGCAATCTCACCAGTCATATGGTCACGGACATCTGTAGCTTCAACTTGTGCAGCGAACGATTCTTCTGGTTGGGTCTAGAATGGCCAGAGAGTAAATGGGCAAAACTGCAAACAGCGATATGCGTTGGCTGCTAAAAAGTGCCAGATCGACTTAACTTTTGCGGTATTCCTCGTTCTGTCCACAAAACTGACCACGATGTAGACCAGAAAACCATCCTTTATAACCAAGGAAATCGATCCATAGTATATCTTATATTTTTAATGAACCTTTAATCAACTAATTAACCACTGATGCTTTTGATTTATATTTCGAATTCATGATTAGTTTTATGAATTAGCACTTTCGTCGAGATGATCGATTTTGACCATTTCTTTGTTCGGCAGTAAACACGTACAGAAATGCACCCGAATCGATTTAGGAAATACACCAATGAAGCTTATTTCGTTCCCCCGTTCCATATTAACAGTGTTCATCAATAACACTTGGTTGTTATTCAAAAGAAGTAAGACAAAAAACCATCATAAATGTTCGTTTCTGGTCCGCTGTTCATTTGACAAAATCATATATTTCTCGACTAATGAGATTAATGAAGTATTATCTGGCTTTGTATTCCTGTCTAATATCTTGGCCTTTCTGTCTTCACATGAGAGCACGAGAAAAAATCCCCCGTAGATGCATGGACGATTCCTGTGCTAATTGCATTAAGGTACATGTGTACCGTAGTTTTATTAATTGATCACTCTTTAATTAGACCCTCCACGTAATGGCGACGTTCTTCTCCAAATTTACCTTTAACTAAGAAATGTTTGAAACTCTCTTTAAACGTGGGTTCCATACTAATGAGAAATGATCAATGCATCCCCACGTTAGAAATGTAAAGCACTCTGATACAGGGGACACATTCTAAACTGAAATATTGCGATTTTTGTATTGTTTGTATTGAAGATTTGTAATGTAATGTTCCATCTCGAAATCTTTTTTAAAAAGCTTATAGAGATAGCATTTTGGGCTTTCGTTAATTACAGACATCCACTCTTGAATATATTGACCACGGAGTCTTGTCTTTACTAATTTAGTGATCCACGTGGCGTTCTTGGTTTTCACATCGCACCATAGATGTCCCATGCCACAATTGTTTAAAATATCTTGAACATACAAAAGCCATGGTGAAGAATGAATCGTAGAGAGTACATAAATATTTAAACATTAAATGACTGAGTTTAGTTTCACTGTCATTTGCTAATTTACACCAAAACTGAACCATTCTAGTTTTTATTGTAAAGATAGAGGGTATCGACCCAATTCACCAAGAACCATTGCATTCATTGTAGATGTTTTTACACCAAGCATATGTTTACAAAATGTTAGCTGGACCTTATCTATTACATCTGTGTTAGTATGGCCCCACCCTTCACACTTGTATGTAAGGATTGTTAAAACTAAAATATCAATAAGATACAACTGGAGCTCAATAGATAGAAGATGTTCTCTGCTCTTTCCAATTAAAGCATACATAGCTTGAAGTACTCCACTTTAATCCTGACTGTTTAAATCTAAGGAAGTTCTCAGGACTTATTGTTCACTTTATTTCCTCTCGCTGTGAGCTCTGCTAGTGGTATAACTTCGCCGTTCTATTCTCGCCTACGACACGAGAGTAACTCAGCAGGTAGGGAGTTTATTTGGTGAGTTATGTTTTCCAACTCGCGAGATTAAGTGAGATCCCCAGCAGAGAGATTGAGGGCACCTTAAACCAAGTAGACGGAGTGAGTTGTATTTCAATACGCTTGGATTTGTATGCCCCGAGCAAGAGTTCAATTCCGGTTGCCGCCTCCCCATGCTAGCTATAATGTGTGCTTTGCTCAATGTCTCTTTAAAACAAAAGAACCTACAAACACACGGTGTAATGTCCGCTCTGTGTCTCATTTAACTAGATGAGATTTGCTCACGTTGTCATAACAAAAATTATATTTAAAGGGATCCGTTTTCGGTAGCCGACAATCACCTTTGCTGCCTCAGTCCTTACAACACCTGATCAAACCCTGCTTTGGAAACATACATAAAATATCTGTCAAAGCTATTTTCATAAAGAAAAATGTACGAGTGTTCAGAGTACAGTTCTGATTTGTGCGATGGGGTTTTATTTTCCAAATTTATACCGACAAGAATAGATTTTGATGATGAAGATTCTCGAGACAGTGGATTAGGAGAAGAGAGCTACAAGCGTCTTTCTCCATTATCAGATGACCAATTATCGATCAAATCCCCTTCTACAAAATCACCATTAAAACAGAATTTTAGATTTATTCAAAGTTTGGTAAGTTTATAGAAGGATATCACGATCACGTTTTCTGACATTTTAGTTTGAAATAACAATAGCGTCTCTGTGTAAATGCTACTTGGTTTTTGTTTTCAAATACATATGTTGATTTTGTTTCAGAACTTTGACAGCCCTGATTCCAAATGTCGCTCGTTGTTTCTCGGATTTGATTCTCCTGACTTCAATTTATCCGCCTCACTTACTCCCTTTTCTTCCAGAAATCAGGTAAACATTTACGTGATGTAATGGGTTGCTTTTTATCTTCTCATTTTACTAATTGATACAATGTTGAATAAATTACTATTAGAATTAGAAATTATATGAATATCTGCTCATTTCTTCAGAGTCGTCCCAACCGTAAGAGACAAAGTCCATGTATCGACGAGGAAGAGACAACACCTCTTATAAAACGCAGAAGATGTCTTGATACTTTGGATTTACCCGAGGTTAACAGCGAAAGGGGTTTTGCATCAGTGTGTCACCTAGCAACGGAAACCCATATCAAGACGACCTTAGACCGAGTATCTACTAACGCCAACTTGATCAGTGATGGAAGTAAAAGTTGTTGTCTTCCCACAATCCCCAGCAAACATCAAGATTTGAAATCCATTTCTCCACAAACACTCGCCGATGTTGTAAACAACGAGTATGATGACGTCATTGGAAACTACGTCATTGTGGACTGTCGCTACCCCTACGAATTTAATGGTGGTCATATAAAGGTATGACAGCATGAATTTATATTCGCTTTTCTGATAACCATTCATGCTACAACCGATTATGCGAATACATTTGTTATTAATAATACGTTTTAATAATAGTTTGTAATTTTCTATCGCCAGGGTGCCAGAAACTACTATACTAGAGAACTTTTAATGGAAGAGTTAGTTGAAAAGCAACTTCATAGCGACGAACCACATAAAAGAACCGTCTTGATATTTCACTGTGAATTCTTATCGGAAAGAGGACCAAAACTGTAAGTATCATTCAGTTGTGCAATTACTTCGTTTTTGAAGACCATAACTATTCTGATTCAATTATCTAGTTTGCCATTTTGAATAATTCCTTAATAAAATGGTAATTGTTCTTTTTTTTCATATCTCGTTTTTTGCGATCAATGGACCGTGAACGTAATGCAGATTCCTACCCGTTCTTGTTTTACCCGGAAATCTACATTCTTCACGGTGGATACAAGGAGTTTTTCGCTACTCAAAAGGTAATATATCATCGATTTTATCATTTGAGACCAATCCATCGTTTTGAATTGATTGATAAAAATCTTTTAACATCAGACAGCGTCTTCTCATTCTCGTTTCCCATGTGTTTTCTTTTATAGTGAAGTTTTTTGAGTTATATGAATTTATTTTTTTTGTTTCAGGATTTGTGTTTCCCACAGACATATGTTCCAATGTTTGAGGATGGCTACAAAGAGGATTTGAAGAAATTCAAAGTCAAATCCAAATCCTGGGCTGGCGAGAAACAACGTCCAAAACTACGAAGAGGGTTCAATTTCTAAAAACAACGAGCCTGGTCTCTAATTTGTTGCTTTGTCTTGTTTTCATGTGGCTATAAGTGCAATTGTTGCTTATTTGTTTATTTTTTATGGCGGTCGTTAGCCATTTTATTTATATGAAGATTTTTTGTTGTTGTTATATTGGTTTATTATTTCGAATAAAATGAATTGTAATATTATAAAAACTAGTGTTTTGTCTTTTACATAGTAATATAATTTGTAAAATGTTGTTGATATCTGATCACTATAAACCGGTATGGGAAATTGAAGTCTTAAAGTGATCTGTGTGTGTAAGACTCGAGAAGATCGCAGTAGAAGTAATATTTTGAAAAAGACTTTATTATGAAAACAAGCAACTGAACATGTAATAACAAAAACAATGGTATAATGTTTAGGCCGTTGTGAATCGAATGAAAGCAGTAGACGAACAAAATCTGAATCTGAATCTTTATTAAGGCGTAAGCATCTCTGCCTTTTGCCTAAAATGTCATAAAAATGTACAATATTGTTTACACTTAATAATACAGTAACATGGCGTCCATTTAGTATATAGATTAGACGAAGACAAATGGTTTTCTATAAGACAATTGGTCATATATATATACACATACATACATAAATACACATAAATATATATATATATATATAGATTGCAACAATTTATGAGTGGGTATAAGGGTCCAAATGGTATACCTCATTTCCACACAACCAGAAACATGTCTCCTCCCACAATAAAACTGGCAACGCCGCCATACAAGTGAAATAATCTTGGGCGCGGCGTAAAACACCAAGCATTTTGGAGGCTTATGTCACTTTAATGTTCAAGTTCATTTATTTCACTCAAACCACGCCAGGTGGTAACAAAGGTACATTAAATAGTATGTATAGTAGCAGGTCAACATGGTGGTTGTCAGAGATACGTCATACAATTGTTTGGTACATGAAATATATCATGATAGTCCTTGCTTTATAAACTTAACAAATTTACACAGAGTTGATTTACTTCCATTTAACAACAGTTTAAAATGATTTAGGTCTTTAAATCTTACATAATAAGGTGGAATTGACATTTCTCTTAAATCGTGCAAAAGATTACATTCTACAACAAAATGAAACTCGTCACATACTTTTCTTTCGTTACAGAGTTTACAAAATCGTCCTTCGCGAGGAGTATTTGTATATCGACCAGTTTCAATTGGAAGGCAATGATTGGATAATCTAAATCTGGCTAAGACAAGACTCTGTTTGTATTGAAGATTTGTAATGTAATGTCCCATCTCGAAATCTTTTTTAAAAAGCTTATAGAGATAGCATTTTGGGCTTTCGTTAATTACAGACATCCACTCTTGAATATATTGACCACGGAGTCTTGTCTTTACTAATTTAGTGATCCAAGTGGCGTTCTTGGTTTTCACATCGCACCATAGATGTCCCATGCCACAATTGTTTAAAATATCTTGAACATACAAAAGCCATGGTGAAGAATGAATCGTAGAGAGTACATAAATATTTAAACATTAAATGACTGAGTTTAGTTTCACTGTCATTTGCTAATTTACACCAAAACTGAACCATTCTAGTTTTTATTGTAAAGATAGAGGGTATCGACCCAATTCACCAAGAACCATTGCATTCATTGTAGATGTTTTTACACCAAGCATATGTTTTACAAAATGTTAGCTGGACCTTATCTATTACATCTGTGTTAGTATGGCCCCACCCTTCACACTTGTATGTAAGGATTGTTAAAACTAAAATATCAATAAGATACAACTGGAGCTCAATAGATAGAAGATGTTCTCTGCTCTTTCCAATTAAAGCATACATAGCTTGAAGTACCCCACTTTAATCCTGACTGTTTAAATCTAAGGAAGTTCTCACGACTTATTGTTCACTTTATTTCCTCTCGCTGTGAGCTCTGCTAGTGGTATAACTTCGCCGTTCTATTCTCGCCTACGACACGAGAGTAACTCAGCAGGTAGGGAGTTTATTTGGTGAGTTATGTTTTCCAACTCGCGAGATTAAGTGAGATCCCCAGCAGAGAGATTGAGGGCACCTTAAACCAAGTAGACGGAGTGAGTTGTATTTCAATACGCTTGGATTTGTATGCCCCGAGCAAGAGTTCAATTCCGGTTGCCGCCTCCCCATGCTAGCTATAATGTGTGCTTTGCTCAATGTCTCTTTAAAACAAAAGAACCTACAAACACACGGTGTAATGTCCGCTCTGTGTCTCATTTAACTAGATGAGATTTGCTCACGTTGTCATAACAAAAATTATATTTAAAGGGATCCGTTTTCGGTAGCCGACAATCACCTTTGCTGCCTCAGTCCTTACAACACCTGATCAAATCCTGTTTTGGAAACATACAGAAAAGGATCTGTCAAAGCTATTTTCATAAAGAAAAATGTACGAATGTTCAGAGTACAGTTAAATTTCACATAATAATAGAAACATGCTAGTAGAATATGCAGAATGCGCCTGTTACCAAACACAAATTGTCCAAACATATTGTTTTACTTTCTGCTAACTTGTTCGATTGAAGCCCACATTTGGAAACCCTCAACTTACATTAAGGTTATTTATTTTAACAAAATGGCGCTGGATAGGGTTGAGTCTGCAAAGCGATGATAGTATCTCAGTCTAAACCAAGTCACAGATCAATGGGCCGCGGGTTCAAATCACAGCCGGTCTAAACCAAATCACAGATAAATGGGCCGCGGGTTCAAATCACAGCCAGTCTAAACCAAGTCACAGATCAATGGGCCGCGGGTTCAAATCACAGCCAGTCTAAACCAAGTCACAGATCAATGGGCCGCGGGTTCAAATCACACCCAGTCTAAACCAAGTCACAGATCAATGGGATGCGGGTTCAAATCACAGCCAGTCTAAACCAAATCACACATCAATGGGCCGCGGGTTCAAATCCCACCCAGTCTAAACCAATTCACAGATCAATGGGATGCGGGTTCAAATCACAGCCAGTCTAAACCAAATCACACATCAATGGGCCGCGGGTTCAAATCACAGCCAGTCTAAACCAAGTCACAGATCAATGGGCCGCGGGTTCAAATCACAGCCAGTCTAAACCAAGTCACAGATCAATGGGCCGCGGGTTCAAATCACACCAAGTCACAGATCAATGGGATGCGGGTTCAAATCACACCCAGTCTAAACCAAATCACACATCAATGGGCCGCGGGTTCAAATCCCACCCAGTCTAAACCAATTCACAGATCAATGGGATGCGGGTTCAAATCACAGCCAGTCTAAACCAAATCACACATCAATGGGCCGCGGGTTCAAATCCCACCCAGTCTAAACCAATTCACAGATCAATGGCATGCGGGTTCAAATCACAGCCAGTCTAAACCAAGTCACAGATCAATGGGCCGCGGGTTCAAATCACAACCAGTCTAAACCAAGTCACAGATCAATGGGCCCCGGGTTCAAATCACACCCAGTCTAAACCAAGTCACAGATCAATGGGATGCGGGTTCAAATCACAGCCAGTCTAAACCAAATCACAGATCAATGGGCCGCGGGCTCAAATCACACCGAGTCTAAACCAAGTCACGATCAATGGGCCACGGGTTCAAATCACAGCCAGTCTAAACCAAGTCACAGATCAATGGGCCGCGGGTTAAAATCACACCCAGTCTAAACCAAGTCACAGATCAATGGGCCGCGGGTTCAAATGACACCCAGTCTAAACCAAGTCACAGATCAATGGGCCCCGGGTTCAAATCACAGCCAGTCTAAACCAAGTCACGATCAATGGGCCGCGGGTTCAAATCACAGCCAGTCTAAACCAAGTCACAGATCAATGGGCCGCGGGTTCAAATCACACCCAGTCTAAACCAAGTCACAGATCAATGGTCTGCGGGTTCAAATCACACCCAGTCTAAACCAAGTCACAGATCAATGGGCCGCGGGTTCAAATCACACCCAGTCTAAACCAAGTCACAGATTAATGGACTGCGGGTTCAAATCACAGCCAGTCTAAACCAACTCACAGATCAATGGGCCGCGGCTTCAAATCACAGCCAGTCTAAACCAAGCCACAGATCAATGGGCTGCGGGTTCAAATCACACCCAGTCTAAACCAAGTCACAGATCAATGGCCCGCAGGCTCAAATCAAAAGTGTGAATTTTGGTAGAAAAAGAAAATTTCAACCGTAGGTTTATTGATCGTTTGGTGTTTTACGCCGCTCTCAAGATTATTTCACTTGTATGGCGGCGTTGCCAGTTTTATTGTGGGAGGAAACCGGGCTTTATGCCCAGAGGAAACCCACGACCTTCCGGTGGTAACTGGCAACAGGTTGTTTGAGTGAAAACCCAGAATTGGTAAATAAGTAAAATATATTAATATAAATATTTAAAAAAAGATCAATTGCGATTTGAGAAGTATTAAAACACTCAGTGTTCTTTATTAGATCTGATCATAATTAACTCAAGATCCAGCTGAATTTTGGAATAAACTAATAGACGCTTAATGGCTTTTATTTCCTTTCTAATTACATCTAGATAGTTTTGCTTATTACTCTCTGGCCAAAACATTTGCCATAAGAGGAAAAGTAACATATATGCATACATTTAATTTAAATATCATAACCAATCACAAATAAAAAGTAGGCTACAGTAATTTACAGCTTTAAGTCGGTAGGCATGAACATTGTAAGCGTCGGGTAGTTTTCAATATATGCCAAACCAAACTCAGCCCAATGCAAGTCATCCATCGATGGGCGGCGGGTTCAGATCACACTCAGCCCAATGCAAGCCATCCATCAATGGGCGGCGGGTTCAAATCCCATTCAGTCCAAGTGATAATTTAAAAGAATTACTCTTGGCACGGGTGCCCCTGTAACCTTTCTTTTTACAGAGTGAAGCCATTCGATCTGCAGTTGTCTCATTTTGGTGAATAGTTTATAGCATAGGCCTCAGTACAAGGGATGTCCTAAAGCGATCAGTAGTTCATGGTGAAAAGAGAAACGCACAATTTGGATCGTCCGTCGATCAAACTAAAATCTATAGTAACAATGTATAACACTTTAATACGAATAGAAACACTACAAGGATTCGCGTCAATAAACTAGGTTGTCTCTCTATATAGACCCCCCTTGGCGGCCGCCTTTGAACAGTTTCACAAACTCATCCCTCAGTACCTGGCTGCATAAGACATAAATAACAAAGTTCAAGGTAGGGTAAATGGATTTCAGAATAAACGTAAGGATTATTCTTATTCGGAACTCAATAACGTACGTCCGAAAAATGGAATTTGTATGAATCGCCACGGTGATGACATTTGCTGCTGCGACCGAATAGCAAATGAGAAATACAGTAAGATTCGCCACCAAGACTCTTTCCATCTGGGCTTGTTTGCTGTCATTGGGTGCTTGGTTGCCTTCTATTTGTTTCTCTGCAAGAGTTTCCCGGGCTTTTTTAGCAGAGCGTAGCTTGTAAATGATGACCAAGTTGAGCACCGCTAACAGTATAGTTGGGATGGAGACGCATACAAAGGCATATAGGCTGTACAGAGCTTTTGAATTCGCGGGATTTCCACCCCATTCTGTATTAACAAATCTCCAGTAGGTTTGGTTTGTCGTAGGGTCGGAGGTTTCTTCAAGTTTTCTGACGAACACCCAAGGAAATGTACAGGCAAAGGAAATTATTATAACTGCAACTACGAGTTTTTTCGCTCGTGATTCGCTTGAGATGATGTGTGCTTTTAACGGCATAGCAATTGCAACGAGGCGTTCTGAAGCAAAAACTGCAATGATCCAGATGTTAGCAGTTAATGTCATATATGACGTCCAATTCAGATAAACAACAAGAAGACTGTAGTAGCTTCTGCCAAAAGGCGTTGAACTAAATGACGAGTAATTGTTTGGAAGAAACACGACATCTACAAATAGTTGACACAGATTTATTCCTGCGATGGCTTGAAGATACACCGAGGTACTGGATTTTAAGGCAGCCCTTCTTACCACAACAATTGTCAGAATACAGCTGACTATAGACAAAGCCATACATGTGGTCCCAACATAACGGTAGATCTCCCTTATGACTGTTCGGACTTTTTTTTCTAATGTACCAATTTCGGGAGATGAAATATCAAGATTTGTAGAGTTTGACTCAAAGTCGTTTGAAGCCGGGATCGTGTCGGTGGTTGTCGATAGTTCATGTTCCGATGTATTAACCATTAATGCTGTGATATCCGCAACAAGCAGAGCGGTGAAAATCACTTGAATAAAGAACTTCATGTCGGTGTTTACTTTCTTGATCGGGCGTTGATTTCCTTGGTTGTCTACAGTGTATTTCAAACACTATTTAATGCACCTTTGAGTAGTTGTTAGGAATAGAAGATAGTTGTGTTTTAACAATTTTAAACAAAAGTCACAAAGCAATCTCACCAGTCATATGGTCACGGACATCTGTAGCTTCAACTTGTGCAGCGAACGATTCTTCTGGTTGGGTCTAGAATGGCCAGAGAGTAAATGGGCAAAACTGCAAACAGCGATATGCGTTGGCTGCTAAAAAGTGCCAGATCGACTTAACTTTTGCGGTATTCCTCGTTCTGTCCACAAAACTGACCACGATGTAGACCAGAAAACCATCCTTTATAACCAAGGAAATCGATCCATAGTATATCTTATATTTTTAATGAACCTTTAATCAACTAATTAACCACTGATGCTTTTGATTTATATTTCGAATTCATGATTAGTTTTATGAATTAGCACTTTCGTCGAGATGATCGATTTTGACCATTTCTTTGTTCGGCAGTAAACACGTACAGAAATGCACCCGAATCGATTTAGGAAATACACCAATGAAGCTTATTTCGTTCCCCCGTTCCATATTAACAGTGTTCATCAATAACACTTGGTTGTTATTCAAAAGAAGTAAGACAAAAAACCATCATAAATGTTCGTTTCTGGTCCGCTGTTCATTTGACAAAATCATATATTTCTCGACTAATGAGATTAATGAAGTATTATCTGGCTTTGTATTCCTGTCTAATATCTTGGCCTTTCTGTCTTCACATGAGAGCACGAGAAAAAATCCCCCGTAGATGCATGGACGATTCCTGTGCTAATTGCATTAAGGTACATGTGTACCGTAGTTTTATTAATTGATCACTCTTTAATTAGACCCTCCACGTAATGGCGACGTTCTTCTCCAAATTTACCTTTAACTAAGAAATGTTTGAAACTCTCTTTAAACGTGGGTTCCATACTAATGAGAAATGATCAATGCATCCCCACGTTAGAAATGTAAAGCACTCTGATACAGGGGACACATTCTAAACTGAAATATTGCGATTTTGAGTTGCATTTCATAATTATGGCGCTCAATAATAAATGACGATTAACAAATGCTTTTACTGGTAAATAAAAAAACAAATTTTATAAGACTAAATTGTACAACAGTTTGTCGGGTTTTATTGGGCTTCTCAATAAATTATACCTTTGTAATATTCAGGTCTAACAAGAAATTTATAAATAAATGGCCAACATACGCCATAAAATAATAAACAAAGAGAAAACAATTCGAACAGATAACAAAACCGGGAAGCAGAGGCGGTCTAAAATTTGAGGGTCTTTCGAAGCTTTGAACTTTGTTTTTCGCCGCCCCAAGATTTGGATTTCACTTTGAATTTCTTTAAATCTTCTTTATAACCACCTTGAAGCATTGAGACATAGGTTTGGGGGGAACACAAGTTCTGGAATACGAAAAAGGAGAACAATTAACACCAAAAACAGATTGGGTGATACATTTGCTTCTTTTCATAATACTTTATATTATTTACTTTATGTAAATAATTGACATCTGAAAAAACCGTTAAAGTTTTTCTGACTTTCATTTCATAAAAATCTGTTATGACTATCTTAATCAAAAGGAAACATATACAATATTGACATGATGCGTATTTCATAACATTTATGGAAGAGATTTTACCTTTTGAGTAGCAAAGAACTCCTTGTATCCACCGTGAAGAATGTAGATTTCCGGGTAAAACAAGAACGGGTAGGAATCTGCATTACGTTCACGGTCCATTGATCACAGGAAACAGGACCTGGATGTGATAAAAATAAAAAGTTTTCTTTAGAACATGGCGAATACTAGATAAGTTTAATCCATATAACAAATAAACGGTTTAACGGTTTGTAATAGATTTTGTTGGATTGTAAACGTGTACTTACAACTTAGGCCCTCTTTCGGAAGAAAACTCGGATTGAAAAATGAGGACGTTTCTCTTTTGTGAGTTTTCGGATTGAACTCGCTTTTCAATTAAATGTTCCATAATTAGATCCTTTGTGAAGTAATTCTTCGCACCCTTTATATGACCGCCTTTAAACTCATAAGGGTAGCGGCAGTCCACAACCACACAATTCCCAATGACGTCATCATATTCGTTGTTGACAACCTTTGCGAGTGTTTCTGGTGTGATGGATTTCAAATCTTGGTGTTTGCCTGGGATTGTCGGTAAACAGCAACTTTTACTACCATCGCTGATCAAGTTTGTGTCCAAGGTTGATTTAATATGGTATTTTGTATCCGTAGCACAGGACAGCGTTGAATCGTCAGCACAGGTCACTTCCGGCAAATCCAAACTGTTGAATCTCTTGAGTGTGTCAATACCTCGTCGTCGTTTTATAACAGGTGTAATCTCTTCTTCTTCTCTGGTAGGACTTTGTCTTTTACGGATCCGGCGACTTAAGATGTCCGTATCTTTTGGCAAAGGGGAGGCAATGTCTGACAAAGGGAGTGAATGACCGTCCACAGGACTGTCGAAACTCTGTGAATAAAATGAATTGTAAGTTGTAATTTTAAAAAGAGCCACATATTTTTTCAGTTCATCTTGGTTCTGCGTAAAGGGTTTGATATTATCGAACAGAAAAAATGTCTCAAATAAACTTACCAGACATCGGAACGGTCTGAAGTTTGTTTTCAATCCGGGTTTCTCAGAAATATTTTCAAAATGTACTGATTGACGATCAAATGCTGGGGATAGACATTTACAACTTTCACTATCATCGTCACCAATTCCACTATCTTTTGAAGTCTCGTCTACAAAATTTACTGCAGCATTTCTGCTTATATTGAAGAAGACATCGTCGGCACTCTCTTCACAAGAAGACATGGTGTGATGTGCAAAAGATTTCTTTAATATACTGTTGGTATTCGTTGACTCGATCCCTAAGCAAGCAAGATAACAAAGCACAAGTTTGGAAGGAGTTTTGGTAGAAAGAACGAACTGAAAGTGACTGTCTACTTTAGGAAATAGACTCCTTTAAATAGGGTTGATTGTTTTGACAACCTGAGCGAATGTATGTCAGTGAAAAGAGAAAAAAAGGGAAATTGCAATGTTGTAAATTGGTGGGTTTTGTCTTTAAAGTAATTTGAAAAGGACACCAAATACCCCACGTAAAGCTCAGCTGCTGGTCTGAAAGTTTAATTTGGTCCTCAACAGTGAAGTGCTATATGTGAAAGGAGGCTCTCTCAATTTACGACCAAAACTCACGTAATAAACCATCTGCCTGCTGAGTTACTCAAGCCGTTCGTGAGTGACACGGTCTCAAGGGGCAAGTTGAAGGAGTTGTCAGGTAGACGAAAGTCAAGTAATCGTGTCGGGTAAATGGAGCTAAATAACTGAAGATTATGAAAACAAGGATGTGACAAACCGGAAGGAAGTAGTGTGATTGACTTTTAAAGAAGACTGAATTAAATACTAGCGTGCCAACACTTGAAAATGACTTTTAAAGGGCACTGTGCGTCTTAGGCAAATTGCAGATCTAAAAAATCCCCACATCATAATTACCACCGAACCTGATGACGTCACATAAATTTACTCAAGGCTTTCTTGGTAACTTATGTACCACAGTTCACAATTTTTTTTTCGCATAGTTCTGCAGATATTGCAGCTTGAAGTCCACACAACTCCAAAAAAATTCTGCAGGCATCACGTTGGGGGAAGACAGCCGACAGCAGTAACGTTATTCTCGTTTGATTCTGTAACCGTTTCTGGACAAGCTATCAACATAATTAGTAAAATTTTCGTTCTGGTATGTTCACCAGTGGGACTGCTAACCGTGTGAATCTGTTCAAGTGATTTAAGGAACCAAAGTAAAAAAAAGTCGCAAAACGCCAAAAACGTTCTGTACGGGTTTGCAGCAGTGTCTGCCTTGCCGCAAGGGCAGTAGGCCTACGCTATAGCCGATGTCACAGCCAAACTATCTACGTTCAGCGCAGTGAACAGCAAAATGATACAAAATTACAGGGAATGGAAGTGCAAACTTGTCAATAGCTTAAAACTGCACAATGATAAATGTTTACTTGGCGTTGATTTCAATCCATTTCATGGGTTTGTTTACTAATTTGATAGCTCGAGTGCGCGGAGTCACGATCGTCTTTTGTTATTCAAACGGACGAAGATATACTTATTTTTTTCAATAAAAAAAATTGATTAGTTTTTCATCCAATACCCCTATGTGATATCGCAGCTTCATTTATGCAAAAATTATGAGGTTATGGGTATTTTTATCGATATAATCACTCTGTATATCTGAGCTAGAAATGCAGGTTGTGTAAATGGGATCAAGCATTTCTTCGCTGACTGTGTTACTTCTGTGACGTCACAGCTCAGCTAAATTTTTCTAGTACAAGGCGACTTTGGGTGTAGATTTCGAAGCTTGCTGCAGGCCTACGGGTATGTTATATTGCATAGGTGATTTTTAAAGTCATCCTCTGCTAGTGTAAAATGAAATTTCAAGGAAATTGCAAGCATTTGGGATAACCTTTAATGGCTTTTATTTCCTCCCTAATTAATTCTAGCTAGTTTTGCTTATTACTCTCTGGCCGAAACATTTGGCATAAGAGGAAAAGTAACACACATACATACATTTGATTTAAATATCATAACCAGACACAAATAAAAGGTAGGCTACAGTAATTTACAGCTTTAATTTGGTAGGCATGAACATTGTAAGCATCGGGTAGTTTTCAATATATGCCAAACCAAACTCAGCCCAAAAGAAGCCAGTCATCGATGGGCGGCGGTTTCAGATCACACTCAGCCCAATGCAATTCATCCATCGACGGGCCTCGGGTTCAGATTTTTGGAGGGCGGGGGGGGGGGGGGTGGTGTTGTAAAATATAATTTACCCATGCTCTGGACTCTAATTACGACTAATTGTTTGGTAGGAAGACATTTATAGGTTCCATAAATTAAATGTTTCCTTTATATTCAATATAAATTTATCAACCGGTAAAGTGTTAAAAGATTGCCCCCGGATAAATAGTGGGCTTACTAAAAATGTTGCTATTTCTCGCTTTCCATCGGTGTATTGGGATTTGAATCCAACTTAGTTTAACGCCACCATACACCTAAAACATTATTTAATTGCGACAAAAAACATTAATAAATCAATCAATGTAACGTAAAACACTCTGATACAGGGGACACATTCTAAACTGAAATATTGCGATTTTGGGTTGCATCTCATAATTATGGCGCTCAATAATAAATGCCGATTAACAAATGCTTTTACTGGTAAATAAAAAAAACGAATTTTATTAGACTAAATTTTACAACAGTTTGTCGGGTTTTATTGGGCTTCTCAATAAATTATACCTTTGTAATATTCAGGTGTAACAAGAAATTTATAAATATATGGCCAACATACGCCATGAAATAATAAACAAACAAACAACAATTCAAAGAGATAACAAAACCGGGAAGGAGGGGCAGTCTAAAATTTAAGGGGTTTTCGAAGCTTTGAACTTTGTTTTTCGCCGCCCCAAGATTTGGATTTCACTTTGAATTTCTTTAAATCTTCTTTATAACCACCTTGAAGCATTGGGACATAGGTTTGGGGAAAACACAAGTTCTGAAATACGAATAAGAAGAACAATTAACTTCAAACACAGATCGGGTGATAGCTTTAGTTCTTTTCATAGTTCTTTATATTATTTACTTTATGTAAATAATTGACATCTGAAAAAAAAACGTTAAAGCTGTTCTGACTTTCATTTCATAAAAAAATCTTTTAAAGTTATGACTATCTTAATCAAAAGGAAACATAAACAATATTGGCACGATGTATATTTTATAACATTTATGGAAGAGATTTTACCTTTTGAGTAGCAAAGAACTCCTTGTATCCACCGTGAAGAATGTAGATTTCCGGGTAAAACAAGAACGGGTAGGAATCTGCATTACGTTCACGGTCCATTGATCGCAAGAAACGGGACCTGGATGTGATAAAAATAAAAAAGTTTTCTTTAGAACATGCCGAATACTAAATAAGTTTAAACCATCCAGCAAAAAAAGTTTAACGGTTTGTAATAGATTTTGTTGGATTGTAAACGTGTACTTACAACTTGGGCCCTCTTTCGGAAGAAAATTCGCAATGAAAGATGAGGACGTTTCTCTTTTGGTAGTTTTCGGATTGAACTTGCTGTTCAATTAAATGTTCCATAATTAGATCCTTTGTGAAATAATTTTTCGCACCCTTTATATGACCGCCTTCAAACTCATAAGGGTAGCGGCAGTCCACCACCACACAACTCCCAATGACGTCATCATATTCGTTGTTGACAACCTTTGTGAGTGTTTCTGGTGTGATGGATTTCAAATCTTGGTGTTTGCCTGGGATTGTCGGTAAACAGCAACTGTTACTACCATCGCTGATTAAGTTTGTGTCTGAAGAAACTCTGTCCAAGGTTGATTTAATATGGTCTTTTGTATCCGTATCACAGGACAGCGTTGAATCGTCAGCACAGGTCACTTCCGGCAAATCCAAACTGTTGAATCTCTTGAGTGTGTCAATACCTCGTCGTCGTTTTATAACAGGTGTAGTTTCTTCTTCTTCTCTGGTAGGACTTTGTCTTTTACGGATCCGGGGACTTAAGATGTCCGTATCTTTTGGCAAAGGGGAGGCAATGTCTGACAAAGGGAGTGAATGACCGTCCACAGGACTGTCGAAACTCTGTGAATAAAATGAATTGTAAGTTGTAATTTTAAAAAGAGCCACATATTTTTTCAGTTCATCTTGGTTCTGCGTAAAGGGTTTGGTATTATCGAACAGAAAAATGTCTCAAATAAACTTACCAGACATCGGAACGGTCTGAAGTTTGTTTTCAATCCGGGTTTCTCAGAAATATTTTCAAAATGTACTGATTGACGATCAAATGCTGGGGATAGACATATACAACTTTCACTATCATCGTCACCAATTCCACTATCTTTTGAAGTCTCGTCTACAAAATTTACTGCAGCATTTCTGCTTATATTGAAGAAGACATCGTCGGCACTCTCTTCACAAGAAGACATGGTGTGGTGCGCAAAAGATTTCTTTAATATACTGTTGGTATTCGTTGACTCGATCCCTAAGCAAGCAAGATAACAAAGCACAAGTTTGGAAGGAGTTTTGGTAGAAAGAACGAACTGAAAGTGACTATCTACTTTAGGAAATAGACTCCTTTAAATAGGGTTGATTGTTTTGACAACCTGAGCGAATGTATGTCAGTGAAAAGAGAAATAAAGGGAAATTGCAATATTGTAAATTGGTGGGTTTTGTCTTTAAAGTAATTTGAAAAGGACACCAAATACCCCACGTAAAGCTCAGCTGCTGGTCTGAAAGTTTAATTTGGTCCTCAACAGTGAAGTGCTATATGAGGAAGGAGGCTCTCTCAATTTACGACCAAAACTCACGTAATAAACCATCTGCCTGCTGAGTTACTCAAGCCGTTCGTGAGTGACACGGTCTCAAGGGGCAAGTTGAAGGAGTTGTCAGGTAGGCGAACGTCAAGTTATCGTCGGGTAAATGAAGCTAAATAACTGAAGATTATGAAAACAAGGTTGTGACAAACCGGAAGGAAGTAGTGTGGTTGACTTTTAAAGAAGACTGAATTAAATACTAGCGTGCCAACACTTGAAAATGACTTTTAAAGGGCACTGTGCGTCTTAGGCAAATTGCAGATCTAAAAAATCCCCACATCATAATTACCACCGAACCTGATGACGTCACATAAATTTACTCAAGGCTTTCTTGGTAACTTATGTACCTCAGTACACAATTTTTTTTTCGCATAGTTCTGCAGATATTGCAGCCTGAAATCCACACAACTCCAAAAAAATTCTGCAGGCATCACGTTGGGGGAAGACAGCCGACAGCAGTAACGTTATTCTCATTTGATTCCGTAACCGTTTCTGGACAAGCTATCAACATAATTAGTACATTTTTCGTTCTGGTATGTTCACCAGTGGGACTGCTAACCGTGTGAATCTGTTCAAGTGATTTAAGGAACCAAAGTAAAAAAAAGTCGCAAAAACGCCAAAACGTTCTGTACGGGTTTGCAGCAGTGTCTGCCTTGCCGCAAGGGCAGTAGGCCTACGCTATAGCCGATGTCACAGCCAAACTATCTACGTTCAGCGCATTGAACAACAAAATGATACAAAATTACAGGGAATGGAAGTGCAAACTTGTCAATAGCTTAAAACTGCACAATGATAAATGTTTACTTGGCGTTGATTTCAATCCATTTCATGGGTTTGTTTACTAATTTGATAGCTCAAGAGCGCGGAGTCACGATCGTCTTTTGTTATTCAAACGGACGAAGATATACTTATTTTTTTCAATAAAAAAAATTGATTAGTTTTTCATCCAATACCCCTATGTGATATCGCAGCTTCATTTATGCAAAAATTATGAGGTTATGGGTATTTTTATCGATATAATCACTCTGTATATCTGAGCTAGAAATGCAGGTTGTGTAAATGGGATCAAGCATTTCTTCGCTGACTGTGTTACTTCTGTGACGTCACAGCTCAGCTAAATTTTTCTAGTACAAGGCGACTTTGGGTGTAGATTTCGAAGCTTGCTGTAGGCCTACGGGTATGTTATATTGCATAGGTGATTTTTAAAGTCATCCTCTGCTAGTGTAAAATAAAATTTCAAGGAAATTGCAAGCATTTGGCATAACCTTTAATGGCTTTTATTTCCTCCCTAATTAATTCTAGCTAGTTTTGCTTATTACTCTCTGGCCGAAACATTTGGCATAAGAGGAAAAGTAACACACATACATACATTTGATTTAAATATCATAACCAGACACAAATAAAAGGTAGGCTACAGTAATTTACAGCTTTAATTTGGTAGGCATGAACATTGTAAGCATCGGGTAGTTTTCAATATATGCCAAACCAAACTCAGCCCAAAAGAAGCCAGTCATCGATGGGCGGCGGTTTCAGATCACACTCAGCCCAATGCAATTCATCCATCGACGGGCCTCGGGTTCAGATTTTTGGAGGGCGGGGGGGGGGGGGGTGGTGTTGTAAAATATAATTTACCCATGCTCTGGACTCTAATTACGACTAATTGTTTGGTAGGAAGACATTTATAGGTTCCATAAATTAAATGTTTCCTTTATATTCAATATAAATTTATCAACGGGTAAAGTGTTAAAAGATTGCCCCCGGATAAATAGTGGGCTTACTAAAAATGTTGCTAGTTCTCGCTTTCCATCGGTGTATTGGGATTTGAATCCAACTCAGTTTAACGCCACCATACACCTAAAACATTATTTAATTGCGACAAAAACATTAATAAATCAATCAATGTAACGTAAAACACTCTGATACAGGGGACACATTCTAAACTGAAATATTGGGATTTTGGGTTGCATCTCATAATTATGGCGCTCAATAATAAATGCCGATTAACAAATGCTTTTACTGGTAAATAAAAAAAACGAATTTCATTAGACTAAATTTTACAACAGTTTGTCGGGTTTTATTGGGCTTCTCAATAAATTATACCTTTGTAATATTCAGGTGTAACAAGAAATTTATAAATATATGGCCAACATACGCCATGAAATAATAAACAAACAAACAACAATTCAAAGAGATAACAAAACCGGGAAGGAGGGGCAGTCTAAAATTTAAGGGGTTTTCGAAGCTTTGAACTTTGTTTTTCGCCGCCCCAAGATTTGGATTTCACTTTGAATTTCTTTAAATCTTCTTTATAACCACCTTGAAGCATTGGGACATAGGTTTGGGGAAAACACAAGTTCTGAAATACGAATAAGAAGAACAATTAACTTCAAACACAGATCGGGTGATAGCTTTAGTTCTTTTCATAGTTCTTTATATTATTTACTTTATGTAAATAATTGACATCTGAAAAAAAAACGTTAAAGCTGTTCTGACTTTCATTTCATAAAAAAATCTTTTAAAGTTATGACTATCTTAATCAAAAGGAAACATATACAATATTGGCACGATGTATATTTTATAACATTTATGGAAGAGATTTTACCTTTTGAGTAGCAAAGAACTCATTGTATCCACCGTGAAGAATGTAGATTTCCGGGTAAAACAAGAAAGGGTAGGAATCTGCATTACGTTCACGGTCCATTGATCGCAAGAAACGGGACCTGGATGTGATAAAAATAAAAAAGTTTTCTTTAGAACATGCCGAATACTAAATAAGTTTAAACCATCCAGCAAATAAAGTTTAACGGTTTGTAATAGATTTTGTTGGATTGTAAACGTGTACTTACAACTTGGGCCCTCTTTCGGAAGAAAATTCGCAATGAAAGATGAGGACGTTTCTCTTTTGGTAGTTTTCGGATTGAACTTGCTGTTCAATTAAATGTTCCATAATTAGATCCTTTGTGAAATAATTTTTCGCACCCTTTATATGACCGCCTTCAAACTCATAAGGGTAGCGGCAGTCCACCACCACACAACTCCCAATGACGTCATCATATTCGTTGTTGACAACCTTTGTGAGTGTTTCTGGTGTGATGGATTTCAAATCTTGGTGTTTGCCTGGGATTGTCGGTAAACAGCAACTGTTACTACCATCGCTGATTAAGTTTGTGTCTGAAGAAACTCTGTCCAAGGTTGATTTAATATGGTCTTTTGTATCCGTATCACAGGACAGCGTTGAATCGTCAGCACAGGTCACTTCCGGCAAATCCAAACTGTTGAATCTCTTGAGTGTGTCAATACCTCGTCGTCGTTTTATAACAGGTGTAGTTTCTTCTTCTTCTCTGGTAGGACTTTGTCTTTTACGGATCCGGGGACTTAAGATGTCCGTATCTTTTGGCAAAGGGGAGGCAATGTCTGACAAAGGGAGTGAATGACCGTCCACAGGACTGTCGAAACTCTGTGAATAAAATGAATTGTAAGTTGTAATTTTAAAAAGAGCCACATATTTTTTCAGTTCATCTTGGTTCTGCGTAAAGGGTTTGATATTATCGAACAGAAAAATGTCTCAAATAAACTTACCAGACATCCGAACGGTCTGAAGTTTGTTTTCAATCCGGGTTTCTCAGAAATATTTTCAAAATGTACTGATTGACGATCAAATGCTGGGGATAGACATTTACAACTTTCACTATCATCGTCACCAATTCCACTATCTTTTGAAGTCTCGTCTACAAAATTTACTGCAGCATTTCTGCTTATATTGAAGAAGACATCGTCGGCACTCTCTTCACAAGAAGACATGGTGTGGTGCGCAAAAGATTTCTTTAATATACTGTTGGTATTCGTTGACTCGATCCCTAAGCAAGCAAGATAACAAAGCACAAGTTTGGAAGGAGTTTTGGTAGAAAGAACGAACTGAAAGTGACTATCTACTTTAGGAAATAGACTCCTTTAAATAGGGTTGATTGTTTTGACAACCTGAGCGAATGTATGTCAGTGAAAAGAGAAATAAAGGGAAATTGCAATATTGTAAATTGGTGGGTTTTGTCTTTAAAGTAATTTGAAAAGGACACCAAATACCCCACGTAAAGCTCAGCTGCTGGTCTGAAAGTTTAATTTGGTCCTCAACAGTGAAGTGCTATATGAGGAAGGAGGCTCTCTCAATTTACGACCAAAACTCACGTAATAAACCATCTGCCTGCTGAGTTACTCAAGCCGTTCGTGAGTGACACGGTCTCAAGGGGCAAGTTGAAGGAGTTGTCAGGTAGGCGAACGTCAAGTTATCGTCGGGTAAATGAAGCTAAATAACTGAAGATTATGAAAACAAGGTTGTGACAAACCGGAAGGAAGTAGTGTGGTTGACTTTTAAAGAAGACTGAATTAAATACTAGCGTGCCAACACTTGAAAATGACTTTTAAAGGGCACTGTGCGTCTTAGGCAAATTGCAGATCTAAAAAATCCCCACATCATAATTACCACCGAACCTGATGACGTCACATAAATTTACTCAAGGCTTTCTTGGTAACTTATGTACCTCAGTACACAATTGTTTTTTCGCATAGTTCTGCAGATATTGCAGCCTGAAATCCACACAACTCCAAAACAATTCTGCAGGCATCACGTTGGGGGAAGACAGCTGACAGCAGTAACGTTATTCTCATTTGATTCTGTAACCGTTTCTGGACAAGCTATCAACATAATTAGTACATTTTTCGTTCTGGTATGTTCACCAGTGGGACTGCTAACCGTGTGAATCTGTTCAAGTGATTTAAGGAACTAAAGTAAAAAAAAGTCGCAAAAACGTCAAAAACGTTCTGTACGGGTTTGCAGCAGTGTCTGCCTTGCCGCAAGGGCAGTAGGCCTACGCTATAGCCGATGTCACAGCCAAACTATCTACGTTCAGCACATTGAACAACAAAATGATACAAAATTACAGGGAATGGAAGTGCAAACTTGTCAATAGCTTAAAACTGCACAATGATAAATGTTTACTTGGCGTTGATTTCAATTCATTTCATGGGTTTGTTTACTAATTTGATAGCTCAAGTGCGCGGAGTCACGATCGTCTTTTGTTATTCAAACGGACGAAGATATACTTATTTTATTCAATAAAAAAAATTAATTAGTTTTTCATCCAATACCCCTATGTGATTTCGCAGCTTCATTTATGCAAAAATTATGAGGTTATGGGTATTTTTATCGATATAATCACTCTGTATATCTGAGCTAGAAATGCAGGTTGTGTAAATGGGATCAAGCATTTCTTCGCTGACTGTGTTACTTCTGTGACGTCACAGCTCAGCTAAATTTTTCTAGTACAAGGCGACTTTGGGTGTAGATTTCGAAGCTTGCTGTAGGCCTACGGGTATGTTATATTGCATAGGTGATTTTTAAAGTCATCCTCTGCTAGTGTAAAATGTAATTTCAAGGAAATTGCAAGCATTTGGGATAACCTTTAATGGCTTTTATTTCCTCCCTAATTAATTCTAGCTAGTTTTGCTTATTACTCTCTGGCCGAAACATTTGGCATAAGAGGAAAAGTAACACACATACATACATTTAATTTAAATATCATAACCAGACACAAATAAAAGGTAGGCTACAGTAATTTACAGCTTTAATTTGGTAGGCATGAACATTGTAAGCATCGGGTAGTTTTCAATATATGCCAAACCAAACTCAGCCCAAAAGAAGCCAGTCATCGATGGGCGGCGGTTTCAGATCACACTCAGCCCAATGCAATTCATCCATCGACGGGCCTCGGGTTCAGATTTTTAGAGGGCGGGGGGGGGGGGTTGTTGTAAAATATAATTTACCCATGCTCTGGACTCTAATTACGACTAATTGTTTGGTAGGAAGACATTTATAGGTTCCATAAATTAAATGTTTCCTTTATATTCAATATAAATTTATCAACGGGTAAAGTGTTAAAAGATTGCCCCCGGATAAATAGTGGGCTTACTAAAAATGTTGCTAGTTCTCGCTTTCCATCGGTCTATTGGGATTTGAATCCAACTCAGTTTAACGCCACCATACACCTAAAAATATGTTTTAATTGCGACAAAAACATTAATAAATCAATCAATGTAATGCAAAACACTCTGATACAGGGGACACATTCTAAACTGAAATATTGCGAGTTTGGGTTGCATCTCATAATTATGGCGCTCAATAATAAATGACGATTAACAAATGCTTTTACTGGTAAATAAAAAAACGAATTTTATTAGACTAAATTTTACAACAGTTTGTCGGGTTTTATTGGGCTTCTCAATAAATTATACCTTTTTAATATTCAGGTGTAACAAGAAATTTATAAATATATGGCCAACATACGCCATGAAATAATAAACAAACAAACAACAATTCAAAGAGATAACAAAACCGGGAAGGAGGGGCAGTCTAAAATTTGAGGGCTTTTCGAAGCTTTGAACTTTGTTTTTCGCCGCCCCAAGATTTGGATTTCACTTTGAATTTCTTTAAATCTTCTTTATAACCACCTTGAAGCATTGGGAAATAGGTTTGGGGGAAACAAAAGTTCTGAAATACGAATAAGAAGAACAATTAACTTCAAAAACAGATTGGGTGATAGCTTTAGTTCTTTTCATAGTTCTTTAAATTATTTACTTTATGTAAATAATTGACATCTGAAAAAAACCGTTAAAGCTGTTCTGACTTTCATTTCATAAAAAAATCTTTTAAAGTTATGATTATCTTAACTAAAAGGAAACATATATAATAGTAACACGATGTATATTTTATAACATTTATGGAAGAGATTTTACCTTTTGAGTAGCAAAGAACTCCTTGTATCCACCATGAAGAATGTAGATTTCCGGGTAAAACAAGAACGGGTAGGAATCTGCATTACGTTCACGGTCCATTGATCGCAAGAAACGGGACCTGGATGTTATAAAAATAAAAAAGTTTTCTTTAGAACATGCCGAATACTAAATAAGTTTAAACCATCCAAGAAATAAAGTTTAACGGTTTATAAAAGCTTATGTTGGATTGTAAACGTGTACTTACAACTTAGGCCCTCTTTCGGAAGAAAATTCGCAATGAAAGATGAGGACGTTTCTCATTTGGGAGTTTTCGGATTGAACTTGCTTTTCAATTAAATGTTCCATAATTAGATCCTTTGTGAAATAATTTTTCGCGCCCTTTATATGACCGCCTTCAAACTCGTAAGGGTAGCGGCAGTCCACCACCACACAACTCCCAATGACATCATCGTATTCGTTGTTGACAACCTTTGTGAGTATTTCTGGTGTGATGGATTTCAAATCTTGGTGTTTGCCTGGGTTTGTCGGTAAACAACAACTTTATGGTCTTCTGTATCCGTATCACAGGACAACGTTGAATGGTCAGCACAGGTCCCTTCCGGCAAATCCAATGTGTTGAATCTCTTGAGTTTGTCAATACCTCGTCGTCGTTTTATAACAGGTGTAATTACTTCTTCTTCTCTGGTTGGACTTTGTCTTTTACGGATCCGGTGACGTAAGATGTCCGTATCTTTTGGCAAAGGGGAGGCAATGTCTGTCAAAGGGAGTGAATGACCGTCCACAGGACTGTCGAAACTCTGTGCATAAAATGAATTGTAAGTTGTAATTTTAAAAAGAGCCACATATTTTTTCAGTTCATCTTGGTTCTGCGTAAAGGGTTTGATATTATCGAACAGAAAAATGTCTCAAATAAACTTACCAGACATCGGAACGGTCTGAAGTTTGTTTTCAATCCGGGTTTCTCAGAAATATTTTCAAAATGTACTGATTGACGATCAAATGCTGGGGATAGACATTTACAACTTTCACTATCATCACCAATTCCACTATCTTTTGAAGTCTCGTCTACAAAATTTACTGCAGCATTTCTGCTTATATTGAAGAAGACATCGTCGGCACTCTCTTCACAAGACGACATGGTGTGGTGCGCAAAAGATTTCTTTAATATACTGTTGGTATTCGTTGACTCGATCCCTAAGCAAGCAAGATAACAAAGCACAAGTTTGGAAGGAGTTTTGGTAGAAAGAACGAACTGAAAGTGACTATCTACTTTAGGAAATAGACTCCTTTAAATAGGGTTGATTGATTTAAACAATATTTATTTGGCAAAAGATTTTTTTTTTACCAAAGTGGATTAGCGAACAGGCGAGACGCCTATATTAACGCTTCTCCATATCAAACAACAAAACATACAGTTAATGGCCAAATACAGTCAATTAATAAGTTAGTATCCAATCTAATAACACACACATATATATATAACCAATTATTTGTTTACAAATATACAGAAATAACTTTGATTATATAACTTTTGGCCTGCAAACTTGATTTAGCTATCAAAACCGTTTAGATCTTTTGATAAACAGCTGGACTGAACCGAACAACAATGCATTTTCGTCGTGGCTTAATGACGATGAACCAAAAAGTAACAGCTTTGAATTTAAAGGAAAATAATTTACAAATAACTCAGTTCGAAGTTGAAGGTACAATGGGCATGCAGTTAGAAAATGATCTGGGTTTTCAAAAGGATGTGATTTTCGATCAATATAATGCAAATAGTAAGGTGGTACATTGGGATCATTTTTAGACAAAGATTGACAGAATGATTTGTATGAGCTTGTCTCCCTGCACTCTCGATCTAAAGTATTCCACAAACGAATGACAGATGGTAAAAAAGAATTCATATACAAAGATGTTCTCTCATGAGGAACTACAAAGTCATCATCATTACGCAATCTATAACTGAGATTTGCGTGTACGCGTGGGGGTACAAGCAAGGATAAATACTCAGGGGTGCAATTGTTAATCATTTTAAAGAAAAGCCTTAACTTATGACGTTTACGTCTTTCTGCAAGGGAAATAAATCCAGCCTCCCCAAGTATAGTAGCATGACTTGTACCCCGTGGACTGCCGGTAATTGATCTAAGGGCATCAATGTGAAGGTTTTCAAGCAATTGGCTCTGATTTTGTGTGCAGTTATCCCAGACTTCGTCAGCGTAATCAAAAATAGGTAAAATGAAAGAGCTATATAAAGTGATCAATGATTTTCTAGACAGTTTATATTTAAGTGATCGAAGACAGTTGATCAACGGAGCTACTTTGTGAACAATACTATCTATCTGGAGATTCCATGAGGCTGAGGATTGAAATATGATGCCGAGGTTATCAGTTATGGTTATCAGTTTCAGTGATAGTATTGTTCCCGAACATAAAAATATCAGTAGCTGGCAAAGATTTTTTCAACGAAAACAACATATACCTGGTCTTTGTTGGGCTAAACGTAACCAACCAGTCCTCAGCCCAGTTTGATATTTTATGAAGATCCGAGTTTAATAGATTTGTGCTCACATAATTATTTTCAGAGGTGATATACAAGGATGTATCATCCGCAAATAGTCTAATGTTACAATTCAAATTAAATGCTATGTCATTAATGTAAACTAAAAATAGCAAAGGACCCAATACGGATCCTTGGGGCACCCCCGCTGTTATGGGCAACTGGTCTGATGTCATGCCATTGATTGTCACGGCTTGTGGTCTGTTAGATAAGTAGTTGCGGAACCATTGAAGCAGAGGGCCCCGGATCCCAATTGAGTCCAGTTTGTAAAGCAGACCTTTGTGCCAGACCCTGTCAAAGGCCTTTGTGATGTCACAGAACACAGCCTTAACCTCTTTACCTTCGTCTAGAGATCTGCATATAAAGTTGTAAATGTCAATCAACTGAAATACTGTACTATCCCCAGGCATAAAACCAGATTGGGATTTGGAAAGTAAATTATTATTATTTAAGAAATTAAATAAATATTTGAAAATACATCTTTCGAATATTTTGCTGATACAACAAGTGAGAGAGACAGGTCGATAATTTTTAACATCATGTTTATCTCCCTTTTTATGTAGTGGGATGACATTTGCTTGTTTCCAACATATAGGCATTTTTTGTTGTTGTAGACACATGTTAAACAAGGTTGTTAGGTATTTTTTCAAGGGCCTTGCGAATTGTTTGAGTAGTCTGTTGCCAAGTAGATCGGGCCCTGTTGCTTTGTCAACATTTACATTAAGAAGTACATTTAGAACATCATCAGATGTGAGTGTTATGCTGTTGATTGTAGAAGGAAGCTTTTGCTTTTCGGGCAGAGCTTTGCCCGAGTCATCTATGGTAGAGCATGAGACAAAGAAAGTGTTAAAAATATTAGCTATTATTTTAGGGTCACTTTCAATGCGGTTATTGTGACAAATGTTTGGAAAGGATTGAGCTGTTTTACCTTTCAATAAATTTTTTACAAGTTTCCACCAATGATTTATTTCACACTTATTTCCTGAAAATCAAGATGGCGTCAGGCAGATTGTTTTGTGTGCTCTTCTACATTCTTGCTCTGTTTTTCACAGTTTATCAGAGGATATTGTCAACTGGAAACGTACACAGTGAGATTACATATGCTGATCTTCGAGTGAGTTCAATTAGATTCTCATACCATATCTTAGAAGCCAGACATTATGGAGTTCAAACTCTGTTTGACTCTGTCATTCACACAACTACTGATCAAAAACCTGACAGTGAGATGGCCTGTGTATATAAACATGCCTGTAGTCTTATACCCTTTTACTATGTTACACTACTCCTTCTATCAGGTGACATAGAATATAACCCAGGTCCATGTGGTGTGTGTTTTAATGGATTCACAGATATTCAAAATACAGTGGAATGTGTTGGTTGTGGTGATGTTTTTCACATTACATGTATAAAGATTGGTATCCACGATCTTGCTGACATATGGAGAGACGAGTCAGCCTGGACATGTGAACACTGTTCACCTAGTGTCAGTGTGGACGGTCAACCTGACCATGTTAGCTTCCCTAACAACCACAGCTCTAGGGCTAGCTCACCTGCCGTTCATGACAATGTACTGTCGCATAACGAACCAGCGATCCAATGCGAAGCGTTTGATAGGTTTCACAAAAAAGGGTTAAAGTTTGTGCACCTCAACGTACAGTCTATCAAAAACAAAATGGATGAACTGAAAGTTACACTGTCATCAACGAGATATAAGATCTCTATATTTGGTGTGACCGAAACCTGGTTAGACAGTAGGTACCAGACCAGTGATATAAGTATTCCAGGGTACCAGTGTGTGAGGAGAGATAGACAAAATGTTATAACAAATAAAGAGAAAGGTGGAGGGGTTGCTGCCTATATAGCAGATGAAATAAATTATAATAGAAGAAAAGACCTTGAATCACGTGATGTTGAAATGATAAGTGTAGAAATCAAGCAACCCAAAACTAAGCCAATAATTGTGGTTATTGTTTACCGACCACCAGATGTCCATCTTGACACATGGATGCAACTATTATCTACAACCATAAACAATATCCTTCATGAACAAAAAGAAACTTGGATTATGGGGGACATAAATGTCGATATGTTAAAAAACGACTCCCGGTCAACAAAACTATCAAATCTTATGACCAATGAATATGGTTTTAACCAATTAATCAGTGAATCAACACGATCATCAACTAATGGAGACTCACTTATCGATCATATATATGTTACCCATCCTGAATATGTAACCCAATCGTTCGTGTCTAAGTACAATATTAGTGACCACTTCCCAGTATGTGCTACACGAAAGATAAAGGCATGTACTCATCGTGGAGACCACAAGGTTATCCACTATCGAAGTATGAAAAACTTCAATTCAGAAATGTTTTTAGCTGATATTCAAAGTGCGCCATGGTCAATTGTGAATTGTTTTGAAGATCCAGAGGATTGCCTTGGTGTTTGGACAGATCTTTTTACCTCCATACTGGATGAGCATGCTCCGTTTAAAGAGAAACGCGTAAAGCACTTAAAGAGACCAAAATGGTGGAACAAGGAGATCTCTGAAGCTATCCGCCGTAGGGACAAAATCGATAAAAAGAGCCATAGACATGATTTTAAGGTTTGGAGAAATAGAGTTAAATCTCTTATTTTCAATTCCAAAAAGGCTTATTACAATGAAAAACTTGAGTCCGGTGAGGTGGACATCAAAACTTTTTGGAAATTTTTTAAAGATGTTACACTCAGTAAAGTCGCCAGTGCGCAAGTCAGTAAACTGAGTATTAACAATAAAACTATCACCAATACTAGTGATATTGCTGAAGGTTTCAATGATTATTTTATATCTGTCGTCAACAAGTATGCTCAAAACGCTACGACTAGTTCTCTAGAAACCCATCTATCTGACAAATTGACTGAATTTATATCCAATCATAAACAAGAGGACACCCACTTTTCGATCCCACTCTTGTCGCCTGTATTTGTGTTGGATGAATTAAAATGCTTGAATGTAAATAAGTCAACAGGGTTGGACAGTATTCCAGCAAAGTTTTTAAAACTTGCTGCTGAAAGTATTTATCCTCACTTAACTAGTGTTTACAACTTTTTTATAGAAAAAAGTTATTTTCCAACACTATGGAAGACTGGGAAAATTATTCCGATACATAAGAAAGGTCCCAAAGAAAGTCCAGGCAATTATAGGCCGATTTGTATTCTTCCCGTTTTATCTAAAATATTTGAAAAACACTTATCTATTAGTTTAAGGGAATATTTTAATACGAATAATTTATTTTTCGAAAATCAATCTGGTTTTCGCGTGGGCCACTCATGTGAGACTACCCTAGTGTATCTCGTAGACAATTGGTTGCATAGCATCGATCAGGGCAACCTTGTTGGTTCTGTATTTGTTGATCTCAGTAAAGCCTTCGATCTGGTCAACATTGATATTCTTTTGAAAAAACTTCACCTGTATGGATGCACACAAGGTTCTTTATCTTTGTTTGAGTCTTACCTCAAGTCAAGAAAGCAATGTGTCTCCATTGGTGGGTCATTATCCAATTCAAGAAACGTAGGGGCCGGGGTGCCCCAGGGGTCGATACTTGGACCCATTATGTTTATTATTTATATAAATGATTTACCACTTCAAATATCTTCCCCTGCTGTTATTTTTGCAGATGATGTCACTATGTACAATGCTGATCAAGATATTTCAAACATTAACACTCGTCTAAACAACGATATGTGCAATTTAAATACATGGTGCTTATCCAATAAAATGTGCCCCAATAGCGACAAAACTAAAACAATGGTGTTAACTACACGCCAGAAAAGAATGCATTCTAGAGACACACTAAACCTTAACCTGTCTCTCAATGGCAAACATATTGAAAATGTCAGCTCTTTCAAATTACTAGGAGTTACCTTCAACAACAATCTATCTTGGGGTGAACATATCAAAAATATAGAAAAATCTGTGCTCTCAAAAATCGCTCTTTTAGCTCGTATTAAATCACTTTTAACTTTAAAAAACATGAAATTATTTTATTGTTTATTTATAATGCCTCATTTTAATTACTGCTCAAATGTATGGGGATACTGTGATAAAACATATCTAGATGCTCTCGAGAAACTACAGAAACGAGCCATGCGTATTGTTCTCGACTGTGACTACACTTCGTCTTCTCGAGAAATGTATGTGAAACTCAACTGGCTGCCCTTAAACTACAAATTGCAACTGAATAGTCTTGTGTTGGTGTATAAATCTATTAATGGAGTTACACCAACATACCTTAACTCATTGTTTAAACAATATAATCCAGGTAGAACATTGAGATCTTCAAGTAAACAGCAGTTATCAATCCCCAGGTGTAGAACTGAGCTTCGAAAAAGATCCATAAGTATCAATGGTGCTGAGGAGTTTAATAAACTCTCAGAAAACATACGCAATTGTGCCAGTGTAGAGAAATTTAAAAAATCCTGCAAGCTATATTTGTTTGAAATCTACTTATCCGAAAATTCTTAAATATCTTATATTATAATATTTTATCTTGCATATTTCTACACATTTTATATATTTGTCTTTATATATTTCTGCCTATGTATATATTTATGTATTGTACTACATGTCTTAAAAAATTATTGTTTTACCATCCTAAAAAAAGGTTCTATTTATATTCGTAATAATTGATATTTAAGTACTTATTTTGTAAATATGACTGTTATACATTGTTATATAACTCGACCTGTATGAAAAGAGGCTTTTGCCTATTGCAGTTATCGAGTTTGAAAATAAAGATAATCTATCTATCTATCTTTTTTTTTTTTTTTTTTTTTTTTTTACGCCACAACAATCTAGGTTGTGGGAGATAGTTAAAACTAACTGGCAGAATATCCGCTCACTAGGATTCAACAAGACTTGCTCATTGTTATATGACTAAAACGTCAAAACCGGCAGATAGATAACAGACAGCTTACATTGTGATAAAAATACAACAGACGATCACATTAAAATCGGCTAAAAGAAAACCTGACCCGTAGGGAATTATTTACAAGAGCAGCAAACACTTCGTTCCTGCACCACATGGTTTCAAATTCCAACAACTTGTGTCGGTACCTTGCTTGTTCAAATTGACATAAAATCAGATGGGACATATCGCGAGTGAAAAATCTCGAAAAAGCATCTTGGTGACCCAATCCAGGACCTTTTGCTGTAACGTAGCATCGGTGCCGCCACCAACAGCCAACAGCTGTTGAACAAACCGCCTGAAGTACCGTTTTACACCTGACGTTGGTGGTTAGGCCTTCGCCGAAAAGGACAAACTTAGCAGAAAGTTTAACCGATCTACCCAAATAACGATTAGCCAATTCACCCATTTTCTTCCATATAGGTTTAACAGCGTCACAGTTGAAGAATAAGTGCAGAATGGTCTCACTACCAGAGCTGCACATAGGGCACACATCAGAAGTCACCACTTTAGCTCGGAGAAGATTGACTCCAACCCAAAGTTGCCTATGAAGTAGCAACCAGTGAACACTTTTGTCCCTGTTCACACTTACCGACTTGAACAAACACGTAAACACAGAATCCCAAGAAAGGGGTACCACGCAATCCTGCTCCCATTTAGCAAGAGACGCTGGTATTGCTTCGTGAGTATCACGCAACCATTCGTACCATGTACGTGAAGAAATGCCATCCAGAGCCTGTCCGGAAACAAAATATATACAACATTTGGAGCCCGAAGGTAGCTCTAACCACGACTTTTTTATGGCCTTTCTAATGCGATTTAGTAGCCTACAACATGGAACAGATAACTCTTCGTCGAAAGATTTCCAGATCTTGGTAGAGGCGTCAATAATATCGGATATGTACATCAGACCCTTAGCACCCAGAGATCCAGGTAAGAATGGTCGTCCTCTTCCGTCTGTGATCAGAGGATTATTAAATAACGGCTGCTGCAAGACGTCCTGCCAGCAAGACGGCCGCCTAGTAGTTCTCTCGAAAGTAATTAATCTTTTAATAACTGCAAAGTACCAACCTGGTAAGCGGCGAGCAACGTCTGGTAACTCACACCAGGAAAAAACGTGAGGCAGGGCAAAAGGGGAAAGCCGTTTGTTAATCAACGCTCGACCGACCATGGCCCACCGATCTCTACTTCTAACCATCTTACCGAAAAAGTTAAGTTTTAAGGAAAGAAGTTTCTCAGCTGGATCAATCAAGCCGATCCCACCCTCCCTTTTGGACAAACAACACGTCTCCCAGGACACTAAGGGTTTCTTACCAGACCACAAAAACTGCGTCGCGACGCTCTTCAGCTTTTTAGAATGCTCGGAGGGCATCTCGAAAATTGTGCCAACATACCACAGCTTAGACATGGCCAACAAGTTTAGAATCATTACACGCCCGATCAGACTAAGGGATCGTTTGGACCAGCCTTGAAGGGAAGCTGTGACCTTTGAAAGTCTTTCGTCCCAGTCATGGACAGATGTGTCGCCCGGCCCCTGGTGTACCCCTAATATTTTTGTAGGCTGTGATCCCCATTTTAACCCAAGGGGCTTGTCTTGTCTGTATTTCCACGATCCTAGAAATACGCCTTTTGACTTTTCTTTGTTAATCTTTGCCCCTGATGCTTTTTCATATGTCCCCAAGAGAGGATCTACACACGCAAAATCAGCATCAGTGCCAGGAAATAAGGACGTATCATCCGCAAATTGAGATACCTTAACGGGTTCGTCCACCGAAGGAAGGCGGACCCCTTGAAAGTCGGAATGTCTCACCATCGCTCCGAAAACCTCTGCAACCAAAACATAGAGCAAGGGTGATAGAGGGCATCCCTGTCGCACGCCTCTTTCTAAGTAGACTGGGTCGCTAAGAGAGCCATTAATCAAAATCCTACTGACAGGGAAATTGTAAATGACCTCTATCCATCTTCGAAAAACAGGACCAAAGCCCATTCGCTCAAGCACACCTAACAGAAAACCCCACTCTACTCTGTCGAATGCTTTTTCATTGTCCAGACTAATAATGGCAGCCTCCATATTTTCACTTTCGACGAACTCAACAAGATCCCGAACCAGTAAGCTGTTCGAGATAATGGATCGTCCAGGCACGGAGCATGTCTGGTCGGAACTAACAACAGAGGACATTACCATTCCCAGTCTCCTAGTTAAGGCTTTAGTAATAATCTTATAATCTGCACATAGCAGAGAAATAGGCCGCCAGTTCCTAAGGTCAGATTTAAGCCCGCGCTTGTGTATAAGACGCACCACAGCCTGCTCCATAGAATCTGTCAAACAACTACTTTCGAAAGCTTCATTAGCTACCTCTAATAGAACAGGACCCAGAATATCCCAAAAAGTAAGATAAAACTCTACTGGGAGCCCGTCGATACCAGGGGACTTACCCAGAGCTAATGATTTAGCGGAGGACAACAAATCTTCCACCGTGAAAGGAGCATCGCACAGGTCTACCTCAGATTGACAGAGAACCTTAGATAAGTTTCGCAGACATTGTTCCATACAACCCCCGTCAACACCCTCTGAAGAAAACAACTGCTGGTAGAAATCCCTGGCTGTCTCAAGCATCCCTTTCATAGACCTTTCAGAATCACCGGATTCTGTTAGCAGTTCCCGGACCAACTTTTCTGTACCACGAGCCTTTTCGAGGGAACAGAAGTATTTAGTGGGCCTCTCTCCGAAGACATCAGCTTTTACACGAGCCCGCACTCCCGCTGCTTCGAAGGCTTTTTGATCATAAGCCTTCAACTTTTGTCGAAGACTTTCAAGCAGATTAGTGAGATTAGATTCACCCCCAGCAACACGCTTGGATACTGAAGCAAAAGATTTCTCAAGTTTACGTTTTGCAGCCCGTTTGCGACGTGCTGCTGCCTTACCAAATGTGATAGAAATGTTTTTAACTTCTGATTTACCAGCCTCCCAAAATTCAGCTATAGTATCGAAGGAATATCTTGTTCCCCTCCACTCGCTCAAACAGTGTCGAATCGTATCGCAAAACCGCTCATTCTGAAGCAACGAGACATTAAGTTTCCAAAACCCAGTACCTTTTTGAAGCCAACTTCCTGAATCGAGGGAGACTTCCGTCAAAGCGTGATCAGAAAGCGCATATGGTACATGGTTAACATTGGTCAAATATCCCTTTAGGCTTTTGCTGCAATAAATTCTGTCAAGACGTGACGCAGTGGCCCCTGAGGGCGAAACCCAAGTGTATGCTCTTTCATCTGGGTGAATAAAACGAAAAGTATCTATGAGATCATATTCAGTTATTAACTCCGAAAGGGCATTCACCGAAGAATCCCGAGAACGAGATTCAGACCTTCGATCTAAGCATGCGTCTAGAACACAGTTAAAGTCTCCTCCAAGAATGATATCATTTTCACACCCTTCGAGTTGGGAACTAACTGTGTGGAAGAAACGTCGTCTATCTGGTATATATGTCGGGCCATGAACGTTAAACAAAGTAAAGTTATTTCCAGAAAACTCCACATCAACTCTTTGCCAATGACCGTCATCATCCTTACAAGTTGACAAAATAGACCCCAAAGCAAAAAAGGATGCCAATAGAAGAATGGCTGTTCCTCCCCTATGGCTAGAACAAGACGACACAAAGACTCGGCCATTTGTAACTTTCTCTAATTTACGCACCTCTTCTGCTTTAGTGAAGTGCGTTTCCTGCAAAAACGCTATGTCGGCTTTCATAGACTTGAGTTTTTCTGCGAGCGAAAACTGCTTCCAGTCTGTCATAAGGCCTTCAACATTTAATGTAATAATCTTTAAAGCCATTACTTATTTAACATGTTCTTTTGCTCTTCTTTTTCAGAGCTGCTTTCCGTTTAGCAAATGCTTCCTCGGAGATAACAATAACAGGTCGCTGTTTCCGGACTTTCTCAATTTTACTGTCACGTCGCATTGTGCGATAATGAACGCCTAATGACGTAGTGACTGGAACCAAAACTTCACCCTTGCCATTAGTGTACGCTGGTACCGATTCATCTGGAGGATCGCCAGACACAGAGTCTCCCATATCAGACATCGAGTCGTCACACCCTGAGGTCCCAGACAAAGGTTCTACGTCAACTTTCTCCAGAGGCACCATGGCAATAGCTGCATCTAGTGATGGAGAAGTCCAGAGACTTGCTTGGCTAGAACCAGCAACACCTGGAAATGAATCGCTCCATAGAGCCTGAGTAGAAACTTGCGAGGCCAAAATAGGTTTATCATTGTCTAACTGGAGGTGTTGTTTTGTTCCACTAACTACTGGTTGACTTCCCTCACTTAATACGTTTGAGATACATTCCCCTTCCGTCCTTATCGAACAATCTATAACTCCGTCCACACTACAACTAGCGGAGGGCGGGTTTGCAATGACTACCCCAGAAGGTTCACTCCACAATTCTTGTGTAGAAAGCTGAGAATTATCTTCATGTAATGTATGAACTGTTTCAGAGTGTTGCATGTGTTTACTTGTGTCGGTAGGTAAAGTCTCAGACACTACTGTTTCGTCCACTTCAGTATTAATTCCTGTTTCGTCTAAGTTCCTACTAACTTTATTTTCTGTTTCAGAATCTGTTTCTACTTTTCGTTTTTCACCCTTAGTTTTCCCTTCAACTGTCGTGTTTTCTAGTCTAACCTGGTCATCACCCATTGTTCTACCTGCATCCCACCAAAAATCATTAGTCTCTCCCCCACTCTCACTATTCGGTTTTGTTATTTCATTTACAGTATGACTAGCTTGGACATTAGAAGTATGAACAATGCTAACATTAGAATTGTCAAGAACATCAGCTTGAGGGGGCAAATCCTCAGAGCCATCAGAGTCACCCACCTCGTCCTTTTCGCGGTCTAACTGAGGACATCCACTCTGTAAATGCCCACTCTGTTTGCACAAGAAACACTTATCTTTCAAGGGACAATCCTTTTTAAAATGGCCGGTGCGATTGCACAAATGACATGGGCGAATCTGACCGCGGTACCATACAGGCAATCGGAACATGAGATCTACCCAAACACTTTCAGGGATCGTATTAACAACTCTCGATATCCAAACTCTACGAATTCCATTTTCCAGGCTTCTATCAAAGGAATAATATTCCCTCTCAACGCTGTGTACAGTACCGTATACTTCAAAGGCCTCGCGTATTTTATCATTGGATATTTCGACGGGGGATTTAACTTTAACAAGAATTCTAGACGCTTCTACTTCTGTCAAAGGGCAGTGAACTCCACGAAAGACGAAGTTTTCTTCCAACAATCTACATTTAACATCCTCGTTGGCAACTGTGATGTTCCAAATGTTGCCACCAACGTGAACTATACCTCTCAGAACACTCGGCCCACTCCCAACTAAACCCTTCAAGTGTTGATAAATGTCAATCGGTTTGACATTTTCAGCCTTCATAATAAGCTTGAGGCTAAAAGGCCTCCTAATACGATTAAGGCCACTCATAGTGACCTCTGCCCAAAAAAAAAAAAAAAAAAAAAAAAAAAAAGGTGGGGGGGGGGGGTGTTGCACCCCCTCTGTATACGTCCCGTGTGTTCAACAACAAAAAATTAACAGAGAATAAAAAATGATAGCAACGATGTGTTTAAATGTTGTGCTATGTCTGAGTGCTGAGTGTGTAGTATATGTGTGTTCTCGTAAAACAAGAAATAAAGTAGAGTCGAAGTCTTCACGCCAAGCAAAAGAGACTAAACCGGTCAGTCAACAGTGGTCAGTGAACAAAAGGCCAGAACAAAAGACTTGTCCAAAGCCCTGGTCAAGCAAATGACCTACTTAGGCTTCCTATGCTACCTGTACAAAGTAACCCAGGTACGAAAAATGGCCTACCAGCCAAGTCGGCCTGGGCTGACCAAACGGTCAAACGTAAACCGAACAAAACTCCCAAAATACGATCAATTTGTAAAAAATCTAAGCAGAAATAGATACTTTGTCACTCAAGTAACCGAATGGTAACAAAAGTGGCAACGAAATCGACTAATTTCCGAAGAAATATTCCGAAATAGACAGAGCGATCTAACACACGTCCGACCCTGACGCTATCTATCTATCTTTTTTTTTTTTTTTTTTTTTTTTTACGCCACAACAATCTAGGTTGTAGGAGATAGTTAAAACTAACTGGCAGAATATCCGCTCACTAAGATCCAACAAGACTTGCTCATTGTTATATGACTAAAACGTCAAAACCGGCAGATAGATAACAGACAGCTTACATGTGAAAAAATACAACAGACGATCACATTAAAATCGGCTAAAAGAAAACCTGACCCTTAGGGAATTATTTACAAGAGCAGCAAACACTTCGTTCCTGCACCACATGGTTTCAAATTCCAACAACTTGTGTCGGTACCTTGCTTGTTCAAATTGACATAAAATCAGATGGGACATATCGCGAGTGAAAAATCTCGAAAAAGCATCTTGGTGATCCAATCCAGGACCTTTTGCTGTAACGTAGCATCGGTGCCGCCACCAACAACCAACAGCTGTTGAACAAATCGCCTGAAGCACCGTTTTACACCTAACGTTGGTGGTAAGGCCTTCGCCGAAAAGGACAAACTTAGCAGAAAGTTTAACCGATCTACCCAAATAACGATTAGCCAATTCCTCCACTTTCTTCCATATAGGTTTAACAGCGTCACAGTTGAAGAATAAGTGCAGAATGGTCTCGCTACCAGAGCTGCACATAGGGCATAAATCAGATGTCACCACTTTAGCTCGGAGAAGATTGACTCCAACCCAAAGTTGCCTATGAAGTAGCAGCCAGTGAATACTTTTGTCCCTATTCACACTCACCGACTTGGACAAACAAGTAAACACAGAATCCCAAGAAAGGGGTACCACGCAATCCTGCTCCCATTTAGCAAAAGACGCTGGTATTGCTTCGTGAGTACCACGCAACCATTCGTACCATGTACGTGAAGAAATGCTATCCAGAGCCTGTCCGGAAACAAAATATATACAACCTTTGGAGCCTGAAGGTAGCTCGAACCACGACTTTTGTATGGCCTTTCTAATGCGATTTAGTAGCCTACAACATGGAACAGATAACTCTTCGTCAAAGGATTTCCAGATCTTGGTAGAGGCGTCAATAATATCGGATATGTACATCAGACCCTTAGCACCCAGAGATCCAGGTAAAAATGGTCGTCCTCTTCCGTCTGTGATCAAAGGATTATTGAATAACGGCTGCTGTAAGACGTCCTGCCAGCAAGACGGCCGCCTAGTAGTTCTCTCGAAAGTAACTAATCTTTTAACAACTGCAAAGTACCAACCTGGTAAGCGGCGAACAACGTCTGGTAACTCACACCAGGTAAAAACGTGAGGCAGTGCAAAAGGGGAAAGTCTTTTGTTCATCAACGCTCGACCGACCATCGCCCACCTATCTCTACTTCTGATCATCTTACCAAAAAAGTTAAGTTTTAAGGAAAGGAGTTTCTCGGCTGGATCAACCAAGCCGATCCCACCCTCTCTCTTCGACAAACAACAAGTATCCCAGGACACTAAGGGTTTCTTTCCAGACCACAAAAACTGCGTTGCGATGCTCTTCAGCTTTTTAGAATGATCGGAGGGCATCTCGAAAATTGTGCCAACATACCACAGTTTAGACATGGCCAACAAGTTCAGAACCATTACACGCCCGATCAGACTGAGGGATCGTCTGGACCAGCCTTGAAGGGAAGCTGTGACCTTTGAAACTCTTTCGTCCCAGTCATGGACAGATGTGTCGCCCGGTCCCTGGTGTACCCCTAATATTTTTGTAGGCTGTGATCCCCATTTTAAGCCAAGGGGCTTGTCTTGTCTGTATTTCCACGATCCTAGAAATACGCCTTTTGACTTTTCTTTGTTGATCTTTGCGCCTGATGCTTTTTCATATGTCCTCAAGAGAGGATCTACACAAGCAAAATCAGCATCAGTGCCAGGGAATAAGGACGTATCATCAGCAAATTGAGATACCTTAACGGATTCGTCCACCGAAGGAAGGCGGACCCCTTGAAAGTCGGAATGTCTCACCATCGCTCCAAAAACCTCTGCAACCAAAACATAGAGCAAAGGTGATAGAGGGCAGCCCTGTCGCACGCCTCTTTCTAAGTAGACTGGGTCGCTAAGGAAGCCGTTAATCAAAATCCTACTGACAGGGAAATTGTAAATGACCTCTATCCATCTTCGAAACCCAGAACCAAAGCCCATTCGTTCAAGCACACCTAGCACAAAACCCCACTCTACTCTGTCGAATGCTTTTTCATTGTCCAGACTAATAATGGCAGCCTCCATATTTTCACTTTCCACGAACTCAACAAGATCCCGAACCAGTAAGCTGTTCGAGATAATGGATCGTCCAGGTACGGAGCACGTCTGGTCGGAATTGACAACAGAGGACATTACCATTCCCAGTCTCCTAGTTAAGGCTTTAGTGATAATCTTATAGTCTGCACATAGCAGAGAAATAGGCCGCCAGTTCTTAAGGTCAGATTTAAGCCCGCGTTTGTGTATAAGACGCACCACAGCCTGCTCCATAGAGTCTGTCAAACAACTACTTTCGAAAGCTTCATCAGCTACCTCCAATAGAACAGGACCCAGAATATCCCAAAAAGTGAGATAGAACTCTACCGGGAGCCCGTCGATACCAGGGGATTTATTCAGAGCTAATGATCTAGCGGAGGACAACAAATCTTCCACCGTGAACGGAGCATCGCACAGGTCTACCTCAGATTGACAGAGAACCTTAGAAACGGTTTGCAGACATTGCTCCATACAACCCCCGTCAACACCCTCTGAACAAAACAACTGTTGGTAGAAATCCCTGGCTGTCTCAAGCATCCCTTCCATGGACTTTTCAGAATCACCAGTTTCGGTTAGCAGCTCACGGACCAGCTTTTCTGTACCACGAGCCTTTTCCAGGGAACAGAAGTATTTAGTGGGCCTCTCTCCGAAGACATCAGATTTTACACGGGCCCGCACTCCCGCTGCTACGAAGGCTTTTTGATCATAAGCCTTCAACTTTTGTCGAAGATTCTCAAGCAGATTGGTGAGATGGGACTCACCCCCAGCAACACGCTTGGACACTGAAGCAAAGGATTTCTCGAGTTTACGTTTTGCAGCTCGTTTGCGACGAGCTACTGCCTTACCAAATTTGATGGAAATGTTTTTAACTTCTGACTTACCAGCCTCCCAAAATTCAGCTATAGTGTCGAAGGAATATCTTGTTCCCTTCCACTCGCTCAAACAGTGTCGAATTGTATCGCAAAACCGCTCATTCTGGAGCAACGAGACATTTAGTTTCCAAAACCCGGTCCCTTTTTGGAGCCAACTTCCTGAATCGAGGGAGACTTCCGTCAAAGTATGATCAGAAAGTGCATATGGTACGTGGCTAACATTGGTCAAATATCCCTGAAGGCTTTTGCTGCAATAAATTCTGTCAAGACGGGACGCAGTGGCCCCTGAGGGCGAAGTCCAAGTGTAAGATTTGGCGTCTGGATAAATAAAACGGAATGTATCTATGAGATCATGATCGTCGATCAGATCAGAGAGAGCCTTTACAGAAGAATCCCGAGACTTGGATTCGGTTCTCCTGTCTAGCTGCGCATCAAGTACACAATTAAAATCTCCTCCTAGGATGATTTCATTAACACACCCTTCAAGTTGGGATCGGACTTCATGGAAAAAATTGCGTCTATCCGGAATGTATGTCGGCCCATGAACATTAAACAGAGTGAACACATTTTCAGAGAACTCCACGTCAACTCTTACCCAGTGACCATCATCATGCCCACTAGTCGACAAAACGGAACCCAAAGCAAAAAAAGATGCCAATAGAAGGATGGCTGTACCACCTCTATGACTAGAGCAAGACGATAGAAAAACTCGACCGTTCACTGCTTTCTCTAGTTTGCGTACCTCGTCGGCTTTAGTGAAGTGCGTTTCTTGCAGGAACGCAACATCTGCTTTTAAAGTCTTAAGTTTTTCTACAAGCGAAAACTGTTTCCAGTCGGTCATGAGACCCTCAGAGTTAAGAGTAACTATTTTAAGAGCCATTTTTAATGTTTTGATGCTCTCTTACTCTTCTTTTTCAGAGCTGCCTTGCGTTTTGAGAACGCTTCTTCAGATATAAGCAGGACGGGTCTCTGCTTCCGGACTTTTTCAATTTTGCTATCACGGCGCATTGTACGATAATGAACCCCCAATGACGTCGTGACTGGGACCAATACTTCCCCTTTGCCATTAGTGTACGCTGGTACAGATTCATCCGGAGGATCGCCAGACACTGAGTCACCCATATCAGACATAGAGTTCTCCATGCTACAAGCAGAGTTAACAGACAATTGATCGACATCAACGTTTGCCGAAGGAACCTTAGCAATCGCTGCATCCAACGAAGGCGAGCTCCAGAGACTTGCTTGGCTTGAACCAGCAATGTCAGGGAAAGAGTCGCTCCATAGAGCCTGTGTGGGAACTTGCGACTCTGAGGAAGCCTTATCTTTCTCTAAAATCTTTGGTCGCCTCGTATCAGTGCTTCCCTTTGTTGTTCCGCTTACACTACTTTCCGTTTGTCTGTCGTGTGTGTCATGTCCAGTCGACGTATTAGCAGATTCATCCGCAATAACAGAGGGTTTACTTGAGGGAACTAAACCGGAATATTCGCTCCAGAGTTCCTGAGTGTGGAGCTGAGAGTTAGCAGTCTCAATGATTACGTCTGTTTCATGGTTTTGTGTGCTTGTTTGTGTTTTCAATGTGTCCGATACTACTGTTATTATGGTTGGCTCATCCCCATCTAGAGAGTTCTCTGCTTCCTCCAAGTTCTTACTAATTTTATTCTCTGTTTCGGAATCTGTTTCTACTTTCCTCTTTTCGCCTTTTGCTTTCCCTTCAACCCCAGTGTTCTCTAACTTGCTTTGATCATTTCCCCCTGCTCTACCAGCATCCCACCAATAATCACTATTCTCTCCCCCACTCTGATTATTATGCGCAGTTACTTCATGTAAATTATTACCAATTTCAACGCTAGGGACACAGATAGCGTCAACACTGGAATTAGCAATAACATTGACTGGATCTACCTGAAGATCTGAATCCTCGGAAGCATCGGAATCAACAGTCACATCAATGTGTCGCTCAGGACAATCGCTTTGCACATGTCCACTTCTTTTACACAAAAAACATTTGTCTTTTAATGGACAGTCTTTTTTCAAATGACCAGTGCGATCACACAAATGACAAGCTCGAACCTGACCGCGGTACCATACTGGCAACCGGAAATTAAAGTCTACCCAAACAGCTTCAGGAATTGTATCGGTCACCTTAGAGACCCACACCCTACGAATACCATTCTCCAACGCTCTATCAAAGGGATAGTATTCTCTCTCAACATTATGCACCGTACCGTATGTTTCAAAAGCCTCTCTTATTTTATCATTAGATATTTCTAGAGGAGACTTTACTTTAACCAGCAGCCGTGAAGCTTCCACCTCAGTCAATGGGCAATGTACTCCTCGAAAAATAAAGTCTTCCCCGAGTAACTTGTTCTTAATTTCTTCATTGGCCACAGTAATATTCCAGATATTGCCACCAACGTGCACAATACCTTTCAGAACATTCGGGCCTGATCCAACTAACTCCTTCAAATGCTGGTAAATGTCAATAGGCTTGACATTTTCAGCTTTCATAACAAGCTTCAGGCTTAGAGGCCTCCTTATGCGATTGCGATTCATGTTTACCCCCGTAAAAAAAAAAAAAAAAAAAAAAAAGTGGGGGGGGGGGGGGGTTGCACCCCCTCTGTATACGTCCCGTGTGTTCAACAACAACAACAAAAAATTAACAAAGAATAAATAATGACAGGAACGATGTGTTTAAATGTTGTGCTATGTCTGAGTGCTGAGTGTGTAGTATATGTGTGTTCTTGTAAAACAAGAGATAAAGTAAAGAAGAGTCAAAGTCTTCACGCCAAACAAAAGAGACTAAACCGGTCAGTCAACAGTGGTCAGTGAACAAAAGGCCAGAACAAAAGACTTGTCCAAAGCCCTGGTCAAGCAAATGACTTACTTAGGCTTCCTATGCTACCTGTACAAAGTAACCCAGGTACGAAAAATGGCCTACCAGCCAAGTCGGCCTGGGCTGACCAAACGGTCAAACGTAAACCGACCAAAACTCCCAAAATACGATCAATTTGTAAAAAATCTAAGCAGAAATAAATACTTTGTCACTCAAGTAACCGAATGGTAACAAAAGTGGCAACGAAATCGATTAATTTCCGAAGAAATATTTCGAAATAGACAGAGCGATCTAACACACGTCCGATCCCGACGCTATCTATCTATCTATCAATCTCGGGATCCAAACTTTGTTTCTGATATTTTAGCATCTAGCTCTAATTCATAGTCACGTTTTGCTTTTCTTAATTTAGTTATTACTTCATTTCTTATTTTCCTGAAATCTGTCCATTTACTGTCTTGATTTGTTTTTTTGGCATTTCTGTGAATTCCATCTCTTTTTCTCATAGATTTCTTTATTTCGCATTTAACCCAAGGTTTGTCATTTTGGCGGATTCGAACACGTTTGCGAGGAATGTAATGTTCTGCAATGCGTAATAGTTGTTTGGTGAAGATTTCGGCAGCTATGTCCACATCCCCACGTAACAATGTGTCCCATTCATATGATTCTATTGCAGTTTGAAAGCCGTCGATGTCTGTTTTGTCATACTGCCAAATATTTCTAACAAAAGAAGTGTTTTTTTTAATAAAGTGTTTTAGTGTCACACATACTGGGTGATGGTCGCTACAAAATGGTTCTAATACCCCTGTGTCATGGACACTATTTACGTTTGAGACCATAACAATGTCAATAAGAGTTGATGTTTGTTCAGTTACTCTCGTTGGTTCTGTAATGATCTGTTTTATTGAGTGTACGGTTTCTAAGATTTTGATTTTTGATGATACATGATAAAGACAATTTGAATTTAGATCCCCCAGTATTACATAATCATGGTTAATGTCATCGGTAGCTCGAGAGATTGACTCGCTGATTTTATCCCAGTAATTTGCCGGTGACGACGGAGCTCTATAAAAGACACCAATAAGCAATTTATTATTGTTAAACGTAAGTTTAACCCATAAAGCTTCCAGTTCAGCTGGATCTTGTTCATAGATTTCATAATAAATATTACTTTTAATATATATCAAAACTCCTCCGCCGCCTCGATTTTGTCTGTCTTTTCGTATTGGGGGGTGATGGAAACCATTTAATCTTAGTGTATGATCACTTATTTCTTTATTTAAATTTGTCTCTGTAATAGCTATAACGTCATAGTGTCCAAGTTCTGCCGAAATAAGATCTACCTTGTGGCGGAGTCCATTTATATTTATATGAACAATTGATACGGGTCGACCAGATTGAGGTCCAGGGTTTGGGTGTACATCACCAGAGAGTAATGTCACTTGAGATAAATGTAAACCCCTTGTACTGTTTAAAAACTCACTGTTTAAAGTCACAGACGTGACTGGTATAGTGCTGTTCAGCTGGCCTGCGGTTTCCCCCAGATATTTTAATTGGTTCATATCGTTAGGCGTTAGCGATGCTATAAATAGTGTTGGAATGTCCACTGTGGTCAACCGCAGGTATTTTAAATGGTCTCCGCCATGGGTGGTAGATTGGGCAATTGAGCTATTTACAACTATTGAATTAAAGGACGCAAATATGATAACTAAAAGTATAAATTTACAAGCAAAATGATTTAATTGATAACAAGATGTTCGATCTATTTCAATTGTGTGTTTCTTCGTAGGGAATTTACCAAAATCTGAATGTTTGTATTGGTAGTTACAGCCTGAGTCATGAGTGCGCATGCGCAACTGTTTCGGTTTGACAGCTGTGTTATAAAAGATACCTATCCTTGCTCTGTATAAATCGTTTGATATCATGTTATGCCAGTTACATTACTAGTCATATACAAAAGAGCAAGGACAGTCTGACCCCGAACACAGGCAACGTAATACATTGGTGCTATTACTGCTGTATACATGTACATGTAGTTTTTAGTGAACGTTTTGCATGGGCGTGCATAGATTATACAAATAATGTTATTTTTGGATACACAACTATAAATAGGGTTGATTGTTTTGACAACCTGAGCGAATGTATGTCAGTGAAAAGAGAAATAAAGGGAAATTGCAATATTGTAAATTGGTGGGTTTTGTCTTTTAAGTAATTTGAAAAGGACACCAAATACCCCACGTAAAGCTCAGCTGCTGGTCTGAAAGTTTAATTTGGTCCTCAACAGTGAAGTGCTATATGAGAAAGGAGGCTCTCTCAATTTACGACCAAAACTCACGTAATAAACCATCTGCCTGCTGAGTTACTCAAGCCGTTCGTGAGTGACACGGTCTCAAGGGGCAAGTTGAAGGAGTTGTCAGGTAGGCGAACGTCAAGTTATCGTCAGGTAAATGAAGCTAAATAACTGAAGATTATGAAAACAAGGTTGTGACAAACCGGAAGGAAGTAGTGTGGTTGACTTTTAAAGAAGACTGAATTAAATACTAGCGTGCCAACACTTGAAAATGACTTTTAAAGGGCACTGTGCGTCCTAGGCAAATTGCAGATCTAAAAAATCCCCACATCATAATTACCACCGAACCTGATGACGTCACATAAATTTACTCAAGGCTTTCTTGGTAACTTATGTACCTCAGTACACAATTTTTTTTTCGCATAGTTCTGCAGATATTGCAGCCTGAAGTCCACACAACTCCATAAAAATTCTGCAGGCATCACGTTGGGGGAAGACAGCCGACAGCAGTAACGTTATTCTCATTTGATTCTGTAACCGTTTCTGGACATGCTATCAACATAATTAGTAAATTTTTCGTTCTGGTATGTTCACCAGTGGGACTGCTAACCGTGTGAATCTGTTCAAGTGATTTAAGGAACCAAAGTAAAAAAAAGTCGCAAAAACGTTCTGTACGGGTTTGCAGCAGTGTCTGCCTTGCCGCAAGGGCAGTAGGCCTACGCTATAGCCGATGTCACAGCCAAACTATCTACGTTCAGCACAGTGAACAACAAAACGATACAAAATTACAGGGAATGGAAGTGCAAACTTGTCAATAGCTTAAAACTGCACAATGATAAATGTTTACTTGGCGTTGATTTCAATCCATTTCATGGGTTTGTTTACTAATTTGATAGCTCGAGTGCGCGGAGTCACGATCGTCTTTTGTTATACAAACGGACGAAGATATACTTATTTTTTCAATAAAAAAAATTGATTAGTTTTTCATCCAATACCCCTATGTGATTTCGCAGCTTCATTTATGCAAAAATTATGAGGTTATGGGTATTTTTATCGATATAATCACTCTGTATACCTGAGCTAGAAATGCAGGTTGTGTAAATGGGATCAAGCATTTCTTCGCTGACTGTGTTACTTCTGTGACGTCACAGCTCAGCTAAATTTTTCTAGTACAAGGCGACTTTGGGTGTAGATTTCGAAGCTTGCTGTAGGCCTACGGGTATGTTATATTGCATAGGTGATTTTTAAAGTCATCCTCTGCTAGTGTAAAATATAATTTCAAGGAAATTGCAAGCATTTGGGATAACCTTTAATGGCTTTTATTTCCTCCCTAATTAATTCTAGCTAGTTTTGCTTATTACTCTCTGGCCGAAACATTTGGCATAAGAGGAAAAGTAACACACATACATACATTTAATTTAAATATCATAACCAGACACAAATAAAAGGTAGGCTACAGTAATTTACAGCTTTAATTTGGTAGGCATGAACATTGTAAGCATCGGGTAGTTTTCAATATATGCCAAACCAAACTCAGCCCAAAAGAAGCCAGTCATCGATGGGCGGCGGTTTCAGATCACACTCAGCCCAATGCAATTCATCCATCGACGGGCCTCGGGTTCAGATTTTTAGAGGGCGGGGGGGGGGGGGTTGTTGTAAAATATAATTTACCCATGCTCTGGACTCTAATTACGACTAATTGTTTGGTAGGAAGACATTTATAGGTTCCATAAATTAAATGTTTCCTTTATATTCAATATAAATTTATCAACGGGTAAAGTGTTAAAAGATTGCCCCCGGATAAATAGTGGGCTTACTAAAAATGTTGCTAGTTCTCGCTTTCCATCGGTCTATTGGGATTTGAATCCAACTCAGTTTAACGCCACCATACACCTAAAAATATGTTTTAATTGCGACAAAAACATTAATAAATCAATCAATGTAATGCAAAACACTCTGATACAGGGGACACATTCTAAACTGAAATATTGCGAGTTTGGGTTGCATCTCATAATTATGGCGCTCAATAATAAATGACGATTAACAAATGCTTTTACTGGTAAATAAAAAAACGAATTTTATTAGACTAAATTTTACAACAGTTTGTCGGGTTTTATTGGGCTTCTCAATAAATTATACCTTTTTAATATTCAGGTGTAACAAGAAATTTATAAATATATGGCCAACATACGCCATGAAATAATAAACAAACAAACAACAATTCAAAGAGATAACAAAACCGGGAAGGAGTGGCAGTCTAAAATTTGAGGGATTTTCGAAGCTTTGAACTTTGTTTTTCGCCGCCCCAAGATTTGGATTTCACTTTGAATTTCTTTAAATCTTCTTTATAACCACCTTGAAGCATTGGGAAATAGGTTTGGGGGAAACAAAAGTTCTGAAATACGAATAAGAAGAACAATTAACTTCAAAAACAGATTGGGTGATAGCTTTAGTTCTTTTCATAGTTCTTTATATTATTTACTTTATGTAAATAATTGACATCTGAAAAAAAACGTTAAAGCTGTTCTGACTTTCATTTCATAAAAAAATCTTTTAAAGTTATGATTATCTTAACTAAAAGGAAACATATATAATAGTAACACGATGTATATTTTATAACATTTATGGAAGAGATTTTACCTTTTGAGTAGCAAAGAACTCCTTGTATCCACCATGAAGAATGTAGATTTCCGGGTAAAACAAGAACGGGTAGGAATCTGCATTACGTTCACGGTCCATTGATCGCAAGAAACGGGACCTGGGTGTTATAAAAATAAAAAAGTTTTCTTTAGAACATGCCGAATACTAAATAAGTTTAAACCATCCAAGAAATACAGTTTAACGGTTTATAAAAGCTTATGTTGGATTGTAAACGTGTACTTACAACTTAGGCCCTCTTTCGGAAGAAAATTCGCAATGAAAGATGAGGACGTTTCTCATTTGGGAGTTTTCGGATTGAACTTGCTTTTCAATTAAATGTTCCATAATTAGATCCTTTGTGAAATAATTTTTCGCGCCCTTTATATGACCGCCTTCAAACTCGTAAGGGTAGCGGCAGTCCACCACCACACAACTCCCAATGACATCATCGTATTCGTTGTTGACAACCTTTGTGAGTGTTTCTGGTGTGATGGATTTCAAATCTTGGTGTTTGCCTGGGTTTGTCGGTAAACAACAACTTTATGGTCTTCTGTATCCGTATCACAGGACAACGTTGAATGGTCAGCACAGGTCCCTTCCGGCAAATCCAATGTGTTGAATCTCTTGAGTTTGTCAATACCTCGTCGTCGTTTTATAACAGGTGTAATTACTTCTTCTTCTCTGGTTGGACTTTGTCTTTTACGGATCCGGTGACGTAAGATGTCCGTATCTTTTGGCAAAGGGGAGGCAATGTCTGTCAAAGGGAGTGAATGACCGTCCACAGGACTGTCGAAACTCTGTGAATAAAATGAATTGTAAGTTGTAATTTTAAAAAGAGCCACATATTTTTTCAGTTCATCTTGGTTCTGCGTAAAGGGTTTGATATTATCGAACAGAAAAATGTCTCAAATAAACTTACCAGACATCGGAACGGTCTGAAGTTTGTTTTCAATCCGGGTTTCTCAGAAATATTTTCAAAATGTACTGATTGACGATCAAATGCTGGGGATAGACATTTACAACTTTCACTATCATCACCAATTCCACTATCTTTTGAAGTCTCGTCTACAAAATTTACTGCAGCATTTCTGCTTATATTGAAGAAGACATCGTCGGCACTCTCTTCACAAGACGACATGGTGTGGTGCGCAAAAGATTTCTTTAATATACTGTTGGTATTCGTTGACTCGATCCCTAAGCAAGCAAGATAACAAAGCACAAGTTTGGAAGGAGTTTTGGTAGAAAGAACGAACTGAAAGTGACTATCTACTTTAGGAAATAGACTCCTTTAAATAGGGTTGATTGATTTAAACAATATTTATTTGGCAAAAGATTTTTTTTTACCAAAGTGGATTAGCGAACAGGCGAGACGCCTATATTAACGCTTCTCCATATCAAACAACAAAACATACAGTTAATGGCCAAATACAGTCAATTAATAAGTTAGTATCCAATCTAATAACACACACATATATATATAACCAATTATTTGTTTACAAATATACAGAAATAACTTTGATTATATAACTTTTGGCCTGCAAACTTGATTTAGCTATCAAAACCGTTTAGATCTTTTGATAAACAGCTGGACTGAACCGAACAACAATGCATTTTCGTCGTGGCTTAATGACGATGAACCAAAAAGTAACAGCTTTGAATTTAAAGGAAAATAATTTACAAATAACTCAGTTCGAAGTTGAAGGTACAATGGGCATGCAGTTAGAAAATGATCTGGGTTTTCAAAAGGATGACCACAATTACAGGAAGGATTTTCCGTGATATGTCGCAAAAATTTATGAGCATTTAAATTGCTACATTGCATTCTCATTTGCGTGTGAATGATATGTGATTTTCGATCAATATAATGCAAATAGTAAGGTGGTACATTGGGATCATTTTTAGACAAAGATTGACAGAATGATTTGTATGAGCTTGTCTCCCTGCACTCTCGATCTAAAGTATTCCACAAACGAATGACAGATGGTAAAAAAGAATTCATATACAAAGATGTTCTCGCATGAGGAACTACAAAGTCATCATTATTACGCAATCTATAACTGAGATTTGCGTGTACGCGTGGGGGTACAAGCAAGGATAAATACTCAGGGGTGCAATTGTTAATCATTTTAAAGAAAAGCCTTAACTTATGACGTTTACGTCTTTCTGCAAGGGAAATAAATCCAGCCTCCCCAAGTATAGTAGCATGACTTGTACCCCGTGGACTGCCGGTAATTGATCTAAGGGCATCAATGTGAAGGTTTTCAAGCAATTGGCTCTGATTTTGTGTGCAGTTATCCCAGACTTCGTCAGCGTAATCAAAAATAGGTAAAATGAAAGAGCTATATAAAGTGATCAATGATTTTCTAGACAGTTTATATTTAAGTGATCGAAGACAGTTGATGAACGGAGCTACTTTGTGAACAATACTATCTATCTGGAGATTCCATGAGGCTGAGGATTGAAATATGATGCCGAGGTTATCAGTTATGGTTATCAGTTTCAGTGATAGTATTGTTCCCGAACATAAAAATATCAGTAGCTGGCAAAGATTTTTTCAACGAAAACAACATATACCTGGTCTTTGTTGGGCTAAACGTAACCAACCAGTCCTCAGCCCAGTTTGATATTTTATGAAGATCCGAGTTTAATAGATTTGTGCTCACATAATTATTTTCAGAGGTGATATACAAGGATGTATCATCCGCAAATAGTCTAATGTTACAATTCAAATTAAATGCTATGTCATTAATGTAAACTAAAAATAGCAAAGGACCCAATACGGATCCTTGGGGCACCCCCGCTGTTATGGGCAACTGGTCTGATGTCATGCCATTGATTGTCACGGCTTGTGGTCTGTTAGATAAGTAGTTGCGGAACCATTGAAGCAGAGGGCCCCGGATCCCAATTGAGTCCAGTTTGTAAAGCAGACCTTTGTGCCAGACCCTGTCAAAGGCCTTTGTGATGTCACAGAACACAGCCTTAACCTCTTTACCTTCGTCTAGAGATCTGCATATAAAGTTGTAAATGTCAATCAACTGAAATACTGTACTATCCCCAGGCATAAAACCAGATTGGGATTTGGAAAGTAAATTATTATTATTTAAGAAATTAAATAAATATTTGAAAATACATCTTTCGAATATTTTGCTGATACAACAAGTGAGAGAGACAGGTCGATAATTTTTAACATCATGTTTATCTCCCTTTTTATGTAGTGGGATGACATTTGCTTGTTTCCAACATATAGGCATTTTTTGTTGTTGTAGACACATGTTAAACAAGGTTGTTAGGTATTTTTTCAAGGGCCTTGCGAATTGTTTGAGTAGTCTGTTGCCAAGTAGATCGGGCCCTGTTGCTTTGTCAACATTTACATTAAGAAGTACATTTAGAACATCATCAGATGTGAGTGTTATGCTGTTGATTGTAGAAGGAAGCTTTTGCTTTTCGGGCAGAGCTTTGCCCGAGTCATCTATGGTAGAGCATGAGACAAAGAAAGTGTTAAAAATATTAGCTATTATTTTAGGGTCACTTTCAATGCGGTTATTGTGACAAATGTTTGGAAAGGATTGAGCTGTTTTACCTTTCAATAAATTTTTTACAAGTTTCCACCAATCTCGGGATCCAAACTTTGTTTCTGATATTTTAGCATCTAGCTCTAATTCATAGTCACGTTTTGCTTTTCTTAATTTAGTTATTACTTCATTTCTTATTTTCCTGAAATCTGTCCATTTACTGTCTTGATTTGTTTTTTTGGCATTTCTGTGAATTCCATCTCTTTTTCTCATAGATTTCTTTATTTCGCATTTAACCCAAGGTTTGTCATTTTGGCGGATTCGAACACGTTTGCGAGGAATGTAATGTTCTGCAATGCGTAATAGTTGTTTGGTGAAGATTTCGGCAGCTATGTCCACATCCCCACGTAACAATGTGTCCCATTCATATGATTCTATTGCAGTTTGAAAGCCGTCGATGTCTGTTTTGTCATACTGCCAAATATTTCTAACAAAAGAAGTGTTTTTTTTAATAAAGTGTTTTAGTGTCACACATACTGGGTGATGGTCGCTACAAAATGGTTCTAATACCCCTGTGTCATGGACACTATTTACGTTTGAGACCATAACAATGTCAATAAGAGTTGATGTTTGTTCAGTTACTCTCGTTGGTTCTGTAATGATCTGTTTTATTGAGTGTACGGTTTCTAAGATTTTGATTTTTGATGATACATGATAAAGACAATTTGAATTTAGATCCCCCAGTATTACATAATCATGGTTAATGTCATCGGTAGCTCGAGAGATTGACTCGCTGATTTTATCCCAGTAATTTGCCGGTGACGACGGAGCTCTATAAAAGACACCAATAAGCAATTTATTATTGTTAAACGTAAGTTTAACCCATAAAGCTTCCAGTTCAGCTGGATCTTGTTCATAGATTTCATAATAAATATTACTTTTAATATATATCAAAACTCCTCCGCCGCCTCGATTTTGTCTGTCTTTTCGTATTGGGGGGTGGTGGAAACCATTTAATCTTAGTGTATGATCACTTATTTCTTTATTTAAATTTGTCTCTGTAATAGCTATAACGTCATAGTGTCCAAGTTCTGCCGAAATAAGATCTACCTTGTGGCGGAGTCCATTTATATTTATATGAACAATTGATACGGGTCGACCAGATTGAGGTCCAGGGTTTGGGTGTACATCACCAGAGAGTAATGTCACTTGAGATAAATGTAAACCCCTTGTACTGTTTAAAAACTCACTGTTTAAAGTCACAGACGTGACTGGTATAGTGCTGTTCAGCTGGCCTGCGGTTTCCCCCAGATATTTTAATTGGTTCATATCGTTAGGCGTTAGCGATGCTATAAATAGTGTTGGAATGTCCACTGTGGTCAACCGCAGGTATTTTAAATGGTCTCCGCCATGGGTGGTAGATTGGGCAATTGAGCTATTTACAACTATTGAATTAAAGGACGCAAATATGATAACTAAAAGTATAAATTTACAAGCAAAATGATTTAATTGATAACAAGATGTTCGATCTATTTCAATTGTGTGTTTCTTCGTAGGGAATTTACCAAAATCTGAATGTTTGTATTGGTAGTTACAGCCTGAGTCATGAGTGCGCATGCGCAACTGTTTCGGTTTGACAGCTGTGTTATAAAAGATACCTATCCTTGCTCTGTATAAATCGTTTGATATCATGTTATGCCAGTTACATTACTAGTCATATACAAAAGAGCAAGGACAGTCTGACCCCGAACACAGGCAACGTAATACATTGGTGCTATTACTGCTGTATACATGTACATGTAGTTTTTAGTGAACGTTTTGCATGGGCGTGCATAGATTATACAAATAATGTTTTGGATACACAACTATAAATAGGGTTGATTGTTTTGACAACCTGAGCGAATGTATGTCAGTGAAAAGAGAAATAAAGGGAAATTGCAATATTGTAAATTGGTGGGTTTTGTCTTTTAAGTAATTTGAAAAGGACACCAAATACCCCACGTAAAGCTCAGCTGCTGGTCTGAAAGTTTAATTTGGTCCTCAACAGTGAAGTGCTATATGAGAAAGGAGGCTCTCTCAATTTACGACCAAAACTCACGTAATAAACCATCTGCCTGCTGAGTTACTCAAGCCGTTCGTGAGTGACACGGTCTCAAGGGGCAAGTTGAAGGAGTTGTCAGGTAGGCGAACGTCAAGTTATCGTCAGGTAAATGAAGCTAAATAACTGAAGATTATGAAAACAAGGTTGTGACAAACCGGAAGGAAGTAGTGTGGTTGACTTTTAAAGAAGACTGAATTAAATACTAGCGTGCCAACACTTGAAAATGACTTTTAAAGGGCACTGTGCGTCCTAGGCAAATTGCAGATCTAAAAAATCCCCACATCATAATTACCACCGAACCTGATGACGTCACATAAATTTACTCAAGGCTTTCTTGGTAACTTATGTACCTCAGTACACAATTTTTTTTTCGCATAGTTCTGCAGATATTGCAGCCTGAAGTCCACACAACTCAAAAAAAATTCTGCAGGCATCACGTTGGGGGAAGACAGCCGACAGCAGTAACGTTATTCTCATTTGATTCTGTAACCGTTTCTGGACATGCTATCAACATAATTAGTAAATTTTTCGTTCTGGTATGTTCACCAGTGGAACTGCTAACCGTGTGAATCTGTTCAAGTGATTTAAGGAACCAAAGTAAAAAAAAGTCGCAAAAACGCCAAAAACTGTACGGGTTTGCAGCAGTGTCTGCCTTGCCGCAAGGCCAGTAGGCGTACGCTATAGCCGATGTCACAGCCAAACTATCTACGTTCAGCACAGTGAACAACAAAATGATACAAAATTACAGGGAATGGAAGTGCAAACTTGTCAATAGCTTAAAACTGCACAATGATAAATGTTTACTTGGCGTTGATTTCAATCCATTTCATGGGTTTGTTTACTAATTTGATAGCTCGAGTGCGCGGAGTCACGATCGTCTTTTGTTATTCAAACGGACGAAGATATACTTATTTTTTCAATAAAAAAAATTGATTAGTTTTTCATCCAATACCCCTATGTGATTTCGCAGCTTCATTTATGCAAAAATTATGAGGTTATGGGTATTTTTATCGATATAATCACTCTGTATACCTGAGCTAGAAATGCAGGTTGTGTAAATGGGATCAAGCATTTCTTCGCTGACTGTGTTACTTCTGTGACGTCACAGCTCAGCTAAATTTTTCTAGTACAAGGCGACTTTGGGTGTAGATTTCGAAGCTTGCTGTAGGCCTACGGGTATGTTATATTGCATAGGTGATTTTTAAAGTCATCCTTGGGATAACCTTTAATGGCTTTTATTTCCTCCCTAATTAATTCTAGCTAGTTTTGCTTATTACTCTCTGGCCGAAACATTTGGCATAAGAGGAAAAGTAACACACATACATACATTTAATTTAAATATCATAACCAGACACAAATAAAAGGTAGGCTACAGTTATTTACAGCTTTAATTTGGTAGGCATGAACATTGTAAGCATCGGGTAGTTTTCAATATATGCCAAACCAAACTCAGCCCAAAAGAAGCCAGTCATCGATGGGCGGCGGTTTCAGATCCCACTCAGCCCAATGCAATTCATCCATCGACGGGCCTCGGGTTCAGATTTTTAGAGGGCGGGGGGGGGGGGGTTGTTGTAAAATATAATTTACCCATGCTCTGGACTCTAATTACGACTAATTGTTTGGTAGGAAGACATTTATAGGTTCCATAAATTAAATGTTTCCTTTATATTCGATATAAATTTATCAACGGGTAAAGTGTTAAAAGATTGCCCCCGGATAAATAGTGGGCTTACTAAAAATGTTGCTAGTTCTCGCTTTCCATCGGTCTATTGGGATTTGAATCCAATTCAGTTTAACGCCACCATACACCTAAAAATATGTTTTAATTGCGACAAAAACATTAATAAATCAATCAATGTAATGTAAAACACTCTGATACAGGGGACACATTCTAAACTGAAATATTGCGAGTTTGGGTTGCATCTCATAATTATGGCGCTCAATAATAAATGACGATTAACAAATGCTTTTACTGGTAAATAAAAAAACGAATTTTATTAGACTAAATTTTACAACAGTTTGTCGGGTTTTATTGGGCTTCTCAATAAATTATACCTTTTTAATATTCAGGTGTAACAAGAAATTTATAAATATATGGCCAACATACGCCATGAAATAATAAACAAACAAACAACAATTCAAAGAGATAACACAACCGGGAAGGAGGGGCAGTCTAAAATTTGAGGGCTTTTCGAAGCTTTGAACTTTGTTTTTCGCCGCCCCAAGATTTGGATTTCACTTTGAATTTCTTTAAATCTTCTTTATAACCACCTTGAAGCATTGGGACATAGGTTTGGGGGAAACAAAAGTTCTGAAATACGAATAAGAAGAACAATTAACTTCAAAAACAGATTGGGTGATAGCTTTAGTTCTTTTCATAGTTCTTTATATTATTTACTTTATGTAAATAATTGACATCTGAAAAAAAACGTTAAAGCTGTTCTGACTTTCATTTCATAAAAAAATCTTTTCAAGTTATGATTATCTTAACTAAAAGGAAACATATATAATAGTAACACGATGTATATTTTATAACATTTATGGAAGAGATTTTACCTTTTGAGTAGCAAAGAACTCCTTGTATCCACCGTGAAGAATGTAGATTTCCGGGTAAAACAAGAACGGGCAGGAATCTGCATTACGTTCACGGTCCATTGGTCGCAAGAAACGGGACCTGGATGTGATAAAAATAAAAAAGTTTTCTTTAGAACATGCCGAATACTAAATAAGTTTAAACCATCCAAGAAATAAAGTTTAACGGTTTGTAATAGATTCCGTTGGATTGTAAACGTGTACTTACAACTTGGGCCCTCGTTCGGAAGAAAATTCGCAATGAAAAATGAGGACATTTCTCTTTTTGGGGTTTTCGGATTGAACTGCTTTTCAATTAAATGTTCCATAATTAGATCCTTTGTGAAGTAATTTTTCGCACCCTTTATATGACCGCCTTCAAACTCGTAAGGGTAGCGGCAGTCCACCACCACACAATTCCCAATGACGTCATCATATTCGTTGTTGACAACCTTTGCGAGTGTTTCTGGTGTGATGGATTTCAAATCTTGGTGTTTGCCTGGGATTGTCGGTAAACAACAGCTTTTACTACCATCGCTGATCAAGTTTGTGTCTGAAGAAACTCTGTCCAAGGTTGATTTAATATGGTCTTCTGTATCCGTATCACAGGACAGCGTTGAATGGTCAGCACAGGTCACTTCCGGCAAATCCAAACGGTTGAATCTCATGAGTCTGTCAATACCTCGTCGTCGTTTTATAACAGGTGTAATTTCTTCTTCTTCTCTGGTTGGACTTTGTCTTTTACGGATCCGGCGACTTAAGATGTCCGTATCTTTTGGCAAAGGGGAGGCAATGTCTGTCAAAGGGAGTGAATAACCGTCCACAGGACTGTCGAAACTCTGTGAATAAAATGAATTGTAAGTTGTAATTTTAAAAAGAGCCACATATTTTTTCAGTTCATCTTGGTTCTGCGTAAAGGGTTTGATATTATCTAATAGAAAAATGTCTCAAATAAACTTACCAGACATCGGAACGGTCTGAAGTTTGTTTTCAATCTGGGTTTCTCAGAAATATTGTCAAAATGTACTGTTTGACAATCAAATGCTGGAGATAGACATTTACAACTTTCACTATCGTCGTCACCAATTCCACTATCTTTTGAAGTCTCGTCTACAAAATTTACTGCAACATTTCTGCTTATATTGAAGAAGACATCGTCGGTAGTCTCTTCACAAGAAGACATGGTGTGGTGCGCAAAAGATTTCTTAAATATACTGTTGGTATTCGTTGACTCGATCTCTAAGCAAGCAAAACAACAAAGTACATGTGAGGAAGCAGTTTTGGTAGAAAGGTCGAACTGAAAGTGACTGTCTACTTTAGGAAACAGACTCCTTTAAATAGGGTGGATTGTTTTGACAACCTGAGCGAATGTATGTCAGCGAAAAGAGAAATAAAGGGAAATTGCAATGTTGTAAATTGGTGTGTTTTTTCTATGAAGCAATTTGAAAAGGACACCAAATACCCCACGTGAAGCCCAGCTGCTGGTCTGAAAGTTTAATTTGGTCCTCAACAGTGAAGTGCTGTATGAGGAAGGAGGCTCTCTCAATCTACGACCAAAACTCACGTGGTAAACCATTTGCCTGCTGAGTCACTCAAGCCGTTCGTGAGTGACACGGTCTCAAGGGGCAAGTTGAACGAGTTGTCAGGTAGGCGAAAGTCAAGTAATCGTCGGGTAAATGAAGCTAAATAACTGACGATTATGAAAACAAGGTTATGACAAACCGGAAGGAAGTAGTGGGTTGACTTTTAAAGAAGGCTGCATTAAGTATTTGGGAGCCAGCACGTGTATACTACTTTTAAAGTGCGCCGTGCGTCCAAGGTAAATTGAAGATCTAAAAAATTCCCATATTTCATATTTCATTTTATGTCTAGGCCCTTCGATTACAGAAACATTACATATTTAAAAGAGGCATTAGGCGATTGTTTAGGGCCGTTTAGGCCCCGGAAGCGCATGGAAATCTAGACTGCCTGAGAAACGTTCTGAGGGTTTTCTGCAACTAAAAATACTAATAGGATTTTGCTGTCCTTAATTCTTAAAAAATAACACTAAAATCGTTTTGTTCCAAAGTTATAGATGAAGCCTTGTAACGTTTTTGAAGCATGGGGGAGGGGATGACTATCTCAACGCATCAGGCGAGGGCCCAGGGGCTGCTTCGGTCCTGGAAACTCAGGGGTGCCTGAGAAACGTTCTGAGGCTGTTCGGCAAGTAAATAATTTCGGGATTTTGCTTTCCCTAATTCTTAAAAATAACAAATTAAGACAAGCAGGAGAACCATCCGCCATTTATTTTATATTAATTTGGGTAATTATATGAGAAAACTACATACTTGTGCTACAAAAAAGGGTTCGTAGATAGTTTTCTTTATTGAAAGTGGGAAGGTGGCAGACTACCGAAACCCAGTAGGCATATATACAGGCGTGGGTCCACGGGCCACCTAGGCTCTTAAAATCTTTCATGAAAGTTGCAGTGCTGAAGACACTTTCTCAGAGAAATCTTGTAAATAAACCATCGTCGATCCGCCATACTTGATGAAGCTCTAAGGCTCTTCATGACCGAAGATATGTCTAAACAAAGAACGGTGTATATAGTTTTGTTCTTTATTCTTGAGTTCCATATTCCTGTCAGATTAGGCCATCATTTAGTGTTTATAATCGGATACAAAATACAAGAAACTTTATTTAAAGTCGGTTTAACATAACATAACATGTCGAACAACATAAGCCCTGAAGGGATTTTCTTCCATCTATCATTTAAAACTTTTTGTAGAATATAGTTCAATTTATATAGATAAAATAAATATATATTATTAAATCATTAAAAATGTATATGTCTAAATCCGTGTTTAAGTCAATCTATAGAAATGTAAAACACATTTTTTTATTTATAAGTTATAATTCTTAGTCTAAAAAAGTGTAAGATATATATTTTTTTAATTTGCATGTATAAATGTGTATATACAATTAAATATGTAAAAAGCTGAATTATTTACAATTCAGTAAAGTCAAGTAATACGAAAGTCAAGTAGTCGTCGGGTAAATAGAGCTGAATAACTGAAGATTATGAAAACAAGGTTGTGACAAACCGGAAGGAAGTAGTGAGGTTGACTTTTAAAGAAGACTTAAGTACTAGCGTGCCAACACTTGGAAATGACTTTTAAAGGGCACTGTGCGTCTAAGGCGAATTGCAGATCTAAAAAATTCCCACATCATAATTACCTCCGAACCTGATGACGTCACTCAAGGCTTTCTGGGTAAATGATGTACTTCAGTTCACAATTTTGTTTACCGGTACTTAGGAAGACGTCAATGATGCATAAATAAGCATAGTTATGTCGAAACTTTACAGTTTATCCGATTCATAATTATAAATCACACTTCCACAACTTATTACGATAAAGTTCACCCATCAAGAACCTCTTGTTTCATCTACCAAAACCGTCCATAATACAATAAGCAATGTCACACGGAATTCCCACTAATTATTCATGAATTGTGCATTTTTGGCTGAAAATTGACTTTTCGACATTCATCAAGAAAATCGCCCTTATGTTTCAGATTCGTATAACTTTATAAAATATAAACATTAATTCACGATTAGTCCCTTAAAAGTAAATAACATTTTAACCTTAATTAGACTTAATTATTGGCAGAATTGTGACTTTACTTTATATCTATATTCTTACTTCTGCCTATAACTAAAAGCTGTACCATAATAAACATAAACAGAACAGGTCATTATTAAAAATCAATTACGGTTTAAGAATTATTAAAGCACTCGGTGTTCTTTGTTAGATCTGATCATAATAAACTCAAGATCCAGCGGAATTTTGGAATAAACTAATTGACGCTTGGTGGCTTATATTTCCTCTCTAATTACTAGTAAGTGAGGATTTCTACCTCCGCCTGCGGAGGGATATTAAGTAATTGACCTAAATGAGAGCGCAACATGTTATGGTCATACGTTGCAAAAGGTTAGACAATCTCAGAGTACTGGTATTGTGACGTCATAATTTTCATGACGTCATTGAGCCGTTTTCATGAGTATATGTATCTTTTTCAAAGCCTTACAAACGTGGTGCTGACCTAAAAGGTCAATTGTAATAGAGGGTATCATTACAAACTTAGCTTTATTTCAAACGATTGCATAAGTACACACAGGTCACTTTAAGATTTTAATTTCCAATACCATAAAATATCAACACTAATAAAGACAAGTAATAATTCGGTACTAGGTTAACAACCCTTAAAAAAGCCTTTAACAAAATAAATATTCCCTTTAAACATTTTAACGAATTATGACACGGCGCAATATTTTTTAACAGACCCAATGTGGCTCAACCAGGAGCTTTCCATCGATTCGAATCCAACTCAGTTCAACGTCACCATATATGTGAAATATTTTCAATTGCGACGAAAAACATTAATTAATCAATCAATGTAATGTAAAAGACCCTGCTACAGGGGACACATTAACGGGTAAATAAAAACAAATTTATAAGAGTAAATTTTACAGCAGGTTGTCGGGGTTTATTAGGCCTCTCATACTAAAATATGTCTAATATGTGTAAAAAATTATAACTATGTAATATTTAGTTGTAACAAGAAATTGATAAATATATGGCCAACATACGCCATAAAATAATAAACAAACAGAAAACAATTTGAGGAGATAAAAAACCGGGAAGAAGAGGGTTCTAAAATTTGATGGCTTTTCGAAGCTTTGAACTTGGTTTTTCTCCGCCCCAAGATTTGGATTTCACTTTGAATTTCTTTAAATCTTCTTTATAACCATCTTGAAGCATTGGGACATAGGTTTGCGGGAAACACAAGTTCTGAAATACAAAAAGGGAGAACAATTAACACAAAAAACAGAATGGATGATAGCTTTAGTTCTTTTCATAATCCGTTATATTATTTACTTTATGTAAATAATTGACATCTGAAAAAAAAACCATGAAAGCTGTTCTGACATTTATTCCATAAAAACCTTTTAAAGTTATGACTATCTTAATCAAAAGGAAACATATACAATATTGACATGATGCGTAATTTATAACATTTATGGAAGAGATTTTACCTTTTGAGTAGCAAAGAACTCCTTGTATCCACCGTGAAGAATGTAGATTTCCGGGTAAAACAAGAAAGGGTAGGAATCTGCATTACGTTCACGGTCCATTGATCGCAGGAAACGGGACCTGAATGTGATAAAAATAACAAGTTTTCTTTAGAACATGGCGAATACTAGATAAGTTTAAATCATTCAACAAATAAATTTTAACGGTTTATAAAATATTCCGTTGGATTGTAAACGTGTACTTACAATTTAGGCGCTCTTTCGGAAGAAACTTCGCAATGAAAAATGAGGACATTTCTCTTTTTGGGGTTTTCGGATTGAACTTGCTTTTCAATTAAATGTTCCATAATTAGATCCTTTGTGAAGTAATTTTTCGCACCCTTTATATGACCGCCTTCAAACTCGTAAGGGTAGCGGCAGTCCACCACCACACAATTCCCAATGACGTCATCATATTCGTTGTTGACAACCTTTGCGAGTGTTTCTGGTGTGATGGATTTCAAATCTTGGTGTTTGCCTGGGATTGTCGGTAAACAACAGCTTTTACTACCATCGCTGATCAAGTTTGTGTCTGAAGAAACTCTGTCCAAGGTTGATTTAATATGGTCTTCTGTATCCGTATCACAGGACAGCGTTGAATGGTCAGCACAGGTCACTTCCGGCAAATCCAAACGGTTGAATCTCATGAGTCTGTCAATACCTCGTCGTCGTTTTATAACAGGTGTAATTTCTTCTTCTTCTCTGGTTGGACTTTGTCTTTTACGGATCCGGCGACTTAAAATGTCCGTATCTTTTGGCAAAGGGGAGGCAATGTCTGTCAAAGGGAGTGAATAACCGTCCACAGGACTGTCGAAACTCTGTGAATAAAATGAATTGTAAGTTGTAATTTTAAAAAGAGCCACATATTTTTTCAGTTCATCTTGGTTCTGCGTAAAGGGTTTGATATTATCTAACAGAAAAATGTCTCAAATAAACTTACCAGACATCGGAACGGTCTGAAGTTTGTTTTCAATCTGGGTTTCTCAGAAATATTTTCAAAATGTACTGTTTGACAATCAAATGCTGGAGATAGACATTTACAACTTTCACTATCGTCGTCACCAATTCCACTATCTTTTGAAGTCTGGTCTACAAAATTTACTGCAACATTTCTGCTTATATTGAAGAAGACATCGTCGGTACTCTCTTCACAAGAAGACATGGTGTGGTACGCAAAAGATTTCTTAAATATACTGTTGGTATTCGTTGACTCGATCTCTAAGCAAGCAAAACAACAAAGTACATGTGAGGAAGGAGTTTTTTTAGAAAGGTCGAACTGAAAGTGACTGTCTACTTTAGGAAACAGACTCCTTTAAATAGGGTTGATTGTTTTGACAACCTGAGCGAATGTATGTCAGCGAAAAGAGAAATAAAGGGAAATTGCAATGTTGTAAATTGGTGTGTTTTTTCTTTAAAGCAATTTGAAAAGGACACCAAATACCCCACGTGAAGCCCAGCTGCTGGTCTGAAAGTTTAATTTGGTCCTCAACAGTGAAGTGCTGTATGAGGAAGGAGGCTCTCTCAATCTACGACGAAAACTCACGTGGTAAACCATCTGCCTGCTGAGTCACTCAAGCCGGTCGTGAGTGACACGGTCTCAAGGGGCAAGTTGAAGGAGTTGTCAGGTAGGCGAAAGTCAAGTAATCGTCGGGTAAATGAAGCTAAATAACTGACGATTATGAAAACAAGGTTATGACAAACCGGAAGGAAGTAGTGGGTTGACTTTTAAAGAAGGCTGCATTAAGTATTTGGGAGCCAGCACGTGTATACTACTTTTAAAGTGCGCCGTGCGTCCAAGGTAAATTGAAGATCTAAACAATTCCCATATTTTAATTACATATACATATTGGGAAGGTGTAGGGCGGATCCAGCTTTTTACGAAAGAGGGGGTCTAGGCCCTTGGATTACAGAAACATTACATATTTAAAAGAGGCATTAGGCGATTGTTTAGGGCCGTTTAGGCCCCGGAAGCGCATGGAAATCTAGACTGCCCGAGAAACGTTCTGAGGGTTTTCTGCCACTAAAAATACTAATAGGATTTTGCTGTCCTTAATTCTTAAAAAATAACACTAAAATCGTTTTGTTCCAAAGTTATAGATGAAGCCTTGTAACGTTTTTGAAGCATGGGGGAGGGGATGACTATCTCAACGCATCAGGCGAGGGCCCAGGGGCTGCTTCGGTCCTGGAAACTCAGGGGTGCCTGAGCAACGTTCTGAGGCTGTTCGGCAAGTAAATAATTTCGGGATTTTGCTTTCCCTCATTCTTAAAAATAACAAATTAAGACAAGCAGGAGAACCATCCGCCATTTATTTTATATTAATTTGGGTAATTATATGAGAAAACTACATACTTGTGCTACAAAAAAGGGTTCGTAGATAGTTTTCTTTATTGAAAGTGGGAAGGTGGCAGACTACCGAAACCCAGTAGGCATATGTACAGGCGTGGGTCCACGGGCCACCTAGGCTCTTAAAATCTTTCATGAAAGTTGCAGTGCTGAAGACACTTTCTCAGAGAAATCTTGTAAATAAACCATCGTCGATCCGCCATACTTGATGAAGCTCTAAGGCTCTTCATGACCGAAGATATGTCTAAACAAAGAACGGTGTATATAGTTTTGTTCTTTATTCTTGAGTTCCATATTCCTGTCAGATTAGGCCATCATTTAGTGTTTATAATCGGATACAAAATACAAGAAACTTTATTTAAAGTCGGTTTAACATAACATAACATGTCGAACAACATAAGCCCTGAAGGGCTTTTCTTCCATCTATCATTTAAAACTTTTTGTAGAATATAGTTCAATTTATATAGATAAAATAAATATATATTATTAAATCATTAAAAATGTATATGTCTAAATCCGTGTTAAAGTCAATCTATAGAAATGTAAAACACATTTTTTTATTTATAAGTTATAATTCTTAGTCTAAAAAAGTGTAAGATATATATTTTTTTAATTTGCATGTATAAATGTGTATATACAATTAAATATGTAAAAAGCTGAATTATTTACAATTCAGTAAAGTCAAGTAATACGAAAGTCAAGTAGTCGTCGGGTAAATAGAGCTGAATAACTGAAGATTATGAAAACAAGGTTGTGACAAACCGGAAGGAAGTAGTGAGGTTGACTTTTAAAGAAGACTTAAGTACTAGCGTGCCAACACTTGGAAATGACTTTTAAAGGGCACTGTGCGTCTAAGGCGAATTGCAGATCTAAAAAATTCCCACATCATAATTACCTCCGAACCTGATGACGTCACTCAAGGCTTTCTGGGTAAATGATGTACTTCAGTTCACAATTTTGTTTACCGGTACTTAGGAAGACGTCAATGATGCATAAATAAGCATAGTTATGTCGAAACTTTACAGTTTATCCGATTCATAATTATAAATCACACTTCCACAACTTATTACGATAAAGTTCACCCATCAAGGACCTCTTGTTTCATCTACCAAAACCGTCCATAATACAATAAGCAATGTCACACGGAATTCCCACTAATTATTCATGAATTGTGCATTTTTGGCTGAAAATTGACTTTTCGACATTCATCAAGAAAATCGCCCTTATGTTTCAGATTCGTATAACTTTATAAAATATAAACATTAATTCACGATTAGTCCCTTAAAAGTAAATAACATTTTAACCTTAATTAGACTTAATTATTGGCAGAATTGTGACTTTACTTTATATCTATATTCTTACTTCTGCCTATAACTAAAAGCTGTACCATAATAAACATAAACAGAACAGGTCATTTTTAAAAATCAATTACGGTTTAAGAATTATTAAAGCACTCGGTGTTCTTTGTTAGATCTGATCATAATAAACTCAAGATCCAGCGGAATTTTGGAATAAACTAATTGACGCTTGGTGGCTTATATTTCCTCTCTAATTACTAGTAAGTGAGGATTTCTACCTCCGCCTGCGGAGGGATATTAAGTAATTGACCTAAATGAGAGCGCAACATGTTATGGTCATACGTTGCAAAAGGTTAGACAATCTCAGAGTACTGGTATTGTGACGTCATAATTTTCATGACGTCATTGAGCCGTTTTCATGAGTATATGTATCTTTTTCAAAGCCTTACAAACGTGGTGCTGACCTAAAAGGTCAATTGTAATAGAGGGTATCATTACAAACTTACCTGTATTTCAAACGATTGCATGTGTACACACAGGTCACTTTAAGATTTTAATTTCCAATACCATAAAATATCAACACTAATAAAGACAAGTAATAATTAGGTACTAGGTTAACAACCCTTAAAAAAGCCTTTAACAAAATAAATATTCCCTTTAAACATTTTAACGAATTATGACACGGCGCAATATTTTTTAACAGACCCAATGTGGCTCAACCAGGAGCTTTCCATCGATTCGAATCCAACTCAGTTCCACGTCACCATATATGTGAAATAATTTCAATTGGGACGAAAAACATTAATTAATCAATCAATGTAATGTAAAAGACCCTGCTACAGGGGACACATTAACGGGTAAATAAAAACAAATTTATAAGAGTAAATTTTACAGCAGGTTGTCGGGGTTTATTAGGCCTCTCATACTAAAATATGTCTAATATGTGTAAAAAATTATAACTATGTAATATTCAGTTGTAACAAGAAATTGATAAATATATGGCCAACATACGCCATAAAATAATAAACAAACAGAAAACAATTTGAGGAGATAAAAAACCGGGAAGAAGAGGGTTCTAAAATTTGATGGCTTTTCGAAGCTTTGAACTTGGTTTTTCTCCGCCCCAAGATTTGGATTTCACTTTGAATTTCTTTAAATCTTCTTTATAACCATCTTGAAGCATTGGGACATAGGTTTGCGGGAAACACAAGTTCTGAAATACAAAAAGGGAGAACAATTAACACAAAAAACAGAATGGATGATAGCTTTAGTTCTTTTCATAATCCGTTATATTATTTACTTTATGTAAATAATTGACATCTGAAAAAAAAACCATGAAAGCTGTTCTGACATTTATTCCATAAAAACCTTTTAAAGTTATGACTATCTTAATCAAAAGGAAACATATACAATATTGACATGATGCGTAATTTATAACATTTATGGAAGAGATTTTACCTTTTGAGTAGCAAAGAACTCCTTGTATCCACCGTGAAGAATGTAGATTTCCGGGTAAAACAAGAAAGGGTAGGAATCTGCATTACGTTCACGGTCCATTGATCGCAGGAAACGGGACCTGAATGTGATAAAAATAACAAGTTTTCTTTAGAACATGGCGAATACTAGATAAGTTTAAATCATTCAACAAATAAATTTTAACGGTTTATAAAATATTCCGTTGGATTGTAAACGTGTACTTACAATTTAGGCGCTCTTTCGGAAGAAACTTCGCAATGAAAAATGAGGACATTTCTCTTTTTGGGGTTTTCGGATTGAACTTGCTTTTCAATTAAATGTTCCATAATTAGATCCTTTGTGAAGTAATTTTTCGCACCCTTTATATGACCGCCTTCAAACTCGTAAGGGTAGCGGCAGTCCACCACCACACAATTCCCAATGACGTCATCATATTCGTTGTTGACAACCTTTGCGAGTGTTTCTGGTGTGATGGATTTCAAATCTTGGTGTTTGCCTGGGATTGTCGGTAAACAACAGCTTTTACTACCATCGCTGATCAAGTTTGTGTCTGAAGAAACTCTGTCCAAGGTTGATTTAATATGGTCTTCTGTATCCGTATCACAGGACAGCGTTGAATGGTCAGCACAGGTCACTTCCGGCAAATCCAAACGGTTGAATCTCATGAGTCTGTCAATACCTCGTCGTCGTTTTATAACAGGTGTAATTTCTTCTTCTTCTCTGGTTGGACTTTGTCTTTTACGGATCCGGCGACTTAAAATGTCCGTATCTTTTGGCAAAGGGGAGGCAATGTCTGTCAAAGGGAGTGAATAACCGTCCACAGGACTGTCGAAACTCTGCGAATAAAATGAATTGTAAGTTGTAATTTTAAAAAGAGCCACATATTTTTTCAGTTCATCTTGGTTCTGCGTAAAGGGTTTGATATTATCTAACAGAAAAATGTCTCAAATAAACTTACCAGACATCGGAACGGTCTGAAGTTTGTTTTCAATCTGGGTTTCTCAGAAATATTTTCAAAATGAACTGTTTGACAATCAAATGCTGGAGATAGACATTTACAACTTTCACTATCGTCGTCACCAATTCCACTATCTTTTGAAGTCTCGTCTACAAAATTTACTGCAACATTTCTGCTTATATTGAAGAAGACATCGTCGGTACTCTCTTCACAAGAAGACATGGTGTGGTGCGCAAAAGATTTCTTAAATATACTGTTGGTATTCGTTGACTCGATCTCTAAGCAAGCAAAACAACAAAGTACATGTGAGGAAGGAGTTTTTTTAGAAAGGTCGAACTGAAAGTGACTGTCTACTTTAGGAAACAGACTCCTTTAAATAGGGTTGATTGTTTTGACAACCTGAGCGAATGTATGTCAGCGAAAAGAGAAATAAAGGGAAATTGCAATGTTGTAAATTGGTGTGTTTTTTCTTTGAAGCAATTTGAAAAGGACACCAAATACCCCACGTGAAGCCCAGCTGCTGGTCTGAAAGTTTAATTTGGTCCTCAACAGTGAAGTGCTGTATGAGGAAGGAGGCTCTCTCAATCTACGACCAAAACTCACGTGGTAAACCATCTGCCTGCTGAGTCACTCAAGCCGGTCGTGAGTGACACGGTCTCAAGGGGCAAGTTGAAGGAGTTGTCAGGTAGGCGAAAGTCAAGTAATCGTCGGGTAAACGAAGCTAAATAACTGACGATTATGGAAACAAGGTTATGACAAACCGGAAGGAAGTAGTGGGTTGACTTTTAAAGAAGGCTGCATTAAGTATTTGGGAGCCAGCACGTGTATACTACTTTTAAAGTGCGCCGTGCGTCCAAGGTAAATTGAAGATCTAAACAATTCCCATATTTTAATTACATATACATATTGGGAAGGTGTAGGGCGGATCCAGCTTTTTACGAAAGAGGGGGTCTAGGCCCTTGGATTACAGAAACATTACATATTTAAAAGAGGCATTAGGCGATTGTTTAGGGCCGTTTAGGCCCCGGAAGCGCATGGAAATCTAGACTGCCCGAGAAACGTTCTGAGGGTTTTCTGCAACTAAAAATACTAATAGGATTTTGCTGTCCTTAATTCTTAAAAAATAACACTAAAATCGTTTTGTTCCAAAGTTATAGATGAAGCCTTGTAACGTTTTTGAAGCATGGGGGAGGGGATGACTATCTCAACGCATCAGGCGAGGGCCCAGGGGCTGCTTCGGTCCTGGAAACTCAGGGGTGCCTGAGCAACGTTCTGAGGCTGTTCGGCAAGTAAATAATTTCGGGATTTTGCTTTCCCTAATTCTTAAAAATAACAAATTAAGACAAGCAGGAGAACCATCCGCCATTTTTTTTATATTAATTTGGGTAATTATATGAGAAAACTACATACTTGTGCTACAAAAAAGGGTTCGTAGATAGTTTTCTTTATTGAAAGTGGGAAGGTGGCAGACTACCGAAACCCAGTAGGCATATGTACAGGCGTGGGTCCACGGGCCACCTAGGCTCTTAAAATCTTTCATGAAAGTTGCAGTGCTGAAGACACTTTCTCAGAGAAATCTTGTAAATAAACCATCGTCGATCCGCCATACTTGATGAAGCTCTAAGGCTCTTCATGACCGAAGATATGTCTAAACAAAGAACGGTGTATATAGTTTTGTTCTTTATTCTTGAGTTCCATATTCCTGTCAGATTAGGCCATCATTTAGTGTTTATAATCGGATACAAAATACAAGAAACTTTATTTAAAGTCGGTTTAACATAACATAACATGTCGAACAACATAAGCCCTGAAGGGCTTTTCTTCCATCTATCATTTAAAACTTTTTGTAGAATATAGTTCAATTTATATAGATAAAATAAATATATATTATTAAATCATTAAAAATGTATATGTCTAAATCCGTGTTAAAGTCAATCTATAGAAATGTAAAACACATTTTTTTATTTATAAGTTATAATTCTTAGTCTAAAAAAGTGTAAGATATATATTTTTTTAATTTGCATGTATAAATGTGTATATACAATTAAATATGTAAAAAGCTGAATTATTTACAATTCAGTAAAGTCAAGTAATACGAAAGTCAAGTAGTCGTCGGGTAAATAGAGCTGAATAACTGAAGATTATGAAAACAAGGTTGTGACAAACCGGAAGGAAGTAGTGAGGTTGACTTTTAAAGAAGACTTAAGTACTAGCGTGCCAACACTTGGAAATGACTTTTAAAGGGCACTGTGCGTCTAAGGCGAATTGCAGATCTAAAAAATTCCCACATCATAATTACCTCCGAACCTGATGACGTCACTCAAGGCTTTCTGGGTAAATGATGTACTTCAGTTCACAATTTTGTTTACCGGTACTTAGGAAGACGTCAATGATGCATAAATAAGCATAGTTATGTCGAAACTTTACAGTTTATCCGATTCATAATTATAAATCACACTTCCACAACTTATTACGATAAAGTTCACCCATCAAGGACCTCTTGTTTCATCTACCAAAACCGTCCATAATACAATAAGCAATGTCACACGGAATTCCCACTAATTATTCATGAATTGTGCATTTTTGGCTGAAAATTGACTTTTCGACATTCATCAAGAAAATCGCCCTTATGTTTCAGATTCGTATAACTTTATAAAATATAAACATTAATTCACGATTAGTCCCTTAAAAGTAAATAACATTTTAACCTTAATTAGACTTAATTATTGGCAGAATTGTGACTTTACTTTATATCTATATTCTTACTTCTGCCTATAACTAAAAGCTGTACCATAATAAACATAAACAGAACAGGTCATTTTTAAAAATCAATTACGGTTTAAGAATTATTAAAGCACTCGGTGTTCTTTGTTAGATCTGATCATAATAAACTCAAGATCCAGCGGAATTTTGGAATAAACTAATTGACGCTTGGTGGCTTATATTTCCTCTCTAATTACTAGTAAGTGAGGATTTCTACCTCCGCCTGCGGAGGGATATTAAGTAATTGACCTAAATGAGAGCGCAACATGTTATGGTCATACGTTGCAAAAGGTTAGACAATCTCAGAGTACTGGTATTGTGACGTCATAATTTTCATGACGTCATTGAGCCGTTTTCATGAGTATATGTATCTTTTTCAAAGCCTTACAAACGTGGTGCTGACCTAAAAGGTCAATTGTAATAGAGGGTATCATTACAAACTTACCTGTATTTCAAACGATTGCATGTGTACACACAGGTCACTTTAAGATTTTAATTTCCAATACCATAAAATATCAACACTAATAAAGACAAGTAATAATTAGGTACTAGGTTAACAACCCTTAAAAAAGCCTTTAACAAAATAAATATTCCCTTTAAACATTTTAACGAATTATGACACGGCGCAATATTTTTTAACAGACCCAATGTGGCTCAACCAGGAGCTTTCCATCGATTCGAATCCAACTCAGTTCCACGTCACCATATATGTGAAATAATTTCAATTGGGACGAAAAACATTAATTAATCAATCAATGTAATGTAAAAGACCCTGCTACAGGGGACACATTAACGGGTAAATAAAAACAAATTTATAAGAGTAAATTTTACAGCAGGTTGTCGGGGTTTATTAGGCCTCTCATACTAAAATATGTCTAATATGTGTAAAAAATTATAACTATTTATTATTTATACATAAGTGAAAACTAGGGATTTCCTTCACTCAGAAATGTTATAATTCACTGCAGTGAAATAACACTTTTGTTATTTAATGCACGCGACGAAGCCGATGACGTCGTCGGACCTACTTCTTTCTTGCGTACCGACGTCTGCTGTACAACAACAACAGTACATAGGATTTCGATAGGCTAAATGAAGCCTTTTCAGTCATAATTAGCATTAAGATAAATAAATTACAGCTGAAAACACATAATTGATTTAATAGAGGATCGGCTTACCACTCTAAGTCAAAGCGATAAAACAAAACTTCAAAATCGATCGTATGTTGGCAGAGTTGTGTGACCTGCAGCATGGCTTCGGAGAATCGGACCACTGTGTGTAACGAATAACTGTACTTGCCATTCATTGACGCGTTTAAACAATGTAAAGTAATTTCAAATATCATTTTTTATCCTGGTGACTGATGCTCTGCAGAGTTAAAATCCATGGAGTTCGATTTAATTTCTCTTTACATCAAATATCGCGAAAAACTCAGGGAGAAAATGGCCATTCAAATGACCACAAATCTGACAGTCGATAGTCACGTGAGAAGAACAGACATGCTGTTGTTTCATTGGTCAGCGATATATATTCCTACGTTTGCTGAAAACCTAATCCGTCATAAATTTGTCAATACTTTCTTTTTTATAATTGATAAATTTATACTTCATAAACAATCTCCAGCCTAAAACATGATAGTATAAATAATAAACAGAATATTGTACAGTTGTGTTTGAATAGCACTTATATTTTTTCTCTTGAAAGGCGGAGGGATAACCCACTTGACGCTTCGCGTCTCGTGGGTTATTCTCCGGCTTTCACTCGAAAAAATATAAGTGCTATTCAAACACAACTGTTCAATATCCTCTATGTAATATTCAGTTGTAACAAGAAATTGATAAATATATGGCCAACATACGCCATAAAATAATAAACAAACAGAAAACAATTTGAGGAGATAAAAAACCGGGAAGAAGAGGGTTCTAAAATTTGATGGCTTTTCGAAGCTTTGAACTTGGTTTTTCTCCGCCCCAAGATTTGGATTTCACTTTGAATTTCTTTAAATCTTCTTTATAACCATCTTGAAGCATTGGGACATAGGTTTGCGGGAAACACAAGTTCTGAAATACAAAAAGGGAGAACAATTAACACAAAAAACAGAATGGATGATAGCTTTAGTTCTTTTCATAATCCGTTATATTATTTACTTTATGTAAATAATTGACATCTGAAAAAAAAACCATGAAAGCTGTTCTGACATTTATTCCATAAAAACCTTTTAAAGTTATGACTATCTTAATCAGAAGGAAACATATATAATATTGACATGATGCGTAATTTATAACATTTATGGAAGAGATTTTACCTTTTGAGTAGCAAAGAACTCCTTGTATCCACCGTGAAGAATGTAGATTTCCGGGTAAAACAAGAAAGGGTAGGAATCTGCATTACGTTCACGGTCCATTGATCGCAGGAAACGGGACCTGAATGTGATAAAAATAACAAGTTTTCTTTAGAACATGGCGAATACTAGATAAGTTTAAATCATTCAACAAATAAATTTTAACGGTTTATAAAATATTCCGTTGGATTGTAAACGTGTACTTACAATTTAGGCGCTCTTTCGGAAGAAAATTCGCAATGAAAAATGAGGACATTTCTCTTTTTGGGGTTTTCGGATTGAACTTGCTTTTCAATTAAATGTTCCATAATTAGATCCTTTGTGAAGTAATTTTTCGCACCCTTTATATGACCGCCTTCAAACTCGTAAGGGTAGCGGCAGTCCACCACCACACAATTCCCAATGACGTCATCATATTCGTTGTTGACACGGAATTCCCACTAATTATTCATGAATTGTGCATTTTTGGCTGAAAATTGACTTTTCGACATTCATCAAGAAAATCGCCCTTATGTTTCAGATTCGTATAACTTTATAAAATATAAACATTAATTCACGATTAGTCCCTTAAAAGTAAATAACATTTTAACCTTAATTAGACTTAATTATTGGCAGAATTGTGACTTTACTTTATATCTATATTCTTACTTCTGCCTATAACTAAAAGCTGTACCATAATAAACATAAACAGAACAGGTCATTTTTAAAAATCAATTACGGTTTAAGAATTATTAAAGCACTCGGTGTTCTTTGTTAGATCTGATCATAATAAACTCAAGATCCAGCGGAATTTTGGAATAAACTAATTGACGCTTGGTGGCTTATATTTCCTCTCTAATTACTAGTAAGTGAGGATTTCTACCTCCGCCTGCGGAGGGATATTAAGTAATTGACCTAAATGAGAGCGCAACATGTTATGGTCATACGTTGCAAAAGGTTAGACAATCTCAGAGTACTGGTATTGTGACGTCATAATTTTCATGACGTCATTGAGCCGTTTTCCTGAGTATATGTATCTTTTTCAAAGCCTTACAAACGTGGTGCTGACCTAAAAGGTCAATTGTAATAGAGGGTATCATTACAAACTTACCTGTATTTCAAACGATTGCATGTGTACACACAGGTCACTTTAAGATTTTAATTTCCAATACCATAAAATATCAACACTAATAAAGACAAGTAATAATTAGGTACTAGGTTAACAACCCTTAAAAAAGCCTTTAACAAAATAAATATTCCCTTTAAACATTTTAACGAATTATGACACGGCGCAATATTTTTTAACAGACCCAATGTGGCTCAACCAGGAGCTTTCCATCGATTCGAATCCAACTCAGTTCCACGTCACCATATATGTGAAATAATTTCAATTGGGACGAAAAACATTAATTAATCAATCAATGTAATGTAAAAGACCCTGCTACAGGGGACACATTAACGGGTAAATAAAAACAAATTTATAAGAGTAAATTTTACAGCAGGTTGTCGGGGTTTATTAGGCCTCTCATACTAAAATATGTCTAATATGTGTAAAAAATTATAACTATGTAATATTCAGTTGTAACAAGAAATTGATAAATATATGGCCAACATACGCCATAAAATAATAAACAAACAGAAAACAATTTGAGGAGATAAAAAACCGGGAAGAAGAGGGTTCTAAAATTTGATGGCTTTTCGAAGCTTTGAACTTGGTTTTTCTCCGCCCCAAGATTTGGATTTCACTTTGAATTTCTTTAAATCTTCTTTATAACCATCTTGAAGCATTGGGACATAGGTTTGCGGGAAACACAAGTTCTGAAATACAAAAAGGGAGAACAATTAACACAAAAAAACAGAATGGATGATAGCTTTAGTTCTTTTCATAATCCGTTATATTATTTACTTTATGTAAATAATTGACATCTGAAAAAAAAACCATGAAAGCTGTTCTGACATTTATTCCATAAAAACCTTTTAAAGTTATGACTATCTTAATCAGAAGGAAACATATACAATATTGACATGATGCGTAATTTATAACATTTATGGAAGAGATTTTACCTTTTGAGTAGCAAAGAACTCCTTGTATCCACCGTGAAGAATGTAGATTTCCGGGTAAAACAAGAAAGGGTAGGAATCTGCATTACGTTCACGGTCCATTGATCGCAGGAAACGGGACCTGAATGTGATAAAAATAACAAGTTTTCTTTAGAACATGGCGAATACTAGATAAGTTTAAATCATTCAACAAATAAATTTTAACGGTTTATAAAATATTCCGTTGGATTGTAAACGTGTACTTACAATTTAGGCGCTCTTTCGGAAGAAACTTCGCAATGAAAAATGAGGACATTTCTCTTTTTGGGGTTTTCGGATTGAACTTGCTTTTCAATTAAATGTTCCATAATTAGATCCTTTGTGAAGTAATTTTTCGCACCCTTTATATGACCGCCTTCAAACTCGTAAGGGTAGCGGCAGTCCACCACCACACAATTCCCAATGACGTCATCATATTCGTTGTTGACAACCTTTGCGAGTGTTTCTGGTGTGGTGGATTTCAAATCTTGGTGTTTGCCTGGGATTGTCGGTAAACAACAGCTTTTACTACCATCGCTGATCAAGTTTGTGTCTGAAGAAACTCTGTCCAAGGTTGATTTAATATGGTCTTCTGTATCCGTATCACAGGACAGCGTTGAATGGTCAGCACAGGTCACTTCCGGCAAATCCAAACGGTTGAATCTCATGAGTCTGTCAATACCTCGTCGTCGTTTTATAACAGGTGTAATTTCTTCTTCTTCTCTGGTTGGACTTTGTCTTTTACGGATCCGGCGACTTAAAATGTCCGTATCTTTTGGCAAAGGGGAGGCAATGTCTGTCAAAGGGAGTGAATAACCGTCCACAGGACTGTCGAAACTCTGCGAATAAAATGAATTGTAAGTTGTAATTTTAAAAAGAGCCACATATTTTTTCAGTTCATCTTGGTTCAGCGTAAAGGGTTTGATATTATCTAACAGAAAAATGTCTCAAATAAACTTACCAGACATCGGAACGGTCTGAAGTTTGTTTTCAATCTGGGTTTCTCAGAAATATTTTCAAAATGTACTGTTTGACAATCAAATGCTGGAGATAGACATTTACAACTTTCACTATCGTCGTCACCAATTCCACTATCTTTTGAAGTCTCGTCTACAAAATTTACTGCAACATTTCTGCTTATATTGAAGAAGACATCGTCGGTACTCTCTTCACAAGAAGACATGGTGTGGTGCGCAAAAGATTTCTTAAATATACTGTTGGTATTCGTTGACTCGATCTCTAAGCAAGCAAAACAACAAAGTACATGTGAGGAAGGAGTTTTTTTAGAAAGGTCGAACTGAAAGTGACTGTCTACTTTAGGAAACAGACTCCTTTAAATAGGGTTGATTGTTTTGACAACCTGAGCGAATGTATGTCAGCGAAAAGAGAAATAAAGGGAAATTGCAATGTTGTAAATTGGTGTGTTTTTTCTTTGAAGCAATTTGAAAAGGACACCAAATACCCCACGTGAAGCCCAGCTGCTGGTCTGAAAGTTTAATTTGGTCCTCAACAGTGAAGTGCTGTATGAGGAAGGAGGCTCTCTCAATCTACGACCAAAACTCACGTGGTAAACCATCTGCCTGCTGAGTCACTCAAGCCGGTCGTGAGTGACACGGTCTCAAGGGGCAAGTTGAAGGAGTTGTCAGGTAGGCGAAAGTCAAGTAATCGTCGGGTAAACGAAGCTAAATAACTGACGATTATGAAAACAAGGTTATGACAAACCGGAAGGAAGTAGTGGGTTGACTTTTAAAGAAGGCTGCATTAAGTATTTGGGAGCCAGCACGTGTATACTACTTTTAAAGTGCGCCGTGCGTCCAAGGTAAATTGAAGATCTAAACAATTCCCATATTTTAATTACATATACATATTGGGAAGGTGTAGGGCGGATCCAGCTTTTTACGAAAGAGGGGGTCTAGGCCCTTGGATTACAGAAACATTACATATTTAAAAGAGGCATTAGGCGATTGTTTAGGGCCGTTTAGGCCCCGGAAGCGCATGGAAATCTAGACTGCCTGAGAAACGTTCTGAGGGTTTTCTGCAACTAAAAATACTAATAGGATTTTGCTGTCCTTAATTCTTAAAAAATAACACTAAAATCGTTTTGTTCCAAAGTTATAGATGAAGCCTTGTAACGTTTTTGAAGCATGGGGGAGGGGATGACTATCTCAACGCATCAGGCGAGGGCCCAGGGGCTGCTTCGGTCCTGGAAACTCAGGGGTGCCTGAGCAACGTTCTGAGGCTGTTCGGCAAGTAAATAATTTCGGGATTTTGCTTTCCCTAATTCTTAAAAATAACAAATTAAGACAAGCAGGAGAACCATCCGCCATTTATTTTATATTAATTTGGGTAATTATATGAGAAAACTACATACTTGTGCTACAAAAAAGGGTTCGTAGATAGTTTTCTTTATTGAAAGTGGGAAGGTGGCAGACTACCGAAACCCAGTAGGCATATATACAGGCGTGGGTCCACGGGCCACCTAGGCTCTTAAAATCTTTCATGAAAGTTGCAGTGCTGAAGACACTTTCTCAGAGAAATCTTGTAAATAAACCATCGTCGATCCGCCATACTTGATGAAGCTCTAAGGCTCTTCATGACCGAAGATATGTCTAAACAAAGAACGGTGTATATAGTTTTGTTCTTTATTCTTGAGTTCCATATTCCTGTCAGATTAGGCCATCATTTAGTGTTTATAATCGGATACAAAATACAAGAAACTTTATTTAAAGTCGGTTTAACATAACATAACATGTCGAACAACATAAGCCCTGAAGGGCTTTTCTTCCATCTATCATTTAAAACTTTTTGTAGAATATAGTTCAATTTATATAGATAAAATAAATATATATTATTAAATCATTAAAAATGTATATGTCTAAATCCGTGTTTAAGTCAATCTATAGAAATGTACATTAGTCGTGACTCTGTATCAAGGAAGTTTGATGCTTTAACTAATCAGAAAAACCAACATAACCTTACTCATTCAGAATGTCTTGCCTTAAGTAAGCTAAGGAGAAATCCAAACATAGTTATTAAACCTGCTGATAAAGGTTCGGCAACAGTTATTATGTCAAAACAGGATTATATTGAAGAGATAGAACGGCAGCTAAGCAACCCTCTTCATTACAAAAAACTTGATAAGGAAATTTGGCCTGAAAATGTTAGGAAGTTTAATAAAATTCTTGTTTCTCTTCAAGATAAAGGCTTACTTAATGAAAAACAGTATCGCTATTTGGAATCTGATCATAACTCTAAAAACAGGGTCTTCTATATTCTTCCAAAAATTCACAAACCCATTGAAAAATGGCCGAAGCCTACAATGCCCCCTGGGCGTCCTATTATCTCAGATTGTGGCAGTGAAAGTTATAGAATATCAGAGCTAATTGATTACTATCTAAAACCTATAGCGAATCGGCATCCTAGCTTTATAAAGAATACGGATGATTTATTGGCTAAATTGTCTGAGAAATCCATCCCACAAGATGTGATTTTGGTTACTCTGGATGTGGAGTCTATGTATACAAACATTGACATAGATTTGGGTCTTTAATCCATAAAATCAGCATTCCAAAGATATCCTGACCACCGTCGTCCGGATAAAGACATTTTAGAATTGCTGGAACTTAGCTTAAAAGGTAACGATTTTGAATTCAATGGGGAGATCTTTCAGCAAATTAAAGGGTGTGCTATGGGGAAACGTTTTAGTCCTAACTTTGCCTCTATTTTTATGGCTGAGTGGGAGAGTGATATTCTTCACAAATGTCACCTACAACCTTTTATTTACCTTCGGTATCTGGATGACATTTTTATCATTTGGCAACATACGTTGGAAGACCTTCATATTTTCATCGATACTCTTAATTCTCACGACTCAAGCATTAAATTACAGCCTACTATTGATCACACTTCTGTGGATTTTTTGGATGTAACTATTTACAAGGGTCATACATATCATACTACTGGGTATTTAGATTACAAAGTATTCTTCAAAGCTACTGACACGCATCAGCTACCACATGCTGGGTCATACCATCCTCCTCACACTTTCAAGGGGGTCATTAAATCTCAGATTTTTAGATTCTATAGAAACTGTAGTTCTTTAGATTTTTTTAACCAGGCTTGTTCTGTTCTTTTTAAAGCTCTCCTCCCTAGGAAGTATTCTATTAGATTACTCCGAAGGATGAAATCTAACACAGTAAGACAAATCATGTTTCCCCCTTCATCCCCCGATACGCTTACCTCCCCTTCACGAGTGTACCACTACCGTCCAACATTTCTCTCAGGTACATCAATGAAATGCCTTAAGACGCGATGCAAACTCGATATATACGTACCCGATCGCGGAACCTTTTTCGGAGAACAAACTCGCAACAAATATCAAATGGCAGAGAACCTTAATTGTGACTCCTCTAATATCGTGTATGTAATCACGTGCAAAAAATGTCGCAAACAGTACGTCGGAGAAACTCAGAATTCTCTACGACAAAGAGCAGCCAACCATTTATCTAGCATAAGACTTAAACATGATGTACCCGTGGCACAACATTTCAATACTCAAGGTCATTCGGTCAAGGACCATTTTGAAATCATGCCTATTGAGAAAATCCCATTTCTCACTTCCGCTGCAGATACGAAGCACAAACGTTTGGAAAGGGAAAGTTTTTGGATTCAAACATTACAAACTATTTATCCTTTGGGTTTGAACTTGGACCCCGGAAGATGTCGTGAAAAAACTATAATACCATTTGTGTTTCAGTATAACAAAGCTAGCATCGCTATGGCCAAGATTATAGTAGAAGAATACAAACTACTTCAAAGTAAACTTGCTCGACCTCTGACCCAAAGGCCAGTCATTGCTTATAAAAAGAACAAGAGTTTGAAAGACATACTGGTCAGGGCTAAACTCCCCTGTCTGCCTTCTACCTAGGTTTTCTGGGAAAGGGTATGGGGGGGGGGGGGCATACTATATAGTCTGACGATATTCTTACTATAGCTTAAGATGCGTAAGCATTGTCAATGTAATACAAAGTGTTCCAGAAAATTCTACTGACTAAGGCCAAGCTCCTGTCAGTCGTCAACCTAATGAAATATCATAGGTTTACTTTATTACAACAATTTATGATGGGGTATAAAGGTCTAAATGATATACCTCTTTTTAACACAATTAGAAACTTGTCTCCGTGGTTATTTTAGACAAGAAGATTTTCCCTGTGCCCGTGTGTTTTAGTGTCCATAAATATAGAAATGTAAAACACATTTTTTTATTTATAAGTTATAATTCTTAGTCTAAAAAAGTGTAAGATATATATTTTTTTAATTTGCATGTATAAATGTGTATATACAATTAAATATGTAAAAAGCTGAATTATTTACAATTCAGTAAAGTCAAGTAATACGAAAGTCAAGTAGTCGTCGGGTAAATAGAGCTGAATAACTGAAGATTATGAAAACAAGGTTGTGACAAACCGGAAGGAAGTAGTGAGGTTGACTTTTAAAGAAGACTTAAGTACTAGCGTGCCAACACTTGGAAATGACTTTTAAAGGGCACTGTGCGTCTAAGGCGAATTGCAGATCTAAAAAATTCCCACATCATAATTACCTCCGAACCTGATGACGTCACTCAAGGCTTTCTGGGTAAATGATGTACTTCAGTTCACAATTTTGTTTACCGGTACTTAGGAAGACGTCAATGATGCATAAATAAGCATAGTTATGTCGAAACTTTACAGTTTATCCGATTCATAATTATAAATCACACTTCCACAATTTATTACGATAAAGTTCACCCATCAAGGACCTCTTGTTTCATCTACCAAAACCGTCCATAATACAATAAGCAATGTCACACGGAATTCCCACTAATTATTCATGAATTGTGCATTTTTGGCTGAAAATTGACTTTTCGACATTCATCAAGAAAATCGCCCTTATGTTTCAGATTCGTATAACTTTATAAAATATAAACATTAATTCACGATTAGTCCCTTAAAGTAAATAACATTTTAACCTTAATTAGACTTAATTATTGGCAGAATTGTGACTTTACTTTATATCTATATTCTTACTTCTGCCTATAACTAAAAGCTGTACCATAATAAACATAAACAGAACAGGTCATTTTTAAAAATCAATTACGGTTTAAGAATTATTAAAGCACTCGGTGTTCTTTGTTAGATCTGATCATAATAAACTCAAGATCCAACTGAATTTTGGAATAAACTAATTGACGCTTGGTGGCTTATATTTCCTCTCTAATTACTAGTAAGTGAGGATTTCTACCTCCGCCTGCGGAGGGATATTAAGTAATTGACCTAAATGAGAGCGCAACATGTTATGGTCATACGTTGCAAAAGGTTAGACAATCTCAGAGTACTGGTATTGTGACGTCATAATTTTCATGACGTCATTGAGCCGTTTTCATGAGTATATGTATCTTTTTCAAAGCCTTACAAACGTGGTGCTGACCTAAAAGGTCAATTGTAATAGAGGGTATCATTACAAACTTAGCTTTATTTCAAACGATTGCATAAGTACACACAGGTCACTTTAAGATTTTAATTTCCAATACCATAAAATATCAACACTAATAAAGACAAGTAATAATTCGGTACTAGGTTAACAACCCTTAAAAAAGCCTTTAACAAAATAAATATTCCCTTTAAACATTTTAACGAATTATGACACGGCGCAATATTTTTTAACAGACCCAATGTGGCTCAACCAGGAGCTTTCCATCGATTCGAATCCAACTCAGTTCAACGTCACCATATATGTGAAATATTTTCAATTGCGACGAAAAACATTAATTAATCAATCAATGTAATTTAAAAGACCCTGCTACAGGGGACACATTAACGGGTAAATAAAAACAAATTTATAAGAGTAAATTTTACAGCAGGTTGTCGGGGTTTATTAGGCCTCTCATACTAAAATATGTCTAATATGTGTAAAAAATTATAACTATGTAATATTCAGTTGTAACAAGAAATTGATAAATATATGGCCAACATACGCCATAAAATAATAAACAAACAGAAAACAATTTGAGGAGATAAAAAACCGGGAAGAAGAGGGTTCTAAAATTTGATGGCTTTTCGAAGCTTTGAACTTGGTTTTTCTCCGCCCCAAGATTTGGATTTCACTTTGAATTTCTTTAAATCTTCTTTATAACCATCTTGAAGCATTGGGACATAGGTTTGCGGGAAACACAAGTTCTGAAATACAAAAAGGGAGAACAATTAACACAAAAAACAGAATGGATTATAGCTTTAGTTCTTTTCATAATCCGTTATATTATTTACTTTATGTAAATAATTGACATCTGAAAAAAAAACCATGAAAGCTGTTCTGACATTTATTCCATAAAAACCTTTTAAAGTTATGACTATCTTAATCAAAAGGAAACATATACAATATTGACATGATGCGTAATTTATAACATTTATGGAAGAGATTTTACCTTTTGAGTAGCAAAGAACTCCTTGTATCCACCGTGAAGAATGTAGATTTCCGGGTAAAACAAGAAAGGGTAGGAATCTGCATTACGTTCACGGTCCATTGATCGCAGGAAACGGGACCTGAATGTGATAAAAATAACAAGTTTTCTTTAGAACATGGCGAATACTAGATAAGTTTAAATCATTCAACAAATAAATTTTAACGGTTTATAAAATATTCCGTTGGATTGTAAACGTGTACTTACAATTTAGGCGCTCTTTCGGAAGAAACTTCGCAATGAAAAATGAGGACATTTCTCTTTTTGGGGTTTTCGGATTGAACTTGCTTTTCAATTAAATGTTCCATAATTAGATCCTTTGTGAAGTAATTTTTCGCACCCTTTATATGACCGCCTTCAAACTCGTAAGGGTAGCGGCAGTCCACCACCACACAATTCCCAATGACGTCATCATATTCGTTGTTGACAACCTTTGCGAGTGTTTCTGGTGTGATGGATTTCAAATCTTGGTGTTTGCCTGGGATTGTCGGTAAACAACAGCTTTTACTACCATCGCTGATCAAGTTTGTGTCTGAAGAAACTCTGTCCAAGGTTGATTTAATATGGTCTTCTGTATCCGTATCACAGGACAGCGTTGAATGGTCAGCACAGGTCACTTCCGGCAAATCCAAACGGTTGAATCTCATGAGTCTGTCAATACCTCGTCGTCGTTTTATAACAGGTGTAATTTCTTCTTCTTCTCTGGTTGGACTTTGTCTTTTACGGATCCGGCGACTTAAAATGTCCGTATCTTTTGGCAAAGGGGAGGCAATGTCTGTCAAAGGGAGTGAATAACCGTCCACAGGACTGTCGAAACTCTGCTAATAAAATGAATTGTAAGTTGTAATGTTAAAAAGAGCCACATATTTTTTCAGTTCATCTTGGTTCTGCGTAAAGGGTTTGATATTATCTAACAGAAAAATGTCTCAAATAAACTTACCAGACATCGGAACGGTCTGAAGTTTGTCTTCAATCCGGGTTTCTCAGAAATATATCCAAAACGTACTGTTTGACAATCAAATGCTGGAGATAGACATTTACAACTTTCACTATCGTCGTCACCAATTCCACTATCTTTTGAAGTCTCGTCTACAAAATTTACTGCAATATTTCTGCTTATATTAAAGAAGACATCGTCGGTACTCTCTTCACTAGAAAACATGTTGTGGTGCGCAAAAGATTTCTTAAATATGTTGTTGGTATTCGTTGACTCTATCTCTAAGCAGGCAAGACAACAAAGTACATGTGTGGAAGGAGTTTTGGTAGTAAGATCGAACTGAAAGTGACTGTCTACTTTAGGAAACAGACTCCTTTAAATAGGGTTGATTGTTTTGACAACCTGAGCGAATGTATGTCAGCGAATAAAGAAATAAAGGGAAATTGCAATGTTGTAAATTGGTGGGTTTTGTCTTTAAAGCAATTTGAAAAGGACACCAAATACCCCACGTGAAGCTCAGCTGCTGGTCTGAAAGTTTAATATGGTCCTCAACAGTGAAGTGGTGTATGGGAAAGGAGGCTCTCTCAATTTGCGACAAAAACTCACGTGGTAAACCATCTGCCTGCTGAGTTACTCAAGCCGTCCGTGAGTGACACGGTCTCAAGGGGCAAGTTGAAGGAGTTATCAGGTAGGCGAAAGTCAAGTAATCGTCGTAACTGAAGATTATGAAAACAACGTTGTGACAAACCGGAAGGAAGTAGTGGGTTGACTTTTAAAGAAGACTGAATAAAGCATTTGGGTGCCAGCACGTGAAAACTACTTCTAAAGGGCGCCGTGCGTCCAAGTTAAATTGAAGATCTAAAAAATGGGAATTTATATCTATATACAGGCGTGGGTCCACGGGCCACCTAGGCTCTTAAAACCATCAAGCAAAACACTGACCATGACTTTCGTTATACTTTCTTGAAAGTTGCAGTACTGAAGACACTTTCTCAGAGAAATCTTGTAAATAAATCATCGTCGATCCGCCATAAATGATGAAGCTCTAAGGCTCTTCATGGCCGAAGATATGTTTAAACAAAGAACGGTGTATATAGTTTTGTTCTCTATTCTTGAGTTCCATATTCCTGTCAGATAAGGCCAACATTTCAGTGTTTATAATTGAATATAGGTTTGTTAGGTATGAAACTCGTTTGTGGGACGAGATGATGTGAATTTTGTGTGATTCTTTACATCCAGAAATTGCAATTTTCAAAATTCAGCTACATATATAATGGTACGTTTTCATCTGTGTCAATTCGTTTCTCCTCTCCTTAACTTTTTTTCTCTCTTCCCTTTTTTTCTCTCCTTCTTTTTTCTTCTTTTGTTTTTGCTCAAAAAAAGGGGGGTGCTGACCCCCCCCCCCCCCTGTATCCGCCTATGCTGGGAGGATGACTGGTAAATTCCTTTCCCCTGATATACCGTTTAACTTTAATGACGAGTAAATACAATTTTTGAATTGCTTTGTAGCTAGATTTTTTTATTCTATTTTCAGTCAGGCGGAAGTTTCTAACAGAGGCTTAAAGCGATCATTTCTTTATCTTCTCGCCTTTTTTGTTTTTGTCCTGATTTAATAATGAAAAAATAAACAAAAGCACTTCACAGTTTATCCAATAAATGCATGTAAGCTAAAGTTAATAAATATTAATTACGCTTTCACAACACACTACACTATGATTTACCCTACATATTATGTAGGACCTTTGTTATCACCAACCTGTAAAAAGGCCCGTCAGATTATAAAGAATGTTATACGGAATTATAATTCCCACTAATTGCTTGTTACTATAAACATTTTTCGCTGAAAATCGACCATTCCTTAAAAAACAAATCACTTTTATTTTTAAAATTGGTAGACGCATTACGGAAAATGTAAAAAAATAATACACGAGATCGATCTCTTTAAAGTGGCATGAGCTGCCAAAATTCACACTTTTTTCATAAATTCTGATCGTCACGACAGTTAGAGGCTTTGAAGGTCATTGAAAAATTAAATGATTGGCGTTGGGATGAGGAAAATCCATGCAGCATGTGGCCTATACGAACCGGAATAGTGTTCGAAAAGTAAACAAAATTTAAATAACCGGGAAGACCATTCATTCATTCAAAGCTACAGTTGGTTCAAAACCATACTTTATCTTACATTTTCGAGACTAGAATCACTAAAAAGCTTCTGAATTATGCGTTTTGAGAAAAATAGCCAATAATTTCAACATTCTGTTTTCACGTCAAAATATCAACATTTTGGCAGCTCATGCCACTTTAAAGGGAAACGACGTTTTAACGTTAGACTAATTTAGATGGAAAGAATATATTAATTGATTGTTTGATGCTTTACGCCACACTCAAGAATATTTCACTTATATGACGGCGTTGTCAGGTTAAGTGGTGGTGGTGGTGGGGGGGGGGGGGGTCATTGCCCGGAGAAAACCCTAGACCTAGACACTTAGACACCTAGACAGGGAAAATCTTCTTCCCTAACATAACCATTGAGACGAGTTTCTAATTGGGTTAAAAATATATATATATATATTTATAAACACAAAAACACACGGGCACAAGGAAAATCTCCTTGTCTAAAATAACCATAGATACCAGTTTATACTTGTGTTAAAAATAGATTATGTATATATTTATAAACACAAAAACACACGGGCATAGGGAAAATCTTCTTGTCTAAAATAACCATGGAGACAAATTTCTAATTGTGATAGAAAGAGGTATGTTATTTAGACCTTTATACCCCATCATAAATTGTTGCAATAACAACGTTTTACAGTAATCAAAGAAAGCTTAGCACAAAACGGGATCGCACACGGTTTGCGAGAAGCTTTTCCGATCAAACTAGAGATAAAAAATGTAATTGGACTATACGTGTACATGACAACAGCTGCGTTATATTACCGCTGTAACTCTAAAAAATAGCAACTGATCTTTATAAATCCTACGTGTATACTGCGAGCACTTCTAAATGTGGAAAAGATCAGATCCAATTGTTGCTAAAAATCTTATAAACAAACTTGAAGCTTGATATTCTAACAGACTTGATGCCTTATTGGTATTAAAGCAAAGGGGATTTAAAGGATTTAAGAACAGGATTTAAAGCTGGTTTGCGTTTGTTTATGGACTAAATGTATACTAGAAAAACATAAGTTGAAACGAAACAACCTTCGGGTTAGTTCCCCGGTAGTCAAAAAACAACAACGGGGAGGAAATGTGCATATTTTCCGTATTTTTCGTAACTGCTCGGAAAAATGACGTCATACACGACCTTCGATGTGTACAAACTGCCACAAAGACGTACTAAGACAGCAGAAATCGTTTATGACGTCATCGCTGTTATGGTACGCACACAACGGATGTCGTGTCTGACGTCCTTAGTCCTCGAGAAAATTTAACTTTCTTCAGCATTGTAGATCGGCAAATGTAGCTTGAATTTTGTATGTGCTGCGACCGAAATTTAATTTTCTTTTTGGTCATACTTTTAAAGTACATGTTTAACAACACACTTAATGCAAATTAGAAAATATTTCCAAAGGATGTTCATAAAACCTTTTAGTTCCTTTTTCGGAGTCTGTTCAGCTGATATAGAAGGGGAGAATACTATTGTGTCGTCGGCTAACGAGATATATCTTAAAGCATAAGAAGAAATAACTAAACCATTACGTTTATTTCATTGACTGGGGTTTCACAAGTTTAGTTCGGGAGGAAACCTGGCACTTTGACCGGAGAAACCCCAAAAACCTTCCGCGATTACCTATCAACTTTTCTACATAGAGCCAGCGAGTAAAACCCCATTTTTCAATTTTATGCGATCTTAGTGGGATTCGAAACCTTTACCCATCGATATAACGGTCTGTCTCTAAGGGTCACTGTTTCCTCTCTGTGTAATAAACAATGGCCTTGTGTTTAGTCCTGACAATAGAAAGTTCATTTTTCATTTACCAGAAAGACTGAAATGACAGTCTTACTGTAAACAATTGTCCATTATCAAGCATTTCCATCTTTTCCATTAGCAGTCCCTTTGATTTGATGGTATAAAGGTTTCTCTAAGCTTCTGTTCTTTTAACCATGTTCGCTAAGAATGGTTAACGTTTGATCCAAAGACTGCAAATTAAATGCAGGTTTTGTTTAAGCTCTGAATGACGTCCAGTATATAAAGTTCACTTGCAAAAACAATATTCGGTTCAGATCTGCTTTTGGTCTCTACTAGAAAACAGTTTTCGCTTAAACCTGGTGACGAAGAAGGCCAATACAATATAAGTAAGTTGCTAGCTAGTATGATTCTTATGTTTTCTCGAACTTTATTGCATTATTCGTAGTTTTTACTACGCAGTCTTCTTTAAGGGCCTTCTTTTTTAAGTTCCGTATGTGGAACAGTTGCCGGATACTCGCCGAAAGTCGGGAGTGCTATCATGGACAAACAAACCGGTATCCTCTTCCGCTAACGCCAGCAACACCGCCAAATAAGTAAAATAATATTGAGTCGATAATCAATCGATTAGAAAAAATTAAAGCATCACCACATAGTTAGTTGTTTGTGTACACGAGCTTTCGACCTATACCAGTGTCTTCGTCAAGTGTAACATGGTTATACTTGACGAAGACACCAGTATAGGTGTCGAAAGCTCGTGTTCACAAACAGCTAACTAAAGGTGACGCCTTAATTTTTTTATTAGTATGGAACCCACGTTTAAAAAGAGTTTCAAATATTTCTTAACAATCAATCTTTTGAAGTTAATGCGCTTTGACATCCCTTATCATCCTTATAGGAAGGGCAAACGTCGTATGATTTTCAAAACTTCCACTCACGGGTTCTGTAGTTGTGCATGAGGCTGAAAGCTTTACGTCCTAATTTGACGTTTACAGCTGTCATTTTGGAACAAAATCAATTAAAAGGAATACACCCTTTCAGATTAAAAAGACTTTTTAGGACATTGTTCGAATTAAGAAATGTTTGAAACTCTCTTTTTAAACGTGGGTTCCATACTAATGAGAAATAATTAAGGCATCACCACGAAGTTAGTTAGAGCTTTCGACGCCTAAACCGGTGTCTTCGTCATGTATTATTTCAAATCATTGACATAAATACTATAGAAAAGAACAAATTAATAAAGTGGCCATTCAGTGAAATATTATTAACATAGTTACTCTTGAAAACAATTTCACCCAATGGCCCCTTTCCACATCTGTTCTTTTCTTTAGTATTTACGTCCATGTTTTGAAATATCAAATATAGTTACACTTGACGAAGACACCGGTATAGGTGTCCAAAGTTCCAAAACTTCGTGGTGGTGCCTTAATTATTTCTCATTAGTTGTTCAAATAGACCATTTGCCAGTTTTTCGCGCAAGAATGATATGACCCCATGGCACCAATCTTTGACAGGACATGCCCAGCTTCCAATTAGACTTCAAGTATATATATTCAGCCAAGCTCTCGTTTCCTGCAAGATTTTTTCGCCTTACTTGATTATTTCAGACAAAAACTGTCACAATATCGGGTTTCTATTATAAAATATTGCGTAATAATGCTGAAAATGATGAGTTCAAAACAGACGAATGCTTTGTGCGTTAAGAACATTAAGCACCGCAATTGTGACGTCGATAAATTACGTCGCTTGAAAGTAATTGGCCAACCACCTACATGTATTGCAGTCGCTATAACACGCTTCTTTTGCATTGCGTCACAGACGAAATGAACACGATTCCGATGTCAAATTGATCTTAAAAATGAATTTAGCGTCATTTTGCCAATCAGCGAGGCTTCTGCGCGAGCGCCTGCAATCCTTAAGCCGAAAGGGTCTATAGCAACGTCAATAAAACGTTCTTAATAGCGTCATCTATCGCAGGACATTACGACATATCGTAGTTAAAGTGCAAGTCACATTTCCCAGAAATTATGTGATTTTTTTTCTTTAAGACGTTTCATTGTTATCTTTTTCTTAATGACAGCCTAAGCATCATGTATTATTGATTGTTTGGTGTTGTTGTTTATTTACTTTCTGTAAATTCTATGTATATGCAAATCTACTTCAAAAGTCACACGGTATGTTGCTTTTGTGTTGTAGCGGTTAGAGGAAAAGTTGAAGTTTGAGTGATAACACAAGAAGAAGACTTTAGGAGTTTGGTAGTGCTTTACTCAAAGGATTACATTTATAAGTTACTGGTGCAGCATTTGAAGCGTCAAAATCCATCTATATTTACCTGGAGTGAATGAAGGCGGTCTAAGAGGTTTAGGAAAAGAGGGGTTACCTGTCCACCCTTCGTAGAGTCTTTCCAAACGTAGTTGTTGTTTGCACCTTTCCGTTGTCAATTTAGTTCTCTGTGGAAGTTTTCCTTCATTCTACGTTTCCCAGATCCCAGCAAAACCATGGATAATTACACCGCACTGAATATTTACACAGATGACGGAAACAGCACCTTCTTAAATTTGTCCGAGTCGTTTAAAAACTCAACCTATAGCGATCCGTTCAACTTTTTTACGCCCACAGCAAGGTATATTCAGTTTTCGATTATATTGACGGTGTCGTGTGCCGCCATTATAACCAATATCGTTAACATTACAACCCTGAGACAAACTAAAGAGATACCTCTACATTCCCGAATCCTATTGACCAACCTGAGTGTGGTAGATCTGACAAGTGCGACCATTGGATGCCTGCCCTGTGTACTTCCAGCTCTTTGGAAAACCTGGCCGTATGGGGATGCTTGCTGCCAGATAGCCGCAGTCATGTACTGCAGCTGCTGCGGTCTAACCATTTGGACTATTGCAACAGTCGCTCTGGAGAGATACATAGCTATTGAGCACCCTCTGATATTTAGAAATCACATGACTCCCAAGCGGTTTGGTTATGTTATAGGTGTCTATTGGATTTGTGGAATCATAACGTTTTCTTTCCCAATTTTTCTTAAGTCGGACCTAGTGTATTATCACTTCACCGTATCACATGTAATGTGTGGATTTTATTGGGAAACAGGCACGTCCTTTCATGTGACCTCGGCCATTTACCCTCAACTAAGCGGTATGGTTATAGTTTTCTGTAGCGTTAAGACAATCAAAGCTCTCCGGAAGGTGACCCCTTCTACCAAAGCTACGAATGGCGCCAAAGACCAAGGAAATGAAAGCAAAACCAATCGACGAAGAGCCAAAGCACTCAGAGTAGTCTTGGCCACAGCCATAACGTATTTTTCAACATGGGGTCCATTTTATGTGACGTCGGTCATGGCTCTAGCTCATCCTATAAACAAAAGTCCAGTTTCTCCCTGGATTGAATTTTGCAATGCGTGGACAGCTAATGCAAATTCATTCATGAATATGTGGATATACTGTGCTATTTTCCCATCCTTCAGAAAAAATCTTGTGAAAACGTTTTGCTGTCGGACAGGTCTCCGAAATAACGCTGCTACATCTGATAGTAACCCAGAGACTTAAAGTGGCATGAGCTGCCGGCATATTGAAGTTTAGCCGTTAAAACAGAATACAGACATTATTGCCTATTTTTCTCAAGACGTATAATTCAGAAGCTTTTTAGTGCTTCTATTCTCGAGAATGCACGATACAGTATTGTTTTGAACTAACGTAGGCTTAGAATGAATGTCGTCCCGGTTATTTAAATTTTGTTTACTTTTCAAACACTATTTCGGTTCGTACAGACCACATACTGTATGGATTTTCCTCATCACAATATCAATCATTTAGTTTGTCGATGGCCTTCAAATCCGTTTACTCTCATGCCGATCAGAAATTATGAAAAAGTGCAAATTAATGTAAATTTGTAAAGAATGTGAATTTGTATTGTAAAAATAATAAAAGTAGCATTAGCTGCCAAAGGTTTCACTTTTGTAATAATTCCAGATAGTCAATAATATGGCAGCGTTTAAATTTCCTGGATAACTAAATGTTTGACGCTGAAATGAAAAATATCTATGGTGTCAGTAACCAGGGCGTTTCGAATAAATGTGAAAATAACAGACGGAATTCGTATATCCGGGACGCATATTTCCATTTTAGGATTTCTGTTCTTTCCTAAAACTAACTTATCCTACATTCACGAAATTGGCTGTTTTGAAAAATAGTGAGTAATTTCCTAATTCTGTTTTAACAAAAACATTTTTATATTTGTCGGTTTATGACATTCTATGTCTCACTCGAAATAGGACCGCAACATGTGTTTTTCAACCAAGATCAAGTACAACTGCAATAAAACATGTAAATAAAACAGAAACATAAGTTTTTATTATATAAGGTCGACTTGCAGACACTATGTCAAAGTGCTTATACATTGAAGGGGTATGGGCTGCAAAATGAAGAGAACATGTTGTTGAAACAGAATCAGCTACTGTTTATGTTTATAATTTTCAACAAAAAAATAAAAATAAGAGCTCCCTATTGATACCAATGTTGAAAATGTACGTGAAGGTAGATATTTGAAGCAACAAAAAACTCAAAACGTACTTATAAATCCCGGTTAATTAAACGCACAGCTTCGTTTCTTACGAGTTGTTGGCTTTACCGATATTTTTTTGTTTTAACGTCAATCATTTAGTTTTTCGAGGTACTTTAAAGGAGGAGAAAACAAATAAAACTGGCAAATGCACAAAACGGACGGCGAATTTCCCTTCTCAATGGTACCATATACATATTTTTACGATTTTTTCCCACCGCGCAGTCTTAAAGTGAAGTTATATAAAACCATCGGATTTCGACTGAGACCGACTTGCCTACTGGGCCGCCATCATCACAACAGTGCTTAGGGGTGTGTCTCCTTCGGCCAATCAGTAGACGCATACCCAGCGCATGTTTGAGTGAAATTGGTCAACTTTCTTTGTCTGCCATTTGAGCCTAGGTTAATTTCTAGGCACTTCTGTTTCCGGTCAATTTCTCGTTTTACAAATGGCGGCCCCCATCGTTTTTGTGACCCAATATAAACATGTGCAATTTTCTGCATCACCCTAAAACGCAGGTAAGATTTACAGCTTAAAAATTGACACTCTTGAGGTTCGTTCGTTACAATGTCATGTTGTTTATTTGTTTTCCCCTCCTTTAAACGGCCAACCTTTCGTGACAATCATAATTTATGAAAAAAGTCCGATTTGAAAGGGGAATAAAACAATATGCCATTGTATTGAACTGTCTCCCATAAAGCATCTTAGTTTTGAACACATTGACACACGTACTCAGCGAAAATCTTTTTGACTAAACACATTGACACACGGACTCAGCGAAAATGTTTTTGACTAAACACATTGACACACGGACTCAAGGAAAATCTTTTGCACCAAACACATTGACGCTCGGACACAGCAAAAATCTTTTTGACTACACACATTGACAAACGGACTAAGTGAAAATCTTTTTGACTAAACACATTGACAAACGGACTAAATAATTTTTGTTTTGACTAAACACATTGACACACGGACTCAGGGATAATCTTTTTCACTTAACACATTTAAACACGGACTCAGCGAAAATCTTTTTGACTAAACACATTGACAAAAGGACTCAGCGAAAATCTTTTTGACTAAACACATTGATACATAGACTCAGCGAAATTTTTGTTGACTAAACACATTGGCACACAGACTCAGCGGAAATCTTTTTGACTATACACATTGACACACGGACGCAGGGCAAATCTTTTTGACTAAACACATTGACACAAGGACACAGCGAAAATCTTTTTTGACTAAACACATTGGCACACGGACTAAGTGAAAATATTTTTGACTAAACACATTGACACACAGAATCAGGGGAAATCTTTTTGACTAAACATATTGACACACGGACTAAGTGAAAATCTTTTTGACTAAACACATTGACACACAGACTCAGGGGAAATCTTTTTGACTATACACATTGACACACGGACTCAGCGAAAATCTTTTTGACTGAACACATTGACACACGAACTCAGCGGAGATCCTTTTGACTAAACACATTAACACATGGACACAGCGAAAATCTTTTTGACTAAACACATTGACACACGGACACAGCGAAAATCTTTTTGACGAAACACATTGACACACGGACTCAGGGGAAATATTTTTGACTAAACACATGGACAAACGGACTCAGTGAAAATCTTTTTGACTAAACACATTGATACATAGACTCAGCGAAATTGTTGTTGACTAAACACATTGGCACACAGACTCAACGGAAATCTTTTTGACTATACACATTGACACACGGACGCATGGAAAATCTTTTTGACTAAACACATTGACACACGGACACAGCGAAAATCTTTTTTGACTAAACACATTGACACACGGACTCAGCAAAAATCTTTTTGACTAAACATATTGACACAGGACTAAGTGAAAATCTTTTTGACTAAACACATTGACACACAGACTCAGGGGAAATCTTTTTGACTATACACATTGACACACGGACTCAGCGAAAATCTTTTTGACTGAACACATTGACACACGAAGTTCAGCGGAGATCCTTTTGACTAAACACATTAACACACGGACACAGCGAAAATCTTTTTGACTAAACACATTGACACACGGACACAGCGAAAATCTTTTTGACGAAACACATTGACACACGGACGCAGGGGAAATATTTTTGACTAAACACATTGACACACGGACTTTAAAAGGTGGTATAACGTTTAAACCTTTTACCCAATCATAGGTTGTTGTATAATATATAACGTTGTATATATTGCTAGGTATTCTTTGCTTACTGTAAAACGTTGTATATATCCTAATTAAAGTATTTATGTTTTTGTATGAATTGGCTTACGCTGTAAAAGAAAAATGAAAATGAATCTGTCAAACAAATTCTTGCCCGATTGCCAAATTGACAGGTTAACATTGTTAATTTCTTTGATCATGTTAAACCCTATTTATCCCAATATTTGACGGCACATTTTTACACTATTTCTCAGACAATTTTCTTAAAATGTCAGTTACAGTTTTTCATAATTCCAATGTGTATGGCGCGAGCTGTCTCGACATGCTGTTACAAACCATATTTAGAAATTGGCTTGCATTGATCAGCTTGTCCGCCCCCCTCAAATAGTGACACTTTCCGCCATCGAAACTCTATCAGCAACACACATCTGACCAGCACGTCATTATTTTCCAATACTTACGCATTTCATATATAAATGTAATCAATTTCAGAATGCAAAATGTAAGTGTTTTAATTAGAAAACTAGCCTTTCTAACCAGCATAAGGAATGTTTCAACCCTGCCACGAGTAACCAGAGCAAATCAAATATGTCCTGGAGCAAAATTCGCGATGTCTAGATTGGGAATTGAACTCTCGTCCAGATGGGGGATTGAACTCTCGTCCAGATGGGGAATTGAACTCTCGTCCAGATGGGGGATTGAACTCTTGTCCAGATGGGGGATTGAACTCTCGTCCAGATGGGGGAATTGAACTCTCGTCCAGATGAGGGATTGAACTCTCGTCCAGATGGGGGATTGAACTCTCGTCCAGATGGGGGATTGAACTCTCGTCCAGATGGGGGATTGAACTCTCGTCCAGATGGGGGATTGAACTCGCGTGCAGGTGGCGAGTGAACTCGTGTGCAGACGGCGAATTGGATTCACGGTCACTTAGGGAATCGGACCCGGATAAGGATGAGAATTGGACGTGTCCAGATGGAGGATTTGACTCTCGTCCAGATGGGGAATTGAACTCTCGTCCAGATGGGGGATTGAACTCTCGTCCAGATGGGGGATTGAACTCTCGTCCAGATGAAGGATTGAACTCTCGTCCAGATGAAGGATTGAACTCTCGTCCAGATGGGGAATTGAACTCTCGTCCAGATGGGGGATTGAACTCTCGTCCAGATGGGGGATTGAACTCTCGTCCAGATGGGGGATTGAACTCTCGTCCAGATGGGGGATTGAACTCTCGTCCAGATGGGGGATTGAACTCTCGTCCAGATGGGGGATTGAACTCTCGTCCAGATGGGGTCCAGATGGGGGATTGAACTCTCGTCCAGATGGGGGATTGAACTCTCGTCCAGATGGGGGATTGAACTCGCGCGCAGGTGGCGAGTGAACTCGTGTGCAGACGGCGAATTGGATTCACGGTCACTTAGGGAATCGGACCCGGATAAGGATGAGAATTGGACTCGTGTCCAGATGGAGGATTTGACTCTCGTCCAGATGGGGGAATTGAACTCTCGTCCAGATGGGGGAATTGAACTCTCGTCCAGATGGGGAATTGAACTCTCGTCCAGATGGGGGATTGAACTCTCGTCCAGATGAAGGATTGAACTCTCGTCTAGATGGGGGATTGAACTCTCGTCCAGATGGGGGAATTGAACTCTCGTCCAGATGAAGAATTGAACTCTCGTCCAGATGGTGAATTGAACTCTCGTCCAGATGGGGAATTGAACTCTCGTCCAGATGGGGGATTGAACTCTCGTCCAGATGGGGTATTGAACTCTCGTCCAGATGGGGGATTGAACTCTCGTCCAGATGGGGCATTGAACTCTCGTCCAGATGGGGGATTGAACTCGCGTGCAGGTGGCGAGTGAACTCGTGTGCAGACGGCGAATTGGATTCACGGTCACTTAGGGAATCGGACCCGGATAAGGATGAGAATTGGACTCGTGTCCAGATGGAGGATTTGACTCTCGTCCAGATGGGGGAATTGAACTCTCGTCCAGATGGGGGAATTGAACTCTCGTCCAGATGGGGAATTGAACTCTCGTCCAGATGGGGGATTGAACTCTCGTCCAGATGAAGGATTGAACTCTCGTCCAGATGAAGAATTGAACTCTCGTCCAGATGGTGAATTGAACTCTCGTCCAGATGGGGGATTGAACTCTCGTCCAGATGGGGAATTGAACTCTCGTCCAGATGAAGGATTGAACTCTCGTCCAGATGGTGAATTGAACTCTCGTCCAGATGGGGAATTGAACTCTCGTCCAGATGGGGGATTGAACTCTCGTCCAGATGGGGTATTGAACTCTCGTCCAGATGGGGGATTGAACTCTCGTCCAGATGGGGGATTGAACTCTCGTCCAGATGGGGGATTGAACTCTCGTCCAGATGGGGGATTGAACTCTCGTCCAGATGGGGTATTGAACTCTCGTCCAGATGGGGGATTTAACTCTCGTCCAGATGGGGGATTGAACTCTCGTCCTGATGGGGTATTGAACTCTCGTCCAGATGGGGGATTGAACTCTCGTCCAGATGGGGGATTGAACTCTCGTCCAGATGGGGGATTGAACTCTCGTCCAGATGGGGGATTGAACTCTCGTCCAGATGGGGTATTGAACTCTCGTCCAGATGGGGGATTGAACTCTCGTCTAGATTGGGAATTGAACTCTCGTCCAGATGGGGGATTTAACTCTCGTCCAGATGGGGGATTGAACTCTCGTCCAGATGGGGGATTGAACTCTTGTCCAGATGGGGAATTGAACTCTCGTCCAGATGGGGGATTTAACTCTCGTCCAGATGGGGGATTGAACTCTCGTCCAGATGGGGGATTGAACTCTCGTCCAGATGGGGGATTGAACTCTCGTCCAGATGGGGGATTGAACTCGCGTGCAGGTGGCGAGTGAACTCGTGTGCAGACGGCGAATTGGATTCACGGTCACTTAGGGAATCGGACCCGGATAAGGATGAGAATTGGACTCGTGTCCAGATGGAGGATTTGACTCTCGTCCAGATGGGGGAATTGAACTCTCGTCCAGATGGGGGAATTGAACTCTCGTCCAGATGGGGAATTGAACTCTCGTCCAGATGAAGGATTGAACTCTCGTCCAGATGAAGAATTGAACTCTCGTCCAGATTGGGGATTAAACTCTCGTCCAGATGAAGAATTGAACTCTCGTCCAGATGGGGGATTGAACTCTCGTCCAGATAAAGGATTGAACTCTCGTCCAGATGGTGAATCGAACTCTCGTCCAGATGGGGAATTGAACTCTCGTCCAGATGAAGGATTGAACTCTCGTCCAGATGGGGGATTGAACTCTCGTCCAGATGAAGGATTGAACTCTCGTCCAGATGAAGAATTGAACTCTCGTCCAGATGGGGGAATTGAACTCTCGTCCAGATGGGGGATTGAACTCTCGTCCAGATGGGGATTGAAATCTCGTCCAGATGAAGGATTGAACTCTCGTCCAGATGAAGAATTGAACTCTCGTCCAGATGAAGAATTGAACTCTCGTCCAGATGAAGGATTGAACTCTTGTCCAGATGGGGAATTGAACTCTCGTCCAGATGGGGATTGAACTCTCGTCCAGATGGGGGATTAAACTCTCGTCCAGATGGGGGATTTAACTCTCGTCCAGATGGGGGATTGAACTCTCGTCCAGATGGGAAATTCAACTCTCGTCCAGATGGGGGATTGAACTCGTGTGCAGATGGGGAATTGAACTCTCGTCCAGACGAAGAATCGAACTCTCGTCCAGATGAAGAATTGAACTCTCGTCCAGATGGGGATTGAACTCTCGTCCAGATGGGGGATTGAACTCTCGTCCAGATGAAGGATTGAACTCTCGTCCAGATGGGGGATTGAACTCTCGTCCAGATGAAGAATTGAACTCTCGTCCAGATGAAGAATTGGACTCTCGTCCAGATGAAGAATTGAACTCTCGTCCAGATGGGGATTGAACTCTCGTCCAGATGGGGAATTGAACTCTCGTCCAGATGAAGAATCGAACTCTCGTCCAGATGAAGAATTGAACTCTCGTCCAGATGAAGAATTGAACTCTCGTCCAGATGGGGATTGAACTCTCGTCCAGATGGGGGATTGAACTCTCGTCCAGATGAAGGATTGAACTCTCGTCCAGATGGGGGATTGAACTCTCGTCCAGATGAAGAATTGAACTCTCGTCCAGATGGGGATTGAACTCTCGTCCAGATGGGGGATTGAACTCTCGTTCAGATGAAGGATTGAACTCTCGTCCAGATGAAGGATTGAACTCTCGTCCAGATGGGGGATTGCACTCTCGTCCAGATGAAGGATTGAACTCTCGTCCAGATGAAGGATTGAACTCTCGTCCAGATGGGGGATTGAACTCTCGTCCAGATGGGGAATTGAACTCTCGTCCAGATGAAGGATTGAACTCTCGTCCAGATGGGGGATTGAACTCTCGTCCAGATGAGGGATTGAACTCTCGTCCAGATGAAGAATTGAACTCTCGTCCAGATGAAGGATTGAACTCTCGTCCAGATGGGGGATTGAACTCTCGTCCAGATGAAGGATTGAACTCTCGTCCAGATGAAGGATTGAACTCTCGTCCAGATGAAGGATTGAACTCTCGTCCAGATGAAGGATTGAACTCTCGTCCAGATGAGGGATTGAACTCTCGTCCAGATGGGGAATTGAACTCTCGTCCAGATGGGGGATTGAACTCTTGTCCAGATGGGGGATTGAACTCTCGTCCAGATGAAGGATTGAACTCTCGTCTAGATGGGGGATTGAACTCACGTCCAGATGGGGGATTGAACTCCCGTCCAGATGGGGGATTGAACTCTCGTCCAGATGGGGGATTGAACTCTCGTCCAGATGAAGAATTGAACTCTCGTCCAGATGAAGGATTGAACTCTCGTCCAGATGAAGAATCGAACTCTCGTCCAGATGGGGGATTGAACTCTCGTCCAGATGGGGGATTGAACTCTCGTCCAGATGGGGGATTGAACTCTCGTCCAGATGGGGGATTGAACTCTCGTCCAGATGAAGAATTGAACTCTCGTCCAGATGAAGGATTGAACTCTCGTCCAGATGAAGAATCGAACTCTCGTCCAGATGGGGGATTGAACTCTCGTCCAGATGGGGGATTGAACTCTCGTCCTGATGGGGGATTGAACTCTCGTCCAGATGGGGGATTGAACTCTCGTCCAGATGAAGGATTGAACTCTCGTCCAGATGAAGAATCGAACTCTCGTCCAGATGGGGGATTGAACTCTCGTCCAGATGGGGGATTGAACTCTCGTCCAGATGAAGAATTGAACTCTCGTCCAGATGAAGGATTGAACTCTCGTCCAGATGAAGAATTGAACTCTCGTCCAGATGGGGGATTGAACTCTCGTCCAGATGGGGGATTGAACTCTCGTCCAGATGAAGAATCGAACTCTCGTCCAGATGGGGGATTGAACTCTCGTCCAGATGAAGAATCGAACTCTCGTCCAGATGGGGATCGAACTCTCGTCCAGATGGGGATTGAACTCTCGTCCAGATGGGGATTGAACTCTCGTCCAGATGGGGGATTAAACTCTCGTCCAGATGGGGGATTTAACTCTCGTCCAGATGGGGAATTGAACTCTCGTCCAGATGGGGAATTCAACTCTCGTCCAGATGGGGGATTGAACTCTTGTCCAGATGGGAAATGAACTCTCGTCCAGATGAAGGATTGAACTCTCGTCCAGATGGGGGATTGAACTCTCGTCCAGATGGGGATTGAACTCTCGTCCAGATAGGGATTGAACTCTCGTCCAGATGAAGGATTGAACTCTCGTCCAGATGGGGGATTGAACTCTCGTCCAGATGAAGAATTGAACTCTCGTCCAGATGAAGAATTGAACTCTCGTCCAGATGGGGATTGAACTCTCGTCCAGATGGGGCATTAAACTCTCGTCCAGATGGGTGATTTAACTCTCGTCCAGATGGGGAATTGAACTCTCGTCCAGATGGGGAATTCAACTCTCGTCCAGATGGGGGATTGAACTCTCGTCCAGATGGTGAATTGAACTCTCGTCCAGATGGGGGATTGAACTCTCGTCCAGATGGGGAGTTGACCTCCCGTCCAGATGGGGGATTGAACTCTCGTCCAGATGAAGGATTGAACTCTTGTCCAGATGGGAAATGAACTCTCGTCCAGATAGGGACTGAACTCTCGTCCAGATGAAGGATTTAACTCGTATCTAGATGGAGGCTTTAATCCGGGTCCAGATGTGTGATTCCAGGCAGAATTCCTCTGCCAAAAATCCGTTTTCTCTGTAACTTACCCAGTCAAGCATAGTCAGTTCTATTTTGAATGAGCAACAAAGATTTGAGCTGTATAACACCGCGCAGCATTCAGCCAATGAAGTAATCTGAACAATATGGCAACATCTTATTTGGAAGGGTTACCAGGTACCCGCCAAAGGTCAAGTTCTTTTCCTCCGGTTTCCTATACGACTAAACCTGGCAACCCCTTTATATAAGTAAAATATGTATTTGTGCTAAATAAGAAGTCAGGCAATTAGTCAAACAAAAGAACATATAAAAGATGAAAGGAAAGCTTGAGGCACTAGAGAAAAAAAAAGTATTAGCTTTTTACAATGGGCACAAGAAGCCGAGATATTTATGTATACGAAAAGTGTACTAGACAATTTTCGCTGTATTTTTTATACTTACGGCCGTATTGATGATAGATAATCCTTTGATTGTCAACTCAACATTGGTATACAACGAGCAACTCTAAAGATGGTCAGTGATCTCGCTAGGTTATTTGAGAGCACTGAAGACGATAGTTGAAACAGATCACTGGTCGATGACAAACGTTGTTTAAATGGAGCAAGTCCACTATTAGGATTAGCCCGTTCTCGGAATGAAGTTCCTAGATTTCGGTTGATATCTTTGGGCATTGTTTAGTGGGACTTCCAATAAGCCAGGACTACTTTTTTGAGTATTCATGTGACTCAATGAAGTAGTAGTTTGTCGAAAAAAATATATGAAAGGTGAAGATTGAATAAAAGTGGCGGATTGAGCTGTCTGACGTGGGGGTGATTGGGCCCCTGACAACAATGTGACTTGTGTCGTCTGCACCCCTGTCCCCTTCGGAAGTGAAAATCTTGAGATTTCTCCCTTATTGGTCTGTCAAGATTTTAACTGCAGACTTCTCTAGGGTGGTTCCGAGTTTCCACCAGGGCTTTTAGCTGGGCGAATGTTGCTAACCGAGTGACAGAGCCAAACGTTAACATTATGGCAAATGGAAAATTAATTGTGTACTGATGTCAAATAAGACAACAGGCACACGGAGTGCTCTCCCTTATCCACCCTCTGTTATATTATTTATATGGTCCATATTTATAGTGTAACAGAGGGTGGATAAGGGAGAGCACTCCGTGTGCCTGTGGTTTAACGTAGAGAAAGAATGGCATCAATCACGTGGGTATGAAAAACAAAGCTGTGCCGAAACAAAATTATTCTCCCTTTTTTTTTCTTTTAAATAATGATGCCTCTGCCATTCAGGCGGTACAGTATCCCACTCCGGTCCAGCATTTTAACTATGGGTGTCCGTTCGCATGGTTACCCTATGTGGAAGGCTGGCCAGGTATGTTCGAAGTTCGTGAGTTACGTCCTGGCGAAGAGCCCGGTTTCCTGCCTCCTCAAAGCATTTACAAGGGCCGACATACAAGTGCCATAGTCTTATTAGTGTGGTGTAAAAATCGATCGGTCAGACAGTGGACACGAGATTTAATCTGTCTATGAAGTGTCTCAATGATTTCGGTAAATTATGTATGCTGAAGACATCATAAAGTGGAGTCTGTGAAGTGAAAGACGCCACGGTTCAAACAAGAACATAACGGTAAACTCGCGAGCGTAGCCAGCCTCACGTGAAGAAAGCGTGTTTTTTTTCGAGCTTGCTATTTGTAAAAGCACTCAAATTCTTCGTTTAGACGATCCAAATTTTTAAGCCTGTGTCCAACGTTTGTTAGCACTGCAGGTACCCAACAAATACATTTTCCAATCTCCAATAAAAAATGACCTAAAAACTGTTGAATTTTTTGCAAAATTAAAAGATTTCTAACTTAGTCTTTGCGTGGAATTGCTAAAAAATGTCATTATCCGATTTTAATACAAACACTATTATGGATTTTAGCGGCGAGTTTGTCTTTAAATATTTCAGCTCGTCTGCTAGTCCAAGGTGCAGGTGCAGTCACATTGGACAATATGGACTTATGTCCATGTTTATTTTAGAATGAGACTTCGAGGTACATATTTAAAAAATGCATCCTCATGACTGGTGGACAATACGCTGAATTCACAGAAAAAAATTCAAATGTATTATTCCAGAAAACCTCCATCCAATATTAATATATGCTTTTTATCTACAGATCTAAATATCCTAAAATAATCGCAACAAACCTGCTCAGTATGTCCCTTTAAAGGCGCCTACAACTAAGTCAGATCTCCAAAAGCATCGTTGCTCTACGTTTTGCTATCGGCTCTTATTGACGCGGGAACATTCGTGAAGCAAGTTGGGCACTATGATAGGTAGTTACGGCTTTTGAATGAATTATTTGGAAGGACTTCGGCTTTTAGATTTAAACTAAGTTTCAAATACCTATTAATCCTACCTGCCTTTTAGATTTTACCTTCAACACACATTTAAAGCATTCTTCTTTTCATTGTACTCATTAATTTGTTCGAATTCCATTGTAAATCTACCAAATCCCTCTTTAAAAGAAGAAAACTTTAAAATTTGCCTGACAGATTTCAAACTCTCTTCGTACAATGACAACCTGTCACATGGTCCGCAGTATGTCCGAGAATTTCCCCAATAGCTGGACAATTTGATGACAACGTAACTCTCGCATCACATTATTGCGGGGTTTTGAAAAGTCTGTTGACAGAGAAAAGTTATCCCACCCTTTTATGGGTGGTTTAATGTGTGGCTCCTCCTGACCGGCAAGTAAGTAACACAAGAAAGAGACACATGTGTGCGGCTTTGTGATAGGTTGACATTTTGGGCAACCGTAAGCTCTAATGCCCCCACATTGTTAGTTCTTATGCCCCCCCCCCCCCCCTTTATGAGAAATTCATACAGGGTGTAATTTTGGTTACTCTAGATGTGGAGTCTATGTATGCAAACATTGACATAGACTTTGGTCTAAAATTGGGGTAGGAGGTGCTCTGTGGCTCAGTCGGTAGAATGATATTCCATCAGTCCGACACAGGCCTTCCATCGATGCTGGGCTTCGGTGATCGAGTGGGTTAGAGTGATCATCCCTCCGTCACACACAGACCTTCTATCGATGCGGCGCGGCTTTGAATAACACTTAGACCAAATAAAAAATGAAAAACATTTTAGTGGATTTTTCACTCGGTCGTCGTATGTGGAAGAGTTAAAAGGTACTCGTCAAAGGTCGGGGGTTTCCTCCAGACAATGGGCTTGGTTTCTTCCCCCACTAAACCTGGTAACGCCGCCATGTAAGTGAAATAATCTTGAGTGCGGCGTAAAACATCAATCAACCCCAATAATGAAAGAAGATCCCTTGTCCAGATCCATCCCCTTAGAAAACAGGTATTTTCGGTGGTAATATTTGACAGAATGCAAAAAGAAATACTAATATCACCAATGCAGTTAGAAATTTAAATATATATGTAGGTGGATGACTAGACTGATTGGCAAATGACGTCATAGGAGGGCTAAAATCGCGCATGGAAATCTATGCAAAAACAAAAGGTGTGCCCTCATGCGTGTCGCTGCAATGGGATAAGCAAACGTCAGTTCCTTTCAAATATCGCATACTTTATCAGTTACTTCATAAGGCAATTTGTTTTTAAAATTCAAGCGACGGATCGCGGGTTCCGATTCCATTCAAACCAAATAAAATTGATGGCGTACATCCTAATGGAAGCGCCAATAAACTAAAACAACCAACCAAATAAAATTGGTAAAAAGCTGAATGGGATTTCACTCGGTCGCCCTATGTGAAAGAGTTGTCAAGTACTCGCCGGAGGTCTTAGGTATTTTCCGGGAAAAGAGCCCCCCTCCCTCCCTCCTCACACACGCACTCACACACACACAACTTGGTAGCGCCGTTATATCAGTGAAATGATCTTGAGTGCGGCGTAAAGCATCAACCAGTCTAGCAGCGGGGGATGTGGTGTGGGCGGGGGGATATTTTGATGCCATGCAGATGTTGTATATAATATCTAAATAAAATCTGCTCGATTACTTTGTCGTAGCTAGTATATTTTCCACAGGCCATGCGCAACTGTATGATCTACAATGAGATCCCACAATATATAAATAAATAGGTAATGGTGTTCTCCTTATTAGCCTTGGGCTAACATTACATGGTAAACAAAAAATAAACGTATAAAACCATTGTCAATGTGTTACAAAAGGATTCCAGAAAAATCTACTGACTAAGGCTTAGCTCCTGCCAGTCGTCAACCTAATGAAATATCATACGTTTGATTTGTTACAACAATTTGTGGGGTATAAAGGTCTAAATGATACACCTCTTTTTAATACAATTAGAAACCTGTCTCCGTGGTTATTTTAGACAAGAAGATTTTCCCTGTGCCCGTGTGTTTTAGTGTTCATAAATATAGTATACAGTTGTTTAGGTCAACATACACACAGTAAAACAAATCCTTTCCCATTAGCATCGTCAGTATTTGCGCCTCAAACTGATCTAAATTGTATGTATTACTTGAGGCGCAGTTTTATCGATTTCTAGGTGTTAAAGTTCTTCAGACGATTTTATGCAAGGCGTTTGTTTCAATGTGTTATTTTTACGGAAGGTTGTTGGTACCACTCAAGAAAATATATTTATAGTACATCGACATTTTGTGATACGCGAGTTGTTAAATCGAGATAGTAAGTCGTCAGAACGAGATTTGCAATTGTCATTAGATTTGTATCCTGAGTGGCACAAATAGGCTTCCATAATTTTTAGAAAGTTATGAAAAATGAATTCTAAAATTAGGAAATAGTTGTTCTTTTGTTGCGTGTCTGGCAGTCTGTGTGCGTAGACTTGGTTGTTGAGCGAACACCTAACTAAACATTTACAAAAGCAATAGATGCCCTTATGAGCGCACGTGGGTGCATTCGAACCGTCATCGATTGATTAATCAGATCGTCGATGGAATGTGTTGTCTGGCAGAGTGTTTACTCGTGGCTAACCATAGTACGCATAAACTTAATTTTGAACATATTTAGATTACGAGTAGCCATTTTAACGGCATTTTTAAAGCTCTCTGCGTGTAATTACTTCGCCTTCTTCCCAAAGGACTCACAAAAGACCCTTTGATTTTGTTTTGATGGATGTTCTGCAGCGTCTTCTCTTTGAATGGACGGCTTTTAGCAGACAAGATACATCAAGATTAGTCTTTTCTTTGGAAATAGCCTTTCTCTTATGACGACTACAGGAATATATCTACAAGAGAGTGCCAGATGTGGAAGAAAACATTCCGTGCTTCCCGTTTCGACACTCGACGACACTCGATTGGGTTCAAATCAGATTGTATACGAAAGTGAGTAGATCTCTTCATTTTGTCTTCCTTTCATTTTACAAAAATGCGCCCTTTTCTGGTCACCGGCCTTATTTTTACTCTTCATGTGTCTTGGGTGCCTCGTATAACTCAAACAATCACCCGAAGCTACTAGTGTCCGTCACATTGTTAACCTTCATTCAAAGGTGGCCAGAATCTATATTTAAAGCTGTGGGTTTTCTGTAGTCGGTTACCAGGTCTTATATTCTCCAATACATAGCTAAGCAAATGCTCATTTCTGAATTTATCTTGTGTTGTAAAATATTTTGCAACGCAGCAAACGAAAAATGGAACTTTTTGCGTTTGCTGCACTGCTGTGTTAAAAGCGAAATATAGATAAAATATATTACATTTATTTGAGAGACACTATAGCGGTGGCTACTGATTTTGAAAAAAGCTTTTTGTTAATTCGTGCCATTTGTTCATGATAAAACACATCGTTATAGTTTAAGCTGCTAATCCAAACTTTTCTACTTTAAATGTCAAATGTCTTCGTGACTTATATAATTCATCTGACAGGGCGCTGTTTCTCAACACATTTACGCCCGACGTAAGTCCAATGCAAGGCATAACTGTCATGGCAACGTATACGACTAGGCGCAACGTTACGACTAGGCGCAACGTCACGACTAGGCGCAACGTTACGACCAGCGTAAGTGGGTTGAAAAACAGCCCCCAGTAGCTTAAGCTCGTAAACTTGATTGTCAAATAACATATTTGATAATAGACTTCTCTCGGCTATCAAGTAGCAGCCTGGCGTGATAATTTCGTCTCTCCGTACCAATAAGTTATTGTTATTGAATGGCTTGCCGAGGGTATGGAAGATATTTTGAGAGGTGTGGCCAAGTGCGAGGCATGAGGCCAAACTTCTCAGAATTGCTTCCATACTCGAGGGAGCCATTCAATAACGTGCTTGTATCATGGTATTGCTGATTGACGTCGTCAATCAACTAGCACGTGTTTACTCTCTGATACCTAGTTAAGAGAGCCATACAACAACTTCCAAAATCGGGAAGTTATTCAACGCTTAAGCCCCGCCCACTCTCTGTCCACTGGGTATCGGATTTGTCAAAGACTGCTCATCAAAAGAAAAACGCCGCAACCATGATACAAAACAATTTATAGCTTGTGGTACAGAAATTATGACCTACAAATTTACGATGGAAACCGATAAATATTGTCTTCAAAAGGAGATATAAAGTATTTTTAGCTAAAGTGGTCGCTTTGTGTACTGATTTCCACTCACATACTTTGTACATCAACACATAAAATGTAAATTGAGCACTTTGAAGTGGCATACGCTGTCAAATTCAGATTTCGTAAAAATATCCAACAATTAGCCAATTCCTTTTCAATGAAATTCGCTCTATATTTGGCAACGCATGTCATTTTAAATATTCGATTTGTCTGTCGCTTCTATGTATGCTTAATTGTTCGATTTATTGGTTTGATTGATGGATTTATCACTTTCTTGGTAAATTGATCTGTCAACTTCACTGAAATTGATTTTAATTCTATTTATCTTCCAGTCCCTTTAAGAAGAATGGGCGTTGGAGAAGCCAAAAATACCTAAATATGCATTAAAAAGTCAAAAGGAACCTGCATCAAGTTCAAGTTCAACTTTATTTTCGTATACCTGCCGAGTTTAGTTTCAAGATAACTGCGTTAGTTAAAATTCCCATTCTAGTGAGGATAAACTCAACGGTTCTTCAGAGGATGACGGAAAAATCGTTTGGATTTCTGTGTGTCAACACTCCCAGAACACACCCGAACTTCTTTATTGGCGTTGTATATCCCATCTTGATTGAAATGTACTACTCTAATAAAGCGATGGCTATAAATGATTCTTCCTTCGGAAATCGTGCCATTTGTGGGACATTCAGTAACGTTTCCAATGCTTCAGAGGCCCCTAGTGGATTAAACACACATGTTGCCGATCCGTTCAATTTTTTCACGTCATCTGCTCGTTATTTTCAGTTTTCTGTTATATTATTGGTGTCTACCATCTCAATCATTACCAATGTTATAAATATCGTCATAATAAGAAAAACTAGAGAAATACCTTTATACTCGAGAATCCTTTTGACAAATCTTGGTGTGGTCGACCTTTCTTGTGCAACGGTTGCCTGTCTGCCTTGTCTGGTTCCAGCTCTCTCACGAACGTGGCCCTACGGGGATGCTTGGTGTCAAATATCATCCATCGTCTACGGCAGTTGTTGTGGTGTCACCATTTGGACCATTGCAACAGTGGCCCTCGAAAGATACTTAGCTATTAAACATCCAGTGTTTTTAAACAGCATATGACCCCTAAGCGGTTCGGTTACGTCATAGCGGCATTTTGGATTATTTCGGTTTTTACTTTTTCTTTTCCGCTTTTCTTGAAGTCGGACCTCGTGTATTACCGATTTTACAGCCCTCACGTAATGTGTGGATTTTATTGGGAAAGTGTCGCATTTAGTCATATAACTGGATTCCTTTATCCTGAACTAAGCGGACTGGTAATTGTCTTCTGTACAACAAAAACTATCAAAGCTCTGAAAAAGGTACAACCCTTACCGAATGTCGATAATGGCGCCGTAGACGACCGAGCTTGCCATCGGGTTAACGAAAGAAAACGAGCTCGACGAGAGACGAAAGCAGTCCGGATCGTCTTGGCAACGGCCACAGCATTTTTTATCACGTGGGGGCCGTTATCTGTAACATCAATTATTACGACCCATCAACTAATAAAACAAATGAATGTCTCGCCTTGGATAGAATTTTTCGCTGCATGGACAGCCAATTCAAACCTTTACATGAATATGTGGATATACTGTGCTATATTTCCTTCTTTCCGGAGAAATCTGATAATGACATTTTGTTTTTGGACAAGCCGGCTTAAAGACAGCCTTACACAGGACAGACGCACGCACCAACGTACAGTATCCTTTACACGTTCGGAATCGCAAAGACAATGAATATACAATGTAACTATTATTGAGGGAAAAAAACATGACATGCGCGATGAAAAGGTTCTAAGTTCTTTCAAAAGCAAAATTTTACATTTTTCTTATGAGGACAGCTTTTAAAGGGACTAATCGATATATTATTGTTGACATTTTTCAGAATATTTCTACTAATTTGAAAAAAAGAGATTAGACTTTGGATGAAAGGTGGTAGGTGGATTTTCAGCGAAAATGTACAGTTAATGAGCAATTTGTGTGTTACATTATTTACTGTCTAACGAACGGTTTCGGGTGGGTGTAAACAGAGGTCCTATATGGGTGAACCTTAGTGAAGTGAATTGTGAAAGCCAAACTAAAACGTAGCTATCTGACGAACTTTGAAGTGCCGACCTTCTTTTGTTTATTTGATTTCTACGTTTTAGAATCAGGACAAAACCCCACAAAAAGTCAAAAGACGACGAAATGATCGGCCCAACTGTATGCGTCCAACGGAGCTTTTGTTCGAAAATCCTTAAACTTGATGTAAACCAACCAGCTGCGAAGGAAATCAAAACTCATAATAAACTCGTTATTCAAAGGTCAATACGGGGACAGAAGTTGACCAGTGGTCATCACAACACCTTCCCAATATCTGAACGGTAGTAAACTGTGGGATTTTTATCTGTAATTTTTTCTATCTGTATATTAAAGTGGTATGAGCTGCCAAAAATGTCGAAATCGCGATTAAACAAAACATTTAAATTGTCCGCTATTTTTCTCGGGACGTGCAAAACAGAAGCTGTCTCGATTGATTGATTAATGTAATTGCTCTTCACTCAAGATTACTTCACTTATATGGCCCGACCGCCAGACTTCGCGCGGGGGGGGGGGGGGTCTTGTGGAAATGGTCCACTTATAGTCACAGTATCCTGCTCGTGTAGTCGGTGCTTAGCTGTATGACGAAATTGTGAGCATCTTCCTCGCTGTAGCGTGAGCATATTGCTCGTGTAGTCATAGCTAGGGTGTATAATTGGATTTTGAGGATGTCGCCCATGTAGTCGTAGGTAAAAACTGTAACGGAATCGTGAGCATCTCCATCGTGTAGTCGCAGCTAAGAAGTATCGTGGAACGGTGAGAATAATTGTAATTGTGGTTAAGATGCACACTGGAACTGTGAGCATCCTGATCCTGCTGTTGAAGCTCAGAAATATAATGGAATGAACAGATTATTTAATGACGTCATAGGAAGGATAAAAATGGCGTATGCAAATGAACCTCCACTGGAAGGGCTTAACAAAGCGCTCATTTCATGCAAGATCCCTCTATACCATCCAATCATTTTTCGAATGACGTCATTAGTCTTTGGGTCTTGTGTGGGTATTTTCTTGTTAATAAAAAAGATGCTCTAGCAATGCAGAATATTTTATGTATCAAAGTAAGCATTTTCAATAAGGATTGGAAATGTAGAGGAAGAATGTTGGTATATGTTTTATATGTTGCTATTAAATGCATAATGCACTTTCATACTTCATATTACAAAATTGACTCTCTTTAAGTTTGCTTTTAATTAAACGATAGATCAATATTGCTGCTTAGTGCATCTTTATAATTTTTTACTTTGTATTTAACTTCACCAACAACTCGAGAGGTCGAAACGTTGAAAGTTACCCAAGCCACACCCGGCAAGTTGATTGATTGATTGTTTGGTGTTTTACGCCGCGCTCAAGATTATTTCACTTATATGGCGGCGTTGTCAGTTTTATTGTGGGAGGAAACCGGGCTCTATGCCCTGAGGAAACCCCCGACCTTCTGCTGGTAACTGGCAACCATCCCACATAGGTCGTTCGAGTGAAAACCCAGTCAGAAAATTTTAAATTTTTTTTGGACTGAGTGTGATTTGAACCCGCGACCCATTGGTGGAAGGCTGTTCGCATTGAGCGTCCAACGCGGAGGCCCCCACCCGGCAAGTCAAATGACGTTTGCGGTAAAAACAAAAGACGCGCAATTGACAATTTGAAAGCACGAAGTGAAAGATTGTATAAATGACAATCAACTTGAAAAAGCGAGATTCACCTTGAAGCTTCGGTCTTTTTGTATTTTAATAATGACCAGCTTTTAAATTAGGCAAACTTGGCGTGAGGGTTAATCTTTCGGACCCACCGTTTTAAAATGGTTTCAAAGTTATTGGAACACATATTCGTTGGGTACGAACTACTGACTTTACCAATGTTTTTTTATGTCAACTTCAACCCTTTAGTTTTTCAAGGTAGTTCAAACGCTAAGATTCTTTTGGCAATTTTTATTTATGAAAAAAAAATCCGAACTTTGGTAGCTCGTGCATCTTTAAACGTAGAATTTGACCTAGATCCTTTAAAGTGAGCTGCTGAAACTCACACTTTTTTTTCATAATTTATGTTTTCATTATTTTCTGGGTAAAGTTATTGTCTTTGAATGACTTTTCTCTTAAATTTTGATTGTCACGACAGTGAGAGGCTTTGGAAGTGATCGAAAAACTGTATGATTGCCGTTGGAATAAGTAAAAACCATACAGTCTGTGTGCTGTACGAGCCCAAATAGTGTCTAAAACGTAAACAACATGTAAATAACCGGATCGAACGTTTATTCATTCTAAGCCAAAATTAGTTCAAAACACTAATTTAAAGTGGCATGAGCTGCCAAAAATCAAACATTTTTCATAATTTCTGATCGTCACGACAGTAAGAGGCTTGGAAGGTCATCGAAAAACTAAATGATTGGCGTTGGAATGAGGAAAATCCATACAGTATATGGCCTGTATGAACCGAAAGTAAACAAAATTGTACCGGGACGACCATTCATTCATTCTAAGCCAAAGCTAGTTCAAAACAATACTTTATCGTACATTTTCAAGACTAGAAGCACGAAAAAAGCTTCTGAATTATATGTCTTGAGAAAAATAGCCAATAATTTCAACATTCTGTTTTAACGTCAAAACATCAAAATTTTGGCAGCTCATGCTACTTTAAACTCTTCTTGGGAAGTATAATTTATATAAAAAACTAAAAAATTCCGGCAGCCCTGACCATGGTCATATAAACCAAGATCAGAAAATAGGCTACGATTTTGTTTTACCTTTAAAGTAACATTTAGTCTTTGAAATTGAATCTGATACTTTCAAGTGATTTTTATCAGTCATACAATTTCTGTGACTCTCGTACAGCTCGGTGATATCCGGTTCGCATTCATGTTCGTAGATTCAATATTTGTTTCATCATTTCACAAAACAAGTACAAAATCTAGACTTCCGGACACAAGCGTAGGGTGGTCTCTTAAAGGTAACTCTTAGATTGTGCTTTGTCAGATTTCTATTAACATTCCTTTAATCGCAAATACATCAAAGCGCCCGGATGTACTTTCACCAAACTTCGCATGACTCTGAAAAACATGGGGTTTTTGGAGTCGCGTAAAGATGAACACAATTTTTTTTGTTCAACTGTTAGCCTTTGGATCTCGAACTCAAGAAACTATACATGTAGAGCAGTTTTGCGATAATTTTACATAAATGGCACACTTGGATCTGACTTTACGACATATCGGTGTTTTCAATTGTCAATCTACTTTTATTGGTTACAGTCCCTTCACTCTACCAACTGAGCTACCCGGACCTGCTTGGAACGGTTTTCTTATACAGGTGTCGGGTGAGTTCGATTCTCATCCTGGCCCAGAATTTTTTCCCTCGTTAATCAGTGTCGGTTAATTTAATAATTCAGTAATTTCTGTGATGATGATTGCAGCTTGTCAATATTACTAAGGTCCCTAAAATTAAACATAGGACAAATGAAATGTGTCCAGTTGTCTTTAAAATGTCTAAATGATGATGTAAAGACATACGTTAATGTGAGGTCCGAAAGTCAACTGATCGCCCAGAAACTGTGTAACGTCGGTGTTGGATTACATTCATTTAAGCCCTTGAGCGTATGGTAAGGACTTTTATGTCCAAAACTGTCGTCTGTATTTCCCATGTTAGGCCGTAAACTAGGTCAACTACCGCATGGTTAAGAGTGACATGAACTGCCAAACGGGAAGGATGTATAGAAACGTTTGTCCTTTACACCAAAACTATCGTCTGTATTTCTCATGTTAGGCCGTAAACTAGGTCAACTACCGCATGGTTTAGAGTGCCGCATGGTTTAGACTGCCAAACGCGAAGGACGTATGGGAGGGACTTTTATGTCCTTTACACCAAAACTATCGTCTGTATTTCTCATGTTAGGCCGGAAACTAGGTCAACTACAGCATGGTTTAGAGTGCCATGGACTGCCAAACGCGAAGGACGTATGGGAGGGACTTTTATGTCCTTTACACCAAAACTGTCGTCTGTATTTCTCATGTTAGGCCGGAAACTAGGTCAACTACCGCATGGTTAAGAGGGACATGAACTGCCAAACGGGAAGGATGTATAGAAACGTTTGTCCTTTACACCAAAACTATCGTCTGTATTTCTCATGTTAGGCCGTAAACTAGGTCAACTACCGCATGGTTTAGAGTGCCATGGACTGCCAAACGCGAAGGACGTATGGGAGGGACTTTTATGTCCTTTACACCAAAACTGTCGTCTGTATTTCTCATGTTAGGCCGGAAACTAGGTCAACTACCGCATGGTTTAGAGTGCCATGGACTGCCAAACGCGAAGGACGTATGGGAGGGACTTTTATGTCCTTTACACCAAAACTGTCGTCTGTATTTCTCAGGTTAGGCCGGAAACTAGGTCAACTACCGCATGGTTTAGAGTGCCATGAACTGCCAAACGGGAAGGACATATGGGAGGGACTTTTATGTCCTTTACACCAAAACTGTCGTCTGTATTTCTCATGTTAGGCCGGAAACTAGGTCAACTACCGCATGGTTTAGAGTGCCATGAACTGCCAAACGGGAAGGACATATGGGAGGGACTTTTATGTCCTTTACACCAAAACTGTCGTCTGTATTTCTCATGTTAGGCCGGAAACTAGGTCAACTACCGCATGGTTTAGAGTGCCATGAACTGCCAAACGGGAAGGACGTATGGAAACTACTTTTATGTCCTTTGCACCAAAACTATCGTTTGTATTTCCCGTGTTAGGCCGTAAACTAGGTCAACTACCGCATGGTTTAGAGTGCCATGGACTGCCAAACGGGAGGGACGTACGGAGACGACTTTTATGTCCTTTGCACCAAAACTATCGTTTGTATTTCTCATGTTAGGCCGGAAACTAGGTCAACTACCGCATGGTTTAGAGTGACATGAGCTGCCAAACGGGAAGGACGTATGGAAACTACTTTTATGTCCTTTGCACCAAAACTATCGTTTGTATTTCTCATGTTAGGCCGGAAACTAGGTCAACTACCGCATGGTTTAGAGTGCCATGAACTGCCAAACGGGAAGGACGTATGGAAACTACTTTTATGTCCTTTGCACCAAAACTATCGTTTGTATTTCCCGTGTTAGGCCGTAAACTAGGTCAACTACCGCATGGTTTAGAGTGCCATGGACTGCCAAACGGGAAGGACGTATGGGAGGGACTTTTATGTCCTTTACACCAAAACTATCGTCTGTATTTCTCATGTTAGGCCGGAAACTAGGTCAACTACCGCATGGTTTAGAGTGACATGAACTGCCAAACGGGAAGGACGTACTGGGAGGGACTTTTATGTCCTTTGCACCAAAACTATCGTTTGTATTTCCCGTGTTAGGCCGTAAACTAGGTCAACTGCAAGCTGGTTTAGATGGCCATGATCCAGTAAAAATGTCAAATGCAGTGAAAATTTCGCTGAAAAAGAAAAAGCTGACTGTTCGTCATTTTATCAAGAAGTACAAAAAAGATCTTTCGGTGGATACCAATGTGACAGATAACGTTAATGTAGTTTTATGAGTAGGAAAACCCCCAAAATTTAACTATTTGGAATTTTGTCACTGGTTTTACCGATATTTGTTTTTAATTTCAACGTCAATCCTTTAGTTTTTCCAAGGTCCATCAAAGGCTCAACCTCTCTCACCAATCAAAATTTTGAAAAAAAGTTAAAATTTTGACAGATCATGCTTTTGGACATTTACATGTGCCTTTATTATACGCATTCCCTTTTGCTTGACTTTTGTTTGCATTGCGGGTACTTAACAAATTTTATTTTTCAGATTAAAAATCCAAAAAGTAGTGAAACGGCATGAATGGTCTACAGTTAAAATTTTATTTTCTTGTAGCCGGCTATTTTCCTCAACCAGGGCGGATTCTAAGTATTTTTGACGCCAGATTCGATTATCTTCGTAATTACAATTATGCAAAAAATTATCTTCCTAAATTTATAAACGGTAGAGGCCCCATTCCATTGAACGATTTAAATTTGTTCTGCATTGCTTCCTTTTTTGGGTTGTTCGCCCTTTGGCTATAATATCTTGCAGAGGCGTACAGGAGCAATCTAAAATTAGAAGTTACCCTAGTCCTAAAGGCCAGATCTTAGCCACGTCTAAAGGAGATTGGTATAGGAGTAGGTATTGAGAAGTTAATCTTTGTCGTGGACACCAGGAGAAAACTCAGCCGATCTTCAGAACGTTGGAACCGTTGTAGACCTAAATTGTTTTGGAAATACACTAAGTGAGCCAATACTGAAAAATCAACATGTCCTCCGGACAAGGGCCCTTTTGATCCTGATAAATTTGGATCATAGCATACACATGGATAATACCACATACTATGGAAGCCGATAGAGGCCATCTCGCGATCTTGCAATCTCGCCCTTCAAAGCCTATAGCGATACCGCAAGATCGCTATCTCGCAGTCTCGCGATCTCGCCCTAGGCTTTGAAGGGCGAGATTGCGAGATGACCTCTATAAGCTTTCATACATTGCCCCATAATGTCAAGTGCAATACATTTAGCCAATGTTATAACTCTACAGAATCCGGCTTAAACATGACTTCGGTTGGTCCGTTGAACTTTTTATTACCCAGTGGACGTTTTATTCAGTTTATTGTTATCCTATTTATATCATGTGATTCCATTATTTCAAACATTATCAATACTACTATTTTACAAACCACCAAGAAGATCCCTTTAAATTCTAGAATCCGCTGATAAACTCGGACATGGCTGATAGTATCAACGCCACGGCTGCCTCGTTGCCCTGTGTGTTTCCAGTTCTTTCTAGATTATGGTCGTATGGTGATGTATTTGACCAAAATGCTTCGGTATTTCATGGAAATTGTGCGGGTTTAACAATGTGAGATATTTAGCAATTGTGAATCCTGTGATACGTTAACAACATTGGACTCTTCGGCTACGTCAGTTTTTTTCTTCTGAATCGCATCTCTGTTCATCTTTTCATCCAGTTACATCCAGTTTGGTGTATTATAGATGTATCAACAATGTGTGGATGTTACTAAAAATTTGCAGCCTTTGGTGTTATCGCTTTGTTTTGATATCCTGTACAGCAATAATATTCTGTAGCGCCAAGACGATTAACACACGGTAAATTTATGCCCAAAATTACAATGCAGACGAATCTTTCCGTCACCATGGCAACGCATGTAAACGAGGGCGTCGACAAATGTCGTTTTGGCATCGGCCATAGCCTTTTTTAGAACACGGGGATCAATGTCTATAACGTCTTCTCTGGCAGAACAAGATTTATTAAAACAAGCACGTGTCTCGCAGTAGATTGAATTTTGTCTGCCACGTTGATGAAAACCAGTTGCTATTATATTTAACATTGGAAATCTTAAAAATCTCATCTTCGTGCATGCATACGTTCGACACGCCTTGTCCACCAGTACACAGAAGTTAAAAGTGCATGATATATGCAGTTTTGTAGTGAAAAATCTTGCACATTTATGTCTTCTGTCTAATGTGTTTTTCGGTTTTACTTCGGCTTTCAAACATCATCAAAACTTCCCAACATCGCTTAACAACTTTCTGTTTAAGGGGAAAATGAATCACATGGACAGGCTCACAGTAACACTCAACAACAAACTAAACGACCGACCAAACTTCAACAGTGTGGAGAGAAAAAATATTTTCTTAATTCTTTTTCAACTTTTTAAAATGAACCAATAACGGACTCGATTTAATCATGTGATTTCCTTCACGCTGTGCAAAAATGGTGGGGGTCATCACGAGGTATTTCCGGAAATGATCTTCCATATTAAACTTTATGACACAAGAAACAAATAAGGAAAGCAGACGACACTCAATTGATAGAGATGCATTCCCGGATTATAAAGATTAACAACAGTATTCTCGTTATTTTACGATATCGTTGAGTTTAATAAGTTCCCATATTTTATCAAGTGTGTATAACAGTATTCTCGCTATTTGTTCGTTATCTTTGAGTTTAAATAGTTTGTGTCTTTTATAAAGTGTGTATAACAGTATTCTCGTTATTTGCTGGGATCTTATAAGTAAACTAGATGGATCAAAGTTTTTTGTTTTGTTTTGTAAATTCCGTCAATTGAGCCATGATGAATTATTCTAAGTTGTCTCATAAGCTCATATCATGGAAAAGGTTGCCCAACTTACGGCAATAGAATGATTTACCTAAAAAAGGAAAAACTGTAACGATATTTCGGCAATCAACCACAATTAAAAGCTTTATGTTACGAAACAAAATAATAAAAAATTAAGTAACAAAAAGATCAAAAAAATTTTGTACAGATTTTCATTTATATCATAAAAACCCAGAGTAACGTATTTACATGCAAATCGTATACAAACAGTGCAAAAACAACCATATAGAACGGCTTACTTTTACAAATTAAAAATGTACATATCCGAGATAGAAATCTGTAATCCGAGAGTTCACAAAGTTCACTGGCATAACAGTATAGATCCGATGACCAAGAAATATATATCCACAGAATGAAATCCTGGAATCACACTGGTAAATTATCAGAATAAACAGCCGCCGGGGTGAGCCGGTGAACAAATATTAGCCAACTAGAAAAATCTCTCACGTAATCGTTAACATTTGCGCAAATCTGGATGAAACTGTTGTCTGTAAAATGATACTCGTAATTCGGTTTACACAGACGCAAAAACTCGTGAACTTGCAATTAGTGCATGCAGCCAGTCTCTATTAAAGTGCAGTACTACAAAATAATGGGTACCTTCCGCATTCTCCGAGAGCCAAAGCTTGACCAGTACTTGAACCCGTTACTAGCCACCGTTTATAGGCAGTATGTTGAATTTCTTCGTAACGTTTAAATTGGTTGTACCTGGGACTAACATATTAGTCCCAGGTTGTAGCTTTTGAGAAAAACGAAAAGTGTCAAAGACATATTAGTGTAATCACGGATACCATCAGTTTGTATCAGTTAGTCTTTCTCTATCTATTCTCTTCTTTACATATGGTCTCCTTTTCAATTTCTCTCCATAATCTGACATAATAGCATGAGCTGCCAAAATTCACACTTCTTTCATAATTTTTGATCGTCACGACAGTAAGAGGCTTTGAGGGTCATCGAAAAACTAAATGATTAGCGTTGGAACGAGGAAAATCCATCCAGTATGTGGCCTGTACGAACCGAAAACGTGTTCCAAAAGTAAACAAAATTTAAATAACCGGGACGACCATTCATTCATTCTAAGCCAAAGTTAGTTCCAAACAATACTTTATCGTACATTTTCGAGACTAGAAGCACTAAAACGCTTCTGAATTATACGTCCTGATAAAAATAGCCAATAATTTCAACATTCTGTTTTAACGTCAAAATATCAACATTTTGGCAGCTCATGCCACTTTAACTGATATGATTTTGACTGTAGGAACAATTCACGTCTTCACGATTTCTTTCCTTTCAATCAAACACTCACGTTAAGTTGAACAGTAGGTCAATGGTGACTAACCAACTCGAGACAATTATAGAAATTCTATATAGCTCTCCCAGTAAAAATAACCCTTCCACATAGTGTCCCTGTACCCGTGTGACTTAATTTACAAACATATATAAATAACCCTGTGTCCGTGTGTGTTTAGTGTTCATAAATATACATAAATAAAGAAACTTGTCTCCGTGATTATTTTGGACAAGAAGATTTTCCCTGTGCCTGTGTGTGATAGTGTTTAAAAATATATATAAATAATTCACCAACACCCGAAATGTTGGACAAAGATAAGTTGTGGGTCGAAAATTACATTATAATTCTGGTTGATACAAGGGTATTTCTCACAAACGTGTCTCCATAGTGTGGCAGAGAGAATCCTGTCGTTGTACACGTATTATAGAAATCTCAGAGAGAAAGAGCTTATGTGATAGATAATTCTCTATCAATTGTTGAATCAATCCTTAGGTCTTGATTCTTCTGGATCAATGATGTTCGTTCAGTCTTTGGACGATTCTGGAAGTCGTGACTGAACTGCAAGTCATTCTGCGCGACCCTCTTGCATGGAACTACTTTGATTCCTTTAAAGTGGCATGAGTTGCCAAAATGCGGCATTTTTGTTCATACATTTTGACTGTTAAGAAAAGTTCAACGTTTGAAGTACCTTGAAAAACAAAAAGGATTAACGTTGATATAAAAAATATTGGTAAACTCAGAAACTTGTATGAAACGAAGACACGGCCGAAAACAATATCTTTATATTCAGTTTTTACCAAATAGCTTACAAAGACTCCCACAAAATGTGATGAATGAAAACATCCTGGAATATGCAAATTCATTTCGTTTCTCTTCAACGGTAATTGAAACAAAGTTTCATATTACCGCTTTCATCTGGAGAGATCCAGAAATGGTTTTGGCTGGATATGCTCATGCGGAAGATAGAAAGCGCTTTCTACGGTAACATTAATCATCTTTATCGGATATTAACTTCAGTTGATGAGGAAGCCTCTTTCAGAGGATCCACTCTCAGGAAACCAAAAGTGCGCTTCCCTCTTTAATGCGACTAATGAAAACCTCACAGAACTTGAATGTGTTCAGACATGTGCTTGGCAATTTACAAACAGAAACCAAAGCAAATCCGTTCGAAGTACGAGCGTACTGACGTTCTCTTTGTTTTGTTCCATTCCTTTATATTTATGAACACAAAGGACAAAGGAAAATCTTCTTGTCTGAAATAACCATGGACACAAGTTTCTAATTGTGTTAAAAAGGGGTATCAATATTGATATTGTTGATTCTGAAATAGATTACTAAACTACATATATCATTTTTTGTTGCGGGTTTTAGCTGGTCATTTTGTGCACAGAAAGTCTGCATCTAATTCTTTTCTAAGTTTCTTCCTTGCAACACTGGTCAAAGGTGAAGTAATTTGTAGCATTTCATCCTTTCTAACATATATAATGTATTACAAAGTGTTCCAGAAAATTCTACTGACTAGGCTCCTGTCGGTCGTGAACCTAATGAAATATCATGGGTTGTTTATTACAACAACTTATGATGGGATATAAAGGTCTGAATGATATACCTCTTTTTAACACAATTAGAAACTTGTCTCCGTGGCTATTTTAGCCAAGAAGATGTTCTCTGTGCTCGTGTGTTTTAGTTTTCATCGATCTATATACCGCTTCCGATTATTCTAAATACAATCCACGTTATCAATATCAAAATTGCATTGGATTAAAGGATCGTTCTCACTATGAGATTTGTAGAATGCGACTGTAGAATGCAACCAAATGGAACAATGAGAAAATCCAAAATCCTACGAAAATCATCTGATATTTAGAAGCTCCCGTCACATGAACCGTGGACGAATCTTAATAAGATTTTTTTTTCTGATTTAAATTCACGACAAAGTCACAAATAATTTGAGAATATAAATTAAATTGCATTTCAAAAATATTCCTCAGCAGGAGAAATTATTTTAGTTTTAAACAGTAGTCTTATCTTCAAAAAATTAGTTTATTTATACATAGACTTGAACAAAAATCAGATGAACGTTTTTTTCCCCAAAAATCATGACGTAACATGAACGTAACGGTATACTTCTAGACCAGGCTTGAAACTCGTCAAATCCTTGAGTAATTCCACTAGTTACAAAATGTAAGCAATATTTCTTTTGAAATTGACAATATATCACATAGCTCTGTGGAGAGAATTCCGTTCTGGATCTTTTGTCTCGGATGTAATCTGCAGTGCACTCGTAGGATTCTCAAACGTAACAGAGTTGTTTCTACGAGGTGCCCAAAAACAAAACGTTTTAAACATATTTCTTCTAAAAGATGGGAATATGCCAGAGTAGATCCACATGTTCATAAAAGAGTTGGAATTAGCTACCCATACAACGAAAAATTCTATCCACGGTGAAATGTGTAATTGGTTGATTGGCTGGGTCGTTGAAATGACCGAAGTCACATATAATGGGCCCCATGTAAAAAAATATGATAACGCCGTTGCCAAGACGACCCGGACAGCTTTCGTACCTCTTCGAGCTCTTTTACTTTCGTTCCTTTGGTAACGGTCTGGTCCGTCTGCCGTATTTTCGTTTGTATTTGTTGATGGGTTTATCTTTTTCAGAGCTTTGACTGTCTTGAAAGTACAGAATACAATAATGAAACCACTCAGTTGCGGGTATAATAATCCTGCAATATGACAGAATATAGCCACTTCCCAGTAAAATCCGCACATTACGTGTGGTATGTAAAAGTGGTAATACAATAGATCGGATTTTAAGAAAATTGGAAAAGAAAATGTAATTAACGACAGAATCCAAAATAAAGCTATTACGAGTCCAATTCGCTTTGGGGTCATATGCTGTTTGAATATCACAGGATGAACAATAGCTAAATATCTCTCCAGTGATACTGTTGCAATGGTCCAAATGGTTACACCACAACAACTGCCGTAGATGACCGAAGCTATCTGACACCAAACGTCACCGTAGGGCCATTTCTGCGATAGGGCTGGAACCAGACATGGCAAACAGGCTATCGTTGCGCTGGATAGGTCGACCACGCTTAGGTTTGTTAAGAGTATTCTAGAATATAAGGGTATTTCAGTTGTTTTCCTTAAAATTGTGACATTGATAATATTCGTTATGATAGCAGAACTGGATACCAATAAGATAACCGTAAACTGAATATACCGAGCTGTGGGGGTGAAAAAATTATAAGAATCCTCGGACGTCGAATTGAAGAATCTCTCGGAAAAGTTGGCTATAGGTTCCTGGGTGACATTACTCGCCAGGGAGTAGTTAATCAGCGACATCATCGTTAAAAAAAATATGCTCATCTGCAGTCAACATAAATCCACATCTATTGCGTCTCCTGGTAGAAGCACTACCGGTTTTCTTCTTCTCAGAACACCTTTAGAACACCTTTAGAACACCTTTTTCCAGCCTGCAAAAGAAGTAAGTAATATATTCAGAAAAGGTAGACTAAAGCAACGTTCGCTGTTAAATTAGCTCTTACATTTTGCCAAGATATTTTGATATTTTTCAGTTTAAACATTTTTTTTCAATTATGAGCTACTAAAAATTGGAATCCTTTTCAATGATACAAGTCTCGGAAATGATAGTCTCTTTTAAAGTGGTGTTTTCAAATAACTAAGGTCTAAACTGAATGAACGTTCATCTTGGTAAATTAAATTTTGCTCGAACCCGTATTTTGACGTAAAAATTTCTGTGTGGGCACAAAACAAAGGGTTAACAAAATATTGATAGACATTATGTTTTGTTGGAAGTATTAAACCTGTGTCTTACTGCCAAATAAGTAAGATATCAATAAGCTAAAATTTCGAACTCAAGGTTATTTCACCTATATGGCGGTGTTACCAGCTTGAGTGGCGGAAGAAACCTGGAACAAAGACCCGTGTCTGGCAATTCTTCCACATATGTAGACCGAGTGGAAAATAATATTTTTTCGTTTTGATGGATTGATTGATTGATTGTTTGGTGTTTTGCGCCGCGCTCAAGATTACAATGTAGTTTACTTATATGGCGGCGTTGTCAGTTTTATTGTGGGAGGAAACCGGGTTCTATGCCCGGAGGAAGCCCACGACCTTCCGATGGTTACTGACAACCATCCCTGAGTGGGATTCGAACCCGCGACCCATTGGTGGAAGGCTGTTTGGATTGAGCGTCCAACGCTCTACCTACCAAGCCACGGAGGCCCCTCCCGTTTCGATGAGGGGGAGGGGGTTCACTTAACCATTCCCACCTCATAAAATTCATTTATGTATCGTGATTTAATTATTCCTGTTTAAATTCTCAAATGGACCACGAAAAGGCAAAAAATATCTATAATACCTCAACTTATCACAGTTTTTTTTTTCATAAAATGTCCACATGAACTGAATATGTCATGGTGTACTTCACGTCTTGGGTAGAAACTGTGCATGCTAGCCGAGAAATCTGGGCTCTGCCGAATTTTTTTTTCTCTCCGTGTTCGTCATACCTAAGGCGAAAAGACACATTAGCAGCCATATAATGCCAGTCGCCGTAAGACCGATAATCCGGGCTATGTGCATGCTAGCATAATCCAAGCAGCCTTTGGACCAAAACGTCAAAAGGGTTAAAAAAAAAAAAAGGCCCATAACCTATGGTACGCGTTGAATCGATTCCTTATGCAAGTCTAAAGTTCTGGTACTATCAAATACAGATAATAGGTGATGCCACTTGGAATAAGAAATTCGCCTGCTGTATACCGAAGATGAACAAATGAGTAGGGGGTACATTTCAGTCGAAAGTGGCAACTACACACATGTGTCCTAGTTGGACAGAATTTAGAATCTTTTTTAAGCTATCAAGGTAAGCGTTTTTGCAATGAGACTCAGTAATTCATCACCTGATTTTAGCTTTTCTTATAAACAAATTTGTTATACTAATAAAATTCTATCTGTCCACCATTTTGGCAACGAATGGCACAGCAGGTTTGAAACGAAAAATAAATAATCTTGCTACAGCTGTAAATGACGGGCAGGTCTATATTCTAAATCGAGTTTTTGATAAATCTGACGTCGGAATCGTGTTCATTTTGTCTATGCGATAGAGGCGTGTCACAATGCCTGCAACAGAGAAATTACGACAATAACATACAATTGGAACAACGTCATGAAAAACACATTATAAGCCGACGGGGTCTATTATTGAAGAAGGGTCTACCCTGTTGTCGTTAGAGACGCCATTTCTAGCGTTACAGTTTCTTATTCGGTGTTTTTTCACTGCCTTTCTTGAAAATAGAGGGACGTCATCCCATGGCTTTGTTTTTAGTTTTAAATATAACGCTGTAATTTATGTGTCCAACCAGTGTGTTACATCGAGTATTATCTTGAGGGATATTCACCGTAACCCGTGAGATAACCTCTATATATATTGTGCAATCTATTAATGCTGAATTACTGTTAAACAATGTTGTCATGTTTTATGCCAATTACCGATGTTGTCCAGGGGGAATGATAAGGAAGAAATTGACTCGTACCCTTACATGAGAGGAAAATACTGTAACAGCATCAAGGCATTCTGTTTTAGAGATCTGATGTCGTCCTGCACTGTGCGTTGGGCCAAAAAAGTAAATTAAAAAAACTGTTTATGAGATTGCTTAGAGTTGGGTTGACTGATAATTGATTTTTTCGCTGCACTCATGTTTAAGACACTTGCCAGGTTTAATGTGGAGGGGGGGGGGGGGGGGGGGGCTAGACCTTCGACCATTACTTGGCAACTCTCCCATATTGAACGACCCTCTCTACCTAGGTGTTTCTGGGGGAACCAAAATTTTAACTTTCTTTCCCCATGATCCTATGAGGTTCAATCTCAGTCTGCCGATATTCTTGCCATAGCTTAAGATGCATAAGCATTGTCAATGTATTACAAAGTGTTCCAGGAAATTCTACTGACAGAGGGCCAAGCTCCTGTCAGTCGTCAACCTACACTGTAACCGTTTACCGTCAATTCTACAGTAGAATATTTTAAAATTAACGGTAAATTGCCGTTTTATACTTCAGTGGAAGCTTTACGGTCGTGTACCGTAAAATAACTTTGAGACAGAGTTGTCGTTTCCGAGCTAACGAGATCTGATCTCCTCGGTTGTTTCCGTGAAGGATTCGTCCAAAATACGTCATTGCGGGTCAAAGGGCGCGAAAAAACGAAAGTGCGCATGCGCACACCGAAGCGCTAGTAAGGCATGGAAATGTGGCCACCAACCCTTTATATATATAGTTAGTGTAGCGGTTAAAGGCTATGGTTATGGCTAGTGCGCATGTAGTTGTGCGCAGCTCCTGTATGGGAGGTTAGAGGTACGAATCACGCCGTAGGCGATTTAATAAAAGAAAAAAATTGTCTCTATAGGCTAAGATCGTTCATTCAACATAGCTGTGTAGTTAGAGATACCTGTCCTAAGGGAGGATATGGAGAAATTTGTCATTAGCATTTTTTTCGAACAAATATATGTTTGTCAGCTTGCAGAAGTAGTCAGTTTTACTATTTCGTTGGGGGTACATAACATTTGAAAATCTACATTAACAGATCCATTCTGGGGTTGAAGATTTAAATCCTGTATTTCTTAGCCTGCTCATTTCATAATGTTTTTTCACATTCACTGATTAGGAATGTGGCTAGTTGGACTGGTTAGTTCAGTGTCATTATAAAGCGACAGGCTGGGTAATATCAATGGAATCCAGTTGTCTCAAGGAAAATTTATATCTTACAATATCATGTAATGTGCCACACACAAGGGCGGCATATATCTCTCACATGTGGAGTAGTCTGGGGGTATTACTCATAGTTCCCTGGTTTCACCCAATTTTCAATATAATGCCGTCCTTTTTACGATAACAATACCGTGCGTTTACGGTATTCAGACGTAGTTTTACAAACATACCGTAAAAAATACGGTATATCGTAACTTATGATTTTACGGTCTACCCTTATTTTTACGGTAGAAAGCTGGCAGCCCAGCTGCCAGTATTCTACCGTAAAATTTACGGGTTACATTTTACAGTGTAATGAGATATCATGGGTTGCGGTTTATTATACCAAACTTATGATTGGGTATAACGGTCTAAATGGTATGCCTCTTTATAACACAATTAGAAACTTGTCTCCGTGGTTATTTTAGACAAGAAGATTTTTCTGTGCCCGTGTGTTTTAGTATTCATAAATATATACATCGAATTAATGATATGTTCTCAGAACCAGTGCTATGAAAATGTATGCGTAGTTTACAATCCTAATTACTATGATTACAATAATGGGTTCCCTGTGATCGTTTGTCCCCATTGACTGGATCCGTTATTTTCCCCCATTAACTAAAATTGCCTTTTGATCCTTGGTCGTACCTTAGATTCTCTTTAATCGCCTGCAAGGTTAACAAGCCAATATATCTAATGACCGGTTTCTTTTTACTTCTTTATAGAGCACAGTTAATATTTGACGAATAAATGGTTTTCTTTATCTATAATCCGGAACTCTGCTATGCACACCCTGTCATTTGTGATGCGATGAGGAAGCCCAGTTTTGTTTCTTTGAGGTATTCAGAACAGTGTATTTTTTCCTTTGATCAGTTTTCTGTTTGGACCAGTTTTCATCTATATATCTAAACTTTCATAATGTATCTATGGTTATACGCAAATAAATACAAGCAAATACTCTGCATGCAGGACCAGTGGGCCGAAAACTGAACTAAAAGTTCCAATCTTCGACAGGTAGCCTACCACAGTTTCGGAACTGAAACCGATTTTTGGGGACTAAATGTGATAAAACTCAATGAGTCGACGTCGGCAGAAAATATGTTTTTCTCCACAAATACTACAAAAAATTACTCTCAAGTTTTCTTTCCCTGTAAGACATTTAAAGTCTAATAAAAGCGGGCCACCAGAAAAAAATGAAATTTTCAAGATGGCGTCCAAAATGGCCCCCAAAACTTCCTTTATTTAGAGCTCTTCCTATTTTTCAAATGTCTGAAATGTGTTGCTTTCAAGAAGAATAATCATATAATTTGACAAATTAAAAAAATTCTGGCCGACAAATGAGCACCTGCAACATCTCGGATGTCACTATTGTTTGGGCCATTCTGTTAAAACAGATTTCGTTAAAAGATAGATCAGAGCATGCTAATTCTAATGGATACAAAACCTACATGTGCGATCCCAACTCTACAATCATATTAGCAAGACCGACCAAAGTAAAACAGAAGGATGACTCTAAAAACTTCATGTTAAAAAGGTATGTTTTGAAAATTAGAGCATTTAGCATCCAACCTTTAGTAGGTATGTTTTGAGAAAACGTAACAGATTGTCTGTTAATTTGATCCAAATGCACATGGGATATATCCTCGTACTGGTTTAGGAATTATTTGTTGAAAATCCATTCAGAAACTTCTTCATTTTATTTGGTCTGAGGGGGATTAGAGCCCGCGCCGCAGCGATGGATGGCGGGCGTGGGACTGAGAGACAACCACTCTAACCCTAAATAAAATTAACTTGAGTCCTTCGAGCTTAGTAATGCAAACATTAGCATTATGTAGGCTAATGTAAACAAACCATCTTATCTAAATAACTGAACAGCTAAGGAGCTTCGGTTGCTAAGTCGCGTAATGTTCAGACGAAATAAAATTGAAAATTTCTGAGTGTTTGTTCTTCACTCGGTCGCCCAATGTGGAGGAGTTGCAGGGAACTTACCGAAGGTCGGGGGTTTCACTCCCTTAATAAGAGTCTGATAGCAACCCCCCCCCCCCCCTTTTTTTTTCCTTCCTCCAACATTAAACCTGGCAGCTACGCCATATGAGTCAATTTATCTTTATTACGGCGTATGCATTCTTTGTATAACATAAAACGGACGAAATAATGTTCACCGGGATGCACTTTGATTCATTCCCCATTATGCTTATTTTCTTAACGCACTTGTAATTCGTACTGCGATTGTTCCCAAATTTTTTTAACAAAGCAAAATCCAAACCTGAATGTTCCGTTCCGTTTAACGTATACGATAAAAAAAATTAAAAACGTCCTTTCAATGTGGAATCTGTATAGGCCTATATCATCTTCTAATGTTGCATCTACGAGATTTATATATTAATAAATATAAACAGTTGATGCACGAAAACATGGGAAATCCACACTCACTAAAAATGTCTGTTGTGAAATCATTGATCACCAAAATTAAAATCAAATTTTAAAAAAGGCTTCTTAACAGAAAAAAGTAGTAACGGCAATGTTAAAAAGGAAAAAAAGTCCAGAAGGAGCGCGTTATTTTTTTTTCTTCCCAGTGGCACCAAGCACATATTTGAGAATTTTCAGCCAACAATAAAGCCTATGAAATATCACAAAGAGAAAAAAATTGCCCAACTTTCAGTCAGCCATTTGTAACTTTTCGCAGACAATGTTTTCGCGAAGCCACATTTCCTAAAAATTTCATTTAGAAGTATTTCAGTTTAAATTTTTGTGAGATAGAGAGACTCTTAAATGAGTCAAATTAACCAATCTAAACTATAGATTTTGAAAGTAGTACACGATGGTATTTTACTAAGGTGTGAGACAAATGTTCGGCGTACAATCATTCATGCGAATGGACTAGCCAATAAGCCAAAACATCCAGCCAACCCGCATCTACTGAACTTGAGAGTGTGCTTTTATTTTATTTATTTTTAACACTATAACACACGGGCACAGGGAAAATCTTCTTGTCTAAAATAACCAGGGAGATTTTATTTAGAGTATCACAAGCTTCCAAAAAATGGATAATTGTTGGTTAAAAGAAGATTTTATGATTACTTTTAAGTGGCATTAGCTGACAAAATTCAGATTATTTTTATAAACTTTGATTTTCAAGACGAAGGAGGATTTTGTAAAAATATCTTCGACTGATTGATGTTTTACGCCCCACTCAAGATTATTTCACTTATATGGCGGCGTTGCAAGGTTTAGAGGGGGGGGACCGGGCCCATTGTCCGGAGGAAACCCCCGACCTTCGGCAACTCTTCCACATACAGCGACTGTGTGATTCGAACCCGCGTCGCATCGATGAAAGGTCTGTGTGGGACTGGGGGACGGTCACTGTAACCCACTGGACAACTTCGAAAAAAAACTTCGAAAATCCATACATTCGGTTGCATACACGAATCGAAATAAAATCTCAAAGGTAAACACGATTTTAATAACTGGATTGAACGTTTATTTTTTTAGGGTTAGTTGCTTTTAACCATTATGTTAACGTACATTCTAGAAACTCGTAGGCTAAGACAAAAATATCAAGATTTAGAGGGTAAAAAATAAAAATATCAAGTGTACTCACAATTACTCCATCTTGTTTTTGTCAGGAACATGAGCGTGCTTACAGTCATACCCTGCCGTGAATTATAGTCTTTGTGGAAAATCTTCCGTCGTCTGGCAAAAAGTCGACCCTCTGGTTTTAATGTTTATGGTAGTTGTCCAACTTTGTAGATAACTGTAGGCGACATCTATATCTCGACGTCACTTCGATCAGTTTCCATGGCAACTCGACAACTCAAGGCGCACTGAGTTTTATATACGATGGTATAGTAGATGAACAAAAGAGTGGGTCAATCAATCAGCTTTCTCCTCGAATTACGAATCTGAAACTTGAGAATCAAAGCAAGTTCTTTCTCGCCAGGAGGCGCTTTTTATTAGAGAATAACCCCACAGCATGGAGAGTATCTTACCATTGGTAGACCTAATCGGTCGCATAATCCGGTCAACACAATGGTACAAATCTATTTAGCTACTCTACCGTGGAGTTTTCGAAAGCGCAAGCTATCACCAAAGGAATAAATATTGATCTTTTTTTTGTTTCCTAGCGCATGCAGACCAAAGTACTTTCTGGATTCTTGAGAAAAGTAGGGTTCAATGAACATCACGAAAATGAGCGAAGGATAAAATGAATGTTAACCAATTGAAAACAAAACTGGCCATGCTTTTTGTAACCTAGGGTAAAGATTGTAGGGATAAGAAACGTCTTTGTAAAATAGCCAGTCTGCTGGCATCCGTTTACCTCGCTAATGAGAAAAGTGATTAATTGGAGTTATATATTGGCCTGTACAAATTAAGATCCAGTCTTTTCGTTCTATCGGGGCCCTCGGTGTTCGAGTGAGTTAGAGTGATCGTAAACAAATTCGAATCACACCCAGCCCAAATAAAAATTAAAAACATTCGGAGTGGATTTTCCCCTTGGTCGCCGTATTTGAAAGAGTTGCTAGGTACTCGCCGAAGTTCAGGGGGTTTTCTACGGGCAATGAATACGGTTTCTTCCCCCACCAAATCTGGCAACACCGCCTTATAAGTGAAGTAATCTTGAGTGCGGCGTAAAACATCAATCAATCAATCTTGTTCGATAAGAGTGGACGTCGGGCTGTCTTGAAAAAGGTCACCGAATCGAAATACAAAGCGAATGAAGATGATGAGGATATTTATGTACGTTAAGTAAAGATGAATTAATATGCCCTACTGAGTTTGGAACATGGTAGGATTTTTAAGGATTTGAACCCGTCTACTGGAAAAAATTATTTCTTTGACAGCTTTTTTGCAAGAGATATAGCAGCACGTAAATGGATTTGCAACAAAATACCCCCCCCCCCGCCCTCCCCCTTCTTCCCCAAAAAGGGCATTAGCGGAAGGATTAATGAAAACAGCCTAAAAAAGATCATCTCCTCTAGCGTACTTAAAATGGGGGTCATTGTCCGGAAGAAACCCCCGACCTTCGGCGAGTACCTGGCAACTCTTTCACATACGACGACAGACTGAAAATCCACTCTGTGTGATTCGAATCGCGGTTGAAGGTCTGTGGGACTGAGGGACGATCACTCTAGCCCACTGAACCCCCGTGACCCCCTGAAGACATTTTTTTTTTAGTGGATAGTAAAATCCATACAGTATGTGGCCTGTACGAAACGAAAACGTGTTCGAAAAGTAAACAAAATTTAAATAACCGGGACGACCATTAATTCATTCTAAGTCAAAGTTTGTTCAAAACCATACTTTATTGTACATTTTCGAGACTAGAAGCACTAAAAAGCGATGAAGAATGCGATTTTTTCGACCTTGCTATGCGTAAGACCACTGTACTTAAAGATGGGTCTCCTTATACATGCCCACCTATGTTTCTAACACTTGTCTGCGTGGTTATTTTAGACAAGAAGATTTTCCCTGTGATTGTGTAAGTGGTCATAAATATATGTTTAAAATGGTGTCAAAATGGTGTTGTAAAAGCATTCCTAAAAATAAAGTCCAATAGCAATCAATCGGTTCAAACCTGGGTAACTTATCTGTTGGAGTGCACTCGTTTCAGGTATTTTGTCTGTAGTTTACAATCCTAAATTTATCAGCAGACTTTTTGTGTCTCTCAAACCACAAATCCCAACCATTAAACCGCTTGTAAGCATGTCCTGGCTTTAGTACCTAGAATTTTTTTTTTTAATTTCAAATTCCAAACACCAAATGATGCCAAAGCTTTTAAATATTATCAAAAATCGAACATTTCTAACTTTTGAAATCTATTAACAATACAGAAACCCGTATCTTCATTTTAATGTTAACAATATACTTGATTTTAGCGGCGCGTGTGTTTTTAAGCAGGTCAAATTTGTTAAATTATTTGAAGAAAAAAAAAGGGTTCGTCATTACTTTATGAAATGTGAACTTGCCGATAGCTATGCACACGAATGTCTTGTACAGGAAAACAAATCGTTAACGCATACATTAAAGTCTCTGCTCAACGCATGTTGTTATCTATTTTATCTATAACTAAATCATGATGAAGAAAATACATGCATCAGAAAACAGGAAATAGAAACAAATGTAACTCAAGACTAAATGTCGTATAACTATGGGACTGATCCATTACGCATCCATTGTCTCATTTAACAAATATGCTTAAGTAAAACACAGAGTCCATTACTGGATAGTGCGGTCCATTACTAAATTACAGTCCCGATATTCCATGTTTAGGCTTTCAGCTGAAAGACAATGAGACGCTATTCATTAATAGAACACAAAACAGCATACGTTATTATACAAAACTGCATACGCCCTTATACAAAACTGCATACGTTTCTTTGTTTAGATTCTAACTCTACAAGACTAGCTCACCATGTTGCCCTTATGGAATCTGCTCAAGAATACCCGGATATTTCTGAGTGTTTGTTCTTCACTCGGTCGCCCAATGTGGAGGAGTTGCAGGGAACTTACCGAAGGTCGGGGGTTTCACTCCCTTAATAAGAGTCTGATAGCAACCCCCCCCCCCCCCCCCCCTTTTTTTTTCCTTCCTCCAACATTAAACCTGGCAGCTACGCCATATATGTCAATTTATCTTTATTACGGCGTATGCATTCTTTGTATAACATAAAACGGACGAAATAATGTTCACCGGGATGCACTTTGATTCATTCCCCATTATGCTTATTTTCTTAACGCACTTGTAATTCGTACTGCGGTTGTTCCCAAATTTTTTTTTAACAAAGCAAAATCCAAACCTGAATGTTCCGTTCCGTTTAACGTATACGATAAAAAAAATTAAAAACGTCCTTTCAATGTGGAATCTGTATAGGCCTATATCATCTTCTAATGTTGCATCTACGAGATTTATATATTAATAAATATAAACAGTTGATGCACGAAAACATGGGAAATCCACACTCACTAAAAATGTCTGTTGTGAAATCATTAATCACCAAAATTAAAATCAAATTTTAAAAAAGGCTTCTTAACAGAAAAAAGTAGTAACGGCAATGTTAAAAAGGAAAAAAAAGTCCAGAAGGAGCGCGTTATTTTTTTTTTCTTCCCAGTGGCACCAAGCACATATTTGAGAGTTTTCAGCCAACAATAAAGCTTATGAAATATCACAAAGAGAAAAAAATTGCCCAACTTTCAGTCAGCCATTTGTAACTTTTCGCAGACAATGTTTTCGCGAAGCCACATTTCCTAAAAATTTCATTTAGAAGTATTTCAGTTTAAATTTTTGTGAGATAGAGAGACTCTTAAATGAGTGAAATTAACCAATCTAAACTATAGATTTTGAAAGTAGTATACGATGGTATTTTACTAAGGTGTGAGACAAATGTTCGGCGTACAATCATTCATGCGAATGGACGAGCCAATAAGCTAAAACAACCAGCCAACCCGCATCTACTGAACTTGTGCGTGTGCTTTTATTTTATTTATTTTTTAGCACTATAACACACGGGCACAGGGAAAATCTTCTTGTCTAAAATAACCAGGGAAATTTTATTTAGAGTATCACAAGCTTCCAAAAAATGGATAATTGTTTTTTAAAAGAAGATTTTATGATTACTTTTAAGTGGCATTAGCTGACAAAATTCAGATTATTTTTATAAGCTTTGATTTTCAAGACGAACAAGGGTTTTGTAAAAATGTCTTCGATTGATTGAGGTTTTACGCCCCACTCAAGATTATTTCACTTATATGGCGGCGTTGCCAGGTATAGAGGGGGGGGGGAACGGGGCCCATTGCCCGGAGGAAACCCCCGACCTTCGGCAACTCTTCCACATACAGCGACTGTGTGATTCGAACCCGCGTCGCATCGATGAAAGGTCTGTGTGGGACTGGGGGACGGTCACTGTAACCCACTGGACAACTTCGAAAAAAAACTTCGAAAATCCATACATTCGGTTGCATACACGAATCGAAATAAAATCTCAAAGGTAAACACGATTTTAATAACTGGATTGAACGTTTATTTTTTTAGGGTTAGTTGCTTTTAACCATTATGTTAACGTACATTCTAGAAACTCGTAGGCTAAGACAAAAATATCAAGATTTAGAGGGTAAAAAATAAAAATATCAAGTGTACTCACAATTACTCCATCTTGTTTTTGTCAGGAACATGAGCGTGCTTACAGTCATACCCTGCCGTGAATTATAGTCTTTGTGGAAAATCTTCCGTCGTCTGGCAAAAAGTCGACCCTCTGGTTTTAATGTTTATGGTAGTTGTCCAACTTTGTAGATAACTGTAGGCGACATCTATATCTCGACGTCACTTCGATCAGTTTCCATGGCAACTCGACAACTCAAGGCGCACTGAGTTTTATATACGATGGTATAGTAGATGAACAAAAGAGTGGGTCAATAAATCAGCTTTCTCCTCGAATTACGAATCTGAAACTTGAGAATCAAAGCAAGTTCTTTCTCGCCAGGAGGCGCTTTTTATTAGAGAATAACCCCACAGCATGGAGAGTATCTTGTCATTGGTAGACCTAATCGGTCGCATATTCCGGTCAACACAATGGTACAAATCTATTTAGCTACTCTACCGTGGAGTTTTCGAAAGCGCAAGCTATCACCAAAGGAATAAATATTGATCTTTTTTTGTTTTCTAGCGCATGCAGACCAAAGTACTTTCTGGATTCTTGAGAAAAGTAGGGATCATTGAACATCACGAAAATAAGCAAAGGATAAAATGAATGTTAACCAATTGAAAACAAAACTGGTCATGCTTTTTGTAACCTGGGGTAAAGATTGGAGGGATTAGAAACGTCTTTGTAAAATAACCAGTCTGCTGGCATCTGTTTACCTCGCTAATGAGTGATTAATTGGAGTTATATATTGGCCTGCACAAATTAAGATCCAGTCTTTTCGTTCTATCGGGGCCCTCGGTGTTCGAGTGAGTTAGAGTGATCGTAAACAAATTCGAATCACACTCAGCCCAAATAAAAATTAAAAACATTCGGAGTGGATTTTCCCCTTGGTCGCCGTATTTGAAAGAGTTGCTAGGTACTCGCCGAAGTTCAGGGGGTTTTCTACGGGCAATGGGTCCGGTTTCTTTCCTCACCAAACCTGGCAACCCCGCCATATAAGTGAAGTAATCTTGAGTGCGGCGTAAAACATCAATCAGTCAATCTTGTTCGATAAGAGTGGACGTCGGGCTGTCTTGTAAAAGGTCACCGAATCGAAATACAAAGCGAATGAAGATGATGAGGATATTTATGTACGTTAAGTAAAGATGAATTAATATGCCCTACTGAGTTTGGAACACGGTAGGATTTTTAAGGATTTGAACCAGTCTGCTGGAAAAAATGATTTCTTTGACAGATTTTTTGCAAGAGATATAGCAGCACCTTCGGCGAGTACCTGGCAACTCTTTCACATACGACGACAGACTGAAAATCCACTGTGTGTGATTCGAACCGCGATTGAAAGTCTGTGTGGGACTGAGGGACGATCACTCTAGCCCACTAGACAACCGTGACCCCCTGAAGACAGTTATTTTTTTTAGTGGATAGTATGCGTGTACCATCAGTTTAGGCATCTCTTACATTTTGCAAAGCAAAAATAATATTGAGAACGGCGCCAGACATAAATCAATCAGTCAATCAGTTTTACTTTTGGCCATTATCAAGCTGGTCATATTCATGTCGGCCTTCCCGGATGGAAATAACAGTGGTACCAGACTCATAATACATGTACAACTTAATGTGGCATGAGCTGCCAAAATTCCCGCTTTTTTCATAATTTCTGATCGTCACGACAGTAAGGGGCTTTGAAGTCCACCGAAAAACTAAATGATTTGCGTTGGAATGAGGAAAATCCATACAGTATGTGGCCTGTACGAAACGAAAACGTGTTCGAAAAGTAAACAAAATTTAAATAACCGGGACGACCATTAATTCATTCTAAGTCAAAGTTTGTTCAAAACCATACTTTATTGTACATTTTCGAGACTAGAAGCACTAAAAAGCTTCTGAATTATACGTCTTGAGAAAAATAGCCTTTAATTTCAATATTCTGTTTTTACGTCAAAATATCAACATTTTGGCAGCTCATGCCACTTTAATGGACCAATGCTTTGTTGTCTAAATCTACTATAGTCTCGGACTTTTACAATCAATCAAGCATGGGAGTATAAATAGAGTAGAAGTGTTCATAAACATTTGTTTATAAAACATGGAATTAAAGAAGTTGACTCCAGTGAAATACTTCTTATTGGTCCACTCGCCGCCGTAGTCTTTCTGACATTTGTGAAGAAAGTGATTGTTTCGACCTTGCTATGCGTAAGACCACTGTACTTAAAGATGGGTCTCATTTTACATGCCCACCTATGTTTTTAACACTTGTCTGCGTGGTTATTTTAGACAAGAAGATTTCCCCTGTGACCGTATGTGTAAGTGTTCATTATGTTTAAAATTGTCTCAAAATGCTGTTGTAAAGGCATTCCTGAAAATAAAGTCCACTTGCAACCGATCGGTTCAAAGCTGTTTAACTTATCTGTTGGAATACACTCATTTAAGGTATTTTGTCTGTAGTTTACAATCCTAAATTTATCAGCAGACTTTTTGTGTCTCTCAAACCACAAATCTTTCGTCTCTATTTCTCACCAAAGCCTCATAATATATGTCTTCCAGTAACTCGTTCAGACGATAATCTATACGATAATCTATACCATTAAACCACTTATAAGCATGTCCTAGCATTAGTACCTAGAATTTTTTTTTTAATTTGAAATTCCAAACACCAAATGATGCCAAAGCTTTTAAATATTGTCAAAAATCGAACATTTCTAACTTTTGAAATCTATTAACAATACAGAAACCCGTATCTTCATTTTAATGTTAACAATATACTTGATTTTAGCGGCGCGTGTGTTTTTAAGCCGGTCAAATTTGTTAAATTATTTTAAGAAAAAAAAGGGTTCGTCATTACTTTATGAAATGTCTTGTACAGGAAAACAAATCGTTAACGCATACATTAAAATCGCTGCACGCATGTTGTTATCTATTTTATCTATAGCTAAATCATGATGAAGAAAATACATCTATCTGAAAACAGGAAATAGAAACAAATGTAACTCAAGACCAAAGATCGTATAACTATGGGACTGATCCATTACGCATCCATTGTCTCATTTAACGAATATGCTTAAGTAAGATACAGAGTCCATTACTGGATAGTGCTGCCCATTACTAAATTACAGTCCCGATATTCCATGTCTAGGCTCTTAGCTGAAAGACAATGAGACGCTATTCCTCAATAGAATACAAAACAGCATACGTTATTATACAAAACAGCATACGTTATTATACAAAACAGCATACGTTATTATACAAAACAGCATACGTTATTATACAAAACAGCATACGTTATTATACAAAACAGCATACGTTATTATACAAAACAGCATACGTTATTATACAAAACAGCATACGTTATTATACAAAACAGCATACGTTATTATACCATACTGCATACGCCCTTATACAAAACTGCATACGTTTCTTTGTTAAGTTTTTAACTCTAAAAGACTAACTCGCCATAGTGCCCTTATGGAATTTGCTCAAGAATACCCGGATACTTTTTTTCTGTTTCTTTCAATTTCAACACGCGTACAAGGTAGAAGTGTTTTATGGAATTTTATTATTTGTGACATACTTATCCCTAAATTATATTCTAAAAGGCGTGAATCTTGTGGCCCTTAATTTTAAGGCTAATTTACAGATGAATTTTACTCGAGCATCTTATGGACAATATATTTTTCAAGACGTTTAAAAGATGTAAGAAGCGTAGCCCCAGTAGCCGGTTTCACAAAGCTGCGTAGCGTAAGTTTTTACGTAACTGCCATAGCAACCCATACTGTAGAGATACGTTGTTATGAAAGTTACGCAAAAATACATCTACGCTGTTTTGTGAAACAGGCTCCTGCCATGGTTGCTGTATAGTCGGGTCGGTTCACTTTGGCTCAGGGGGACGGTTCAAACGTATGGGATCGTAGCTATTATCATTGCCCAGATTAAATAACATACGCTATTGTCAGCATATCTTCTGGACTAAAAACATGGAGATAAGTTTCTTGTTGTGTTAAAAAGGGGCATATCATTTCTAGAACTTACTTAACGCAAATTAGAAAGTATTGCAAAAGGCTGTTCATAAAACCTTTACAGAAAAGCAAAGCTAATTGCGTGTCCTTGGTTTGGCTTTCCTATTGTTTTTTTTTTCACTGGCTTAATTACTTCTACTTTTGCCGATAAGACGAATTGTAATTAATAATTTTAGATAATTACATGCCATAAAGAACAGTAATTAGCCATTAAATCACGGGCACAAAGCCAGTTATTCTATGCCGCCATCATGTTAACCACGCGCAACCAGAGCCGCGTATGACATTTAGGTCATCAGCGTTGGTTTATTAGACATTCGATAATTCTACAGCTCCATTTTCCTGAAGATAATTTTGTTTTATAATCTGCTGTTGCTTTGGTTTTTGCGTTGTTTTATTTTTACATTTTACATACGTCAAGTCAGTTTGATAAATTTAAGGAATTAATTCGTGTTTTCGCCACAGCTAAACCTTGCAGCGCCGTCATATGAGCCTTAAGGGAAATGCTCTTGAGTACGGCGTAACAACATCAATCAATCAACAATGTAATAAATCAGTCCACCATTCTGTACTCCACCACTTAATATGTGTTTACCATTTATTACCAAGATTAATATAACGTCGTTTATCCATACAAATGTCGTACACGTAGATGGTTACGCGTGGTTAACATGATTGCGCCATAGAATAACTGACTTTGTGCACATGATTTAATGGGTAATTTTTGGCTTAGAATGAATGAATGGTCGTTCCGGTTATTTAAATTTTGTTTACTTTTTGAACACTATTTCGGTTCGTATAGGCCACATACTGTATGGACTTTTCGATGGCCTTCAAAGCCTCTTACTGTCGTGACGATCAAAAATTATGAAAAAGTATGAATTTTGGCAGCTCATGCCACTTTAACGTCACTGAGTAGTTGGAAACTAACTGACGGAAACACAAAAAAAGCGTGTTTTATAGACTCTCAAAAATTCCAGAACACTCCGACTAACACGCATTCGAATAAAATTGAATATCTAAAGACTTGTCATATTCAAGGTTCGAGAAAGTTCCTCGACTTCAGCAATATAAATGCTAGTTGTTAACAGCCGTCACAGTGAGCCGGCAAACAAACAATAGGCGAACAAACAATAGAGTTTAACAAAGATCTGTAGACTTATACATGAAACAAAAAGATTTACAAAACAATCAAATTTTTTTACGGACAAAGACTCCGGTTTCCCCACTAACTAAACCCAGTAGCGCCACAATATAAGAGTGAGTGTGGCGTAAAACATTTATTGATCACCCCAAATAACCTGGACTTTATATGACCAGAGCCACGCGAGTCCCCAGACGCATTCACTCGCCGGATGCATATTAATCTATCATCACCAAACATTGATATTTGCACATTGAACCGAACCGACCGGAAACAGCCGAGTGTTTACGGTTTTTTTCTTTCTCTCCTCTTGCAAACTATTTTGTGTTTGCTTGTCTGCATAACATATTATTTCATTTTTCTTAATCTTCAAATTCATAAGCCCACGCGATCCAAGAGTTTCTGTTGCATGCTAGGTTCCCACGCCTTCCAGATCGAGTAGAACGCGGCTCCGTGTTCATAGAACTTGAATTGGAGGCAACGGTTGATTGATTGTTTGGTGTTTAACGCCGCGCTCAAGATTATTTCACTTATATGGAGGTGTTGCCAGTTTTATTTTGGGAGGAAACCGGGCTCGGGTGGTAACTGGCAACCATCCCACATAGGTCGTTCGAGTGAAAACACAGTCAGAACATTTTCCATTTTTTTGGGGTGGCTGGTGGAAGGCTGTTCGTATTGAGCGTCCAACGCTCTACCTACTGAGCCACTGAGGCCCCATCAGAGGCAACGAGATTCTCACTATAAGGATATTGCCCTTGTGGGCTGTATTTTAGAGTATTAGTTGTCTAAATACAATACATTACTTCAACGTTTTGTGAGTGTTGCAAATTAGAAAAATTTGAACATTAATCTGAAGATGGTCAACAACTCTTAAGAATAAGATGTCGAACAAGTCTTTTGAGTCAATATCTTAACAACAAATGATGTTCGAGGTTTTGTGCTCCATTTTAGGATATTTCCAATGGTATAAACCTTGAGGCACTTAGAGCCAAGAGGCAATGCATGAATGAATTGTCGGTGGGACAAAGATGCTGAGTGCTCCGGTAGATGATATCTCGAGTTATTTATTATACAGTTTTTGTATAACCTCGTCTTTGACAACATAACGTGCTAAGTTCTTTCGAGTGTTGATTTACAATTATTTACAAAAGCGTACATGTATCGAATCGATCGTCCGTAGGCCTAATGGCATCTGGTGCGCCGATGAAAGGGTTGAACCCAATGAAATATACGCGTAGAATGGAGGTCTCGTGGTAATTAACTCGTATCGAACGTCGCCGGCGTCAGTGAAAAGGAATTGAATGCTGATCAGCCAATTGAAATTAGCAACTATGTGAACTTCTTATTTGATATTCACATGAATGTTTAAAGTGGCATGAGCTGCCAAAATGTTGATATTTTGACGTTAAAACAGAATGTTGAAATTATCGGCTATTTTTCTCAAGACGTATAATTCAGAAGCTGTTTAGTTCGTCTAGTCTCGAGAAAGTACGAAAAAGTGTTGTTTTGAACTAACTTTGGCTTAGAATGAATGAATGGTCGTCCCGGTTATTTAAACAGGCCACAAACTGCATGGATTTTTCTCATTCCAACGCCAATCATTTAGTTTTTCGATTTTTACAAAGTCAGATCCAAACCAGCCAAAAAGACGTGTCCATTCCAGGTATATAGTTCATTGGTTGAACCATCCAGAACGTGTCGTAGAGAATGACCTCCATGACCCACTTATATGGTCGCTATCATTTTCTCATTTGTTTTATCCAATCAACAATAAATAAAGTGGACAAACTAGTCAGGTCTAAAACCGGAAAAGTTGATAACATTGTCGGCAACTACAGAATGTAACAAATTCATGTAAGGCCTGATTAATCCTTCAACTAAACACTAACTGTACATTGTAAGGTATAACAAGACAGCTCAATGATAAGCTCTGGTGTGATTAGTTCCTCTGGACCTGTATACACCATTAAAACTAAACAACCAACCAACCAACCAGGTAAGGTCTAGGCAGAAATATCCCTTCAGTATTCAATTTTCAGCGAAAACCTGAAGTAAACAAATCTATACATATTTAATTTGTCTGGTAATGCAACTTAGCCAATGGCTTGGATAAGAAATGACGTGCAGTTGCCTCATTGAACTACATATGACAACAAGCCACAATTAATTTGTCATTTGTGGTAATGTTAATGTTTCGACTCACAACACCTTCCATAACTTTCGCTGAGCTGTACCATGAAGTAGGGCCTTAAACAATCCATTGGGAGTATTTTAAACACAAATTTATAATAGGTTGAAGGTGGAATTTTTTATACTATTATTAGAAACCGCTGGTTGGGGGGGGGGCAATTTCCACTTAGTCCGTCTTATGTAAACAGGATAAGGCAGACCCAATTGCCAGATCTCCATGCACATAAACTGGTCTCATTCCACTTCTAAAATAATTTTCAGAAATGTCCAGAAAAATGCTGGGGCCAGTAAAAAAAAGAATAAAAAACACACTCACAAACATGGTAAGGATTGCCTAATGCTGCGAGGCTTTCTACTCCTGTCTTCAGCAAATCCAAAATATGCAAGGACCTCTTGGGAAAACATATCACATTTATCATACATTCAGACGATATATACATTACATGTATAACAGTTATTTTAGTTGAAAAGATTTTCCTTGTGTCCGTGTGTTTAAGTGTTAATAAATAAAACGAAAATGACGACAGTGTCATACATGTAGTTTATTTCAACTGAGCGAGAGAGCTGAGAAAGCCTTTGTCGGACGGAGAGACTATCGCTCTGTCTACTGACACCGACTTTCCAACCAATTGATCTTGAGCCTTAATGAAAATGGAAGAAATTGTAACTATAGATGGAATTCAATTCGAAGCACTTTGACATCCATAAATTTAGTATGATCGCCCCACCCGCACGCACACACACCTCCCACTGCTATTGTATAATAGACGCGGGTGAATATTTTTTTGTCGATATTAAAATAATAAATTTGAGATATATTAAACCAAGAGACAATGCTTGGATACATTTCCAATGGGATAGGCTACCTCTTCGAAATAAAATCCCCAACGAGAAGAAGAAACATGTGGAATTATATTGAAAATTGTTGAGTGAAAAGAGGACCACATCTCGGGTTATTTGCGTAAATGATCCACGTACACTCCATTGACAAGAGAAAGTGCTCAGATCTGTGTAGTCTTAATTCACAGTTATTGACAACAGTATAGACGTTGTGAATAAAACATCCCAATGTTAATAAAGTGTCACAATGAACAGATGAGTTCGTAGATAAAATCCTACAATTGTCCCTCGATCAATTATTCTATGACATGCGGTAGATCGCCATCACTTTGCGTATACTTGGTTCATGTGTACTGTTCTTGAGAAGAAATGTTCTGGATAACTGCAGAAGCATGTAAATTTACATATATGTAATTGGCTCAATAACAATGGTTTTGTTATACCGTTGGAACTTATCTGGCATTAGACTTGGGCGTGATCTGCCCGTGGCACAACATTTCAATCCCCCCCCCCCCCCCCCAGGTCGTTTCGAAATCATGCCTATTGAGAAAATCCCTCTTCTCACTTCAGTTGAAGATACCAAACACAAACGTACTGAATGATATAGCTCTTTTTAGCACAACTATAGAAACCTGTCTCCATCCATGGTTATTTTATCGAAGAAGATTTTCCCTGTGCCCGTGTGTCTACACATAAATGTTTACAGTGGTTTAATCTGTCATAATATTGATATTCTTTTCCTGAAAACAAAACGGTTCGTATAGGCCGTAGACTTTATGGATTTCCCTCATTCTAACGCCTCATTCCAAAGGCCGTAGACTTTATGGATTTCCCTCATTCCAACGTCAATCAGGCCTTCAAAGTCTCTTATACTGTCGGAACGATCAACAATTATGAAAAGGTGTCAATTTTGGCAGCTCATGCCACTTTAATTGCACTCTTTTATTGCTCTTAGGAATCTGACCTTTATTCTAGAAAACAGCGAAAATACACAAACCCATTGAAAAATGACCCAAGCCTTCAATGTCCCCAGAGCGTCTATTATCTCCGATTTTGGTAGTGGGTGTTAAAGAATATCACAGCTAATTGATTACTATCTGAAACCGGCGTGTTAGCTTTACCAAAAATACTGATGATTTGTTGCCAATTTATATCTTTTCCAGAAAAACAGAAGTTATAATTAAGCCTGTATTTGTGGACAAGTATATGACGTTGGGTTGGTGTGAATAGGCCTAAAAATACTAAATTTCTTCTGAACATTTACAGTTTAGTATTTGTTCAAACTCAAAACAAAACTACTAAAATTACCAAAATGAGCTCTGAAAAAAAAAACAGCAATATAATATCCAATCTTTTACAGGTGACCAATGAACAACTTCACGCCATATTTAACATATCTAAAACATGTTTGTTAAACAGGAGAAAATCGTTTTTAAATGAGGTTTAATGTGTCCCGCATACAAACGTCCATAACCAAAATTCCGTCAGAAAATACATGGACTGAATGGTATTCGAACCCGCGACACATCACCATGTATAATTAAAATCGGCCGATACACAGTCTTATGTACAGCTACAGATCATAGAAATTACGTTGAATATAGCATATCACCGTACACAATTTGAATAGCCGGGATGCATATTCCGATTTACAGTCTTTATTACTATTAAACACAGTCTTGGCTATATTCTAAATCAAAATAATTGTCACTAATACCAAAAGGGGACCAAATCGTACTGCTAATGTTGGTCATCGCAGTCAAACTATTAAATGATGTCATAATACGTTACTGCGTTTAGCCAAGGCCTCGTGACTCCATATTTATTCTCTTGGATTGATTGATTGGTTGATGATTTACGCCGCACTCAAGATTATTTCACTTATATGGCGGCGTTGTCAGGTTTAGTGGGGAGGAAACCGGGCCCATTGCCTTCGGTGAGTACCTGGCAACTCTACAACATACGGCGGCCAAGTGAAAAAAAAACACTTTCCATTTTTATTTGGTCTGTATGTTATACGAACCCGCGGCGCATCGATGGAAGGTCGGTATGGGACCTTTCTCTTAGAAACTGGACGTTAGATAACGTTCTGGAAGTAACTAACCAATACATAAGACTCAAGCAACATTTAATCAGACGAGACAATATGACAATTTGACATGAGTGTACAACCAGCTAGCTTATTTCTTTTAGATCACAAAAAGCTATTTTTCTGACAAAAAATCAATGAACGGAAGTTACAGATTGAAATTTATAGCCGGAAAGTTTCTAATAACAACCGTCTACCAGACTAGTATGCTCTCCAGGATTAATTTATCGATTCCCTAACGTGAAGGAGAATGTGAATGTGTCATCTTATTTAACCCAGTTTCTTTGATCGATTGATTGATGTTTTACGCCACACGCAAGATTATTTCACATATGGCGGCGTTGCCAGGTTTGATGGTGGGTAGGAACGGGCCCATTGCCCGGAGGAACCCCCCCCCCCCCCCCCCCGACCTTCGGAGAGTACCTGTCAACTCTTCCACATACGACGACCGAGTGAAAAATCCACTCAGAAACTTTTCTATTTTTTTTTTTTTGGTCTGAGTGTGATCCAAACTCGCGACGCATCGATGCAAGGTCTGTGTAGGACTGATGAGGGACGATCAAGTTTGTTTTTTTTAGATTACAGGCTGGCACACCATTCTGTGCCTGATTCTCTGACAGTAAGACAGCGAACGAGCGTATCTGGCAGCAGGTCACAGTTTCATTTTCCTTCATTTCCCATTTGCTGTAATGTTAATGTCTGCTCTCACAGCACCTTCCCTAACTTTCGTTGAACCAAATCCTTCCGTGTGGGCCTTTAACAGTCCTTTGACAGTATTTTAAGCACAATTTTTTCATAGGTTGAAGGTAGAAATTTTTCACTATCATTACAAACAGCAGATAGGGGTCCCTTTACAAACAGTCCGCCGGATGTAAACAGACCGAAGAACGCCTAACTACCAGATCTCCATCCACCTAAACTGAGCTAAAAAAGCTTAAAATTGTCATATCTCAGCTATGGGAAAACATATTTGAATTCTGTAAACTAGTGTGAAGTCTACTAAGGGTGTTAAGTATATGCGGACACATATCTCTCTGTGGCTTCCTCAACTAAAATATACTGTGCATTTGTTAAATTTTAAGATTGGTTGGATTACAAAATGGATAAATTCTACTCAAAGTCAGTCATACTGTGGCCAAATTTAAACAGCTTGAAAAAACAAGTGTTATTCTTGTATCCCAGGTTGCATTTAGGTTCAAAATTGTACTGGAAAGCTTAAAACCAGAGGAAGAAGTCCCCTGATACACGGCTTATTGTTGGGTTCCCCCAACACAAAACTCTGTTCAAAACTGCCCACAAGTAGGCCTGCCCCTGTATATAAACTTAATTATTAGCCTAGCCCAGAGAACAAAACTGCACCCAAAAAAGTCAAACAAGGGTCTAAAAAAATAATTCTGGGAAAATATGATTAGATTTAATAAAAAAATATACAAAAATAGGGGAATGGGGTAAATGTAAGGTCGGTTTATTTTTAAAAACAATTGATTCCTGCATTCTTGCAAGTGAAAATTGTGTAAGACACATGCAGGTACTGAATAAAATCAGGAAAGCCCAGGTCATGATATTCTGAGCGGTTTTATGCCAACTTTGAGTGTCTTTAGGCATGCTATTTGAGGCGAATTTCTAATGTAATGAAGCTGTGAAGCCATGCCAATAGTAAAATTACCTCTGGAAAAGTAGAAAGACTCTCATCCCCATTCCTATGATGTTTGAATCAGGAAAAACTACTCACAGGTAGATAAGCAGGGTGGTATTCTGTGTCTTTTGTCAAGGGTAATGAGAAAAGCAACCAAATTGTATGGCATATCATTGCAGAAAACGGTAAACTACCATATGGAAAAGTACCATTTACTTACAGGAGAAATTTAACTCATACTCATGTACATTACTTTGCCCCACAAAAATATCAAGAAATCAGTTTTTTGCAAATATTTTGCTAGAAAAGACATGAAAGATACATTTTCAGCACATCAAAACAGTACTCTAGGTCTTATAATGTGTTTCTAATAAGTTTAAAGTAACAGGCACAGTCTGGTGTTGTTGTACAGTGATCTATTTCACAAAATATGTCTTCAACCCATACAGGCGGGCGAGCGAAGACAGGCGAAGTTTTTTCCGACTGTGGAAACCTTTTACCAAACGTTCCTTGGAGTTGTCTCCCTTGACCTAACAATATTCGGGTCCCCAAGTTCAATTATTTTAGTCCAAAAATATGTATTTAAAATTTAAATGCCTACAATAGCCACCACCAAAGTCTATCACTATGCTTTATCTGCTAACAAATTCGCGATTTTTTATGAACAATAAACTTGATCACTTTGTTTTAAAGAGTTTAAGAAAATACAAAAATATATAACTTTAACCCAAAAAAGGGTAAATGTTTGAATCTCACCAGGTAGGCCTACTGGCTGAAGGTCGAATAGCCCGATTCCTTCCACTAAGTCTGGCAACGCCGACATGTAAGGAGAAAATCTTGAGTTTTGTCTCGTAACCCTGCCCAGGGCTTAGATGGTGGAAGAATAATACGGTCATTGGATCCCTGCATTATCCGACATTTTTGTTTCCCCAAATATTTCATTCTAATTTAGAAAATGAGTAATTTTTGACGATCAAGGTATGGGTACCTTTTTTTCTTCAACCTTTGATTATTTTGTCTCTCACATCGACATAAGCCGTCTATTGCGTATTGGAATCCCACTAAGTTGAAAAAAAATTCTGACGAGGTATGTGATTTTGGTCATCGAAGTCAAACTATTGAATGATGTCATAATACAAATTACTTTTATATGAGTCGGCCGTTACTTGCGTTTAGCCAAGGCCTTGTGACTCCATATTAATTCTCTTAGATTGAGTGATTGGTTGGTGTTTTACACCGCACTCAAGATTTTTTCACTTACATGGCGGCGTTGCCAAGTTTAGTGGGGAGGAAACCGGGCCCATATCCATTGACCTTCGGTGAGTACCTGGCAACTCTACCCCATACGGCGGCGGAGTGAAAAATCCACTCAGAATTTTTTCAATTTTAATTTGGTCTGAGTATGATTCGAACCCGCGCCGCATCAATGGACGGTCTGTATGAGACCATTCTCTTAGAAACTGTACGTTTGATAACGTTCTGGAAGTACCTAACCAATACATAAGACTCAAGCAGCAGTTAATCAGAGGAGACAATATGACAATTTGACATGAGTGTACAACCAGCTAGCTTATTTGGTTTAGATCACAAAAAGCTATTTTTTTTCTGACAAAAAATCAATGAACGGAAGTTACAGATTGAAATCTATGGCCGGAAACTTTCTAATAACAACCGTCTACCAGACTAGTATGCTCTTTAGGATTAATTTATCGATTTCCTAACGTAAAGGAGAATATGAATTTGTCATCTAATGTAACCCAGTTTCTCTCCTCGAGTTTTTCTTTGATTGATTGATTGATTGATTTATTGATTTATTGATTGCTTGATGTTTTACGCCGCACGCAAGATTATTTCACATATGGCGGTGTCGCCAGGTTTGATGGCGGGAGGAACGGGTCCATTGCCCGGACGAAACCCCCCGACCTTCGGAGAGTACCTGGCAACTCTTCCACATACGACGACCGAGTGAAAAATCCACTTGGAAATTTTTCTATTTTTTTTTTTGGTCTGAGTATGATTCGAACTCGCGCCGCATTGATGGAAGGTCTGTGTGGGACTGATGAGGGACGCTCAAGTTTTTTTTTTGTTTTTTTTTTTAGATTACAGGCTGGTACACCATTCTGTACCTGATTCTCTGAAAGTAAGACAGCGAACGTGCGTATCTGGCAGCAGGTCACGGTTTCATTTTCCTTCATTTCCCATTTGCGGTAATGTTAATGTCTGCTCTCACAGCACCTTCGCTAACTTTCGTTGAACCAAATCCTTTGGTGTGGGCCTATTGGCAGTATTTTAAGCACAATTTTTTCATAGGTTGAAGGTAGAAATGTTTCACTATTATTACAAACAGGGGATAGGGGTCCCTTTACACACAGTCCGCCGGATGTAAACAGACCAAAGCACGCCTAACTACCAGATCTCCATCCACCTGAACTGGTCCCATTCCACTTCTAACATCATTTCCAGACAGTAACTCAACCTCTGTCCTTTCATAAAAACTACAAAAATGCCCAGAAAAAAATGCAGGGGGCCAGGAAAAAATAATAAAAAAACACACACAAAAATATCTGGAACTTCTTTCGAAAACCGGAAGTCAGAAACTGTGACCTGTATCCTAACATAGGCCAGAAATTCTTTCAATCTTTCCAGATATTTCATTCTAATTTAGAAAATTAGTAATTTTGGATGATCAAGGTATGTACCTTTTTTCTAAAGTGTGTGAGTGTTTGTTTTTTCTTCTTCAACTTTTGTTTACTTTGCCTCTCACGTCGTCATAAGCCGTCTATTGCGAAATGGAATCCCACTGAGTTGAAAAAAAAATCTTACTAGGTACATGTATGTGATTGTGATTGTTATAGAGACGTTAATCCTGGCGATCGAGATTTAGTCCTGAAAGCAAAGGGAGGTAAGCCAATGGACACGATTACATGATATACTTCAAGAGTTGTCGCCCTTTTTTATAAATACACAAACCATCGTCCGAGTTTTCTTTTTTATTTTGTTGTTCAAATCTCGGCCAGGGCTGTAAAAACTTTACTCGTGTGTAAAAAGAAAAAAAATGAGCTGATTTTTTGCCCTTTGTCAGATGAATATGGAATTCAAGTAATCAAAAGATGGCGGTCTATAAACTGCACACATTTTATAATAAAGGATTACTGGGTAAAACGTGAAAAGTGACAGTTACGAGGCAAAACATAAGCATACACATTTAAAACCTCAAAAACGCTTTTTATGTACCTCCTCTATAGTTTTCGACCATAGGCTGTATGGCTTTCCCTCGTTTCAATGTCCATAGTTTGTTGCTTTTTAATGGACATCCAACCGTCGTATTATCTTGACAAACAGAATTTATGACAAATTACGCATTCTGTTACATGTCACTTTAAAACGAAAGATGCAATTGCTAATCTAAAGCCTGTATAACTGACCCTAGCCTTTATCTGAACTGTGGTTTTCAATTTACGTTTACCCACACAAACAAAACGCAAGCGCTACACATAACTCGTATTTAAATAGTGAAGGCCTACATTTATATTATTAGTAACATTTCTAACAAAATGAGCTCTCTTTGTCTTAACTACAACATTTTTGTCAAAACGAAATGTATTCAACCACGATATGTGACAGACGCTTACTGTGAAGCCTTACTGTCAGACTATCAAGGGTGCGTGGGGGTGATGTTGGGGGGGGGGGGGGGGAGTGTTGCTGGTATCTGCTTTTTTTAACCTTCAAATTGCTATTTAGCATGAAAAATCGCCGGTGTGTTATTTAAAATCAATTTGCAAGTTTAAGCACTCGTCTCTTCCGCGATAGCTTCGATGACTGGTGCCTGGGTGTCTGGCCATTGACCTGCAGGGGTCAGAGGTTGAGTAGCCTCCAGGTGATGCGGCCCAGTGTGATGTACAGTCTTTAAGGACGCGACTTAACAGCGACCCTTTGGTCTTACCGCCGAGCGCCTGGGCCGCGGACTAGCCGTATTCTCCAAGGTACAGGCGCGATAGGGGATGACTATAGCTTTCAAGAACGGTTAACGCCCAATGGCAATTTTCTCAGGAAGCCGCCCCGGGGGTGGGGGTGTGTCAGGTGGTAATACCTCTCTAGTTCACACGCTTAGTTGAAACTCACTTTTGACACGCTACACAGACACGTTTCTCTGACAGCCCTCTACCGGTGCCATGGTTTTACAATCGCAACACAATACACAAAAGGGATACCGCTTGAATTAGACTGTCAGATTAGGGACCTCGTTAAGACCACCATCACTGATGAGGTATCCCATTCCCTATCAGCAACTAACACCACAACCACCACTTTGAAGATCGGATGTTTTCTTGTGTCAAAAACAGAAATAACACTTGTCTTTTGGTAACTAAATCATTTGAAATTCGCATACATGTTTTGCTAAATATCACCAGTTTAAAATTTTATTGATTGGTATTTTCGACAAAAAAATCAGGTCATGAATTTGCGGTCTCAAAACCAAGATTTTTATTTCTCAAGATACATAAAAGCGAGATGTTTCTTGTTCAAATCTTGTCATTCTGAATTGAGCGGATCACAAATTGCGAAGATAGTAACACTTGATACCTACAATTAAAGTGGCATGAGCTGCCAAAATTCCCACTTTTTTCATAATTTTTGATCGTCACGACAGTAAGATGTTTTGAAGGCCATCGAAAAACTAAATGATTTGCGTTGGAATGAGGAAAATCCATACAGTGTGTGGCCTATACGTACCGAAAACGTGTCCGAAAAGTAAACAAAATTTAAATAACCAGGACGACCCTTCATTCAAAGCCAAAGTTAGTTCAAAACTATAGTTTGTCGTACATTTTCGAGACAAGAAGTGCTTGAGAAAAATAGCCAATAATTTCAACATTATCTTTTAACGTCAAAATCTCAACATTTTGGCAGCTCATGTCCCTTTAATACTTCGGCTCATTGCTCAATAAGCATATCTTTGTCAAAGACTTCATAAAATTGGGTCCCTCAAGCATTTATATTTAGTCCGTTTTTATTAACATTCTATACTAATTTTTAAATTACGGGACTTCCAATAACAGATCATTTGCCAAACCATTTATTCTCTTTATCCTCCACTTCATATTTTCAATATCTTGCTTCCACCAATGGGTCGCGGGTTCGATTCCCACTCAGTCCAAAAAATTGGAAAAATTTTCTGACTGGGTTTTCACTCGAACGACCTATGTGGGATGGTTGCCAGTTACCAACTGAAGGTCATGGATTTCCTCCGGACATAGAGCCCGGTTTCCTCCCACAATAAAACTGGCAACGCCGCCATATAAGTGAAATAATCTTGAGCGCGGCGTAAAACACCAAACAATCAATCAACCAATATCTTGCTGCTAGACGTTTTAATGCTTAGTACCATGGAAATATATATGTGTCTCATTTGTCTTATATAATGGCAAATAGATCTCTAAATATTCTGAGATCTCCCTTTGATTAAAGTGACATGAGCTGCCAAAATGTTGATATTTTGACCATAAAACAAAAAGTTGAAATTATTGGCTATTTTTCTCAAGACGTATAATTCAGAAGTCTTTTAGTGCTTCTAGTCTCGAGAATGTATGATAAAGTATTGTTTGTATTGTTTGGCGCTGAATGAATGAATGGTCATCCCGGTTATTTAAATTTTGTTTACTTTTCGAACACGTTACGTTTTTCGCTGAACGTCATACCTTCTTATTGCCTTGGCAATCATAATTTAGGGAATAACGTGAATTTTGGCGGCTCAAGTCATCCTACCTAGTGATCGACGTTTATGAAAACGCCATGTTTTTAGCAGATCATAGCTGAAAAAAATAATTTTTAAACGAAATTAGCTCATGATTGACTATTTAATGAAGAAGCCTGAATTAGAAGTGTAAATATGTGTCGAGAATGCATAAGTAAAAGAATTGTTTAGAAGCGTGTATCTCGTTCCATCAGAAAAAATATAGCGCAAGGATGCAAACATCGTTCTTTGTTGCGATTTTCACTCTAAAGACCATCGTCGGAATCAACGATTACAACTTATACCCAGGCTCAGTAACAGTCGGAACTCCCTTCGGCTATCTTCGCTCTCTACCGGTCGGCTTTGACACGCACGGACGTTTCAGAGTGGCTCAGTAAGTGAGCTTGCTGCGATTTTAACCCTGCTGTCAGAGGATGTCCAAAGACCTGCTCGTCCTGTTCCCCATATGAATTCCGCCATTTTGTTTAAAATCTTCTAGCTAGTCTCAAACTTACGGACGTATAGAAACGCATTTTTTTCTTGTACTTTTCTTGATTGCCACACTCTTGAATGTTGTGCCAATTCATAACACGTGATCATTTCCAGCATATTCCTTTCCTCACATTATTCTAAAATACATCTCACATTTCCAATATCCAATCATCATAATCTGACTGTCCCTGATTCAAGGGTTAGCATGGTACGCATTCGGAGCAAACTTCGGTCGCTGCCGCTCGGGTTTAACATTATTTCACGTATATCACTCGGAACATCCTTCGGCTATCTTCGCACACTACCGGTCGACTTTGTATTTCACGCAGGTAGATCCCCGAAGTTTCAGACTGCCTGATACATGTACCTTCTACAAATCCCGAGTGTGGCTATGAACGAATCTCATTTGTATACATGTAGGCCTATTGGCTATTTAAAGCGAAGTTTCACTTCACAAACGCATTTGGTTCACTTATACTATTATCTCGATGATTTGTTTTTATTTCAACGTGAGTCATTTTTTAATAAACTTCAAAGCATCGAATTTGTGTGCCAGTCGAATTTTATAAAACCGAGTGACACTTTGACATCTGACGTCAATGAAGGCATACACGTATAGGAGTCACTGCGGCTTCATCTAGCAGGTTTTTGTCTTCAAAATCGCTTGGATGTGTCTTAAAATTGCGGGCTTTATTTCATGTCGCAAGTTTTCGTGCCATGGTCCAATTACAAGCCCACAGGCTCTATATCTCAAATTACTCGCCCGGGTTTAGGCTAAGGTCTACTTATGCTAGAGTGAACCCCCTGGAGGCTAAGTGTGGAATAATTACCCTAAGGGGAGGGCCTCTGGGGTAACTTATCAAGAAACATGCCTAAGTCAGTATGGGCGATGGCTACCCATTGGGTAAATCAGATACAGGGGTGCTCAAACGTGTACACATTTTCCTTAGACATGCGGTTTTAAAGACATATTAAACATTCTTTTAAACGAAACGGAAAGATAGTCATCGCGTTAACCCTAAAAAGCTATGGGGGCATGAAATTCAAATTCCTAACTTCGGGTTGTCCCAGAGAAATGGAGTTTTAAATTTTTGTCAAGTCTAAGACCAGAATACTTGTAGAGATTTAGTTATCTCATGGACGAATCGAAACTATATTCGATTGACGAACAAATCTGCATGTAGCGGGAGCATATTCAAATTCCAAAATTTAAGTAGCTTTTTCCATTTTATCATGTATTCCAGGCATTTAAAATATATTTGGGTTTTCGACATAGGCCCTATTCTTTAGATACGTGTTATTAGAATCACGTTTATTTAGCAGGCTTCTGTGATACAACTTCTGAGATACAACTTCTTTAGCCGCAGAACTAAAGATATTTAGTAGGCTGACATAGTATTAATGTTCAATATTATTAGAAAATTTAAAACGATTTCTGGGGATATATTTCTTTGTGTTTGACATCCATGTAGTCAACTTCAACCATGTCAACATGAAATGCAATCGCCTTTCTCTTCAAGCAAAGGATATATTTTGATCAATACCGGCACAGATAAACTCTTTTTGACGAAAATATCCAAGCAGTTTGTGTTTTCAATTGTGCTAAAAGGGTGCGGGGGAGAGGGGGTGGTATGTCGTTTAGACCGCTATAGCAATCATAGGTTGTTGTAATAAACCAAAGCTCATGAGATTTCATTTAGTTGATGATAGACAGGCTTTATTTAGTAGAATTTTCTGGAATACTTTGTAATATATATTGACAAAGTTGTGCGGATTTTCAAAGTATATATCGATGTGCTAGCCGACACAACTTCAATAAACTTCGGCCCTTGTTTTGGGGTATTCCCGACTAATGTAAACACAGTTTTGTTTTTTGAGACACGAACTTGCTACCGAAATTGTAGTCCGGGTTTCTGACTCCAAAATGACTCGTTTTTTTTATTATACTGACGGTCGTATTTTAACGGTCCAAAATATAGCTGTCAGTACACAAGAATGGTTATTCAGAAGTCGGAAACCCGGACTACCGGAATTCATTGCTTGTTGACGTCACTTAGAAAATCAAATTACTGGCAAAGCATTTCGGGGGATTGAGGGATGTTAAAATAATTTTAAAATATGGCGGAAGAAATAATACTGTATCGAACAGAAGACGCACAAGGCGTAAAGTTACCGAAAAAATGTGTGGATAAATACAGGTTATGTCATCAATGTTTTCCCATAAAAGATACATCTTGTTAAGTACCAATAAACAAAATGGCGAACAGCTGAGGTACATTTTCCCCAGAAGGCTTTGCGTAATTCTATGTGACGTCATCAGGCTCAGCGGTATTTGAAGATAGTCTGACTCCCAATCTTACAAAGAAATCGCACAATGCCAAGAAATACAAGCAAGCAGTTGGTGAATAAGCAAATCAAGATATTCATAATTAAATTATACAGTATATCCTTTATTTTTTTACTGTAAACTGTTACGTCAAAATGAACAGCGTTCAGACAAAATTGGATGGTATCACAGAAAAAAAGTTATGAAACAATCAATCACAAAGACGCACTATCACATAGCAGCACAAAATGTCTAGAGACAAAAATATTAGGTCATGCAAAAATTTCTTATCACATATTAATTATGTTAAAGAAAATATTGAAAACAAGAAAATGTAACGAATTAAATAAATAGTTCTTATCTACAATGGTTTGTATATATTAATGTTTTATTATACAACCAGTATTCATTAACCAATGAAAGACTAGCATTTGTACCACGTGTCGATCATATATCAGTCGATATTGGAGCCGAAATCGATATTGGATAGTGCTATTGGATTTGGCGTCGAGTCCAATACCGACTTTCAAACCAACGGCGACTCGTACAATAAATATCCATATTGGATGCGAGGTCATATAATAACCTCATAATATTGCATTGTTTGACTATACGAGTCCATATTTTCACGTGATTGCATGCATAATGTCGCCGTTAGGCAGTGTCTTTCCCAATAAATATATAACAACGCACATTGAATTACAATGTACGTGTTAATTCAATGAGTGCATATTACTTAATTTCCCGTTCGCCGTTGACACCACATACAATTACAGAAATTTGCCATTTTATGAAAGTTAGTTTGCACAATAAAGTATCAATGGCGTAGGAGGTTGTAATCTGAATTTCTCAACGTCTTTTACAACTGAAGCTAACGAACGTATTACAGATAGAAAACGTCCTGAACAAAACTAAGATAGTCTTGCGGAGATTTTTCTTTTCTGGCTAAGGCCTGAGAGTTCGATGCCAGATGACGTCATAGGCCAAAACTGAAGCTAACGAACGTATTACAGATAGAAAACGTCCTGAACAAAACTAAGATAGTCTTGCGGAGATTTTTCTTTTCTGGCTAAGGCCTGAGAGTTCGATGCCAGATGACGTCATAGGCCAAAGGTTACGGGATTGAGGGAGTGAAATATCGGAGCATAAACCCGTCATCGGTCCGCCACAAATCAGAGAGTTGGTCGATGGCATATAATGGATAGTGTGATCTTTGGATTTAGGATTTGGTTTGTACGTTTCCAGTCTGGCCCGCTTTGTTTCCATTTTCACCGCTTCTATGGCTTGCTCGGTAGTCCGCTTTCGTTTACCATTCTGTTCCGTCGGTTCGATTAATTTACACTTCAGCCGGAGATTAGCGGAGGCTTGAGTGTTTTTCGTCGCCATCTGCGACAGCAGTCCGCTGGGGCCGTAAATGAAGTCCAAATAGCTCGGGTGTGAGCCGGCAGATGTCTGCGTAAATACACTGGGTACTTTGTTGATGTCATTCCAATCGGGTATACTGGTAGGGGTCGACGGGTTACGGTTGGGTGGTTGAATTCTAGCGCCTTCTGGCAAGTTTGCTCTCTCATCTGCTGGCGCTACTCCGCTGGAAACTGGAGACATGTCTACAAGAAATAAATAATAGATACGTCATTACACAATATTTCATACTCAGTGAATTGCTAATTCCCAAAACTATTCAGACGTGTCTGGAACTCGACTGAGCATAGGCTATATAAATAAAATGAAAGGCTTTTTTAAAATCGGTCGATATCATGCATGAATAGTTCAGGAACTAGAAGAAAAAAAACGTTTAAAATTACAGAACTTTTAAAAACGAGAAAATTATTTTTAAATCCATAGCGAAATCGACAATAGCTATAATCCCCAATATAAAAAAAATTAAAAAGTAATTACTTATATAGAAACCGCGTTCTGTTCGCATATACTGTAGGATCAATTCCCCTCGGCTCTGTAATACAATATACAGACTGTCATTGCTCAAAGCCTCGTTGAAATTGTACCCAGTTAGTTGATACTCGCAAATGTCATCCGAGACAAACTTATAGATAGTTGATGGTTAGTAAAGACAAGCCATTTACGTGTTATCACGAGTAGACCCTGTCCGTCTCCGGGCGATTCCGATAGCTCCGCCCATAGACGAGATTCTATCATTACGTCGCTTATCCGTGTTACGTAAACGAGGCTATGGCGGTCTGACTTCGAGGTCTAGAGTTCACGGAAACACGCGATGGATATGAATAAACCATACTCCAACGTTTGCTGAATGTTTGCTGTAATACAATTTTGATGTGATTTTAGGCTTTATATCTCGATTTCGGCGTGCCGTCTTTAATAGATTTAAATTATATACTGATTTTTCAACGATATTCAACAGTAATAATTTAATTCCGCGATGTTAAATTTCAAAAATTAACGCAAAAACGTCAGTGAGCTTTTGTGAAGAGACAAATAAAACTGCGAAATTTGGAATTTTAACTCACCAAGTTTCATCTGGTTTCGACGTTTTGCCGATCTTGTCCGTTTGGATTTTGCTTGAGTGACGATATCATTGCGAGTTCGGCTGTTGTTTGGCACCGCTGTAATTTTCTCTGTAGATTTCGATTTTGACAAATCAATAGGCATACTGTCTGTGTCAGCCTCTTCTAATTTGGGGCTGGGTTTGATGGCAATTACCAAAGCAGGGTGGCGTCTTTCTGTCTTGTTTGTTAAACCAGGAAACTTCTTCTTGTTAATGGTATATTCCATCTTCGTTTCCACGTTCAGTGGCTTGAGATACTGCGCTGGAATCATGTTATATGGAACTATCATGATAAAAATCCAAACAAACAGTAAAATCCGTTTAGATGCAAATTCTGGTTACAGAACAGAATCTAGTCCTTATATCCACAGAGTATGGCTCCAAAGCTTGTGAAAAATATCGTCAACTCTAAGTCCATTGACGACGAATGGCCGTTAGGGAATCCACCTCCAAGCTATGTAAGTCTAAATAGTCATATGTTTCTCTGGGTTAAATATCCTTAGAGCAAGTCTATGTGAGCTTAGCTTACATGCGTTCGTTCTAGATGTGTTTATGCTTCGTCTCTCGCTTTCTTGGGTCAGACTGACCAGTGCCACTGGACGAATCAATTTATATGGTCGAGCTGTCAGTGGAAAGGAAACCTCACCAAAGCAGCCGTGTGAAGAGCCAGTAATTATAGACGGTGTTAGAGGTCTGTAGAGGGGGAGCACTTGGCAGGGGGAGATGTATACCAGCGTAACCCCACCGACCCGATCCAATAACCGCAGGGAGGGGTGGGTTTAAGGGTGACCAGCACGTCAGTCCGCGTGCCGGCTAGACGGTCTGCTTCCCACACCATTCCAGCCGCTATTGTTGATTTATCAGACGGCTAGTCGAGCACTGGACAATAGTTATCGATCCGGGTGTCATTAGTTCGAACAAAAGCTCGCGGTCTACCTGAGTCTGAGAAACAAATGGTCGCCATGTTCCTTCCCAGATTTATGCCCACTCGAGGCGCCTTAATTGCAGAATAGATGTAATCCCGACCATTTAGTACAAACAGCACGCTTTCCTTGCGATTTCCAAAGACATGTCGCCAGGTCTGAAAGCTTTGCATTTTGATAAGAGCCGATAAGAGTGACAAGGCGGATAGGCTCGAAGTCTTAAAGACGACCGAGTTCTCACCGGCTGGGCGAAGTCTGAAATGTTAAGTTTGGAAACGGATCGGAGAACGAACTGTCGCCAGATTAGACTCGGTTCAATGTCTAAAATAATCCGTTGAGAACTATATCTCCTAAATTCTAATTAAACGACGACGTATCAACCGCAGGATTAATTCCAGGGAATATTACTCTGGAAATAATCTTTAATTATTTATTTTGTAATTTAAGATTTGTTTAAGACTTGTTGGATACCCTCATTAAAACTAGTTAGATCCGAAAGTATCTACGGACTAAAACTTAATGGTGGAGTTTTCAATCTCAAAAACTTTGTTTTACAATTGAGCAAAAAGTATAGGACAAGTGCGAACGGAAATTGTATTTAAAAAGATAACAGCATTTAAATAACCGGGACGAAAGTTCATTCAGTTAAACTCTACGCTTCATTTAAGCTTGTACAAACCTTAGAACTAAAAAGTGTCGAATTTTTATTTCTCAGCTGATAATTTCCAAGTTTTGTTTCAACGGGAAAATGTCGGCAATTTGCCGAATTTTAAGCGGATTTAGTTCTTTTAAAGCAAAATTGTCATAAAAATAAGACGGTTTGAAGTTCATTGAAAACCTAAACGACTGATATTGGAATAAGGGAAATCTTTAACAGTGCTAACCTTCGAAATAGAAAAAAAATTCAATTAACTTGGGTGAACGTTCATTCGTTTTATTTCTACGTTATAGTTCATAGCACTATTGCGACGTATATTTTTGGTTTTTTCTCTAGCTCTAAAAAGTTCTAATTTGTATTTTTTAAGAAAACACAGCCTTATTTTGTTTTAAAATGTCAACATTTTTAGCTCGTGCCAATTTAACGTGCAGTGCGCATCCTTCCCGGTTATTTGGATTATGTTGGTTAACTAGTTTTTTTTGTTTCAACATCAATCTTTTAGTTTTTTTAAGTACCCTTGAAACTTAAAGTGACATGAGCTGCCAAAAATCACACTTTTTTCATAATTTCTGATAGTCACGACCGTAAGAGGCTTTGAAATCCATACAGTGTGTGGCCTGTACGAACCAAACACGTGTTCGAAAAGTAAACAAAATTTAAATAACCGGGACGACCATTCATTCATTCTAAGCCAAAGTTCAAATCAATACTTCAACGTACATTTTCGAGACTAGAAGCACTAAAACGCTTCTGAATTATACGTCTTGAGAAAAATAGCCTTTAATTTCAATATTCTGTTTTTACGTCAAAATATCAACATTTTGGCAGCTCATGCCACTTTAATGATGACTGATGACGAAATAAAAAAAAATATCTGTAACCAGTACGAACCGAAGATGTGTACTTATAAAAGACAACAAGTAGCCGTGATGTATATGAGCTCATTTTGGGAGGTTTTGTTGCTAATAAAAACTACCAACACAATTTTCCCGATATTTGGCAGCTCATGCCACTTAAAGCAACAGAGCTTGGGAGTACATGTAGGTGGTACTCCAATATACGTAACGGTATGGTCGACTCTACTGCCAGCAATCATCAAACAATCAACAGGGTTGATTGAATAATGTTTAGCGAAACTTCACCGTGAGAAAATATTCGCTGAATTCACATTTTTAATCAATCGGGAATATTTTCCTCGTATCGATATTTGATAATTGCAGGCTGGTCGATATGAACATGTGCTGTTGAGTACATGGGGAGGCCGTGGGGCGGGGCATACGGCTGGGGTGACAATTAATTTGGTGCGAGCGAGATGTCACGAATTTCCTCTGCATTTTTAAATGGCCCTGTCGCTTGACGGTATCGCCTGCAGAAACATGGGGCAACTTGGAAACCTCAACGAACGATCTATTTTTATTTGACATTCCAGTTCAGTAGCCATTAACTTATCGGCAAATATTATCTGCCATAATACATTAATTCCACTGATTAGTTTAACGTAATACACAAGTTGGAGCCTGTGTTAATACGAAAAACAACAGATTCATATTGACTCAAAATTTCGGCATTTATTGTACCATCATCAGGAGTGAATGATGGTATAACAAATGCCGAAATATAGTTAACAAAGATTTGTCCTTCAGTGCCATTTGGGTTATGAATTTATACATGTATATAATGGTCGATATTTAACTCACCTAATGTTTAGGACATAAAATGGTTTCTTAAAATGGCATTGGTTAAAATTCATACTTGTCTGATTGTCTTAAATTCACTCAAAATTCATCGAAAACTAAATCATTTGCGTTCAAACGACGTAAATCCATACAGTCTATGGCCTCTACAAACCGACTTTGTTAAAAATCCATTAGTTCCACTGATTAGTTTGATAAGAAGTCTATTTAGGGTTAGGGTTCGTGATGATGTTATAAGTATATGCAGGTATAAATGCCGAAATATTCAGTCAATATCAAATTGTCGCATTTCGGGTTAGCACTAAATTCTTTCAGTTTGCGCTTATTTTAAACACTGCTTCAAGCAGGTAGGCTACATTTTCGAAAACAATACTAGAATCTGATAATTTCAAAATTTTGTTTCAACGGAAACAAATATGATCATTTTGAAAGCTCACAGATGAAACTTAATTTTTATAGAAAATCTATCATACATGAAAAGCTGCCTTTCGTGACGAATATGCCGGATTTCAGAAAAGTCATTCCTGTACGTAAAATCATCGTACTCAATTTCAATTTGTACATCGCTATATTCGTAAAAAAAATTACAAACGAGGGCACCCGTTTTGGCAAATAAATTCCGTTAACACAATATCTCTATTATTTTATAATATTTGTATCGTATCTCATTTTTACGCATGGAATTTAATTCGGCCTCTATATACAAAACCTCCATCGATGTTTAGACTCTTATGTCATCTTTTTTCATGCCATAGTACATGTGTCCTTTTTGTTTTTCCAAATAGTCACTCAAAGTAGACTGTCTACACAAGTTATTCTAGACAGTGGGGGCAATTTATGTCACGACATTTGTTACGTCTCACGCAGACATCGTGCAACACATGGCGGTTTTCTGTCTGGACACCACAAAATCGCCAACAACAGACGTTTAAAGTGGCATGAGCTGCCAAAATTCACACTTTTATCATAATTTCTGATCGTCACGACAGTAAGAGGCTTTGAAGGCCATCGAAAAACTAAATGATTGGCGTTGGAATGAGGAAAATCCATGCAGTATGTGGACTGTACGAACCTAAACCGTGTTCGAAAAGTAAACAAAATTTAAATAACCGGGACGACAATTCATTCATTCTAAGCGAAAGTTAGTTCAAAAACAATACTTCATCGTACATTCTCGATACTAGAAGCAATAAAAAGATTCTGAATTATACCTCTTGGGAAAAATAGCCGATAATTTCAACATTTTGTTTCAACGTCAAAATATCAACATTTTGGCAGCTCATGTCACTTAAAAGGCGAGAAGAATAATTGTTATTTACATATGATACATTAATTAAAAGTCAGCCATGTTGATTGGAATTGCACTTTCAAAAACATGTATTTGAGGTGCGTTAAAGTGACATGAGCTGCCAAAATTTGTGTTTCTTTTTTTATTTTGGTGAAATAAAAGGAATTTTCGAGAGAAAAAAAAAATTATTTTTTCATCTGTTCCCGAAAAAGTGTGAATAGGTGACTTTCAAGGGATGCAAATCTCATCTTAGCGTAGTGCAATCCAAGTGTAGCGTTTTTGAGTAATAGAAACCTATAATTAGAATGTGCACCCCATTTATTCAAACTTCGTTTGTTACTCGCGAGCATCTTCCATACGTAGGCCTAAAAGGTACCGTCTCAGCAACCTTTTGTTTGTTTAAACAACAATCATTTATTTTTCTAGTGAGTATAACAATTTTGGTCGTCACCCAAAATGGGTTGAAGAATTTCTGCCAATTTTCAAGAAAGTGTAATCCCCTAAAAATAACGGGAATGCTATTTGTTTTACAACGAAATTCACACGTTCGAGAAACGTTTGAATGTTTGCAGTTTCCGCCACATAGGCCTACATTTCTGAGGGTTGTGTCTTATGAAAATCAGTTTCAATATATTCGATGTTTGTGAAATATATCCACATTTTAGACCTCGTGTCATTTAACTGAAAAGAAAAACACTCAGTAAAATTAGATGCGAACAAGATAACTCGGAATGTTGATATATTTTGTTTTCCCAACGGTTGTCTTTAATTCCTTTAAGTCAGGTATACTGACGAGTCAAAGAACTTCCGCTGTTTAGGAACACCCGCTATGGAACCGATGTCTCACGGGGAAATGGTCAACCACCTGCCGGTAACGGATTATAGCTAACCGTGAGAATGAAAAATCAAGGTGCCGATAGACGATCTTTGTAGGGAAACAGTTTGTTTGCAGCACATTTAACCTTTCTAAAACAGCGTACAAAATACATAGATCATTTTACATTGCAAATCCCGATCTGAAGGTACGAGAATATGGTATGAATGTAGAACATATAATGATTTTGTATAATACAATAGCAAAGTAACTCCAAATAAATTGAACAAACGCACATTAAAAATATCAATATTTTTATAAATGTATATTTGTCCTCTTGAGGAGAATTGAGATGAGAATTTTTGTGAATGTTTGAATCTTCATTTAATACGTGACAGTTTGCACAAGAAATGGGATTTCTATTGCGTTTTATTTTCATATTTTTTCCCATACTCTCGCGATCTTTTCATTTTGCTGTCCTTTTCATTTTGTCGCTTAGGCCTACTTCATTTTTTTCCGATTCGACCATTTTGTGAAATATTTTTTTCATAATATATATACAAACATATATTTTTGTTAGTGCATCAACTTGTATTGTGTACAGAAAATGGCTATCACTACTATTGAAAATTTATGGGCAATGCAATTAAATGAAATAACATGCCCCGTACACAACAAATGGGAGAAGGGGCACAATTACCGCCGAGCCTGATGACATCACATAGATTTACGCAAAGCATTTCGGGTAAAGTGTGTACATCAGTTCGCCATTTTGTTTACAAGTACTAGGCAAGACGTCACTTTTTTGGAAAACATTGATGACATTACGTGTTTTTATCAGCGACTTTGCGCCTTATTCTCGTCAGTATTATTCCTTCCGCCATTTTTAAAATTATGTAAACATCCCTCAATCCCCCGAAATACTTTGCTCATAGATTCAGAAGTACATTCAGTTGGGACATGTTTCGAATTTACACCTTTACGTCAAAAAAGTTCTGACAAGTTCGGAATGCTTTGTAAAAACACATTTTACATTAATACCACTAACAGTTACACCTACATTACGTAGTTAATGTGTTGTTATATGTCTAGTTCAACTTAGCGTGTATGATTGTCTAGACACTAGACGAGATAATGACCGTGTCCATTCCTTCACCAGTGGATTACTTGTGGATTACGGAGATAATCCATTGCTAATCCCAATAATCCTCTTACAATGATTTGAGTGTATATTGGTTAACTGTACATGTGTTGTTTGGTGGCATGAACAATTGCAGAAAATAAAAATAAAAATATATCATTGAATACTGAAGCCATTGTGTATAGGGCCTACGGATAATGAATTATTACAGTGTTACTCACATAATAACTATCACGTTACCACAGTCTCAGTATTTGAAGATACGTTTTTTATATTTTACACTAGAAGATTTTTTTCCAGATTGATTGATGTTCATGCTACACTTTAAGGGGCATGAGCTGCCAAAAATGTTGATATTTTGACGTTACAACAGATTGTTGAAATTATTGGCTATTTTTCTCAAGACGTATAATTCAGAAGCCTTTAAGTGCTTCTCGTCTAGAAAATGTACGATAAAGTATTGTTTTGAACTAGCTTTGCCTTAGAATCAATGAATGGTCGTCTTAATATAGGCAATTGCCTGTTCACCAATCCATTTCTTTAAGAAGAAATAAATATTGTTTAAAACAATTGTCGTCCCGGTTATTTAAATTTTGTTTAGGCTACTTTTCGAACACGTTTTCGGTTCGTACAGGCCACATACTGTATTAATTTTCCTCATTGCAATGCCTCTTACTGTCTTGACGATCAAAAATTATGAAAAAAGTGTGAAGTTTGGCAGCTCAAGCCACTTTAAGACTTTTCTAATTATATTGCGGCGCTGTCCGATGTAACGGGGGATGAAACCAGACTCTTTGCCCTAAGGAAACCCCCGGCCTTCGGAGGGTGTCTCACAATCTCCCCACACAAGTTCTGAATACTTTGTAAAAACACATTTTAGATTAATACCACTAACAGTTACACCTACATAACGTAGTTAATGTGTTGTTATATGTCCAGTTCAACTTAGCGTGTATGATTGTCTAGACACTAGACTAGTCAATGACCGTGTCCATTCCTTCACCAGTGGATTACTTGTGGATTACGGAGATAATCCATTTCTAATCCCAATAATCCTCTTACAATGATTTGAGTTTAGATTGGTTAACTGATTGTGACGTCTGATAGCATGAAAAATTGTAAAAACTCAAACTATCCAAGCCATTGAGTAATGATAATTAACTATTTCGTGGTGATTGTCTGCATATAAAGCGTGGTTGAAATAATGAATATCACGTAGGCAGGGTTTCCGTATCTGAAGTTATGTTTCTTCTGTTTTACACCAAACTCATCATATAGACCTACTTGTTTTACATGTATATATTCATGTTGTTTTCTAAGAAATAACTTTGGGTGAAAAATTATGTTTAATTTCGGGTAAAATATCCATCTGGCTCGAAACGGATTCCAGCCATTTTTTTCCAACTGGACTCTCAAAAGATTTTCCACTGAATGTGGGAGATTTCCTACCGACACAGAGTCCGATTTCCTCCCCACGAAAGCTGTCAACGTCGCCATAGATTATGACGTAACATATCAATCCATTTTAATATCTTTATGAATCCAGTGTCATTCTGATATAATCAATTTCACAATTCATTGATTGATGTTATATGGCGGCGTTGTAAGGTTTAGTGGGGGGAGGAAACTGGGTTCATTTCCCGGAGGAAACCCCCGATCTTCGGAGCGTACCTGGTAACTCTCCCACGCACGGCGATGGAAGGTCTGTTTGGGACTGAGGGACGATCACTCTAACCAACTGGACGACCGATGCCCCCAATTACCGCCCAGCCTGATGACGTCACATATAATTACGCAAAGCTTTCTGGGTAAAATGTACCTCAGTTCGCCATTTTGTTTAGCAAGGTGTTACTTTTTTGGAAAACATTGAAGACATAACCTGTTTTTATCCACACATTTTCTCTGGTAACTTTACGCCTTTTACGTCTTCTGTTCGATACAGTATTATTTCTTCCGCCATATTTTAAAATTATTTTAACATCCCTGAATCTCCCGAAATGCTTTTCCCGTAATTTCCAAGTGACGTCATCAATCAATCGGTCAATTCCTTGCTAAGCATTGAATTATTACTCCTTCCAGAAAAAAATATTAAAAAATCAGCAAACGCTTTTCTTGGCATTAGCTAATATACATCTTTAGAATAAATTATTTTTTTGCAATATTTTATTTTCGTTTGGTGGGTGCACATGTTTTTTTTTAAAGGGAACGCCGAAAGCGATCAAAATAAATACATGTTAAAATGTGTGCTATTCCACTGCTGTTAATTTAAAATTGATGTTTCTCATTGTTTCGCTTGTGAGAATTGTCTTGTAGTTTGGCCATGGACGTTTTATACACTTCTCTGCCAAACAAACTGAAGTTACATTCCTGGGTGTTTGTTGCGCCTCTCAGACAACAACAGGTGTAACAAGGAACCCTCCAAATAACTATAGAGAAAGATCTTTTTAAGCAGAATTAGTGAATTGTTCGTCATTTTTATTATGAAGTGAAAAACAAGAGTTTTGGGTGTACGTTATGGTAGTTTTTAGAAGCAGCATAAACCCTATCCTAGCCCGGATTATCGGCGACTGGTATTAGATGGCTGCTAATGTGTTTTGTCGAACACAGAGAGAGAAAAAAATTCGGCAGAGCCCAGATTTCTCGGCTAACCATATCCCGGCTATTGGAACGTAGCACACATTTTCGGTTCATAAGGGATAGTAGCTTCACTGATGTTTTTTTATTTCAACGTCAATCCTTTACTTTACTGCTAAAACTCAACTTTTCGTGAAAATAAGAATTAATGAAAAAAGTAATAATAATTGGCAGTTTATGCCACTTTAAATGTACTTTTTATGGAAAATTAAAATGCGGTCCTTCCACGGAGACTGTTTACTTGTTATGTTATTACCAATCGTGAGGTATACAAAAAATAGAAAACTATAAACAAAAAAATTAAGGCGGTATGTACCTTAAAACACGATCAAGTGACTAGCAACACCTTTGTCATATATTAACACAAAGGCTATGCCATACAGTGGTCATCTCTGCCCCCCCCCCCCCCCCCCCTCCCCTCGACATCTTAACGCTTGTAGCTTCTGTCTATAAATTAATTGCTGCTAGACGTCTGTTTAAAGGGATGTTCAATGGTTACAAAGGATGTGGTGACAACTTTACCCTTTCTGAAAAACGACAACCGCTACATGCAACTAATTGCTCGACAGACGAGGCAAGATAGGTGTGACTGAAGTCAATAACAATTGGTGTAGTTGGCATCTACGTCGTTAACACTTTTTACGTCCGTACAGTTCACTCTGAGTCTAAGCGGAGACAAAATATCACGAATTTTATCAGCTAAAACTAAGAGATATATTTTGGTTGATACAGAATTTTGAATATTTTTGCTCCTGTCCGTCGTCAACCTAAGGAAATAACATAGATTTAGTTATTTACAACAATTTATGGGGTATAAAGGTCTAAATGATATACCTCTTTTTAATACAATTAGAAACTTGTCTCCATGGTTATTTTAGACAAGAAGATTTTCCCTGTGCCCGTGTGTTTTAGTGATCATAAATACAAATAATTTGATTGTTGAGATTTGTATTAAACATTTACTGGCTATGTTCTGCGCAAGAGGTAAATTCTCCGATTTGTTCTACCGTTTTTTCAATTACACATTCGTAAAACGTTGAAGCGCTTTCTGGCATTTGATCATTCCATATGTCTTGCCTAAATATATATCCCAACAAATGAACCAAACTCTGAGCGAAGGAACAGCCATTGCTTATATAAATAAAAGGCCATATATAAATTTAAAAATTCTATTTCTGCATCGTATACCACTTAAACATTGTTATTATTGAATCTCTAAAATTTTGAGGAAAATCTTTAACAGACGATTTTTAATCATTTTAAGAAGATTGTCTGAAATTAAATATGGATTATCTTAATCTATAAATAATCCACTGGTGCAGGAATGGTCACAGTCATTGACTCGTCTAGGGGCTGTTTCTAGACACCGGCTTAACTTTGCTCTTGGTCGTAACTTCATGGCAACATATACCTTCCACATTACGTTACGGCCAGGTGGAAAGTTACATCGGTGTCTAGAAACAGCCCCCAGCCCACTGGGCCCTGTCTTACAAAGTTGTCTTAAATTACGTCTGACGTAAATCAGTGTTAAAGCTATAGGAACTTACGCCCTAGTCGCAACTGGACCATGTTGTAGGCCTTAATGTCGTAAGGTGACAGTCTAAGGCTGTTTTGGACAACTTTGATCATATCATACTATAGGCTATGTATAGTTTTCCATTACGCTTACTTCTATATAAGGCAAAGAATTACTTGTGGATAACAACTCTCTGGAGTGACGACGTTTCGGTGTTGTTCTCACATCTATATAAATGTCGTCACTCAATAAACCAAGAAGTTGTTACCCATAAGTATTCCTTCATCTTATTGTAACCATTAACGTTCTAAATGGCATTGACAGATTCGCATGAAATCTAGTTAAATCGCTGGATGTAATTTTTTTCTTGAATAAATCAAATAAAAAATAGTAGTTCCTTTAAAGGGGCATGAGCTGCCGAAATTCCCACTTTTTTCATAATTTCTGATCGTCACGACAGTAAGAGGCTTTGAAGGCCATCGAAAAACTAAATGATTGGCGTTGGAATGAGGAAAATCCATACTGTAGGTCCCCTGTACGAACCGAAAACGTGTTCGAAAAGTAGCAAAATTTAAATAACCGGGACGACCATTCATTCATTCTAAGCCAAAGTTAGTTTAAAACAATACTTTATCGTACATTTTCGAGACTAGAAGCACTTAAAAGCTTCTGAATTATACGTTTTGAGAAAAATAGCCGATAATTTCAACATTCTGTGTTTACGTCAAAATATCAACATTTTGGCAGCTCATGCCCCTTTAAGCATATAATGGTGCATGCTATATTTGTCTGTTCGATCAATTGATTGATTGATTGATGTTTTACTCAGCACACAAGATTATTTCTCTTAATATTTGGTGGCGTTGCCAGCGTTAGTGAGGGGGGGGGGGCTATTACCCGGAGGAAAGCTCCGACCTTCGGCGAGAACCTGGCAACTCTTCCACATACTTGTGTGTTCGAAGCATACGAGATTGACGGTCCTTCGGGATTGAGAATGCGTATCCATGTCAGAACATGTATTCTGTGCCCCTCGATTTTCGCTATTTCGGTATTTCAAATTTTTGAATTCGTTATAGAATTTGGTGTTGAAGTGTATTCCCTCGAAAAGATCATATGCATTGAAATACATGTAGTTGTAACGTTTATTGAAATCAGAAAGAAATCACGGGATCCATTACAGAAAAAAAAGAACACATGGCGAACAAGTCCTTTGGAGTCAAATAAAGTCTCAATAAAAGATCTTGCATGCAGTTTCGCTCCTGTTAGAATGTGTTGTAAGATTAATAAAAACAGTTTTCAGAAATCTAGCTGACAATGCTTGAATCTTACTCCAGATATCGTTTACCAACCTGGTATTTGTTTTGAATCGGAGTTTGTTTTTGAAGAAAGCTTACCCAAACTTTCAAAATTAAAAGTATGAAGAGAATTTTTTACAGGAACAGTGAGATCTTATAAAGATGAGGTTTTCAGATGACTTTTGATAGAGCTTTCTTATGTCAGCTTTAGTTCGCTGCATGTCTATAGTTTTATTTGGGAATTCTTTTTTTATGACGGTTATGTGAATTGACCTTCTTTATTCCCCCCCCCCCAACCCCCCATTTCAATTTCAACTTGGAACAAAGAATCATGTCCCATGCCTAAGACTTTATCGATATTTTCTTAATTTATTTAGACAATCGTTTATTTTTATGAACACCCTTGTCTTAAATATTGGAGTTTATTAGAAAAAAGTGCGAATTTTTTGAATTTATACCGCTTTTTAAAGTGGCATGAGATGCCGAAATTTACACTTTTTTCAAAATTTCTGATCGTCACGACAGTAAGAGGCTTTGAAGGCCATCCAAAAACTAAATGATTGGCCTTGGAATGAGGAAAATCTATACAGTGGCCTGTACCAACCGAAAACGTAAACAAAATTCAAATAACCGGGATGACCATTCATTCATTCAAAGCCAAAGTTGGTTCAGAACAATACTTTATCGTACATTTGCGAGACTAGAAGCACTTAAAAGCTTCTGAATTATTCTGAAAAATAGCCAAGAACTTCAACATTCTGTTTTAACGTCAAAATATCAGCATTTTGGCAGCTCATACCCCTTTAAATAACAGAGGTGAAGGCCCACGATGGAGTTTCCGACTGAGCAGCATGTATCATGCCACGGTTTTCCAATGACGTCATCAAAATAACATATCAGTTGCTAAGTGTAACCGACATATGTTGTTTGTTTCCATAAGTGTTAATTTTATCTACACCGTGCTTCATATGAATACGTCATTTGTCTGGAGCACTGCAATCAACAGCAGATGGTTACGGGTATATGTATAGAGTACAAACAGCACGGTTTATATTAGGTTAACAGACTCGGCTCTTCCCGTGTAAATAATTCAAACTTCTACAATTTGTTTTAAAACTGTACATAGATTCTTTATACTGCAAGAAATAAACGGTGTCATTAATGAATATTTCTTAATATATGGCTGATTGAGTGATGCTTTACACCGCAGTGAAGATTGTCTCATAATGGTTTAGTGGGGGACGAGGGGGTCCAAACCAGGCTTTCTGCCCGGAGGAAACCCCAGACCTTTGGCAGTTAGGAATTTCCGGAAGGGCTACCCAGTACCTCTTAAAGGTCGTATCATTTCTCCTGCTAAAATATTTTAGCTTTGGTCACAATAACACCGGCCACGAGAAAAGATGTCCCTTCTGCCAAAACAAATGGTAAATTTTCTCTCTAATGTAGCTGGTGTCCATATATTCATCCCCCAAATGTACCTCGGTTATCACAGAATTTGGTATACCGAGATTCTAGCTATGTACAGTTATTTATGTTAGGAGGCAGTTCAGATGTATGAGATTCATTCTTATGTTCCACCAATGAGTCGTGGGTTCGAATCCCAATCAGTCCAAAAAAATTGGAAAATTTTCTGACTGGGTTTTCACTCGAACGACCTATGTGAGGTGGTTGTCAGTTACCACCGGAAGGTCGTGGGTTTCCTCCGGGCATAGAGCCCGGTTTCCTCCAACAATAAAACTGGCAACGCCGCCGCAAGTGAAATAATCTTGAGCGCGGCGTACAACACCAAACAATTAATCAATCAATCATTTTTATAAACTTCAAAAACTTCATTTTTAGGTTGAAATAAAGACAAAATGTGGCAAAAACATAATTGGTCGGATTTTATATATTTAGTATGCTGAGTAACTCTTAAAAAGCCAATATTGTGAACGAATGATTGGAAATGTGTTTATGGAGTAAACAAATTATAACAAAATACACATTTCCTTATAAATCGAAAAATAACAACGAACTTTGGCTCAGGCAGATGCTTTTTGTGCATCAACAAATCCAGAAGGCGTGATAATCTCCTATGCCAAATAAACGGGGCAATGGATCTTCCCTTCCTTCACTCAAGTTTAGAGGGGGCAGGAGGTACTTGGATGAAATCCAGTTATTTAAATCTGGTTTAATTTTCGGACATTTTTCCGGGTCGTACAGCGAACACACTGTATGGATTTCCCTCGTTCCACCGTCAATCAATTAGTTTTTCGATTGTCGCAATACCCACTTATTCACGTATTACAATTACAATTGGTCGAATGTTGGTAGCTCATGTCGCTTTAGTCCGGGTTTCTGACGCCAAAATTACTATCTTCTTTTATACCGACGGCCGTATTTTGGAAAATACGACCGTCAGTACAAAAAAACAAGTTATTTTGGAGCCGGACTAATGCCGCTTAAAGCAAATCTGCTGGGAACGGACAAAATAAGAAGAGTGTCAATTGTTACAGGCGTTTTGTTGCAGTCCCTGAAGTGGCCTTGACTATATCAAAATTTATGAATTCTCACTACCAGAAGCAAACAGTTGGAAATAGATAAACGATTTACGTTAAAATAAACTTACATAGACTTATAGGGAACGGAATTCCCCAAAATATATGTTTTAACAGCATTTCAAAGGATTCGCTTACCCTTGAAACACTTTATTCCAGCAGATTTTTTTTTTCGTTGAAAAATAGTGGCAATGTGCTAAATTGGTTTCAGATAAATAGATAACACTACGACTGCCTTTGGCAAGTTTATGCATTTTAAAATATTCCTTTTCAAATTCAATGATTTTTCGACATAGAATATTAGCAATGATGTATTCATTTGTTTAAAGTAGCATGAGCTGCCGAAATTCTGACTATTTTCATAGATTCTGATTGTCACGACAGTAAGAGGCTTTGGACATACATCAAAAGCTGCCTTTCGTGACGAATGTGCCGGATTTCAGAAACGTCATTTCTGTACGTAAATCATCGTACTCAATTTCAATTTGTACATCGCTATATAAAAAAATTGCAAACGAGGGTACCCGTTTTGGCAAATAAATTCCGTTAACACAATATCTCTATTATTTTATTATACTTGTATCGTATCTCATTTTTACGCAGGGAATTTAATTCGGCCTCTATATACAAAACCTCTCGATCGATGTTTAGACTCTTATGTCATCTTTTTTCATGCCATAGTGCATGTGTCCTTTTTGTTTTTCCAAATAGTCACTCAAAGTAGACTGTCTACACAAGTTATTCTAGACAGTAGGGGCAGTTTATGTCACGACATTTGTTACGTCTCACGCAGACATCGTGCAACACATGGCGGTTTTCTGTCTGGACACCACAAAATCGCCAACAACAGACGTTTAAAGTGGCACGAGCTGCCAAAATTCACACTTTTATTATAATTTCTGATCGTCACGACGGTAAAAGGCTTTGAAGGCCTTCGAAAAACTAAATGATTGGCGTTGGAATGAGGAAAATCCATGTTGTATATGGACTGTACGAGCCTAAAACGTGTTCGAAAAGTAAACAAAATTTAAATAACCGGGACGACAATTCATTCATTCTAAGCGAAAGTTAGTTCAAAACAATACTTCATCGTACATTCTCGAGACTAGAAGCATTAAAAAAGCAATAATAAAAAGCTTCTGAATTATACGTCTTGGGAAAAATAACCGATAATTTCAACATTTTTTCATCGTCAACATTTTGGCAGCTCGTGTCACTTTAAAGGCGAGAAGAATAATTGTTATGTACATATGATACATTAATTAAAAGTCAGCCAAGTTGATTGGAATTGCACTTTCAAAAAAATGTATTTGAGGTGCGTTAAAGTGACATGAGCTGCCAAAATTTGTGTTTCATACATTCTGCTTGTTCCCATTGGAATTCAACATGTCCGATGGACTTTAAACCCCGCGACAGCAATAGGCCTATTAGTTAAAACACATTGGTTGTGCCGTAAATCCCCATTGAATTATTTTAGCGATGTTATTTTCGTCTAAAATGCGGATGCAATTGTAAACGTTTCTTTTTTGATTTTGGTGAAATAAAAGGAATTTTCTTGAAACTTGGAGGGTTTATGGTATTACGAAAAACTAAACGATTGTCGTTGAAATATGAAGAATCGATATATATCTGGCTTGTGCAAAAACGAAATAGTGATAGAAATGTCAACAGAATTTAAATAACGGCGAAGAAATAACAATTTCGATGGATTTACAAACTATCAAAATAGCATATAATATGAAGTTTGTAAATTTCTTTTAAAGAACTTATCGCGTCACCTTTCAAATACCGCTGGGCAATGAGCCCGGTTTCCTCTCCCCCCTAAACCTGGCAACGCCGCCATATTAGTGAAATAATCTTGATTGCGACGTAAAACATCAATCAATCATTCAGTTTATGCCTATAAAGTTAACATGAAAAAGCTTCTAATTTGCATTGAGAAAAAAAATCTAAAGTTTAAAAATTTTTGTTTTCGCTGAAAGATAATAAAATTTTGACAGACCCTGATCAATCGAGTTGCTATAAAAAATGGTTGCATTTATACCCTGTACTTAGCGAATATAGCTGTGCAATTAATGGACCAAAACCTATTAACCCGGCAAATATTGAAATCTTATAGTTTTCAAACACCATATTAAAGCGAATCGACTTTCCATATTTTCGAGAGAAAAAAATGTGTTGTTTTTTTTTCATCTGTTCCAGAAAAAGTGTGAATAGGAGACTTTCAAGTGATGCAAATCTCATCTTATCGTATAGTGCAATCTTAATGTAGCGTTTTTGAGTAATAGAAACCTATAATTAGAATGTGCACCCCATTTATTCAAATTTCGTTTGTTACTCCCGAGCATTGTCAATACGTAGGTCTACAAGGTACGGTCTCAACAACTTTTTGTTTGTTTAAACACGATCATTTATTTTTCTAGTGAGTATAACAATTTTGGGCGTCACCCAAAATGGGTTGAAGAATTTCTGCCAATTTTCAAGAAAGTGTAATCCCCTAAAAATAACGGGAATGCTATTTGTTTTACAACGAAATTCACACGTTCGAGAAACGTTTGAATGTTTGCAGTTTCCGCCACATAGGCCTACATTTCTGAGGGTTGTGTCTTATGAAAATCAGTTTCAATATATTCGATGTTTGTGAAATATATCCACATTTTAGACCTCGTGTCATTTAACTGAAAAGAAAAACACTGAGTAAAATTAGATGCGAACAAGATAACTCGGAATGTTGATATATTTTGTTTTCCCAACGGTTGTCTTTAATTCCTTTAAGGCAGGCATACTGACGAGTCAAAGAACTTCCGCTGTTTAGGAACACCCGCTATGTAACCGATGTCTCGTGGGGAAATGGTCAACCACCTGCCGGTAACGGATTATAGCTAACCGTGAGAATGAAAAATCAAGTTACCGATAGACGATTACTGTATAGGGAAACCGTTTGTTTGCAGCACATTTAACCTTTCTAAAACAGCGTACAAAACTTACATAGATCATTTTTACATTGCAAATCCCGATCTGAAGGTACGAGAATATGGTATGAATGTAGAACATATAATGATTTTGTATAATACAATAGCAAAGTAACTCCAAATAAATTGAACAAACGCACATTAAAAATCTCAATATTTTTATAAATGTATATTTGTCCTCTTGAGGAGAATTGAGATGAGAATTTTTGTGAATGTTTGAATCTTCATTTAATACGTGACAGTTTGTTTTTTTTTGGGGGGGGGGGCGGTTTGCACAAGAAATGGGATTTCTATTGCGTTTTCTTTTCATATTTTTTCCCATACTCTCGCGATCTTTTCATTTTGCTGTCCTTTTCATTTTGGCGCTTAGGCCTACTTCATTTTTTCCGATTCGATTCGGTCGACCATTTTGTCAAATATTTTTTTATAATATATATACAATCATATATTTTTGTTAGTCCATCAATTTTTATTGTGTACAGAAAATGGCTATCACTAGGCCTATTGAAAATTTATGGGCAACGCATTTAAATGAAATAACATGCCCCATACATGACAAAGGGGCACAATGACCGCCGAGCCTAATGACATCACATATATTTACGTAAAGCATTTCGGGTAAAGTGTGTACATCAGTTCGCCATTTTGTTTACAAGTACTAGCAAAGACGTCACTTTTTTGGAAAACATTGATGACATAACGTGTTTTTATCAGCGACCTTGCGCCTTATTCTCCTCAGTATTATTCCTTCCGCCATTTTGTAAAAGTATGTAAACATCCCTCAATCCCCCAAAATGCTTTGCTCATAACTTCAGAAGTACGTTCAGTTGGGACATGTCGAATTTACACCTTTACGTCAAAAAAGTTCTGACAAGTTCGGAATGCTTTGTAAAAACACATTTTAGATTAATACCACTAACAGTTACATCTACATTACGTAGTTAATGTGTTGTTATATGTCCAGTTCAACTTAGCGTGTATGATTGTCTAGACACTAGACGGGTCAATGGCCGTGTCCATTCCTTCACCAGTGGATTACTTGTGGATTACGGAGATAATCCATAGCTAATACCAATAATCCTCTTACAATGATTTGAGTGTATATTGGTTAACTGATTGTGTTGTTTGGTGGCATGAAAAATTGCAAATAATAAAAATAAAAAATATATCATTGAATACTGAAGCCATTGTGTATAGGGCCTACGGATAATGAATTATTACAGTGTTACTGACATAATAACTATCACGTTACCACAGTCTCAGTATTTGAAGTAACGTTTTTTATATTTTACACTCGATGATTTTTTTTTCAGATTGATTGATGTTTATGGCACACTTAAAGGGGCATGGGCTGCCAAAAATGTTGATATTTTTACGTTACAACACATTTTTGTAATTATTGGCTATTTTTCTCAAGACGTATAATTCAGAAGCTTTTAAGTGCTTCTAGTCTAGAAAATGTACGATAAAGTATTGTTTTGAACTAACTTTGGCTTAGAATGAATGAATGGTCGTCCCGGTTATTTAAATTTTGTTTACTTTTCGAACACGTTTTCGGTTCGTACAGGCCACATACTGTATGGATTTTCCTCATTCCAACGCCAATCATTTAGTTTTTTCGGTGGCCTTCAAAGCCTCTTACTGCCGTGACGATCCGAAATTATGAAAACTGTATGAATTTGGCAGCTCATGCCACTTTTCTAATTATATGGCTGCGCTGTCCGATGTAACGGGAGACGAAACCAGACTCTTTGCCCTAAGGAAATCCCCGGCCTTCGGAGGGTGTCTCACAATCTCCCCACACATGGATTTTTTTAAAGTTTGTCTTCAATACCTGTTAACACTGCCATTTAAATCATATAATCTAGAATGCGGCGTAAAATACCAATCAACCAATGAAGGCACCGTTTTCGATAACTTTGTAAAACCAGTGTCATAATTAAATCAGTATTTTACAATGATTTTCTTTTCTTTTGAGAAAAGGGCGTTTTATTTTAAGGAGACATGCAGGGAGAAGCCCAAATAAAAGCTGCTTAGCTCCAATGGTTGATTGATTCGTGTTTTACGCCGCACTCAAGCGCTAATATGTCGGCGTTGCCAGGTTTAGTGGGGGAGGAAACTGAGCTCATTGCAAAGGGAAAACCCCTTCGGCGAGTACCTGGCAACTCTTCCACATACGGCAACCGAGTGAAAAATCCACTCAGAAATTTTTCAATTTTTATTTTGTCCGAGTGTGATTCGAACCCGCGACGCATAGATGGAAGGTCTGTGTGTGACTGAGGGATGATCCTTCTAACCCACTGGACCACCGAGGTCTGTGTGGGACTGAGGGACGATCCTTCTAACTCACTGGACCACCGAGACCCCTTAGCTCCAATGGACAATTGCATATTAAATATTATTTGGTAATTCCTTGTTTCGGTTATGTTTATGAGAATTGCCTTGTAGTTTAACCATGGGTGTTTTATACACTTCTCTGTTCAAAAAGCGAATGTTTGTTGTGTCTGTCAGACAACAACAACAAGAGTAACAACCAACTCCCTAAATAACTCTTTAAAGTGACATGAGCTGCCAAATATAGGGAAAATTCATTAAAACAGAATTAGCTAATAGTTCGTCATTTTTATTAAAACGTAGAAACACGTGACTTGGGCGAAAGAAATTGAACATGGTAAAGTTGAGACATGTCGAATTTACACCTTTAAGTCAAAAAAGTTCTGACAAGTTCGGAAAACACATTTTAGATTAATACCACTAACAGTTACACCTACATAACGTAGTTAATGTGTTGTTATATGTCTAGTTCAACTTAGCGTGTATGATTGTCTAGACACAAGACGGGTCAATGGCCGTGTCCATTCCTTCACCAGTGGATTACTTGTGGATTACGGAGATAATCCATTGATAATCCCAACAATCCTCTTACATTGGTTCGAGTACACATCGGTTAACTGATTGTGATGTCTGGTGGCATGAAAATTTTTAAAAACTCAAACTATCCAAGCCATTGAGTAATGATAATTAATTATTTCGGGGTGATGTCTGCATATAAAGCGTGGTTGAAATAATGAATATCACGTATATGCACGGTTTCCCGTATCTGAAGTTATGTTTCTTCTGTTTTACGCCAAACTCATCATGACAAGGAACTCTCCAAATAACTCTTTAAAGTGACATCCGCTGTTAAATATATATAGACAAAGAGCTTTTGAAGCAGAATTAGTGAATTGTTCGTCTTTTTTATTATGAAGTGAAAAACAAGAGCTTTTTGTTGATACCAATCCGGAGGATGTACGCTAAGGTATTTTTTAGAAGCAACTAAGACCCTGAAATGCGCTCATACATCTCGGTTATTGGAATTTAGCACACATTTTCGGTTCGTACCGGATAGTAGCTTCACTGATATTGGTATTTCAACGTCAATCCTTTACTTTACTGCAAAAACTCAACTTTTCTTGAAAATAAGAATTAATGAAAAAAGTTTATGTCACTTTAAATGTACTTTTTATGGAAACTTAAAATGCGGTCCATCCATGGAGACTGTTTACTTATTATGTTATTACCAATCGTAAGGTATACAAAAAATAGAAAACTATAAACAAAAAAACTTTGGCGGTATGTACCTTAAAACACGATCAAGTGACTAGCAACACCTTTGTCATATATTAACACAAAGGCTATACCATACAGTGGCCATCTCTGCACCCCCCCCCCCCCCCTCCCCGATATCTTAACGCTTGTAGCTTCTGTCTATAAATTAATTGCTGCCAGACGTCTGTTTAAAGGGATGTTCAACGGTTACAAAGGATGTTGTGACAACTTTACCCTTTCCGACAAACGACAACCGCTACATGCAACTAATTGCTCGACAGACGAGGCAAGATAGGTGTGATTGAAGTCAATAACAATTGGTGAAGTTGGCATCTACGTCGTTAACACTTTTTACGTCCGTACAGTTCATTCTGAGTCTAAGCGGAGACAAAATATCACGAATTTTATCAGCTAAAACAAAGAGATATCTTTTGGTTGATACAGAATTTTGAATATTTTTGCTCCTGTCAGTCGTCAACCTCATGAAATATCATAGGTTTGATTTGTTACAACAATTTATGGGGTATAAAGGTCTAAATGATATACCTCTTTTTAATACAATTAGAAACTTGTCTCATAGGTTATTTTAGACAAGACGATTTTCCCTGTGCCCGTGTGTTTAGTGATCATAAATACAAATAACTTGATTGTTGAGATTTGTATTTAAAATTTACTGGCTATGTTCTGCGCAAGGGGTAAATTCTCCGATTTTTTCTACCGTTTTTTCAATTACACATTCGTAAAACGTTGGAGCGCTTTCTGGCATTTGATCATTCCATATGTCTTGCCTAAATATATATCCCAACAAATGAACCAAACTCTGAGCGAAAGAACAGCCATTGCTTATAAAAAGAAAGGTCAAAATGATATACCTCTTTTTAATACAATTAGAAACTTGTCTCCATGGTTATTTTAGACAAAAATATTTTCCCTGTGCCCGTGTGTTTAAGTGATCATTAATATATATATTTAAAAATACTATTTCTGCATCTATTTCTGCATCTACCACTTAAACATTGTTATTATTGAATCTCTAAAATTTTGAGGAAAATCTTTAACAGACGATTTTTAATCATTTTAAGAAGATTGTCTGAAATTAAATATGGATTATCTTAATCTATAAATAATCCGCTGGTACAGGAATGGTCACAGTCATTGATTCGTCTAGGGGCTGTTTCTAGACACCGGCGTAACTTTGCTCTTGGTCGTAACGTCATGGCAACATATACCTTCCACATTACGTTACGACCAGGCGCAAAGTTACGACGGGCGTAAGTGTGTCGAGAAACAGCCCACTAGTGTCTAGACCACGATTGACGCCATGTTGAACTAGACTTATAACACCGCATTAATCTCGTAAGGTGACAGTCTAAGGCTGCTTTGGTCCCATCATACTAGGATATGTATAGTTTTCTTTTACGCTTACTTCTATATAAGGCGAAGAATTACTTGTGGATAACAACTCTCTGGAGTGACGACGTTTCGGTGTTGTTATCACATCTATATAAATGTCGTCACTCAATAAACCAAGAAGTTGTTACCCATAAGTATTTCATCGTCTTATTGTAACCATTAACGTTCTAAATGGCATTGAAAGATTCGCATGACTTCTAGTTAAATCGCTGGATGTAATTTTTTTTTCTTGAATAAATTAATTAAAAAATAGTTCCTTTAAGCATATAACGGTGCATGCTATATTTGTCTGTTCGATCAATTGATTGATTGATTGATGTTTTACTCAGCACACAAGATTATTTCTCTTAATATTTGGTGGCGTTGCCAGCGTTAGTGAGGGGGGGGAGCTATTATCCGGAGGAAAGCTCCAACCTTCGGCGAGGACCTGGCAACTCTTCCATGTACTTGTGTGTTCGAAGCATACGAGATTAACGGGCCTGCGGGATGGAGAAAGCGTATCCATGTCAGCTTATGCTCTCTGTGCAGCTCGATTTTCGCTAGTTCGGTATTTCAAATTTTTGAATTCGTTATAGAATTTGGTGTTGAAGCGTATTCCCGATAGGAAGGTTGATATGCATTGAAATACACATAATTGTAACGTTTATTGAAATCAGAAAGAAATCGCGGGATCCATTACAGAAAGAAAGAACACATGGCGAACAAGTCCTTTGGAGTCAAATAAAGTCTCAATAAAAGATCTTGCATGCAGTTTTGCTCCTGTTAGAATGTGTTTTAAGATTTAATAAAAACAGTTTTGAGAAATCTAGCTGACAATGCTTCCATCTTACTCCAGATATCGTTTACGAACTAGCTGGTATTTGTTTTGAATCGGAGTTTGTTTTTGAAGAAAGCTTACCCAAACTTTCAAACTTAAAAGTATGAAGAGATTTTTTTTTACAGGAACAGCCTGAGAGCTACTAAAAATATCTTATTAAGATGAGGTTTTCATATGACTGTTGATACAGCTTTCTTATGTCACCTTTAGTTCGCTGGATGTCTATAGTTTTATTTGGGAATTCTTTTTTTTAGGACGGTTATGTGAATTGATCTTGTTTAGTCCCCCCCCCCCCCCCCCTCCTTCCATTTCAATTTCAACTTGGAACAAAGTATTATCGATATTTTTTAAATTTTAGACAATCGTTTATTTTTATGAACCTCGAACACCCTTGTCTTAAATATCGGAGTTTATTAGAAAAAAGTGCGAATTTGAAAATTTGAAATTTAAACCGCTTTTTAAATAACAGAGGTGAAGGCCCACGATGGAGTTTCCCACTGAGCAACATGTATCATGCCACGGTTTTCCGATGACGTCATCAAAATAACATATTAGTTGATAAGTGTAACCGACATATGGTGTTTGTTTCCATAAGTGTTAATTTTATCTACACCGTGCTTCATATGAATACGTCATTTGTCTGTAGCATTGCAATCAACAGCAGATGGTTACGGGTATATGTATAGAGTACAAACAGCACGGTTTATATTAGGTTAACAGACTCGGCTCTTCCCGTGTAAATAATTCAAACTTGTACAATTTGTTTTACAACTATATATTGATGGGCGAGGGGGGGGGGGGTCGAAACAAGGTTATATGCCCAGAGGGAACCCCAGACCTTTGGCAGATAGGAATTTGGAATTTCCGGAAGGGCTACCCAGTACCTCTTAAAGGTCGTATCTCTTCTCCTGCTAAAATGCCCCCCTCCCCCCCCCCTCCCCTCCTGGAAGGCCGCATCGTGATTCCGCTATAGGAATTATGTAGACTTGTTAGTCACTGCCTTTTACAGTGTAAACTTAGTTATACAGACCACTGTGACGTCAAATGAAACCGGTGTTAATAACCCATAACGTAATGAACACTATTCGAGCATGCGTTAATAATTTACAGACTTTGGTATATACAATGTAAACAAACTACAGGCTTGATGTAATAATTATAGGATATATTTCACTGTCGGCTCATTTTTTTGTTTTGGTCACAATAACACCGGCGACGAGAAAAGCTGTCCCTTCTACCAAAACAAATGGTAAATTTTCTCTCTAATGTAGCTGGTGTCCATATATTCATCCTCCAAATGTACCTCGGTTATTGCAGAATTTGGTATACCGAGATTCTAGCTATGTACAGTTATTTATGTTAAGAGGCAGTTCAGATGTATGAGATTCATTCTTATGTTCCACCAATGAGTCGCGTGTTCGAATCCCACATCCCACTCAGTCCAAAAAAAATTGGAAAAAAATTCTGACTGGGTTTTCACTTGAACGACCTATGTGGGATGATTGTCAGTTACCACCGGAAGATCGTGGGTTTTATCCGGGCATAAAGCCGGTTTCCTCCCACAATAAAACTGGCAACGCCGCCGCAAGTGAAATAATCTTGAGCGGGGCGTACAACACCAAACAATTAATCAATCAATCATTTTTATAAACTTCAAAAACTTCATTTTTAGGTTGAAATAAAGACAAAATGTGGCAAAAACATAATTGGTCGGATTTCATATATTTAGTATGCTGAGTAACTCTTAAAAAGCCAATATTGTCAACGAATGGTTGGAAAAGTAGGCCTTTAGTTATGGAGTAAACAAATACACATTTCCTCATAAACAGAAAAATAACCACGAACTTTGGCTCAGGCAGATGCTTTATGTGCACCAACAAATTCCGAAGGCGTGATAATCTCCTATGCCAATTAAACGGGGCAATGCCTTACGTTGTAAGGATCTTGGGGTACTTGGATGAAATCCAGTTATTTAAATCTGGTTCAATTTTAGGACATTTTTCAGGGCCGTACAGCGAACACACTGTATGGATTTCCCTCGTTCCACCGTCAATCCGTCAAATTAGTTTTTCGATTGTCGCAATACCCCCTTATTCTTGTATTACAATTACAATTGGTCGAATGTGGGTAGCTCATGCCGCTTTAGTCCGGGTTTCTGACGCCAAAATTACTATCTTCTTTTATACTGACGGCCGTGTTTTGGAGTCCGGGTTCACTGCAATCAAAAAGCCGGAGTTGGCTACCCGTTCAGAGGCGGGTAGTATGTGGTCCGATTTAGACGAAGAAATACCGATATAACCTACTCAGATCGTGTTTAAGCGGTCATAATCACGTTCATGGATAATTTCGCTACCTACCATTGCCTGATATGGACGAGCAGGATCGACCAGTAAACATTTTTCTTCCCCTGAATTCACTTTTGCCTTCTCCAGTCCCAAACTCTCCGCCATTGACGACGTAACACTGTTTAGCTGACTCCAAAATACGACCGTCAGTAAAAAAAAAACAAGTTATTTTGCAGCCAGAAAACCGGACTAATGCCGCTTAAAGCAAGTCTGCTGGACACGGACAAAATAAGAAGAGTGTCAATTGTTACAGGCGTTTTGTTGCAGTCCCTGAAGTGGCCTTGACTATATCAAAATTTATGAATTCTCACTACCAGAAGCAAACCGTTGGAAATAGATAAACGATTTACGTTAAAATAAACTAACATAGACCCACAAGGAACGGAATTCCCCCAAATATATAATTTAACAGCATTTCAAAGGATTCGCTTACCATTGAAACACTTTAATGCAGCAGATTTTTTTTCGTTTAAAAATAGCGGCAATGTGCTCAATTGGTTTCAGAGAAATAGATAGCACTACGACTGTCTTTGGCAAGTTTATGCATTTTAAAATATTCCTTTTCAAATTCAATGATTTCTCGACGTACAATATTAGCAATGATGTATTCACTTGTTTATGCGTTGTGAGAAAGGCTCCGACGTTTATACATGCTTATATATATATATATATATGCTTTTTCCTACAAAAAGTCCACAACTACCATACACCTCTCACCCCCCTCATATCCCCCACCCCTACCTTCTTTAGAGATCAACTATCAGCATATGTTTCTATAGAAATAAAGTAAAACTGTTTGTATATCAAGAAAGCCATTCCCTTTCATTAATACATCGTCGCATGGTACAATTAAATTTGAGAGCAATTTAATGTGTATTTTATTTGAATATCGCGTGGAGCGGAGTCAATTATTTAGTAATTACAAATATCCGCGGTGGACTCGCGCGAAGGTGACACGGATCGCGAGACACGCCTCTTCCGCTAAATACGTTAATGGGCTACATGCCAACGTGACAAGGCGTAGATAAACCACAGAAAAGGCAAACCTTAGAATAAAACTGACATCTGTTATGGCTGGATTCTTGGTTAAGATTTCGAGATGGCGTGATCTCGATGGATTGACAAGACAGATTGATAGATGCCGGATACGGACTCGGACTGGGCGTTTGTACCGATTGGGCTCATCCATCTGGGAGGGAGGGTGCTGTTTCTCAAAGGCTTTTCGCCCGACTCAAGTTTAAAGCAGCTGTCGTCGCAACATATATCTTTAATGTACGATCAGTCGCAAAGTTACGATGGGTTGAGAGGCTATCCGTCCTGCCATGAGATCTTTCATTAAAAGATCATTACATAATACAATAAATACTAAGAGAATTTTAACGCGTATAATCTATTTAAATTGCGCGTGTAGTGAAACCAATTAATATGCAATTATAGAATTCTTCGCTTTGGGACACGCATAATACTAGACACGCCTTTTCCGTCGAATGCGGTAATTGGTGACATGCCAACGCGAAAACTTTATATAAATTCAAGAATTTATACAATATAGCAACAAAGTAACATAGCTAGGTATAGGTTGATTGTTTGATTGTTTGGTGTTTTACGCCGCGCTCAAGATTATTTCATGCACTTATATGGCGGCGTTGCCAGTTTTATTGTAGGAGGAAACTGGGCTCTATGCCCGGAGGAAACCCACGATCTTCCGTTGGTAACTGGCAGTTAGGTATAGGAGGAAGGGTTGTAGTTTTTTCCAGAATGCGAGATTGCACTGGATTGGTTTCCTCCCTATTTGCAGACCAGGGACTGGGTCCTGTTTCACAAAGCGGCGTAGATGTATTTTTTGCGTAACTTTCTTACTAACGTATCTCTACAGTATATATGGGTTGCTATTGCAGTTACGTGAAAATTTACGCTACGCCGCTTTGTGAAACAGGCTCCAGACCGACTATGTACGCTGTCAAACAAGATTATCCCACCTTTGGAATCGTTATTTGCCGACAGCACGCGTACAAGGCGTCTCCGCGACTCCATCTTAGCCGTTGAATCCCGAACAACACATCCTCTCGAGACCTCACTTTTTACGATTGAGAACAATCCCGTCAACACCGCCATGTAAGTGAAATAATCTTGAGTTAAAAAATCAATCCATCAGTCAATCTAATTAATACATCTCAAAGCCTTTTAACTAATAATTGATTTACCCATCGCACGGATCTTTTAACTAAAAACGCATTTATCGCGATTTCAACGGCCTCGATATATATATCTTCGCTCATGGCCAGGCTGCTACTCTTCCTCTGTTTTCCATTGTGTGTTGTAATTTAGAATAAAATGTGTGGATATATAAAAAAAAGACCAAATGCCATAAAATATAATTTTTAAGATTGATGCAATTGAGAACAATTCGAAAACTGAGCCGAATATTTCAAACACCGTGGCGGACTTCCGATAAATCTATTAAATACATCTCTCACATGGGATACTGATTGCTCAGTCAATTGATTGATGTTTTACGTCACACTCAAGATTATTTCTCTTAATATATGGCTGCGTGCCAGAGTTAGTAAGGGGCGCGGGGGGGTCGGGCTCATTGCCCAAAGGAAACCCCTGACCTTCGGCGAGTACCTGGCAACTCGTCCACATACAACGGCCAAGTTAAAAATCCACTCAGAATTTTTTGAATTTTTGTATGGCCGGAGTGTGATTCGAGCCCGCGCTGCATCGATGGAAGGTCTGTGTGGGAGTGAAGGACGATCGTTCTAATCCACTGGGCCAACGAGGCCGGGCGTCCCTAATAATTGATCTATCAATCGTTAGATTTGTCTTCGCTCGGATCTTTTAATCAAAAACGTATTTATCGTGATTTCAACGGCCTCGTTATCTTCGTTCATGGGTAGGCTGCTACTCTCTCTCTGGTACGCCTTGCATATCCAGCATGCAAAAATGGCCTCTACAAACCGACTTTGTTAAAAATCCATTAGTTCCACTGATTAGTTTAATAAGAAGTCTATTTAGGCTTAGGGTTCGTGATGATGGTAAAAATATATGGTATAAATGCCGAAATATTGAGTCAATATCAAATAGTCGTTTTTCGGGTTAGCACTAAATTCTTTCAGTTTGCGCTTATTTTAAAGGGGCATGAGCTGCCAAAATGTTGATATTTTGACGTTAAAACAGAATGTTGAAATTATCGGCTATTTTTCTCAAGACGTATAACTCAGAAACTTTTAAGTGCTTCTAGTCTAAAAAATGTGCGATAAAGTCTTGTTTTGAACTAACTTGGCCTTAGAATGAATGAATGGTCATCCCGGTTATTTAAATTTTGTTTACTTTTCGAACACGTTTTCGGTTCGTACAGGCCACATACTGTATGGATTTTCCTCATTCCAACGCCAATCATTTAGTTTTTCGATGGCATTCAAAGCCTCTAACTGTCGTGACGATCAGAAATTATGAAAGAACTGTGAATTTCGGCAGCTCATGCCACTTTAAGCATGTAGGCTACATTTTCGAAAACAATACTAGAAGCTGATAATTTCAAAATTTTGTTTCAACGGAAACAAATATGATCATTTTGAACGCTCACAGACACACAGATGAAACTTAATTGGTATAGAAAATCTATCATACACGGAAAGCTGCCTTTCGTGACGAATATGCCTGGTTTCAGAAAAGTCATTTCTGTACGTAAAATCATCGAACTCAATTTCAATTTGTACATCGTTATATTCGTAAAAAAAATTGCAAACGAGGGCACCCGTTTTGGCAAATCAATTCCGTTAACACAATATCTCTATTTGTTTATTATACTTGTATCTTGTCTAATTTTTACGCATGGAATTTAATTCGGCCTCTATATACAAAACCTCTCAATCGATGTTTAGACTCTTATGTCATCTTTTTTCATGCCATAGTTTGTCCTTATTGTTTTTTCAAATAGTCGCTCAAAGTAGACTGTCTACACAAGTTATTCTAGACAGTAGGGGCAATATATGTCACGACATTTGTTACGTCTCACGCAGACATCGTGCAACACATGGCGGTTTTCTGTCTGGACACCACAAAATCGCCAATAGCAGACGTTTAAAGTGGCACGAGCTGCCAAAATTCACACTCTTTTCATAATTTCTGATCGTCACGACAGTAAGACGCTTTGAAGGCCATCGAAAAGCTAAATGGGTGGCGTTGGAATGAGGAAAATCGGATTATCCATGCAGTATGTAGCCTGTACGAACCTAAAACGTGTTCGAAAAGTAAACAAAATTTGAATAACCGGGACGACAATTCATTCATTCTAAGCGAAAGTTAGTTCAAAACAATACTTAATCGTACATTCTCGAGACTAGAAGCAATAAAAAGCTTCTGAATTATACGTCTTGGGAAAAATAGCCGATAATTTCAACATTCTGTTTCAACGTCAAAATATCAACATTTTGGCAGGTCATGTCACTTTAAAGGCGAGAAGAATAATTGTTATTTACATATGATACATTAATTAAAAGTCAGCCAAGTTGATTGGAATTGCACTTTCAAAAAAATGTATTTGAGGTGCGTTAAAGTGACATGAGCTGCCAAAATTTGTGTTTCATACATTCTGCTTGTTCCCATTGGAATTTAACATGTCCGATGGACTTTAAACCCCGCGACAGCAATAGGCCTATAAGTGAAAAACTCTTGGTTGTGCCGTAAACCACCATTGAATTACATGTATTCTAGCGATGTTATTTTCGTTTAAAATGCGAATGCAATTGTAAACGTTTCTTTTTTTATTTTGGTGAAATAAAAGGAATTTTCTTGAAACTTGGAGGGTTTATGGTATTACGAAAAACTAAACGATTGTCGTTGAAATATGAAGAATCGATATATATCTGGCTTGTGCAAAAACAAAATAGTGATAGAAATGTCAACAGAATTTAAATAACGGCGAAGAAATAACAATTTCGATGGATTTACAAACTATCAAAATAGCATATAATATGAAGTTTGTAAATTTCTTTTAAAGAACTTATCGCGTCACCTTTCAAATACCGCTGGGCAATGAGCCCGGTTTCCTCTCCCCCCTAAACCTGGCAACGCCGCCATATTAGTGAAATAATCTTGATTGCGACGTAAAACATCAATCAATCATTCAGTTTATGCCTATAAAGTTAACATGAAAAAGCTTCTAATTTGCATTGAGAAAAAAAATCTAAAGTTTAAAAATTTTTGTTTTCGCTGAAAGATAATAAAATTTTGACAGACCCTGATCAATCGAGTTGCTATAAAAAATGGTTGCATTTATACCCTGTACTTAGCGAATATAGCTGTGCAATTAATGGACCAAAACCTATTAACCCGGCAAATATTGAAATCTTATAGTTTTCAAACACCATATTAAAGCGAATCGACTTTCCATATTTTCGAGAGAAAAAAATGTGTTGTTTTTTTTTCATCTGTTCCAGAAAAAGTGTGAATAGGAGACTTTCAAGTGATGCAAATCTCATCGTATCGTAGTGCAATCTTAATGTAGCGTTTTTGAGTAATAGAAACCTATAATTAGAATGTGCACCCCATTTATTCAAATTTCGTTTGTTACTCCCGAGCATTGTCAATACGTAGGTCTACAAGGTACGGTCTCAACAACTTTTTGTTTGTTTAAACACGATCATTTATTTTTCTAGTGAGTATAACAATTTTGGGCGTCACCCAAAATGGGTTGAAGAATTTCTGCCAATTTTCAAGAAAGTGTAATCCCCTAAAAATAACGGGAATGCTATTTGTTTTACAACGAAATTCACACGTTCGAGAAACGTTTGAATGTTTGCAGTTTCCGCCACATAGGCCTACATTTCTGAGGGTTGTGTCTTATGAAAATCAGTTTCAATATATTCGATGTTTGTGAAATATATCCACATTTTAGACCTCGTGTCATTTAACTGAAAAGAAAAACACTGAGTAAAATTAGATGCGAACAAGATAACTCGGAATATTGATATATTTTGTTTTCCCAACGGTTGTCTTTAATTCCTTTAAGGCAGGCATACTGACGAGTCAAAGAACTTCCGCTGTTTAGGAACACCCGCTATGGAACCGATGTCTCGCGGGGAAATGGTCAACCACCTGCCGGTAACGGATTATAGCTAACCGTGAGAATGAAAATCAAGTTACCGATAGACGATTACTGTATAGGGAAACCGTTTGTTTGCAGCACATTTAACCTTTCTAAAACAGCGTACAAAACTTACATAGATCAGTTTTACATTGCAAATCCCGATTTGAAGCTACGAGAATATCGTATGAATGTAGAACATATAATGATTTTGTATAATACAATAGCAAAGTAACTCCAAATATATTGAACAAACGCACATTAAAAATCTCAATATTTTTATAAATGTATATTTGTCCTCTTGAGGAGAATTGAGATGGGAATTTTTCGGAATCTTCGTTTAATACGTGACAGTCTTTTTTTTTTTGGGGGGGGGGGGGAGGGGGGTGTGGGTGGGGGCGGTTTGCACAAGAAATGAGATTTCTATTGCGTTTTTTTTCGTATTTTTCCCATACTTCCGCGATCTTTTCATTTTGCTCTCCTCTTTTCTTTTTGTCGCTTACCTCTTTTTTCCGATTCGACTCGGTCGACCATTTTGTGAAATATTTTTGTTATAATATAGATACAATCATATATTTTTGTTAGTGCATCAACTTTTATTGCGTACAGAAAATAGCTATCCCTGCTACTGAAAATTTATGGGCAATGCAATTAAATGAAATAACATGCCCCATACACGACAAATGGGAGAAGGGGCACGATTACCGCCGAGCCTGATGACATCACATAGATTTACGCAAAGCATTTCGGGTAAAGTGCGTACATCAGTTCGCCATTTTGTTTACAAGTACTAGGCAAGATTTCCCTTTTTTGGAAAACATTGATGACGTAACGTGTTTTTATCAGCGACTTTGCGCCTTATTCTCGTCAGTATTATTCCTTCCACCATTTTGTAAAATTATGTAAACACCCCTCAATCCCCCGAAATGCTTTGCTCATAAATTTAGAAGTACATTCAGTTGGGACATGTCGAATTTACACCTTTACGTCAAAAAAGTTCTGACAAGTTCGGAATGCTTTGTAAAAACACATTTTAGATTATTACCACTAACAGTTACATCTACATTACGTAGTTAATGTGTTGTTATATGTCCAGTTCAACTTAGCGTGTATGATTGTCTAGACACTAGACGGGTCAATGGCCGTGTCCATTCCTTCACCAGTGGATTACTTGTGGATTACGGAGATAATCCATTGCTAATTCCAACAATCCTCTTACAATGATTCGAGTACACATCGGTTAACTGACTGTGTTGTTTGGTGGCATGAAAAATTGCAGAAAATAAAAATAAAAAATATATCATTGAATACTGAAGCCATTGTGTATAGGGCCTACGGATAATGAATTATTACAGTGTTACTGACATAATAACTATCACGTTACCACAGTCTCAGTATTTGAAGTTACGTTTTTTATATTTTACACTCGATGATTTTTTTTTCAGATTGATTGATGTTTATGGCACACTTAAAGGGGCATGGGCTGCCAAAAATGTTGATATTTTTACGTTACAACACATTTTTGTAATTATGGGCTATTTTTCTCAAGACGTATAATTCAGAAGCTTTTAAGTGCTTCTAGTCTAGAAAATGTACGATAAAGTATTGTTTTGAACTAACTTTGGCTTAGAATGAATGAATGGTCGTCCCGGTTATTTGAATTTTGTTTACTTTTCGAATACGTTTTCGGTTCGTACAGGCCACATACTGTATGGATTTTCCTCATTCCAACGCCAATCGTTTAGTTTTTTCGGTGGCCTTCAAAGCCTCTTACTGCCGTGACGATCAGAAATTATGAAAAAAGTGTGAATTTTGGCAGCTCATGCCACTTTAAGACTTTTCTAATTATATTGCTGCGCTGTCCGATGTAACGGGAGATGAAACCAGACTTTTTGCCCTAAGGAAACCCCCGGCCTTCGGATGGTGTCTCACAATCTCCCCACACATGGCAATCAGATTTTTTGAAAGTTTGTCTTCAATACGGTACCTGTTAACATTGCCATTTAAATGATATAATCTAGAACGCGGCGTAAAACACCAATCAACCAATGAAGGCACCGTTTTCGATAACTTTGTAAAACCAGTGTCATAATTAAATCAGTATTTTACAATGGTTTTCTTTTCTTTTGAGAAAAGGGCGTTTTATTTTAAGGAGACATGCAGAGAGAAGCCAAAATAAAAGCTGCTTAGCTCCAATGGTTGATTGATTCGTGTTTTACGCCGCACTCAAGATTGTTTCACTAATATGTCCGCGTTGCCAGGTTTAGTGGGGGAGGAAACTGAGCTGATTGCAAAGGGAAAACCCCTTCGGCGAGTACCTGACAACTCTTCCACATACGGCAACCGAGTGAAAAATCCACTCAGAAATATTTCAATTTTTATTTGGTCTCAGTGTGATTCGAACCCGCGACGCATAGATAGAAGTTCGGTGGGGACTGAGGGATGATCCTTCTAACCCACTGGACCACCGATACCCCTTTGCTCCAATGGATAATTGCATATTAAATAGTATTTGGTAATTCCTTGTTTCGGTTATGTTTATGAGAATTGCCTTGTAGTTTAACCATGGGTGTTTTATATGGTATCCAGACATTTCGGCCTGGGACAATTCGGCCTGGGACATTTCGGTACAGTACATTTCGGCCTGGGACAGTTCGGCCTGGGACATTTCGGTCCAAAGTGAAAAAGGGGACATTTCGGCCTACCTTGGTTTTAATTATATTTGATTAAAGATTTTATCATTTCTTTCTCTTATTCTATATGAATATATATATGCTCATTAAGTTGAGCTCAAGTTGATAAATTTATCTAACCACAATAGCCCACCACTACATATATACATGTAACGCCAAGCATCATGGGATCAATCACAGGCTTCCATCTGATAAGGTGACCAGCACCATTCTGAAGCTGGTCACATACTGAGTGTTCAGGAAGTCACAACAGAGATAATCTTTCCCTCTTTGATTTTAATTACTGGGCCAATCAACACAAGCTTACCTACCCTTATCATGCTTAATATTGCTCATCTTACTGTTACAGGTTTATTTTTGTGTATAAAGCTAGGAAGTTTACATGACTATAGGCCCTACAATATATTTCTCGGAGCCAAACTGCCCAGGATAGACAAATTTATTTATATTTTCTTGTTAGAAGTTGTATAATAAAGTGAAAATTGTCTGCAACACATGTCAAGGCTTTGCGCATAAACTAAAAATTGAAAGCTTTGAAATTCATATACCCTTTTGTAATTAAAAAACCAGAAAACACGATAATAGAGTATTGTACTAGAAACAATGGAAACAATTTTGCAAATTTGCGCATCAATTTAAATTATTAAAACAATTTTCATTTATTTGAGTAAAAAGATATACCTTCACAAGTTGGACAATCTGGTATTTGTTTAAAACCTAAATTTCAGTGGGGCTGACATCAGAATGGTTAACATAAAGTTTTGAAATCGACTTCTTGGTGTATAAATAACTAACATCAGGTGTTTACAGAGAGAAACCCATAACTTAAACGCTTAACAATTTTAAAATTTAAGTTTCTGATAGACTGTCTAATTAGTTTAGGTAATTCAGTATATAAAAAATGTATTCATTAGAATTATTTCTAATTTTCGCAGAGAGCCTTTAGTTTCTACAGCAGACAAAATTTCACTATTTCTCTGAGTAATACCTGTAACATATGTATCATGAAAGTTGGAAAGATTGTCCAGAAGCCCACTGTTATAGCTGAAAAATTGCTTAATATGGAGAAAGAAATGAGAAAATATACAATTAAATAGAATAAAAACCAAGGTGGGCCGAAATGTCCCCTTTATCACTTTTGGCCGAAATGTCCCAAGCCGAAATGTCCCAGGCCGAAATGTACCGTACCGAAATGTCCCAGGCCGAAATGTCCTAGGCCGAAATGTCCCGGATCCGTTTTATATACTTCTCTGTCCAAAAAGCGAATGTTTGTTGTGTCTGTCAGACAACAACAACAAGAGTAAGAACTAACTCCCTAAATAACTCTTTAAAGTTGCCAAATATAGGGAAAATTTAATAATAATAATAATACAGAATAAGCTAATAGTTCGTCATTTTTGTTAAAACGTAGAAACACGTGACTTGGACGAAAGAAATTGAACATGGTACAGTTGAGACATGTCGAATTTACACCTAATTTACGTCTAAAAAGTTCTGACAAGTTCGGAATGCTTTGTAAAAACACATTTTAGATTAATACCACTAACAATTACATCTACATTACGTAGTTAATGTGTTGTTTTATGTCTAGTTCAACTTAGCGTGTATGATTGTCTAGACACTAGACGGGTCAATGGCCGTGTCCACTCCTTCACCAGTGGATTACTTGTGGATTACGGAGATAATCCCTAATCCCAACAATCCTCTTACAAAGATTTGAGTACACATCGGTTAACTGATTGTGATGTCTGATAGCATGACAAAATTTAAAAAACTCAAACTATCCAAGCCATTGAGTAATGATAATTAATTATTTCGTGGTGATGGCTGCATATAAAGCGTGGTTGAAATAATGATAGGCACGGTTTCCGTATCTGAAGTTATGTTTCTTCTGTTTTACACCAAACTCATCATATAGACCTACTTGTTTTACATGTATAGGGCCTATATTCATGTTGTTCTCTAAGAAATAACTTTGGGTGAAAAATTATGTTTAATTTCGAGTAAAATATCCATCTGGCTCGAAACGGATTCCAGTCATTTTTTTTCCAACTGGACTGTCAAAGGCCTTGCCAGCGAAGGTGCGAGATTTCCTTCAGACGAAGGGTCCGATTTCCTCCCCACGAAAGCTATCAGCTGAATTAGCGAATTGTTCGTCATGTTTATAATGATGTGAAAAACAATAATTTTTTGTTGATACCAATCCGGTTGATTGATTGATTGTTTGGTGTTTTACGCCACGCTCAAGATTATTTCCCTTATATGGCGGCGTTGCCAGTTTTATTGTGGGAGGAAACCGGGCTCTATGCCCGGAGGAAACCCACGACCTTCCGTTGGTAACTGGCAACCATCCCACATAGGTCGTTCGGGTGAAAACCCAGTCAGAAAATTTCCAATTTTTTGGACTGAGTGGGGTTCGAATCCCATTGGTGGAAGGCTGTTTGGATTGAGCGTCCAACGCGATACCAATCCGCAGGATGTACGCTAAGGTAGTTTTTAGAAGTAACAAAGACCCTGAAATGCGCTTATACATCCCGGTTATTGGAGTTTAGCAGACATTTTCGGTTCGTACGGGAGAGTAGCTTCACTGATATTTTTTATTTCAACGTCAACCCTTTACTTTACTGCAAAAGCTCAACTTTTCGTGAAAATAAGAATTAATGGAAAAAGTTAGATAATTGGCAGTTTATGTCACTTTGAATGTACTTTTTATGGAAAATTAAAATGCGGTCCATCCATGGAGACTGTTTACTTATTATGTTATTACCAATCGTAAGGTATACAAAAAATAGAAAACTATAAACAAAAAAACTTTGGCGGTATGTACCTTAAAACACGATCAAGTGACTAGCAACACCTTTGTCATATATTAACACAAAGGCTATACCATACAGTGGCCATCTCTCCCCCCCCCCCCTCCTCCCCTCGACATCTTAACGCTTGTAGCTTCTGTCTATAAATTAATTCCCGCCAGACGTCTGTTTAAAGGGATGTTCAGTGGTTACAAAGGATGTTGTGACAACTTTACCCTTTCCGACAAACGACAACCGCTACATGCAACTAATTGCTCGACAGACGAGGCAAGATAGAGGTGTGATTGAAGTCAATAACAATTGGTGAAGTTGGCATCTACGTCGTTAACACTTTTTACGTCCGTACAGTTCACTCTGAGTCTAAGCGGAGACAAAATATCACGAATTTTATCAGCTAAAACTAAGAGATATATTTTGGTTGATACAGAATTTTTAATATTTTTGCTCCTGTCAGTCGTCAACCTCATGAAATATCATAGGTTTGATTTGTTACAACAATTTATGGGGTATAAAGGTCTAAATGATATACCTCTTTTTAATACAATTAGAAACTTGTCTCATAGGTTATTTTAGAAAAGAAGATTTTCCCTGTGCCCGTGTGTTTTAGTGATCATAAATACAAATAACTTGATTGTTGAGATTTGTATTAAACATTTACTGGCTATGTTCTGCGCAAGGGGTAAATTCTCCGATTTTTTCTACCGTTTTTTCAATTACACATTCGTAAAACGTTGAAGCGCTTTCTGGCATTTGATCATTCCATATGTCTTGCCTAAATATATATCCCAACAAATGATACAAACTCTGAGCGAAAGAACAGCCATTGCTTATATAAATAAAAGGCCATATATAAATTTAAAAATTCTATTTCTGCATCGTATACCACTTAAACATTGTTATTATTGAATCTCTAAAATTTTTAGGAAAATCTTTAACAGACGATTTTTAATCATTTTAAGAAGATTGTCTGAGATTAAATATGGATTGTCTTAATCTACAAATAATCCACTGGTATGGTCACAGTCATTGACTCGTCTAGGGGCTGTTTCTAGACACCGGCGTAACTTTGCGCCTGGTCGTATCGTCATGGAAATATATACCTTCTACATTACGTTACGACCAGGCGCAAAGTTACGACGGGCGTAAGTGTGTTGAGAAACAGCCCACTGGCGTCTAGACCACTATTGACGCCATGTTGAACTAGACGTATAACACCGCATTAATCTCGTAAGGTGACAATCTAAGGCTGTTTTAGACAACTTTGATCCTATCATACTATAGGCTATGTATAGTTTTGCATAGCCCGGTTTATTGGTCTTACGGCAACTGATATTATACGGCTGGTAATGTGTCTTGTCGCCTTACGAACATGGAGAGAAAAAAAAATCGGCAGAGCCCAGATTTCTCGGCTAAGTTTTCCATTACGCTTACTTCTATATATTTAGTGAAGTAAGTGGGGGGGGGGGGGGGGAGGGGGGGGGGCTATTATCCGGAGGAAAGCTCCGACCTTCGGCGAGAAGCTGGCAACTCTTCCACATACTTTTGTGTTCGAAGCATACGAGATTGACGGGCCTTCGGGATGGAGAACGCGTATCCATGTCAGCACATGCATTATGTGCAGCTCGATTTTCGCTACTTCGGTATTTCAAACTTTTGAATTCGTTATAGAATATGGTGTTGAAGTGTATTCCCTCGAAAGGATATCATATGCGTTGAAATACATGTAATTGTAAGGTTTGTTGAAATTAGAAAGAAATAAAGATTTTCAAAGAAGATCGCGGGATCCATAAAAGAAAAAAAGAACACATGGCGAACAAGTCCTTTGGAGTCAAAGAAAGTCTCAACAAAAACTCTTGTACGCAGTTTTGCTCCTGTTAGAATGTGTTGTAAGATTAAAAAAAAACAGTTTTGAGAAATCTAGCTGACAATGCTTCAATCTTACTCCAGATATCGTTTACTAAACCTGGTAAGTGTTTTGAATCGGAGTTTGTTTTTGAAGAAAGCTTACCCAAACTTTCAAAATTAAAAGTATGAAGAGAATTTTTTACAGGAACAGTGGGATCTTATAAAGATGAGGTTTTCAGATGACTTTTGATAGAGCTTTCTTATGTCAGCTTTAGTTCGCTGCATGTCTATAGTTTTATTTGGGAATTCTTTTTTTATGACGGTTATGTGAATTGACCTTGTTTAGTCCCCCCCCCCCCCCCCAACCCCCCATTTCAATTTCAACTTGGAACAAAGAATCATGTTCCAGGCCTAAGAGTTTTTTTAATTTATTTAGACAATCGTTTATTTTTATGAACACCCTTGTCTTAAATATTGGAGTTTATTAGAAAAAAGTGCGAATTTTTGGAATTTATACCGCTTTTTAAAGTGGCATGAGATGCCGAAATTGACACTTTTTTCAAAATTTCTGATCGTCACGACAGTAAGAGGATTTGAAGGCCATCCCAAAACTAAATGATTGGCCTTGGAATGAGGAAAATCTATACAGTGGCCTGTACCAACCGAAAACGTAAACAAAATTCAAATAACCGGGATGACCATTCATTCATTCAAAGCCAAAGTTGGTTCAGAACAATACTTTATCGTACATTTGCGAGACTAGAAGCACTTAAAAGCTTCTGAATTATTCTGAAAAATAGCCAAGAACTTCAACATTCTGTTTTAACGTCAAAATATCAGCATTTTGGCAGCTCATACCCCTTTAAATAACAGAGGTGAAGGCCCACGATGGAGTTTCCGACTGAGCAGCATGTATCATGCCACGGTTTTCCAATGACGTCATCAAAATAACATATCAGTTGCTAAGTGTAACCGACATATGTTGTTTGTTTCCATAAGTGTTAATTTTATCTACACCGTGCTTCATATGAATACGTCATTTGTCTGGAGCATTGCAATCAACAGCAGATGGTTACGGGTATATGTATAGAGTACAAACAGCACAGTTTATATTAGGTTAACAGACACGGCTCCCGCAGTGTTCAAACTCCTACAATTTGTTTTAAAACTGTAAATTGATTCTTTATACTGCAAGAAATAAACGGTGTCATTAATGAATATTTCTTAATATATGGCTGATTGAGTGATGCTTTACACCGCAGTGAAGATTGTCTCATAAGGGTTTAGTGGGGGACGAGGGAGTGGGGGTGGAGGGTGGGGGTCCCAACCAGGCTTTCTGGCCGGAGGGAACCTCAGACCTTTGGCAGATAGGAATTTGGAATTTCCGGAAGGGCTACCCAGTACCCTCTTAAAGGTCGTATCTTTTCTCCTTCTAAAATGCCCAAGCCCCCCCCCCCCCCCCCCCTGTTAGGCCTAGTCTATATATACTATTGTGTCTAGTTTCCATATCTCATTAAGTCTAAATACTTGCCATATTAGAATTTCCTAAGTTTCATTGTATAAGCTGTACATAACCTTTAATCGTCTACATGTGTTGTTTTAAATCCTTTTCTACTGCCTATATATACCGTTATTTTCATTGTATCACTACTCCTGATGATGGTTTGAGAATAAACCGAAATATTGAGTTAATATGTCTTACATGTCTTTCTTCGGATTGCTCACTCTACTTTATTTTGCCATATTAGCTGCATATGTAATAGCTATATATATAGTACATAACCTCTTGTGAATTTGTATTGGTATGATGTTATCGGTTTCTTTGTCATTGTTATAGTACACTGCCACATATTTGTTGTTTTGTACAATAAAATTGAATTGAACTGAATTGAATTGATTCCGCTATAGGAATTATGTAGACTTGTTAGTCACTGCCTTTTACGGTGTAAACTTAGTTATAGGCCTATTATCCACTGTGACGTCAAATGAAACCGGTGTTAATAACCCATAACGTAATGAACACTATTCGAGCATGCGTTCATAATTTACAGGCTTTGGTACAATCGAGATCTCGTGCCATTCTACGAGATCTTCAACTCGAGACATGGCTCGAGAGCCGTCGCACTCCATTTTGCGCATAGTTAACTGCAAGAAATCTACTGAGAATTTTTAATCTATATACTATTTATTTCTCTGTTCTATTCTGTTCGCAAACATGTAACCCTATTATAATATGATGCATTGCAGGTTCTTAGGGCAGAAATACTTGTTAAAAATCAAAAATATATTCGGCACTACATTAGCTCTTAAATACATTGTAAAACAAGATGGCAGCGCCCATGGATGTCAAGGCAAAATATGATATGGACTTCAAGGTATAACAAGGTATATTATATCAGAAGTCTATGCACATTCATAGACTTCTGATTATATGTATTAGGAGAGTAGCAATCAATATAACAAAACAGGTTGTCGGCGGCTTAAACCGTACCTACCAGAATTATATCGAATATCTCTCTACACAACCGAGTCAACTATCAGTGTCACGTGTCGTTGTTTACAATTTTAAGGACGTGGACAGCAGTGGTCTCCCTTTGTATTAAAACATGTCACTCAATCGTTTTAGAGTTGATATCTCAACGAATGGCAGTAGGATCAATCTCTATTTTAGATTGGCTTTGGTATATACAATGTAAACAAACTACAGGCTTGGTCAAGGTAGATGTGATAATTATAGGATATATTTCACTGTAGGCTCACAATAACACTGGCCACGAGAAAAGATGTCCCTTCTACCAAAACAAATGGTAAATTTTCTCTCTAATGTAGCTGGTGTCCATATATTCATCCTCCAAATGTACCTCGGTTATCACAGAATTTGGTATAACGTGATTCTCGCTATGTAGTTATTTGTGTCAGGGGGCAGTTCAGATGTACGAGATTCATTTTTATGTTCCACCAGTGAGTCGCGAATTCGAATCCCACTCAGTCCAAAAAAAATGGAAAAAAATTTCTGACTGGGTTTTCACTTGAACGACCTATGTGGGATGGTTGTCAGTTACCACCGGAAGATCGTGGGTTTCCTCCGGGCATAGAGCCCGGTTTCCTCCCACAATAAAACTGGCAACGCGACCGCAAGTGAAATAATCTTGAGCGCGGCGTACAACACCAAACAATCAATCAATCATATCTATAAACTTTAAAAACTTCATTTTTAGGTTGAAAAAAAGACAAAATGTGGCAAAAACATAATGGGGCGGATTTCATATTTAGTATGCTGAGCCTTAGTAACTCTTAAAGAGACAATAATATCAACGAATGGTTGGAAAAGTAGACATGTAGTTATGGAGTAAACAAATAATAACAAATACACATTTCCTTATAAACAGAAAAATAACCACGAACTTTGGCTCAGGCAGATGCTTTCTGCGAACCAACAACCCCCCCCCCCCCCCCCCCCCACGAAGGCGTGATAATCTCCTATGCCAATTAAACGGGGCAATGCCTTACGTTGTATGGATCTTCCCTTGCTTTACTCAAGTTTAGGAGGGAGGAGGAGGTACTTGGATGAAATCCAGTTATTTAAATCTGGTTTAATTTTCGGACATTTTTCCGGGTCGTACAGCGAACACACTGTATATGGATTTCCCTCGTCCCACCGTCAATCAATTAGTTTTTCGATTGTCGCAATACCCCCTTATTCTCGTATTACAATTACAATTGGTCGAATGTTGGTAGCTCATGCCGCTTTAGTCCGGGTTTCTGACGCCAAAATTACTATCTTCTTTTATACTGACAGCCGTATTTTGGAGTCAGGGTTCACTGCAATAAAAAAGCCGGAGTTTTAGAAAAAGAAATAGCAATATAACCTACTCAGATCTTGTTTAAGCGGTCATAATCACGTTCATGGATAATTTCGCTACCTACCATTGCCTGATATGGACAAGCAGGATCGACCAGTAAACATTTTTCTTCTCCTGAATTCACTTTTGCCTTCTCCAGTCCCAAACTCTCCGCCATTGACGACGTAACACTGTTTAGCTGACTCCAAAATACGACCGTCAGTACAAAAAAAAACAAGTTATTTTGGAGCCAGAAAACCGGACTAATGCCGCTTAAAGCAAGTCTGCTGGACACGGACAAAATAAGAAGAGTGTCAATTGTTACAGGCGTTTTGTTGCAGTCCCTAAAGTGGCCTTGACTATATCAAAATTTATGAATTCTCACTACCAGAAGCAAACCGTTGGAAATAGATAAACGATTTACGTTAAAATAACCTTACATAGATTTATAAGGAACGGAATTCCCCAAAATATATAATTTAACAGCATTTCAAAGGATTCGCTTACCATTGAAACACTTTAATCCAGCAGATTTTTTTTCGTTGAAAAATAGCGGCAATGTGCTAAATTGGTTTCAGAGAAATAGATAGCACTACGACTGTCTTTGGCAAGTTTATGCATTTTAAAATATTCCTTTTCAAATTCAATGATTTCTCGACGTACAATATTAGCAATGATGTATTCACTTGTTTAAAGTAGCATGAGCTGCCGAAATTTCTGATTGTCACGACAGTAAGAGGCTTTGAACATCATCGAAAAACTTAATGATTGACGTTGGAATGAGGAAAATCCATACAGTATGTGGCCTATACGAACCGAAATAGTGTTCGAAAAGTAAACAAAATTTAAATAACCGGGACGACCATTCATTCATTCGAAGCATAAGTTAGTTGAAAATAATACTTTATCGTTCATTCTCGAGACTATAAGTACTAAAAAGCTTCTGAATTGTAAATCTTGAGAAAAATAGCCGATATTTTTAACATTCTGTTATAATTGCCAAATATCTTAATTTTGGCAGCTAATGCCACTTTAACCGTTGTGAGAAAGGCTCCGACGTCTATACGGTTATAGTGCGATAGGTATGTATTTTCCTACAAAAAGTCCACGACGACTAGCATACACCTCTCACCCCCCTCATATCCCCCACCCCTACCTTCATCAGAGATCAACTATCAGCATATGTTTCTATAGAAATAAAGTAAAACTGTTTGTATACCAAGAAAGCCATTCCCTTTCATTAAAACCTCGTCACATGGTACAATCAAATTTGAGAGCATTTTAATGTGTATTTTATTTGAATATCGCGTGGAGTGGAGTCAATTATTTAGTAATTACAAATATCCGCGGTGGACTCGCGCGAATGTGACACGGATCGCGAGACACGCCTCTTCCGCTAAATACGTTAATGGGCTACATGCCAACGTGACAAGGCGTAGATAAACCACAGAAAAGGCAAACCCTAGAATAAAACTGACATCTGGTATGGATGGATTCCTGGTTAAGATTTCGAGATGGCGTGATCTCGATGGATTGACAGACAGATTGATAGAGGCCGGATACGGACTCGGACTGGGCGTTTGTACCGATTGGGCGCATCCATCTGGGAGGGAGGATGCTGTTTCTCAAAGGCTTTTCGCCCGACTTAAGTTTAAAGCAATTCGTAGCTGTCGTTGCAACATATATCTTTAATGTACGATCAGTCGCAAATCCGGCTATCCGTCCTGCCATGAGATCTTTCATTAAAAGATCATTACATAATACTATAAATACTAAGAGAATTTTAACGCGTATGCCTACAATCTATTTAAATAACGCGTGTGATGAAGCCAATTATTATGCAATTATAGAACCCTGCGCTTTGGGACACAGTTTGGCTTCATACTAGACACGCCTTTTCCGTCCAATGCGGTAATTGGTGACATGCCAGCGTGAAAACTTATATAAATTGAAGAATTTAATTTATACAACATAGCAACAAAGTAACATAGCTAGGTATTGATTGATTGATTGATTGTTTGTTTGGTGTTTTACGCCGCGCTCAAGATTATTTCATGCACTTATATGGCGGCGTTGCCAGTTTTATTGTGGGAGGAAACCGGGCTCTATGCCCGGAGGAAACCTACGACCTTCCGTTGGTAACTGGCAGTTAGGTATAGGAGGAAGGGTGGTAGTTTTTATCCAGAACGCGAGATTGCACAGGATTGGTTTCTACCCCTATTTGCAGACCAGATCGACTATGTATGCTGTCAAACGAGATTCTCACACCTTCGGAATCGTTATTTGCCGACAGCACGAGTTCAAGGTCAATCGTGATGACGAGCCTATCTTTGTGAACTAAGTGCTGACAAGTACCAATCGTGATGACGAGCCTATCTTTGTGTACCCAAGTATTGACAAGTCTTGCTATGCATAGATAGTCGCGTCATCACAATTGGACAAGTACTAGTCTTGCTATGCAAAGATAGTCGCGTCATCACAATAAGCCTCTTTCGGGTTTCGCGGAAGTCCCACGAGATCACGCGAAAAAGTTAGAACAATTGCCACTTCACTTTAAATGTACTTTTTATGGAAAACTAAAATGCGGTCCTTCCATGGAGACTGTTTACTTGTTATGTTATTACCAATCGTGGTATACAAAAAATAGAAAACTATAAACAAAAACCTTTGGCGGTATGTACCTTAAAACACGATCAAGTAACTAGCAAGACCTTTGTCATGTATTAACACAAAGGCTATACCATACAGTGTACAATCTCTGACCCCCCCCCCCCCCACCCCCCACCCCCCCGACCATCTTAGCGCTTGTAGCTTCTGTCTATAAATTAATTGCCGCCAGACGTCTGTTTAAAGGGATGTTCAGCGGTTACAAAGGATGTTGTGACAAATGTACCCTTTCTGAAAAACGACAACCGCTACATGCAACTAATTGCTCGACAGACGAGGCAAGATAGGTGTGATTGAAGTCAATAACAATTGGTGTAGTTGGCATCTACGTCGTTAACACTTTTTACGTCCGTAGGCCTATAGTTCATTCTGAGTCTAAGCGGAGACAAAATATCACGAATTTTATCAGCTAAAACCAAGAGATATCTTTTGGTTGATACAACATTTTGAATATTTTTGCTGTCTTTATATTTTAAACCAACTACAAATACTTGATTGTTGAGATTTGTATTTAAAATTCACTGGCTTAAAATTCTCCGATTTTTTCTACGTTTTTTTAATAACACATTCGTAAAACTTTGAAGCATTTTTTGGCACACAAGATTATTTCTCTTAATATATGGTGGCGTTGCCAGCGTTAGTGAGGGGGGGGGGGGGGGGGCTATTATCCGGAGGAAAGCTCCGACCTTCGGCGAGAACCTGGCAACTCTTCCACATACTTGTGTGTTCGAAGCATACGAGACTAACGGGCCTTCGGGATGGAGAATGCGTATCCATGTCAGCACATTTTCGCCAGTTCGGTATTTCAAATTTTTGAATTCGTTATAGAATTTGCTGTTGAAGTGTATTCCCGCGAAAGGATATCATATGCGTTGAAATACATGTAGTTGTAACGTTTATTGAAATCAGAAAGAAATCGCGGGATCCATTACAGAAAAAAAGAACACATGGCGAACAAGTCCTTTGGAGTCAAATAAAGTCTCAATAAAAGATCTTGCATGCAGTTTTGCTCCTGTTCGAATGTGTTGTAAGATTTAATAAAAACAGTTTTGAGAAATCTAGCTGACAATGCTTCCATCTTACTCCAGATATCGTTTACTAAACCTGGTAAGTGTTTTGAATCGGAGTTTGTTTTTGAAGAAAGCTTACCCAAACTTTCAAAATTAAAAGTATGAAGAGAATTTTTTACAGGAACAGTGACTAAAAAGGTCTTATAAAGATGAGATTTTCAGATGACTTTTGGTAGAGCTTTCTTATGTCACCTTTAGTTCGCTGGATGTCTATAGTTTTATTTGGGAATTCTTTTTGTAGGAAGGTTATGTGAATTGACCTTGTTAGTCCCCCCCTCCCCCTCCCCCTCCCCCTCCATTTTAATTTCAACTTGGAACAAAGAATGATGTTCCAGGCCTAAGACTTTATCGATATTTTTTAATTTATTTAGACAATCGTTTATTTTTATGAACCTCGAACACCCTTGTCTTAAATATCGGAGTTTACTAGAAAAAAGTTTTTTTTAAATTTATACGGCTTTTTAAAGGGGCATGAGCTGCCAAAATGTTGATATTTTGACGTAAACACAGAATGTTGAAATTATCGGCTATTTTTCTCAAGACGTATAATTCAGAAGCTTTTTAGTACTTCTAGTCTCAAAAATGTACGATAAAGTATTGTTTTGAACTAACTTTGACTTAGAATGAATGAATGGTCGTCCCGGTTATTTAAATTTTGCTACTTTTCGAACACATTTTCGGTTCGTACAGGGCACATACTGTATGGATTTTCCTCATTCCAACGCCAATCATTTAGTTTTTCGATGGCCTTCAAAGTCTCTTACTGTCGTGACGATTAGAAATTATGAAAAAAGTGTGAATTTCGGCAGCTCATGCCCCTTTAAATAACAGAGGTGAAGGCCCACGATGGAGTTTCCCATTGAGCAACATGTATCATGCCACGGTTTTCCAATGACGTCATTAAAATAACATATTAGTTGCTAAGTGTAACCGACATATGTTGTTTGTTTCCATAAGTGTTAATTTCATCTACACCGTGCTTCGCATAAGTACGTCATTTGTCGGTAGCATTGCAATCAACAGCAGCTGGTTACGGGTATATGTATAGAGTACAAACAGCACGGTTTATATTAGGTTAACAAACACGGCTCTTCCCGTGTAAATAATTCAAACTTCTACAATTTTTTTTAAAACTGTACATAGATTCTTTATACTGCAAGAAATAAACGGTGTCATTAATGAATATTTCTTAATATATGGCTGATTGAGTGATGCTTTACACCACAGTGAAGATTGTCTCATAAGGGTTTAGTGGGGGACGAGGGAGTGGGGTGGAGGGTGGGGGTCCAAACCAGGCTTTCTGCCCGGAGGGAACCTCAGACCTTTGGCAGATAGGAATTTGGAATTTCCGGAAGGGCTACCCAGTACCCTCTTAAAGGTCGTATCTTTTCTCCTTCTAAAATGCCCAAGCCCCCCCCCCCCCCTGTTAGGCCTAGTCTATATATACTATTATGTCTAGTTTCCATATCTCATTCAGTCTAAATACTTGCCATATTAGAATTTCCTAAGTTTCATTGTATAAGCTGTACATAACCTTTAATCGTCTAGTTGTTTTAAATCCTTTTCTACTGCCTATATATACCGTTATTTTCATTGTATCACTACTCCTGATGATGGTTTGAGAATAAACCGAAATATTGAGTTAATATGTCTTACATGTCTTTCTTCGGATTGCTCACTCTACTTTATTTTGCCATATTAGCTGCATATGTAATAGCTATATATAGTACATAACCTCTTGTAAATTTGTATTGGTATGATGTTATCGTTTTCTTTGTCATTGTTGTAGTATACTTCCACATATTTGTTGTTTTGTACAATAAAATTGAATTGAACTGAATTGAATTGATTCCGCTATAGGAATTATGTAGACTTGTTAGTCACTGCCTTTTACAGTGTAAACTTAATTATACAGACCACTGTGACGTCAAATGAAACCGGTGTTAATAACCCATAACGTAATGAACACTATTCGAGCATGCGTTAATAATTTACAGACTTTGGTATATACAATGTAAACAAACCACACGCTTGATGTAATAATTATAGGATATATTTCACTGTAGGCTCATTTTTTTGTTTTGGTCACTATAACACCGGCGACGAGAAAAGCTGTCCCTTCTACCAAAACAAATGGTAAATTTTCTCTCTAATGTAGCTGGTGTCCATATATTCATTCTCCAAATGTACCTCGGTTATCACAGAATTTGGTATAACGTGATTCTCGCTATGTACAGTTATTTATGTTAAGAGGCAGTTCAGATGTACGATATTCATTTTTATGTTCCACCAATGAGTCGCGGGTTCGAATCCCACTCAGTCCAAAAAAATTGGAAAAATTTTCTGACTGGGTTTTCACCTTTGTGGGATGGTTGTCATTTACCACCGGAAGGTCGTGGGTTTCCTCCGGGCATAGAGCCTGGTTTCCTCCCACAATAAAACTGGCAGCGCCGCAGCAAGTGAAATAATCTTGAGCACGGCGTACAACACTAAACAATCAATCAATCATTTCTATAAACTTTAAAAACTTCATTTTTAGGTTGAAAAAAAGACAAAATGTGGCAAAAACATAATGGGGCGGATTTCATATTTAGTATGCTGAGCCTTAGTAACTCTTAAAGAGCCAATAATATCAACGAATGGTTGGAAAAGTAGACATTTAGTTATGGAGTAAACAAATAATAACAAATACACATTTCCTTATAAACAGAAAAATAACCACGAACTTTGGCTCAGGCAGATGCTTTCTGCGCACCAACAACCCCCCCCCCCCCCCCCGAAGGCGTGATAATCTCCTATGCCAATTAAACGGGGCAATGTCTTACGTTGTATGGATCTTCCCTTGCTTCACTCAAGTTTAGGAGGCTTCACTCAAGTTTAGGAGGTACTTAGATGAAATCCAGTTATTTAAATCTGGTTTAATTTTCGGACATTTTTCCGGGTCGTACAGCGAACACACTGTATATGGATTTCCCTTGTCCCACCGTCAATCAATTAGTTTTTCGATTGTCGCAATACCCCCTTATTCTCGTATTACAATTACAATTGGTCGAATGTTGGTAGCTCATGTCGCTTTAGTCCGGGTTTCTGACGCCAAAATTACTATCTTCTTTTATACTGACGGCCGTATTTTGGAGTCAGGGTTCACTGCAATAAAAAAGCCGGAGTTTTAGAAAAAGAAATAGCAATATAACCTACTCAGATCTTGTTTAAGCGGTCATAATCACGTTCATGGATAATTTCGCTACCTACCATTGCCTGATATGGACGAGCAGGATCGACCAGTAAACATTTTTCTTCTCCTGAATTCACTTTTGCCTTCTCCAGTCCCAAACTCTCCGCCATTGACGACGTAACACTGTTAAGCTGACTCCAAAATACGACCGTCAGTACAAAAAAAACAAGTTATTTTGGAGCCAGTAAACCGCTTAAAGCAAGCCTGCTGGAAACGGACAAAATTTGAAGAGTGTCAATTGTTACAGGCGTTTTGTTGCAGTCCCTGAAGTGGCCTTGACTATATCAAAATTTATGAATTCTCACTACCAGAAGCAAACCGTTGGAAATAGTTAACGATTTACGTTAAAATAAATTTACATAGACTTATAAGGAACGGAATTCCCCCAAATATATATTTTAACAGCATTTCAAAGGATTCGCTTACCATTGAAACACTTTAATGCAGCAGAATTTTTTCGTTGAAAAATAGTGGCAATGTGCTAAATTGGTTTCAGAGAAATAGATAACACTACGAACGTCTTTGGCAAGTTTATGCATTTTAAAATATTAATTTTCAAATTCAATGATTTCTCGACATAGAATATTAGCAATGATGTATTCACTTGTTTATGCGTTGTGAGAAAGGCTCCGACGTTTATACGGTTATAGTGCGATAGGTATGTATTTTCCTACAAAAAGTCCACAACTACCATACACCTCTCACCCCACTCATATCCCCCACCCCTGCCTTCTTTAGAGATCAACTATCCGTATATATGTTTCTATAGAAATAAAGTAAAACTTTTTGTATATCAAGAAAGTCATTCCCTTTCATTAAAACGTCGTCACATGGTGTAATTAAATTTGAGAGCATTTTAATGTGTATTTTATTTGAATATCGCGTGGAGCGGAGTCAATTATTTAGTAATTACAAATATCCGCGGTGGACTCGCGCGAATGTGACACGGATCGCGAGACACGCCTCTTCCGCTAAATACGTCAATGGGCTACATGCCAACGTGACAAGGCGTAGATAAACCACAGAAAAGGCAAACCTTAGAATAAAACTGACATCTGGTATGGATGGATTCTTGGTTAAGATTTCGAGATGGCGTGATCTCGATGGATTGACAAGACAGATTGATAGAGGCCGGATACGGACTCGGACTGGGCGTTTGTACCGATTGGGCTCATCTATCTGGGAGGGAGGGTGCTGTTTCTCAAAGGCTTTTCGCCCGACTCAAGTTTAAAGCAGCTGTCGTCGCAACATATATCTTTAATGTACGATCAGTCGCAAATCCGGCTATCCGTCCTGCCATGAGATCTTTCATTAAAAGATCATTACATAATACTATAAATACTAAGAGAATTTTAACGCGTATGCCTACAATCTATTTAAATAACGCGTGTAATGAAGCCAATTATTTCGCAATTAGAATTCTTCGCTTTGGGACACGCATAATACTAGACACGCCTTTTCCGTCGAATGCGGTAATTGGTGACATGCCAACGTGAAATCTTTATATAAATTGAAGAATTTAATTTATACAACATAGCAACAAAGTAACATAGCTAGGTATTGATTGATTGATTGTTTGGTGTTTTACGCCGCGCTCAAGATTATTTCATGCACTTATATGGCGGCGTTGCCAGTTTTATTGTGGGAGGAAACCGGGCTCTATGCCCGGAGGAAACCTACGACCTTCCGTTGGTAACTGGCAGTTTGGTATAGGAGGAAGGGTGGTAAGTAGATAGCTATATGAGAGAACGGCAGCACTTATGTGACGTCATTAGGTGGCGGCATCTGCACCTGACGACCCCATACTTACAACATTATAGGAGAGTTCTAAAACAAAAGCTGATCCCCATACTTACAACATTATGGCCTAAAATAGATTAAACGAGTGGTAAGGAAAAGGCTAGAGCGTATTTAGGTCACTGACACCAGCCAGGCGTGACAATAAAACAACCCGAGACGGGCGCGGCTATTGGTCGCGCTTGACTACACATCTAATTAAAATCTCCCAACAAGAGGAGGATGGCTTGAACTGTGAGGTCGAGGTCAATAACTAGCACATCTAATTAAAATCTTAGCTCCCGGTCATTGGTCACGGTTCGCCGCATGTCTAATTATAATCTAAACTCGCGGCTACCAATATTAAAGCACATGTGCGCCTATTCTTAAAAAAATATGCTGAATAATACACTCCCAACCTCGGGGACCTGTTCGTCAGATGGACGGAAAAAATATGCTTAGTAATGCACTACTGGTCTAAAGGACCAATTAAACCGACTGACACTGGTGATAGACAATAGATAATAAAGGAATGTATAAATAACCTTGGACTGTATTACCTCAACGTATAGATCATATCGGTAAGTATGTGTGCATCAGTTAGCTGGCGGATATTGTTTCGCGCTCCACTGCACAACTAATTAAAATCTTAGCTCTCGGTTATTGGTCACGGTTCGCCGCATGTCTTATTAAAATCTAAGCTCGCGGCTATCGGTTCACTACGGTACACATGTCATTAAGAGTAGAATCTAAGTTATTTATTAAATTATCTCAGTGGCACTGCATATCAAAAATATACTACGTATAATACTTAAGTCTTGACCACTGGTCATCAACCCGGAAGTGAACCGGAAGTGTACCGGAAGTGACTGGAAGTTACCGGAAGTAACCTGAAGTGAACCGGAAGTGACCCGGAAGTGACCGAAAATAACCCGGAAGTAACCGGAAATAACCCGGAAGTCACCGGAAGTGAACCGGAAGTGACCGGAAATAGACCGGAAGTGACTGGAAATAACCCGGAAGTCACCGGAAGTGGACCGGAAGTAACCGGAAGTGACCGGAAATAGACCGGAAGTGATTGGAAATAACCCGGAAGTCACCGTAAATGGACCGGAAGCAACCGGAAGTGGACCGGAAGTGACCGGAAATAACCCGGAAGTCACCGGAAGTGGACCGGAAGTGAACCGGAAGTAACCGGAAGTGACCGGAAATAATCCGGAAGTGGCCGGAAGTAACCGGAAGTGAGCGGAAATAACCTGAAGTGAACCGGAAGTGAACCGGAAGTGACCGGAAATAACCCGGAAGTCACCGGAAGTGAACCGGAAGTGACCGGAAATAGACCGGAAGTGACTGGAAATAACCCGAAAGTCACCGGAAGTGGACCGGAAGTAACCGGAAATAACCCGGAAGTTACCGGAAGTGGACCGGAAGTAACCGGAAGTGTACCGGAAGTGACTGGAAGTAACCTGAAGTGAACCGGAAGTGACCCGGAAGTGACCGGAAATAACCCGGAAGTCACGGGAAGTGGACCGGAAGTAACCGGAAGTGTACCGGAAGTGACCGGAAATAGACCGGAAGTGACCGGAAGTGGCCGGAAGTAACCGGAAGTGACCGGAAATAACCTGAAGTGAACCGGAAATAGACCGGAAGTGTCTGGAAATATTCCGTAAGTGGCCGGAATTGAACCGGAAGTGACCGGAAATAATCCGGAAGCGGCCGGAACTAACCGGAATTGACCGGAAATAACCTGAAGTGGACCGGAAGTGACCGGAAATAGACCGGAAGTGGTCGGAAGTGAACCGGAAGTGAACCGGAAGTGACTGGAAGTAACCGGAAATGAACCAGAAGTAGCCGGAAGTGACCGGAAATATTCCGTAAGTGGCCGGAAGTGAACCGGAAGTGACCGGAAATAATCCGGAAGCGGCCGGAAGTCACCAGAAGTTACCCGGAAGTGAACCGGAAGTGACCGGAAGTGAACCGGAAGTGACTGGAAGTAACCGGAAGTGAACCGGAAGTGACCCAGAGGGTGTAAAAATGTCTGCAAGACTTACTATAGCTCGTGGTTTTCTCAATTCTGGTTTTACACAAATCGATTGAAACGTTCAAATCTAGCATTAGTCGGAGAGCTTAGGGACTAACGCCATTCACCTTTAAACGGTCCGACTTCGAACCGGAAGGGACGTTATCGAACCGGAAGTCGTCCATAATTTCGTTATTTTTTGTTTTAGAGCTTAGGGACTAACGCCATTCACCTTTAAACGGGCCGACCTCGAACCGGAAGTGACGTCATCGAACCGGTAGTTGTCCGTAATTTCGTTATTTGTTTTGTCCCACAGCCTAGGTACTAACGCCATTCAATCCGTTACGACGTCATATCCGCTATTGTGCGGCGTAAAACACCAAACAATCAATGACTCTAAGCAGTCGTCCTACATCAGGCGTTTTTCACCCCAGAACTGTATTGTGAAAGTCTCAACCAATGCATTAACATAAAGAAACATAAGACATCGTTCGTTCTGATGAACATTTTATTATCTTCATGGTGAACATTCTTCAAGTACATCGTTTCCGGTTTTCGTAAGGGTATTCGTCCGGTAAAACCTTATCAAATAACATATAGCGTATTTTGATCGCGTTCGCTAATGCCTCGTCAATCGGTAGGCCAATTACTCCGCGTAAAAAATCCCTAGTTTTCACAATTTCTCGGTGAAGCGGGTCTCCCATTAAATGCATCCAAATAGTGTTGTACTGTCCGTATATAGTCATCAAGGTTTTCTTTATTTCCGGCCTGCGCCGTCGGTATTCCTCCTGCAAACTGCAGCCGTCAACAGACATATGAGTTTGAATAGCTTCCTTCACAATGTCGTCCCATACGTCGGAAACTGTATCAGCCATACCGCTAGCGGGCGTAATGATACTCGTTAGAAAAACTTTACGGTCATCTTCTAAAGTATTTTCATCCGAGGGATGCCCTCCATAAACGGTCATCTCAGTATTCTGAGAATCGGTTTTGTGTTTATTGAAAACGTGCCGCTTCATGTCATGTCGGCGACTAAAAGTCTTGTTACAAACGTGACAATTGAATCTCATTTTGTTTCACCCACTGTGGAATATAATTTATAGCGCTATTTCAGCGGTCGGTCTAATCCAATGTGAAGGACGCGCCGCCTTTTATACGCTTCTGTCTTGCCTTCAATTCCGACTTAGCCATTTCCACCGCTTGCTGTGCGTTAGATACGGCAATAATCCGCGGCAAATCCGCCTTTTCACGGTTGGGGAAGCTTTCGCGATAATAGGGCTCGACAGTTTTTCTTCGTTTAAAGGCTTGACTTTGTGGCGTACCACTTTTTCTGCGTTCCTGTCTGACCTCCGATCTGGTCATTTCCACCGCTTGTGCGGGAGACACCACATCTATCTGCGGTAAATCCGCATGGTCGGCGTCAATTTGCGGCGGATCCATCTTTTCACGGTCTGGAGAGCTTTCACGGCAATAGGGTTCCAGAGGGATGAGCGTGTTTCTGCTTCTGAATGCTTGGCCGAGGGGCGAGCCTCTCTTTCTCATTGAACCTTCGTTCATGGGTATTTTACCCTTTTCCATATTGCGGTAAAAACGCACCAATTTATCCACGTTCGACATGTTTAAACGTTACAGACACCGTCTGCGTAAGGAGTGTTGTCGAAGTACGATGATAGCTCGTTATATAAAGCTTTATGATACGCGCCCGCTAAACGCCAGAAGCGACCGTTAACGCAGCTAATTGTGAGTGAATGATAATATTGTTTTACGTTAAGGCTGCGTTAACGGTCGCTTCTGGCGTTTAGCGGGCGCGTATCATAAAGCTTTATATAACGAGCTATCATCGTACTTCGACAACACTCCTTACGCAGACGGTGTCTGTAACGTTTAAACATGTCGAACGTGGATAAATTGGTGCGTTTTTACCGCAATATGGAAAAGGGTAAAATACCCATGAACGAAGGTTCAATGAGAAAGAGAGGCTCGCCCCTCGGCCAAGCATTCAGAAGCAGAAACACGCTCATCCCTCTGGAACCCTATTGCCGTGAAAGCTCTCCAGACCGTGAAAAGATGGATCCGCCGCAAATTGACGCCGACCATGCGGATTTACCGCAGATAGATGTGGTGTCTCCCGCACAAGCGGTGGAAATGACCAGATCGGAGGTCAGACAGGAACGCAGAAAAAGTGGTACGCCACAAAGTCAAGCCTTTAAACGAAGAAAAACTGTCGAGCCCTATTATCGCGAAAGCTTCCCCAACCGTGAAAAGGCGGATTTGCCGCGGATTATTGCCGTATCTAACGCACAGCAAGCGGTGGAAATGGCTAAGTCGGAATTGAAGGCAAGACAGAAGCGTATAAAAGGCGGCGCGTCCTTCACATTGGATTAGACCGACCGCTGAAATAGCGCTATAAATTATATTCCACAGTGGGTGAAACAAAATGAGATTCAATTGTCACGTTTGTAACAAGACTTTTAGTCGCCGACATGACATGAAGCGGCACGTTTTCAATAAACACAAAACCGATTCTCAGAATACTGAGATGACCGTTTATGGAGGGCATCCCTCGGATGAAAATACTTTAGAAGATGACCGTAAAGTTTTTCTAACGAGTATCATTACGCCCGCTAGCGGTATGGCTGATACAGTTTCCGACGTATGGGACGACATTGTGAAGGAAGCTATTCAAACTCATATGTCTGTTGACGGCTGCAGTTTGCAGGAGGAATACCGACGGCGCAGGCCGGAAATAAAGAAAACCTTGATGACTATATACGGACAGTACAACACTATTTGGATGCATTTAATGGGAGACCCGCTTCACCGAGAAATTGTGAAAACTAGGGATTTTTTACGCGGAGTAATTGGCCTACCGATTGACGAGGCATTAGCGAACGCGATCAAAATACGCTATATGTTATTTGATAAGGTTTTACCGGACGAATACCCTTACGAAAACCGGAAACGATGTACTTGAAGAATGTTCACCATGAAGATAATAAAATGTTCATCAGAACGAACGATGTCTTATGTTTCTTTATGTTAAGGCATTGGTTGAGACTTTCACAATACAGTTCTGGGGTGAAAAACGCCTGATGTAGGACGACTGCTTAGAGTCATTGATTGTTTGGTGTTTTACGCCGCACAATAGCGGATATGACGTCGTAACGGATTGAATGGCGTTAGTACCTAGGCTGTGGGACAAAACAAATAACGAAATTACGGACAACTACCGGTTCGATGACGTCACTTCCGGTTCGAGGTCGGCCCGTTTAAAGGTGAATGGCGTTAGTCCCTAAGCTCTAAAACAAAAAATAACGAAATTATGGACGACTTCCGGTTCGATAACGTCCCTTCCGGTTCGAAGTCGGACCGTTTAAAGGTGAATGGCGTTAGTCCCTAAGCTCTCCGACTAATGCTAGATTTGAACGTTTCAATCGATTTGTGTAAAACCAGAATTGAGAAAACCACGAGCTATAGTAAGTCTTGCAGACATTTTTACACCCTCTGGGTCACTTCCGGTTCACTTCCGGTTACTTCCAGTCACTTCCGGTTCACTTCCGGTCACTTCCGGTTCACTTCCGGGTAACTTCCGGTGACTTCCGGCCGCTGCCGGATTATTTCCGGTCACTTCCGGTTCACTTCCGGCCACTTACGGAATATTTCCGGTCACTTCCGGCAACTTCTGGTTCATTTCCGGTTACTTCCAGTCACTTCCGGTTCACTTCCGGTTCACTTCCGACCACTTCCGGTCTATTTCCGGTCACTTCCGGTCCACTTCAGGTTATTTCCGGTCACTTCCGGTTAGTTCCGGCCGCTTCCGGATTATTTCCGGTCACTTCCGGTTCAATTCCGGCCACTTACGGAATATTTCCAGACACTTCCGGTCTATTTCCGGTTCACTTCAGGTTATTTCCGGTCACTTCCGGTTACTTCCGGCCACTTCCGGTCACTTCCGGTCTATTTCCGGTCACTTCCGGTACACTTCCGGTTACTTCCGGTCCACTTCCCGTGACTTCCGGGTTATTTCCGGTCACTTCCGGGTCACTTCCGGTTCACTTCAGGTTACTTCCAGTCACTTCCGGTACACTTCCGGTTACTTCCGGTCCACTTCCGGTAACTTCCGGGTTATTTCCGGTTACTTCCGGTCCACTTCCGGTGACTTTCGGGTTATTTCCAGTCACTTCCGGTCTATTTCCGGTCACTTCCGGTTCACTTCCGGTGACTTCCGGGTTATTTCCGGTCACTTCCGGTTCACTTCCGGTTCACTTCAGGTTATTTCCGCTCACTTCCGGTTACTTCCGGCCACTTCCGGATTATTTCCGGTCACTTCCGGTTCACTTCCGGTCCACTTCCGGTGACTTCCGGGTTATTTCCGGTCACTTCCGGTCCACTTCCGGTTGCTTCCGGTCCATTTACGGTGACTTCCGGGTTATTTCCAATCACTTCCGGTCTATTTCCGGTCACTTCCGGTCCACTTCCGGTGACTTCCGGGTTATTTCCAGTCACTTCCGGTCTATTTCCGGTCACTTCCGGTTCACTTCCGGTGACTTCCGGGTTATTTCCGGTTACTTCCGGGTTATTTTCGGTCACTTCCGGGTCACTTCCGGTTCACTTCAGGTTACTTCCGGTAACTTCCAGTCACTTCCGGTACACTTCCGGTTCACTTCCGGGTTGATGACCAGTGGTCAAGACTTAAGTATTATACGTAGTATATTTTTGATATGCAGTGCCACTGAGATAATTTAATAAATAACTTAGATTCTACTCTTAATGACATGTGTACCGTAGTGAACCGATAGCCGCGAGCTTAGATTTTAATAAGACATGCGGCGAACCGTGACCAATAACCGAGAGCTAAGATTTTAATTAGTTGTGCAGTGGAGCGCGAAACAATATCCGCCAGCTAACTGATGCACACATACTTACCGATATGATCTATACGTTGAGGTAATACAGTCCAAGGTTATTTATACATTCCTTTATTATCTATTGTCTATCACCAGTGTCAGTCGGTTTAATTGGTCCTTTAGACCAGTAGTGCATTACTAAGCATATTTTTTCCGTCCATCTGACGAACAGGTCCCCGAGGTTGGGAGTGTATTATTCAGCATATTTTTTTAAGAATAGGCGCACATGTGCTTTAATATTGGTAGCCGCGAGTTTAGATTATAATTAGACATGCGGCGAACCGTGACCAATGACCGGGAGCTAAGATTTTAATTAGATGTGCTAGTTATTGACCTCGACCTCACAGTTCAAGCCATCCTCCTCTTGTTGGGAGATTTTAATTAGATGTGTAGTCAAGCGCGACCAATAGCCGCGCCCGTCTCGGGTTGTTTTATTGTCACGCCTGGCTGGTGTCAGTGACCTAAATACGCTCTAGCCTTTTCCTTACCACTCGTTTAATCTATTTTAGGCCATAATGTTGTAAGTATGGGGATCAGCTTTTGTTTTAGAACTCTCCTATAATGTTGTAAGTATGGGGTCGTCAGGTGCAGATGCCGCCACCTAATGACGTCACATAAGTGCTGCCGTTCTCTCATATAGCTATCTACTGTGGTATTTTTTTTCCAGAACGCGAAATTGCACAGGATTGGTTTCCACCCCTATTTGCAGACCAGACCGACTATGTATGCTGTCAAACGAGAGTCTCGCACCTTCTGAATCGTTATTTGCCGACAGCACCAGAACAAGGTCAATCGTGATGACGAGCCTATCTTTGTGTACCCATGTGCTGACAAGTACTAATCTTGCTACGCATAGATAGTCGCGTCATCGCAATTGGTAAAAGGTGTCTCCGCGACTCCAGCTCAGCCGTTGAATCCCAAACAACACATCCTCTCGAGACCTCACTTTTTACGCTTGAGAACAATCCCGTCAACGCCGCCATGTACGTGAAATAATCTTGAGTTAAAAAAATCAATCAATCAGTCAATCTAATTAATACATCTCAAACATGTGATACTGACGGTTCAGTCACTTGCGCGCCTTTTAACTAATTGATTTACCAATCGTTAGATTTGTCTTCGCACGGATCTTTTAAAGTGACATGAGCTGCCAAAATTCACACTTTTTTCATAGTTGCTGATCGTCACGACATTAAGAGGCTTGGAAGGCTATCGAAAAACTAAATGATAGGCGTTGGAATGAGGAAAATCCATACAGTATTTGCCTGTACGAACCGAAAATGTGTTCGAAAAGTAAACAAAATTTAAATAACCGGGACGACCATTCATTCATTCTAAGCCAAAGTTATTTCAAAACAATACTTTATCGTACATTATCGAGAAATACTAAAAAGCCTCTGAATTATACGTCTTGAGAACATCAACATTTTGGCAGCTCATGCCACTTTAACTAAAAACGCATTTATCGCGATTTCAACGGCCTCGATATATATATTTTCGCTCATGGCCAGGCTGCTACTCTTCCTCTGTTTTCCAGTGTGTGTTGTAATTTAGAATAATATGTGTGGATATATAAGAAAAGACCAAATGCCATAAAATATAATTTTTAAGATTGATGCAATTGAGAACAATTCGAAAACTGAGCCGAATATTTCAAACACCGTGGCGGACTTCCGATAAATCTATTTAATACATCTCGCACATGGAATACTGATTGTTCAGTCAATTGATTGATGTTTTACACCACACTCAAGATTATTTCACTTATATGACGGCGTCGCCAGGTTTAGTGGTGGTGGGGGGTATCGGGCTCATTGCCCGGAGGAAACCCCTGACCTTCGGCGAGTACCTGGCAACTCTTCCACGTACAACGGGCAAGTTAAAAATCCACTCAGAAATTTTTGATTTTTTTAGTGGCCTGAGTGTGATCGAGCCCGCGCTGCGTCGATGGAAGGTCTGTGTGAGAGTGAGGGACGATCGTTCTAATCCACTGGACCACCGAGGCCGGGCGTCCCTAATGATTGATTTACCAATCGTTAGATTTGTCTTCGCAAGGATCTTTTAATCAAAAAACGTATTTTTCGTGATTTCAACAGCCTCGTTATTTTCGTTCATGGGTATAGTCTGATACTCTTTCTCTGAGTACGCCTGGCATATCCAGCATGCAAAAATAGATGCATGATTCTTTTTTTTAGATTTTGGCTCTAGATGACTTTAGGAATCCGCATGTTGTTAAAAATTTTATTTCTTTTTTTTTTTCTTTTTTTTTTTAACCAGCCAACATTTATCACCACAAGGTGAGGTCATAATCTGGATGCTGGGGTAGACCTTGGTTTAGATTAACCGTTGATAAAAAGACATGCAGGTCTACCAGCTTTATTTAGACTCTTTGTAACATGCTGCGAGAGAAATCGCCAAAACGGCAATATCCCTAGAGAATTAGTATTTTTGGTGTTTTCTCGCTCCGCATTTTGTCGACTTTCAAACAACGCGACGCGAGAAGTCGCTAAAACGGCAATATCCCAATCTAAAATAGGGATTGATCCTTCTGCCATTCCCATGTCTCGTGTTGAAGATCTCGAAGAATGGCACGAGATGTCGATTGGGCAATATCCCTAGAAAGTCGACTAAATACGACGCATGTAGCTTCATCTACGGAGGCCTATCAATGTCACTGTTTTTTTAGTCATTGACAGAATTTTACAAAAGTGGAAACTTGGTTTTGAGACGACAGATTATGTATGTCGAAAAAACCCAAACGTGTATCTTAAAAATCATACCATTAAGTAAAACGATTTGCAAACAAATTCGAAAAACGCATAAAATCTGCTAAATCAGATGGAAAAAAAATCTCCACAGCAGTGAGAACCCTATCTCAGCGGTGGAAATGTTTTCTTTGCGATGTAGACATTTTCTCCGCGGTGGTACATGTATGTTTTTATGATGCCTCCTTAAATTTCTATAACATATATCGTTTCAAAACGAAATTACTTCAGGGGCAATATTTCGAGAACGGCCATAAAACACTAGAAATACCAAATTTTCCACGCATCTAATAGTAATACGCTTCCGTATACTCGTCCGTCTTCTATGGATTTTGGAATTATCGGAGATGGCTGCCAAATGCATGTTATTTGTGTTTGGAAAATTAAAAGCAATCCTGGTAGAAACATTCGGAGCAAACATCGGCTGTCTTCGCTCTTCCGTAAACCCACGAAGTGATCCGAGGGGTTGCTGGCGTCACGGACTAACTTGTAAAGGAAATGTCGAAGTTTCGTTACGGCAAGGAAAGTAAAACACGTAAGAAATGAACACCCTAATTATTTTTCAGATTTATTTTAACCAATTACCAATGGGAACAAATGAATTCAATAGTTAGAATGCAAAACAAACGAATAGAAAGCAAAAACAACAGTTTTAAATGTAAGATGAAACAAGTTTTTACTAGTATGAGTCTAATAGTAAGGTATGGGGTCACACTGAGGGGTGTAAACCGGAACAGGCTCGCTTCCATCAGTTCTAGGAATTGGCCGTCGACTGCCATCTTTGACGCAGTAAAAGAAAAAAATGCCATCGTAATCCATGTAGATTTCACCGGGTTTGGGTAAAGTGGGATCAAAAATTGTACAGAATTCTTTAAATTCTTGAATCCAATTGTCTTCGTGTAACAATCCTGTTCTCCATCGACCGAGGTGTTTAAGGGATACTCCATTACTTTCACTTTTGAACTCTGCATAAGGTATGCCGAAAACTCTTCGGCTCCAATATTTGGCGACTACAGAGGTCATAGGTCCTTTGTTCTTGTTACGCCGGAATCAATTGGTTCTGTAGCCATTCGAGCCTTCAAGAAACCCGTTCTCCATACTTGACAGATTTGCAATACTCGTCTCGATTTTCTTGCAGAAAGAGCATTTAATTACGTAGAGCCCCGTACAGACAAAGGGCAATAAGGATGAGAACGGAGAGGGTGGCAAAGACTGATAATGCTATCACCCATTCTGTGTAGGCGGTCGAGTCGGTATATGTCCACTTCATTCACTAACGGTGCTTGGTGAATTCCTGGTCAACAAGTTTGGCTTACCAGGGGCTGTGGTCTTCTTCACTGGATATCCTTGTAGAATATCTATCAAAACAAAGACTGATAACAACAAAGAAAACGTAAGTTTCTTCATTGTTATCACAGAACGTTGAAATTCGCTGCTTTCTCAAGAGCTGTCGAACAACATTCAACGTCCGTGTTTGTTACGTCATCAAAGCACATGATCTGCTTAACAGCCATTGTGACGTCATTTTAAAAAACTTTATTTTGTACAGAATAGAATGGCGCCGTGTCACAAAGAAAGTTATAGTTCACGCCAATCGTGTCCACATGCTTACCTCCCCTTCGCTCGCATGCGAAGATTAACTTCTCTGTTTAGATTAACTTCGCCCATCACCACGAAGTAAATTGTGTCAACAACACAATTCTACGTCGCCTATGTCGATGTCTTTATCAAGAGTTGATACTTGTTGAAAGCTTGTGCTCACAAAACTTACTAGGTGGTGATAATATAACCTGACCAGGACCGGTAGGTCTGGCTTGTCTGAAATGATAAGGTTGGAAGAGATTTAACTTTTACGTTTAAATTTATTTGGAGGCGACAACACAAGCATAATTAAATAATAATGAACAATAAGTCGAAAATATAAAATAGAAGTTGAAATGATAAAAATACGGTTGAGGCTAAACTAGAATAAACACTAGAACTGTTGGTGGCATGATAGCCGAGAAATCTGGGCTCTGCCGAGTTTTTTTTTCTCTCCGTGAGGCGACAAGACACATTAGCAGCCATATAGGCCTAATACCAGTCGCCGTAAGACCGATAATCAGGGCTAGTGGCATGATAACGGTTATCCCACGATTACTATACTAGGTGACTAGGTCACTAACGTAATGGCCTTGCCTGGATTAACACGGAAAACCCTGGTTCCAATCGAACCATCCGACCTCTCGTCGGTTCATGGCGACTCGCCCACTTCTATGGCCTCCCATGACCTTCTATGGGTTCCTGGCGACCCAGGTGAGGATGATGGGTTCCTGGCGACTAGTCCGGGTTTCTAACTCCAAAATTACTATTTTTTATACGACCGTCAGTACAAAAAAAAAGTAATTTTGGAGTTAGAAACCCGGACTACCTGGCGACCAAAGATGCATCTTGACTTAAGTATGTAAATCACTTTAAAAATAATATTAGTAACGATATTATAGCCATAACTATAACTAAGCTTCCACAACTCACCCATTGACTGACACAGTTCTTACAAAATCCTCATTAAAGTGGCATGAGCTGCCAAAATTCACACTTTTTTCATCATTTCTGATCGTCACGACAGTAAGAGGCTTTGAAGGTCATTGAAAAACTAAATGATTGGCGTTGGAATGAAGAATATTCATACAGTATGTGGCCTGTACGAACCGAAAACGAGTTCAAAATGTAAACAAAATTTAAATAACCGGGACGACCGTTCATTCATTCTAAGCCAAAGTTAGTTCAAAACGATACTTTATCGTACATTTTCAAGACTAGAAGCAGTAAAAAGCTTCTGAATTATACGTCTTGAGAAAAATAACTAATGATTTCTACAGTCTGTTTTAACGTCAATATATTAACATTTGGCAGCTCATGCCACTTTAAAGAAGACTCGCTCACTTTACTAATCTTATAGCTATAACAACCAAAAATGCCGTACAGAGTTTTGTCCCTTGGATCAATATTCGGACCAAGATTTGTCTTAAGTTACGACCCTTGTTCTAACAGTAACAGTAACAGTTATAGAAGCGGGACAAATTAAACGAGGTTAATATAGCAGTCTTGTACTTGTAGTTGTACATTAAGAAAACTTAAAATTTAGCGGTCATATCATTAGTTCCAAAATTACCGTTAATCCTTAAATACAGACATCGTCTAGCGATTTAGGCAGCTATCGAGCTATCAAATCATGAACAACTACGTGTATCTTGCCCTAAACATTTGACAAAATGGCTACTGGTCTAAAACTTGAAGATCGACAACACGAGGAATAACTTGTCTAGGTTACCTAATTTAACGTATTTATACCAGGTCACAATTCAAAACAAGCATGACATTAAATTCTACACATCTTAAAGTAAACTTTGGTAGTATTTAGATGTTTGTTTACATTATATAAACCTACCTGAAATCATGTGAAATGATAAGCCTAAAGGGCCGTTCTCACGGTGCGATTTGTAGTACCGACTTGTAGCATGCGATTTGTAGCATACGACAAAAATCGCATAATTCATAGTTGTATACGACTGGTCTCGGATATCGCTTCTTCTCGCGAGTTGTCGTTGCTAGGGAACTGCCATTTTTACGATGAGTTCTTCAAGTGACGAAGATTTACATTACCTGAGCGTAATTAGTATTGTTTTGTCTAAGAAAAAGTCGCGTAAACGAAAATCAGTTTGGGTTCGTGACTGGATTTCGAGGAGGCCATTATGTGGCGCATATAACGCTCTATTACAAGAACTAGAGGTGGAAGACCCAAGAGCTTTAAAGAATTTCCTGAGGATGGACCAGGCTAACTTCCAAATGCTTCTTACAAGAATGAGCCCATATATTCAAAAGAAATCAACTATGATGCGTGACAGCATTCCAGCTGGAGAAAAACTCGCATTGACGCTCCGTTTCCTTGCTAGCGGTAAAAAATTAATACACAATATTTTAGGAATAGCATTTCAATATGAGATGACATATAGGGGCCTATGATATACATATATTTCTCACTATCGGGTGGGGGGTTTGACTTAATTACTCAAACATAGCCACGCTTTAATGCTGGGTTATACTTTTGAATTGATAGAATTCCACATTAAGATTGACGGAAAATTATTTCGGAGTTAAATTTTTACTAATTCGCATATTCAGCCAGTCTTGTCTAGGTCCCATGAAACGAAAAAATAATGTAATTGTTCAGAGATATCATATTCAAATAAGTTTATATTCTATATGTTTGCTTAGCTTTGTTTTGGAAAGGAGATATAGTAATAGTTTACTGTCTTGTTTTCTTTTGTCGACAGGAGATAGTTATGGCTCCCTAGAATTTTTATACCGAATTCCACGGAATACAATCTGCCAGTTTATCCCAGAAGTGTGTGAAGCCATTTACCATGTGTTACACAATGATTACTTGCAGGTAATAGCACCGTCAAATACGATACTTCTTTCATACTTGCACTCCAATATACATATAATGATTATTTAATACATTTCCCGTTTCTTGCAGGTTCCAAACACTAAAGAGAAATGGGAACAAATTCAAGAGGGTTTTTTACAGAAATGGCAATTTCCGAATTGCATTGGAGCAATTGACGGAAAACATATCTCTCTAAAAGCCCCAGCAAACAGTGGGTCAGAGTTTTATAATTATAAGAAATTCTTTAGCATTATCCTGTTAGCTCTCGTGGATTCAAGCTATAAATTCATTTTCGTTGACATTGGGGCTAATGGGAGAGTCGGTGATGCTGCAGTATACGGAAATTCCGAACTTTGCCACGCTTTAGAGAATCGGACCCATTCCATCCCTGGACCAAAACCACTACCAGGCCGCAAAGAACCAGTTCCAGCTGTGGTTGTTGGTGATGATGCGTTCGGTCTCAAACCACATTTGTTGAAACCCTATCCACTAAAGAACTTATCAGACGAAAAGAAAATATTTAATTACCGTCTTTCACGAGCAAGACGTGTTTCTGAGAATGCTTTTGGCATTCTTGCCAGTCGTTTCAGCGTGTTAGGACGTTCCCTTCAAGTCTCGCCAGAAGTAGCCACGAGCGTTGTAAAAGCAGCAGTGGCCCTGCACAACTTTCTGCAAACTGAGAACGATACCGTATATCGTGATAGCATGACAAGAGAGATTGGAATACCTGGTATGCATACCCAACCAGGCAATCGTCATGCTAACGATGCCATACAGATCAGGAACGAATTTGCTGATTATTTCATTACAAATGGGGCTGTTGAATGGCAGTGGGATACAGTTGTATAATCAAGATTGTCAGAACCTCAAACCCGTAAGGCTTGGTTGTTTGTTTTTACTTTACCACGTTTCACTCAAGCTTGTTTCATAAATATGACGACCATGTTAAGATTTATAGTTAATTTGTAGGAAGATAATTTGTGCCTGTGATGTCATGCCCCCTCCCCCCAATCCAACACTCAATTTCAAACTATTTTTAAAATAAGAGTTAATGGCTTTCTTAGTAATGAACCACTCTGTTACAAGGTGTATATTTACTCAAGTACAAATCAAAATACACAAACATACACAATTTGACAAAGAATAAAGTCGGAGATAAGCAACACCTGCATAGGGTTAGCCAGACACCCGTCCACCCGTCCAAGTGGACGGGCAATTGGCCGACAGGGGCTATTTTGGACGGGCAAAAAAAATTAAAAAAAAAAAAAAAAAAATTTTTTAACACCCTAAAAATTACGTAAAATGCGTAAAAAAATGACACGACAGACTTCATGTCGCCTGTATCAACTGTTATGTGGGTAAATTAGAAATTAGGACTCAATTATTTCGTTTATCAAAGTACTTGTCGATGTTATACTGCCGTCGGAAGGACCGCCTGGAGCTCAAATAGCAAAAATCTGCGTGCAGTAGTGGGATGGTGCCCGTAACAGCCGGCCAGCTATCAGGCCTCGCGCTCGGTTTAACGCCTTCTGTAATCTGTAGCCTAGTTTTAATGTTTGTTGTAAAGCAGCTTTAATCCTGAAAGGCGTTTATTTACTGTTTATGATCCTTATACTTTCTAATAAAATGGGATTTCGCCAAGTAAAAGACGGTGCCACATCGCAAGTTCACAATGCGACCACGTGATCTTCGTGACGTAATGGCCTTCCTTGTTTGACCTTTAGCCAGGTTAGGAAGCTTTTTATTCACACTTACAACGTAGTGTCTTGGCTACGAATATCTTTTTAATTGACAACAGTGCCACTCATGCAAGTGTTTACGCGAGTGATTGGAGTGAAATGTCATTTTCCTTGGAATTTTTTAAAGAGTTTACACCGTACGGCCGTACGGGTATCCGATCAGTTATCCGATCCGTAACCTATACACCCAACACTTATGCGTGTTTAACCCAAGCGATCAGGCTTTCCCGCCGATGACAACAGGCTTACGTATCGAGGCATCTCCTTTCAAAAATTCAACCTCCAAATATAAATAAAACTTTTTATTGAGTTACATTCGTCACCGAGTCACCGACCCAAAGAATAGTCGCCTTCTGCCGTGTCGGGGACTTTTCGAACACGAGAAATGACGTCACATCAGCTTTAACGTTGGATGTACGATAACTGGTTCCCGTCACTCTACAAAAGCATGCAGACGAGCGGTCCCTAAAACTTCATTTCAGAGTCTTGAGAGAAATTAAACTATTTCAACAAAAGTCGGCTGAGCCCAGTTCACTGCTGTGAAATTTCTTGTCAGTGCAAACACTGATGTAAATTTTAGCATTGAAAACCCGGCAAAAGCGTACGATAACTGATCGGATACCCGTAGGGGCTGCATATTGACTATTGGGACTGCGGCAGCGCACGTCTGTTTTTGCTTTGGAATGGTGATTTAGTGGGTTGACCGACAGACGACCTTATGTAGGAGTGATTTGTTCAAGCATCCTTTTCTTTTTTATTCTCTGTTTGATGTACATTTAGTCAAAGCCCGTACGCCGTAGCATAAACAATCAGTAGGATTAATCGTATAGCCTACAGTACAGCTCTACGTGTACAGATATAAAAAATAAATTTATCATGTTTGCTCACGACGTAATTTGTTGTTTGTTATTTCTTCAAATAATAAATGAAAAAAAAAAAAAAAAGTTAAAATTTTTTTTTTTTTTTTTGAGGGGGGGGGGGGGGGGGTCAAGCGCCCGTGGCTCTAGAGTTTTGGACGGGCTACTTCGAATTTCTGGCTAATGCCCTGAACACCTGTTATCAATTCAGATCTTAACTTTTGATAAAAAACAATACAAAATAGAGTAAATTTTAAAACAGTATATTATCTTAAAGTGGTATGAGCTGTCAAAATGTTGATATTTTTCTTTAAAACAGAATGTGGAAATTATTGGCTATTAGCCCTTAAGAAACCGAGGAATTGTGCAAAAACGGACACAATTCAAATAGGCGAATGAATGAGTACATTTTGGGAGATTTTGTTGCTTATAAAACTACATAAACGTACATATCCAAGATTGGTTTTAATGGAATGCACCAACTTTTAACTTTTTTGATAAATAGTAATGAACAAATAGCTGAAATATTTCATCATTTTCTTTATATTTGTCAGATCATGCCAGTTTAAAGTTGCACACTTCTTCGGTTCGTATGGGTTAGTGACCAATAGTTTTGGATTTCAGGGACAATCCTTTTAATTTTTTTCAAGGGTATTTAAACTTCTCTTGACAATACGGATTTCTGAGAAAAAAAATCGCAATTTTGGCAGTTCATGACACATTAAAAGTTTGGAGTTTTGTAGCCAGCAGAAGTAAATAAAAGGACCATTCTAAATTATATTCTATGAATATAACAATAGCAATTATCAATCAATCAGGTATTTAATAGCAGCAATTGCATCAAGGTAAAACTTTATATTTCAATTTCAAAGGTATACGCAAAAATTAGCTGCTGGATTTTAAGTTTAAGTTCTTGTCTTTTTTTTAAATTTGTAACTTTCTTAAGTTCAAGTCCAATTTGTTGCCCAAACAGGATATCTGCATCAGGGTCCTGTTTTGCACTTCGTCTTTCAGATATGTTCTTTAAAGTATTAAACATGAGACCATTGAGTTGTTCTGTGGTAACCTTCTGTTTCTTAGAGGGAGGCTCACCTATCTGGCCAGGAACCTGCGGGGTTGACAACACCTATTAAAAAAGATACAAATACAGGCTGTTGTTACAATGATTTTTTTTTGATTGGCCAATTTAGTTGGTGGCATACATCTATGATCAGCTTTTTTTTTGTGTATCTGCGTTTTGTTTAATAAATTTATGCAGTTGTGTAGCAAATGTGTATTGTGTTTTGAATTATTAAAAAATTCAAATGTTAAGCTTACATGTATGTCTTTGTCACTCATTTGAAAAAAAAAAATTTGGTAAAACAGCAAATTTATGCATCTTAGTGGTATGTAGATATTAAGGCACAAATAAATAAATGTACCTCTCAGTGCATCAACTTATGTGAATCTGTCATAATAAATTACATACGTTTTCAGCAGGGACTATGTGTTGCTCCTCATAGGTTGTAGAAGGAGACTGGTATGATCCATCCACTTGAGCTTCTCGTTCCTGTAAATGATGTAATCAGACGATTTTGAATCAGTTTGTTACAAGTATAGTAAAATACATTTCTTATCAATCAATACTGTATAGTCTCATAGCTTGAAACCTTATAATACTGTACTTAAAAGGAGTTTCAAACATCTCAGCGTGGAGCAAAAACCTTTAGGAAATAAGTTAATATTTATTTTCATTAATTTATGTTGCTGGCTGTCCTCCATATTTCATTCCATTCGTTTCCAAATCAGGTAGGCCTATTTATAGTGGTTCAACGAATTTTATTCTATTTTTTCTTATTTTATAATATTTAATAAACACAACTAAACAAAGCTTTTGTGTCAATCTGTGGTGCTTCAGTGGGTTTATTTGTTTTCAAAAAGTTAACTTTACCATGTTACAAGAAGACGGGCGTTGTTGCACATGGGATCTTAAGAATGGGTCTAAAGTGGAGAAAAATTACCATGTGCTTTTGTATATGTCGTCTGTGCCTGTTCCGCTTTTTTCGCTTGCAAGCACCTTCCTAAGTTCCCTTCCATAATACGTCCGAAGGCTCGATATCTTGCTAGTTACTTGCTCAGCTGCAAAAAAAAATTAAAGATGCGATTTGTAGTACCGACTTGTAGCATGCGATTGAATCGCACAATGAGAACAGGCAAGTTGGTCCGATTTTTGTAGCATCCAACATGTTGTGCGCGAGTCGTATGAAATAGAGAAAGTCCTATTTTCATGCGACAAGTCGCATGCAATGACCAATCAAATGGCTCGAAAGTGTCCGATATAGGTTACTTCCCTTACTTCTCTGTTTTCTCGGCGCCATGTCCGAACGAGCAGACGACATCGGAAAGCAGAGCAGAATTATTTTATCTGTAACAGAGACGGATCAATTTATCACATATTATCTCGGTCAAGATATTCTATGGAATGCTCACCATGTGAATTACAGTAAAAGGGATCATAGACAAGCGGCGATCAAGACCATACAAATGCAGATGGCTAGTCAAGGGCGGATGATGACTTGTATGTATTAACTCTCAATTTGAAACTCAATTATAAATTATAATAGGCCTATTCAGATATTTACCTCGACCAACTCGGCGAATGTCACACTAAACTCGTTTATGTAAGGAGCTAGTTCATTCCCTTTGGTTGCAATAGGCTTTCAACTTTCACAATTTACCGGTAGCTAAATCATGAATTCATCAACTCCCCCCAAATCGGAACACTTTTCGGTTTACACCGGGATCGGTAAAATATATAAAAAAGTGTAATTTATAAATTGTGTTGGCAATTGTAAGTTTTTTATTGAAGTTGTAAACCTAAAAAATCATAGATCCTTTTTAGCTTGTTTGTTGACTATTAGTATTACATGTACCTTCGTCCCCTAATTTGGGGGAGTTGATTAACGTTAAATTGTTACTAAAATGATGCCTATGATAGATATTGATAGCCTAGGGCAGTACGGCCGTAGGGGTACCAGTTATCGGGGGTACCAGTTATCGAGGGTTAGGTACATTATTGATTGTAGACAGAAAAGTCCTCCAAGAAATAAAACAAAACTTCACACGTACTTACAAGTTACAGTTCGTAGTTTCCTTCATTTCCAAACTGCAGATTTTGTTATTTGGTCCGCGATGTTGTAATCAATCGATCGGCAAAAAATAGACAGTGCAGCAAAAGTCTTAAAAATCCATTAAGTATGAAAAAGTTGAACAAATATTACTAGCTCATTAAACAACATACATCACATAACATTATTCTGCATGAAAAATAATTATTAAAATTTTGCGGAAAGTGAGTTTGAAGCTAGACTAGGAATCTAGGTCAGTCAATCTAGCGGGGACCATTTATTGATTCATAGTATGGGTTAACATATGCCATCGCATAAATGACCGCTCCTTAAAAGTATTTGTTGTATTCATGATTTTAGTTTACCGGTGGCCTTTTTCGAACAAAAGAAAGTAAGAAATTGTCTAGTTTACTGTCCCTTATATTCGATAAGCGTGCTTAGACTTATTTGTGGAAATTGTTGAATAAATTATCAAAAAGCACTGACTTTTCCCTCAACCCTCTATGACTGTTTTCCTTGCTGTTGAATTTCCAGTCGGACACCAGGCTGACTTTTTCCTTCCGATAAAGAAAACGCAGTCACCCAGCGATGTTAAATTATTTTAAATAAGTAACAAACAGGTACATCTTGGCGCTCCCAAACTTATATTACTATGAACTTAGCAATTTTTTTAAACGATCGCTGAATGTCACATTTACCCTCGGTAACTGGTCCCCTCAGGCTATAAAAATTAAGTGATAAATCTCTCTTCATATACATATAACTGTCAAAATTCTTTAATTTTTTTTTGCAGCTGAGCAAGTAACTAGCAAGATATCGAGCCTTCGGACGTATTATGGAAGGGAACTTAGGAAGGTGCTTGCAAGCGAAAAAAGCGGAACAGGCACAGACGACATATACAAAAGCACATGGTAATTTTTCTCCACTTTAGACCCATTCTTAAGATCCCATGTGCAACAACGCCCGTCTTCTTGTAACATGGTAAAGTTAACTTTTTGAAAACAAATAAACCCACTGAAGCACCACAGATTGACACAAAAGCTTTGTTTAGTTGTGTTTATTAAATATTATAAAATAAGAAAAAATAGAATAAAATTCGTTGAACCACTATAAATAGGCCTACCTGATTTGGAAACGAATGGAATGAAATATGGAGGACAGCCAGCAACATAAATTAATGAAAATAAATATTAACTTATTTCCTAAAGGTTTTTGCTCCACGCTGAGATGTTTGAAACTCCTTTTAAGTACAGTATTATAAGGTTTCAAGCTATGAGACTATACAGTATTGATTGATAAGAAATGTATTTTACTATACTTGTAACAAACTGATTCAAAATCGTCTGATTACATCATTTACAGGAACGAGAAGCTCAAGTGGATGGATCATACCAGTCTCCTTCTACAACCTATGAGGAGCAACACATAGTCCCTGCTGAAAACGTATGTAATTTATTATGACAGATTCACATAAGTTGATGCACTGAGAGGTACATTTATTTATTTGTGCCTTAATATCTACATACCACTAAGATGCATAAATTTGCTGTTTTACCAAATTTTTTTTTTTCAAATGAGTGACAAAGACATACATGTAAGCTTAACATTTGAATTTTTTAATAATTCAAAACACAATACACATTTGCTACACAACTGCATAAATTTATTAAACAAAACGCAGATACACAAAAAAAAAGCTGATCATAGATGTATGCCACCAACTAAATTGGCCAATCAAAAAAAAATCATTGTAACAACAGCCTGTATTTGTATCTTTTTTAATAGGTGTTGTCAACCCCGCAGGTTCCTGGCCAGATAGGTGAGCCTCCCTCTAAGAAACAGAAGGTTACCACAGAACAACTCAATGGTCTCATGTTTAATACTTTAAAGAACATATCTGAAAGACGAAGTGCAAAACAGGACCCTGATGCAGATATCCTGTTTGGGCAACAAATTGGACTTGAACTTAAGAAAGTTACAAATTTAAAAAAAAGACAAGAACTTAAACTTAAAATCCAGCAGCTAATTTTTGCGTATACCTTTGAAATTGAAATATAAAGTTTTACCTTGATGCAATTGCTGCTATTAAATACCTGATTGATTGATAATTGCTATTGTTATATTCATAGAATATAATTTAGAATGGTCCTTTTATTTACTTCTGCTGGCTACAAAACTCCAAACTTTTAATGTGTCATGAACTGCCAAAATTGCGATTTTTTTTCTCAGAAATCCGTATTGTCAAGAGAAGTTTAAATACCCTTGAAAAAAATTAAAAGGATTGTCCCTGAAATCCAAAACTATTGGTCACTAACCCATACGAACCGAAGAAGTGTGCAACTTTAAACTGGCATGATCTGACAAATATAAAGAAAATGATGAAATATTTCAGCTATTTGTTCATTACTATTTATCAAAAAAGTTAAAAGTTGGTGCATTCCATTAAAACCAATCTTGGATATGTACGTTTATGTAGTTTTATAAGCAACAAAATCTCCCAAAATGTACTCATTCATTCGCCTATTTGAATTGTGTCCGTTTTTGCACAATTCCTCGGTTTCTTAAGGGCTAATAGCCAATAATTTCCACATTCTGTTTTAAAGAAAAATATCAACATTTTGACAGCTCATACCACTTTAAGATAATATACTGTTTTAAAATTTACTCTATTTTGTATTGTTTTTTATCAAAAGTTAAGATCTGAATTGATAACAGGTGTTCAGGGCATTAGCCAGAAATTCGAAGTAGCCCGTCCAAAACTCTAGAGCCACGGGCGCTTGACCCCCCCCCCCCCCCCCCTCAAAAAAAAAAAAAAAAATTTTAACTTTTTTTTTTTTTTTTCATTTATTATTTGAAGAAATAACAAACAACAAATTACGTCGTGAGCAAACATGATAAATTTATTTTTTATATCTGTACACGTAGAGCTGTACTGTAGGCTATACGATTAATCCTACTGATTGTTTATGCTACGGCGTACGGGCTTTGACTAAATGTACATCAAACAGAGAATAAAAAAGAAAAGGATGCTTGAACAAATCACTCCTACATAAGGTCGTCTGTCGGTCAACCCACTAAATCACCATTCCAAAGCAAAAACAGACGTGCGCTGCCGCAGTCCCAATAGTCAATATGCAGCCCCTACGGGTATCCGATCAGTTATCGTACGCTTTTGCCGGGTTTTCAATGCTAAAATTTACATCAGTGTTTGCACTGACAAGAAATTTCACAGCAGTGAACTGGGCTCAGCCGACTTTTGTTGAAATAGTTTAATTTCTCTCAAGACTCTGAAATGAAGTTTTAGGGACCGCTCGTCTGCATGCTTTTGTAGAGTGACGGGAACCAGTTATCGTACATCCAACGTTAAAGCTGATGTGACGTCATTTCTCGTGTTCGAAAAGTCCCCGACACGGCAGAAGGCGACTATTCTTTGGGTCGGTGACTCGGTGACGAATGTAACTCAATAAAAAGTTTTATTTATATTTGGAGGTTGAATTTTTGAAAGGAGATGCCTCGATACGTAAGCCTGTTGTCATCGGCGGGAAAGCCTGATCGCTTGGGTTAAACACGCATAAGTGTTGGGTGTATAGGTTACGGATCGGATAACTGATCGGATACCCGTACGGCCGTACGGTGTAAACTCTTTAAAAAATTCCAAGGAAAATGACATTTCACTCCAATCACTCGCGTAAACACTTGCATGAGTGGCACTGTTGTCAATTAAAAAGATATTCGTAGCCAAGACACTACGTTGTAAGTGTGAATAAAAAGCTTCCTAACCTGGCTAAAGGTCAAACAAGGAAGGCCATTACGTCACGAAGATCACGTGGTCGCATTGTGAACTTGCGATGTGGCACCGTCTTTTACTTGGCGAAATCCCATTTTATTAGAAAGTATAAGGATCATAAACAGTAAATAAACGCCTTTCAGGATTAAAGCTGCTTTACAACAAACATTAAAACTAGGCTACAGATTACAGAAGGCGTTAAACCGAGCGCGAGGCCTGATAGCTGGCCGGCTGTTACGGGCACCATCCCACTACTGCACGCAGATTTTTGCTATTTGAGCTCCAGGCGGTCCTTCCGACGGCAGTATAACATCGACAAGTACTTTGATAAACGAAATAATTGAGTCCTAATTTCTAATTTACCCACATAACAGTTGATACAGGCGACATGAAGTCTGTCGTGTCATTTTTTTACGCATTTTACGTAATTTTTAGGGTGTTAAAAAATTTTTTTTTTTTTTTTTTTAATTTTTTTTGCCCGTCCAAAATAGCCCCTGTCGGCCAATTGCCCGTCCACTTGGACGGGTGGACGGGTGTCTGGCTAACCCTATGCAGGTGTTGCTTATCTCCGACTTTATTCTTTGTCAAATTGTGTATGTTTGTGTATTTTGATTTGTACTTGAGTAAATATACACCTTGTAACAGAGTGGTTCATTACTAAGAAAGCCATTAACTCTTATTTTAAAAATAGTTTGAAATTGAGTGTTGGATTGGGGGGAGGGGGCATGACATCACAGGCACAAATTATCTTCCTACAAATTAACTATAAATCTTAACATGGTCGTCATATTTATGAAACAAGCTTGAGTGAAACGTGGTAAAGTAAAAACAAACAACCAAGCCTTACGGGTTTGAGGTTCTGACAATCTTGATTATACAACTGTATCCCACTGCCATTCAACAGCCCCATTTGTAATGAAATAATCAGCAAATTCGTTCCTGATCTGTATGGCATCGTTAGCATGACGATTGCCTGGTTGGGTATGCATACCAGGTATTCCAATCTCTCTTGTCATGCTATCACGATATACGGTATCGTTCTCAGTTTGCAGAAAGTTGTGCAGGGCCACTGCTGCTTTTACAACGCTCGTGGCTACTTCTGGCGAGACTTGAAGGGAACGTCCTAACACGCTGAAACGACTGGCAAGAATGCCAAAAGCATTCTCAGAAACACGTCTTGCTCGTGAAAGACGGTAATTAAATATTTTCTTTTCGTCTGATAAGTTCTTTAGTGGATAGGGTTTCAACAAATGTGGTTTGAGACCGAACGCATCATCACCAACAACCACAGCTGGAACTGGTTCTTTGCGGCCTGGTAGTGGTTTTGGTCCAGGGATGGAATGGGTCCGATTCTCTAAAGCGTGGCAAAGTTCGGAATTTCCGTATACTGCAGCATCACCGACTCTCCCATTAGCCCCAATGTCAACGAAAATGAATTTATAGCTTGAATCCACGAGAGCTAACAGGATAATGCTAAAGAATTTCTTATAATTATAAAACTCTGACCCACTGTTTGCTGGGGCTTTTAGAGAGATATGTTTTCCGTCAATTGCTCCAATGCAATTCGGAAATTGCCATTTCTGTAAAAAACCCTCTTGAATTTGTTCCCATTTCTCTTTAGTGTTTGGAACCTGCAAGAAACGGGAAATGTATTAAATAATCATTATATGTATATTGGAGTGCAAGTATGAAAGAAGTATCGTATTTGACGGTGCTATTACCTGCAAGTAATCATTGTGTAACACATGGTAAATGGCTTCACACACTTCTGGGATAAACTGGCAGATTGTATTCCGTGGAATTCGGTATAAAAATTCTAGGGAGCCATAACTATCTCCTGTCGACAAAAGAAAACAAGACAGTAAACTATTACTATATCTCCTTTCCAAAACAAAGCTAAGCAAACATATAGAATATAAACTTATTTGAATATGATATCTCTGAACAATTACATTATTTTTTCGTTTCATGGGACCTAGACAAGACTGGCTGAATATGCGAATTAGTAAAAATTTAACTCCGAAATAATTTTCCGTCAATCTTAATGTGGAATTCTATCAATTCAAAAGTATAACCCAGCATTAAAGCGTGGCTATGTTTGAGTAATTAAGTCAAACCCCCCACCCGATAGTGAGAAATATATGTATATCATAGGCCCCTATATGTCATCTCATATTGAAATGCTATTCCTAAAATATTGTGTATTAATTTTTTACCGCTAGCAAGGAAACGGAGCGTCAATGCGAGTTTTTCTCCAGCTGGAATGCTGTCACGCATCATAGTTGATTTCTTTTGAATATATGGGCTCATTCTTGTAAGAAGCATTTGGAAGTTAGCCTGGTCCATCCTCAGGAAATTCTTTAAAGCTCTTGGGTCTTCCACCTCTAGTTCTTGTAATAGAGCGTTATATGCGCCACATAATGGCCTCCTCGAAATCCAGTCACGAACCCAAACTGATTTTCGTTTACGCGACTTTTTCTTAGACAAAACAATACTAATTACGCTCAGGTAATGTAAATCTTCGTCACTTGAAGAACTCATCGTAAAAATGGCAGTTCCCTAGCAACGACAACTCGCGAGAAGAAGCGATATCCGAGACCAGTCGTATACAACTATGAATTATGCGATTTTTGTCGTATGCTACAAATCGCATGCTACAAGTCGGTACTACAAATCGCACCGTGAGAACGGCCCTTAAGGAGGGAAGAGATTTAAGTTTTACGTCTGAATTTATTTGGAGGTGACAACACATGCGCTGGGTCCAACCAATCAGCATCCTTCTTTCCTTATCGAGCGTGGGGTTGTCTCCCCTTGACCAGTCAAACCCATAGATATCTTATAGGATATCTATGGTCAAAACTGGCAGTAGATAAGACACCATTTGATGGACGCATAATATGCACACCAAAAATGAACTATTGATTATTTCAAATATATGTAATATAAATCCAGGTCGTTACAATGACTTCATTGTTATACTAGAATGGAACCCACGTTTAAAGGGTGTTTCTAACAGCTCTTACTCAGTCGCAAGTTCCAAAGTTGATTGGGGCCTCCGTGGCATGCATACTTAGCTAGAGCGTTGGACGCTCAATCCAAACAGCCTTCCACCAATGGGTCGCGGGTTCGAATCAGAAATTGAAAAATGAAAAATTTTCTGACTGGGTTTTCACTCGAACGACCTATGTGGGATGGTTGCCAGTTACCAGCGGAAGGTCATGGGTTTCCTCCGGGCATAGAGCCCGGTTTCCCCCCACAATAAAACTGGCAACGCCGCCATATAAGTGAAATAATCTTGAGCGCGGCGTAAAACACCAAAAAATCAATCAAGCTACCAAAGCTGATTAAAACTCGAATTTTAATCGTAGAAACTCATTTTGTTTAATATATGCAGTGTAACAAACAACGTTTGACACACGGTGTATATCTGTTAAATGCCAAAAAAAACCGTTTTCAATAGACCATTTCGCTATTTAATCGTGCCCAATAGGGAGCGCAAGTCACGTGTGAATTCCACATATTTCCTGTCGCCGCCACTGTGACTGGGCGTTTTTCGTTCCAATATGACGTTTAAATCTGATGTTATGGAACAAAATACGTCAATGAATTGCAACGTCACCAAAAACATTCCTAATGGCGTCATCTGTCACCGGATATCACAAAATCTCGTAATAATTCTTATGAGACTTGCGCTCCTTTTATAGGCCTAGGCCCCCCTGTAGGCCTAATCCGAAGGTCAGAATGTGCATTTAAATTTTTTATTGCATTGCACAACTTTGTTTCTCCAGTTTATAATCGTGTACGGTAGGCTAATGAACAAACGAGCAGTTGTGCCAATTATTGAAGCGGTTTATGAAGTCTATCAAGTCATTACATCGCCGTAAAACACTATGCTAAAATTTTTGCTCGCTCAGTTTTAAAATGCAGGCCTATAGCTGTGGTACGTAATTCAATGACCACTACCCGGCGCGGGTTCGAATCAGACTCAGACCAAATAAAAATTAACAAATTTCTGAGTGGATTTTTCACTCGGTTGCCGTGGAAGAGCTGCCAGGTAGGCCTACGCCGAAGGTTTCCTCCGTGCAATGAGCCCGGTTTCCTCCCCCACTAAACCTGGTAACGCCGCCATATAAGTGAAATAATCTTGAGTGCGGCGTAAAACATCAATCAATCAATAAATTAATGGCCACTGCCAGGGCAGCTGGTCGGAGAAAAATGACATACCTTTTTTTACACAATTAGAAACTTGTCTCCATGGTTATTTTAGACAAGAAGATTTCCCCTGTGTGCGTACATGTGTTTTAGTGTTCATAAATATATAATGATTAACAATACGACTCTTTACGAGTCACTGGCAGGTACCTCGCCAACAAAACATTTTGAAGGTTGCAAATCTATGTAGAAGTTTGTGCCTCACCTTATCTGAGCATAATATGGCTGCTGTATTATGTAATATACGGGGTCATCAATCCTAGTGAAAGGATTGATTGATTGTTTGGTTTTTACACCGCGCTCAAGATTTCACTTGTATGGCGGCGTTGCCAGTTTTATTGTGGGAGGAAACCGGGCTCTGTGCCCGGAGGAAACCCACGACCTTCCGCTGGTAACTGGCAACCATCCCACATAGGTCGTTCGAGTGAAAACCCAGTCAGAAAATTTCCCAATTTTTTTTTTGGACTGAGTGGGATTCGAACCCGCGACCCATTGGTGGAAGGCTGTTCGGATTGAGCCTCCAACGCTCTACCTACTGAGCCACAGACGCCCCCCTAGTGAAAGGAAACTCTGAACTGCAGTGCGGACACTGATAATAGCTTAACACAACTGGATTTTAAGCCTTGATTATGAAACATAGTGATATAAAACGAAAAAAAAACCCTCAACACAGACGTAGTATGAAGTACAAAAAGCACTTTATTAGATTTGCCTTCAGTAGACATGTGTGATATTATACTTTTTTCATTATTTTTCATTTAATTTTATTCTATTCAGACAATAACAAATAATGAGCTAAAATGATATCAATTATGGAACACAACAGTTTCTACAAAGATAGAGACACAAAACAGAATTTATACATCTTTGAAATCAGCATACTTACTTATTAAAGATAAGTAATGTGCGCTAAATATTTTTTAAAAGACATTTATGAGAAATATAGATAGCCTATCTCTACCCAATTTATACGGGTACAACAACAACAACGTCATTAAACAAGACCCTCTACTTAGATTAAGGCTTGGTGTTAAACACACTCGTTGCCATGGCAACTGTTGTCAAGCATGGCGGTATCACAAAATAAAGCACAACCATTGGAGTGTGTTCTGACATCCAAATAGAATCTAATGGTATTTTTTAGGAAAGAACCTCCTAAAAAAATGACGGGGAACATATTTTCAAATTTTTTTTCACATCCAAATAGATTCTAACAGTATTTTTTTTAGTTACCGTAAGTGATACATCTTTACGTGTAGCCTCCTAAAAAGACGGAGAACATATTTTCAAATCTTTTTTCCCTCCTTGGTGTATTACTCCTCCTGAAATTTTTTTTCTTAATCTAACAATTCGAAAATTTTACAAGAATACTGAGTGCTACTTTATAAAATCATAATTCAACCCACATGTAGGCCTACACAATTCTATTTTCATATGTATTCAGAGAGTTGTGTTAAAGTGGAAACATGTATATGTGCATTTCCTTTTTTTTTGTTTTTGATCATCGACGTTGACCGAGATTAGCTAGTTAGTTTTACGTTTTACACATGATTATTTTAGTTCTAATGTCTATAGTAATTTTTCCAGGTTTAGCTGTAGTGGGAAAGGGGGGGGGGGTCCCCCTAGTCAGACTCTACCTGGTGACTATCCTATTAGATACTACCCGAAATTCAATAAGTCTTAAAATGTTTATCCAATGTACAAAATCGTTTTTTCTTCAGGCGTAGATTTTTGGTTTACACTCGAACCTAAAAAATGGAAACGGACATTGATAATTTTTGTCCATTGATAATTTTTTAGAAAAAAAAAGTATGAAGAAGCTTTAGTCTTTATCAAGACAAAAATAATTTTGAGCTTAAAGCTTTTGATGTAAATTAAATATGGATTTTAAAATGTATTTTTCACAGCTGCATTCGACCAAAAAATAATGATAAAGATAAAACGGGACTTGAAATTTGTGATAAATTTAACACGGTGAGCTTTAAAATTAAAATTTCATTTTGCTCTTAAAATGTACTACATGTCGTTATTTAAATGTGGCCTCCATTATGAGTGAGATCATGATAGGAGATGCAGGCGGTGGGGTTTAAGGAATATCGACAGAAATATGTTCAGGATTTATGTGATATTTAAAAGCTTAACTGTGACATTTAAATATGGTTAAAGGTGAAGAAAAGAAAAAATAATTTTTCCTTTCCAACAGTTTGAAATACACATTTTTGCAACTTTTTTCCTGAGCCATGATCACTTCTTCTGGACCCTAAAATAATTTTTTGTTTTCTCCCCCCCTTCAAGCCACAATATTTTAGTCAGAAGCTACAGCGCAGAAGCGCAGGTGTAAACAAAATAAAATTTATTTTTCAAAAAGGCGTAAAGAAATGCGTCGCAGCTCAAGAAACAACAAAAGGACCGCTACTTTTCTAAGAGCTGCTTGTGTAGGTGTAAAAAATATGACAAAATTTTCACAGGCACATAGAAATGCGTCACAGCTCAAGCAACAACCACAGCCCCCATAATTTCTCACGGAGCTCTCTGATGCAATCAAATTATAAAAACATATGTACAAGACAGCGAATTACTGGTAAAAAACACAGACCATAACAAAATACAGTGGTTAAAATAATTAATGGGAACTGGAAGCTCTTGTTGTGGGTCACAAAACAGTTTGCGCACTCTACAGGCGTTCTCTCGACATGGATGAACTTCTGTAAGTTCTTAAAAATAAATTTAAACCCTTTTTGCAACACCCATGACCTAAGCTGTGGGTCACATATTTTGTTCAATGCTTCAGTCATTCATAGGCAGACAATTCATAAACTGTCAAGAGTCTTCAGGAAAATATTGCAGATTCAATTCAGGGGAGACAATAATACACTCATTGACTGAGTTATGCCCCTTTAGTCTGCCAAATAGCATACAATCTAAAAGAATCCACTTTCATAAAATACACAAAATGACCTAATTAATATTCTGAGGTGAAAATTAGAGCTTTGACCCAATTATCTGCTGTTGTTCGTAAATCTATTTTGAGGTAATTTCTTATTGGTTTTGTCAACAGTTGCAACCTGCAATTTAAAATGTTGGGGAATTAAAAATCCATTTTATCCAGGTGTCGTTATTATGACAAAAATGAGCGGATTTGGATTCTTTCTCTAAAAAACACAAAAATATGAGACACGGATATCGTAAAATAGTTCAGGATCAGTTTCCACAAAATGAAATTTGTCCCATTCCACTTGATCTGTCGTCTACCAAGTGAAGATTTTCATTGTCTATTATAACGTCTTTCAAGCAGCCTTTAAAACCACCGTAATAATCCTTTGGAAGCCCTTGAGGTAAATTAGCACAGCCACCTGTTGAAAAAAAAAATGGTTTGAGATTTAAAGTATTTTTCAATTAAGATTGAAATAATGAATTGGGGGCTGTTTCTCGACACATTTACGCCCGTCGTAACCTAATGTTGAAGGTATGTGTTGCCATGAGAGTTAGGCCTTGCATCGAACTTGCGTTGGAGGTAAATGTTTTGAGAAACAGCCCCCTGGACCATACCCTCTCATTTCCATCCAGTGTCGTGTATCTATAATGCTATTTTGACTGTGTATTAATATATAGATATTGTATTAGCTCATTGCTGTATAGTTAGGATCAAATCTAAATCATCAAGTTTTGTTGCCTGCTAAATAAAAGTAAATATCTTCACTATGTAACATGCACACTGTATAAGCCATTGGACTAAAGTGTGCAGTTATGGAGAATAAAATTAAAAGTAAAATAATGTTAGATCGAATTTCGTTTGTCAACAGAAGTTGAGTGTTTAAGGCACCTTGAATGACTTTTGTTAACTCTTCCACATAGAGCTGTGGGATGGTTGCCAGTTACCAGCGGAAGGTCGTGGGTTTACTCCGGGCATAGAGCCCAGTTTCCTTCCACAATAAAACTGCCAACTCCACCATGTAAGTGAAATAATCTTGAGCGCGGCGTAAAACACCAAACAATCAATCCACATAGAGCCATCCATTGAAAAGAAAACACACAGAAAAGCCATATTTTTTTGCAGTAGTGAATGTAGTGAATGGGATTTGAACCCATGCGGCTGCCCCATCGGGGGAAGGCTTTTTTGGACGTAAAGCTTTTGAGAAATAGCCACAGGTTCTATTCCTTGGAGAGTCAGTGTTTTACATCTGAGAAGTTTCTGGGAAATTGTTACCCTACGTTTTAAGAGACCCCTCAAAGAACACTGTCAGCATTTAACGCAATGACAAGAAGCGCAACAAAGGCTTTTTGTCGAACTCCATTGATTCAAAATCATTTTGCTTACATGTATGTCGATGTTACCAGGTTCAACGGGGGAGGAAACCGAGCTCTTCTCTTGGAGGAAACCCCCGACCTTTGGCAACCCCACAAAGGACAGTCGCGTGAAAAATTCATTAAAAATTTGACAATTTTTCTTGGAATGAGTGGGATTCAAACCCACCACCCATCGATGGATTGATTGATTGATTGGTGTTTTACGCCGTGCTCAAGATTATTTCACTTATATGGCGGCGTTGCCAGTTTTATTGTGGGAGGAAACCGGGCTCTGTGCCCGGAGGAAACCCATGACCTTCCGCTGGTAACTGGCAACCATCCCACATAGGTCGTTCGAGTGAAAACCCAGTCAGAAATTCTTCCTATTTTTGGACTGAGTGGGATTCAAACCCGCGACCCATTGGTGGAAAACTGTTTGGATTGAGCGTCCAACGCTCTACCTACTGAGCCACGGAGGCCCCTCCCAACAATGGAAGGCCTGTGCTAAACTGAGAGACTATCCCTCTGCAAACTGAGCATCTTCGCGAGCCAAGTTGAAATCTTCATAAAACCTATTCCATGTTTTAAGAATACTCCACTCCAACCCTTAAGATGAACACGGCTCACTGGTGGAAATGTAAGAGTTGGCCAATCAGTGTAAACAAAAGCACAAGGTGTATACAGCTGCCATTACATTATTTTTCAACGAGTGGAAGTGCCCGAGGTTTTGATTGCCTGGGAGAAGTTTTGATGTGAATTTCTTATATATCTCCTTAACTATATGTTATAACCCTCGACCCTCATGAAAAGAGGCTTCTTTGCCTATTGTGGCCATCAAGCTAAAATAAAGACTATTATTATTATTATTGCTTGCACCCAATCAAAAGTCACTGTTCGATTGATAGGTTGGAGTGCAGTATTCTGCCAAGGTAAAACATGGAATGGGTCTATGAAGAGTTTTACTTGGCTTGAGAAGATGCCCTACGCTGACCCGTCAAACTCCTCTGATATTAATTGACTTACCTAGCCATAAGATACCGTCCGTATCCAGTTGGGACGCCCCATCATCCGATATCAAACTAATTGGATTCTCATCATCAACTGTTAAACTGCCCACTCGTTTATCTCTGTTTGAAATAAAATATTAAAATCAAACGATTCTCTTAAGGAATGACCTAATCACAGTTTAAGGCTAAAATTAAAAAAAAATCAAATCAAACAATGTAAACGATTCTTTTAAGAATTGACCTAATCACAGTTTATGGCTAAATTTTAAAAAATTCAAATCAAACAATGTAAACGATTATCTTAAGGAATGACCTAATCACAGTTTAAGGCTAAAATTAAAAAAAAATCAAATCAAACAATGTAAACGATTCTTTTAAGAATTGACCTAATCACAGTTTATGGCTAAATTTTAAAAAATTCAAATCAAACAATGTAAACGATTTTCTTAAAATTAACATTTATTGGATTGGGTTAATCACAGTTAATGGCTAAAATCACAAACAACTTACTTCGTGGTGATGCCTTAATCATTTATCGTTAGTATGGAAACCCCGTTTAAAGAGAGTTTCAAACATTTCTAACTTTTCAACTAACCATGATACCAATGCCAATGGACCCTTTAAACATTTTTCTTTCTTTAGTCAATATTTTTAAATTCTTATTACTGTATTACAATACATTGTGCATTAGTGTCCTATATAAATGACTAATGTGAGCCTTGTCTAAAGGCCCTTTTTTAATGTAATACGTTTGAACTGTATTACAATACATTGTGCATTAGTGTCCTATATAAATGACTAATGTGAGCCTTGTCTAAAGGCCCTTTTTTAATGTAATACGTTTGAACTGTATTACAATACATTGTGCATTAGTGTCCTATATAAATGACTAATGTGAGCCTTGTCTAAAGGCCCTTTTTTAATGTAATACGTTTGAACTGTATTACAATACATTGTGCATTAGTGACCTATATAAATGACTAATGTGAGCCTTGTCTCAAGGCCCTTTCTCACTGTCCGATTAGTCGTGCCGACTTGTAGGATGCAATTAAAATGGATGCTTTTAATTGGTCAATATGATATATCAACCAATCAAATGCATAAATTTTAATCACATCTAACATGTCGGTACGACAAATCACACAGTGAGAACGGGCCTTTAGACACTCACAAAGAAGATAATCAGAAATCAGTAGTAAGTAAAACCACAAAAAAAAAAAAAAAAAATTTTAATATTTCAAATCCTACCTTTGTACTGTAATTGTGTGCCATTTGTTGTCATTGACCAGTACTGGTGACTGTACGATAAATAGATTTGACTCCGCCTGTTTTCCAAGGTTAAAACTGAATTCAATATGGCCGTCAATAATGGCAATGGATAGGTAGTCTCCCCTTACAGATTCTCCTTGGTTACTGAATAATATCAGGCCGTTTTTCCTCCTCGTTTTAAAAGATAAACTAAATTTGTTCTCTAAATGGCCTTTTAAGCTGAAACAAAAACAATAAAACACACTAATGATTAAAAGAGTTTGAATTTTCACTTATATCGTGATCTTGTCCATTTTAAGGGGGGGGGGGGGGGGGGGGAGCCCCCGACCTTCAACGAATACCCGACAGCTAGAAACTTTAACTTAGAGTCTATAAACAGTTTTCTGTACAATTGACAAAGGCCCATCCAAGAAATCTCGAAAGAAGAATGGGGAAATGATTCCTTGATGGTACTATAATGTATCGCTCTACCTGCTGAGCCCCCAGAATCGAAGCAGGGGGATTGAAACAGCATTTGAGACATCACATTAATCTCGCCAAATACACGAGCCCACACATTTTAAGCAAGTTTTGACAGTTTTTAGCAATCTATTGGTTTCGGTAGTTCAGTCATCAGAGCTATAATTACCCCAGAACTCAGTCAGACACAGGCCTTCAAATCGCGCTCAACTTGGTCATAAATTTTTAAATTTCTGATAGGTTTTCACTCGTGCGCCCTACGTGGAAGAGTTGCTTCTGAAGATCGTGAGGTTCCTCTCGGCAAAGAGCTCTGTTTCCTCCTCTATTAAACTGGACAGTGCCACCATATAAGTGAAATAATCTTGAGTAGTGTGGCGTAAAACATCAATCAATCAATTTAACAACCCTGGGTCTTCCGAGGCAAAAGTTAAAGTAGCCATCAGTAGCTAGGTTCAACTTAGAGTGGTTAACAAAATGCCATAATCTGTTCATTTTATTTTTTAATTTTCTTTTATTTTCAACAACTCACCTTTGCGTTAATCTATTATCATATTGAAGAAAGGTCGTTCTATCAAACGACACTGGTCTATCTTTGTTCATTTGGTCTGCCGCTGAAAGGATTTAAAAAAGCATGTTAAAGCGATTAATAAACAATCTGAATATGAGATTTAAATATGTAATACTGGAACTTTTAAGATTACAATTTTAGAAATTTTACTGGTGAAAAGTGAAGGCAGGTGGAAGGGGGGGGGGGGGGGGGGTTGTAACAGCAGGAAATTAAATTCCATATTTCACCAAGACCTCAAACTTTAAACTTTTTTTTTCAATTTATTTCAGAAAATTTTTGTTAAAGATGGTGGGGGGTGGTAACCCTTAGAGAACATTATCAAGTAGCAGATATTAATCCCAACAGTAGAAATATAAATGACAAATTTCATCAAGAACCCAAATTCGTCAAAACAATATCACAACTTTTCTCACCTTTTTGGCATCTTTGACCCATATATTCGATGGGACATCTACAAGCAAAATCTTTCAGCATAGGAATACAAACTCCCCCATTCATACACGGGTTAACGTGGCACGGGGCACCTTCGTATGTCCCGATATTATGTAAATCTGTGGCCTCAGACGGTAAATCTTCAATCAGTCTACCATTAATATACAACTGAAAATATATTTGGAATGTATGATAAATAAATGAGGGAAAAATGATGAAAAAAAAACAGTGGTTTGAAATTATTCAAAAATACTGGAAAAAAAGTTCAATATTATTCAAAATACTGGAAAAACATGTACGCAATAAATTAAATATTATTCAAATAGAAAGAAATAGAAAAAAAATGATAAGAATGGGAGGAGAGAATGGAAATTCAGGGGAGACAATAATACCATCATGATGGTTATCTCCCCTTGACAAGTAAGCCAGGAAATTTAGGATGAACTTTTGAACAGAAAATCTATTTGAACAGGTAAAATCTGACTACAAGAACACCAAAACAAATCTTCTTGTCTAAAATAATCATGGAGACAAGTTTCTAATTGTGTTAAAAGGAAGCATGTCATTTGGACCTCTTCATACCTTATCATAAGTTGTTGTAATAAAGTAAATCCCATGATATTTCAGTAGGTTGGCGGAACGGAGCTAGGTCTTAGTATTTTCTGGATTTTTTATATATATTTATAAAACATCGGACTTCTAAAATTGGCTCACCCTTTGAATTACTCCTGTAAATCGAGTATCGATTCCTCCATCGAACGGTAAATCTAAAATACTGGCATACCCGCCTACATATATACTTTCTCCAAAATTAAGCTCGTTCAAAGTGCCCTGTGGGTAGAAAGAAAATCCGATATATTAAACAAGTTGTCTTTATTTTGAAAAAAGAACACGTAGGTTGTATAATGGACGTAATTATACATGGACATGGACGTAATTTTCGTCTGAAATAAAGTATTATTATTATTTTAATGATGAGAAATTATTCTAATTTTGTGGTTGTACCTGAGAGCGTCCGGTGACGGGTTTCCCTCCGTCAATTATCATGTCACCTTTCTTGTTTAATCTTTGAGCGACAACGCTCGTCCACGTATCTAATTTGACAGGCTGAGCACTCCTGGAAAAAAAAAATGAAATACAAATAATTTTTTAAGAAAATATTAAAGAAATAATAATTCTTAAGAAACTTTTAAGAAAAAATTATAATTATGAAGAAATTTTGTAAAAAGAAATAGCACTAATTTTTAAGGGCTCTGCCACTACACCCTCAACAATTTTTTTTATTTAAATCTTTTAAACGCTTGTCTCATCAAATTACACCCTATGGACCAGGTCCAACCCACAAAGTCATTGACAAGTCAACAAGTAAAAATAGTTAATATGCTCGTTCTTCCTGATTACATTTTTATATGTTCTATAGATTGATTGATTGTTTGGACGTTGCCAGTTTTATTGTGGGAGGAAACCGGGCTCTATGAGTGTTCTATAGATCGTTGCTTCAATCACACAGGCGCCTCCTTGGGTCAGAGTGATAACCCCACACATGCCTTCCAGTGATAAATCCCACTGTCCCTCAAAAAACATAACAAAATCTGAGTGGGTTTTTTGTTTGATTGCTGTTTGTGGACAAATTGTCTAGTACTCATCAGAGTTTCCTCCCCAAATGGCTTAGTAGCCACATAAGGAAATAATATTGAGTGTAGTATAAAACATCAATCAATCAATCATACACCAAACATTTACGGTATTATGTCTTCTATATTTTTTTAACACCATAACACACGGGCACAGGGAAACTCTTCTTGTCTAAAATAACCACGGAGACAAGTTTCCTATTTTGTTAAAAATGGGCATGTCATTCTGTGTTTTGACAGCTCTTCCGTGAGATCATAGGGTAACTTGGGCCATAATTTCATATGTTGATTATGACATAACTAACAACAATCTGGGAGGGGAAATATCGAGGGTGTAGTGTGAGAAGTTTATTTTGTCCACTGGCAGAAAAGTTTGATTGACTTAAATAAAAATAGCACTCAATGCAACACTGAGAACAAATTGTACTCACTTTATTCTGGCAGGACCAGATCCTAAATCGTAACCAAATTCCACTGTTCCGTTGACCAAATTGAGGAAAAAATAATCCCCACTTCCGCGCTCAAACTGGGTGCTGAATAATATAATACCTAAACAGACCAAGTAATTCAAAGTTAGTTACATACCAGAGTTACTGTATTTCTTCTAAATATTCAGCCATTCTAATGGCCTAATTTTTCCATTGAGTCAGACAAAAAAGGGGCCATGGAGTTGTGTTTAAGGATAACCATTTTCACACACTGCTCGGCGGGTCATATTGCCTTAATTTCCCTCTAATGGGCAAATTTGTCTGACCTCATTTACAGCTGTAGCATATTTCTTTTCTAATGATCAAATCCTTATGAGGAAAAAAGTGGCTGAATCTTTAGAAGAAATACGGTATTGGTCTTGAAACCAGTTACTTCCCTTTTACTGGTGATCCAGCATAGTAGTATGCATAGTGCAAATCATGCAAGTTGTTCAGAGAAAATAGCAAATTCCCATTGCCAGCAGGCATGCTAGCTTACAACTACATGTACCTGCCAAAAAAGCTTCGGGCTGATATGGTGGAATCATCAATTCATACACTGGAGATCATTTCACTTTATATGGCGCCAGGTTTAGTGGGTGAGGAAACTAGGCTCTATGCGCAGAGGAAACCCCCAGCCTTCGAATAGTACCTACCAACTTCTCAAGATAGGGTTATCAATTGAAGAAACCACTCTTTTTTCGCTTTAAAAAACTTTGAAGAGACTTAATTTCTAAAATCTAAATTGTGGTACACCTACAATTGAAATTTTAATAAAAATTAAATTTGTAAAAACTCATTTTATCAAAATAAGAATTTGGTCTCACCATCTGGTTTTAAAGTTTTAAACCAAACTTCTATAGAAAGATGTTTGCCGACATAATCTGTAAGTGGAAGCTCTAAGTAGGCGGATCCGTCAAATTCCGGCACGGAGACAGATTTCATAGTCACTGAAACAGACACAAATTAGAGTAACTGCAGAAATTCAGAACAGTATGGTGTCAACTTTTAACACACATGACATATTCTCATCAAATTTTACCTTAAACTAAATAATTTTAACAAGTCTTTCAAAGACGGCTATTCATACAAATTAAAACATGAAGGAAAACGCGCTTGCGTATGGATTTACAACTTCCAAAGCTGCTGGAAGAAAATAAGGTTACTTGAAGCCATTCACATAAAGAGGATTAAGCCAATAATGAACAGAGACCAAGGACTACATGTATTTATCCCTAACATTTATGATTTATTAATCTTAAGAGAACCCCACAGAGTTTAAACCCTTTAATCCCCATTTAAATGCTTAATTGTTTTGAGAGTTTGTTGTTCTATCCTTTGTTATAGTTTAGTATAAATAATCATCTCGCATATTTGTTAAGTTCATCACTTGATAACGGTGTTAGGAGCTACACTGAAACGTCGTGTTCCCAATAAACCAAGAAGTTGTAAATCCATACGCAAGAGTGTTCTTTCCTTCACTATTATGCTCAACTTCTAAATTCGACTTAAACAAGTTAAAACATAAAAATGTTGGATTTGAATCAGAGTTAGACAGTTTTACTTTGACTATAATTACATCGGTTTACAGAAATCGCGTGACCATGACTTTGAAAACTGTATCTTGAGTTTTAAAACGTACAATGGTCATACCGACAAAATGGTCCCAAGTTACACTTTCTGAGCAAAATAGGCAAGAATCTATACTTAAACATTTTTTCTTGATTTCATTGAAAATTATCCAAATTCCTACCTTTCTCGCAGAATTTTCCCTCTCTGTCTGCAGGGCAGGTACATTCAAAGTCGCCGTCGGGGGTCGCAAAGCAAATACCCCCTCCCTGACATGGATCATTTAAACATGGGCTGGACGACTTCTCGCAATATTCACCTAATTAAATAAAAAAAACATTTCCAGAATGAAACTAATCCTTCAAGCTAATTTCAATCATTTTAAGCAGATTCTTTAGCAATTAAAACAAATTCTCAAAAAAAGAAATAATATTTCTTCACTTATGCAGCCGATTTGCCTGGTTACATGGAAAGAGAGTTTTTCAATTTTTTTATTTGGTCTGAGTGGGATTTGAACCTGCGCCTCATCTGTGGAAGCTCTGTGTCAGACTGACGGACTATCACTCTAACCGACTGAGCCTGTGTCAGACTGAGGGACTATCACTCTAACCGACTGAGTCTGTGTCAGACTGAGGGACTATCACTCTAACCGACTGAGCCTGTATCAGACTGAGGGACTATCACTCTAACCGACCGAGCCTGTGTCAGACTGAGGGACTATCACTCTAACCGACTGAGCCTGTGTCAGACTGAGGGACTATCACTTTAACCGACTGAGCCTGTGTCAGACTGAAGGACTATCACTCTAACCGACTGAGCCTGTGTCAGACTGAGGGACTATCCCTCTAACCGACCGAGCCTGTGTCAGACTGAGGGACTATCACTCTAACCGACTGAGCCTGTGTCAGACTGAGGGACTATCACTCTAACTGACTGAGCCTGTGTCAGACTGAGGGACTATCACTCTAACTGACTGAGCCTGTGTCAGACTGAGGGACTATCACTCTAACTGACTGAGCCTGTGTCAGACTGAGGGACTATCACTCTAACTGACTGAGCCTGTGTCAGACTGAGGGACTATCACTCTAACCGACTGAGCCTGTGTCAGACTGAGGGACTATCACTCTAACCGACTGAGCCTGTGTCAGACTGAGGGACTATCACTCTAACCGACTGAGCCTGTGTCAGACTGAGGGACTATCACTCTAACCGACTGAGCCTGTGTCAGACTGAGGGACTATCACTCTAACCGACTGAGCCTGTGTCAGACTGAGGGACTATCACTCTAACCGACCGAGTCTGTGTCAGACTGAGGGACTATCACTCTAACCGACTGAGCCTGTATCAGACTGAGGGACTATCACTCTAACCGACCGAGCCTGTGTCAGACTGAGGGACTATCACTCTAACCGACTGAGCCTGTGTCAGACTGAGGGACTATCACTTTAATCGACTGAGCCTGTGTCAGACTGAAGGACTATCACTCTAACCGACTGAGCCTGTGTCAGACTGAGGGACTATCCCTCTAACCGACCGAGCCTGTGTCAGACTGAGGGACTATCACTCTAACCGACTGAGCCTGTGTCAGACTGAGGGACTATCACTCTAACTGACTGAGCCTGTGTCAGACTGAGGGACTATCACTCTAACTGACTGAGCCTGTGTCAGACTGAGGGACTATCTCTCTAACTGACTGAGCCTGTGTCAGACTGAGGGACTATCACTCTAACTGACTGAGCCTGTGTCAGACTGAGGGACTATCACTCTAACTGACTGAGCCTGTGTCAGACTGAGGGACTATCACTCTAACCGACTGAGCCTGTGTCAGACTGAGGGACTATCACTCTAACCGACTGAGCCTGTGTCAGACTGAGGGACTATCACTCTAACTGACTGAGCCTGTGTCAGACTGACTATCACTCTAACCGACTGAGCCTGTGTCAGACTGAGGGACTATCACTCTAACCGACTGAGCCTGTGTCAGACTGAGGGACTATCACTCTAACCGACTGAGCCTGTGTCAGACTGAGGGACTATCACTCTAACCGACTGAGCTAGTGTCAGACTGAGGGACTATCACTCTAACTGACTGAGCCTGTGTCAGACTGAGGGACTATCACTCTAACCGACTGAGCCTGTGTCAGACTGAGGGACTATCACTCTAACCGACTGAGCTAGTGTCAGACTGAGGGACTATCACTCTAACTGACTGAGCCTGTGTCAGACTGAGGGACTATCACTCTAACTGACTGAGCCTGTGTCAGACTGAGGGACTATCACTCTAACTGACTGAGCCTGTGTCAGACTGAGGGACTATCACTCTAACTGACTGAGCCTGTGTCAGACTGAGGGACTATCACTCTAACCGACTGAGCCTGTGTCAGACTGAGGGACTATCACTCTAACCGACTGAGCCTGTGTCAGACTGAGGGACTATCACTCTAACTGACTGAGCCTGTGTCAGACTGACTATCACTCTAACCGACTGAGCCTGTGTCAGACTGAGGGACTATCACTCTAACCGACTGAGCCTGTGTCAGACTGAGGGACTATCACTCTAACCGACTGAGCCTGTGTCAGACTGAGGGACTATCACTCTAACCGACTGAGCTAGTGTCAGACTGAGGGACTATCACTCTAACTGACTGAGCCTGTGTCAGACTGAGGGACTATCACTCTAACCGACTGAGCCTGTGTCAGACTGAGGGACTATCACTCTAACCGACTGAGCTAGTGTCAGACTGAGGGACTATCACTCTAACTGACTGAGCCTGTGTCAGACTGAGGGACTATCACTCTAACCGACTGAGCCTGTGTCAGACTGAGGGACTATCACTCTAACCGACTGAGCTAGTGTCAGGCTGAGGGACTATCACTCTAACTGACTGAGCCTGTGTCAGACTGAGGGACTATCACTCTAACCGACTGAGCCTGTGTCAGACTGAGGGACTATCACTCTAACCAACTGAGCCTGTGTCAGACTGAGGGACTATCACTCTAACTGACTGAGCCTGTGTCAGACTGAGGGACTATCACTCTAACCGACTGAGCTTGTGTCAGACTGAGGGACTATCACTCTAACCGACTGAGCCTGTGTCAGGCTGAGGGACTATCACTCTAACTGACTGAGCCCTGTGTCAGACTGAGGGACTATCACTCTAACCGACTTAGCCTGTGTCAGACTGAGGGACTATCACTCTAACCGACTGAGCCACTGAGGTCTGTGTCAGACTGAGGGACTATCACTCTAACCGACTGAACCTGTGTTGGACTGAGGGACTATCACTCTAACCGACTGAGCCATTGAGGCCCCGTCATGAAAGGAAGACAGTGTGGTCTAACCTAGAAGGCCACGGAGGGCCCAACCAGTTAGTACATACATGTACACGCAGAAAGGAAATAATAACTCCATCATGATAATAAGACTAAAAATTTATACAAATTTCTTTACAATTGATTGTATGTTTTAGTATAATCAGTTACCAGATAGAGCTTACGATAGAGACTACAACGCACTGTCCTTGGGTAACTATTTTAATATCCGTTTTTAACCTACCCTGATATTCTTTGGAACAGAGACATTTGTGTGAGGCGTTGTCAGGGACGATGCAAGTTCCTCCGTTCAAACAGGGGAGACTACTGCAGGGACTTTCCCCACAATCAGCTAAAATTGACACAAAATAGAAGATATGGTAAATTTTGAATTGTCAATAAATTCAAAATAGACAAACAGAAATATTTACAGTTCTACAAATTATAATTAATCAAACGATAAAAAAAATGTTAAAAAATATCAAAATCGACCTTGGTTTGATTCGGTTTCTGCAAATTGATTTTAGTAATTTAGCAACTAAGATTACAGAAAGGTTGTAAAAAAACCCACTAAAAAGTCACAATCAAATAGTTTTTCAAAATTTTAATTTTGTTTTTCATTGCATTATTTCACAAATTTTAAACCAAATTTCATTCAAATTCTTTTTTCACAAAACATTTATCTTTGATTTTGCTTGTTTGTCATTACTCACTTATTTGGCCTCCGTCGATGATGTCACTAGGGGCTGATGGGTAGTTTAGTTTATATTCTCTCAAATTCTCTTTGCGACCAGCACGGAGGAATTCGATACAACCGACTAAACCCACGTTCACGCCAATGCGATCAAAGACACTAACAAAACAAAATGAGAGGAATATATCAATAAAATAATTAGACACAAAAAAATTCATTATTCAGAAAAGAGCAGAAATATTGACATTTACTGACAGTTAAAACACAGAAAATATTTATCGTGCATTTTAGATTTTTGGCTTAGAGTGACATGAGCTGCAAAAATTCACACTTTTCCCATAATTTCTGATCACCACGACACTAAGAGGCTTTGAAGGCCATCAAAAACCTAAATTATTGGCATTGGAATGTGGAAAATCCATACAGTCTGTGGCCTGTACAAACCGAAATAGTGTTCGAAAAGTAACAACAAAATTTAAATAACCGGGACGACCATTCATTCATTCTAAGCCAAGGTTAGTTAAAAACAATATTTTATCATACATCCTCGAGGCTAGGAGCACTAAAAAGCTTCTGAATTGTTCGTCTTGAGAAAAATAGCTGATAATTTCAACAATCTGTTTCAACGTGAAAACATCAACACTTTGGCAGCTCATGCCACTTTAAAAGTGCACACATATAAATTTACAGATTATACACGTAAAATGATATTTTATATTATCAATGGATATTTTAATCATTAATTTTATCACTTTTTTGTTTTGAAGAAAAATAACTGGTACATTGCCAACAACTTACTCATTCTCCTGGTCTGGTACATTGCCTAAGTAAATATTTTCTTCCAAATCCAAGGAACTCATTGAGCCGGGACTACTTTTTTGTACTCCAGTCTCATCATCAACAACAAGTAGTCCGTCTTTCTGATATCGCCTAGCAACCACCCTGGTGTTTTTCTTCAACTCAATGGGGTTTCTACTGCGTAATGTCACTGGGCCACTTCCTAGATTGAATCTGTAAAGTAAAAAGGAATCAAAATGTGTCAGAAAAAAATTGCTTAAAAGTGGCAAAATGTTGATATTTTTCCATTGAAATTGAATTTAGAAGCTTTTTATTGCGAGTACAAGAACGAAAGTTTAAGTAGTGCTTTGAACAAACTAAGGATTAGAATTAATGAAGCTTGTTCTGGTTATTTAAATTTTGTTTACTTATGGGACACCATTTTGTTTTGTACAGTTTACAGGCTGTATGGGTTTTCCTCATTTCAATTGATTGATCGATTGTTTAGTGTTTTACGCCATGCTCAAGATTATTTCACTTATATGGCGGCGTTGCCAGTTTTATTGTGGGAGGAAACCCGGCTCTGTGCCCGGAGGAAACCCACAACCTTTTGTTGGTAACTGGCAACCATCCAACATAGGTCGTTCGAGTGAAAACCCAGTCAGAAAATTTGTCAATTTTTTTGGACTGAGTGGGATTCAAACCCGCGACCCATTGGTAGAAGGCTTTTCGGATTGAGCGTCCAACGCTTTCACCTACTGAGCCACGGAGGTCCCAATCCTCATTTCAAAGTTAATCATTTAGATTTTGGATGAATTTTAAAATATCTTATAGTTAATCAGATAATCAGAATTTATGAAAAAAAGTAAAATTTTGGCAGCTCATGCGACTTTAACCAAACCTTTTTGCGATTGATTTCTTGTTTTTCACACCAGATTCCAGTTTCTTTAACTTCATAGGACTGGGGGATGGTTTTTAAATCATATGCTTGAAGCAACTTTAGAACTCGTTGTAATGTTGTATAAAAGGTACAAGTTTTCATGATAACCACATACAAAGCCATTGATCAGAAACGTTTTTGAAATATTTAACACACACACTGTGATAGATTCATTGATTTTATTACACCAGTTAGGTCTCGCTCAGATTTCAGGCGATCTAGAGGACTATTTCAGCTTTTAAAAAATTAAGTGAATTTGGAGCCTCACCACAAACTTATCACAAGTTTAAAGATTGACTGATTGATTGTTTGGTGTTTTACGTCGCACTCAAGATTATTTCACTTATATGGCGGCGTTGCCAGTTTTATTGTGGGAGGAAACTGGGCTCTGTGCCCGGAGGAAACCCACGACCTTTTGTTGGTAACTGGCAACCATCCAACATAGGTCGTTCGAGTGAAAACCCAGTCAGAAAATTTTCAAATTTTTTGGACTGAGTGGGAATCGAACCCGCGACCCATTGGTGGAAGGCTGTTCGGATTGAGCGTCCAACGCTCTACCTACTGAGCCACGGAGTGGCTATTTCAATAATTACCTGAATTCGACATATCCATTGATGACGGCTATTGAAACAAAGTCCCCGCCTCCAGAGTGTTGTCCCGTGTAGAGGAGAATGCCGTCTTTATTGAGGGCGCGGAATTCCAACTCTATGGTCAGTTCCTTACTCACTTGGGAGAAACCAGGCATTATCAAAAATGATTTTCCAGAAAATGATGGAACACCAAATGCTACCTCTGAAATGAAGATTTAACAAATTGATTGATTGATTGATTAATGCCAGTTGCCGCACACTCAAGATAAGTATCTTTCTCACATTACACCCCCGACAATCCCACTCCCAGGCAGTGTGTTATTTTTTGCATAATCAACGTGTGAAATTTTGGCCCAAGTAATGCTAGGACATCACGAAAGAATTGTCAAAACTGACGCCATAAATGAATTACGTCATCAGTCATTATGACGTTAAGATCAAGCGTCCAGCAGCAACCCTGTATTGAAGAATCAGGGGCTCGTTTCACAAAGGAGTCGCATTGCAACGAACCGTTGTTGCCATTGGATACCATAGTGAAGACATACGACGTCATGGCAACTGCAATTGATCGCACTTTGCGGCGGCTTCATGAAACGGCCCCCTGGGATGCTGTTGTTGGTGACATCATTTCTGATGTCACAATGCCTTATCAAGTCTTTTATCTGATAGCCATTCTTGAAAAAAGAGCGACTTCACGAAATATTTTTGTAAGTAGAGCCATGTTTTTTTAATAAAACGCTGTATTTTTTGTGTAGTGTAAGAAAAAATATTATCGAGACAGTGTGATAACCTCTATTTATATGGTGGTTTTGGTAGGTTTAGTGGGGAGACCAGGTTCTTTGTTCGTAGCAAAACCCACGACCTTCGGAGACTACCTTGCAACCCTTCCACAAAACACTCACAATTTTTCAAATTTTCTTTGGTCTGAGTTATCATCAATAAAAAACATGTTTTAGGGCTTCAAATGGAATACCAATCAATTCTGAAAGTTTCTGATTGGGCATTTGGTATTTTTTGTTCCAGTAAAAGCGAGAGGGTAAGATATCATAGGAAAAGTTTGTACCTTCATTGCAAATCGCTCCTCCTTTTCCCAGAGGGCAGAGACAAATAAAGCCAAGTGATTTGTCGGCTCGGCATGATCCCCCGTTTTGACAAGGGTTAATATTGCATATATCGCCATCTGTTGGAGGGGGGCTGGATGTGGAAGGCCGTCGTAATTCTGAAAATAGAACGTTGGGACTTGATATTGAGATTGATATTTTGAAGCTTAACATAGCAATCAACAGCTATTGTCATGTGGTGACAAAATTGCAAATCGACCAAAAGATCCCCCACCCACATCTAAATTTTGACATAAGGCTTGATCTACAGACCAAAGAGCAACAGGAAGGCTAATGTATGAGACATACTTAATGTTCCTACTTGCTAGGTCAGCAAACATGGCTAAAAAAAAGTCACAATGAATGCCCCTGGTCGTCGTGGTGTAAATGTTTTGAGAAACGACCCCCCCAGAACCTAATGCTAACAAATCATCTTACAATACTCACAAACCATTTTTAATGGTAGCGTTGCCAGTTTTATTGTGGGAGGAAGCCGGGCTTTATGCCCGGAGGAAACCCACGACCTTCCGGTGGTAAGTGGCAACCATCCCACATAGGTCGTTAAAGTGAAAACCACCATTTTTAAAGAGATTAGGTGTATATGTGTATTGTTGCAAAGTACATGCATACATTACTACTGTTCACAACACACTAAACAACAACATCGATGCGCTACCTGAACACATTGTGTTTTCCAATGTCGGTATGTAACCAGGTAGACATTGACACACCCCTTGACGACAAGCGGAATGTGGGATATTACAGTCGCCCGATTCTGGGCATCTCCCATCAATCTCACCTACAGAAACGTTAGTAAGAAAGGGGTTAGAGGTTAAATGGGGTCAACGGTGAAAAGATGTTTAAAGTTAAATTGGGTCAAAGGTGAAAAGATGTCAAAGGTTAAAAGGGGTCAAAGGTGAAAAGATGTTAAAGGTTAAAAGGGGTCAAAGGTGAAAAGATGTTAAAAGTTAAATGGATACAGGTCACAGTTTCTGACTTCCGGATTTTCCTAGGGACGAAAGAAGTTCCAGATATTTTTGTGTGTTTTTTTATATTATTTTTTCCTGGCCCCTGCATTTTTTTCTGGGCATTTTTGTAGTTCTTATGAAAGGACGGGGGTTGAGTTACTGTCTGGAAATGATTTTAGAATTGGAATGGGACCAGCTCAGATGGATGGAGATCTGGTAGTTAGGCGTGCGCTTTGGTCTGTTTACATGCGGCGGATTATGTGCAAAGTGACCCCTACCCGCATTTTCTGGTCTTAGTTTAAAATCTCTAACTTCAACCTATGAAAAGGTCCCCACCGAAGGATTTGGTTCAATGAAAGTTAGGGAAGGTGCTGTGAAAGCAGACATTAACATTACCGCAAATGGGAAATGAAGGAAAACGAAATTGTGACCTGCTGCCACATGGGCTACAAATTTTCATATTTGTATCCTGCCCCTGGCAACTTTAAGGTAACATACATGTATATTAAAGTGGCATGAGCTGCCAAAATTCACACTTTTTTCATAATTTCTGATCGTCAAGACAGTAAGAGGCTTTGAAGGCCATCAAAAAACATAATGATTGGCGTTGGAATGAGGAAAATCCATACAGTATGTGGCCTGTACGAACCGAAAACGTGTTCGAAAAGTAAACAAAATTTAAATAACCGAGACGACCATTCATTCATTCTAAGCCAAAGTTCAAAAAAATACTTTATCGTTCATTTTCCAGACTAGAAGCACTAAAAATTATACGTCTTGTGAAAAATAGCCAATAATTTCAACATTCTGTTATAAAGTCTAAATATCAACATTTTGGCAGCTCATACATGTATATACTGGAGTTAGTGGCCCTAAACCCTCGGCATTCCGCTGGTTCCCAGCAAACATTCTTTCAAGGGGAGACAACTCAGAGTGTGGAGTCATTATCATTAGAAGCCAACGGGCTTGGTTTGGAGTTAAATTAACAGCGTATTAAAGTGGCATGAGCTGCCAAAATATTGATATTTTTACGTTAAAATAGAACATTGAAATTATTGTTTATTTTTCTCAAGGCGTATAATTCAGAAGCTTTTTAGTGCTTCTAGTCTCGCAAATGTATGACAAAGTATTGTATTGAACTAACTTTGGCTTAGAATGAATGAAAGGTCGTCCTGGTTATTTAAATTTTGTTTACTTTTCGATTCGTACATGCCACATACTGTATGGATTTTCCTCATTCCAACGCCAATCATTTACTTTTTCGATGCCCCAAAAAAACCCTCTTACTGTCGTGACGATCAAACATTATGTAAAAAGTGTGAATTTTGGCAGCTCATGCCACTTTAACATGCTCGTTCATACCTAAGAATAATTAGTGAATAGATCGTTGATGATACCATTATGTATTGACTATTCTAAATGTTCTATCTCACCTTGGGGCCTGGGAACTTTGACAGTAGGTTTGGTCAAATATCTGTTGCTGTCTTCGTTTGTTAGCCGAGCGACAAACTTCGAGTTTCTCATGGTCGGAGGAACAAGAGTCGTCATGGAAGATGTTGTCGTAGCTGAAAAAAAATATTCACAATTTGTTCCAATTAGAGTGATTTATCAACATATACACAGGCAATGTCAGGTTATAGGGGACAAATAATCTTAGGATTGATTGACTGATTGATGATTGAAGGCTCACTCAAGATTATATCACTCTTACAACGGCTTTGTCAGATTTAGTGGGGGAAGAAACCGCAACTTTCGAATTGTACCTGGTTAGCCTTGTACATGAGGCAATCGAGTAGGCAAATATAATCATAGGAAACGGCTTATCCGTAGATACAGTTGTAAATGTAAAGTCCAAAATGAATGAAAACATCGATTGCTTGATGAAATCATAGAGGCATAATGATGGATGAACATCAAACCATGGCCGACGAATGGTATTCTGCACACAAAAAATATATGTATCTGGCGTCATGTATGTCGCCACAAGTACTTGTAACAAAGCACTCACGTACTTCAAAGAATATTCCAACGAAGCGCTCACATACTTCAAAGAAGAATTCAGCTAATTCAAGGACAAGTAATGTGAAAATAATGAATTATTACATTGCTATTTGCCACATTTGGTCTATAAAAACAACAACAGCGATCGTTCCATAGGATTATCTGATTGCTCACTCCAGGAGGTAAGACTCTCAACAAAAAGACTTGAATTTGAAGTGTTCTTTTCTTAATGTTTTTTTGGCCCATGAACTTTTTAGAGTACTTGAATTAGCGGAATTCTTACCGTACTGAATTTAGTCAGAAGAACTTTCAAAATGGTATCAAATTTTGAATTCAAGTGTCACTGATGGAGGGTTCTGTCTATCAAACCTTAGAGTCCCTTACTAGTTTGGCTCCCAGAGAGGATCAAAAAGAAATTCCAGAAGTTCACTCACCGCTGCAAGCCCCGGGGTAAGCCACACTAATGTCCTGTTTGAGGCGACATGCGAAGAGTCGCAACTGGCATTCGGACCCATAAGTCTGGCCATTGTTTCCGCAAACAAGAGCTGGTCGTTCATCAAGGGGGCAAGTTCCTTTACAGACACATTGAGCAACGCCTTGCGTTTCTTCACAAACGGACCCGAATTGACAGGAGAGTTCCCAACATTTTACTGGACTGTCTCGACCATCTGGCAAAAAATAATTGTTGAATTAAATAATATTGCGAAACTGACCATATCACTCAATTGGTAAAGCAGGTAATTTTGAAACCTCATGTACAATAAAATAATATGGATTGATTGATTGATTGATGTTTACGCCGCACTCAAGATTATTTCACTTATATGGCGGTTGCCAGGTTTAATTGGGGAGGAAACCGGGCTCAATGCCCAGAGGAAACCCCCGATCTTTGACGAGTACCTGGCAACTCTTCCATATACGGCGCCTTTACCATGAGTCAACAAAATTAAATAGATTGATCGAAGTTTTACGCTACTGTCAAGATTTTTCCATAACATGTTGGAGACCATGTTACAAGGTTTAGCGGGAGGAAAACTGATCATAAGAAACTTTTGTCTTTGGACTGAGTTAACTAGAACCCGAAATCAATTGAATGACTGAATACTTGTGTTAGTGAGAGAGATCGCAGCTCGATCGACTGAGCCACAGTCAGCTTGATCGACTGAGCCAAATGCAGCTTGATCCACATGCAGCTTGATCGACTGAGCCACATTTAGCTTGATCCACATGCAGCTTGATCGACTGAGCCACAGGCAGCTTGATCGACTGAACCAAATCCTGCTCAGTCTCGTAATGTATTCTAAGTTATCTTTGTGTTTTAAATATACTTCACGTTATCTTAGATCTTCCTGAAACTAACTCGGCAACATGCCGGTGAAAGTTTTTGGTGGCATTATACATAGGTCAATCATATGACCTTTTTTAGCCCCTTATTAGGATTGTGGAGCCTGGTACCAAATATAATTGATTGATTGATGGAGGCCCCTGCGATCCATTATTAAGGGCTGTTCAGACTGTATTCAGAAGGCTACCCTTGGAGCCATAGATGCCCCTAGTGGGTGTATTTCCTGCCCCAGCTTAGACTCAACATCTACGAAATCGAACTTACTGTCGTCACACCCAAAGGGTCCTAGGAGGCGGCCATCGGGGCAGATGTTACATTTCATGCCCGTGTAACCCGATTTACACATACAACGTCCGGTCATTTGTTCGCAGTCATCTCTCACAGAGCCATGGATGTTACAGCCGCATGCTGAAAAATAAAAAAGATTTTAAAATTTACTTAGGCAATTTTCCAGATGTAAATATGCGGTTATTCTGAACTAGAGATGAAGCTCTCCAAACATAAGAGTAGGATGTTAGCTACATCGTAAAATTAATCATATTTGTATGCAACACATTTCTGTCACAAAGCCAACAAAATAAAACAAAATTTAAAAAAAAGACGAATAACTTACGAATGCAGCCAACATTCCCCTCGGTGATCCTGGGGAGCCCCCAGTAGCCAGGTTCACATCGATCACACCTGAGGCCCCCCACACCTGGTTTACAGGTACATTGACGAGATTTGGGTTCACATGTTGTGCTGAATGACCCCAATGGGTTGCATTGACAATAGCCTGGGAAAAAAAAGAAAAAAATTATTAAATAAAAAGTTAATATAGGATTGTGAGGATGGTGAATGACCTAAGTAACATGAGCTGCCATATTCCGAATTCTCTTTCAGAATTTAAATTGTCAAGACCAAGGTTTCATTGATTATTTTAATTATATGGCGACTTTGCCAGATTTAATGGGGGAAGAAACTGGGCTCATTGCCAGAAGAAACACTCAAACTGGCCACTCTACAACATATCACGATCGAATGAAAACCCCGCTCAGAAATTAAAATAATTTTTTGGACTGAGTAGGATTCAATCCTGCAACCTTTTCTTACAGAAACTCCAATTTTCAACGCAATGTTAGGTTAAAAGAAATTGTTTGAATTGATTTTCACTTACTTGGGCATCCTGCATTATAAGGTCCGGGGGAGACGGTTTTTCCATCGGGGCAACAAGAATATTGAGTGTCCCAACAACTTTTTGTTTGATCTGATAGAGAAACAGTTTTATAGGTTAAATAAAAGAAATAATTAAATAGAAAAGTTAAACAGAGATATCGAGTAATTCAGCATTTTTTTTTAAATCACAAATCTTGAAAAAAAAAGATTGATTAATTGATTGGTAATTTAATCAGCACTCCGAGCAATCTCGCTTACATGATCATGCTCATTTAAAGGTTTTATGAGCGTCCATGGGTGCGTGTGTTGTCAAGTGTGTTGTAGAACACATATTTTACAAGTCTGACCAAAAAGAAAATCAAATTTTGAGCTCAAGCACATACTAAATTCAATGCTTCATTTACCGTTATGCATTGGTTACGAAAGTAAAAGGGGCAACGAATAAGAAACCAATATTTTTATAATGGGATCAACTCCTCTCATCGACCTAAACATGGCTTAAACACGCTAAAAAGAATCATTCAGCGGCGAGACCAGGTAGACCGGATTAATTGATTGATTGGTGTTTAAAGCCGCGCTCAAGATTATTTCACCTTTATGGCGGCGTTGCCAGTTTTATTGTGGGAAGAAAACCGGGCTTTATGCCCGGAGGAAACCCACGACCTTCCGCTGGTAACTGGCAACCATCCCACATAGGAGTGTGAAATCCCAGTCAGAAAATTTTCCAATTCGAACCCGCGACCCATTGGTGGAGGTAGACCGGAGCATGGCGTTAAAGAGAGTTTATTGAATGAGTTGTTCGCCTACCTTCAGGGCAACATTTAGCAAACGACTGTCCTTTGTGGCAGTAGCTGTTGGCGGGGCAAACATCTCGTTGGAAGTCACAGTCATAATCACGGCTCGTTAGCGGGTTAATTAAAGGCTCCTTGCCATCACAAGCCTCTTCTTCAATATCTAACGGGATTTGAATAAAAAATAATTATACAACAATTTGTTCTTACGACGCATTCAGGTTTGTTGCAATCATATGGCAGCGTTGCAAGGTTTAGTGGGGGAGGGAACCGGACTTATTGCTCAGAAGAAATTAGGGTTCATCTTCATTTACCTGGGAACATTTTCCCGTAGCAATGAGCCCGGTTTCCTCTACCCCTAAACCTTCGTAATTACTTTGTCAATTCTCACAGCAATCGGGAGCGAGAGTATCGTGAGAATTCCACAAATTTCCTGTCAACGGCGCTGTCATTGCGCATGTCGGGAGACTTTATCGTTCGAATCTGACGCTCAGTTCTGACGTTGTACAATAAAAAACATCAATCGAACTGACGTCATCCAAAAAATGTCATCTGTCACCAAATCTTGCGAAAATCTCTTGGTACACTACCAGGCCCTATTAGTGGGATTATAACACAATGCATTGCTTTCAATTAAATTGATGGGAGCTGCCAAATGCATTGGAACAGAATTAGCTAATTGTTGGTCATTTTTATCAAAAAGTACGAGACCTTTCCACAGATATCAATCTTCAAGATTTATATTAAGGTAGGTTCTAAGTAGTTGATTGATTTATTGTTTGGTGTTTTACGCCACGCTCAAGATTATTTCACTTATATGGCGGTGTTGCCAGTTTTATTGTGTGAATAAGAAAACCCACTGAAGAAAACACACAACCTTTCGGTGGTAACTGGCAACCATCCCACATAGTGTCAGCCATTAGTCCTACTGACTATATTTATTTATTTCCACATCAATATATTATATTTTCGAGGTATTTCAAATGCTGAAATTCTCTCCACAATCAGAATTTATTGAGAACAAAAATTCCAATTTTGGCAGTTAATGCCACATTACTGCTGTTTCGAGGAGTAAAGTTACTCAAATTTTAATGAAATTAAATTATTCGATTTTATAATTATGAACACTAAAACACACGGGCACAGGGAAAATCTTCTTGTCTAAAATAACCATAGAGACAAGTTTCTAATTGTGTTTAAAAGAGGTATATCATTTAGACCTTTATACCCCATCATAAATTGTTGTAATAAAGTAAACCTATGATTGTATACAAGTCTTTAATTACATACCACAGTTTTCTAACGCTTGCTTGGTTATATCTTCCTGCCTTCTACATGACTCCTCCCTCATTAAACACTCGTTGCCATAGGTACTGCCATCTGATCCACACACAACCTCCCTAGCAACCAGAAATGAAACTCTTCACATAAGACGAGATAAAGTTTTAAGTCCAGGCAGAAATTTTTTTAATTTTATTTAAACTCCTCCACATACAGCGATAGAGTGAAAAATCCACTCAGAAATTGTTCGGTTTTTATTTGAATTGAGTTAGATTCGATCTCGTGACACATCGATGGATTGATTGTTTGATTGATGTTTTACACTGCGCTTAAGATTATTTCACTTATATCGTTCAGTGTGGGGATGAAACCGGGCTCATTGGCCAGAGTAAGCCCCCAACCTTCGGCGAGTACCTGGCAACTCTTCGACATATGGCCACCACTGAGTTAAATTTTATTTGGCCTGAGTGAGATTCAATCCCATGACATATTGATGAAAGGCCTGTGACAGACTAGAGACTATCCCTTTGACGACTGATCCACCAGAACTTCTTTGAATAGTTAGGATCGGAACCTGCAGAGTATTGGTTGAAGGCTTGTATTAAATGTCCTTTTCCACATTTAAAATCACTTTAAACATCATTAGATTCCGTAGAAAATTTGGACACGAAGGGTCTCTCAGCCTATTTGAAAACGTTTTGCAAAAATAATAAATTTCGGCTTTTTCTTTGTTCACGAAGTCGTCAATTGATCACTCACCTTACCGCTTCGCAGTTAAAATTACATGTGCACCCGTGAATATTATCACTTGTCAGGGCACACGTCCCACCAAACCGACAGGTCGTTTCGTCACAAATTTCATCTCCGGAGCCACCTAAAAATATAAATGTTGACATAAAATATTGATTGATTGATTGGTGTTTTTATACGCCGCGCTCAAGATTATTTCACTTATATGGCGGCGTTGCCAGTTTGACATAAAATATTGAGTCAATTTTCAATTCTCTTCAAACGTTTTTTACTTACTTAAATTCTTTAGATAATACACTGATTGACTTATACATGTAACTTCACCGGCAGTGTTTGTCTGGTGCAGTGTATTATGGTATGAGGAGGGGTGCAGCATGGCGGACGCAAAATATTCATTACAGAAAAGTACATGATTAGGCAAACAGTCAAAGTTGCCTTTTATTCCCTGTTTCAAGTGATGTCGTTACCAACGGAAGGTCGTGGGTTTCCTCCGGGCAAAGAGCCCGGTTTCCTCCCACAATAAAACTGGCAACGCCACCATATAAGTGAAATAATCTTGAGCGCGGCGTAAACACCAAACAATCAATCAATCAATCAAGTGATGTCATTAGGCATTAGTTCTAACTATAAGATCTAAATCGGGCTCATTGCCCATTGTAAACCCCCGACCTTCGGCGAGTACTCTTCGAACCTGAAGTTGAATAGAACGTAAACCAGATCGTAAATTGGCCAAATTTACAAATGTTTTCTTGACAATTCATTGAGAAAATTAATATTTAGACTTGGACAAAATATGACGATAGAGCCAAATTTCTATCATTACGATTTTGACTTACTTCCTGACATTTCATCCGTGTCACATTCTCGACTATAGATGGCGTCCAGTTGAATGCTTTGTGAACAAGCCGCACGTCTCATCTCACAATCGTTACGATATGTTTGGTCATCACTGGCGCAAACAGGTTCGTAAACAGACGGGCACGTCATCGGACAAACACACAAACCGTTCTCACAGGAAGCGCCAAACTTACACCTTACTTTGGCGCAAAGATCTGTAAATAGACAATTTTCAAGGTAAGTGGAGCGATTACCAGCGACTAAGGGCAAATACTTCGTCTATGATTAAGTCTTATCGATCAGAAAAGTCTTAGTCGACATGAACGCTAAAAAGTATCATCCAGCAAAGATGATGAACATCCTATGTTCATTTGGAAATTTTTGGCTGAATTTTTTAATTTGATTTTCTGGGGCAATGTGAAGAATTAGTTATGGATAACAACTTCTTGATTTATTGGGTGAAGACGTTTTGCTTTCACTAACTCTGATAACGAGGAGTAACAATAGGAGTAAACTGATGGTCAACTATAACGTCTACGATTTAACTATAGAAAGACATTTTTGTATAAAATCTAATAATGAATATCAAATATTCAATTGTAAATTTTGGGGTGATTTATTTTTGATCGATTCGAATTTTACACCGCATTATTTCCCTTATATGGCGGCATTACAAAATTAAGTGGGCAGGGAACAGAGCCCTTTGCCCATAGAGATAAACACAATCAGATCATTTCAATGGAGTAAAATATACAGCAGGGAGATTTGACGGGCAGGACTTATACTGTAGACACACGAAATGTGTCAATGTGAAAGGAGAAGAAAATTCCTAACATAGTTGCCAAAATCTAAACCATCGCTGTTGAGGATTTTGGAAAATTGATATTTACCGCATTCTCCGACGGACACAATGGTAATGAGTTGTTTTTTGGCACAAGCCGCGACCTTGAGCTCGCATTCATTTTGGTACGTAACTCCGTCCGTTCCGCAGACTTTGGACTCAACCTAAAAAAAATACAAAAAAGGATTCTCTGGGTTGTTTGTTTCATACGTTTTGTTGCTCTAAAAAAATAATTTAAAAAAATAGAAAAAAAATGTATTCCTTTGAGAAACATTGATTAGTTTCGCCATGGCTAGGAAAGCCAAACAAGTTAAAATATATTTAGATTTATATTAAAAGAAATATTCTCAAAATTTTAAATAAAGAACTTTTAAATAAACATTTTAGATCATGCAGCAAAATGAAACAAGAGTCATCAGAAGATGCCGTATCCCCCCGGCCCCACATAAGATTTATTATTTATTTTAAGTTATTATAAGATATCTATGCTATACTGTCAGAAAAGGGCAGTAACTCTGAAAATAATTAGACCAGCGCCATCAAAATAGGAGGTGCTTATCCTTCCATGATATCCAGTATATCAACCAATTTTCCCCAAAAATCTTATAATAATTGTGGGAGGAGATGCGATGACATCCACTAATTGTATATGTAGGAAAAGGGCAGTAACTCTGAAAATAATAAAACCAGCGCAGCCAAAATAGAACGTGCACATCCTCGAATTATATCCAGCAAGTCCACCAAGTTTCAAAAACATTTAATAAAAACTGTGGGAGGAGATGCGATGACAAGCACTAATTGTCTATGTCATCATATACTGTCGGAAAAGGGCAGTAACTCTAAAAATAATGAAACCAGAGCAACCAAAATAGAAGGTGCACATCCTCGAATGATATCCAGCAAGTCGACCAAATTTCGAAAAAAATCTGATAAAAATTGTGGGAGGATATGCGATGACAACCACTAATTGTCGTCTTATTAGTGATGACGACAAAGGGCAGTAACTCTAAAAATAATGAAACCAGACAGACGGACAGACAAGCTGATCTCTATATCCCACCGCATTATATGCCGGGGGGATAAAAAGAAATCAAATTGAATAAGTACATTTTTAACAAAGGTTGATTTTTTACGCCATAATCAAGATTATTTCACTAGTACAGCATGGCAGAGTTAAGTGTCAGGTTTAGTGGGGGAGGAAACGGGGCTCATTGCCCGGAGAAACCCCCCCCCCCCCCCGACCTTATAACAATGGAAAAGTAAAGGTTCAAGAAATTCTTCTACATTTTACTATTCTTTTTATATTAACGTTTATATTTGCAATTCAATGAAGCAATACGGAAACAACATGATACGAACATCAGAAATATTACGCAGAGAGAAATTGACGATGAGCACAACATTAAACGACACGACAATGGACAGATACCTTGCTTTGGCGCTGTTTCCAATAAGATGGCATTAAAATATACACAATGATTAATCAATTTTATATTAAGGTACGGGCCATTTTAGTGTTTCGTTAATTTACGTTGAAAAAGAAGTGTTTCCTAGTCTAAAACAACTATCCAATATTTTTTCAAGGTTTTTGGAGGGACAGGAGTCTGTTAATGAAATGCCGCCATTTTCTGTGTTTTTCTCGTCTTTTTATCCAATCAAATTTGACTAAAATTGGAGTGTCAGGCCAATCAGTTTGCAGACGCCATTGTGGTAAAAATACTCCTACTCAGAAACGGGTATAGTTCAGAAATACTCCCACTCAGAAGATTGATTGATTGTTTGGTGTTTGGCGTTGCCAGTTTTATTGTGGGAGGAAACCGGGCTCTGTGCACGGAGGAAACCCACGACCTTCCGCTTGTAACTGGCAACCATCCCACATAGGTCGTTTGAGTGAAAACCCAGTCAGAAAATTTTCCAATTTTTGGACTGAGTGGGATTCGAACCCGCGACCCATTGGTGGAAGGCTGTTCGGATACCTACTAAGCCACGGAGGCCCCCCCCCCACTCAGAAGAGGGTATAGTTCAAACAATGGCCTAATAATAGCAGTTCGATAAGATGCAATTGATCAGCCAAAAAAATAAGCAACTCCGGGAACACAGATCAGTATCATTTTACTATAAGCGTAAACATTGTCGGCAATAGAAATCATTCTGTGTTTTAAGGGCCTTTGATGGGTATTGCGTAAAATTAGATTGTATTTATTTCTGGAGTTTTCTATGTGGCTACAAAAGCATGTGTCATTTATCAACAGTAAAGCGATTCTCTATTACATTTTGTTAATTCATAATAAGTAAATGCAATGTACGGGGTGTATGGGCCAATATTTTTACAGTGGTAAATCAAAATGTATTTGACTATGATCAAAGCATTACCTAATGCTGCAGATATGGCCTGGACTAATTGGGGCCTATATTTTTGCAGTGGTAAATGTGTATGACTATAATCACAGCATTACCTCGTGCTGCAGATATGGTCTGGACTAATTGGGGCCTATATTTTTGCAGTGGTAAATGTTTTTGACTATGATCACAGCATTACCTCGTGCTGCAGATATGGCCTGGACTAATTGGGGCCTATATTTTGGCAGTGGTAAATGTATTTGACTATCATTACAGCATTACCTTGTGCTGCAGATATGGTCTGGACTAATTGGGGCCTATATTTTTGCAGTGGTAAATGTATTTGACTATCATTACAGCATTACCTTGTGCTGCAGATATGGTCTGGACAAATTGGGGCCTATATTTTTGCAGTGGTAAATGCATGAATACTCAACTATCCCCCCAGCATTATAATTACCTGCCGATATAACATAGCTGAAGGTTACCTAAACTTATCCCTATCAATTAGTTGTAAGAAATCTCAATAAGTGTTGTTTTGAGACTAATTATGTTTCCCCAATGCTAGGGTACTTTTAACCTATTACATAGAATGGAAAATTTGGTGCAGCTTAGCATAAATTACATAGTTATATCAAACTGTATTTCTTTTGTCCAGAACTAGCGCTGGTGACTTATTTTCATAGAAAATTAAAGAAACAAGGTGTCAGAATTTTATGGTCGTGTCATTTCTAGGTCACATCAAGCTATTTTCCGAAGTTTAGTTTCCTTAAGTCTGACGGGAAGCTACATGTACATGTAATTATTATTGCACAAATATCTCACCTGAACGCACTGTGAGGGGCAAACGCATCTTGCCTGTTTTCCATCACTCTCGCACACAGAATAAAAGTCACACTTCATTTTATTACACCCGTCTACAAAGAATAAATGAAAAGTTATCACGCTGTATTTCGTTTGATTAGGGTTTAAATTCGCACTCGACAGCTAAGTTCATGTGGCACCAAAAGTACCCACCAATCAAATTATCACCCTTCCCCACCCACACCATCTTAAATTTTTTACATTAGGCTCCACGGACCATAGAGTGTCGAGAAGGCTTATGTATTAGGCATACTTAATGTTCCTTATTTCAACGTTACCTAACATGGCTAAAGCGAGGCTTTATTTCAAAAAAATTCAAACGTTAAACCAGCATCATTACAAGTCAGTTTGATAAAATAGACACAAAGCATTATGATGTCACGACAGAAGCAAAATCAGTTGCATTGTGGGAACAAAAATGAAGTCTTTCTTAAGAATAATCACTGCCCTGTTACAAGTGCTATAGCAACATGAATGACTGAACGGAAATACTTTTCTATACAGAATATTTTCCATATGACGCCTGGATTCGCTCCCAATAACCCTATGACTTTATGAAACAGTTGGCTTATTCACAGACTACATATCTTAAGTATTTAATGGGTTACAAACTAGTAAATCTTTAAAAAAAATTTAAAACCTGAATTACAGGCAGAGTATTGCCCGCTATTTATCAAAGAAACTTCAAGTTATCGGTACCCGCCAAAGATCAAGGGTTTCTTCCATAACTTAACCTGATAATGCTGCCATATACATGTAAGTGAAATAATCGGTATAATGTGGCATAAAACATCTATCAATCAAGATCTTCGGTTTCCGATTATTGTGGTACTACTCACCAAATGCATATTTAGATTGGTTAGTGTTCAAAAGTAATGAAAAAAACTTCAAGTGTGCATTTGGATCTCGTAAAATATTCAAATTTCGACATTTTTTGCGTACTAACAGTATTTTTTATTTAGATGCATTTCATTAGTCCTTCTACAAGCTTCAATATTCTTCTGACGACAAAAATTCATGAAAATTTCAGAAGTTTGGCTGATCAAGCTTATCTGACTTAAACGAAAAGCTTCCTTTAAATGGTACCCCACAATGCACTTCACCCTTTACGAGTCACATCATGAGGTTCAGTAATAATGAATAAAATCAAAAAGTCACTTACTACATAGGCCTTGTTGCCGCACTTCAACATAAGTTTTACGTTCGCAATTTTCCACTCGTAGCTTGCACTCATTGGAGTATGAAATACCATTGGTCCCACACACCTGTCAAATTAGGAACAAAGATTAAACAGAAATCTGGTCGGGTCAAAGTGGCTGAGTTTGCCGAGTGATAGCGACACAGGACATCCAACAATCAGGTTCTGGGTTCCCTGAGAGCCTAGTCTCAATACAACAAAATTAACTTTAATTAGACGCTAGAAAGAAATCAATTTTTTTTTTAAATTCTTGAATTTTTGGAACGAGCAAACATACCGGTTTGAACTCTTCTGAGCAGGTTGGGCATTCACAGACTGGTTGACGTCTCTTAACCACACAGGTAGCTCCATGATCGCAAACGAACCCTCGACACGGGCCATCCATACCTGATTTGTTTAAAAATATTGAGAATTTACGAAAGAAGCAAAAATGTATACAAAAGTCTGACTGAAACCAAAGATCATAAAAATAGTAAAAAATGAGAAAAAAAATATGCTAAATATTTTTTTCAATTCATCATGGAGGGTTTAATAACACATAAGATGATCAAAGTAAAATTGCCATGTTTTTATTTGATTTTTATGGAATTTAGGATTTTTTCAACTAGATTTTAAGTTAAACTTATTCAATAAGTTCAGATGTTAATGTTTGCACTAATTTTCTTTTAATTTTCCAATAGATTTTTTTAGGAACAAAAAATGTAACATTATATGTCAGAACAGTTGACCAAGAAATTAAAATACCAATATTCAAATGAATATATGAGGCTTGGTGCTAAACCACACGAAAATGTTTATGCTATCAAACAGAAACAGAGAATAAAGAGATAAATCCTTATGGTAAAAACTTGTCTCCGTATTTATACACACTGAAATTGAACAAAATACGATAATGGGAAAAGAAAAGGGAAAATATGTAGTTTGGTTCCTGGGTATTGGACAGACAAGGGAGTTTAGTGCGGACTAATATAACTGTTAAACTCGTGTTTTTCTGATAAGCAATGACTGTCCCTTGGCTCAGAGGTCGAGCCATTTTACTCTGAAGCAGTTCGTATTCTTCTTTTATAATCCGGGCCATGGTCATACTGGCCTATTATACTGAAGTGAAATTATTTAAAATGTATTCTTTTACAGCATCAATCAATCAGTCAACAAAACTTTGCATAACTGACTGAGTTACAAGAACGATTGACTGTTTTGGTGTTATATGCAACAGCCAGTATTCAAACCCACGACCTATTAAGGAAATTCACCCTTTTCAAGCGAAACGATTTTAGGTCTATCGCACTTTTAATGGAGCACAATCTCTCTCTATTTATCCCAGAATAAAATCTAAGAGAATTGAAAAAAGCAAATGTGAACACAACAAAAACATCGAGATTTCCGGAACCATTAAAAGTAAATAAGTAAATAATTTTTATAACAATATACGAATATGATTTGATTATATGTAAATGACACAACATCCAAGCACACTCACAACAACAACAGCATGCAAAAAATATGATTCTATTTGAAAACTGTGTGGCTAGTTATAAGATTTAGTGGAGAATGGTTTTTTTCTTTTTTTTAATATAAAAAAAAAGTAGTTTTGTTAAAAAATAGTTTTATTATTATTATTTTAATGTCCATGGAAATGTATTATTTTTTAGATTTAAAATAACATATAAAACACTATTTGATTTAAAAAATCAAAGCTGTTCATTAAAAAAAAAACTACTTACTTTAATCAATAATTCATAAATTAAGGTAAAACCTAATGTTCTAAATACAGCTAAATATTGTGCAAAATCTAAATCTAAAAAGCAAAACAAATTAATAAATAAACATATTTCTTGACATTAAAAAAAAATTCTTATTTTCAAATAATGTTTGGTTTCCATGGTAACAGTGTAATATGTAAGGCTGTTGTTGTTTTACCATGTTTGCCTCTGTACAACCACATCCATCTCAGCACTGAATTCATGCAAAAATAAACATTTTAACATCAAAAACAGACATTCTTTTCAATCCAAAAAAGTTAGATCATGTCAACATAAAAAACCAAAAACAGAATTTTTGTTCAATCCAAAAGTAGTTTCATCATGTCAACATCAAAAACGAAAATTCTTTTCAAACCAAAAAAGTTTCATCATGTCAACATTAAAAACCAAAAACAGACATTCTTTTCAAGCCAAAAATAGTTTCATCATGTCAACATTAAAAACCAAAAACAGAAAATATTTTCAATCCAAAAATAGTGTCATCGTTGAATCACTGATATCCATAAGAAACATTAAGATGCGAAGTCATCAAAATACAAAAATTTCAAGAAAAAAAAATCAACGAAATCAGCCAAGAGAAATTTAGAAAGTAACAAGCCAACCATTAATTTAAGAATAACCAAACAATGTTCCCATGGCAACAAGATGACACATTCTCAACGATTGATTGATTGATTGTTTGGTCTTTTACGCCGCGCTCAAGATTATTTCACTTATATGGCGGCGTTGCCAGTTTTATTGTGGGAGGAAACCGGGCTCTATGCCCGGAGGAAACCCACGACCTTCCGATGGTAACTGACAACCATCCCACATCATTCTCAACGAAAATGAAATTTTATTTCCAAAATTGGCAAATTTTCTCTAGAAAGTATTCAAAAATCAAAATACATGTTTTCTAGAGGGTAAGTGGTACCAGCTTTGGTATGGAAAGTCTAGGGCAAAAAAATCATTTTGGGGGAACTAATGCACATGAAATTGTTGGATGAGGAATGATAAGCTAGATTAAAAATGATGAGTGAATGATAATATATTTTAGCTATTAGTTGAATAGAAATTGATTAGTTAATGGTGGAATTGTAAGTTAATGATGATTGGTTAAATACATTAATAAAATATCAAATAAATGAATACTTAAAGGGGCATGAGCTGCCGAAATTCCCACTTTTTTCATACTTTCTGATCGTCACGACAGTCAGAGGCTTTGAAGGCCATCGAAAAACTAAATGATTGGCGTTGGAATGAGGAAAATCCACACTGTAGGTGCCCTGTACGAACCGAAAACGTGTTCGAAAAGTAGCAAAATTTAAATAACCGGGACGACCATTCATTCATTCTAAGCCAAAGTTATTTTAAAACAATACTTTATCGTACATTTTCGAGACTAGAAGCACTAAAAAGCTTCTGAATTATACGTTTTGAGAAAAATAGCCGATAATTTCAACATTCTGTGTTTACGTCAAAATATCAACATTTTGGCAGCTCATGCCCCTTTAAATACTAAATAAAGTTGGATACAAGAAAAATACTAACTGGGCCCAAAGTGATTAAATATTCAGTAAATGATTAGTTACTTTTGTGTCATTTTAAGGACTTAAATAGCACTGAAAATGATTAGTAAGTTTCAAAGGGACAAATGGAAGGCTTATTGATTAGTTTATTTAAATAAAAATAATTCAAGAAATTCAACAAAAACTCTTACCACAAGGACCTCGGAATTCAATGTTGACAGATTTTCGCTGGATACAAGCTTGTCGACGGAGCTCACATTCATTGTCGTAAGTCACCTGATCTGTGCCGCAGACTGGCCGTAAAACAGGTTCGCAGGGCTGAGGACAGACGCAGGATGCTCTCCCTTGACGGTCAATGTTGCACTCTTCTCCCACAGCGCATAGCAAACGGTTACAGGGGTTGTTACCTATGAATATATAAGCAAGACATGAAACTTTTTTGAAACTTTTATAAATAAATGGAAACAAAGAATAATGTTGAAATTTATGCATATTCATATTAATGAGTTGGACGTTTTAAAATAATTTCATTTTTAGGGAAGTATTTAAAAATAAAAGTAAACATATTTTCTTAAGTTCAAAATTAATTATTTAGTTATTTTTTGTATTAACTTGATATCCAGACACAGATTTGAATTTTAAAAATTGTAAATTATTTGAGTTTTATATAAACTTGTAAAAAACAGATATTCAAATATTTAAAAGAAATTATTTTTTCAACCAAGGTTAAATTTTTTGAAACAAAGTTTAATTTATTTACAATGAGTTTTAATTTACCATCTAGTCGGTAACTGAAAAAAACTGGATTTAAAATGAGCTAAATTTAAAAAGCATGCATGTGCAAATTTGAATACGTTTAAAAAACAGGAAGTTTATAAAAACGAAAACAAAGATTTCGGAACAAAGTATACTGTAGTGATAGAATAAAGTGGCCTATAAATTGCACTGCAGAAGCGAAACAGTATTCATAAAGGATATTTTTTCTAAATAAATAAAACTGAAGAAGTGCCATAAATTTACAAAAGGGGCTAAACGGCACAAAAGAAAAGCATGAATCAAAAAAAAAAAAAAAAAAAACAATAAAAAAAATTGACAATTTTGTTTACGAAGCTGTGTTATGGAAAGTAATGAAACAAAGACATTTAAAAAGAAAGTTTTTAGATTTTTATCAATTCCTTGAAATTTGTTTACTTGAAATTTATTTTTCCTTTTTATACATAATTATTGATTATAGAAATAATCTTAGAAGGTTTTGAATATTTCATATTGTTTTATTGACAATACGGGATAAAAATTAAAAAAAAATCTACTAAAGAAATACATGTAAACAAAAAATAACGAAAAAACATTTACTAAATGAAAACAAAGAAAGGTAAATTCTACTTTAGACACATTTCACTAAGTGACCATCTAGAAATCTTGTGTGTTTGTGCAAATGAATAATCATAACTTGATTCTGGCAATTTCAAATTAATTAACTTTTTTTATAAATTTGTTATATTCAAGTCGACTTTAAGTACTTATTAAACATTAAATTAACAAAAATTTCAAGAAATTTATAACTATTGAAGGTACCTTTTATGACATTAATATACGTTAAAGTAATAATTTTAACAAAGTCGACCAATCAAAACTGGCCTCCTTTGAAAAATCTACCAATCAAAATGCCAGAATCTCACTATGTGATTTTTGGGTGTGAAGATCAAAAAACCAAGCCACATCAAAATTATAGTGCAAATATTAAAACAAGATTTGATAATGGAAAGTAATAATTACAAGGACATGTTGCTTTAAATTAAAGAAAAGTTTAAGAACTTCGTTAAAAATGTTACCGTTACTTCGTCCGTCGTCTATCGGGCCTCCGGTCGGATCTAAGCCGTGCAGAGAGATGTTTTAATCAATGGTTTATCTTAAGGAATTTAATCACATTTTTGCATGTATTTATTTTAAAATTACTTGCAAAAAATGTTATACTTTTACTAAACTAAGTTTGAAAAAATATAGACAATTAAAAATCTTGAATGTGAAAGTTCATTTCAAATATCTGTAAATTAGGGACAAATAAAGATAGATTTAAATCATATACAAATTAGTTTAATTTATTGTCACTTTCAAGAAAATTAAAATTATTTTATACATGTACGGTGTTTTTAATACATTCATAGCAAACAAAATTTAAGGTAACATTATTTAAGATTTTAAGGACATTTTACAATTTAAGGAAATTCGATTTTGTAAAAGTATTAAAATTAATCAGATAAAATTGGACGTGATACCAGGTGTTAACAAGTCAATTTTAACAAAATTTTCAAGGTGGAATTAAAACTGCACAAAAAGCATTTCAAATTACTCAGTAAAGCAAATCGTAATTATAAATTTCACTGCAAAACAAGCACTTATACATATTGTAAATATTGCAATTAATACAAAATATTCCAAATAATTATAACAGTGCAACCTTACAAGTTTTAATAAGTGTTTTAAACAAAAAAGTTTACATATTACAAAATATTTTTATTTCAACATCATATATTAAGCTAAAATCAGTCTGTAGAAATTAAAACCCCAAAACACTTTTAACATGTAAATATACATGGATAAATAGTTTGTAAAATTGTTATAAATGTTTTTAATTGTTTTAACAATTTCATCCAAAACTTCATTATTTTTTAAAAAATTACTATGAACTTTAATCACAGATGATTCAAGCCAAACAATAAAAGACCGTATTGAAAAGAAAACAAAAAAATTTAAAACAAGCAACAAAAAAAATAAAAAAACACCAAGTTAAAAAATTTCAGAAAAATTGGTTTTATTGATTTTTTCAATTCATTATAGAAGATATTTTTTTACAAATTTAGAAGTACTTAGATTCATATGCTGTGAATTACCGCCGAGCCTGATGACATCACATAGATTTACGCAAAGCCTTCTGGGTAAAATGTACCTCAGTTCACCATTTTTGTTTATTGGTTCTTAGCAAAATGTAACTCTTTTGGAAAACATTGATGACAGAGCCTGTTTTTATCCACACATTTTTCTGGTAACTTAACGCCTTTTACGTCTTGCAGTATTATTTCTTACGCCATATCTTTAAATTATGTTCAGATCCCACAATCCCCCGAAATGCTTTGCGCGTAAATTCCAAGTGACGTCATCAAGCAATCGGTCAATTCCGAATTATGTATCTCCGAAAACGCCAATGTAAACAATTAATTTGAAAGAAGACAAGAGTTCAAAAATATCTTAAATTAATATTAGCCAAAATTTGTAATATTTGGAAATACTTCCTACTTGAGACTTGGGATTATTATTCTCAAACACTCCAAATTTAAATAAAAATTGAAGTAAGCTGGGCGTTAAATGAAAGAACGCTTATACAGCTAGTTGACAATTTTCCTTTGGCGCACTATTTCTGCACGTACAGGCCACCAACTGTGCCCAACTATTTTTGATTGATTGCTTGATGTTTTGATGTCACACTTAAAATTCCTTATTTCAACATCAATCATTTACTTTCTCGACAATTAGAAATAAGAAAAAAATTAAATTTGAGTATTTCGTACCACTTTTTTAATTTGACTAATTAATAACTTTATTAATAATTTATTCAAAACACGCAAAATGATGCAAAGTATCCAGTAGGATTTTATTTTTAAACAATTAAAAATAATCTACCAGCAAGAAAATGGAAAAACTTAGGAATACAGGAGCCCGTTTCACAAAGCGGCGTAGTGTAATTTTTTTTCAAAAGTGTCATGGCACCCCATACAGTAGAGATAGGTTGCTATGGCAGTTACGTAAAAAAATTACGCTACGTCCTTTCGAGAAACAGGCTCTAGGAGGGGATTATTTCAACAATTTATCCGTTAAGAATTTGACTACCACGTAAATCGTGACTGAAGTACGGTGAAGGCAGAAGATATCTTTACGATTGGATGACTTTCAAGTACAGATTCGGTTAGGTTTGTCGATCGATACAAATACATCTGGGACTTTCTCGCCTACATAGCTATTCTGATGGACGACCCAGAGGAATTCTGGGACAGTTAAACTGGCAAGTCTACAGTTCGACACCAGTAGCTATCTCTAAACCATTCCATCTCAAGCCAGTATTGATTTTTGGCATGGTTTAACGTCAAACAGAGAGAATAGGGCTACAGGCTGTTTTCCCCAAATATCACATTCAGAAGGAGAGAAGAGGCTTCCCAATAGTAACCAAATGTATCAGCTTGTAGCTGAGTTGTTGGAGTCTTGATTGATCGATTGGTTGATTGATTGGTCAGACAATCAAGATTATTTTACTATGGTCTACTTGCAAGGTTCCAGGATTGAGAAAAGTTAACTAAAGAAAACACATACCCAACATTCTGGCAGTAGTTGGCACAATTCAACATATGGCGATGGAGTGATTTATGTTTTATGCCGCACTCAAGATAATTCACTTATGTGATGGAGTTACCAGGATTATTGGGGGAGGAAATCAGGCCCCTTGGCAACCTTCAACATACAATGAGGGGCCGCTGTGGCTCAGTAGGTAGAGCATTGGATGCTCAATCCGAACAGTCTTCCACCAATTGGTCGCGAGTTAGAATCCCACTGACTCCAAAAAAATTGGAAAATTTTCTGACTGGGTTTTCACTCGAATGACCTATGTGGGATGGTTGCCAGTTACCATCGTAAGGTCGTGAGTTTCCTCCGTACATAAAGCCCGGTTTGCTCCCACAATAAAACTGGCAGCACCGCCATATAAGTGAAATAATCTTGAGCACTGGGTAAAACACCAAACAATCAATCAATCCAAATATGAGGATAGAGTGAAAATCCACTAAAAATTTGACCCTTTTTATTTGGTCTGAGTGGGGTTTGATACCTCGCCACTTCCATGGAAGGCCTGTGTCCAACTGAGGAAATATCTAACCAACTGAGCCACTGAGGCCCCTTGGAGTGAAAACGCAGTCAGCATCCTTTCCTTCCTTTTGTACTGAATGGGATAAAACCCAGGAATAGAACCCGAGACCCATTCATGAAAGGTTTGTCTTTGAGAGCATGTATGGCTTTAACCAACCATGGAGGTTTTACATAATTTTGAATCTTGCCTTAATTGGTGAAATGTTTGCTTCATGAGTGCCCAAAAACAAAAACATTTGGGTCTCAAAAATTTCCTCATTTATAAAAAGCAGAAAATTGTTAAAAGCTCTATGAACTATAAGTTGCAATGCTTAGTAGATGTATCATTTTTTAATCAACTGTTGAAGCTCAAATTTTGATAACGCATTAAAAAGAAGTTTGCTCACAGGCAATTTTGAAGCCAATTTTTTTGTTGGGGCATTTTTGAAGCATGGCTTATGTTAATGAAGCCAATTTACCCAACCAATCAAAAACAAGCTGAAGAAAAAAAAATCTCATTAAATTGAATTTTTAAAAGAAAATATTCTCACCTTGCGAGCATTCGCCTCGGAATACCACATGAATTTCCTTCCGCGTCTTGCATGCCTCCACACGCATCAAACAGTCGTTGCTGTATGTTCGGCCATTGCTCGCACACACAGGAGAGAAGTCCAGATTGCAAAGGTCATTACAGCGACAGATTGGTTTTCGTTTATCGTCCAATTGACATACTTGTGCAACTGGGCATTCAAACCCTTCACAGGGATCTGAAATAACAAAATAATGAGTAAAAAAAATGGAATTGATTGCATGGATTTGAAATAACAAAATAATGAGAGAAAAAAATGGAATTGATTGCATGGATCTGAAATAACAAAATAATGAGAGAAAAAAATTGAATTGATTGCATGGATCTGAAATAACAAAATAATTAGAGAAAAAAATTTAATTGATATTTAAAACAAAGTTTTGGTAAAAAGACATCAAACATATAAAATAATTTACATAGGCCTGAAAAACAGACTAAGGACATGAATAAAATAATAGAACTTGTATCACCATTGAGCTTTTGATCATTTTTGTTAAAAAGGGAAAACGTCGCTTTCCGTTTATACATTGAAACATTTTATAAAAAAAATAGTATGAGCAGACTTTCGACAGAAATAGAATTTAAATAAAATATTAAATTAAAATTGAAGAGCCATCCCTGTTAAGTTATATATATTTATGAATACTAAAACACACGGGCACAGGGGAAATCTTCTTGTCTAAAATAACCATGGAGACAAATTTCTATATATCATTTAGACCTTTATACCCCATAAATTGTTAACTTATAATTATGTTTGATCATCAAATCTGTGGATATATTTAAGATTTGTAGGGTTGATAATCAAAACAAAAAAATTATTTAATAATTCAAAATAGCTGAGTATCTTGTCCATTCAAGGGTAGGTTGAATGAAAAATTAGATGACAATGCCATCTACAAAACTGAGCAAATTTGATACGTGTAAGATGGTTAAAGCATATATGCTACGTTCTTTGTGAACATCTAACGGTAACTTGGCAAAATATGTGTAAGATGGTTAAAGCATAAATGATACGTTCTTTGTGAACATCTAACGGTAACTTGGCAAAATATGCAACATAATGTTGAAACAAAAACAACTTCCTGTAAGGTCCTTGGGTGTCAAAGAAAAAGGCGATTAAAAATATGAATATTTTCCGTCACCAATTTGAAATATCTTCCTATATTTGACCTAATTCTAGACTTTTGAACACTTTCGTCGGCATTTCAACCGATCACGAAGATACGCTGCCTCAATGTCGCTTATGTTTGATGTCACAACAATGATCATGTTAATACGACAATACGCTAAGTGATTTCCGTATAGAGGTTGTAGAGAGTAAAAGAACGCCTTGAATAGCATGGATGCCAAAATATCACAAATAAAAGGAGAAATACATGTATATCCATGTTGGTAAACAATCTAACAAATGTCCCTCAGCCTGCACTTTGACTAAAAGTTGGTACATTTGGGTAATTGGGTAGATACCTCTGAAATTTATCCCATAAAATAATCAGCGAATGATAGTCGTCATTTATTAATACTGCACTATCGATTCCCACTTCTGGCCGGTCAGAATTCTGATTATAGAATTCTCTTTCCCTAATACTCACAATAAATATGGCGGCTACTAATGCATTTAGGGTTATATCTGGACGGCATTAACCAATGCATATATCATACTGATCCCTCAAACCCATACTCTAAGCATTGTATTCAAATGGATGAGGAATTCATTGGTACGTCTACATATAGCATAAAGGGAAGATTTAAGAAATTGATTAGAGAAAAGCATTCGGACAATTGCATGGTTAAGGACAAAATGAAAATTAATAACAGCAAATGATACCTTATTGGTATTTATAAAACCTCCCCCCCCTCCCCTTTCCACCCTACCCACATACACAACCGAAGACGCTTCTAACTGGGTTATTTTCTAAGAAATGTAACCTGATATTAATAAGTAATATTAAATTAGAATATATAACAACTGTACAACAATTCTGTTCTCAATAACAGAACTTTTGAAAGAAAAGTAACTTCATAAAAGGTAGTAGTGTTTTTATGGTAATATAATTTCTGGAATCCTTTTGAGATGTACAGTGTTTTTATGGTAATAAAAACGACTGTTCAACTCAGTATGTAAACTGGGTGCTTGACCTCACAGCTATGGTTTTGTTGCAGAAAAAAATACCTCAGGCGGGTTATTTGTCGGCAGCCAAAAATTTTAAACATTGTTTTACATAAATTACACCAAATTTCGTTCCTGTTTTACTCGGTCACTGTATGTGGGGTTGCCAGGTACTCGTAGAATGTCGGGGGTTTCCTTCGTGCAATAAACCCGGTTTCCTCCCCCACTAAACCTGGCAATGCCGCCATATAAGTGAAATTTCTTGCGTGCGGGGTGAAACATCAATCAATCAAATTTTATTTTAGAGACAATATCCTCCTGATTTGAAGTAGACTTTTGGTTATTTTTTTATAACTTTATTCATATACAGCTGACTAAATTGAAGATTTGTGTGTGTTTGGTAAATTTTTAACCAGTTTTGAAAACACCGCAGTTTGGCTGAGAATATGTAAGCTTAAAACTGTCAAAATGGCGGTAACCATGTAAAATTAAGTGTAGCGTGAAACCGGCATGTACTATCTCAACTTTATTTGATTGCAAAGGATGTATCATGTGTCGATATATTTGAAAATGGAAAAGCCTTAACAAGATTTAGGTAATTAGCCACAAATTAAAACATTAACAATACAGCAAATGGAAAATGAAACTGCAACCTGTATATTTACAGGGGAATCTTTGCTTTAAATTAACTCAAGACAGAAAATTCTTAAATGATAGAATTCTGTACCTGTAGTCTATGCCTCATTATGAGCAACATAAAGTCATCATTTTGACTGTAATCATGAAATAAATGGAGGCTCATGATAGAGAACATAGTCAGTGTTTAACATGTAGCTTTCACACAGACAAAAAGCATGAGACAATTTTAACACGTTTTATTGATCTGTCACTTAACGATTCTTGCAATTTTTTTTCCTCTCGCATTTCTGTCGGAACAATATGTGACTTGTCCTTTGAGAATTGCGCGAAACCATTCCGTTTCCATGGCAACCAAGCACTCAGTCCGTTAAATGTTTATGTACAAAGGATATTGGAAAGTTGAACAGAGAACACATTTCTGGGCCATTAGATTGCTGAAATGTCTTTTAGATGGAGAGAAAACCCATTTAGAACAAGCAAAAAAATATTGGTTTTATTTTAACAACTGGAGCCCATAATGAACATGCGTTAAACAGTGTCATAAAATTGACTGATAGATTGATGTTTTACGCCACACTCAAAATTATTTCCCTTCTATATTGTGACATTGTCAATTTTAGTGGGAAGGAAAGTGGGCTCTTCTCGCGGATAACCACTGACCGTCGATCATACCGGGAAACTTTTCCACATACCGTATTTCTTCTAAAGATTCAGCCATTCTAATGGCCTAAATTTTTCATTGAGTCACACAAAAACAGAGACATGGAGTTGTGTTTAAGGATAATCATTTTCATACACTACACAGTGTGTTAAATTACCTCTAATGAGCAAATTTGTCTGATCACATTTAGCATATTTCTTATCTAATGGTCGAATCCTTATGAGGCAAAAAGTGACCGAATCTTTAGAAGAAATACGGTAGGGCGACCAAGAGTAAAATGATTCAGTAAAAAAGAGGAAGTGTATCGAGTTTTAGTGCAATGCCAAATTGCTACCATAACATAAGAGGATACTAATAAAGAGCAAATTGGCTGGACCCCCTTGCAACGGTCAGCCAATGCTTAGAAAAAAGAACAAGTTTGAACGATGGACTAGTCAGGGCTTAACCGGTCGCCTTGCCTGTCCTTTACCCAGGAAGCAAATTACATATTTTCACTTTCTTTTCCCATCATAATATTTTGTTTCGAAAAACTAAATGATTGGCGTTGAAACAAGGGAAATCCATACAGTATGTGGTCTATGCGAACCGGAATAGTGTTCGAAAAGTAAACAAAATTTAAATAACCGGGACAACCATTCATTCATTCTAAGCCAAAGTTAGTTCAAAACAATACTTTATCGTACATTCTCGAGACTAGAAGCACTAAAAAGCTTCTGAATTACATGTCTTTAGAAAAATAGCCGATAGTATCAACGTTCTGTTTTAACATCAAAATATCAACATTTTGGCAGCTCATTGGACTTTAAGGGTACCATATGGAGCAACTACATTTCTAAAATGAAGGACATTAATGTGGGTTACTTGATGTAAACCACGGCTGTGTTTATATACAGTATGTGACTTTGAGAGTCATTGATGCCAACAATCACATGAATGAAATGAACCAATAGAATTGGAGTTTAATGACGTCAATCGTAAAATTATGGAATATCATATTTAACAGGTCGTGTTTGATTGATTGATGTTTTACGCTGCACTCTAGACTATTTCACTGACATGTACATGGTGGCGTAACCAGGTTTAATGGGGGAGGAAACGGGTCCGGCTCTAGGCCCGGAAAAAAAAAACCCACCCTTCGAAAGTACCTCGCAATTCTTCCAGGTGCGGCAATCAGGTAAAAAAAACACTCGTAAATTTTTCAATTCTTATTGACTGGCAACTGGAAACCATCCAACAACTGGAAACCAAACCCAGTCAGTTTTTGAACTGAGTAAGATTCGAACACATGACCCATTGGTAGAAGGCTGTTCGAATTGAGAGTCCAACGTTACTGTGATTGATTGATTGTTTGGTGTTTTACGCCGCGCTCAAGATTATTTCACTTATATGGCGGCGTTGCCAGTTTTATTGTGGGAGGAAACCGGGCTCTATGCCCGGAGGAAACCCAGGACCTTCCGTTGGTAACTGGCAACCATCCCACATAGGTCGTTCGAGTGAAACCCCAGTCAGAAAATTTTCCAATGTTTTGGACTGAGTGGGAATCAAACCCGCGACCCATTGGTGGAAGGCTGTTCGGATTGAGCGTCCAACGCTCTACCTACTGAGCCACGGAGGCCCCGCAACGTTACTGTGAAATCCTGCCCTAAAATATTCTTGTCCATAACTTTTCTGCACCAGGACGGCTTTTGTTACAATCTTATTTTACCTTAATTCCTCTCAGACAAGGGTACATACATTGTAAACGATGAAGAGAGAAAGTTCGTATTTTCTGTTGGAATAGTCTGAATATGTTCTCCAACGACTTATGTGGGATGGTTGCCAGTTACCAGCGGAAGGTCGTGGGTTTACTCCAGGCATAGAGCCCGGTTTCCTCCCATAATAAAACTGGCAACGCCGCCATATAAGTGAAATAATCTTGAGCGCGGCGTAAAACACCAAACAACCAACCAACCAACTGAATATGTTCAAATAAATAAAGGCAATGAGAAAGTTTCACTAGCTAATAACGAACAAATTATTTTATACTTCTAATACTACACCCCTTCACAGATTTTTTTAATTATTTTAGGAGGTGGAGGGGGGGGGGGTCATTTCTATCTCAGCATACAAATTAGATTTAGACAGTCTTTGAGCATTGGCCTCAGCATAGATGTATATCAAGTTTGGCAACAAGCCACTTGATTGGTGGGAAATCCAATAAAGGCTACAAAACCCTAATTTCACGGAGCCAATCAAAGACTGGACTTTATTGATTAGCGTAGAGCTTTTGGGTACAGAGATGAACGGAAACAAATTAATATACTACAAAATACTGAATAAATCACCACCAAAGCAAGTCCTAATATTAGATATATTTGATAAATAATGTAAGACTTTCGTATGGGTAACACACTTCTAGGTTTATTTAATGATGACGTTTCTGTCTTTCTCCGAAGACTGTTTTCAAATCATAAATTGCAATACATCAACATATATTTGGTGTATAAATCTTTTGGAACGTGAGGGAGCGGGGCGGGGGGGTATAACGGTTTTCTTGGTTGAAAATAACATTTTTCTGCAATCGTATATGGTTGTCCGCAAAGTAAACAAGATTAATAACCCTAAAAGGCCTCTACTTTTTTCTTCCTGTGAAAAATAACTGAGAATTTGAACATTTTATTTTAACTGGCAAAATATCAACATTTTGATAGCTAGTGCTACTTTAAAAGAAAAATTAGAAAAAAATAGGTATGTTTACTTTAACAAATTACTAAGTTAGTAAATTACCCTACACTGATTGAACCAGAAAAAATTCCGGGCCAGGGTGAGAATCAAACTCACGACTTAGGGTTACGTTACTTAAATACGACCAAAACATTTGTTTGACGCAATAAACAACTATCCTAAGATCTGTACATAACCTAGCTGAAGCTAAAATTAAAAATATTCAATTTTACGCACTTTGGCGTTTTTAGAGAATAAAAAATTGACCACAGACTGATCGTCTTAAGTTTAACATACAATCAGATTAGATCTATTTGGCAGTCTAGCTTTTCGACAAAACTTTTCCTCTGCGCTTAGCAATGTAATAAACTCATTACAGGGCTACGGGATTTGTCCGAGGGCTTATCGATTTTCTTTACGAGCAGACAGGCTTTTAGTGTGTGCCGACTTGACACGTTCATCAATCCTCGATCCTCTACAGGCCTGATAAAGAAATGAACACGGGGACAAGGTACGGAAACCTCGGCAAAACTGGTTTACGTGGTTCAGAATGTTGTATGCCATCAATTTTTCTGACATAGGATGCCAAATATAAAGAAAATTTTATGGAAAGAACATTAGCTAAATGTTTGTGTTTTTTTATCAAACAGTACAAAATAAGAGCTTTCTGATGATCTATAAGTCGATCAGGGATGTCTTTTTAGGTGGTGAAATATGATTCCACCCATGGTTAGGGGTTTAAATCTCACTTAGTCTAAGAAGAAAAAAATATAAAATTCTGAGTACCGAAGGTTCTACCATATTCTATGTATATGGGTTGGCATGCATGTAGGTTGTACCACATTCTATGTATATGGGTTGGCATGCATGTAGGTTCTACCACATTCTATGTATATGTGTTGGCATGCATGTAGGTTGTACCACATTCTATGTATATGGGTTGGTATGCATGTAGGTTGTACCACATTCTATGTATATGGGTTGGCATGCATGTAGGTTCTGCCACATTCTATGTATATGTGTTGACATGCATGTAGGTTCTACCACATTCTATGTATATGGGTTGGTATGCATGTAGGTTCTACCACATTCTATGTATATGGGTTGGTATGCATGTAGGTTGTACCACATTCTATGTATATGGGTTGGCATGCATGTAGGTTCTACCACATTCTATGTATATGGGTTGGCATGCATGTACGTTCTACCACATTCTATGTATATGGGTTGGCATGCATGTAGGTTCTACCACATTCTATGTATATGGGTTGGCATGCATGTAGGTTGTACCACATTCTATGTATATGGGTTGGCATGCATGTAGGTTGTACCACATTCTATGTATATGGGTTGGCATGCATGTAGGTTCTACCACATTCTATGTATATGGGTTGGCATGCATGTACGTTCTACCACATTCTATGTATATGGGTTGGCATGCATGTAGGTTCTACAACATTCTATGTATATGGGTTGGTATGCATGTAGGTTGTACCACATTCTATGTATATGGGTTGGCATGCATGTAGGTTGTACCACATTCTATGTATATGGGTTGACATGCATGTAGGTTCTGCCACATTCTATGTATATGGGTTGGCATGCATGTAGGTTGTACCACATTCTATGTATATGGGTTGGCATGCATGTAGGTTCTACCACATTCTATGTATATGGGTTGGCATGCATGTAGGTTGTACCACATTCTATGTATATGGGTTGGCATGCATGTAGGTTGTACCACATTCTATGTATATGGGTTGGCATGCATGTAGGTTCTGCCACATTCTATGTATATGGGTTGGCATGCATGTAGGTTCTACCACATTCTATGTATATGGGTTGGCATGCATGTAGGTTGTACCACATTCTATGTATATGTGTTGGCATGCATGTAGGTTCTACCACATTCTATGTATATGGGTTGGTATGCATGTAGGTTGTACCACATTCTATGTATATGTGTTGACATGCATGTAGGTTCTACCACATTCTATGTATATGGGTTGGCATGCATGTAGGTTGTACCACATTCTATGTATATGGGTTGGTATGCATGTAGGTTGTACCACATTCTATGTATATGGGTTGGCATGCATGTAGGTTCTGCCACATTCTATGTATATGGGTTGGCATGCATGTAGGTTCTACCACATTCTATGTATTTGGGTTGGCATGCATGTAGGTTCTACCACATTCTATGTATATGGGTTGGCATGCATGTAGGTTCTACCACATTCTATGTATATGGGTTGCATGTAGGTTGTACCACATTCTATGTATATGTGTGTGACATGCATGTAGGTTCTACCACATTCTATGTATATGGGTTGGCATGCATGTAGGTTCTACCACATTCTATGTATATGGGTTGGCATGCATGTAGGTTGTACCACATTCTATGTATATGGGTTGGCATGCATGTAGGTTCTACCACATTCTATGTATATGGGTTGGCATGCATGTAGGTTCTACCACATTATATGTATATGGGTTGGCATGCATGTAGGTTCTGCCAAATTCTATGTATATGGGTTGGTATGCATGTAGGTTCTACCACATTCTATGTATATGGGTTGGCATGCATGTAGGTTCTACAACATTCTATGTATATGGGTTGGCATGCATGTAGGTTCTACCACATTCTATGTATATGGGTTGGCATGCATGTAGGTTCTGCCACATTCTATGTATATGTGTTGACATGCATGTAGGTTGTACCACATTCTATGTATATGGGTTGGTATGCATGTAGGTTCTACCACATTCTATGTATATGGGTTGGCATGCATGTAGGTTCTACAACATTCTATGTATATGGGTTGGCATGCATGTAGGTTCTACCACATTCTATGTATATGGGTTGGCATGCATGTAGGTTCTACCACATTCTATGTATATGGGTTGGCATGCATGTAGGTTCTACCACATTCTATGTATATGTTGGCATGCATCAAAGGTCAGAGGTTTCCTCCTGCCAAAATGGTTGGTATCCATCGGAAAATAGCTAGGGTGTGTGAGTATATTTTAGGGTTTTGTTTTTTTTTAAATGTTTTTAACATTTTAACATTGTTTTTTAAAGATTTTGGAGGGGCCCTTTTCAGCTCAATCGGCATAGGGATTGTCTCTTTTTTTAAAGTGGCATGAGCTGCCAAAATTCATACTTTTTTCATGATTTCTGATCGTCAGGGCAGTAAGAGGGTTTGTAGGCCATCAAATAACTAAATGATTGGCGTTGGAATGAGGAAAATCGATACAGTATGTGGCCGGTACACACCGAAAATGTGTCCGAAAAGTAAACAAAATTTAAATAACCGGGACGTCCATTCATTCATTCTAAGCAAAAGTAAGTTCAAATCAATACTTTATTGTACATTTTCAAGACTGGAAGCACTAAAGAGCTTCTGAATTATACGTCTTGAGAAAAATAGCCAATAATTTTAACATTCTGTTTTAACGTCAGAATATCAACATTTTGGCAGCTCATGCCACTTTAAAGATTCGTTGGCAGACTTGTTGGCAGGGTGGTAGTCAACAGTATAGTCCATTCTATGTTTATGAGTTGGCCTACAGACGTTTCCAGCTTACAAGCTCTATGTTCAGTGTCGTGTGACTGTTGTTCCTTTATCTTTCCAGATCATGGCATTAATTAATAAACACCCGTTGAAGGCAACCATCCCGGCATGTCAATAATCTACTAATAAGTATCAATTAGCAATGAATTGTGGGAAAAATAGCTGAAGGGCTTAACGAGTAGGTGGGCTTAACGACCAAGTGTATTTAATGAGTATATATACAGAGCTCGTTCTCCAACAAGGCTATTTATTCTGATAACTTGGTTATCATGAAACATAAAATATTTTTGAATACTAAAACACACGGGCACAGGGAAAATCTTCTTGTCCAACCTAACCACGGAGACAAGTTTCTTATTGTGTTTAAAAGGGGTATATCATTTAGACCTTTATACCCACACATAATATATATATATATGTATGTATGTAAATATAGTAGGGCTGGAGTATGTTAAGAGTTTGACGCCATTGCAATTGTTCGAATAGCTACGCCAAAATAAAAAGTAAATAGATAAATTGGTTATCACAAAACATATATATTGTACCGCTCAAGTTAGAGTTTGGCGCCAATGTGGTGTGTTAAAAATGAAATTTAATTGTTCCAAGTGCTATCGTAAAATAAATGAAATATATGTATATGTGTAAATATTGTATGACTCAAGTTAATAAGTAGGCCTATTCTAGATTTTTTATGGATAATATTTTCTTGAAAATCAGCAGAAATTCTTAAGCCGACTTCTTGTGGCGCAGAAATCTATCCATTGATTGGTTTTACGTTCCACTAAAAATTCTATTCATTATCATGTCTTCGCGCACTGCCCTTGTACATGTAACTAAATACTGACTGTCTTAATTCTATTCAATCAACCAGGCAGCATCGAATTTTGTAAGAAAGTGTAATACCAAAAATAACGACATTCTGTTCCATTCACTGCCTCAAAGACAAAGAAAATAAAACGCATTTCAAAAACTTAGACATATCAAAATGTAGTACTTACCACATTTGCCATAGTATTTCACTCGTATGTCTTTCATTTGGCGACAGGCCGCCCGACGCATTTCACACATGTTTGAGTAGTCAATTCCATCGTTCCCGCAGACTGGCGAACTTCCTACATTGTCGCCGTATGAATCACATCGTGCTGGACATTCGCACCGTGCAGCCGTCAGGTCCAGTGACGGAACGCATCGAGCACCAAAACTGCAAACTCGACCTTCGCAAGGATCTTTGACATCTGGTGGATAAACATAACAAGTTGAAACAAAATCCACGAAAAACACAAATAACAGAAAATAACATGTGAAATGTCCAGGTAAAAGTTTTCCGCCAGGTAAATATATCCGACCAGGTAAAAGTTCCCCGTCAGCTAAAAAAAACTTTAACCGAGGTTTAGTCACACATGTCGACTTAAATCTGTGTCTCTTCGATTTAGAATATTTAGCACAATCAGTTAATGAGTTACGCGTCACACACGCATTTCCGTGAGATTGTCGGAAGTCGTGGTCACATGATGTTTCGGAAACCACCTTTCCAGAAATTCTTGACGAGAACTCCATTTTGTGAAGAATAATCTCTGCAGCACAAGAGGGAATCTCGTACGAGTTGAAGGAAATATTTAATTACGTTTTGATAACGAAACTATTTCGCATGGTAATAACCCTATTGCAGTTAGGAACTCAATGATTGACAGGGACAGCACTTTCTGGTTCCATTCGCAAACTAACAAAATAAATCCTTTTCAATGGATACCATTTCAGTTTTCAACACGTAAATAACCGTTTCTATTTCTGAAATTGTTTTAAAATGTATCTGCCATCTTGGGTACAGAAAAAAGAACAGAATTCAAGACCATGTCAATTTTGTTATCCTCATATTGCACTCATCTGGTGTACGAGATACCGGATGTAGGTTTGGATAATATTTTAGGACATATTTTCCGTCCGCAGAATGAAATAAGCCAAAAGCGAACGTACAACACAGCAAAGCATGTTTCTTCAACACAGTGACATGTACATTAAAATATAGATCTGCATTGTTTCTATCCGTTGCCTGTTTTGAAAAAACTCACAGGAAACGCCCCCAAAATATAAATCACAGAAAAACAAAATTATAATTTTGAAATTCACTGTGTAAAACACTAAACAAAATGAATCCTTTTTTAGGGAGGTATGGCCATATCACATAAGGGATGAGTAAATTTCCAGCAATTGTTTATCCAAGTATAGCTGTGTCACACAAACGAGAAGAAAATTTATAACATTTGTATAGCTGTGAAGTTGCAGCACAAAATAACTTCCACCATAGATTTCCGTCGTTGAAACAAACTCTACTAGAATGGAACTCTGCTAGTATATCTATTGGATCAACTAAACAGAGGTGGGAAATTCGATCGCATAATTTCAGTGTTGATGTCAGTCACAAAACTACAAATTCCAAGTTGTATATGAATAGAAAATAACACAGTTTAACAACGGGTATTTCCAAATGTTCCCTTGGTACTATGATGCCTTTTGAGTCAAAACATGTGTAGGGAAAACTGAGCTGCCCACAGCTTCCCACATTTAACTGGTCCCTTAGTTCAGTTCATCACAGCTGTGGTAAAAACAGTGAATGGCCGCTGTGCTGTCTGTTGGGTGCCTACACCTTACTCAGTAGGCATCAATTACCCAGAATGTCTAAAAGCTATGAGCTGCCCGTATGGAACACCCATCAAGACATATTTCTCCGCAAAACATTTCCACCTGGATAATTTGGTTAGTGCAGGCGCTTTGTCAAAGAATTGTGGGCTTATAGTCGTGTAAAGGAATTCCGTCCTTTACTGGTAGTGTACGTAGCATAGCAGACGTTTAACTCCACTCTTTCACAAAATAGTTTCACATGAAATGACATCATTGTTACATGTCGTTCATAAATTTGTTCCAAATCATACAGAAATTTGTTCCAAATCATACAGAAATTTGTCAAATAACAAAATACTGTTTTCAGTAAGCTTCATGTAATCAAATACACAATTTGATTTACATGTACACTGCAGCTGAGAAAAATGCAAACAGAACTCTCATGGAATGGCAGTATAATGCTATAGGTCATTCAGAAATCTGCCAAACAATATTGTTTTAAGCCAGTTTCATGTAATGAAATACAATTTCTCACGGTGACTTGATGGGAGGGCTTTCCAAAACAAATTTCTGGGAAAATAGATCCACAAAGCATGGCATAACAATGTAGCAGTTAGCTGGGTCCAATTTTTACCAAGTAACACAGTGTTTTAAGCCAGTTTCATGTAATGGAATGTATAATTTCTGCTGGAGAGCTTTCCGAACAATAAACTGAAAGAATTTCTCAGAAAATAGATTCACATAGCTTGTCATACGAATGCCAAATACATGTAACACAGTTTTAAGCTGCATGTAGCTTCATGTAATGAAATGTATATATTCTCCCAGTGACTTGCTATAGAGCTTTCGGAACAATAAACTGAATGGATTTCTCTAAAAACAGATCCACTTTGCAAATCCGGCCATTAGTCAAGGCAATTTTTGTCAAAGAACACACTGCCAAGGCAGCCTTATATATTTATGATCACTAAAACACACAGGCACAGGGAAAATCCATGTACATGAGATGAAATAGACCAAACTCTGCCTATAAGTTGCTGTGCAGTACGGCAAACCTTAAAACCAATACACGAAGGCCTACAAGTGCGATATTGGGTCACGGTACAAGGCATACGTTTCAGTGCCTCTGCCAAGCAGTCCAGCCAGTCGGCTACCGATTTCGACAGGCTAGGTCTGAGGGGAAGTAAGCCACTCAAGCCGCTTCAATTACTCCTACGTGAAACTCATTTATCAATAAAGAATTCATTGCTTCTGCCGCAATGTTATGTGTCTGAATGTCTGTGTCTCTATTGTACGACTGGACATTATTACATAAATTACAATTAAAGAGGAACATGTTCAGTATTAAGTGACATGAGCTGCCGAAATACAGATTCATTTTCATAAATTCTGATTGTCAAGAGAATTTCAGTATTTGAAGTGCCATGAAAAACAAAAGGATTAACGCTAAAATAAAACATATTGGCAGAATTTTCCCTTCATTCGGCAACTCATGCCACTTTAAATAAACATGTTTTCTCACTTAATAAACATGTTTTTCCCCCAACGAACAAACATGTTTTCTCCCCAAATAAACATGTTTCTCTCCATTAAACAAACAAGTTTTCCTCCCCAAATAAACATGTTTTCTCCTCAAATAAACATGTTTCTCTCCATTAAACAATTACCAACGGAAGGTCGTGGGTTTCCTCCGGGCATAGAGCCCGGTTTCCTCCCACAATAAAACTGTCAATGCCGCCATATAAGTGAAATAATCTTGAGCGCGGCGTAAAACACCAAACAATCAATCAATCAATCAATCCATTAAACAAACATGTTTTCCTCCCTAAATAAACATGTTTTGCCCCCCCCCCCCCCAATAAACATGTTTCTCTCCGTTAAACAAACATGTTTTCTTCCCTAAATAAATATGTTTTCTTCCCTAAATAAATATGTTTTCTCCCCCAATGAACAAACATGTTTTCCCCCCAAATAAACATGTTTTCTCCCTAAATGAATATGTTTTCTTCCCCAATAAACAACCATGTTTTTCTCCCTAAATAATCATGTTTTCTCCCCCCAATAAACATGTTTCTCTTCATCAAACAAACATGTTTTCTCCCCCCAATAAACATGTTTCTCTTCATCAAACAAACATGTTTTCCTCCCTAAACAAACATGTTTTCCTCCCTAAATAAACATGCCCCCCCCCCCAATAAACATGTTTTCTCCCCCCCCCCGCCCCCCAAATAAACATGTTTCTCTCCATTAAACAAACATGTTTTCCCCCCTAAATAAATATGTTTGTTTTCTCCCCCCAATAAACATGTTTCTCTCCAATAAACAAACATGTTTTCCCCCCTAAATAAATATGTTTGTTTTCTCCCCCCAATAAACATGTTTCTCTCCAATAAACAAACATGTTTTCCTCCCTAAACAAATATGTTTTCTCCCCCAATGAACAAACATGTTTTCTCCCCCAATGAACAAACATGTTTTCTCCCCCAATGAACAAACATGTTTTCTCACCCAATGAACAAACATGTTTTCTCCCCCAATGAACAAACATGTTTTCTCCCCAAATAAACATGTTTTCTCCCCAAATAAACATGTTTCTCTCCAATTAACAAAACATGTTTCTCTCAAATAAACAAACATGTTTCTCCCCCAATGAACAAACATGTTTTCTCCCCCCATGAACAAACATGTTTTCTCCCCCAATGAACAAACATGTTTTCTCTCCCAATGAACAAACATGTTTCTCCCCAAATAAACATGTTTCTCTCCAATAAACATTATCTGTTTCTCTCCAATAAACAAACATGTTTTCTCCCCAAATAATGATGTTTTCTTTCCTGTATCATTATAGTATAATAAAATAGTTGGGCATGTGGCGCAAAACACCAAACTGACTGTTACACTAATCTAGCAAGATTATAAAGGGTGAAATTAAAAATCAATACAATCTGACCCAAAAAATCTTGTTCCCAGCTATCTAAGAGAGTAAGACAGTGAAACATCATATTATGCGTAATATCAGCTAGTGTCAACTTAATTAACCTCCATTCATCGAAGAGTTCCACAGGGACACGATTACAATCAACAAAAGTCACGCAACCAAATCCAATCCCATTTAGTTTCCATGGTAACAGATTTATGGATACTAAATGGATTATAAACAAAAACTTAACTTACGGTAATGTCTGAGTTAATTCAAGTGCTTGAAAAAAGGAGAAGAGTGCAAATTCTCATCCTAATTCAAGAGAGAGCTTGTAAAACATTCAAGGATTAACTGCTGGTCAATCATCTCCCTGGACTGAGATGTGTTGAAAGTTTAAATCTCATTCAGAACCTTTTTGTTATTGAGGATTTAGCAACATGCATAGTCCTCTAATTAACTCAGGTATTACCGTATATCAGGCATTGTCAGGACTATGGCCAAAATTTGATTAATCTTTTTGTTTCTAAATTACAAAAACCAATCTTTCATCATCAATATTATTTTGTCCTCACTTACTACGAATAAATTGTTTTTAAATCTACAATAAATAATAAAGTTGAATTGTTAGCATGTTTTGAACCAAATCGCTAATTTCAAAAAAATTATAATGAAACCAATTATTTCAAATGGGACGATTGAGTGACTTTGGAATAAGTGAGATTAGAGATTAGTGTAGGACTGAGAGACTTTATCTCTACTGACTGGGCCATCAACCTCTGACCCCTCCCCCCCCCCCCCACACACACACACCAATTTTAGGTCTATAATGGTTAGAAAAACTAACTATTGAATACAATATTTCACAATTTTTTTATTATGATAACAATTTGACAATAGCCTTTTTTTACGACTATTTAACTAAATTGTTTTTTTTTTCAAATTAATTTTAAAAACTATCGAACTAACTCACTTATCACTATGAGTCTTGCTTTTATTTTAAATGGTGGCTTTATAAGGGACCTAATCACATCCCTAAACACATAATTATTTTCTTAATTTTGAATGAGCTTCTGTAAACAGCCACCTTAGTTCAAACACATTTATTTTTAAGAGGAGCACTATAGGGTATAGTTGTAGCTGCCTTAATAATCTACATTGTTTGTTAACAAATATTTCACAGAATTGCTGATTGCAATAATTTTTTGTCAAACAATATTACTCTAATATCTACCTTGCTTGTTAACAAATATTTTACAGAATTTATAATTTTGATAATATCTTGTCAAACAATATTATCATACATGTAATATCTATCTTGTTTGTTTACAAATATTTTACAGATTTCTAATTTTGATAATGTCTTGGCACACGATATTATCGTAAAGTTACACAAAGATTTTCATGATTGGTCAAGGATGGTGGATTCTTTATTCTCAGCTGATAATACTCATTGGTTTGAGGCTACAAGAGTTGTTCCCCTTGTTTTGCACAGAATAATTTCACTTTTGTATCTTCTTTTTCAGATGTCAAAAAATTGCTCGAATAAACTTTACAAATGAAGGCTATTTAGTCTTCCATTTCATTTTAGTGATGCTAAACATACAACTTTTTAAATAATTTCAAGATGCAAAGATAAAACAATTCTTTTAATTGGTAAATTTAAAATGTGTAGTGGGTGGCCTAGCTTTATCTTCCTATTTCAATTGTGACAAAATACCGACTTTTTAAAAACAATTAAAACCACATTAAAACATAAAAACAAAAAGGAAAAAAAAAATCAAAGGTTTAATGAAAAGTTTTAAAATCTTACCGCATGCTCCGGGAAATCGTACAGTAATTCTTTTTTGATGGGCACAGCTAGCTTTTCGTAACTGACATCCGCTGGAATACGTCACTCCATCGCTTCCACACACCGGTGAAAAAACGTGGTGGCATTTTTCTATACATTCACAAAGCGGGGTGTTACTGGTTTTGTTTTCAACGCAAACAGCTCCAAAAGCACAATAATATCGATCACAAGGTCCTAGAAGTAAAATAAAAATAATTTGTCATTATTATAAATCTCGCCGTTAGAAGTAAACGATTATTGTTCATCGTATTAAACAAAAAAATGCAAAAGGGAAAACAACGAAAATATGATAAGGTGAAGAATTATTGTGGGATAACAACTTCTTGGTTTATTGGGTGACAACGTTTCAATGTAGTTCTTACATCGTTATCAAAGTCAATGAGTCATTGATAAAGTCATTCACTTTGATAGCGATGTAGTTATCTTAAAGTATTTCTTCATCTCATTGTGACCGTTCAACTTCTAAATGCCATCGAAAGATCTGAAACGGAAATGTGATCACTTAAGGTCCTAAACAGAAAAAAAACAGAAATACAAAATTTTGACTTTTATAAAATATTTACGGAGAAGTATTTTACTGAAAGCAAAGGAAATGCGATCAAACAAAGGCTCCTAAAAAAGGAAATCAAAGCTTTAATTAGTATTTATAGCAATACATTCTATTTCCATTTAGGAAAGTTATGTCCCTTGGTGGGCTCTCTACTGAAAAGAGGAAAAAATGTTCCACCCTCGCAATATTTCTGGCAAATTGGACATTTAATGTACATTACTGATACCGTAAAAGCCCTGAAAAAAAAATAAAGATGAAAGAAAAATCAATTAAACCAATATTTATGCAGGTTCTCTGAGGAAAATGAACAAGGAATTAGTTTAGATAATCCTCAAATCGAATTTCACAAGAATTAAAGTCATCATTATCAGCTTTTCATGAAGGCAAAATATTGTAGTGATACCACAAAATATACCGGTACATGCAGTGGTAAAATTTATATAGGCCAGTTGTTACTGTGCTTTTAGTAGCTAAAGCATATAAATCTATAAAAAAGAGCTGCAGCTATTACAGACAAAAAAAATAACTTCTTGAAACAAAATACAGGGATGAAACTTGCATACATGTATCTCTATGTCATTTTTCAATGAGACACAAAATGCAATGGGATGGTTCCAATGGGATGCAAATAAAAAGTAAGAAATTAGAGTGCAATGCATATAAATGCACAGATAGGACCCCCACCCAGTATATATGGGCCCAAACCTTTGTTCTCATGGGGGTCCACAGAACACCAACATTTTGTGAGCAAGGGAAAACGCTGAAAATATATCTTTTGCTTTAAATTTGGCTTAAAGTGTGTTTGAACATAAGTTTTTTTATTCTTTGTTTTCCTCTCTTACAAAAAAATCCCACTTGCATGATAAAAACTGCACCCAAGTTTGAAATATATGCTGGATACAGTTTCAGGGGGAAAATGAGAGTTCCTAAAAAGGGGGATAACTCTAGAGCACTTGTCACAAAACACTGGCACCAAATCAAACAGAAAGCAGATTTGAGAAAAACCAGAGGGCCAGGAAAATCAGGTTTTTTTTGCCAGATGCACTGGATAAAATGAATATACTAGGGTGCAAGAAAAAAAACCAATTTCTCATTAGAAAAAGTCGTAGCGGAAAGAAAACGAATCCGGAGAAATGTCAGATTCAAGTAGGTAAGATATCTCCATCTGGAATTTAATATCTGCCAAATAAAATGTAGGAAAAATCATAAAGTTTATCATAGTTGACTTACATTTTATATCATCTGCACATTGCTTTCTATATAGCTTTTGGCATAAAACAGTGACTGTCCGAAATCACTAGACAATTTTTCTGTGCAACAGTTGAAAATCATCCTCAAAATAAGCTTGCTCAAACTCGCATCAAAATCATTTTTGATAAAATTTATGGAAAACACAAAATTTTATCTTATTACTTTGAGTAAGACATTAAACATGCAAATGATTGAAATTCTTTATTTTGATGTTAAAAAATCTTAAATTTCTGCCTTTTTTTTTAATTATACCAATAAATTGATTCTTTAGCTCATAATTTTCCTAAACTGAAAATAGGTTAATAATAAAAAAATAACAGAAAAAAGAAAACCCTTCATAAATTTTTAGCACCTTTATAAATTTTGTTTAAACATTCTTCTAAAATCTTTTTGAATTCAGAAATTTGGAGAAACTTGGGTAAAAAAATACTAGGTTTTTATGGTTTGTTTTTTATCAAGAAACATTTTTTATTGACAAACATAAGTTTGGCATCCACTTCAAGAGAGTATAAATAGTACACTAGACATGTAATCATAGCTTATCAGAGCTCCGCATAAAACCTGAGAGAAGTCAAAGTATTTTTTAGGAGTTCTCGATTAAAACTGTTACAACATCATTAAGACCACCATGTGACTTGTGGTATCATTTTCCGGAGAGAGGAAATCTCATAGGGAGAACTTGTGGGATGAAGAGCGAAAAAAAGGTAGCGAATTATCCACCCAAAGAGAGACCACACAAGTGATGATGTCATCAAAATTACGTAGATGTCAAAAAAGTTGACCCTACCCATTCATCAAGGCCCAATAAAAACATCTCTTTCACTCTGTCAAAACATTCAAAAATCTTAATTGCATCAGCTTTCTTGATAACAAATACTCTACTTCCTTGACGAGTTCAGTAACAAATTTAACGGCCATCTAACTTCTGAATAACCTTGCCCTCTTTAAAATACTGTAACATCGGTTTTGGTACAGTTACGATAAATTTCATAATGTACCATTGGGTACCCCAGCCAGCTTTCCACTCACACAATTTTAAGCGTTTGAGCACAATTTCATGAGCAAGAAAATAAAATGGAAACTGGACGATTGATTGGGTGATGTAGTAGGACTCCACACTCAAGATTATTTCACTTATGTCGGCATGAACTGTCAGGTTTGGGGGCGGGGCAGACCAGCAAATTTTTTTTAAGGAATCCAACTGTCTTTGGAGGAGCTACCTCGCAAGTCAAAGGGAAATTGCTTTTTACAGTTAAATTATGATAACATTTAAATTATGACCCACCCACACTGCAGACCAAATTTAAAAAACCCAGAAAAATTCCTACCATCTTTACTTAATATTTCTCCATCTGTCAAAACAAGACTGCCCAGGAGGTCTTAAGAAAGTTTGTCTTTTAGGTCAAATATGGGCCTTAATGTCCAAGCATGGGGTGAATGTTATTTTAGAAAATAGCCTGTTAAAAGCTGACTGAGTAGGCCTCCAAGCCTCAACCTTAATGTTATGATAAGAATGGCTGGCTATCTCAATGACAAACATAACCCCAGATGTTTTTGTCATTCTCAGTGTCAATATAACAAATAGAGCCAGGCAGATTTCCACCCATTATGCCCCTGGAGGGGAAAAATGAAAAAAAAATCCACTTTGATATGCCACCCAAGTGTTTGCCAAAAACTGTGCAAATATCAATTTGCTGGATGATTTATGGATGAATTTTATTTAATATTTTTAACACATTTTTTATTTCTTGGTTAGCATTTTTATCACATCTTGATGAGAAAAAAGTGGCAAATGAATTTATTGTTTAGCGTAGATTTACTGGGCCATCAAAACCAGCATCTCTGAACAGAATTTTCCCTGACCCCATTTTTTTTGTTTTTACTTGGACAAATAAAATGGCATGTGAAGCCGGGTCCCTTGGGATGCAAAAAAAATTAGACTGCAATGGATATAAATTAACTCATTGGACCCCATATAATGTATATGGGGTCCTATTAGGGGGCCTCAACACTCATTCCAAAGAGTGATACTCTGATATGGTAAAAAAAATAACTAGAGATTTATTTGCAATTACTTTTTTTTTTCACACAATTTTGATTGATTGATTGATTAATGTTTTCTACAGCACTCAAGAATCTTTCCATTACATATATATCATGTTCGCATTGCCCAGGTTTATTGGGTCACAAAGCAGGCTCTCTGCCTAGATAAAACCAGTAAATTAGTGAGTACCTGGCAACTCCGTCAGATACAGTAACCTAGGGCAATACAGTGAAAAATCAGAAATGTTTCAATTTTTGGGGTTGGGATGGAATTCTTTACTCATGGCCAATTAATGACAGGTCTATGTGCGACTCAGAGGCAATTCGCTCTGCTGACTCAGCCACCAAGGGTTAGGCACTCCCTCACCCATAAGAATTTTGAGGATCGGGGAAATTGACTAAATGAGTCCAGCAGGATCCAAATAAATTCAAATTAAGGCGTAAAATTCTTGCAAATTCCAAATTCTGAAGAAGGTTTTAATGATGTACAGGATGAATATAAAGATAACAGGAAGTTTTTGTAAACTCTGACACTGATTAGTTAATATTCCAAACATTTTGGTCCAATTAGATGGCTATCAGATATTCACTGCTGAGGTTTGTTGATGTGCCTGGACAACTTCCTGTACTGAATGTTTACACAGAACACTATTTAAACATCTGTTAACACTATTAATTAAGCAAATGAAATGTATGCCAAGTTCTTAATATTAGCAATTTTTTTCAATAATATGTTCCACTGATTGATTGTTTGGTGTGTTACGCTGAGCTCAAGATTATTTCACTTATACAGTGTATGGCGGCGTGGCCAGTTTTAATGTGGGAGCAAACCGGGCTCTATGCCCTGAGGAAACCCAGCCTTCCGCTGGTAACTGGCAACCATCCCACATAGGTTGTTCGAGTGAAAAACCCAGTCAGAAAATTTTTAAATTTTGGACAGAGTGGGATTCGAACCAGCGACCCATTGGTGGAAGGCTGTTCGGATTCAGCGTCCAACGCTCTACCTACTGAGCCACGGAGGCCCCATGCTCCACTGAGAAAACTTCAATGAAACTTCAGTCAATTAAAAAAAATGGAAATAATTTTCAATAATTTCAGTAGAAATCTAACCTTGCAATCTAGTAGTAGAGAACATCTACATTTGAATTCTAAACTTTTAAAAACTTGATCCTTTAAAAAGTTACGCTTAAAAAAAAATGAAATCAATTCATTGATGTTACATATGCTACAGTTGAGACTCCATGACTGAAATGGCAACGTTGCCACACTTACTGGACGAGGAAAAAGAAAGTATGTTCATTGGATTCAAATTTCTAGTGGATCAAAACTCAAGTTGATTCAAAACTCTAGCTGATTCAAAACTCTAGCTGATTCAAAACTCTAGTTGATTCAAAACTCTAGTTGATTCAACACTCTAGTTGATTCAAAACTCTAGTTGATTCAAAACTCTAGTTGATTCAAAACTCTAGTTGATTCAAAACTCTAGTTGATTCAAAACTCTAGTTGATTCAAAGCCCTGGTTGATTCAAAAACTCTAGCAGAAGCAAATTTCTAGTGGATTTGGAATACTAATTGATAAAAAAATTCTAGTTTATTCCAAAATCTTGCAATGCCCAGCTTGAAACAAGGTCCATAAATAGTTGGATCAGTTACCAAGAAGACAGCTGTTGAATAGAATCCAGCTAAGTGAAAGACAGTTACTCAAATGGAGACAGACTAAAGCCAACCTTGTCAAAACTTGTAAATTGTCAGCTCATATCTTTATAAGAAACAGACCTGCTGTGAAATGTACGAGCTTTTAACTTACAGTTATCAATCCAAAACACCAGAATTTTTTTTCAAACATTTCATTTTCAATATATGTATATGTACAGTACACTTAAACGGACACACCACCCAAGTTTGTTGTGATTCGCCGTTAACCTTTAGGTTAATAGAAAATTAAAAAGAGATCAATCTCAGATGAAAGACTGCAAGTCGACTTTCCGCCCCCAAAAATGTACATTTAAGGAGTTATTAAGGGAATTCTGACAGTCAGTAAACAAAAATCTGAGAATGTACCACCTCATGCAGCTACAAAGGGCCTTACCGCGACGCAGCTAACCCAGGTAGATTCTTTTTACCGCAACAAAGCTGACAAACGAATCGCCACATAAAACTCCCTATCTAGCCACCGGTGGGAGCAAAAAAATTTACCATCCGGAAGTCTCACCTTTTATATAAACAACAGTCGAATAGCACACATTTTGACAATCTTTGTTTTGCTGGTTCCGGGCATGTCCCTTTAAACCAGATACCTATACAGTTCATATTTTACAAAGTATACAAATCAAGTTCGGTTTCTAGCCTGTGTTTAAAAAATTCATGTTGTCAATCAAATGCATAATTTCGGAGGAAAATTAATTGACAATTTCGTTGTAAAATATGGAGGTTTACATTTATCTCCAATTATTTCGGATATTTACCGTACCAAATTATTGAGAATATTGTTATAGCAGACAAGAGCTTTAGTGCATGGTCAGACAGCAAACTGACCAGTGGTCAAATATCCCCAAGGGACAGAGTAAATTGGATGTTGGGAGACGACAGGCTTTGACAGGATGAAGTGACCAGAAAGCTTTAAATGAAAATTCATACATATTGGCTCAGGACTTAATCGAGAACGATAACCAAACGGAGAGTCTCCGGGCAAAACTGACCATTGATTGGTCAAAACCAAATGTCCAGTGAAGCAGAAAATGGACATCGCAGACAGCGAGGGGTGAGTCGATAGACCGGCCGTGTTCCTTCAGAAGACTGAAGACAGGCTTCTAATCAAATGTGGAAAAAGTAGCGAAAACACAATTAAGATATCTGTAAAGAAATGTCGAGTTTGTCCATTGGCTAATAAAGCTGTCACCCAGTTGTGTTTAATGAAGCCAAATCAGGTTTAATAAACCGCTAGCAAATAGCACAACACAATAGATATGGCAGGGAGAACTTCCAATGCCAAATCAGGTTTAATAAACCGCTAGCAAATAGCACAACACAATAGATATGGCAGGGAGAACTTTCAATGCCAAATCACGCTTGATATAAACTGCCACGGAATATTGCAAAATGAACCTGACAAACAGACATCGACCATTTACCAGAACCAATCAGATGGAAGAATGATAGCTGAGTAAAAGACGAAACATGTAACAGGATGAAAACAACATGGACTTTAGACAAGAATTTCTATAAAATGTGTTTTTAATGGCTATTTTGCGATGATAAAAATAAACTTTGTTGTGAATAGGGCCTGGGAGTCTACCGAGAGATTTCGCGATATCCGGTGACAGGTGACGTTTTTTTATGACTTTTAATTAGTTCGATTGGCATTTTTTGTTCCAAAACGTCAGAAATGAGCGTCATATTCGAGCGACAAAAGGCTTCCCGCATGTGTAATGACAACGCCGGTGACAGGAAATTTGTGGAATTGTCACGTGACTCCCACTCCCTATTGAAATCACTTTTGAATAAATAGACAATTCCTATTTTTTCAGATTTTCTATATTAAAGGAGGAGAAAACAAAAAAACAACATGAAATTGTAACGAACAATCACCCTTAGAGTATCAATTTTTAAGCTGTAAATCTTACCTGCGTTTTATGGTGATGCAGAAAATTGCACATGTTTAAATTGGGTCACAAAAACGATGGGGACCGCCATTTGTAAAGCGAGAAATTGACCGGAAACAGATGTGCCTAGCAATTAACCTAGGCTTAAATGGCAGACTAAGAAAGTTGACCAATTTCACTCGCACGTGCGCTTTGAATTGCTGGGTATGCGTCTATTGATTGGCCGAAGGAGACATACCCCTAAGCACTGTTGTGATGATGGCGGCCAAGTAAGCAAGTCGGTCTCAGTCGAAATCCAACGGTTTTATATAACTTCACTTTAGGACTGTGCGGTGGGGGAAAATCGTAAAAATATGTCTATGGTACCATTGGAAAGGGAAATTCGCCGTCCGTTTAGTGTATATGCCTGTTTTATTTGTTTTCTCCTCCTTTAATCCTTACAATTTAGATTTCAACCACGACAAAACCATTGCTGCATGCCAGACAAAACCATCGCTGCATACCAGACAAAACCATCGCTGCATACCAGACAAAACCATTGCTGCATACCAGACAAAACCATCGCTGCATACCAGACAAAACCATCGCTACATACCACACAAAACCATCGTTGCATACCAGACAAAACAATTGTTGCATACCAGACAAAACCATCGCTGCATACCAGACAAAACCATCGCTACATACCAGACAAAACCATCGCTGCATATCAGACAAAACAATCGCTGCATACCAGACAAAACCATCGCTGCATACATGTACCAGACAAAACCATTGCTGCATACCAGACAAAACCATCGCTACATACCAGACAAAACCATCGCTACATACGAGACAAAACCATCGCTACATACGAGACAAAACCATCGCTGCATACCAGACAAAACCATTGCTGCATACCAGACAAAACCATCGCTGCATATCAGACAAAACAATCGCTGCATACCAGACAAAACCATGATAGCAGCCATCCCTGCAAAGCAATCACGGTAAATCAATCACTGCTGAGCAGACAAAACAATTGCTGCAGAGCAATTGCGACAAAACAATAACCACAGAGTGATTTCGTTAAAACAATCAAGACAAAACAATCCCTGTACAGGAATTGTGTCAAGACAATCAAAGAAAAACAATCGCTTTAGAACGATTGCATCAAGACAAAAAAATCGCTGCAGAGTTATTGTGTCAAAACAATCTCTGCGACAAAGTGATTCCATATATCCTTATTAGATAGACATATATCCAAAGTTGAGATATCTCTGGTAATGTTGTTTGTTGGAGAAATCAGATTTTACTGAGGCAATCACTGTAGCTTTTCCTAATGTGATGGTGGATATACATGTAACACCTAATAACAGCTGGGTTACTCTGGTGAAGAGACGGGTGTAACAAAGATACTTTAGCCTTACATTTGTTGATTGATTGATTGTTTGGTGTTTTACGCCGCGCTCAAGATTATTTCACTTATATGGCGGCGTTGCCAGTTTTATTGTGGGAGGAAACTGGACTCTATGCCCGGAGGAAACCCACGACCTTCCATTGGTAACTGGCAACCATCCCACATAGGTCGTTCGAGTGAAAACCCAGTCAGAAAATTTTCAATTTTTTTGGACTGAGTGGGAATCGAACCCGCGACCCATTGGTGGAAGGCTGTTGGGATTGAGCGTCCAACGCTCTACCTACTGAGCCACGGAGGCCCCCCTTACATTTGTAGACACTAAAACACAAGGAAAGCTTTCTTGACTAAAATAACCATGAAGACAAGCTTCTAGTTGTGTTATAAGAGGGTATGTCATTTAGACCTTACATTGATATTTATTTTTGGTCGTTGTCAACGGATATTAAAAATGTTGCCAAAAGTCATTGATTTTATAGCAGGAAGTCGTAAGAATGATATCATGGAGAAAGTGACTAAGAATAACCTCGACGTGTGATGCCTATTTTGTTAATCTACTAAAGCTTTCAGACAAAATAACTGCAGGCTCTGATGGACAAAGCGTCAGGTTTTTTATATCGATAAGCGCTAGAACTTTATATAAAACAGACTATAGACGAGCAAATTACAATAAATGTCATGGGATTCAGAAAATTCTGAATGACCTTAACACCTATGACGATGATTACCATATAACGAGCGACACTCACAAAAGAAATCCGTGGCAAATTTCTACAGAAACATCAACAAGAATTGTGTGAAATGTCAAACCAATATTTCATACAATCACTCACAGGCGTGTGTCTTCAGCGTAAAATTAATCAGCAAAATTGTCACCGTATCTCAGAGGATTTCTTTGGTATAAGACAGACAAAAGTCCTACGAAAATTCAAATCAAATTTAATCCTAAAAGGTGATGACCTAATCCCCAATCAAAATTTATCCAAGAGAAGTTGCAATTTCCAAAGAAAAAAATTTAATTAACTTTGCAGGTTATTTGATTAAGCCTGACCCAACTGACATTTGATTTTCCAGTTGTTGGGATCCACAGGAAAACGTGACAATTTTTAGAAAAGTGTTAACATTTAATTATTTCGGGGTCATTGTTTCAATGAGGTGGGTGAATTCGATCTTAACACAAACAACTATTTCTTTGATACTAAAACCGTTATTAATTGTAATTAGAATTTTGGCTCGTTACCACCGACACCGAAACCGTTCACAATGACTGAACCAGTATTTACATACTTTATAAAACCATTTCAACGCTTTAGGTTAAGACGTGACATTAATCACACAAAATCCAGTTTTGACTAAGGCTTTATTTCAGGACAGTGAAGATTTAATTGAATGGAAGTTTAAGCTGTACTCAAGATTATTTATTAACACTGATTAATGGTGCTATTGTAAAATCTATGCTTCACTTGCATTTCCGTTTTACTTGTTTTGTTCAATATTTCCGAACATTAACGTGACATGAGCTGCCAAAATTCACACTGTTTTCATAGATTCTGATTGTCATGACAGTAAGAGGATTTTAAGGCCATCGAAAAACTAAATGATTGTTGTTGGAATGAGGAAAATCTATACAGTATGTGGCCTATATGAACCGAAATAATGTCCGAAGAGTAAACACACTTTAAATAACTGGGACGACCATTTAGTGTACTAAAAAGCTTCTGAATCGTACGATACGTATTGTGAAAAATAGCCGATAATTTTAACATTCTGCTATAATGGCAAAATATCTCGATTTTGGTAGCTCATGCCACTTTAACATGTATACATTGTAGTAGGGAGGCCGGAGGAAGGGGTAGAGGAGAAGCCATATAGTCTTTACCCAGAGGAGCTGTGACTTTTGGTGAAGTACCTGGTAACTATTCCACATAGGGTGCATTGTTCAAGTGGATATTGAATCAGAGTTTTTCAAATACTTTCCCTTAGACTGAGTAGGATTCAAACCTGCGCCCCGCTGATCGAAGGTTTACATGTTGAGGTGGGAGACTATTGCTGACAACAGAGCTATGTATGTTGCGATTGTTGTTATTTGATTTCTTCTTGATCAACAACGATATCTTAATTTCAGACAGCGGTACACAAACCAGTCATATCTGTAAAGGAATCTATGTTTAGGGAGACCGGTATAAGTTGACATTAAGCCTTCAGTCTTGAATGGATTGCGGTCTATCTAAATGGTAATATTCTCGAGAACCGGATATTACGGGGATGAACGTGGACGGAACACAGCAGGCAATATGCTCAATATTTATCTGTTATACAATCCTGTTTATGCAAATCAGTGAACAAAATCACCTACATTTATGAGTATTTGACAGCCAACATTTCAGCACAATTTGTCTACATGTACATATTAAATGGATCATCAAGCGTGAAAGAATTGGGTATATATGTACTTGTAATTGCAATATACCGAGAATGATATTCTCTAAGTCCGACACACTCATTCTATAGCGATGTGGAAGAGTTGCCAGATACTCACCAAAGGTCCCCTACAGGCAATGCGCCCGGTTTCGTCCCTCACTAAGCCTGACAAAGCCGGCATATAAGTAAAATAATCTTAAGTGTGGCGAAAACACCAATCAATTGTATATTTAACGAGACTAAATGCAATAGGCGTGCACAAATCAAATGTTATGGATTCCTTAATCGAAAAAAACATCCTCTTTATACAAAAATGAAAGAGTAACTTGCAGAAAATTACAGCTATTGAACAACTCAATTTCAAAGGTACTATTCAATAGCTACAGCATCGGCTATGCAATATGCTGCAGACTGTTACAACACGCAGGTCATTGCACCAGGATGAGCCGGTTAAATCAATGATCAGACGGCCATTAGACCCTGGAAGTGATTTATGGCAACGGTATCATAGGACCTAAGGGAGACGTTACCATTGTTAGAAAATGTCACAGTGGGGGGCATCAAACTGTGCGATGATCGGAAATAAAATTCTGTCTCAAATCGCTCTCCAAAGTCATCCCACACTAGATGAGGCTTAGTGTGCAGATGACTTTACTTGAGAACTTGTGTAATAGATCAGGAGCCTGTTTCACAAAGCGGCGTAAATGTATTTTTTGCGTAACTTTCATACTAACGTATCTCTACAGTATGGGTTGCTATGGCAGTTACAAGAAAACTTACGCTACGCCGCTTTGTGAAACAGGACCCAGAAGTCTACGTCGAGTAAGGGCCAACATGTACCACCCAAATCTAGCTCATGGCCATTGTAAGAAAATGTCGTCAGACTGTGCGATGATCTGATAAAACATTCGCTGTCCAAGGTCAGATGATTTTTTATTGCAAGGAAAAAGACCTAGTGTGAAGTAGGCTTAACTTGAGAAATTTTGTGATACATCAGGACAGGATCTTACAAAGCTGGCGTAAATTTGCGCATATGCTTACAACATGGACTGGTTACGTGCAAGGCGCAAGTTACTATAGTTTTAACACTGATTTACGTCAGACGTAAAGAACACGATCCGACGTAACTTGCGCCAGGTTCGTAAGACAGGGCCCAGAAGTCTACGTCAGGTAACGGTCACCAACTTCCACCGAAAATTAGCTCATGACAAATTTGCTTACATACTTTGGGATGCAAACCATTGTTCATAACGTAAATAAAATGTTCCTGAAAAAAACATCTGAATGTAAGAAATTTCTGCTTGTTGTACATGTAAAAAAACTGTAATGTCAAAATCCTGAAAATACTGTTTATCATGTAAAACCTTGCTTGCTTGCTTGATTGATTGATTGATGTTTTATGTCGCACTCTCCTTAATTTAACTTCTAGAATGATCTTGACATGCCGGGTAAATGGCGAATGACGCCCAGCTTTTTTGCTACGACGGACACCCCTCCCCCCCTACCCCAATCATCAGGTACCTGACAGCCCTCCACACAGAGCAATCAAGTGAATTTGTTCTTTTTATCTTTGGATAAAGTGGGATTGAAACAAGCAATTTTTTCCATTGAAGTGTTGTGTCGGACTCCGACTGTCTCGCTCTGAGTCCCTGAGGTGCAACTAATGGTATAGGGTCAAACAGTAGAGTATAGATAATTGTCTTCGAAAAATCTTCATAAAAAAATAAGAAAGAAAAATACATCAAAACATTTATCTTTTTGACAATGGACATATTTTGCACAGCATGAATTAAAATGGACTGGTCTGTGAACAATGCCATTAGAAGGTCTCACAGGGATCTGACTATAGGAAAGGCTTTTATTCTTCCGGAAAACAGAATAATGGACAAAACCCATTTTCTTTATGACATTGTAAATCAAAGGGACACGGAAAACCATGTTCTTAAGGTTGACAATTGTCGGAAGTGCGGGGTTATGGGTGGCCAATGAATGGTTTACGAGCCCCAAGAGACGCTTAACGCATTATTTGACTCCGGAAGACTAAAACCTGACGTACTTTGACAATTTACAACTAAGATATAAAAACTCGCTGTTTGCAGAATTAATGGCCCTTTCATGTAGAAGAGGTTGAATTATAAAAAAAATTTCAGACCAACGGACCACACATACAAAAATCACAGAGCATTTTTTTCTCTTTTGTATCAAGTTCATTTATGAATTTTAGATTGAAGTTTCAAAGCCACATTTTGTGAATTTTGGCGATAATAAAAAAGGCAATATTATTATATAAGCTTCATTGAATTATAATAAAACTAGAATTTTTTTTTTGTAAAAGGCAGCTATTTTTATAATTTTTTGATAAACCAAATTACGCAGGCAGAAGGGCATTAACAAGAACTGTCGTTTTTTACTACAAAAGCTACATGGACGAGTTTTTAGAATTGCCTTGAGTTGGTAAGTCATTTCATTTATTAACCACTCAAATCATAAATATGTACATGACAAGAATATTTAAAAAATCAGTTCTCAATTGTGGCGGGAATAAAGCTCATATGGCATAAGTCATCATTGACCTCTAACAGCGTGAGGGTCGGGTGCAAAAGAAAGAAACAATACCCTGAGAAGGAATTCAATTGGCCGTCTTGTATCCAATGATTCAGTCTCTTTGATAGCCATAATCTATTTCTATTGTCAAAATCATAATTTTGTCCATGTATATTTATGATCACTAAAGCACACGGGCACAGGGAAAATCTTCTTGTGTAAAATAACCATGGAGACAAGTTTCGTCCATGTATGATGAGCATAGAGTACACACAGTTCAGATTGTCCGTAGCCATGCTTTGCTCTCATGGAAATTAAATTTTACAGCAGCAATCACTGCAGCTTTGTCCCTTGCCGTGGTGAATCGAGAGGGCTGTTAAGGTTTACATAATAAAGCCTTCAGAATCACTGCCAACAGTTAAGCCAGAAAGCCTGATCCCACTTTGAGGTAATAAATAATCTCTCAAAAAAAAGGTTTAGATGCAGTGTGAAATCAGTAGTGAATTCAATGTCACTGTTGACGTACATTTTTACATTTATCAAATCTGTTATCTTTGAGAAAAGGTACTTGAAGAAAATTGAAAAATTGATTAATATAGCCTGTAGCCGAGGTACAGTGCTTTGGGCAAAACTCAATTTGGCTGATTTGCTTTAAAGCCAAACTGTCTTCCTGGGGTTTAACATCAACATTTACACTAAACCCTCCATTTTCTATCGGGTGTTCTACAGACACGGGACCAAATTGCCTTTATTATGGATTGTCCTCGTGTCGGATCATTTCCGTCCAATAATCAACCAGACTCATCCTCATTTCCGTTTCATCGTGTTCTCACGGACAACGACAGCGGCCATGTTGACCCACCGTAGCCATGTTTGGACAACACCTGTCAGCTTCCCATCCAAAAAACAATTATTATTGTCCAGTACAATATGAGAAGCTTACTATCAGAAATTCACTCAAATACTGTAGACAAAATGATTCTACCAATCATTCATTGCAACATTTAGCTTCAAGTTGATTGGTAGATATTGGTTGATTGCTTGGCAAATTGGCATCAAGTTATGTACGTTCTGCAAATTTTGGGAGAACACAAAAAAGTCAACATTGGACATGTTTCAGTGAAATTGTAATCAACATTTGAAAATAAAACTCTTCATATACATGCACCACTCTTGGTAAAATTTATATTGCCAAAATTTAAGTCTGAAGTCCTGATCCCACGTTGAGGTTACAAATGATCACACAGAAAATATATTTAGATGCAGTGTGAAATCAGTAGTGAATTCAATGTCACTGTTGACTTACATTTTTACATTTATCATATCTGTTATCTTTGAGAAAAGGTACTTGAAGAAAATTGAAAAATTGATTAATATAGCCTGTAGCCGAGGTACAGTGCTTTGGGTAAAACTCAATTTGGCTGATTTGCTTTAAAGCCAAACTGTCTTCCTGGGGTTTAACATCAACATTTACACTAAACCCTCCATTTTCTATCGGGCGTTCTACAGACACGGACCAAATTGCCTTTATTATGGATTGTCCTCGTGTCGGATCATTTCCGTCCAATGATCAACCAGACTCATCCTCATTTCCGTTTCATCGTGTTCTCACGGACAGCGACAGCAGCCATGTTGACCCACCGCAGCCATGTTTGGACAACACCTGTCAGCTTTACAGGGAAAAAACACACATTATTTTCAAGGACGCTGAAGAAAATGTGTATTGTCAAGTTAGAGATTGACTCAAACAATATAAAATTTCAGCGTTTGAATTACGGTACAAAGACCAGGAAACTTAACTCTTTACTAGATAAAATATATTGTTAACACCCTAACACACGGGCACAGGGAAAACCTTCTTGTCTAAAATAACCACGGAGACAAGTTTCTTATTGTGTTTAAAAATGGGCATGTCATTTAGACGTTTATACCCAAACATATTTATTATAATGAACCACAACCCATGATATTTCATTAGGTTGACGACAGGTAGGAGTTTTGGCCTTAGTCAGTAGAATTTTGTGGAAAAGATAATTTGGCAACAAATCATCAGTATTTTTGGTAGTTTTTCATGACAGATTAATAGAAATTGATTGATTTATGTTTTACGCCGCATTCAAGATTATTTCACTTATATCGGTCCACCTGTATTTAATCAATTTAATCAATTATAAACACAAAGAACATAGCGGATATGCCCTGACTGATTGTTTGATTGATTGAATTAATGATTGGTTGTTTTTGTGTATTTTTTGCATTAAGGTGTTTTTTTTTAAATCAAGGTGACATTGCTTGGGTTAGTTTGGGTAAAAAAAACTGGATTCTTCAATCAGAGGGAAACCCCAACAGGTCAGCGCACACATATGTCCAAAAGAATGCAACAAAAGAATTGTTTAATGAAATCCATTTATCCAAATCTGCATATCAAGAATTAACACTGATATTGATAAACTGTCCTGGCAATATCGTACGAAAAACTAACTTATAAATGAAAGCCTCTTACAAATAAAATCCAGTTAGGCCTACTTTTTTTTTTACAAAAATCAATAACTCCCAAATATAATCTTCGGCAGTGATAGTGTACATTTGCAGCGGAAATCAAATTCTCTGTTAACAACACTGACTTGCGAAGATTGTTTTTATGGGGGGATTTACAGTTTCTAAAGGAAAGATGAAAAATATTCCAAGATTATATTTTTGCAGGAAAATTTGACAGGCAAATATAAAAGAAACTCTCTTCACAAACGCATAATTCACAGTTTTAATTTTGGCCGATGAACTTCGCAGTAACCTATGAACCGGTGTTAATAAAATCAATCCAAAATACAGATAACAGTCTGAAAAAAAATGTAATACATTAGTGTTTTTTACAATATTGCAAAAGTTGATGGTATGTATGAGAGCAATTTTGTGAGCCTTCGATTCTGTCGCTTGATTGATTGATTGGTGTTTTACGCCTGGAACAATATTTTTGCTGAATCTCTATTTTCGTGATTCTGAAAAGGGTCTGAAGGGCCGAGACAGCAGAGTGATCTCTGCCACACACACCTTCCACGGATGAGTCACGTGTTTGAATAACAATCGAGCAGTTCAAGAAGTAGACTTTTTAGAGTGCTATACTATATCAAGCCTAATTTATTAAATCTTTATGAATCCAAGAAACTTTTTCTGTCAAGAAGATTCAAAGCTGTTCAAAGACCCAGAAACGTTTCTGACTTTATCGTTTACATGTAGTTCCACTACCCATAATCCACAAGTCTAAGCTGTTCAAACTCAAAGACCCCGTAAACATTTCTGCCTGTATCACTGCGTTCCACCTACGTAAGTCTACATGTATATCATCATAATGCAGAAGTCCCAGCAAATACATTGTATTGAAAGTTGCATTGATTCAAAAATATTTGACAAAAAATTTATTTTTCAATCTAAAACCATATTTTTTGTTGTTGTTGTTGTTTTGTGAGGGGAGGGTTTATTGGGGATGTCCAGATTCCTCAAAAAGCAAATTCTCAACGCTCACGTGAACCATAGATACCATTTGAGCAGAAATATATATTTATGATCACTAAAACACACAGGCACAGGGAAAATCTTCTTGTCTAAAATAACCATGGAGACAAGTTTCTTATTGTATTAAAAAGAGATATATATTGGTTTCCCTGGCCAGGTTAACGATCAAAACCTTGTCCCATACATCATTAAACACCTGGGATTTCCGGAAGACGATCAGTTCAACAAATCAATTCCCCTTGATGAACCTATGCAAATCAGAAACATAAATCATTGAACCTTTCTGAACCCATGCAGACACTGATGTTAGGCAGCATACATCGCCAATAAATCTTGTGACCGAGTATGAACCCGTATCATCGGAAAACGATCGACAAGCAAGAGCTGTTTCCGTCTTCAAAGCTCTTCAAGGACTCTGGAAACATCTGTTGCCTATAGCTCAATACCCTTTCATGTACTTAAAAGCTAACGCAGTTGTATTCAGACCATTGAACTATAAAAAAGCAATACGAATATTTTTGTCTAGCCTTGGTTATTATGTATTTGCATACCAGCTCGGAAAATGTACTTTTATCTAATGACAAATAATCAAACTTTTCAACAGCAGTGTTTTTTTAATCTGCGTAGAATGGTGTTTTTTTTTTAAGTTGGTATTCTTAACAAAAAGCTGAATTCTTGCAGCTACGATGTAACCCTTTAAAGAAGAAAAGCCATGTGTGACACGTCTTGAAATTGACCATCTAAGATCAAATAACATTTCCCAGAAAACAAAGGCTATTGTCTTCTAAGAACTAGGTCATGTGATCATCAATACAAAAAATGGACAAAGGCTCGGCAAACATAAAACGGAAACGTAGGACACTAAGTGGTTCTCCATTAAAGTATCAGTTGACATAGGAAGTGAATTAACCTTGTGAGGACTCGTTCAATGTGAATTACGCATCCTGTGAGGAACATAACCAGGAACAACGGGAGAAAATGTCTGCCCACTAAACATCGTCTCTGACCAGCGTAAATAAATCACATTAAATAATGATACCTCACGTTTTGAAGAGAAGCAGATTTTCTATCCAAGCTGACAGTAATTGTAGAAATTATAGTGTATTGCTGTTGTTTAAGATGGGAATTGTCATGCTAAATTTCGCTTATTTAAAAAGGATGACAGTCGCTGTGGTCTCTAAGACTGATAATAACCAGTCCAATAACCATTAATCAATCAAAACGATTCGACTTTACACGGAAAATGAAAATAGAGCCTCAGGCAATTTCGTTAATGATACAGAGACATAACATTCGGCACCTTAAGATTCTCTTTCTGTCCAACACAAGATTCAAGAAAACTTTCTTCATTACAACTTTTTTCCTGGTTTAAAGATAATTTGCATCTTTTCAGTTTACTTGGTATAGCATTGAAGTGTTTTCATAATTTTAAGGATTGAACTGTTTTAAAAAATGTCAAAAATAGCCATGTAATATGTCATTATGGTTGACAAAAACTGGACATTTTTTACAGTTATCAATAGACCATTTACCAGTTTCTTGAGCAACAATGACATGAGGTCATGACACCAACCTTAGACCGGACAAGCCCAGCTTCCAATTAGACTTCAACTATATTCGGTCGAATGGAAGATTTTTTCACACTGTACTTGATTATTTCAGACATAAACTTTCATAATATTAGGTTTCTTTTCTAGAATATGTTGTACAGGTAAAAATGCTGACAACTTTGTGTCAAAAACAGACGGAAGCTTTCTTTGTATTCTAGTGATTATCCCTTCTTGATTTTGTTGAACATTTAACTGTGGAGTCTTCTCTTATACAAGTAACCACGCCATCATATCCTACGATTCACGCGTAAAAACTTGTAATTAAAGACGAGAAAAGATGGATCGGTTTTGGCGACAGTATTTGCACACTTCCCATTAACACAGTGGTCTTAATGAGCCTCTTTTTCACCTTGAGGTAAATAATGAATGGTGATACGTGTGAGGGTTGCACGAGGCTCGCTGCAAAATCCTCTTGGGAAATTTCATTATCGCAGTTGAGTTTGTACCTATTTCAGCCCTTGACACACCCCTGACAGTGATACATCTGTTTGACGACCTGCTAGTAAGGTGCATCTGTTAAGTGGGTCCCTGTTTCGCGGAAATTAACTGCGTCGGCCAAAAAAGTTTGATGGATTCGATAGATTGTGGATTAAATTGTCTTCAAAAAATATTCTTAAATCTGGGAATTTTGTTTTAAAAGTTTTCTGTAATCTAGGTTTTCTTTCTAAATTTATGTGATTTCACTTCCTCTTAAAAAGAATGACATCAAAGAATACGCTAAGACGTTTTTATTCTGAAGGTTTAGAAGGAAATGTGTTTTTCAGTTTCTAGGGCATATACATGTATGAAACTAAATCAGTCTTTCTTTTATCTTTATCTTTTTTCACTTTTCAAAAAAACTCAAAAGCGGTGAACATTACAGTTTTTTTTTATAAAGGACATCACAAACAAAGTGCACGACAATGAAGTATCATGGGGAGAGAGCGAGAACATAATGACAGCGACACTGTTCGTAATATCCAGGGTTGTGAAAGTTTACGATACCAAGGGACCATGTAAAAGCTTTACATTCTCACCTCCAGTGACAGGAGAGTGTCACAAGACAGATGAGGGTCGCTGAAAAGGACAGGCTTTATAACTTAATAATGAAAGGGTGAAATGGACCAGACCTGTTACATGGGTAGTTTACTTCGAGAAATAACCATTTTAATGTCCCTCTTTTGCTCCAGTTAATGAGGTTAGATATGTATACCATGCTATTAACAACACGAATGAGGAACTTGGACTATACAATTTCACGTAGCAAGTTCCAGCTAATGATTGCTTGTTGTTTTACGCAACATTCAAGATAATTTCACTTTATACATGGGGATTGGCAGAAATGCCTTTTTTTAAAATACAAAAGGCGAGCCAGTCGTCACTGCTTTGTAACTCACTATATATCCTGTTTGTCGCCAAGCTAATGAAATATCATGGGTTTAATTTTTACAACTACTTATGATTGCATGGGTATAATGATATATATATTAAATGATATACCCATTTTTAACACAATAAGAAACTTGTCACCATAGTTATTTACACAAGAAGCTTCCCTGTGGGTGTGTGTTTTGGTGTTTGATGATTGATTGATTGAAGCCGGCAATGCCAGTTTTTAGTTAGGGCTGAAAAATAGACTTTTTCATCAGAGGATACCTTCCGCAGGCAACCAGCAACCGTTCCACATAAGGCGATCAAGTTTGGTACATTCCTGTCATTATTGTTCAGCAAATCTGTGGCTGATTTTTCTATTTAATTTACTGATGGCTTTTACGATTTGAAGAAATGTTTTACGGCACATTTGCATTGGGGTTAAATCTGTGTTGTATTTGTACACCCATTTAGAAAGCTTTTATGATGTACAGAGAGCACCGACATAAAAACCTTATGACCCCATGATGCTCAAAATTTGAGACATTCCTGTTCGAAAGTCAAATTAAAAGGATAATCTAGCATTTTTACAATTTTTGTGATTATTTTTCTCTCGATTTGCTGAAATTGTTGAGCGATCAATAATTGATCAATGTTTCTCACCACACTTAAGATTGTTTCATTTATATACATATTTATGATCATTAAAACACACGGGCACAGGGAAAATCTTCTTGTCTACAGGTGGTTTAGCGAAGGAGGAAACTGAGCTCTTTGCTTAGATAAAACCTTTGGCCCTCAACAAGTTGTGGCAACTCTTGCACAAAAGGAGATCCAGTGAAAAAATATACACTTTGAAATTTATCAAAGTTTTTTTTATCAAAGTGAGTTGGATTTGAATCCACCACCATAGATGGAAGGCTAGTGTTGGACCGAGACAGTATCGCTCTACGAACCACGGTCCAATTGAGTGACAATCAAGGTGAGATTTCCCTCGTTTAAAATAGATGTTATTTACTGTATTAGCAAGGACAGCAGAACTAAATCCGTTCACAAAACTTTTACGATTGAATCAGGAGAGTGAACAAAGTGTGTTGAATGGGACTAACAAGTTGACAGCGTGGAAGCCATTATTTTGGCTTAGAAGATCAAGAAATCCCATAACTTCAGATTGAGGTGGACATTTCCTGATGGACAAACGGATAAAACTAATCGTCAATGATGAGAGGCAGGGATGTTGAACGTTCTCCTGGTGACGGAGTTTGCGGACAATATTGCACAATATTGATTGTTATATTTGACAAACTGATATGATTTTAATAGGACCGTTGGTTATTTACCATCGTTTGTAATCTAGTTAGCAAATGGAAAAACGTTCCACGTTCAGGTACAGCGAAAGCGATTGATTGATTGATTGATGTTTTACGCCAAACTCAAGATTTGTTCACTTTTATGGCAACAATTGCCAGATGGAGTGGTTCCTGGCAAAAATTTCACATTTGGTGACCAAGTGAAAACACACGCGGATCGAATTTTTCTTTTTTTTTTTTGTCAATAGGATTGTAGTCTGCACCCAATGAATAGGCCTATCATCGCTCCATCAACTGATCTATAAGAATAACAGAATCCACAGAATCTTCATGTACATGTAAACTGTACGCCTTCATACTACACACACGTATCAATGCTTACATTGCGTAAAAGGGTTCAGCATTTTTAAGGTTCTATAGAATTTGTTTAATGTTATATTGTGAAACAATTGCAGTGTGCAATGTATGTTACATCAAATCCAAGCTGGATTCTACAAACGTTGGGCCAAAAACAAATACATTTAAATTATTCTTAAAAAAAAAAATTCACTAAAAGTTCTTCTTTATGTACATCTGAATAAATTTCATTCAAATTTTTATCCTTAAACATAAGTTTTATGGGTATTACAGCTGCCTGACGTGACAAATATAAGGACTAATACTAATTTTATTCCCACAAAAGCCTTTCTTGGAACAGAACTCCACATCTACAGGAAACATCCGAAAACCATTTCAATTTACAATGTACTCCAACAAAAATCTCAACCCAAAACCTTTGTAAATTTTACATCCTTGGGTGGTATAAATTTCAAACGACTGCATTAACCACTGTTGATACTTTAGAGAATTTAAATACCTTGGATCGTCAAAAACTATTTTAGTATTTCTTTAAGTGGCCCCTTGAGTTCAAACTCATTTCACGGTCAATTTCCCCTTAAGGAGTTGCAGCCTTCCAAAGATCTCTTTTACAAAATATTCCAGGGTTTAAAACAACCTACACTAAGTATTTACATCTAGCTAACCCCACCTGTCATTTTGGAATTTCGGTTGCAAATTTGTAATTTTGTTTCCGTATTTTGCGAATATTTTATACGAATGTACATGTAAACTGTTTGTACATTTGCCCTCTCACCTAACCCTAAAAAATACCTTGTCAAATTTATTTAATTCCAATGAAATCAAAATACACTTGGTTAGTGTAAATAAAGGTAGCTAACGGCGTAAAACACCAAACAACCAACCACCCAACCACTTACGTATATTGGTATCCTTGCCAGGTTTAGTACCAGGGGGGGGGGGGTATCCTCAGACCGTTGGCGAGTACCTGGCAACTATTCCAAATAGGGCGACAGAGTTCAAATCCTACTCAGAATATTTAGAATATTCAGATTTTATTTGATCCGAATGGGATTCAAACCAGCGAACCAACGATGGAAGACCCCCAAAATATTTAAAGCTTTTTTTTTTAAAAGTTAAACTCCAGTGTCTTAACATTTAACTATTTATTATGTGGGTTTTAGTTTATTACAACTTATAATGGGGTATAAAGGTCTAAATGATATACCTCTTTTAATACAAATAGAAACTTGTCTTCGTGGTTATATTACATGTAGACAAGAAGATTTTCCCTGAGCCAGTGTGTTTTAGTGTTTATAAATTAATACTTATTCTGTACCAGATAGCCAAGTTGTGAAATCCTATGTGTTGTTTCTTTTAGGATAACACAAAAATGAGAGCAATGTTCACAGCATACGGTTTGTTATCAAAGAGACAGAAATGGCTGTCTTGCCTCCAGGCTTGCCAACGGCTAAATATTTTTGGGGGGTAATTACACTAAATTGCACAATCATCGAACTTGTTAGGAAGCAATTTGATAAAAATAGTGGCTTAAAAACGTGGAAAGCTGATCTAATGCCTCGTCATCAGTCCTCTAGTGAATCAAACGCCAGAAGAAAAACATCATTACGTAAGCACATTCCTGTTTCATAGTAAGTAATGATTCAATTATGATCAAATGGCATGAGCTAGCTGGGAAATGGGGAAAACTTGGTTGAAACAGAATGAGATAATTCTTTGTTATTTTTATCAAGATGTAAAAAATCAGAGCTATCTTCTGATACCAATCTTGGAGATGTATGTTAAGTTATTTATATTTTAGCAACACAACCTTAAAAGGGCCGCTACATCTCAGCTATTGGCATTTTTTCGGCTATTATGGTTCGTACAAGATAGTGATCTTGTTGAGATGATTCCTTGTTATTTTTATGAAGAATGACAAAATCAGATCTTTATGCGGATACCAATCTTATTTACAATTAAGTAACACAACCCTAAAATGGACCGGGGGCCTCCGTGGCTCAGTAGGTAGAGCGTTGGATGCTCAATCCGAACAGCCTTATATCAATGATCGCAGGTTCGAATCCCACTCAGTCTCTAATCCCACTCATTTTCTGACTGGGTTTTCACACTTTAAATCAATACTCGTTACAATCTACGATATAATTTTTTTTTAAAAAGTCCCAAACCAAAAAGGTTGGTAACAGCAAACTAACTATTTTTTTGTACTTTTGGCCTTACATGTTTAAACTCCATTTATATACAGAACTTTTTTTTCATTTCTGAACAGTCATACATTCTTTGTTGAAACAAAATTTATTTACATATTATAACCAGCCCTTTGTACGATTGATTAATACAGATTTTACGTAGCTCTTAACTATATTGACGAAGTTCTCTTTAACAATTATACTTTGGCACAATGTGTTATATTCTGGTCATTAGTTGATAGTTTTAACAAAAGCTTTTTGATAATCAATCGCCAGAGAGAGGCTGACAGTTGTCAAGGTCACATGACCTATCAATAACGGATATCAGCTAAAAGGTTCTACTTTCACAGAGACCTGTGTCAACAACGATAAAAAAAACTTTGTAAGAGTCTTGCGATTAAAGTCAACAGAAATATCTTTTATCCCTGAGACGAAATAAAAATGGAGCGGAACTGAGTTTGAATGCTGTTCGGAATCTGTGTAACGAAGGGCTTGCTTAAAATCAATGAAACGTACTTGAGAAACCACTTCTTTATATCTTCATCAAGCGACCATCTTTTTTTCTTTAAACGTCTCTTGAGACCATTTCAAGAATATTCCCGCATTTCTAATGAATACCGCAAAAGACTAAGTAATCAATAAACCCAGTTTAGAACAATTTAACCTTGGCTCTTTCTGAATTGCAAACTATGAGGCCGTCAGGATGGTCAATAAATACGCCTTTTCCTGCTCTACCATTAAGTTCTTAGATGGTATGAGTAGCCAAAATGTTGACAATCTTGTTAATACAAATTGTCCGTATTTTTAAAAAAAAGAAGTGCAACTTACACGCGTTGTAGTAACACCTATTTCGAGAACGTTCAGCACATATAGCGGCATAAGTAGACAGAATTTCAAACTAATTCAAGAAGTCTGATTCCAGTACCATTCAAACGTTTTAAGTTGATTGATTGATTGTTTGGTGTTTTACACCGCGCTCAAGATTATTTCACTTACATGGCGGTGTTTCCAGTTTTAGTGTGGGAGGAAACCGGGCTCTATGCCCGGAGGAAACCCACGACCTTCCATTGGTAACTGGCAACCATCCTACATAGTCAAACGTTTTAAGTATCTAAAACAACTAAAAGATTACAGGATAATGCCAAGTTCTTTCTGAACATCTAGCGGTGATCTGCAGCTGTAAATTGGTTACATATTTATTTAAAAGCATAATGTTGAAACAAAATGGGCTTCCTTCCTGTAAGGTTCCAGGGTGTTAAAGAAAAAGCCTTTGAAAACATGCATATCTTCCGTCACTAATCAGAAATATGGTCAACTTACTCCTAAAAAATCTAAAAATGAAGCTAATTTTGTCTTTTTTAAACTTTTTTCAACCAGTGATAATTAATTTTCCCCAATTCTTAATAATTTAACCACTTGATAATCAACATTAAACTTTCTTTGTAACTTTATGTTAACAAGCAGGGGCCTCGGTGGTCCAGTGGGTTAATTAATCAACTTAATCAATGGATTTAGAAATTAGCTGCATACGTGTACAAAACATGTACAAGATTCCTAACCACAATAACATACAGTACATGTAGCCTCTGTCGACAGCACCATTGCATTTCCAAACATAATTTCATCTCGACACATCTTCGGGAGTGGAAGACAAGATAATCAATTTACCTGTACTTTGATCTCGTAATATTGATCTACCTGAGGCTATTAAAGCCCTGATACAGGTGTTATCATTAGTCTTTCTATTAAATCTACCTTTGATCTCGTGGAAGAGTAGACAGGACAATAAAATGCAAAAATCGATTTCGCGTTAATTTAAAAAGATATGTTTTCATAAAACCAGGACTAGATTTAGATCTGGAACCTTGAATATTGTATAGCATTGAAGTAATCCGTGCCTTTGTTTTTAATTTCAGGATCCCTAATTGAAACTCATTCCTCAATTTAACAATTATGCATTTTCACTTGTATAATATGGCATAATGGTTGCCAGGGCAACCAGAATCAACAGCCCAAGATTCTCAACATCAGTATAAAAGAATGATTTTGAAAGCAATGTTTGAGAGACATGTACCAGAGATTATTTACGAAAAATTACATATACCTGAAATATCTATATTTATGAACGTAGGTTTAGTTTATTACAACATTTTATATTTATGATCACTAAAACACACAGGCACAAGGAAAATCTTGTTGTCTAAAATAACCATAGAGACAACATTTTATTATGCGTATGAAGGTCTAAATGATATACCTCTTTTTAACACAACTAGAAACTTGTCTCGTGGTTATTTTAGTCCAGAAGGTTTCCCCTGTGCCAATGTGTTTTAGTGTTCATAAATATATTTATGAAAACAGGGAAAATCATCTTGAATGAAATAAACCATTGAAACAATTAAAGGTATTAAATTTCAGAAGAGAGAATTTTGATGGTTTTGTTTTTCCTCAATACAAAAACACCAACAAAAACACCAACGTCAGCAAAATATCGTGAAAATTGCTTTGAAAAAGAATTAATTGTTTTGTAATTATGTTAATTTTATAAACAACAAAAATCCTAAAACGTACTGGTACATCTCTGCTAACTGAATTTTGGCAGGTCATAGCTTTGCTTTTTATGCCAAAAAAAGTGTTGCTGATATTGATTGGGGAAAAAAGGGCACCCAGGATAGAGTAATTAAAGGAGTGAATAAGAATGTGTACATCTCATTATCGTGGGGCTCATCATGTAAGGCGAGGCAATAACGATCAGATCAACGAGGGCTTTAACAAACGTGACATCTCCACAACCAAAATGGATCTGGTGTAATTCACTACAGTGATCGTGGAAAATCTTATCTGTACGAAACAGATCGAGAAGGGAGCATGTACAGTACAGTGTATGTCTGGGCTGATCCGGAGGGATAAATTTCTGCTCCAGACATGCAATGCTCAACTCCAACGTCTCAAAAACACAAAACGTATGAATAATTAAACAAAAACACAACAAAGTAAAAGACATACAATGTAATTAGCACAGGGACTCGAAGCAATAAAACAAGTACCTGTACATTAAAGGGTCACTGAACGATAAAAAATCTAAGAAGTTGTACTAGTGCATCAAGTATACATGTATGACACATACAGAGACTCAAAGCAATAAAACACTGTACATTAAAGGGTCACTGAATGATAAAAAATCCGAGAAGTAAGTTGTACTAGTGCATCAAGTATATGACACAGAGACTCAAAGCAATAAAACAAGTACCTGTACATGAAAGGGTCTTTGAACGATAAAAAATCCCAGAAGTAAGTTGTACTAGTGCATGAAGTATATGACATGTACAGAGACTCAAAGCAATAAAACAAGTACCTGCAGATTAAAGGGTCATTGAACGATAAAAAATACGAGAAAACTCAAAAAGTTAAATGTTCATGTGAAGACTGAAACTAGAACTTATCTGGCATTACACTCAGCCACAAGGGCAATGGCAGCACCAATATGAATTTATGAAATTCTCACGATACCTGCACACTCCATACAAAAAGCGGCATGGGATGCCTATATTTGTACTTTTTCATAAATTTGGATTCTCACGACAGTAATAGGTTTTAAATGTCATCGAAAAACTAAAAGATAGACGTTGCATTTAGGGAAATCCATACTGTCTTTTGTGGCCTCTACAGACTGAAACAGTGTCCGAGAAGAAAACAAAATTTAAATAATTGGGAAAAATACCCATTCTTTCTATGCCTAATTCAGTTACATATGAATTTCAAAAACTACTTTTCCACTATTAGCAATGAATAGCAATGAATGTAGGCCAAGAAAAATAGCTGATAATTTCAACAATATGTTTCAACCGAAAAATATCAACATTTTGGCAGCTCATGTTAAATTAGGTACCAGACGCTGTATGACCACCTTCTGTACCTCCTTCACAGAAGAGTGTTTATGTTGATACAATTTTGGCACCCGATTCCCATCTCCTAGACAATAGTGCCAGTGGCGATTATAAACAGTTACTGGTCAATTCCCCGAACAGACAATATTAACGAGCCAGATTGTTTATCTCAAAAGACAGTGGCTGATAAAAATGCTCCAAGGCAAAACGACCATAAATTCTGTCTGGCTTTGATATATATTTACATTTCAGACAATTCCATGTCCAATTCCGCAGTCTTAGCTTATCTGGATCTATAGCTACGATCGATTTGTGGAAAAAAATGATTTTCGTAAATCAAACGATAAGCAAATAGATTGTAGCAAATTTGTTTATGATGGCTTATTCCATCTGCATTCAATATAGCAGGGGAAAAGAAACAATTTATTATGTCAGCACATCGGCATTTTGCCAAAAAATTGATTTTCTCACAGATGATTTTTGGCAGAAAAGTCAACATGGTAACTCGTAATCTCATTTGATATGATAGTCAAATATTTTGGTTGTCAATACAAACATGTTAATTGAGAGCTTCCACAAGTAAATCATATTAAGTTGCGCTCATTGATTGGTGAAATATCGTGCCAGATTTGGTAGCTCTCTTGCGGTTAACCAGGAAAGACACTGGCAATAAAAATCTCGAACATGCGTAAAATTATTGCACGAGAACAGCACGAGATCTCATCATAAATTTCTCTGTTATCTGCAAATGTACTATTTCGAAATTTTTTGATTGATTGATGGATTTATGTTTTACGCCACACTCAAGATTATTTCACTTACAGAACGTTGCATTGCCAGGTTTAGTGGGGGCAAAAAACATGTTCTATCCGGGGGGTTTTCTGAGAAGGGGGGGGGGGGAGGATGGGGGGGGGGGGTGATGAGTGTATAAAGTTCTTTTCTCGCTAGGTACATGCGGTCACATGACAAAGTGCGCCACAATTTTTGAAATTTAATTGAAGAGAATTACATGAAACGGACAAAATTTAAAATATAAATCATCAATCAATCAGTTATTTTGTTAAACCTATCAGGTTGGATAAGTACTGAGCCATCTTTACAGATCTAAAAAAGAAGTTCTACATGTCAGTCAGGCAAAAAATAAAAGCTAGAAAAAATAATCAAAAGGGGGGATTAAGGGGTGGGAAAGGGCATAGCCCAAGGGGGATATCTAACCATATGGGGCTAATTTTCCTGAGGATTTCGGGGATTTTTCCCTTGAGTCTAACATTTCCTTTCCTGTGCCATTCATTATAAAGGACTTAGAGCTACTGTCAAAGATAAAGATCGTGAACGGAGATCTCTAGAAAGCAAGACAATTGGTAATGGTAGCTACCATTCGATTCTCGTCCAAGCTCGGGTTTTCAGTATCAGTTATTTACTAATTCAGTTTGTTTTACACAAAGCTTGTTTATAATAAGGATTTTCTTTTAATTAATAGAAAGTTTTGCTATGAATTAAAACAAAATTTTGAAACTATCCACTTTTTTTTCTCAAGAAGAACAAGCTTATTTTAGTGTTAGTTTCGAAAATGTACATCAAAGTTAGTATAGCATTTTGAATTAACGTAAGCTTAAAATGAAGTCCAGTATATAGCAATTTTGTTAATTTTCGAACACTTCATCAGTTAGTTCACGAAAATGAGTGTGGATTTTCCTTATTCCAAAGTCAATCACGCCATCTTAAAGGGTTAAATTGTATATAGCCTTGATGTCCAGCAGACAAAGGGTTAACTGTAACAGTTCACCATCTGAGCAGGACGAGGACTCTGAATTAAGGCCACACAGCTGGACATCAACCAGGACAGGAAATAAAACTGGGCAATATTTGACCAACACATTAATCTGTTCATTACAGGGCTATTATATCAGCCACATTTCCACTGGACTTTCTATCCATCTTCCTATAGAGACCAAACTGGACATTTATTTTATATGAAGATGTCAATTATTATGGGGATTGTGTGATTAGGGATAAACATAAACCAGGTATACAACTATAGGAGGGCAGAAAATCATGTCAATTATAGGGGTTGTGTGATGTACAGTACACATAAACCAGGAATATAACTATAGGAGGGCAGAAAATTACATATTGGCCCCTCTGCTGGGGGGATTTAGAGCGAATATAATTCAAGCTCAATACAATTTATCACATTGAGTTGGGTAGTTAATTTTCCATTATTTATAGTACCTCGAGGTGGTTGGGGTGGGTAAACTCCTGAGTTAGACATGAATGTAAAGGCAACAAAAACCTCCAATATCACGACCAGTCCAAAGATACGTCGTGCTTAAATATTTTGAAAAATTGTCCCCAGTATTTGAAAGCATGGTTATGGAGTAATTTTTCGTAATTCAAAAGGCGACAAAATTGGATGATCGAAAACGAGGCAAAGTTGGTAATTTCGGACAAACAGTTTTTAAAGTAATGTACAATAATTTCAACCAAGCATTATAAAAATGATCATTAACAAGGCAGTGGATACGAGACTTGAATCATTCTCACTTGTTTTTTGATTTTTTCTCAAGTGATCTGCTCATTTTTGCCACTGATTTTACTTTCCGAACACAGCACAGTCAAATGGCTTAAATGTTTCACAGTTAATTTCTTTCTACTTCGAAAGACAGCTTGGGGTCGATCAATCAAATTGATGATTTCAAATACTGAAAGCAAGGCCTTCGTGGCTCAGTAGGTAGAGCGTTGGACGCTCAATCCGAACAGCCTTCCACCAATGGGTCGCGGGGTTCGAATCCCACTCAGTCCAAAAATTGGAAAATTTTCTGACTGGGTTGTTACTCGAACGACCTATGTGGGATGGTTGCCAGTTACCAGCGGAAGGTCGTGGGTTTCCTCCGGGCACAGAGCCCGGTTTTCTCTCACAATAAAACTGGCAACGCCGCCATATAAGTGAAATAATCTTGAGCGCGGCGTAAAACACCAAACAATCAATCAATCAAATACTGTAACAGACAGGGTTAACTGTCCCTAGGACCTAAAATTCTGTCTGCACATTAACTAAGAGAGGACATAAAATTTGACACTATTGTAATTTGTAAAAAAAAAATTAACAAATTTTAACAAAAAAATTGAGAGAAAATCAATTTCAAATTCTCAATTACAGCTGTAGCTGAAATTAATTTGATACAACTTCTTCATTAACTTTGAAAACCTGATGTGATTTTATCGAGATTAAAATCCACAGGGAAAAGTTTTATGTGATCATAAATTTGAAACATTACCCTAAGTCTTACGCTTTTGACTGCAATAAAATGCTAAATCAACACAATTTAAGAGAGTTCAATTTCCTAGATATTATCATGCTTTAAAATTCTATAAATGCTAGATCTCTAGATCAGAAATACATTTCAAATTAAATTTTCCGAGAAAGATGGTGAATTCCACCTCTGCCAAAATAATTATCATCAAATGATGTATTTGAAAGAGTTGCCAGGTACTTGCCAATGGTCGGGTTTCCTCCGGGCAAAGAGCCTGTTTCCTCCCCAACTCAACTTGGCAACGCCACCATCGAAGTGAAATATTCTCGAGTGTGACATAAAACATAAATCAATCAATCAAATCAACTTGTATGACGGCATGTTGTCTTAATTTCTAAAATTTAACTTTCTGGTTTTGAAGGAAAAGCGTTTTCAGACACATTTGATGCTGTTGGGTTCAAACCACGATGAAACCAGATTCTTTGCTGATAAGAAATTGACGACCTTCTGTTGGTACCAGTAACAAACCCCTCCCATCCATGGATTGATGGACGTCGTACACTGCATTCACAATTACTGACCTTCAATCGTAGCATTTTGTGAAATTTTATTGTTGAACTGAGTGTGATTGGAACCTGGGGTATGTAGTTGAAAGGCGGGTGTTGAAGTTACCCACAGAGGTAGGTTGATTGATTGTTTGGTGTTTTACGCCGCGCTCAAGATTATTTCACTTATATGACGGTGTTGACAGTTTTACTGTGGGACGGAAACCGGGCTCTATGCTCGGAGGAAACCCACGACCTTCCGTTGGTAACTGGCAACCCAAATAGATAGGGGATGTGTGTTTGGGCAAGGGAATTATGCCTCTTAGTGTCAGAATTACCATAGCTGGTTGACAATCGCTTATACGCATGCAGACGTTAGCGGTGAGCAAACACTGGAAGGTTATTTGGGCAAAGCAAATGTCTCAAATATTTTTTTTTCAGGTTATCAACTTGACGTAGTGTCCGACTTCAGATAGCTGGCTGACTATTATGGCCAATGAAAAAACTTCATTGTTTCTCAGATACAAAAGTTGGCCTAGAATCATTGTTTCACCAATGTGGTCCTTTTGAGTTTCCTCCACTGGCCATTTAAGCCGCTGGCGTAGAGAAATGGACAATACCAACTCTAGTCAGACTGTCTGTTTCTTTCTTGTATTCTCTGTTTTACTGTTTCAATGTTGCTTATCTAGAGTATTGGCCCAAAGTTAAGGCAATGCATTGTACCAATGCTAGTCATCATGTCAGATTCTTTTATCCATTAACAACTTCACATGGGTCGGTCGTGACTTTTCTAAAGAGCCCAAATAAAAGTTGAAAACCACCCCGGCAGACAAGTTGAGCAGCAAATAAAGCTACGAGTCTTTCATATTGGTATCACGTTTTCCTAAAACAAACATCGTTCACCGCACTTGCAACACGTCGTCACAAGCCTGTGAAAAGGTTAGGTTGTATGGGGTTAAGACAGTTGACGGCAAAACATGGAAAATTTTTGATCCCAATCCAAATAAAGTATGGTCAACTTGTTTAGGAGTACAGACAGAAAAATCTACAACGGAACAAATTCACAAAGGAAATATGACATCTATCTTTTGACGTTTAACATTTTGACGTGGACACGCTTGATTTTCACACATTTTCATGATGATGTTGCCATGGTTACTGACATGAAAGCTGTCCATTTCATCACTTGTTTTCGCCTTCCCGCTGAATAAACCCGGGACTCCAGACGGTCATATATTTCTATTGGCTACAAATGAAATTACTTTGTGACAGCTACGTCTGCAAGAATAATGTCGACATGCCAAGATAAATAATCTGGTTCGACAAATTCGGAAATAACACAACCCGTCACAAAATTTCTTCCTCAAAGACAGGTTGATTTTTAAAAATCAAAATCTGAAAAAGTCTTTTAAGCAAAGCCACAGCATTTAATAATTTGAAAATAAACGAACACTTGCATCCCTTAAATCTATAAGATACTAAAACAAAAATGCAAAAATATGAGTTAATGGATATCTCTTTCACTTTTTAGTATTTGCAACAAAATGTTGAAGTATGGTTTAGCAACAAAGCTACATGCAATGTATAATCCCTTGACCAATCAAAACAGTTGTTTTAGCACATACCAATGACCTGTTTATTACAACAATTTATGATTGGGTAAAACAGTCAAAATGACTGTTCGCATACGGTTACACCCTTTTAACACAAGTAAAAACTTGTTTCCATGGTTATTTTAGTGAAAAAGATTTTCCTTGTGCCCGTGTGTTTTAGTCCAGTTTATATATGAAGTGATAGGCAAATAGTGGATGGTTATTTGTCCAATGAAAATACTTCATTGTTTCTCAGATACAAAAGTTGGCCGAGAATCATTGTTTCCCCGATGTGGTCCTTTCAAGCTTTCTCCACTGGTCACTTAAACTGCTGGCGTAGAGAAATGGACAATACCAACTCTAGTCAGACTGTCTGTTTCTTTCTTGTTTTCTCTGTTTCACTGTTTCAATGTTGCTTATCTAGAGTATTGGCCCAAAGTAAAGGCAATGTATTGTACCAATGCTAGTCAGCATGTCAGACTCTTTTATCCCTTAACAACTTCACATGGGTCGGTCGTGACTTTTGTAAAGAGCCCAAATAAAAGCTGAAAATATCCCCGGCAGATAGGTTGAGCAGCAAATAAAGCTACGAGTCTTTCATATTGGTATCACGTTTTCCTAAAGCAAACATCGTTCACCGCACTTGCAACACGTCGTCACAAGCCTGTGAAAAGGTTAGGTTGTAGGGGTTAAGACAGTTGACGGCAAAACATGGACAATTTTTGATCCCAATCCAAATAAAGTATGGTAAACTTTTCAGGAGTACAGACAGAAAAATCTACAACGGAACAAATTCACAAAGGAAATATGACATCTATCTTTTGACGTTTAATATTTTGACGTGGACACGCTTGATTTTCACACATTTTCATGATGACGTTGCCATGGTTATTGACAAGAAAGATGTCCATTTCATCACTTGTTTTTGACTCCCCGCTGAGTTTTAGTATTTTGAACAAAATGCTGATGTATTGTTTATAGCAACAAAGCTACATACAATGTATAATTCCTTGACCAATCAAAACAGTTGTTTTAGAACATATCAAACAAGTGTTTATTACATCAACCTATGACTGGTATAAAGGTCTAAAACCAAAAGACTGTAGACATACCAACTTTTTAACACAATTAGAAACTTGTCTACATGGTTATTTTAGTGAAAAAGATTGTCCTTGTGCCCGTGTGTTTTAGTCCAGTTTATATATGAAGTGATAGTCAAATAGTGGATGATTATTTGTCCAATGAAAATACTTCATTGTTTCTCAGATACAAAAGTTGGCCGAGAATCATTGTTTCACCGATGTGGTCCTTTCAAGTTTTTTCCACTGGGCATTTAAACTGCTGGCGTAGAGAAATGGACAATACCAACTCTAGTCAGACTGTCTGTTTCTTTCTTGTATTCTCCGTTTCACTGTTTCAACGTTGCTTATCTAGAGTATTGGCCCAAAGTAAAGGCAATGCATTGTACCAATGCTAGTCAGCATGTCAGACTCTTTTATCCATTAACAACTTCACATGGGTCAACCGTGACTTTTCTAAAGAGCCCAAATAAAAGTTGAAAATATCCCCGGCAGACAAGTTGAGCAGCAAATAAAGCTACGAGTATTTCATATTGGTATCACGTTTTCCTAAAGCAAACATCGTTCACCGCACTTGCAACACGTCGTCACAAGCCTGTGAAAAGGTTAGGTTGTAGGGGTTAAGACAGTTGACGGCAAAACATGGAAAAATGTTTGATCCCAATCCAAATAAAGAATGGTAAACTTTTCAGGAGTACAGACAGAAAAATCTACAACGGAACAAATTCACAAAGGAAAAAAGACATCTATCTTTTGACGTTTAATATTTTGACGTGGACACGCTTGATTTTCACACATTTTCATTATGATGTTGCCATGGTTATTGACAAGAAAGTTGTCCATTTCATAACTTGTTTTCGCCTCCCCGCTGAGTACACGCAGGGCTCCAGACGGTCATATATTTATATTGGCTACAAATAAAATTACTTTATGACAGCCAGGTCTGCAAGAATTGTGTCGACATGCCAAGATAAATAATCTGGTTCGACGAATTCGGAAATAACACGACCGGTCACAAAATTTCTTCCTCAAAGACAACTTGATTTTTAAAAATCAAAATCTAAAAAAGGCTTTAAAGCAAAGCCACAGAAGTTTATATTTAGAAAATGAACGGACACTAAAACTAATCAAAAACTTAAACAAAAACATTCAGTTAATGGGTACCTCTTTCGCTTTTTAGTATTTGCAACAAAATGTTGAAGTATAGTTTAGCAACAAAGCTACATGCAATGTATAATCTCTTGACCAATCAAAACAGTTGTTTTATCAAATATCAATGACCTGTTTATCACAACAATTTATGATTGGGTAAAACGGTCAAAATGACTGTTGACATACGGTTACACCCTTTTAACACAAGTAAAAACTTGTCTCCATGGTTTGTTGTGAAAAAGATTTTCCTTGTGCCCGTGTGTTTTAGTCCAGTTTATATATGAAGTGATAGGCAAATAGTGGATGGTTATTTGTCCAATGAAAATACTTCATTGTTTCTCAGATACAAAAGTTGGCCGAGAATCATTGTTTCACCGATGTGGTCCTTTTGCTTTTTCTCCACTGGCAATTTAAACTGCTGGCGTAGAGAAATGGACAATACCAACTCTAGTCAGACTGTCTGTTTCTTTCTTGTATTCTCTGTTTTACTGTTTCAATGTTGCTTATCTAGAGTATTGGCCCAAAGTAAAGGCAATGCATTGTACCAATGCTAGTCAGCATGTCAGACTCTTTTATCCATTAACAACTTCACATGGGTCGACCGTGACTTTTGTAAAGAACCCAAATAAAAGCTGAAAATATCCCCGGCAGACAAGTTGAGCAACAAATAAAGCTACGAGTCTTTCATATTGGTATCAAGTTTTCCTAAAGCAAACATCATTCACCGCACTTGCAACACGTCGTCACAAGCCTGTGAAAAGGTTAGGTCGTATGGGGTTAAGACAGTTGATGGCAAAACATGGAAAATTTTTGATCCCAATTCAAATAAAGTATGGTCAACTTGTTTAGGATTACAAACAGAAAAATCTACAACGGAACAAATTCACAAAGGAAATATGACATCTATCTTTTGACGTTTAACATTTTGACGTGGACACGCTTGATTTTCACACATTTTCATGATGATGTTGCCATGGTTACTGACATGAAAGCTGTCCATTTCATCACTTGTTTTCGCCTTCCCGCTGAATAAACCCGGGACTCCAGACGGTCATATATTTCTATTGGCTACAAATGAAATTACTTTTTGACAGCTACGTCTGCAAGAATCATGTCGACATGCCAAGATAAATAATCTGGTTCGACGAATTCGGACACTAAAACTAATCAAAAACTTAAACAAAAACTCTTTCGCTTTTAGTATTTGCAACAAAATGTTGAAGTGTGGTTTAGCAACAAATCTACTGCAATGTATAATCCCTTGACCAATCAAAACAGTTGTTTTAGCACATATCAATGACCTGTTTATCACAACAATTTATGATTGGGTAAAACAGACAAAATGACCGTTGACATACGGTTACACCCTTTTAACACAAGTAAAAACTTGTCTCCATGGTTATTTCAGTGAAAAAGATTTTCCCTGTGTCGGTGTGTTTAAGTCCAGTTTATATATGAAGTGATAGGCAAATAGTGGATGGTTATTTGTCCAATGAAAATACTTCATTGTTTCTCAGATACAAAAGTTGGCCGAGAATCATTGTTTCACCAATGTGGTCCTTTTGAGTTTTCTCCACTGGCCATTTAAACTGCTGGCGTAGAGAAATGGACAATACCAACTCTAGTCAGACTGTCTGTTTCTTTCTTGTATTCTCTGTTTTACTGTTTCAATGTTGCTTATCTAGAGTATTGGCCCAAAGTAAAGGCAATGTATTGTACCAATGCTAGTCAGCATGTCAGACTCTTTTATCCATTAACAACTTCACATGGGTCAACCGTGACTTTTCTAAAGAGCCCAAATAAAAGCTGAAAATATCCCCGGCAGACTAGTTGAGCAGCAAATAAAGCTACAAGTCTTTCATATTGGTATTAAGTTTTCCTAAAGCAAACACCGTTCACCACACTTGCAACACGTCGTCACAAGCCTGTGAAAAGGTTAGGTTGTATGGGGTTAAGACAGTTGATGGCAAAACATGGAAAATTTTTGATCCCAATCCAAATAAAGTATGGTCAACTTTTCAGGAGTACAGACAGAAAAATCTACAACGGAACAAATTCACAAAGGAAATATGACATCTATCTTCTGACGTTTAATATTTTGATGTGGACACGCTTGATTTTCACACATTTTCATGATGATGTTGCCATGGTTATTCACAAGAAAGCTGTCCATTTCATCACTTGTTTTCGCCTCCCCGCTGAGTACACGCAGGACTCCAGACGGTCATATATTTCTTTGTGACAGCCATGTTAGAGAGAATCAGTGTAGACTTACCAAAACAAATAACGGGGAAGCTGACTTCTTACTAAAATACAAACTGTTCCCAAACATGTTCTTCTAAAATGAAAGGATTTTATGATGCTTGTTGGGGCAAAAGTCTCTACTGATAAATGTCATGCAGGTTCGGAAAATTCTGGTAGAGTAAATGTTTAGTTGGGCAAATTCTGGTTGAACAAACATTCAGTTGGGCAAATGCCTGGTAGAACAAATTTTCAGTTGGGCAAATGTCTGGTAGAACAAATTTTCAGTTGGGCAAATGTCTGGTAGAACAAATATTCAGCTGGGCAAATTCTGGTTAAACAAACATTCAGTTAGGCTAATGTCTGGTAACACACATTTTGAGTTGGGCAAATGTCGTAGAACAACTATTCAACTGGGCAAATGTCTTGTAGAGCAAATTTTCAGTTGGGCAAATTCTGGTTAAACAAACATTTAGTTGGGCAAATGTCTGGTAGAAAAAATTTTCAGTTGGGTAAATGTCTGGTAGAACAAATTTTCAGTTGGGCAAATGTCTGGTAGAACAAATTTTCAGTTGGGCAAATGTCTGGTAGAAACAAATTTTCAGTTGGGCAAATGTCTGATAGGGCAAATGTCTGGTAGAGCAAATTTTCAGTTGGGCAAATGTCTGGTAGAGCAAATTTTCAGTTGGGCAAATGTCTGGTAGAACAAATTTTCAGTGGGGCAAATGTCTGGTAGAGCAAATTTTCAGTTGGGCAAATGTCTGGTAGAGCAAATTTTCAGTTGGGCAAATGTCTGGTAGAGCAAATGTTTAGGTGAGAAAGCATCAGCTGGATGCAAGTCTTGTAGGAGAAATGTTCGGTTGGGCAAATGTTCCGTTGGGCATACATGTGTATATCTGCTGGGCAAATGTTCGGTTGGGCAAATGATGTGTGGTGCATATGTCTTGTGGACAAATTTAGAGGGCCAAATGTCTAGCAATAGAGTTACACATACATGAAGAGCATCGAAACAAAATTATCCTCGCTTTATACAACATGTGGATAAATCAGTGGCCTCTGGGAATTTTAAGATTACGTACATGTACATAAATGCTATGGGTATGTTCTGACAATAAGCAGACAAAGCCTCAAAGCCCTAACAATCCCTGGCAATTACTCTAAGAATAAGTTACAGACACATCTGAGTTTTTCCCTTGTTTATTCTAAGGTCAGACTAGAAGTCTAATTTTGTTTGGTTAACCCCTTGTTATTTGTGTAAGTTGTCGTTGTTGTTTGTGTAAGTCAGGCCTCTTGTTAGTGCTACAGGTAATTGTTTATGTTATTTTATGTGTTAAATGGTATTAGGGTTCAAAGTTTATCCCTGTACTTTGTAATCAATTGTTTTGCTAAATCCCTGGTTCTTCAACATATACAAAACCAACAAGTTTTTACACAAAAAATGAACATTGTGTAAAATTGACACTTTGCACATTATTAACCTTATTATGAGAACTCCTGATTTTTTTTGGATTTTTTTTTTGGGGGGGGGGGGGGGTTTAATCCACAATGGATACAAAATTGATATTGGATTTGCAATAAAGTATGTCAAGGTTCTATGATATTGGACTCTGGGAATTGGTGACAAATATTTGTTAACTAGCTTGATATAAAAATCGATTCAAAACTTTAAATTTAAAGTTAAAATTAAATTTCAGATAACCTTTAAGTCTTCTATATTTTAAGTCTTCTATATTTTAAGTCTTCTATATTTTAAGTCTTCTATATTTTAAGTCTAAATTAACTCTTATTTGGTTTTTGTGCAAGTATTTATGTGTATTTGCCGGATATCTATTGTTATAACAGCCCCATCCCTCTCTCCATCCATACCAAGATGTGTACAATATACATGTCGCTAAATGAAAATCCATATTGGACTCGTACATGGGCAACTTTAATTATCCAATATACACTAATACACAGAATTATTTTTCTGGACGTAACATAATGCAATATCTTCATGGCCAGAATCCCAACGTCAGCATTATTGGAAATCGTCAAAAAATACCGTTCTTGATTAGTCCCTTTGCCATGTGACTACATTTTCAAAAACGTATAATTTCTAAAATGTACATTGAATCAGTGATATATATCGTTAATTTTAATCAGTCAATTTATGATGTATAGAGAAAATAAAAAAATATTAACATATGAGACAAGAAGATTTTCCCTGTCTGCATGTGTTTTAGTGTTCACAAATATTAACATTTCTAGAAAAAATTCCTGTCAGCCAAACTAAGTAACTTCATTAAAGATGGGGTCTATCGTCCGTTTAATTATTCAAATATGCTAATCCGTTAATGTCAAGATCTTCTTGGCATTCATAAAACGTTGGAGTAAAGAGGATTTTGCGAGATCAAAACAATACCCTCGAGCGAAGCCACAGAGAATATTTTTCTTGTCAAAATCGTAAAGGCGTAAGTAGATTTGGCATGTCAGAGCCCCGATGGATATGGAGAGATATAGAGGAGCACTTGTCAAACTTTTCTCGTTCTCTAAAGAATACGAGGATGTTTAGAGTCGGCAGGGATAGAATCCACGGAGAATCAATGCCTGTCAGTCGGACACAAAAACGCTGTCAAAACAGTGACTACGAGTTATACAGCATCATAAAACTAGATTGATTTCGGAATTCTGGCCTTCGTATAACTGGATGTCAAATGACCGCCTGAACTCAGAAATCTTGTCGAAGAATTCCGTCCAACTGTAGCCTAAATTACCATTTCATATCAGCTCAACGAAATGGTAGACTAAATTACCATTTCAAATCCGGTAATTGAATTAAGGCTAATAAAGCATGTTTAATACAAACTGTATAAAATATGGAAATAGAGGAATGGGAGCTGGAAAACTCAAATTTTTGTTAGCTTTTTGAGCACGGTTGGTCGGTTGATTGATGTTTTACGCGTCACTCAAGATTATTTCACTTATATGGCGGCATTTGACAGGTTTAGTGGGAGAGGAAACCGGGCTCATTGCCCTGATGGAAACCGGGCTCATTGCCCGGATGGAAACCCCCGACCTTCGGCAAGTACCTGGCAACACTTCCACATACACTGTATGGTGACCAAATTGAGCCTTTTGAATATGAATGTAAAAAATAGCTCAGCCTGAATATACAATTATTATTGGTAGACTCCGAGATAGGCTTCATGGCCCAAATAACCTAATTCCAATCTGTAAAATTTTATAAAATTCCTTTGAAAGAGCTTTTAATTTAAAGTGGAATGAGCTTCCAATAGAGGGACAATCTTGACGGAACACAATAGGGAGCGAGAGTATCGTGAGAATTCCACAAACTTCCTGTAACCGGCGCTGCCATTACGCATGTAGCATGCCTTTTTCGATAGAATGTTTGATTCTGATGTTTTTGAACAAAATTTGTCAATTGATGTGACACGTCATCAAAAAATGTCATCTGTCACCAGATATCGTTAAATCTCTCAGGAAACTCCTAGACCCATTAGCTAATTGGTCGTACAAAATAACAGCTTTCCTAATCTTGTAGATAATGATGTATATTAAGGTAGTTTTATAAGCAGCAAAAACCATATGATAAACCTATCTGACTCGTATTCTCAAATTCCGTCCATTAATGGCACAAATCTTCGGTTTGTACAGGTCACTGGCTTTGTAGATATTTGTTATTTCATTGCTAAATCTTTGGTTTACCAAGATTCCTCACGCTGCCTTCAGTTTCTCTTGAAAATCAGAATTTAGGAAAAAAACAAATTTTGGCATCTCATCCCACTACAAAATATAGCCATGCTGCAGGAAAGGTTCAGATGAAAAATTATTTAATTCTACGAAAGTGAATGAAAAAAAAAAACCCAATTTAATCCGACAAGTCAGGAGAACAGTTGTCCTTTGCAGAAAGTTCTCACAGAAATACAACAGTAAATCCGGAAACCTGGCTTCAGGCGGAGAACCGAAAACAATTTTGAGCCAATGACAGGAACTGCCGGAGGGCGGCCATAGTTGACCTTCAAATCCATACACAGCTCAAGGTCATGTAAAAATCTGCTAAAGGTTAAGTAATCTTTCGCTTTTTTTCATGTTCCTGGTATTTCACTAATGGAAGAAAAAAAGCGTACAAATTTCATCAGAAGACATTTGATAGATTTGATGTCACCCAGCTATAGATTTGTACCAATTTAATTAGCCGTTTGCAGTAACGGTGTATTTAAGAGTGTCAAAGTTGAAACATACTTAAACTTTTCGAAGAACCTTATTTTGTAATTAAGAAATTCATTCTATTTATTTTGTAATTAAGAAATTCATTCTATTTGTTTTGTAATCAAAACTTGTTTACTTCTTAAAAAGCAGTTAAAAATACCAACAACAAAAATTTTAAATATTTATGATTTTAAAGATATACATGTAATACAGATTTTAAAACAAATAATATGTAACAATTCACATTATATCTCAGATTTTTTTCTGACAGAAAATAAAGATTTAAAAAAAGAAGCCCAAGCGAAAAAGACTTTTACCTTGAGCAAAAGTAATGTTAATCTCTCAAATGCATTGGTAATTTGATTTGTAGCCAATCAAGTTGAAAGCGACAACTTTGTTATCAAGCTTAAATTTGACGATTGGATAAATTCTCAAGAACACAGCTAGAGATTCCTTTACGCTAACGCAATCTCCATATTCATTTGTCGTATGATGGATGTTTAGATGTGAAGAGGTCGAATACAGAAGGCAGGCGCATGTCGAGCTATTTGACAAATTTACGGTAGACCACCAATTACAATAGACAAATTTTCGACAAATTGAAATTTTGAATGGAGTAAAATACCTGAATTCATATAAATAACCTTAAAGTGAGCTGCCAAAATTCACACTTTTTTCATAATTTCTGGAAATTTCATGGAAAAACTTAATGATTGGCGTTGGAATGAGGAAAATCCATACAGTAATATTGTGGCCTATATGAACCGAAAGTGTTCGAAAGTAAACAAAATTCAAATAACCGGGACGACCATTCATTCATTCTAAGCCAAGGTTAGTTCAAAACAACACTTTATCGTACATTCTCGAGACTAGAAGCACTAAAAAGCTTCTAAATTATACATCTTGAGAAAAATAGCTGATAATTTCAACATTCTGTTTCAACATCAAAATATCAACATTTTGGCAGCTTATGCCGCTTTAAAGTGGCATGAGCTGCCAAAATGGTGAGATACCAAAGTAACATTATTTTTGACACTTTTTGACAAAATGACCAACGATTACCTTATACCATGTCATCAACATTTTCACAATATTTGGCAGTTTCTGCAACTGTAATTGTGCTATTTTCTTATGAGTTAGATTATACATGTACAATTAATTTGATAGTTGAATATTTTTGGCAGTGTTGACTATTTGTTTTAGTGATTCAGTGATTCAAGGTATTGTTGCACGTTTGTTTGCTGATGGTATGATAAAATTTTTGTATAACTGCTTTATGTTAAGTCATTGAGAACACCATCCATCTAGACGGAGGTGTGTACAATATGCACGTCACTCAATCTTTCGAGAAATGAGTTGGAAACTGTCAAAAGGTGGCCAAGATTGAATTTCCCCCATAATACACTCTGATTAATTTGACAGGGAAACTTTGTCTGAGACGTACTCAAGCGTTCCACGATATTTCCCGAGAGAATAAAATCAAGGTGCTCACCGAGGATAAGACGGACAATCAGGGCAAGTGGCCATTCTCGATGTTATGACGCTATTTCCCACTCCCCTCCCAAACTACATGGTCAGCTTTTATTAGGGAACAAAGTTGGGATAATCTGATTTGGTCGCTAATGCCCGTTATCTGAACTAAGATTGTATTCAACGTCTGAGAACATTCCCCTAGAGCATGCTGGGAAATCAGGTTAGAGCGGGTCAAAAGCTTTTCACGGAAAAGATCAGTCAACATTCTTCAGCAAGGTTGTCGCAAAATTGGATATTAACATTACAAGTTATTCGCTATATTTTCAATCACGAACAAATTTTAAGAATCTGAGTTTCAAAAATTTACAAATTACATTCAAGACATTTTCAAAAAACTTGAAAAGCAAATTATTAAGATTTTAGAATATGTTAGGTAACAACACTAAGCTTTTCGTTTCAAAATTCAAATCACAATCAAAGTTCTGCTTGTTTTTGGCAACAACAAAAATGCCAACAGAAAGACAAATTAAAAAATTTTATGCTGAAAGTTTCAGCAAAAGGAAAAAAAAAACATTTTTGACTGGAGTTAGATTAGATATAAGACCAAAATCATAACTTCAAGAAACGTTCGAGAAAGTGCATATTATGTGCCTCTTAATAAAAATGTCGAAAAAATTAATTCTGTTTCAATGAAATTTTCACAATAATTACCGCTGAGCCTGATGACGTCACACAGATTTACACAGAGCTTTCTGGGTAAAATGTACCTCAGTTCGCCATTTTGTTAACCAGTACTTATGAAGTTATAGCAAGACGTCACTTCCTTGGAAAACATTGATGACATAACGTATTTAAAAGTTGATACTGATAGAGTTATGAAAACAATATGTTGTATACCGAACTGCACAACAGATAAGCGTCGTCGAAAGATCTGGCACCTCTTCTTGATACAGTATTATTTTTTCCGCCCATTTTGTAAAATTATGTGAATATCCCTCAATTTCTAGAAATGCTTTGCGCTTAATTTCCAAGTGTCGTCATCAAGCAATCGATCAATTGGCAGCTCATGCCACTACAGGTTTCCATATGTTCATTTATTAAACAACCTCTTTATCCCTGATGATGGTTTATCAAATCGAAATATATTGAAAACTAAAGTGGCATGAGCTGCCAAATATAAGGGAAATTTTGTTGAAACAAAATTAGCTAATTGTTTGACATTTGTTATAAAAAGTACAAAATTAAGAAGTTTCGGTGAGGTAGTTTTTCTGAGCAACAAAGACCCTTTAATGCACTCAATACATCCAGGCTATTTAAATTTTGTCCGTTATTTGCACACATTTCTTTTTGGTGCAGGTTGGTGGCTTTACCAATATTTTCTATTTCAGCCTCAATCATGTAGATTTTTGTGGTTCTTTAAACACACAACTTTTCTTGACAAACAGAATTTATGAAAAAAGTTTGGCAGCTTATGCCACTTTAAACATGCCTTGCTAGTAGTTTCTCGGACTAACATGTACGACATGGTCTATTTGATCAAACTTGATCAAATTTGATCCGTTCGGTGCTTTAATCCCACCAATGCCTTACAAAATTATCATGTAAACAGGTACACATTCGTTTATTGGTGAATAAAGATCAATCAAAAAAAATTAAGTGAACCCGTAGCAGAATAGATCGTCTCTATAAACGTGTTTTGTGATGTACTATGTCCAACTTCCGACCAAACAGTAGGCAATTTCTAAGGCCTGAATGTGTTATTCCAGTAAACTGGATCTATCAGGGCTAGATGTTATCTCTCAAGTAATACATATATAACGTTACCGTACCTGAACGCACAACTAGCCTTCCAACACCTATCCTAACAAAGGCAACCTTTATAGCTCGCAATACGATACCATTCATGTATAAGGAATCAATTGGGGTTCCCAGTAAAGCATCAGAAAAATTAGAGTAGAAACAGAGGATGAAATATGAGAATGTCGTACTACATAAAAATACACTGGAGAGAGGATGAAAATATTTCTTTCTGGTACTATTAGATGAGTTTAGTTAGATAAAGGTGTTTATGTGATAACAGAACATCAAAGCTTTTTGATAGATTGGTTGATATTTAACATGGAGCCCGATCCCCAACCCCAAAAAAGAAAAAAAATCCAATAGCAATGGCTACCATTTTCAACATACATGTAAGGCAGTTGACTGATTGGTTTATGTTTTATGCCACACCCAGTATTATTTCACTTCCATGTATATGACACTGTTGCCAGGTTTATTGGGGAACGAAACCGTGCCATACCCCTCCCCCTCCCAAGTAAAACCAACATTCCAATAGTAACTGGCTACCATTTCCTATATAGAGCAGTTTACAGATTAATTGATTGATATCATACTCAAGATTATATCACAAATATGGCATCAAATCAGGCTTTGAGGGAGAGGAAACCGGGCTCAAAAGAAGCCCCGATTTATTTTCAAGAACAAGGCATAGATTCCACAGATTGGCTAATCTATTACAGATATAAAAATGTAGTCCGGAAGTTTTTTCAAATTTTTCTCTGAAGGGATGGAGTCTATGTCTGAATATTCCGAAATGACCATATACATATTTTTCTTTTGTTTCGGAGGGAGGGGAAGCTAGAATGCAACAAGGGTTTAACCCAACAATCTTTTAATGTTTCAAAATACTGTTGGATTAAGTATGTTTTGAATCGAAAGTTTACAAACTTTTTCCAAGTCAAACTTTTAAACCTTGAAGTTAAAACAAAACGATGATAAATTGATGCAATTTGATGTTCAGTATTGTGACATATGTTTTTCTGACACCAGTCAATCAATCATTCACGCGAGGTGACAGATATTCAAGGATTACCAGTAATCTGATCAACTTTAAAGCACAGGTCACGTTGTAAGAAGATCAAAGCCACCTGGTAAAGGGATCGAATGTCCAGCATATCAAAAGATACTTTGGTTCTGAGCAACCATAACGAGATAAGGTCGTCAAAAAAGTCAGGTAGAAAAACGTATATTTTGACAAGAGACACTTTTGAAACGTAAAACCTGAATGCATCGTTGTTTACGAAAACGGTAAGGTCAGACTGTGATGTCATACAGGTCAAGTATACAGTCAAAATAAAAGGTCAAAGTTTATGCAAAATCCACATTGTGGGATATATGTTGTTTACTTATGTTCTATGTATTTTTTTTAATATTAGAAATACATATATATTTTACTAATGATAAAAATGATCTTTTTTATCATTAGTATGGAACCCACGTTTAAAGAGAGTTTCAAACATTTCTTATATATATTTTAGTTAAAAAGATTTTCCCTTTTCCCCTGTGTTTTACAGAAATAAATGTAATATAATAAATGTAATATATATACTTTAAATATGTAGATATTGTGACATTTATATTGATTTGGGTTTGTTTTTTTCATGTTGTTGGGTTTTTTATTATTATTTTTACCTTTATTTATCTCTAGTTTATAGAAACATTGGTTGATTGATTGATTGATTGATTATCAATTTGACACATTACACATGGGGTGCGTGAGAAACTATCCCTCTACAAAATGAACCCCTCAAAACAGCTGTCAAACAATGTGATGGATTGATGATTTACAGTGCACTCAAGATTATTTCACTTACGGTAAGATCTCCGCTAATTCAAGGACCAGTGATGTGAAAATAACGAATTATTACATTGCTATTTGCCACATTTGGTCTATAAAAACAACAACAGCGATCGGTCAATAGGATTATCTGATCGCTCACTCCAGGAGGTAAGACTCTCAACGAAAAAAGTTGAATTTTAAGTGTACTTTTGTTAATGTTTTTCTGGCCCTTGAATTTTTTAGAGTACTTGAATTAGCGGAGATCTTACCGTATATGGCGGCCTTGCCAGGTTTGTGGGGAGGAATAAATCCCCGAACTTTGGAGAGTACCTGGCAACTCTCCCACATACAGCGACCAAGTGAAAAATCCACTCGGATGTTTTTCAATTTTTATTTGGCCTGAGTGTGATTCAAACCCATGCTGCATCAATGGAAGGTATGTGTGGGACTGAGGGATGATCACTCTAACCCACTGGACCACAGAGGCCCCAAACAAAGCGACAGTTCATATATTAATTTGTACTGTTTAACTATAAATGCACCTTACTCAAGATTATTTTACATCAGTGAAGGGGGGGGGGGAGCACCCCATGCCCCCAGAGGCAAAGAAAACGGACCCTTTCCCATTTGAAATATATGTGTGAATCAGCAGACTGCACTCAGTTTCGTAGTTTTCAAGGGAAATCAACTTGTAAACCTTGACATGTAAGCATATGATGTGGCTAACATGGTCTAGGTGGGGATTTGGCTAGGTATTATGACTGCCCTTTAGAACCCTGCTCTATTGTAACTAAAATTTTAATCTCCCATGCCTTCTTAGTGTCAACCATCATTGTATTCTGTTTTTCTATATAAATGCACACTGTCTTTTGATGTACTCATAATTCTCCTGACGATGACTTAATTAAAGTCGAAATATTGAGATTACACCATGAATATTTTCGGAGTTTCCTTACTACTTTATTATGTTAAGTTGTTCAGTGGATCAAATAGATTCTGGTCTAGGTGTCTCCATTAGGGACTGCATGTGTACATTGTAAATACATTTATAAATATAGGCCTTGCTATTTTTTTCCAGTTACTTTTTTCCAGCACCCTTTACACAAACGAGTTATTAAAAATAAAGTTATATGTTTCAATTCAACAAGCCATTTGATGATCAGCCCTTAACAAAAATAATTTGTTTGAATGTCAATAACCGAAAATTCAAATAGTCACTTGTTGCCCCGAAACTTTTGCTGGGGTTACCCTTAAAAGGGTTGGGGTCATTTTACATACCTGTGTGCCTCAGATAATTCCCCACTTAACTCTATTTCACAGGTAATATACACCTTAATGGCAAAGTCAACAGCCTTTGATCTTTAGTAGGCCAGGTAGACAGGTTGAAATAAACACTCCACCAAATCCCCAAACGCCCTTTTCCCCCCAGTCTACAGAGGGCAAATGTTCCACTTCAAATCAATTAATCAAGAATTTAAATAAAACCAGACCCTCTCCTACAAATGAACTCAAGAAAACATATTTAGAAATAAGAAATGTTCATTCGTACTCTAGAATATCATAATCAAAAGTACAAAAACTTGAAAATGAAAATCTCCAAGGGGGTTAAAGGGGGGGGGGGGATGGTAACCCCAACTAACTGATTTATTGATACTGTTTCGATCATGATTGATGTTTTCCATTGCACTCAAAATTCATTTAAAGGGGCATGAGCTGTCAAAATGTTGATATTTTGACGTTAAAACAGAATGTTGAAATTATTGGCTATTTTTCTCAAGACGTATAATTCAGAGGCTTTGTGGTGCTTCTAGTTTCGAAAATGTACGATAAAGTATTGTTTTGAACTAACTTTGACTTAGAATGAATGGCCGTCCCGGTTATTTTAATTTTGTGTACTTTTCGAACACGTTTTCGGTTCGTACAGGTCACATACTGTATGGATTTTCTTCATTCCAACGCCAATCATTTAGTTTTTAGATGACCTACAAAGTCTCTTACTATCGTGACGATTAGAAGTTATGAAAAAAGTGTGAAATTTGGCAGCTCATGCCACTTTAAAAACTTGTATTTACGTGAATGGTCTGGTGGGGATTTAACAAATTAGTTGTTTTCGTCTAAATCAAATCAAATGTAATAACAATGAGCAATCATAAATCAAATAATTGATCAAATCAAAAGATGTTATCATGCAATTTTTAACAGATCTTAAACATGTACTGAACATTTAAAATAGCCTTGGGAATAAATCTGAAACAAAGAGCACCCCTCCCCCCCCCCCCCCCCCCCCCCATCCTCTGAAAATAAGATAAAATAAATGTTTCAAGATACAATTTTAAGAGCAAATTGTTCATGTTTCCTTTGCTTGGTACCAATGTCGGTATAGTACAAGATCAAGTCAAACATTTTCAAGAAGGTTTTCAAAGGTTTGTGCATGCATTTAGCAAAATGTGCAAGAAGTTGAAACATATAAACATTTCCTGAAAGCAAAAATTTACCTTTAAGCTTCTTTAAATTGCATATGCATATAAAAACTTCCTTAAATTGCATATGCATATAAAAACTTCCTTAAATTGCGTATGCATATAAAAACTTTCTTAATATATATAAAAACTTGCAATCATAACAAAATGAAAACTAATGTGCTGCAACAAAACTTAAACGTTTTGTTGCTTTTCTGTCTGGCATATCAAATTGAACATGTATTATACACCTTTCCCTTCTTTGGGAAAACAAAATAAATATTGAAGATATACATGTAGATATTGAAAACATAAAGAAACAATCTTGAACTGAAAAGAGATATCCCCCTTTTGAGTTCTGGCACGTAATTATACATTTTTCCCCAAATCGATAAAACAAAATTTTCCTTACCTTGAGGTGATGGGGTGGGAGGTTTAAAAGGTACACCTGAAAATAAACGAAAAAAATTAAATTAAAATGTTCATAATCCAAAATAGATATCTTCGGTAAAAGTTGCTTAAATATATTTTTATAGACACAAAAACACACGAGCACAGCGAAAATCTTGACTAAAATAACCAAAACTAGTTTCTAATTGTGTTAAAATAAGGTAGGCCTATATCATTTAGACCTTCATACCCAATTACAAGTTGTTGTAATAAACTAAAACCCATTGATACATGTATTTCATTACAGCACCTTGAAGACAGGCAGGAGTTTGGCATTAGTAATTTTCTCCTCTTTTTTTGCATATATTTATGAACACTAAAACACACAGACACAGGGAAAATCTTCTTGTCTAAAATAACCATGGAGACAAGTTTCTAATTGTGTTAAAAAAGAGGTACATGTATATCATTAATACCTTTATACCGAAGTGTGATGTAAAACAACCAACAAGTGTAACAAAAGCATTTCAATATTTAAATTTAGCAGGGAAAACTTATATGATTTTAATTTTAAAAATATTGACAATGCCGGAGTCATATCGCCGTAATGATGATGAGTAATTGGTGTTTTGCGCCACACTGTGGACTGTCTCAATTATATGGTGGAGCTGTCCGGAGAAACCTAACCTTTCGGGAGATCTGGCCGCAATCTAATTAGAGGCTTGAGTGAAAAAATAAACAAGACTAGGATTCAAACCTATTGACGGAACGGTTGTGTCGGACCTAAAAATCGGAGTAAAACGAAACCAAATTTGATCGAAAGCCGCAATGATAGACTACAGTAAGTTAGATGAGACGTTGCAATTAGACGAAGGTCCAGTGGGAAATATCTCTCAATTACGCACTGTCAAAATCATCACCTGTTATAGACCAGATAACACGGTCATATTACAAAACTCAATTCCCTAAAGAGTCTGCGTTAGTTTTCCGTTTTTGAATCGTAAAGCCGATAAAATTCTTATGATGTTCTATTTAACCATATTGAGCGTAACAATAAGGGTGATGTCAAATAAGTGTCTAATAAGTATGAGGTTAAATTTCAAAGTGAACAATAATAATAATATTAAACATTGTATTTCATTTTAGAGACAATATTAAAGTGGCATGAGCTGCCAAAATTCAAACTTTTTTCATAATTTCGAAAAACTAAATGATTGGCATTGGAATGAGGATAATCCATACAGTATGTGGCCTGTACAAACTGAAAACGTGTTCGAAAAGTAAACAAAATTTACATGTAAATAACCGGGACGACCATTCATTCATTCTAAGCCAAAGTTAGTTCCAAACAATACTTTATCGTATATTTTCGAGACAAGAAGCACTAAAAAGCTTCTGAATTTTACGTCTTGAGAAATATAGCCAATAATTTCAACATTCTGTTTTAAAAAATATCAACATTTGGGCAGCTCATGCCACTTTAACAAATTATGTTTAGAATTGACAGAGTTTAAATGAGTTGATGTCATAGAAATTAATAAATTCACAAAGAAAATAAAAACAATATTTTTCCCTCTTAAAGCATATATATAAGTGTAAAAAATCTACGCATGTAGGTCTTGAAGAAAGGTTTTGTTAAAAATACGACTTTATTGTGAGACGAAACTGCCTTCAAGGCTACTAAAAAACCCAAAACTTTACATTTAAGTGTAAAAACTCTACACATGTAGGTCTTGGAGATTTTACCAAAAATGCCAGTTATACCAGTTTATTGGGAGTAGAAACTGCATTTAGGGTAGAGAAAAACGCAAAAGTTTACAGTTAAGTGTAAAAACTCTACACATGTAGGTCTTGATGAAAGATTTTTTTTATAAAAACGCCAGTTTATTGTGAGACGAAACTGCCTTCCAGCCTAGAGAGAAGTGCAGAACTTCGTGAAGAAGAGGCTGGTCACTAGCTATTACGGAGGTGAAAAGTCAATCTCAGATAGCTCTATAATAAATTGCTCCTCAATTGGGTGCATTTGATAGAAGCTTATCAGAGAAGGGACAATTTTCAGGAATCAACAAAACAGTAAATGAGACGAGATTAAAGGAAGAGTCAGAAGCTAAAGACATTTGAATTGAACAATTCCACAAACGACAGAGTTTGACAAATTAAACTGTAGCCTCGCTGTAACGACAGCAGAGAAAGAGACATCTTCTATTTAAGAGTAGTTTCTGCCAACATATCTTTCAAGAACTATACTTTTTAAAGATGGAACATTTTGAGAAAGTTGGGGCTTAAGTCAACAGAAATTCAATTAATTAAATAGAGAGACATTTTTTTTTTAAATTCCTATAGATAAAGTTCTTCCAGAAGTCTATGAATGGAGAAGTGTGAAACGTTCCATTACACCATATACAAGGAATCCTATGTCTATTAGCCCTTTGGTTAAATTCTCCCCAATTGGGCACTTTTCATAGAAGCTTATCAAAGGGCATAGGAATCAGTTCAAATCAATATCAGAGAAGGGACAATTTTCAGGAATCAACAAAACAGTAAATGGGACGAGATTAAAGGAAGAGTCAGAAGCTAAAGACATTTGAATTGATCAATTCCACAAACGACAGCGTTTGACAAATTAAACTGTAGCCTCGCTGACAAAAGAGTTCCATGTCGATAATGTCCGAACAAATTCCTTTGAGTTTGCCTCGGAGGTAGAAACAGATTGAAGTGGAATAAATCTGTTAGTTAACCAGGATTTTAACCATTGAGGTTCTAGGATATTTGAGATTGACAATCTAGGATTTATTTCATTGCATGTCAAACTACATGTATGTTTTTTTCCATTGACATTCTAGGATTTTTACTATTGATTCTATCATTTTTACTATTGACTTTCTAGGATTTATACTATTGATTCTATCATTTTTACTATTGATTCTATCATTTTTACTATTGATTCTATCATTTTTACTATTGACTTTCTAGGATTTATACTATTGATTCTATCATTTATACTATTGATTCTATCATTTTTACTATTGATTCTATCATTTTTACTATTGATTCTATCATTTTTACTATTGACATTCTAGGATTTATACTATTGATTCTATCATTTTTACTATTGATTCTATCATTTTTACTATTGATTCTATCATTTTTACTATTGACATTCTAGGATTTTTACTATTGATTCTATCATTTTTACTATTGACATTCTATCATTTTTACTATTGACATTCTATGATTTTCACTATTGATTGTATCATTTTTACTATTGACATTCTATGATTTTTACTATTGATTCTATCATTTTTACTATTGACATTCTAGGATTTTTACTATTGATTCTATCATTTTTACTATTGACATTCTATCATTTTTACTATTGACATTCTATGATTTTCACTATTGATTGTATCATTTTTACTATTGACATTCTATGATTTTTACTATTGATTCTATCATTTTTACTATTGACATTCTAGGATTTTTACTATTGATTCTATCATTTTTACTATTGACATTCTATCATTTTTACTATTGACATTCTAGGATTTTTACTATTGATTCTATCATTTTTACTATTGACATTCTAGGATTTTTACTATTGATTCTCTCATTTTTACCATTGACATTCTAGGATTTTTACTATTGATTTTATCATTTTTACTATTGATTCCATCATTTTTACTGTTACCATTCTAGGATTTTTACTATTGACATTCTAGGAGTTTTACTATTGACATTCTAGGATTTTTACTATTGATTTTATCATTTATACCATTTTGAGAAATTCTGGAATAAAAAATTAATGAATTTTCTGGCAGAGTTTGGATATATGGAGCTTATAAACTTTAACTTTTGAATAGATAAATCCCAAATATTATTTCAAATCCCATACAAGTAAAAAAGAGGTAAAAGATAATTTTTTCACAAAAAATGTGATGACCAATAAAGAAAATGAAAAAGTAAAATTGACAAATATAAAAACCAAACCAAATAATAATGGTATCAGATTATAAAAGGTGGAGAAAGTCAATCTCTGATAGCCCCAGGTAATAAATTGCTACCAAATTGGGCACTTTTCATAGAAGCCTATAAAAGGGCATAGGAATCAGTTCAAATCAATATCAGAGAAAGGGACAATTTTCAGGAATCAACAAAACAGTAAATGAGACGAGATTAAAGGAAGAGTCAGGAGCTAAAGACATTTGAATTGATCAATTCCACAAACGACAGCGTTTGACAAATTAAACTGTAGCCTCGCTGACAAAAGAGTTCCATGTCGATAATGTCCGAGCAAATTCCTTTGAGTTTGCCCTTGTGGGAGGCAGAATTGGCCTTTAGGGGACCACAGGAAGTGGAATAAATGGAACATCTCACCATTAGTGTGTTAGCGGCCTACGGGAGTGAACTATCGGAAAAGTGACAAATGCACTCGTTGACCACGGAGAGACATGCGATAGACCCATGCCAACACACCACGACAATGGACAAAGCTGCAGTGATTGCCCAGTAGAATCCGATGTCCGTTGTATATTTATGATCATTAAACACACGGGCACAGGGAAAATCTTCTTGTCTAAAATAATGCAACTTTTTTGCTCCCGATTAATTGGCTATTTAGCAGCAATAAAAATTTTATTGATTGATTGATGTTTTTAAATCACACTCAACATTATTTCACTTATATGGCGGCGTTGTCAGGTTTAGTGGGGGAGGAAGTCAGGCTTATTTCCAGGAGGAAACCCCCACATATGGCGACCAAGCGAAAAATTTCAATTTTAGTGGGATTCGAACCCGCCCGTAAAAAATTGTATTCTGATTGTTGCTACTTGTAGTTTATTGACCAATAAAATATCAACGTAAAAATGTAGTCCGAATTTTCATGAAGAGAACGGGGTGTATTGAGAAACCGAGGAAAACATTTCATGCTACAATGAAAAAGAAAAAAACAAGTTTGTCACATTTCAATGAACATGGTGAAACATATGTGCATTGACTTCAGTCATGTAAATCTCCCTCCATGCTTCAGAGCCTCGCTGAGCTTATGGGTGGCCTCGGTGGCTCAGTCGACAGAGCAAGAGTCCCTCAGTCAGGTAGCGGCCTCCCATCAATGGGTTGCAGGTTCAAATCCCACTCAATCTTATAAATTCAGGGGGCTTCAGCGCTTAGTTGGCAGAGCATGTCTCTCAAGCCTTCCACCAATGGGCTGCATGTTCAAATCCCACTTAATCTTATAAATTCAGGGGGCTTCAGTGCCTCAGTTGGCAGAGCATAAGTCTCTCAAGCCTTCCGCCGATGGGCTGCAGGTTTAAATCCCACTCAGTCCTAAACGTTGCCATACAGGTTTAATGATCTTGAGTGACGCGTAGAACATCAATCTCCTGTTGACATTCTTGGAAAGACATTGATTCAACCGCAACCTTAAGATTCTATCATAAACACCCCATGATTTTATGTAGCGGAGCATTTTAATTCAAACGGGAATTTAAAAGTTTGCAGCAAAAATGTTGCTGATAAAATGGTTCTTAGAGTTAAGTTACTTGCGCCTAAAAAGAAATATGGTTCTTAGCGTTAAGAAGTAATTTACGCCTAAAATGAATTAAAAATAGCATGCAGGATGCAAATTTAGGCTTCGGAATAAAAGTGGAATGTTTTATCTTGGATGTGGCGTTAAACACTGAACAAAATAGAACTACCTGTAGTCAGCACAGGAAATAATGACACGCTTCATTAAGCATAGACCTGTTATCAGCCGATAGCTTTACGCGCTCTAATGACCTTGATCCAAACACAAGGCCATTCCTCCGTCAATTGAACAGGAAAACATCAGACAATAGGCCATGTCAACAGACAGAGTATCATATCCTATTATAGTAAACACATAGAACCATGGCAGTGTTAAAGCTTTTAGACCCAGAAAAGAAACTTCTTGATCAGATTGATTGATTTAATTTCAAAACACGACGTTTGTACCATAATCATTTGTTTGAAAACGATGTTAGAATAAACATTGAAACGTCGTGTTTTGAAAAAAAAATTCAAAGAAGTTGTTTATCTATAGAAGTTTTATTTCAGTATCCATAAACTGTAGATTAAAGAAATGTATTGAACTGACTTCGGTCTAAAAATTCAAATTCTCTTAACGTCTGGGCAATCTGAGGGCAGAGCTTACCAACTACATGTACAATCTGGTCAAAATGATACTTTGGTCAGGGAAAATATTAATGAGAGGCAGCCTGGGGTTTGTTGGAATGAATACAAGGTGCGGAATCTTCTTGTTGTTGTTTTTATTTTTTAATTTGTCAAAAAAAACACGTCACGCTTCATGAAATAGACCATTTGCCAGGGGACAATATTTCTATATGCGGGCTCACGATCTTGCCCCAAACACAATGGTCTTGGTCATACACAATGTGATTCCTCCTGAATTGAACGGAAAAACATGGGACAATGGACAAAGTCAAAAGACAGGATGTTAAAGCAACAAATATATGGTCAAAGCGGGGAAACCCTTTAGGCTGAAAGAAAGATTAAAGTAAAAGCCTGATTAAAATGATATGAACTACCAAATATTGGGAAAATTTCAATGAAAGAGAAACAGCCAATAGTTTGCAATTTTCATCAAAAGTACAAAAGGGATAGCTTTCCGTTGATATCAGTCTGGGAGATATATCTTTTTAGGTAGATTTATATTTCTGAACACTAAAACACACGGGCACAGGGAAAATCTTCTTGTCTAAAATAACCACGGAGACAAGTTTCTAATTGTGTTAAAAAGAGGTATATCATTTAGACCTTTGTATCCTATCATAAATTGTTGTAATTAAGGCCCGTTCTCACTGTGCGATTTGTCGAACCGATTTGTAGGATGCGCCTAAAATGGATGCTTTTAATTGGTCAAAATTATTGATCAACCAATCAAATGCATCCATTTTAATCGCATCCTACAAGTCGGTTCGACAAATCGCACAGTGAGAACGGGCCTTAAAGTAAACCTATGATATTTCATTAGGTTGACGACCGACAGAAGCTTGACCTTAGTCAGTAGAATTTTCTGGATTTATAAGTAGCCAAAACACCAAAATTGTACTTTGAATTTTGTCTGTTATCAACACAAATCTTCAGTTCAATCGTTGTTGGTTATTTCAACGTCAATCCTTTTGTTTTTTTAAGGAAGGCTACTTCAAACGCTCAAACAGGGAAACCTTTTGGACTGGAGGAAAGCGTAAAATTAAGCTGTGTTTAGGCCTCAAAATCAATTATATTTCCGTTAGCCCGATAGACATGAACCCTAATTTATTGCCCACAACGTTAAAACTTTTTAGGGAAAAATGAAATGAGTAGATGTTTTGAGGAATCACCCCCCCCCCCCCCCCAACCAACCCCTCCCACACACAATCTAGTAACAATAACAAGTACATGTAGACTACTGGTGAGATAACAATAGAATATGTAAGATCTCACTCACGATTCTTCTCCGACATTACTGTAAAAGTAAAAATCATGTCAGATTGACTGCTGATTGATTGATTGATGTTTTACGCCGTATTCAAGATTATATTCACTTATATGCCGGCATTGCCAGGTTTAGTGGGGGATGAAACCCGCCTCATTGCCCAGAGGGAGCAACTGCTCCACATATGATGACAGAGTGAGAAGAAAAAAACACACAGAAATTGGTTAATTTCTATTTGGTCCGAGTGTGATTTGAACCAGCGCCGCATCGAAGGTCTGCATGGAACTAAAGGACAATCACTGTAACCCACTGGGCTACCAAGGCTCCCAGATTGACTGCTGAAAAGAGTGATCTAAATATGTCAGGTTTTGATTATTAATCTCACTACCGACTTAACAGGTGGGAGGTAGAAGACTTAGTTGATGACTTAAGCCAGAGAGTTTGCTTGAGTGGTCAAATGTGCGTTGGAACAGATTAAGGGCACTGGTCAGCAGATTATCTGATGCACACCCACGATTCTTCTCCAGCTGAATTTGACATTGGGGTCAGTTTGACAGCACAATGAAAGGCAATTGGATGAGTCGGTAAACAGTCAAACATTCAATTGTTTGGCAAAATAATGAAATGTGTGACAATCCCTGGGTGTCCCGACCAACCACATGAAAAAATAGCAGCGAGCAAGATTGGATTTTTCCACTAGTTCGATAGACGGGGTCAAGCAAAAAATGTGCAGTTTAAAAAGATTTAATTGTCTGTTAAAGTGGCATGAGCTGCCAAAATGTTGATATTTTGACGTTAAAACAGAATGTTGAAATTATTAACTATTTTTCTAAAGACGAATAATTCCGATGTTTTTAGTGCTTCTAGTCTCGAGATTGAAAGATAAAGTATTGTTTGGACTAACTTTTGCTTAGAATGAATGATTAGTCGTCCCTGTTATTTAAATTTTGTTTACTTTTCGAACACGTTTTACGTTCTTACAGACCACATACTGTATGGATTTTCCTCATTCCAACGCCAATCATTTAGTTTTTCGATGGCCTTCAAAGCCTGTTACTGTCGTGACGATCAGAAATTATGAAAAAAGTGTGAATTTTGTCAGCTCATGCCACTTTAAAAAGATTTATTTGTCTGTTAAATCAGCTGTCTAGTGAAAAAGCAATCAATGTCCTAATAAACAGCACCATGCAATTGTTCATTGTTGATTAACGTTTCGCTTAAATTGAGTGAAAAGTCAAAACCACTTTTGTCAACATAACTGTAAGAATTAGAAATAATTAAAAGAATCATCACAAAGTTAGTTGTTTGTGAACACTTGACAAAGACACCAGTAAAGGTGTCGAAAGCTTGTGTTGTTCACAAACAACTAACTTCATGGTGATGCCTTAATAATTTCTCATTAGTATGGAACCCACGTTTAAAGATAGTTTCAAACATTTATAATAACCGTAACAGCAAAGCAGTTCATTAAAAGTTTTAAGTGACAAATCTTTTACAATAAGATACTACTACAGAACATTTTCACTTTATGTATAAGATTGCAAAAAAGAGGAAAATTGAGAAGCAAAAGTACAAATTTTGAAACTGGTAATAAATTCTGCTCTCGTTGGATTAGGATCGCAGATTGGGCGGGCACAATTGAAGGAATTACTTATATAACCCGACATAATCAGTCACCCTTTCTATACAATTATATTCATCGTCTCACATCTCGCCCCTAGAAAAAAATTAAGCGCTCTCTCCCACCAAGATTGTTACATTTATCAAGTCATATAGTAAAGTTAAGGCGTTCTCTCCCACTAAGATTCTGATAAAATAAAAACATTTCCTCAACAGCCTATTAATTACTTCCACTATCTGGGCAATCAAGACAGTTTTCCAATTAACATGTCAAGTTAATCTATTTCACCCTTATTAAAAACACACTAAATATTTACTATATCTTGCTAAGATTTTAGCTTTTTTTATAATCCTAATTAAAAACACTGTTAATATTCACAGTAAATAGCTAAACCTAATCGTTTTTTTTTTTCATTTTTTTCCCCCTTGAGTTTTCCGGCTATCTCGTAACTCATTTATGAGTATTTATAAAGAGCTACGATACAGTGAATCAGAACCACAGCTGATTTATTTTTGTTTGTTTTGGGGATTTTAGTTCAGAATATCTTTTTGTACCGAGGCTTGCACATGTATTGAAAAAGCTGTAAAAATTTTGATATTTTTCAACGAAAGCCCTCTACGAACCATACATTGAGTTTGATTCATTGTCTAAAATCAAATAATGGAGGATTGATTGATTGATGTTTTACACTGCACTCACGATTATTTCACTAATGGTGGCGTTATCAGGTTTAGTGGGGAGGAAACCGAGGTCTTTGGCCAGAGGAAACCCCTTACCCTCAGCGAGTATCTGGCAACTCTTTCACATACAAATAATGGAGGAAGAATATGAACTCTTGGACACGTAACATCAATAAATAAATTAAAGTTTTCATAAATCAATAAGACGAGGCGTCGGTGCCACAGTCTGAGAACAGGTTCGAATCAAAGATTGACAAAGAAAAATTGTGAGCTTTTTTTTCACTTGATCTCTCTAAGTGGGATGAATTGGAAAATTCTCTGACTGGGTTGTTACTCGAACGACCTATGTGGGATGGTTGCCAGTTACCAATGGAAGGTCGTGGGTTTCCTCCGGGCATAGAGCCCGGTTTCCTCCCACAATAAAACTGGCAACGCCGCCATATAAGTGAAATAATCTTGAGAGCAGCGTAAAACACAAATCAATCAATCAATCTATGTGGGATGATTCCGAGGAACTTTTAAAAGCTCGGATGTTCAAAGTTAAGGAAATAAGTCCAGTTTTCTCCATCACTAGCTGCTATGTGTATTCAACACTATCCATGGTTAATATTTCTGACAAGAAGATTTTCCCTGTGCCCCTGTGTTTTAGTGTTCAAAAATATCAACTTCAAAATAAGGGCATAGGGAAATTAACCTTGGAGACAAGTTTCAAATTGTGTTAAAAAGGGGGTATGTCATTTATAAGAGAAATAATTCTAACCCCAAACATAAACAAGAATGAATCTTGCTTGTCTAGTGCTAGCTTATCTTTGGGCACACTTATTTGTCTAATATTTATGATCACTAAAACACACGGGCACAGGGAAAATCTTCTTGTCTAAAATAACCATGGAGACATTTCTAATTGTGTTAAAAAGATGTATATCATTTATACCTTAATACCCCATAAATTGTTGTAACAAACCAAACCTATGATATTTCATTAGGTTGATGACTTTATTGACAATATACATATTTTTAAACTAAGAGTTTTCTGGAAAATTATATTTAATCACTACAAGAATATCTAATTGATTTTTTTAAGTTTGAAAAGAGGGGAATTTAGCATGATGTTTAGAATTTCGATAACCAGTCGTTTGACATGTCAGATTAACATTTAGATTGTGTGTGTATGTATATGTAACGTGTCATTTACACGTCAGTCACTGGGGTATAAGATGGGGTAATAAGGGGTAAAAAGGGTTAACCTGAACGCTAACATTGTAACGGAGATACTACAGCTGCCTATTAAAACATTCCAGCCATTCTACCTCAAGATTACCGAGATAACAGCCCATTCACTAACAAGGGCAGCCTCTAATGTTTGTGGTACAACTTTTTTGTTTGGATCAAGTTTTTTGGGTTAAAAATGGATTCTTTTAAAAAATATTTGAAGAAAAGTTCTTGGATGTGTTCTACAGTATCAATCCTCTTCAAAATTTCCACCAAAAATCCAAGAGTTTGCACAGTAAATAATGGTATTTCTATATTGACAGAAGTTTTGCTTACCAGTACTTAAAGTGGCATGAGCTGCCAAACTGTTGATATTTTGACGTTACAACAGAATGTTGAAATTATTGGCTATTTTTCTCAAGACGTGTAATTCAGAAGCTTTTTAGTGCTTCTAGTCTCGAAAATGTACGATAACGTATTGTTTTGATCTAACTTTGGCTTAGAATGAATGAATGGTCAACCAGGTTATTTAAATTTTGTTTACTTTTCGAACACGTTTTTGGTTCGTACAGGCCACATACTGTATGGATTTCACTAATTCCAATGCAATCATTTAGTTTTTCGATGGCCTTCAAAGCCTCCTACTGTCGTGACGATCAGAAATTATGAAAAAAGTGTGAATTTTGGCAGCTCATGCCACTTTAACTTCTACAGTAAAACCCAAATCTTGAAACCCAAACATAAACAGATAACATTTTCTTAAAGTAAAAAGTTTCTTGTCCTAGTTTTTTGCTGAAAAACTGGTTCTTTAGAAAAATATTAGGAGAAAAGTTTTGTGATTTGTACTAAAGCATCGATCTTATTCAAAAAACATTCCACCAACGTTGCATGGGTTCCAAAATACATCAAGTCATCCATTTGTTTTTTTTTCTGATAATAGTAACGCAATAACAACTTTCAAGTTCAGAGCGTGCAAATTGGGTGTAGCCAATGATCGGAATTCCATAGTCATTTTATGAACATCGTGACGAAGAAAAATACCACCAGATTTTCATTAGATGTGATTGCAGACCACTCTTAGTTTTAATCAGCCTTAAATTCAATGTTTTATAAAAGATTCTTAAAATAACTCCAGAAACAAGAATAACAACATACAAAAACAATGATATTGAGAATGTTATTACGAACAAAAATTTTTCCTCACACGGTTTACGCTGTTTATTTGAATTGCTTTTCCAACATTCCAAAACCATTATGAATATCTGGGTATAAACTGAGACTGCTTCAGGCAAAAATTGACAATTAAATAATTGTTCGTGATTATTCTTACACATTAACTGTGGTCTTTTATTAAATAACGGGAGACAAAAATAAATATTAGTGCACACTGTAAACATGCAAATCAAGTTGAAATAAATAATTAAAACGTTTACAAGAGGTTAAATAATAAAGGCTTTATAAATAAAAGTTCAAATGCGTCCGGAATGTGACATACATGTACACTGCATGCACTGTATAAATTCAAACTAAATAAATGTTTTATCTTTTTAAAGAATTATGTTAAAAAATGAAAACTGTTCAATTTTTTAAAAACATGAATTTTAAACAAAATATAACAGGGCTGATTTTGACAATTCAGAATTCAAAACTTTTTTAAGAAAATAGCCTTTTGATCATTTATTTTAATATCGAAGCATTGAGCTTGGAATGATCCTCCGTGCATCTTTACTGTGACAAGACTTACGGCAATACCATAAATTGCATTATTTTCCTTAAAAAGGCAATAAAAAATTTACGCAAATCTCATTAATTAATGTTTATGGCAATTAAACTATAAATTCTAAAATTACTAAAACTTCAAATTTAAATGTGTTGTATACATTGTACTTACTTGGCGCTTTAATGAACTTTGAATACTGGAATATCATAACGACGGCTAATCCACACCAAAACAAGCCAAACAAACAACAAACAATCGCTAACATGTTAGCTCGCCAACAAGAACGTAAACACGAAGTCGTCCTCTCACAACATGTTAATTTTTGAGTCACAATTTGGACTCGAGGGAGTTTAACAACGGCCATGTTGGCAAAACAATTGAGGTAGGTTTTACAGAAAGTGAAACCGATAATATGCAATTTTCACATTTATATATATAGATTTTTAGAACTTTTTAGCACAATCAACACACTGGCTTTCGTAATCCTGCCAGATATGGTAACACGTTAAAGGTGATAAAAAGAAAAACATCACTTAAACACATGCCAACAATCAGGCAAAACACATCAGAATAATAATCCATATAACACTTATAGGTAGGATTTTCAATAAGTAATCAGCATTGTTATAAATCCAAGTAATCTGTAATCCAACTGAAATAATCCTTTTACGGAATCCACAGGTTTGCGTACCTGACAGCAAAAAAAAATCATCAAAGGTAATCGCTACATTTTTGGAAATTTTCGTCCTTAAGAAAATTTCTCATGAAGCTGTCTTTTGAAGAGACTTTAACATAAATGAAGGGTTTCTAAGGCATCCAAGTAACCCACGAAGAAGTCAACGACATTCAGGTGAAAATGTATGCACCCAACCGTAGGTGAGTTTAGGGTCAAGTGTGCATTGATTGTTAAACTCCGCAGGTTTTTTTTCACACCTGGTTCTCACTCATCGCACCTCAAAGCAAACAAACATAAAACTACCTGGCCGCATTAAGTAGTTTTTTAAACTCGCTCAAATCAGTCAACTGTGAAATCCACAGTTGAATATTTTTCCGACAAGATTTCTTATCGGCTTAACTTTTGCCACCCAAGAGCGAGAAATATCGTAAAGTCGAAGAGCATTTTCGCACCCTCTGGGTAAAATCTAGGCTTAGCTGAGATATCAACTTGACAACAGAGACGCTCTGCTTATGCTCAACTTGTGGTATTCTCACACCACCAACAACAACACTGAGTTAAGAAGCTCATCCGTCCACGTTATGCCCTTAAAGCCTCTCTGCCTGGCTGGTATCAAAGCTTCCCTTCAATGCTAACAGAGACAGGCTGACTGGTATAAAGGGTGATACAGTGAATGGCCCTGAATGCTTGATGTATAAAAGCCTGGCTTCAGAGTGTGCCTCTCCCAGCTAAAATCCTTCCAATAATAAAGGGGGCCTAAACAAGGGCTACTGTCCCTTAAAAAGGGCTGGGTGCAAACAAGGATTCAATAGGGCAATAAAATTTATTTAATCCACTGAGCATGACATGGCATAAAAACAGTAGAAAAGATTGTTTTGAATTTGTCTCTGCTCAAAGACTTCTCATACCACAGGCACCCCAGTAAACTAAGGGTCGTCTGTTAAAGGGCTACAATGTAGGTAGGAGGGTATTAAGCACCCAGTAGGGAAATATTAATATAGACTTGAAATAGTATTAAAGTAATATAAACTGAAGCTAAACAAAGGGCTGGAAGACGGTAACAATCACACAGTTAAAGTGGCATGAGCTGCCAAAATTCACACTTTTTAATAATTTCTGATCGTCACGACAGTAAGAGTCTTTGAAGGCCATCGAAAAACTAAAAGATTGGCGTTGGAATGAGGAAAATCCATACAGTATGTGGCCTATGCAAACCGAAAACGTGTTCGAAATGTAAACAAAATTTAAATAACCGGGACCACCATTCATTCATTCTAAGCCAAAGTTAGTTCAAAACAATACTTTATTGTACATTTCGAGACTAGAAGCACTAAAAAGCTTCTAAATTGTAAGTCTTGAGAAAAATAGCCAATAATTTCAACATTCTGTTTTAACGTCAAAATATCAACATTTTGGCAGCTCATGCCCCTTTAAGGAACAGTAAAAATCAATGAAATCTAATCTTTGTTAAGACATTTATATGGAATTTCATTTTTATAAATTTTAAACTTCACAACTGATGCTGTAGCCTTTCTGACATGTGTGAAAAAAAGTGAATTTATACAAGTTTACTACTTGTAAAATCACTAAAATTAAACATGGGGCATTAAATGTTTCCAGTTATATTTCAAATATGTGAATGGTGCTGTAAAAGCATACCAGATCTATTTTTTTATTACACTCATTTCAGACCTTTTTTTGCTTTGTATTTACGGCCTCAAATTCGTCAAAAAACCTTTCAGCCTATATTTCAAAGGTTAGTATCGGACATTGGGTCGACTGCCCACTGGTTTAAAATTCATGATTCAAGACGCATAAAACGCATATATAAAGTATTCTCGTTATTTTTTCTTGTTATATATGATCATTGCCTTTGTTTACATTGTAGGTGCCTAACTAATCTTTTGAGAATGATGTCAAAACATTTAAATTTTGGCAAAAATGAAAGTTTGTAACTTTTTTTAACTAGGAAAAATACAGAAAATGATGTCCATCCAAGATTGAAATTCTCAATTTTAATACAAGGCTACAGTCCCCTTAAAGCACTGGGTGCTAAAAAAGCACCGAGTGGAGAAATGAAAGGTATCAACTTGAGAAAGCCATATGAAATTAAAAAAAAAAAAATTTCAAATTGTAAACAGCTGATGGTGCTGTCCCTTTAAAGGGCTGGGTGCTAACAAGCCCATACCTGTAGGTTGATTACCGGTAATCAAATCAATTCAATAAAAACTCAACAACAGTACTAAATGAAAAATATATATTTTTAATAATTACATACTCAAGACTAAAACTTTTCCACGACTCTAAGAGCAGAACAAATGGCAACTGCCTTTCAGAACGGTACTGGTGGAATTTTTTTGGAGTGGAAACCCCACTCAGAAATATTTAAATTTTTCGACCCCTTGACTCTGTGTTGGACTTACATGTAGATAAAGAGACTACTGTGTTGACTAAGCAGCCATGGCCTCTATTAGAAATTAAAATGTCTGTTTGTAAATTTAGTGCCCCCAAGAGCAATAAAGTTTATTTTATCCACTGATAAGATTAAATGTCAAAACAAACAAGTGGGACCTGGGTTGAAACTGCAGTACACAAGAAACAAAAATTATCTGAAATTTATGATGTGTCGAAAAAAATAATTTCAGAAAAAGTGTTGACAGTTCTAACTCTGCCAATAACGAAGTCAGGAAACAAAAAAACGGATGTTGAAAATATAAAGTCAGACTTCAATTAATATTGACAAGAATTTCCTTTACAAGTAGCAAGAATTTTAACTCAAGTAGGCTTTTTCACAAACCACAGATTGTTCCCCAGATACCCTTAAGGGGTTATTCTCCCCGCTAAAATTGTAACCCATTAGTTGAAGCGTCTTGACTTTGACGGTGGGTCTTCTATCAAGCGAGTTGCATGTATCCCCCCCCCCCTCCCTTCATGGACGCCCTTACATATACTATGTCACACTTGACCCTAATTAGGCAAAAGTGTGGCGGAGTTCAAAGAACTGCTCACTTTCATGTAATTAAAATGTGAGTACAGCGAGAATTCTAATATACAAGTAACCAAAAGGATCATAAATCAACATACAGTGCATCTCTGTGGTCCTGAAAAGAAATTTTCACGCAAGATGAAAATTTGATTCGTTTATGGACAAAAAGATGTGAAACTTGTGTAACCCTCGATGAACTTATGCGGCTTTTACATTTTATCCATCGTTGAGTGTTCAAACAGGACGCTAGCAGATGTTACGAGTAGTCAGAAGTATCAAAATTATCAACTTTTTTCTTGAGCAATGTGAAAGGGGGGGGGGGGGGATTTTCCATGTGCCTGTGTGTACTCGTTTTCTCCCACTATTTAAACCCCGCAACAAAGTCACTTCAGATAAATATTTGTAAATGTGCAAAGGGGCGTAAAACAAAATCAACTTTTTTACCGTGATCGATGTGAAGGGGGAAGGCAGGGGGGAAGGCGGGGGGGGATTACTTGTTTTCTCTCAATATTCAAACCCCACCAAACAATCCGTTGATAGAAGTAACTTTATCTGTTATTTTAGTCCCACCACCCCCCCACCCCCTCCACCCCCAACCCCTCATATAAATTTTACATGGCTTACAGACTGTACAAATATCAAATGAAAATACCCTCTCCTCCTCGACCCCCAACATCTTCTTTATCTGGGTTATTACATGTCTCTCTATAAATCTCACATGATAATAACCTCCACCAACACCAGACACCAACACCTTCCCACAGTGACACCAATTTTACCTGGATTACAAACTCAACAAATCTCCCATATATATAAAACTTGATGACAATTTAATTTCTAACAGTATCACCACTCCCCTCCCCCACCACACCTGCCATAAAAACTGAGGAAAATGTAGGCCTTGAAACTGAAAAAAGGAAGAAAAACAAACAGTTCACATTGGCCAAAGCTTTCCACCTTGAACACTAATCAATTGTGCAAATAAAGATCTATCTGATAAAAAAAAAAAAATTATTTTGGTGTTTGTATATTTATATGTCGACCAGCAGATGTAGGTATATAAGTAAAGCTTGTACCAGTTTACATGTCCGGGCACCCCACCACCCCAGAGGGGACTACAGCCACATATTACTCTCACTACCATAAAACTTTATTTCCAGGCCTAATCTTATCTTTGCTAAAAATCAGTGTAACATCTGACACTATAGAGATGATGCTAAGTTGTGAGGGCCAGTTTGGTCTAATAGCGGCCCACATGTGGTTAGATCAAAGGAAAGATAAACTGCAGTTTAAACAGCCAGAACATTATAGACATGGACTTGTAAAAGAGGTAGCGATGGTTTGATGGTAGCTACTTGGTAGCCCCACTCAAAGGCTCATTAAACATACACAGTCTCCCTCTGTTTAAATCCTGCCAAACGTAAATTGGCATCATGGTGATCGGTAAAATGACTTAGCTCTTTCATTTGTAAAGACAAGTATTTACTGTCCATCCAAGTTTGCTTCTGGTTTTCCAAGGGAGAGATGGATTCATTCGGTATTGGCCACTGAAATGTACATGTATAGGAGCATTGGAATTTGCTCCACCAGACATTAAAGTTTCAATAAGATTGCCCCAAACAGACATTTGCAGGTCAATAAGATTGCCCCAAACAGACATTTGAATTTCATTACGATTGCCCAAACAGACATTTGCATTTCATTACGATTGCCATAGACTGATCCAGAGACATTTTGATACCTGTATACAGGTATGGGCGCCCAAACTCACAAGCAATAAATCCGCCCAAATTCTTAAAACCAACAGATTTTAATGTCAAAATAGTATTTAATGTTGAATTTTGGGCCACAGAAGTTGTTTTTGTCTTATTGTTGGAACATTTTGAACCGAAATGGTATGCCCAAATTTTTCCTGGATCAGTCCCTGATTGCCCAAACAAACATTTGCATTTCATTACGATTGCCCCACACAGACATTCATTTGGTATTTCCACCAGACATTTACAATTCCTTACAATTGCCTCAAAAGACATTTGCATGTCATTAAGATTGCGCACTTGATTGAGCAGGTCATTACGATTGCCCAAATAGACATTCATTTGGTATTATGCTTATGAAGTGCTCATTGGAATTTGATCCACTAGACATTTACATTTGATTAAAAATTCCTTTACCAAATTAATAATATTGCCCCACCAGACATTTACATTTCATTAAGGTTGCCCCACCAGACATTTACAGTTCATTAAAGTTGCCCCACCAGACATTTACATTTCATTAAGGTTGCCCCATCAGACATTTACAGTTCATTAAGGTAGCCCCACCAGACATTTACAGTTCATTAAGGTTGCCCGAACAGACATTTACATTTCATTAAGGTTGCCCGAACAGACATTTACATTTCATTAAGGTTGCTCCACCAGACATTTACATTTCATTAAGGTTGCCCCATCAGACATTTACATTTCATTAAGGTTGCCCCAGCAGACATTTACATTTCATTAAGGTTGCCCCATCAGACATTTACATTTCATTAAGGTTGCCCCACCAGACATTTACATTTCATTAAAATTGCCCCATCAGACATTTACATTTCATCAAGGTTGCCCCATCAGACATTTACATTTTATTAAGGTTGCCCCATCAGACATTTACATTTCATCAAGGTTGCCCCAGACATTTCCTTTTTATTAAGGTTACCCCACCAGACATTTTCATTTCATTAAGGTTGCCCCACCAGACATTTGCATTCCATTAAAATTGCCCCACCAGACATTTACATTTCAAGAAGATTGCTCCACCAGACATTTACATTTCAAGGTTTCCCCACCAGACATTTACATTTTATTAAAAACGCTCCACCAGACATTTACATTTCAAGAAGATTTCCCTGTGCCTGTCGGTTTAAGTGTACATAAATATTAAAAATATATTTATAATGTATTTTTTTCAAATCCTCTCCATAGTTGTTTTAGTTCAGAAAATATTCTCTGTTCGAGTTGGGAACATTTTCCAGGAATCGGTGGGGGGCGAGGAAAAGTTAAGTGCGAACTGATCCTTTCATCAAATTGCTTTATGAAAGAATATCTATTCCTCAATAGAAAGTTCCACTTTATCCTACATCGAATCAACATTGATCGATTTGTGTTTTCACTCAGATAAACTCGACTCAAAGAATCGCACACTAACAGTATTACGATGTTATCATTTTATATTGATTGGTTGAGGTCAGAGTCGTAGAGATAATACGGAACTATTTCCACTCGGCTTAAACACTCTCATGAATATTCATTAAATAAGATTTATTTCCGATGAGTGGTTTTGAAAGGGAATCGTATAAACGTTTTCTCCGTAATAATAAGTCAATCTCGTTAAAGCGTAAATTACGATAAATGTTTAACAGGGCGGTGATTTTGATGAATGTGTAGCATTGATAAAGTTAGATAAGTGTATTTTCTAACAGCTTCCGTATAACAATTTAGTGCCGGTGATAGGTGCCATACTCTGGGACCTGGGTTTGATTCCCATTATGAGTGTCACCCAAAATCGGTAAAAGAATTTCTGTCATTTTTCAAGAAAGTGTAATCCCAAAATAATGACAATCAAATGTAACTACATGTAACCTTACTATGATCTGTGATAGCATGAGAGTAGATTTAAAGTGTTAGTCACTTTCAAAATATATCTATGGCTGCAAATTGTTCAATGATATATTTTATTTTTTAACGTTTTACGCCGCACTCAAGATTATCTGTGTGGGACTGAGGGACAATCACTAGGGTTTTCCCTGGCTCCCAAAATGTTGGGGTTCATTCCCATCAGATAAAAAGTAGGGTCCCATATACATGATTAGGTGGGGTCCAATTTGTGTTTAAATATGCAATATTGTATAATATTTTGCAATTTATTTGCATCCCATGGGACCCTTCTCATTGCAATTTTGGGATCTAAGTGAGAAAATGAGGGTCAGAGATGCAGGTTTTAAGGGTCCAGTAAATCCCTGAATCACTCTAACCCATTGGACCACCGAGGCCCCCTAACATTAAAGGGATGCTAATTATATTTATGATCACTAAAACACACGGGCACAGGGAAAATCTTCTTGTCTAAAATAACCATGGAATGATTGTTTTGATTTTTGGTTGCCCTTCAAATACAGTTTATACACTACACCCAAAACAAATTGCCACCAATAAAACACATGTGCCCAGCCCTTTTGAGTGACTATGTCAAACCTAGTTTGTTGCATTGCATGAATTAAAGAAAACGTGATTTCCGCTAAAGCAGATGTTTACTCGAGACTGAGGTGCCAAACTTAGGACTAATTATTATAAGAAAAAGACAATAGTGTCACAGTTGATTACAGCTAATTTATAAGATGAGATTAAATTAATTCAAATCAACTCTAGGATTTCCTTTTACCAGTCACCATTTGTGGCAGCTTTGCAAAGAAAATATGTTTTGTCATGCAAGAGTTTCCTCCCCTGATTATCAAAATCAGCACCAGACATCTTCAGAGTTTTTAGAAGACATCATTTTTATCCTTTTTGGGGTTTTATTTTTAGTAGATAAAATAGTATCTGGTAAACTACAAATTGTCTACATTTCTTTTGGAAGCAAATGAATTCCATGAAGAGAGGATTGATTGATTGATTGATTGATTGATTGATTGATTGATTGATGTATTATGCAGCGAAATACTTTTTTATTAAGATTTGTTTAGTGTTTTTTTTTTTAATTTTGCTTAAAATTCCTTGAATATTGCAAATACTGGTTTTGTGAACTGGCCAATAGTTGCCTATCATTATTAATTTCTCCATGCCCATAGACATTTGACCTATCGGATTTTAATAAATTTTCATGGCGATGGGAAACGGTTCAATTAACATGGGAAATTAACACAATTAACAAAGATCGTTAAAATGTGATTGATTGATTGTTTGTTGTATTACGCCGCGCTTATTTCACTTATATGGCGGCGTTGCCAGTTTTATTGTGGGAGGAAACTGGGCTCTATGCCCGGAGGAAACCCACGACCTTCCGCTGGTAACTGGCAACCATCCCACATAGGTCATTTAAGTGAAAACCCAGTCAGAAAATTTTCCAATTTTTTGGACTGAGAGGGATTCGAACCCGCGACCCATTGGTGAAGGGCTGTTCGGATTGAGTGTCCAACGCTCTACCTACTGAGCCACGGAGGCCCCCGTTAAAATGTGAGCTATTCAACTGTTTGTTTTTATATAGATGAGGTTTCCAGATGACCATTGTTAACTTTCCCAGCTTCCATGGACCACTGGATTTTAATTTGGGAAACCTTTGTCTTATTTGTTTACAATGCCGTTGTGGGTGCGTGTGGTGCATTTTGATCTGTTTTTTTTACTGACTGTCAAACAGAAAACAAAGCAACAGGAATTCTGTAAACAACTCTTTGAATGTACATGTATATTTTTGGTGGAAAAATTACAGTCTTTCATCCGAGATTGATCACTTCTTTTTTTTCTACTAATCTGAAGGTCAACGGAGGAACACAACAAGCTTAGGTGTTGTATCCTTTATTAATGTTAATGAAATCAACTCAAAAGTTGAACTCTATGTTAAACTTGATTTGTGATAGCCTACTGCATGAATTCAAGAAAAATAGAACGACTAAATAAAATGTACGACTAATTGAAAAAAACGGACAATACATTTAATCTTGGCAGGTTAACTTTGAAAAGCATTAATTGTTAAACTCAGGAGAGTTTTTTTTCAATTATTATCATTTTTACACGGTATAGGAATAATAAAAAAAGGGTTTGTGAAAAATTCAAGTAAATAATAATTCTTAAAAAAAAAAAATAATGAATAAGTATCACATAAAAGATTGTTTACAAAATTTGTTTTTATTTTTGCAGGCAAAGTGGTTAAATGATAATGCACATTTATTCTGATTTGAACTAAGGAAAGATAACCCTACTTGCAAACAATCAAGAACATGGCAGAAGTGTAGTTACTTCCCTTTATGATGCAAAACCTCACTCTCTTTTGCCCTGTTGGATTGATTGATTTATGTTTTTCGCCACTCAAGATTATTTCACTTATATCCTGGCATTGTCAGGTTTAGTGGGGGAGGAAACCAGGCTCATTGCCTGGAGGAAACCCCTGACCTTCGGCGAGTAGGCCTACCTGGCAACTCTTCCACATACGGCGACCGATTGAATAATCCACTTGGAAATTTTTCAATTTTTATTTGGTTTTGCCCTCTTTGATTAAACCAGATAAGGTTCAGTTTCAAATTGTTTGAGTTTAATATTTTTACGTTTGATATTTTAGCGTTCGCTTCTTGAGAAATAAAAAAATTAAGTCAGTGTGAGGTCGGCTTTTTAATGGCACACTCACCACGAAAACCACTTATCAGTCTGAACATGATTTTCTTATTTTATTTGATAAAAAACGCCCTGTGAACCAAATCTAAGAGGATTCCTGAAAAAAAATTGTAAACAGAAAAAAACAGTAGAGTAGAATGAAACTAGACTGAAAGTACATTTAACAACTTGTTGATCCACTGAATAGCTTCGCATAATGCAGTAGCAAGGTAACTCTGAATAAATTTAACAAACGCATATTGACAATTTCAATATTTCGACAAAGATATATTTGTCATCTTCAGGAAAATGTGATGAGGCAACATTTAACAACTTTGAACAAATATGAGTATCAAATTTATGTTGCATTAATGCATTAATTATAGTCCTCAAATATTATATTTGTAATATTAAGATAAAAATTGCACGATTTTTTAAAAAGTTTTAATAAACAACTCTTGAAAATATTCTAGTACACACCCATGCACTTTAGACATACATGAACTCGTTTAAACAGTCTGGAAATCGGTTTTATCGTTTACATACAATGTCTAAATCTACAAAGCAGACATTCCAAGCCTCCTGTCTGTTGACATATATCGCTATTGTTTGACTTCGACTGCTCACCGAAGTCCCGTCAACTATGGTATTTCATCCACGTCTGCTTTGATATATTAACTTATAGTGTACTGAGTTACAGCCTCTTATCAACTGACCTCTTCAGTATGATTAGAAAATGATTTGTGGGAGGGGAAAGATAAACGAACGAAAGTTAAACACTGAAAGTAAATATAGAAACTGACGATAGGGACAAGTATTTGAAGTAAACGCTTTAAATGGACACTAGACCCAAAAATTCAATAAACGGTACATTAAAATATTTCTACGCTTTTCTATGTTTTTCCCACTTAAAAGTTATTAACTTTCGATTTTTACTTAAAGTGGCATGAGCTGCCAAAATTCACACTTTCTGATCGGCACGACAGTAAGAGTCTTTGAAGGCCATCGCAAAACTAAATAATTGCCGTTGTTATGAGGAAAATCCATACACTATGTGGCCTGTACGAACCGAAAACGTGTTCGAAAAGTAGACAAAATTTAAATAACCGGGACGACCATTCATTCATTCTAAGGCAAAGTTAGTTCAAAATAATACTTTATCGTACATTTTCGGGGCTAGAAGCATAGCCAAAAATAGCCAATAATTTCAACATTTTGTTTTAACGTCAAAATATCAACATTTTGGCAGCTCATGCCACTTTAAATAAATAAATTACCCTGATAAAGAAGCCCCCTTTGTATCTTGAGGTCACGACACCTTGGTACAAGTATCATTTTTGTCCGTTTTTTTTTTTAAGTGAGTATATCCGAAACTAACCCATGATCCATTTAACCTTTGAACTTTGGTAGTGTTACCTAACGAAAACGAGATGAGAAAAGGGACACTTAAATAATCTGCCTGAAGAGTTTATACACTGGCAGCTTGGATCCAGTTTAACCGAAGACGAGCTTGTATTTCAGCTCAACTGTCAAATCAGGTTTTGAAAAAAAACATCAACGTGAGTTTATCTGTCTGTCATATTAAACCAACAATGTGAATGAAAATCAGAGGCCGTTTCGAGTTTCTGACATTGTACGACCGAGAACTTGAACTGGATTCACCGAGTTTTCAATACACCAGTCAAATGGTGAGAAATAAACCACTTACAGAGTCTATAAACGTGAGGTTTTGAAATGTCTATTTGAACAACTTATATGAGCTGCCAAAAACTCGATCGATTATCGTTAAAACAAAATTTGAAAATTATATCGCTCTAGTGTTCTAAAAAAAAATACACATAGGCCAACCCTGCAGCCTCTAAAGTAATTGGGTTTGAGAACGTTAGAGGCTGCAGGGTCAACAGAAACACACGTAGGACTCCATAAGGGGCCCAGCTTTTTATTAAAAGGGCCCACTGGACCCCAATTTGACAGGAGTCCAGAAAAGTTCTGTATCAATGTACATGTAAGCGTACTGAGAGCTGTCACTAAATCAGAAAGCTCCTTTCTCTGGAGTGAACTCTGGTTAGTCGGATGTACGAACCCTTTGTGTCATCCGAGGCCATCAATTGGTGAAATTAACGTCTATTTTATTCGAGGACATCTTTTAGCATGTTAACTCTTTGCCCCATGCAGTGTTTTATCCATTACCCCATAATGACGCTATATGACGCCATGCTCTGATTCATAGACAGTTAACCAGGTCAACCTTATTTTGTTTTAAATATTTATTTCAGAAAAGCAAAGACAATAAGTGAACAACATATTCATTTACATTCTTCAAAAGATTATCTTTAGTAAGTTATTTAAAAAAAAATTTTCATTAAAAAAATATAAAATCAGGTCTTATATTAATTATGTCAAGGCGTCATATAGCGTCATTATGGGTTGACCCAGAGAACAGTTCATGGATACAAGCAAGGCGTCAAATAGCGTCATTATGGGGTAAAGAGTTAAACAACGTAGATCAAGTTACGACAGACAGATACATGGCAGCAATATAAGCCGATAATTGTGCCCGTCTGTTAGTGAAATCAACCCTAAAGGGATCTGTCAACAAAAACCTTACGCTTTCAACCCAAAATATCAATTGTTATGAAATGTAGGTCGGGTGGAAAAAAAGAAAAACTAGACCTAAATTTGCAAAAATAGTTGACGATACCTTGTCAATTTGCCTGAACAATCAGCCTCTTTGGTGCTGAAAATCTAACATTCACTCCCTGACGTTTGCACCACATGGGGTGATACAGAAATAAAGAAAAACCATACCGACAAGATTTCTCGGCTACCTGTCAGTCGGTAAATGTCAGTAAATTTCTGTAATAATAGATGATAATTTAGTACAAGATGTAGTTAGTTATGCAAGAGCCCTATATTTAAAGTGGCATGAGCTGCCAAAATTCACACTTTTTTCATAATTTCTGATCGTCATGACAGTAAGAGGCTTTGAAGGCTATCGAAAAACTAAATGATTGGCGGTGGAATGAGGAAAATCTATACAGTATGTGGCCTATACGAACCTAAAAAGTGTTCGAAAAGTAACAAAATTTAAATAACCGGGACAACCATTCATTCATTCTTTAAGACAAAGTTAGTTCAAAACAATACTTTATCGTACATTCAAGACTAGAAGCACTGAAAAGCTTCTGAATTATACTTCTTGAGAAAAATAGTCAATAATTTCAACATTCTGTTTTTACGTCAAAATATCAACATTTTGGCAGCTTATGCCACTTTAAATCTTTCTGACCTGTTAGATGACAATTGTTGTGAATTTAATAAAATAATCGCTAGATTACAAGGGAGATTGAGTGAAAAACCCACATGGGCTGATATTTTTCTTGGTCTGAGTGAGATTCAAACCCTTTATGAACCATCAATAAAAAGATCTGTGTCGGACTGAGAGACAAAATCACTCTGCCGGGTGACCCACCAGTCACTTGCAATGAATTTTGAATAATTGACATGTTGAGTTTTTGTTTCCCTTTGCAAACAGCTATTCTTATAATCCTTAATATTTTCCCCACTTTACTGTAGGAGCCCATTAATGAAATCCCACACTGCATATAGCTACATGTAATTAGGTAGAAAAATAAATTTTGACACTAAATTGTTGTCTAAGCCATTAGTTCATGAACATTTTTTGATTAAATTCTATGCCTGTTTGAATTAAGCCCAATGTGTTAAATATTGACTCTTCCGTCCAATAATGCTTCACAAATTGAGAAAAGTAAACACTGGCAATGTATAAACAGAAAGTTAATGATGACAGGCTTATTGGATTGATTGATGTTTTACACCGCACTCAATATTATTTCACAAATATGACTGCATTGCCAGCTTTAATTAATGGGGGGGAAGTGTGCGGGGGGGGGGGGGGGGGGGGGGGGGGGGGGGGGGGGGGTTGTGCGCTTCAATGCTATGATGGTTGCATGCAATGTAAGTTGGGTTCTTTGTGTGTTGGGGGGAGGCAGGGGCTGCGTACTACATGCAATGTATGTAGGGAAACGTCCCCGAGGTGTAAGACTGGTCGCATAGTCTGAAAGACATGCAAATGTTTTTCAATTTTCAATTCCTTGAGTGTTAAGGAATGTTTTTCTTTTTGTATATTATAATCTTTTTTTATGACGGGGTAATGTGACCTGATCTATTGTTTGACTTCTCTGAACAACCAGAAAAGATGCTCTGTTAATCGTCAAGTCTTAAGAACAATTGAGATCCTGTGATAGGAATTAACACAGAGGCTGTGAAAACCATAAAAAAGCCATAAAAGAATCACTTAAACTGTCCACACATTGTCAACAAGGGTTATATCTAAGAACTGCAAATAAAAACTGTAACTTGAACAGGAAATTCGTAGCCTACAGAGCTATGCAAGCCCACACCTCCCACTCCCCCAATTTTGAAACGTTTCTCTCCCAGTGGCAGGAGCTGCCAAATATATAGAGATTTCATTTAAAGTGGCATGAGCTGCCAAAATGTTGATATTTTAACCTTAAAACAGAATGTTAAAATTATCGGCTATTTTTAACAAGACATATAATTCAGAAGCTTTTTAATGCTTCTAGTCTCGAAAATGAACTACTGTATAAAGTATTTTTTTGAACTAACTTTTGCTCAAAATAAATGAATGGTCGTTTCGGTTATTCAAATTTTGTTTACATTTCGAACACGTTTTCGGCTTGTACAGGCCACATACTGTATGGATTTTCCTCATTCCAATGCCAATCATTTAGTTTTCCGATGGCCTTCAAAGCATCTTACTGTCGTGACGATCAGAAATTATGAAAAAAGTGTGAATTTTGGCAGCTCATGCCACTTTAACCAGAATTAGCAGCATAGTATTGTTCTTTTCGCTGATCCCAATTTTTCATGTCAGATCTGCGTTCAGGTAGTTCGATAATCAACAAAATTAGCAAAAATGCACATCTCCGTTATTTGAATTCTGTCAGTTATTGGCACATATTTTTTATTCTTACAGATTTTATGAATTTTAAAAAAATACCAATCCTTTAGTTTTTCAAGGAACTTCAAACGCTAAACTTCTTTTGGCAATTGAGTTTATGAAAAAAATCTGAATTTTGACACCTCATGAAACTTTAACTGGTTGTTCCAGATTTTTTCACTCAAGTGAAAAAAGTTTTAACTAAGTGTTATAAGTTTCAGATTCTAACCTTTTTAAAATGATTACTTCATTGATTTATTTATATTGCACCCTAAAACAATTTCACTTACATGTTGGTATTCCCAGGCTTAGTGTGGTAGGAAACCAGGCAATGCGCAAGGAGGAAAACATGCTATGTCCCCAGGGGAAAGCAGGCTATGTGCCTGAAGGAAACCAAGCTATGTACCCGAAGGAAACCATGCTATGTGACAAAAGGAAACTAGGCTATGTGCCCGTAGAAAACCATGCTATATGCCCATATGAAACCATGCTATGTGCCCAGAGGAAACCAGGCTATGTGCCCAGAGGAAACCAGGCTATGTGCCCATAGAAAACCATGCTATATGCCCGTAGGAAACCATGCTATGTGCCCAGAGGAAACCATGCTATGTGCACAGAGGAAACCATGTTATGTGCCCAGAGGAAACCATGCTATGTGCCCAGAGGAAACCATGCTATGTGCCCAGATGAAACCAGGCTATGTGTCCAGAGGAAACCAAGGTGTGTGCCAGAAGGAAACCAGGCTATGTGCCTGTAGGAAACCAGGCAATATTTAAATTTGTTTTTAGTGTGGGTGGGATTCAATGTTAAGCTTGGAATCAGACAAGCATTGTCAGCAAGAAAAAAGTTAAATTAAGCTATTGGGATATTTCTTATTGCCAGTAATTCAGGTCAATATTGAGTAATTTAGGCAATCACTTGAAATGTATATCTCTCTAAAAATCATGTTTCACGATCGCGTGGGTAAATCTAAATGCCTTGGATAGCCATCTTGTTATTGTTCTTCTCACACGTACCCCAAGACTAATTACTCGGGTGCTAGTAACGAGCGCTTGTGCCCTAAATCAGGGTCGTCAAAGGTCAAATACGACCCGCACTGTTTGAGCAGGATTCACAATACCAACAGGTTTTATCAGCATATCGTGCCAAAAATTTGATATACAGGAACTTAAAGAGAGGCTCTCTTGGGTGGGACACATATTTTCCCCCCCCAAACATCTGAAAATGTAAATCTAAAAAATACAGTTTTTAGGAGGTCTTTTATTTTTGTACTATTTAAAATAAGCTGCAAAATTGCTGATATTTTTTCTTTTAAGACCCAATAATTTTTAAAATCTTAGTTTATTTTTCTCAAGTCTTGTGAATGTATGTTAAAATAGTGTTTTGAACTATCTTAGACCTAAATTAAATGAGCATTCGTCTGGGTTAAATTTTGTTTACTTTTCGAACACTATTTTGTTTGGTACCAGCCACACACAGTACGGATTTTCCCCAATTCCAATTTAAATCATATAATTTTTTCGATGGACTTGTCTTACAACCCTCCTATTGTCTATAGACAATCAGAATTTATTTTTTAAAAAGTTCAAATTCTGGCAGCTCACCCAACTTAAACATGATAGAATTTATTAGGACTAAAAACTTTTTTTTTTAAATTTAAATTTTATAATTTTAATAATTTTAATTAATTTTCCCATATCTGGTCAAGGGTGATAAAAAGAATTGTTTTGCGGAGAAGCCTAAATAATTTTTCTGAAAGTAAATATTATGAACAAACCTGTCTACATCAATTGAAATTTTAAACAATTTCCGCTAGACTGAACACAGGCTTTTGAAGACATTTTTATAGGTGGTTAGATTAATGTAATAATTCCTACAGAGTGAAGCGAAAGCCTTAACACAGCCTTTGTTGAGATACGCCACGGTGTAAAATCATATTACAGTCTGCCTAACTTGATTAAAGGGGTTTTCAATCATTCAAATAGCGTGACACGAGGAATTTCTGTTTGTAACTCAAATGGTGTTTGACAAACGTGGTCCTTTCACGATCGCTGGAGCGTGAAATCAGTCAAGGTTCACAGAAGTGTCCTAGCCTTTGAAATTCGGAGATATCCAAGACTCGAGACGTCTCAACGAGGGTGATTAACCCAATGTTCACCCCAAACGTCGTGTTCCAGTACGTATTACGCGGACTCATCGGCTGCACATTAACAGTGATCATTTCAGTTAGAATACAAATCAAGCATATATAGCCTACATAATCACATTATTGTAAATCAGGATAACGGGGAAAATCTATCCCATCTTTTCGATGTGCAGGACTGCATGTGATTTAGTCAACCACAATTAACAGAATTATCATATTAAGAATAATTATAATCGATAATAACGTACGCAATGCAGCGTTAAAACTTAGATTTCATTATAACGATGATATATTATAATTTAGGCACTCCAGCGTTAAAATTAAATTTTATCAAAATAATGAATAAATTAATGCCAAATTCATTTCAAGATATGCAACAACTATTCTAAGGTGGAATAATTAATTCCCTGGTACATAATCCCTAATGTAATTATAATTGGGATTATTTTAATCCAGTGTCTGTCTTAAGTTATAAAGCAGGATTAAAAGATTGATTGATTGAAGTTTTACGTCACGCTCAAGATTATTTCACCTATATGCCATGGAGGAGTTGCCAGATTTAGTGGGGGAGGAAACCGGGCTCATTGCCTGGAGGAAACCCTACGACCTTCGGTGAGTGTACCTGGCAACTCTTCCACATGCTGCGACCAAGTGAAAAATCCATTGTAACCCAATGGACCACCGAGGCCTCCAGCACCCCAAAATATGGACATTTTTTTAAACTGAGTTCTTAGTCTAAGGGCTTTGAAAAAAAAAAATGTGTTTACCAAAAAAAACTCTTTGCTCAAAAAAGTTGGTATTGATAGGCAAGGGTTCGTCAACAACAGGTCCCTGACACCCACAGTAAAAATCTATGTAAATAGGTGATTTGCCAATTACTTGCGAATTATGTAACTTAGCGACAACATAATTACTGCCCTAAGATAGACAAAGCATGCGTCTGTTTTTTTACAAAAAAATTTCAGTTTTTTTTTAAAACAAAAAATTACAAAGGAACCCCGGTATTGTGACAGTTTTTGTCTGAAGGAATCAAGTAATGCGAAAACACCCGCAAGAAACGGGAACTCGACTGAATATGACTGAAGTCTAAAAAGGAAGCTCGGCTTGTCCAGTCTAAAATTGGTGCTAAGACGTCATGTCATTGTTGCGCAAAAACTGGCAAATGGTCTATTGTAAACCCAATAATCAAACAATGGTCAAGATACAAAAGTGGGTCATTTTGGACACCCACTTCTGTCAAAAATGGTGAAAACTTTGGACACCTTATTTTCAGATACTGGATAAATGTATGCAGTTGGTAGGTAATTTTTTTAGTTGATTTTTTTCTCCCAAAAATTAAAGCGAAAAAACAAATAATTGTGAGAGGGTTTAGCTTTTACCAAGAAACTGAATGCATCGCCACTGCAGTAAATATAAAAATATAAATAAGGTACTCTAAGTTTTTCACAAACCCTTAGTTCTCATTATAAATCAGTCAATACTTGACACACTTTTAGCCTTTTATGTCTAATCTCTAATATATAAGGTAAACGACTTGTCTACATCGTCCAATATACAAACACTATATAGATTTTATTAGAAAACCACTATGTGTCGATCGTCAGGAATATTAATGCATAAATGGCGACTCACTCCTGCCGAAATATGGATTGCTCTAGGAGGACACACTCAAGAAATGCAAGGCTTGGTTTAGTTTGGGGGGGGGGGGGGCCTGGGAACCAGTTAACACCAAGGTAACACAAATCCATTGGCAGGTCCCTGTTAAATTTGGTACCATGGGTAAACTTGTAATTATGGAATGGTATATCTACGATGTCCAGTTGCTGTAAATAACATACTGAGGTATGGGAATAAAGCTATTTTACTCATGTGAACAAAAGATTTTTGCTTTAAATATTAAGTTTCTTCGAGACAAAACAGTTTTGCCATCGCTTACTCGTGCTATTTAGTACATGTAATTCAAAACTAAATTACCTAATAACAGAATTACACTCAAAATAGCAAAAGACCCTTTCGGTTTAGTAAATGTTTTTTATGATTTTGTTCAATTTGTATGGCATTATATATTTTTGGTTAAGTTTTCACTTTTACTAAATTGACAAGTAATTAACTACACCCCTTCGGCTCTGGAAAATGCAACAGATCTACGGAACTTTCATAATTCACAGTCATCGTCACGTGACCTAATTAATCCGTTGAATGGTGATATTTAACCGCAATCATTCCATTTATTCAGTATACACAGTCAGCGATTACAACCGTATTATTAAAGGATCGGAATATCTCATTTCTCTATACTCATAGTCGTACACAAAAATAACGGAAAAAATATTTTTTGAAACAGAAAAATCACGTACTGTATGCAGAATTATACTAACTGCAGCAAAAATCTTAAAAGTCAGGGCTGTTTAAAAAAAAATCTGGTACCACAAATTACCATTTCAATATCAGAAAATTAACAGAAATGTGTCCGGGCATAACTTGGTGCAGAACGTCAATTTTAACGAAGTGACCAGTCTGTTTCTAATTTCTGCCATAGCTACGTACATGTACAATGTCTATTAAAAAAAGCTTGGGTAAAATGGCTGGAGGAATTAAAAAAGTGAGTTTGCTGAAAGTGACAATGACAAACGATGAACCGTCATTATTTGATGAATTATCTTGTCGTTTCTGACCGGTCCAGGTAAGTACAAACATTAAGTTCACCGGTGACCTCAAATTTTTACCTGAGAGCTTAACGAGCCTTTAATCTTTTTTGGAACACGATAAGAGGTTGAGTTATCAGCTAAGAGTGTGGGTTAAGCATGTTGGTACAGTGTACAATTATACAGCCCCCAACAAACCGCCTTAAATCAAAACTGAACTCAAGCTTCCAAAAAACAGGGTGTATGCCTACACTGCACTTGTCGACTAGTGGGCAAACATTGGGTAGGGGGAGAGGAACTTTGTTTAAAATTTTCTGTAACTGTATAAAATAGAAGTTCCATTGGAACTCGTATGTGGGAGAGTTGTCGGGTACTTATCAAAGGTCAATGGTTTTCTCCGTGCAATGAGCTCGGTTTTCTCTCCTAATCAACCTGGCAACACCGCCATATAAGTGAAATAATCTTGAATGCAGCCTAAAACATCAATCAATAAAATGGAACTTTATTCTCGCATACCGCTACCCTGATAGATCATGTAGTGCCATTAAAAATGGTGAAATGTATGAATTCGCTGATCAATCATTCTAAGAAATTTTTTTCTTCAAATTATTTATGAACACTTAAACACACAATTATTTTTCCCAATTGCCAAACTGAAAAACAAAAAATATTCTGGCAACAAAAGCTACGACTGCTACAGTCTCGAAATAATAATAATTATTTTCAACATTTGTCTGAATTCTTCTAAACCGTATTAGTTAACAAATGCAAGTCTAACTTCCAGTACCATAATGGTCACAAGTTTACCCACAGCGGGCTCAGTCAATTAGAGTGATAGTGTCTCTGTATATTTTGGAAAATGAAGTCACACCGGCACAGGGACATTAACAAGAATGATCTTTTTTACTAGAGAAGCTTAACAGACAAGTTTCTATAACGGTCATCACTGACTGACAATGTATATACACCTCAGAATTTGTTCAACTTAACGTGAGTGTTTGGTGGAAAGGATTGATTGACTGATTGCCTAAGCCATCGAGACCCCAGGTGGAAAGGAAATAAATGGTACCCTGAGAATGATTTACTCTCTTTGGTCAAATCTGAGCAGACTTCTAGCCCGCTGAAGAGAAAGGGGCGCAAAACACACAGAAACGGCCTGGTGATATATCAAAAGTAAACTTGCTTGATCAAGAATTAATTTCCTGTCTGTCAGTGAAGCAATTGACAAAAGACAAAGAAAATTCTGGCAACTAGAACTGCGGCTCCTTTAGTCTCGAAATAAGAATTACCCATAATTATTGTCAATATTTGTCTGAATTAGAAATGATTTTATCAATATTAGACAAGATTAAACAGGATTAACACGTGACTAACAAGATTAGAAGGGGATTAGTGAAGACAATATTGGATATAATAAATGATCAATAATCTCAGCGAGAAATTGTTCCACGATTAATTCAAAATCCCGTCCTAGCCACTCGAGCATACTTGAAACCTCAATGTCCTTGGATATCCCTTACATAGTACAAGAGTAGGTTACTGTTAGATTCTTCTCAGGCCAAAGCAAAATGAGGATCGGGGGTTTCTTCCAAGCCCGTTTCCTCCCCAGCTAAACCTGGCAACACTGCCGTGTATTAAAATGAAATTATCTGGAAACAATCATACTTGAACACGAATGTCCGTGGCTTAAAAATACAATTCTACAAAATGATAGTTCCTCCACCAATGGGTCGTGAATTTTAATCTCAGTCAAAAGAAAATTTAAATAGAACCAAAACCACTCAATCAACCCATTGTGGAATGGTTGGGAGATATTAAGCAGAATTGGGGGTGGGGTAGGGTGCCGGGTTGTGGGTTAGGGGGGGGGGGGGGGATAAGGGTACAGAACAGCACATACATTGCATGATGATACATGTATAAATTCGTAAATGATATTTTTATTACATGCCTGGATGTACATGAATTGATAAGAATATCAAAATAATTGGCATAATTATATAATAATAATAATTTAATAATTTAGGTTAATCTGACAGAGCTCGTTATTATCATATCAGATTGATATAGTTTTATGGAAACTCAGCAATTAGGGCAAGGAAGTTTAATGCGGCAATCCATTTATTGCACAAACACGCGGAACATTTCTCTGGATCACGTGACCACATAACAAGCTCGTTAGCGACAATCATTGATTAAGCTCTGCAGATCCATAACTGTAATTTGATCTTGCTCGTTATTTCAATGGCCTGTGTCGAGTTTTCATCCATTCAGAGCATTCCCACAGATTTTGCCACGCAACTTCATAAAGCACCAAGGCTAGCCTAATAAATGCGGCTTTTCTATTTGAAACAAAAACCATAATCCTTTGAATTATTTAGGATCAGAGCTTTGCGCTTCAAAGAAACGCTTTTAAATTTAAATTCATGGGTTCATTTCTCAGAACTGTGATGTAATTAGGTGTGATTTTCGACAATTTCCAAAGGTTTCAGAATGCATGTTAAAGTACTGTGGTTTATAATTATTAATTGTTTGATGCCACATTCAAGATTATTTCATTTTGCCGGACTCTTCCACATAAGCCGACCGAATGACAAATCTACTTATAAACTTTTCAATTTCTATTTGGTCTGAGTGTGATTCGAACCCGCGCCGCATATGGTTAGAAGGTCTGTGTGGGACTGAGGGACGATCACTCTAACCCACTGGACCACCGAGGTCTGTGTGGGACTGAGGGACGATCACACTAACCCACTGGACCACCGAGGTCTGTGTAGGACTGAGGGACAATCACTCTAACCCACTGGACCACCGAGGTCTGTGTAGGACTGAGGGACAATCACTCTAACCCACTGGACCACCGAGGTCTGTGTAGGACTGAGGGACAATCACTCTAACCCACTGGACCACCGAGGTCTGTGTAGGACTGAGGGACAATCACTCTAACCCACTGGACCACCGAGGTCTGCGTGGGACTGAGGGACGATCACTCTAACCCACTGGACCACAGAGGTCTGCGTGGGACTGAGGGACGATCACTCTAACCCACGGGACCACAGAGGTCTGCGTGGGACTGAGGGACGATCACTCTAACCCACGGGACCACAGAGGTCTGTGTGGGACTGAGGGAAGATCACTCTAACCCACTGGACCACCGAGGTCTGTGAGGGACTGAGGGATGATCACTCTAACCCACTGGACCACCGAGGCCTGTGTGGGACTGAGGGACGATCACTCTAACCCACTGGACCACTGAGGCCTGTGTGGGACTGAGGGACAATCACTCTAACCCACTGGACCACTGAGGTCTGTGTGGGACTGAGGGACAATCACTCTAACCCACTGGACCACTGAGACTCCAAGTACATGTAGCAAAGTAGTCGTTTATTATTTCTAAGCCCTGTGTTTCTGATCATGGCAAAACAATGGTTCGCTAAAGTCCTCAATAAATACAAAATCGGGTTGATTTCCATGACAAAGGAAAACAGTCTCTATTAAATCCGTCTGTGACCAAAACCTAGTCAATGCATATTGACGTCTCACAGAACGATAATATTGGATGCAAGCTTTTCTGTTTTTGTTAACGAAGTCAGCCAGTCTAGCAGTTAATACATGAAAATATTTGTTCAACAAAATTGCCGGGAACTCCAACGAACTGTAAAAGAGCTCAGCAACCAATAGGCAGACTCTTGTAGGAAACAGAAACATCGAAATCAATTCTCGCACAAGTCAACGCAAGTTCAGTAGGTTATTAAGTAGAGGAGGCCGGTTGGCTGAATGGATAAGGCAGCCGGCATTCAGTGCTGGCGATAGGTGCCATACTTTGGGACCCGTGTTCGATTCCGGTTTCGGGCGTGACCCAAAAATCGGTAGAGGAATTTCTGCCATATTTTCAAGGAAAACCCCATTGAATCAGATTAAAGTTAAAGAAAACCAGATTTATACGTCAAAATATCAACATTTTGGCAGCTCATGCCACTTTAAAGAAAACCAGATTTATAACAAATCAAAAAAGAATCCCAACGTGTGTACTTAACATGTAAACCTTTAACAACAATGCTTCTCGATTCTCATAGAAGTGAATTATGAACCAAGGTCAAAGTTGAAACCCGTTGACAACTGATATGTAATATTATGATAATGATATATATTGCCCTGTCAGTAATACGTACACGCAGATGTCAAAACAATAGTTTTGTTATAGCCTGAGAACCCATCTATCCATGGTTATTTTAGACAAGAAGATTTTCCCTGTGCCTGTGTGTTCTCTAGTGTTCATACAGTGTAATCAACTTATCCAAGAGTTTACCGCAGCCAAAATGTAAAATTTTTATGCCTAAATTGCATTTTTGAATTCTCTAAGAGAAAGTTTCCTCTAAGAGAAAGTTTCCTCTGAGAGAAAATTTCCTCTAAGAGAATATCCCTGGGTGAGTTGTTCAAAAGTGTATTGGGCTTACATGTATTACAGGTCTACATGACGTCACATAACAAAGAAATTCAATTGTAAAGTTACAAAGTTATATCAGCATTAAGCCACAACCGGCCCTAGAAGTTTAAATTTTCCTCTAAGTGTACAATATTAAAATACTGAAAATGGCCTGTCCAAATTGTTATTATGACTAAATTGTTCGTCCACTTGGGCATGTGGAAGGGTTACTTGTAACCATGATCAAATTCTATCCGAAAATCCGCATATTTTTAAAACATAATTTAAGGGTATAAAGAACCCAAGAACCAATGTCCGTAGAAAAAAAGGCATGTATCACAATTAGAAACTTGTCTCCATGGCTATTTTAGACAAGAAGATTTTCCCTGTGCCCGTGTGTTTTAGTGTTCCTAAATATAATATTGGCTCTCATACTTAGGCGGATGATGCCCGTTTAATAGTTTGGAGAGGGAGTGTAATTTTAAAACATTGAGGATTGTCCAACAATAAAATATATTTTAAACTGGGTCAATTTAAATAGGTCAGTAGACAGACAGTAAATAGGTACTTACCATAAACTCTCAACATTTTTTAATGAGAATATATATTTTTTTTTATTCCTTCTTAATGTCCCTGTTCCACTGTGACTTTATTTTAAAAAATATATAATATTCTATTTATGAACACTAAAACACACGGGCACAGGGAAAATCTTCTTGTCTATTTAATGTACATGTACGCGTAAAAGATTGATTGATTGATCAATGTTTTAAGCTGTACTCAAGATCATTTAACTTACATGCGGGCATTACAAGTTTAGTGAGGGAGGAAACTGTGTTCTTTGTCCTGAGGAACCCCCCCCCCCCCCCCCCCCCCCCTTCGGCGAGTACCTGGCAACTCTTCCACATACAAAATCCACCCATTGATTGAGTGGGATTTGAGGCAGTGCTGCATCGATGGAAGACCTGTGTCAGACTGAGGGACCATCACTCTAACAGATTGAGCTTCAATATTTTTACAAATTTTCAAGGCGAGCACAAAGAATTTTTCATGGGATGTATCATGCATGAAAATGCTTATCAAATTTACCCCTGTAAATTTTGAAGAACATCTTTAATGTGGAGTGTAGGATTTAGCTTATTCCTCATAGTGACATGAGCTAAAACAGAATGTTGAAATTATTGGCTATTTTTCTCAAGACGCATTTTAGTGCTTCTAGTTTCGAAAATGTACGATTAAGTATTGTTTTGAACTAACTTTGGCTTAGAATGAATGAATGGTCATCTCGTTTATTTAAATTTTGTTTACTTTTCGAACACGTTTTCGGTTCGTACAGGCCACATAGTGTATGTATTTTCCTCATTCCAGCGCTAATCATTTAGTTTTTTGATGGTCTTCAAAGCTCTTTCTACTGTGACGAGCAGAAAATGTAAAAAAGCGTGAATTTTGGCAGCTCATGCCACTTTAAAAAGCGTGTATTTAATTGGGCACTGGTCACAGAACGATTTCTCTCCATATTTATTATTTAGTCATAAATTTTCCGACACAATAAATATCGGATGAGTATACTTCTGGGGGTGTATCATCCGTATGTGAAATTAGATCTTGATAATTCGAGAGAGGAATTTTTCACAGAGAAATAAAATCTCAAGGGCAACACAAAAATCTGTAAGTGGTCTTGTGTAGAATGGCCTTTAATAGGCTGATGTGCTTCAAATAAAACACCTAATAAAAATGTCTGCTCAAAAACCGCGACCATCCGACAATAGTACTGTTCTAGACAGATAAGACACGATTCAGTAAAATCGCTCATGCAGAACCACTGACCTTTGACCTTACTAGATCAACATTATACAGTACGTGTGTACATTCAACCTTCTTAGGGGATTCGATGTGAAGTTTTAAATAAGGCAGAAATTCACGAAGATGAATACCACAAACTCTTATCCAACTGGGCATTTTTGGTACCACGCTACAAATGACTTTTTAAAATATTTTTTCGCATCTCAAGAATAATTTTAGCTGGCAGGCGATTAATTCCTATTTCAAATTCATTAATTTTTCTTGAATTCTGATCATCAAAGAGTATGACATTCATCAAAAAAAAAGAGAATGATTGACATTGAAATAAAAAAAAATTAATTTAGTTCGCAGCTTGTGTTTTTATAACGGCATACAGCTTTTTAGAAGTCAATCTCAGATTTTTCACATAAAAAATAATACATTTAACGGGTTACGCAGGGACTTGTTAACTTTCTTCACAGGCGTATGAGTGTGCGTGCTTATTACATTTCACAAGTTACATCATGTAGGCCTACATACAAATTATGTCCTTTGAAGTTGTCACAGACTCCACAAAATATTTACCATTTCAAAATAAATCCAATTAATGAGAGATGATTATGGCATCACCATGAACTAAGTTGTTAAAGAATCTAGGTTTCACTTAGTAAAGACACCAGGGTACCGTTTCACGAAGCCGTCGAAAAGTGCGATCAATCCCAGTTTCCATGACGTCGTATCTCTTCACTTTGGTATCCATTGGCAACTGTGGTTCGTTTGCGATGCGACTGCTTTGAGAAACGAGCCCCTGGGGCCGGTTTCACAAAGCTGTAATAAGCTTAAGTCAGGCTTAAATACATCGCGTAACAAAGGAATTTGATTGTGACATCGCCAAGATAAGTCAGACTTACGCTTAATACACCTTTGTGCAACCGGCCCCAGTATAGGTTCACAAACACCTTCATGCTGGCAGCTGATGTTGTTATCATTTCTCATTAGTATGGAACCAATATTTAAAGAAAGTTTCAAACATTTCATACAAAAAAATACATTTTCGACAAAACTTCTAAAACTTGAAATCTTCTGACAATCTAATAGATGAACATATTTTAAATTTAAATTATTAAAATTTAAATTTTTAAAAATAAATTTAAATCAAGCTCATTAAAATTTTAATTTTTATTAAATATTTTACGGTAGATAAATCCAGCTTAACATCCTGTGATACATCCTTAACCTATATAGTCATAACACTTATCTTATTATCTGTTTCATTCACATAAAAAAAAGTTTTAAAGGGCAGATTACATTTTTTCAACCCCTCCGTATGAATATATCTACATTCAACTTGTGAATGAATGTTAGATACATGTACCGTATAATATAGTGGTGATTTTTTGCCAAATTATCTTTTCCACAAAATTCTACTGACTAAGGTCAAACTCCTGCCTGTCGTCAACCTAATGAAATACCATGGGTTGTGGTTCGTTATAACAACTTAAGATAGGGTATAAATGACATGCTCCTTTTTAACACAATAAGGAAAGAAACCGTGGTTATTTTAGACAAGAAGATTTTCCCTGTGCCCGTGTGTTTTAGTGTTCATAAATATAATATACTGGTCATGGCTAAACTGCCTTGTCTGTCCCTCTAGAGGTTTTTCTGGGGGGAACCAAAATTTTCACTTTCATTTCCCATGATCCTCTTGGGTTCAATCTCAGTCTGCCGATATTCTTGCCATAGCTGAAGATGTGTAAGCATTGTCAATGTGTTACAAAGTGTTCCAGAAAATCCTACTGACTAAGAACCAAGCTCATGTCAGTCGTCAACCTAATGAAATATCATGGATTTAGTTTACTACAACAATTTATGATTGGGTATAAAGGTCTAAATGATATACCTCTTTTTAATTAGAAACTTGTCTCTGTGGTTATTTTAGACAATAAGATTTTCCCTGTGCTCGTCTGTTTTAGTGATCATAAATATAATACAAGATTCATTACATTCAATAATAGAGTCAATTATACATGTAGTTTCCACACTAAAAGCTATACATGTATTAAAATTATGTAATTTTTTTAAAGCATAGACTGATCCAGAGACATTTTGATACCTGTATACAGGTATGGGCGCCCAAACTCACAAGCAAAAAATCCGCCCAAATTCTTAAAACCAACAGATTTTAATGTCAAAACAGCATTTTATGTTGAATTTTGGGCCAGAGATGTTATTTTTGTCTTATTGTTGGAACATTTTGAACCGAATTTGTATGCCCAAATTTCCCCTGGATCAGTCCCTGTAAAGGCATGTCAAACTTTAAACATAAAAGTTCAATTTAAACACAAAAGTTCAATTTAAACACAAAAGTTCAATTTAAACACAAAAGTTCAATTTAAACACAAATGTTCAATTTTAACACAAAAGTTCAATTTAAACACAAAAGTTCAATTTAAACACAAAAGTTCAATTTAAACACAAAAACCACAAGTGACAGTCACACTTAATGCAATAAGGGTACTTTAAACATGAGAATACATATTGCAGCCAATTGACCGATTGCTTGATGATGTCACTTGAGAATCACGGGCAAAGCATTTCGGGGGATTGAGGGATGTTAAAATAATTTTAAAATATGGCGGAAGAAATAATACTGTATCGAACAGAAGATGTAAAAGGCGTAAAGTTACCAGAAAAATGTGTGGATAAAAACAGGTTATGTCATCAATATTTTCCAAAAAAGTAACAATAAACAAAATGGCGAACTGAGGTACATTTTACCCAGAAAGCTTTGCGTAATTCTATGTGATGTCATCAGGCTCGGCGGTAATTGATTGCGCAATACAACTTGATTGATTGATTGATTAGGGCTTAACATCAAACCTAACAACTAAGGTCATAGGCGACAAAAGTACCAAACTCACCAAAAGATTCCCCCCAAGGCTCCAAACCACAATCCCCCAACTAAATTTTTACACTCCACAGACCATGGAAGTTCAGGAAGGCTAATAAATGTATTTGGCATGTTACTGATCCTCCTTCTTAGGTAAAAAAAAACAAGGCTAAAGTTCAAAAGTGTGGCTCGATCTTCGATTATTATAAATGTTAGTTGCACAAAATCGATTAAATCAAAGAGGCCCACCGGTCAAATCAAAGAGGCCCACCGGTCAAATCAAAGAGGCCTACCGATTAAATCAAAGAGGCCTACCGATTAAATCAAAGAGGCCTGTCGATTAAATCAAAGAGGCCCACCGGTCAAATCAAAGAGGCCCACCGGTTAAATCAAAGAGGCCCACCGGTCAAATCAAAGAGGCCCACCGGTTAAATTAAAAAGGCCCACCGGTTAAATCAAAGAGGCCCACCGGTTAAATCAAAGAGGCCCACCGGTTAAATCAAAGAGGCCACCGATTAAATCAAAGAGGCCTACCGATTAAATCAAAGAGGCCTACCGATTAAATAAAAGAGGCCTATCAATTCAATCAAAGAGGCCTACCGATTAAATAAAAGAGGCCTTTCGATTCAATCAAAGAGGCCTACCGATTAAATCAAAGAGGCCTACCGAATAAATCAAAGAGGCCTACCGATTAAGTAAAAGAGGACTATCGATTCAATCAAAGAGGCCTGTCGATTAAATCAGAGGCCTGTCAATTAAATCAAAGAGGCTTGTCGGTTAAATCAAAGAGGCCCATCAATTAAATCAATGAGGCCCATCAATTAAATCAAAGAGGCCTATAAGAATAACTTCAATTAACTCAACATATTGCGGACTAATGGTGAAATTTTCAGAAAAAAAGTTGTAAGAACTAGACATAACTGAGATACCCCCGCTCTGCAAGAAAAGTCGGCAATGTAAGGAGCATAACTCTTGAAAAAAACATCCGAGCGCGTTGATTTTCAATAGGCTTCTTGTACTTGCTGTATTAAACAAATATGTGAAGTTTCAAAGTTGTAAGTTAAAGACTTTTTTAGATAATGTGTTTACAAGGACCAATGGACAGACGGACGACGGAGGCAACGACAATACCCTTCGGGCAAAATTTGCCCGAGGGGTAAAAACTATGTTAATGTAAGTCTAGGAGAATGATCGAACAGCATAGCAAATTTACGAACTCTGCATGGTCATCTTTTTGTAACTGCAACTGTAAGCAAGACGGAGAAGCGGGAAAGGATAGCCCCTTAGCCATGATAAGCAAGCTTTATAGAGTACAACAATATGCACATAGGATGATATGTATATGCACATGTATGATAAAGATGGAGAAACAGCACCAAGAGGAGGAGACACATGAATTGGGCATGATTTAATGCTACGTCTGTGACAAATGATGGAGTAAGACAAAATATCATGCAAAATACTCCTTGCTGGTCATGTTTAGTTAGCATCGACAACAAGAAAGTAGACTATGAGGCTGCTTGCTGATCATGTTACCAGCACTCACTACGAGGAAAAAGGCTATCAAGAGTGCCACAAGCACAATAATGAAACATGCAGGCTTATATGACAAGCACAGCAACTACTGTACAATGGGACAAAATTGGGTCTACAAACAAATGTATGAACAGACAAATGGCAGAACAGAGAAATGTCAAAAGGAGTCCAAAATGTCATAAATATGTAGAAATATCTCCTTGCAAGTAGGACATGGACCCCTTCATATCATTGGTAACATTTGTCAAGTTTCATTAAAAAAGAACCAACATCTGGGAGGAGTATTTTGGACAAAACTGCGTCTACGGACGGACGGACGGACGGAGGGCACAACGATCAGACAGATGTATGTGTGTACATACAAACTTTATGCCAGCAGAAGGGGGGGGGGGAGGTAGGGAGGAGCGAGGGAGGAGCGATAACATGATAACCCTGTCTTCATATGGAATGAGACCCATTGGAGGAGTATTTTGGACAAAACTGTGTCTATGGACGGACGGACGGACAGACAGACAGAGGGAACAACGATTGGACGGATGTATGAGCGTACATACACACTTCATGGCAGTAGAAGGGGGGATGGGGGGGAGGGGGGGAGGTAGGGAGGAGGGAGGGGCGATAACACGATAACCCTGTCTTCATATGGAATGAGACCCCAAAAATGGGAAAGTCCTATAAGTCAAAAACGTCATAAAAATGTGAAAAAAGGAAATATCATCCTGTTAGTTGGGCATGCACATCTACATACCATTGGTAACATACTTGTGAAATTTCATTGAAATCAAAGCAAAATCTTAGGAGGAGTAGTCCGGACAAACAAAAATGGCAAAGTCCTATAAGTCAAAAACGTCATAAAAATGTGAAAAAAGGAAATATCATCCTGTAAGTTGGGCATGCACATCTACATACCATTGGTAACATATTTGTGAAATTTACTTTAAACTCAAAGCAAATTCTTAGGAGGAGTAGTCCGGACAAAATTTGTTTTTACAGACAGACAGACGGACGGACAAGCCGATTCCAGTATACCCCCCCCCCCTAACTTCGTTGCGGGGGGTATAATAAGGCAAGGCATGAAAAACTAACTTTTTCCTATTAAAAATTGGTCTGTTATTTCCCTTCTCAAAGTTGTTATTAAATATCTTTCAATGATCAGGTGCCTGTATCTGGTTAAACGCAAGGATTAATTGTCATGGCAACATATACCTTCAACATTATGTTACCACCAGGCGCAAACTGCATGCAAAGTTACGTCAGGCGGAAATCTTTCGAGAAAAAAGCCTACTGATACTTGTCTTGTAAAGGATTGTAGTTGCCCAGTAGATTTCTGTTCCTGTGACGAAACCATGGTTACGTAACAGTTAAACAAAAGGCGTTAAATTCAAGGGCAAAGTTCAAACAAATGTGTTGGCTTAGTCTGACAACAGCCTCAGTATTTAGAGGTCTGTGCAAAGTACACTTTTCAAGGGGACAGTTCAAAGGTTTTTTCACATCCTGGAAAAGGCAGTCGTAAAATACTGTGATCAGGATATACATCATAAAATCTGTATCTTTAAACAAGGTTTACTTAGGAAGTTAAATATTGTTTTAAAGGGGCATCTTTGTGTAACCATATTTGTGAAAATTTCAGCCAATCAACAATGCCTATCATAAGTAAAGCTTACTGGAGAACAAAAAAAGATTGATGACTTGAATGATGCCTCAAGTTCACGGGGGGCCTCGGTGGCTCAGTCGGTGGCTCAGTAGGTTAAAGTGATAGTCCCTCAGTCTGGCACAGACGTTCCATCGATGCAGTGAGGGTTTAAAACACACTCAGACAAAATAAAAATTAAAAAATTTCTGAGTGGACTTTTCATTTGATCGGAAGAGTTGCCATGTTGTACATGTACTCGCTGAAGGTTGAGGGTTTCCTCCGGGCATTAAGCCCAGTTTTCTCCACCCTTAAACCTGGCAGCTATAGTGCCGCAATATAGGTGACATAATCTTTATTGCGGCGTAAAACATCAATCAATCAATCAATGAAGTTCACGTCTCACTCAAGATCATTTCACCAGGGTTTTCCCTGGCTCTAGAAATGTTGGGGTTCATTGGACCCCCTTTAGGTTAAAAGTAGGGTCCAATATAGTCTAGATTGGGTGAAGTCAAATTAGTGTTTAAATTTGCATTATTGTATAATATTTCGCTATTTATTTGCATCCCATGGGACCATTCTCATTGCAACTTTGGGGTCCAAGTGAGAAAATGGGGGTCAGAGATGTAGGTAAATCCCTGTTTCACTTATAAGGCAAGGTACACGTAGGCAGGTTTTTATAGTGAGGTATGAAACTGGACTCATTGCCAAGAAAAAACCCAAAACCTACATAGAGAGTGGCGTAAAACATCTATCTATCAAGCAATCTGATAAATCGGAAAATTTCAATAGAATAAATTAGAAAATTTCCATGTAATAAATTGGAAAATTTCAATTTAATAAATTGGAGAATTTCAATTTAATAAATTGGAAAATTTCAATTTAATAAATTGGAAAATTTCAATTTAATAAATTGGAAAATTTCAATTTAATAAATTGGAAAATTTCAATTAAATAAATTGGAAAATTTCACGTTAATAAATTGAAAAATTTCAATTGCATAAATGTGGTAAAATAAATCTGCACTAAATTTCAATCTAAATTTGATTTTTTAAATTCTTTCTTCACTGAATTCCACTAATTCAAGGACGAGCAATGTGAAGATAACACATTATTAGACTGCTTTCTGCCATATTTGGTCTAAAACAACAACAATAGCGATTGCTCGATAGGATTATCGTTCGCTCCATCCAGGTAATACACCCAACGAAAAGTCTAAAACTTTAAAAAAGAGAGCTTTTTGTAATGTTTTGAGTACTTGAATTAGCGGAATTCTTACTGTATGTAAGACAAACAGAATATAAAAGATTTTAGACACTTTGAACTATAAGAAAACCCAGTCCTGACGACGAATATGAGCAGGGTCATTAAACAGTTGGACACCTACACCAACAATTTGCTTGTTTAGGATTTAAATACTATTCCTCCAGGCAATGGGCCCGGTTTCCTCCCCCACTAAACCTGGTAATGCCACCATATAAGGGAAATAATCTTGAGAGGGGCATAAAATATCAACCAATCTATCAATTTAAATACTATTAGTATAGTTTGATTGGTTGATTCATTTGTACATGTACTTTACAGGGCTTTTTAACACAATTAGAAACTTCTACTGACTATTTAAGCCATCTCCTTTCAGTCGTCAACCTAATGAAATATCATGGGAATAGTTTATTACAACTTTCATGTATGATGGGGTATAAAGGTCTAAATGATATGTACCTCTTTTGAACACAATTAGAAACTTGTCTCCATGATTATTTTAGTCAAGAAGATTTTCCCCGTGTGTTTAGTGTTAATAAATATCTATTTTACGTGCATGTGCTTGTCTCTACGCCTGGTCGAAGTATCCGACTCACCGCTCATAACTGACAACCACTCAGTAGTTCATATAGGGTTGATTGATTGATTGATGTTTTACGCTGCACTCAAATTATTTTCCTTCCCAAATTATGTCAGCTGTGCCAGGTTAAGTAGGAGAGGAAACACGGTTCTTTGCTCGGAGGAAACTCCCGATCTTCGGTGAGAATGTTCACAAAAGGAGATAGAATTAAATTACATAAATTTGAAATATCTTCGGTAGCTTAGTAAGGGGGCAGGGCATGACCACATTTTTAAGCGACATTTCCAGCATTCACAACTTTCTGCATTCTGGCAATATCTGAGAGATTAAGAAGATCGTGAGAATTCCAAAGATTTCCTGTCACCGGTTCAGTCATAGCGCATTAAGAGAACCATTATCATTCGAATGTGACGCTCAGTTCGGACGTCCTAGAACAAATTACACATCATCAAAAACGTCATCGGTCACTAAATATATTACGAAATATCTAAGGAAACCCCCAGGCCCTATAGGTGGCCCCTAGAACTTAATGCTGTGATAGTCGATTATTTGTTGGTAATTCTTGGCTACAATACTGAATATCCATCTTGAATTTGAAACAGAGGCTACAGGCTTAAAAAAACATTTCAAGTGGTTTCTGGCCAATTTGCGGCTCCATTTATCCTCAAAAGATACCATGGGAAATTTATTTGAGGTGTTCAAGATTGGCCAAACGTCAATGCCAGTCTTGAGGTTACAAGAGAGGTTTACGTTTACAGATTGTAAGAGTAAAAATGGTGGAGTCAGAATTTCTGAGCGACAAAGATTTTTTCCACCCAGGCTAGATGTATCACAGTTTGTCACTGGCCAAACAGACAATGGACTAAACACACAATATACTATAAGTTAACAGTCCACAAAGAGAAGTATAAAATGTCCTTTATGAAAAGTAAACTACATGTACATGTACATGTATAGGCCTTAAAAAATAAGGTCATGAGATGATCCCCACAATTTACAAAGAATCGCCTGTCTGGAAACCAAAATAGGAAACCAAGGTCTCATTTTAAAAACTACAAAAATGAAGTCCAGTTTCGTGACAATGCCTTTACGTATAAAATGTATTTAGAGTTTGATTTTCCTTACTGTAATGCACTTGACATCAGGACTAGTGGGTTTAAATGTGGGTTTACTTCTCGTAATTTACTGGAACAACTTAACCAAACTTAGAAAAATGAATAATTTTTAATATCCTCGGTAATGGCTACCATCATATTTCTGGTAGAATATAGGTAGCATAGGTAGAAAACTTTTCTGGGTTAAAAATATTTAGAGTGGCACAAGCTGCCAAAATTTAGATTTTTTTTTTTATAAATTCCAATTGTCAAGAAAAGTTAATCATTTGAAATTCCGTGAAAAACTAAAGGATTGACGTTGAAATGAAAAATAATGGTAAAGCCAGTAGTCCTCGTATAGGAGATGTGTATGGTAGAAACAACGAACAAAACAGACATAGCCAAGATGTAGGAGTTCATTTTGGGGGGTTTTGTTGCCTACAAAGCAACTTAAACATTGGTGTCAACCGAAAGATCTTATTTTGAACTTTTTATTAACAATGACCAATAATTACCCAACTTTGCTTCACTGAAATTTTCCCTTTACTTGGCAGCTAATGCCCTTTAAAAGAGGACAAAAATAAAACTGATTCAGATGCTATACCTCATTTTAACACAATAAGAAACTTGTCTCCATGTTTATTTTAGACAAGAATATTTTCCCTGTGCCCATGCGTTTTAGTGTTCATAAATACATGTATATGTGATATAAACTGGGTTAAAAAGACCCCTACTGCGGTGTTAAGGGGTAAAGGTAAACACTAGATTAAGTAGTGTTTTCTGTACCTGTGGCATCAGAGCTATAAATAAAGGTGTAATCATCAGGTGGGGTATGTTAGGTTTAGACAGGTAAGTAAAAAGTGTGGGCGGATAGGTAATCTTATCTTGGGGGCGTTAAGACGGAGAGAAAATGTTCAACAAAAAATTCACTGGATACATGTTATTTGAGCAATGTCCCAAGAGAAAACCACGACCTTCCGATGATACCTGGCAACTATCCCACAGAAATTAAATCAAAATCCATCGAATACATGTACACGTACTACCCCACTCAGAAAAATTAACTTTCTTTTTCACTTTTATTATAAAAATTTTATTTCAAATTACAAATATCTTCTATTTTTTCTAAACTAGATTTCATCAATTTGTCTCTCAGTGGGCCGACATGAACTCTAACCTATGACCCTGAATGGCCTTAAGACTTGACCTTTCAACTCAAGCTACTTGAGACGGTGATATACTGTAAATTAAGAGAAAGTAAGAGAAAAATTCTAGCCTGGCTTCTAAAAAACATATAAGTGATTGATTAATTGATTTGTGGGTATAGGTCAAGTGAACTAGCAGTCAAAATTAATTGAATGAGTTTGGATGGGCTGTTTTTAGCAATTTTAACGTAGGGCGAGGAGAGTGAAGAAAATTTCAAATTCGGACGCGTTCTTTGATGAATTTATTTCTAACAGGCTATAATGGACACCTGAAGTCAGATTTCTAAATTAACCTGCATTCAACAGTATTTCCCTTTTATAGGGGCGTTGCTAGGTTTAGTGGAGAGGAGGGGGGGGGAGTGAAAACCAGGTTCTTTGCCCAAAGGATATGCACAACTTAATGGAGATATCTGGTGACCTTTCAAATAGGGCATGGTGATTGATTGATTGATTGATTGACCGTCAATGTTTGGTGTAGCACTCAAGAGATGCACATTGACGCTAAAAATACAGACACAGCTTCTCTGTGACCATTTATCAAAAAGGGGGAAAAAACAATGACAAGCACTTTATGTATCATATAGCCTCGCATGACAGCTTACATAACAAAAACGTGATTATCTTCGCAAAAAAATGAGTTTTGGAAAAAAAAACTTTGACAAGGTGACATAATAATCAGGGAGGCAATCTAGTGTGCGGCCACTTCGAAAAGAAAAAAAATCTGACAACAGAACTTTAATGAAGATACAGGGATAATGATGACATCTGAACCTTTTAGTAATAAAGATATTGTCTATGCAATTTAATACAGATGAACTGTTCCATTTGTTTGAGACAGCAAGTCCACAAAGATTTTCAAGGGAGCAAAAATAAACGACTGGAGATTATGTTCCGTTTAATATCTATGCAATGACTGCCTACGGTTTCCATCTGGCACAGAGCCTGGTTTCCTTCCACCTTAAACCTGACAAGGGTATCAAAATCTTTAGGGCATTATAAAACACCAATCAATCAAACATCAATTTCAAATTTTGTTGATAATAAATCTAAGAGCATTGTTTTTTGGCAATACGAAGCGAGCCAAAAACACAGGATTAGGAGCGAACTTCAAATAACCTGGATGTACATGTATTTTATAGTATTCATTGCTTTGATTGATTGAGGTTTTACGCCGCACTCAAGTATATGGCGCCATTGCCAGGTTTAGTGGGGGAGGAAACCGGACTCTCTTCCACACATGACAACAGAACAAAACATCCACTCAGAAATTTTTCAGTTTTTATTTAGTCTGAGTGTGATTCAAACCCGTGCCGCATGGATGGAAGGGCTGTGTGGGATTGAGGGACAATCGCTCTACCTATACTGAGCCACGGAGACCTCCTACGATCGATACTTCAGCTCATTGATAAATAATGACAAACAATATATTTATTTACATTCCATGTACTTCTGTTCTAGGGAAGGTTTGCCTAAATTTGGCAGCCCATGCCACTTAAAGGGCAGTTAGTTATTTTGTGACCAGATATATCTTAACCAGCCTTTCAGCACCCAGCCCCTGTACTGTATCTCATCAGTTAGCATTCTACTGGCAGTAAAGTAATGCCAGCGTTTTCGTTGATCGTCTAAAAAAAAGTTCAGGCTTAGAAAGGGTCAAACCATAAAGCCATTGTTTGATCACCTCAGAAATTTCCGCTGTCTACGCATATTAAGGTAACGGTTTAAAAGTTGAAGAGGTTTAGTCCAGGGTATTGGAATTAAGAGACCTGTATTTTGACAGGCTATATTTCATTTTTATTTCATTGCCGATGCCTAAACTACTATTGTTATCAGCCCACAATAGAAACATAAAATTCTAAAGTAGGCCTGCTATAGTCGTGGGGATTCAAACACATAGTCATGAGGAACACACTTGATTGATTGATTGATGTTTTTCCCCGCACTCAACATTATTTCACTTATATGGCGGCGTTGCCATGTTAAGTGCAGGAAACCAGTCTCATTGCCCAGAGGAAACCCTCAACCTCCATCGAGTACCTGGCAACTCTTCTACATATGGTGACCGAGTGAAAAATCCACACAGAAATTTTTCCATTTTTATTTTGGTACGAATGTGATTCAAACCTGCACACCATTACAAGAAGTGGCATGAACTGCTAAAATTCACTGTTTTCTAGTAGATTCTGGTTTTCAATCCATGTCCATCAGAAAACTTAATGCTTAAAGTGGCATGAGCTGCCAAAATTCACAATTTTTCATAATTTCTGATTGTCACAACAGTAAGAGGCTTAGAAGGCCATCGGAAAACTAAATGATTGACGTTGGAATGGGGGAAATCCATACCGTATGTGGCTTATACAGACAGGAATAGCGTTCGAAAAGTAAACAAATCTAAATAACCGGGACGACCATTCATTCATTCTAAGCCAAAGTTAGTTCAAAACAACACTTTATCGTACATTCTCGAGACTAGAAGCACTAAAAAGCTTCTGAATTATACGTCTTGAGAAAAATACCCGATAATTTCAACATTCTGTTTTTACGTCAAAATATCAACATTTTGGCAGCTCATGCCACTTTAATGTTGAAATTATGAAAATCCATGCACCACTTTGTCATCAGTAGTGTTTTGGAGTTCACCATCTTTTTTGTCCAATAAGTCGTACAGAATATAGTTTTCTTTGACATCCTTTGAACAAGAGCTCTTCTTATTAAAAAGATAGCATCTGACCTAAAGCCCTAATACATCATGAAAATTCAGGAGGGGTGTTTTTCTGACAATTTTACACTTGTATACATCAATCTTAAAGCTAGATAAACAGCGTAATGATCAAAGACGGCCAGTTAAGCTTACATGTATTTAATGCTTTAACGTGAGTTCACCTTTAAGACGTTTTTTTCAAACGAAATCAAACACCGTGAAGTTTGGGCTCAACTGAGCTATAAAAAGTTATAAATGATTTGTAGACATGTGGTTTCAACCTACGGTAGATTTTTTAAACATTAGTGTATATCAATAAAGCCAGGCCTCCGATTAGAGAGAGGGCAGTGCACATTTTGACTATAATACTAATCATTTTGATCCCCGTGCCTCATAGTTTTTACGTTTTTATTTTATCTAAGCATCAACGAAGCCTAATTTTAAAAGTGGCTTTGAGAATATACCTGTGTGCTTAAAATTTTTCCAAATTCTACGTCTGCCAAATAATCTGATCCCTTGACCTAGTTAAAAAGCCTTCCACCGATGGGTCACAGGTTTTTACCCCACTCTTGATTCCTGGGATTAGCTCCCTTTGGTTACGAAATTTGATTATTTGGTTCTTATGTAGTTCCATAATATTAATGAACACTAAACAGACAAACACAATTAGAAACTTGTCTCCATGGTTATTTTAGACAAGAAGATTTTCCCTGTGCATGTGTGTTTTAGTGTTCTTGAATAACACACAGGATGTAGTTTCATCATAATTGAATATGGGCGATTTAGGTATATGGTTGCCTAATGGTAATTTAATGGGAGCGAGGGGGGAATCAGACTCTGCCAAAAACCAAAGGAAAGCCAATCTTCGGGGAGTACCTGGCAATGCTATACCAACAGCTCAATAAGTTGAAAAATCCACTCAATTTTTTTTTTGGGGGGGGGGGGGGGCGGGGGGCTGAGTGGGATATTACAATATAGAACCTGCAACACATCAGGATGATCCCCTATATCGGACTGATCGACTTTCGCTCTGCTCAGTCTGCTGACTGAGCCATCAATACTCCATTGGCATCTACGGCAAGTTGCTTTTTAGACAATTTTTTGGCAGTTTTGTATATAAAACAGGAATAACGATGCATTTGTTTTTGCATGGGAAAGCAGGATGGACAGAGCTGGATGCAACTGAGAAATGAAAAAAAAATATGCCCTAAAAACTTCCAAGTCTTGCCATCAAACTACTAACATTAAATGTTGAAGGTACAATAAAAGCATTCATGATTTAGAAGGCGACATTTTTTTGATGAATTGATCCAGCACTTCTAAGTGACAGGCAACCTCCCCCATACCGTCTGCACCCCAGCATGCCCCTTTGGCTTGTGCCCAAACAAACCCCCCCCCAGTCAAGGTAAATCTCAGAGAGCCCTGACATACTGCCCTGGTTGAAGACAGTGACTTGGCTTTGAAGGCAGTTTAACAGCTAAATCTATTGTCATGGCTCTTCAATAGCCATTTTGATACAACTCGTGGGTGCAAGCATGAGGTCACAGAGAAGTCAACGAGGGGTAGGGTAAAAAGGGGGGGGGGGCATTAATACACAGTTAAAGACTGCACATGTAGGAGAGGGGGGGGGGGGGGGGGGCAACAAAGGTGGGTGGTGGCAGACCCTTAAAAAGAAGTGTGAGAAACAACTGGGGGAGTTTAAAAATGGAAGTGGCAAGAAAATGGGCACCTTTAATGCAGATGAAAGAGGGTTATTGGAATTAGGAGTTAAAGAGTGAAGTGTATATATTGTCAAAGAAGGGAAAGATTGGCGTTCAGACAGACAACGATGCCATGGGTACTGTATAGATTAGGAAAAGTGAATGCAACAGGGGGAGAAGGGGGCCATCTGACACAGATGACCTGAAATGGTGCATTGAATAGAGAATGCAAACAGTGTTATTATGCAGACATTACTGTTATGTAGACGGTATTTTATTTGCAGATGATATTTTTTATGCAGACGGTATTGTTATTCAGACGCTATTTTTATGCAGACGCTATTGTTATGCAGACGGTATTGTTATGCAGACGCTATTTTTATGCAGACGGTGTTTTTTATGCAGATGGAATTTTTTATGCAGACGGTATTTTTTATGCAGACGGTATTTTTTATGCAGACAGTATTGTTATGCAGATGGTATTGTTATGCAGACGGTATTGTTATGCAGACGGTATTGTTACACAGACTGTAAATAATGCAGACAGTACTGTTACGCAGTCAAGATTGCTACACAAACATTTAATATAAGCCAGAAAAACCTTAAAAAAATGTTCTACATACTGGCTATTAAAATTTTGTCCCCTATTAGTCAGGGCCTAATCTAGGCTGATTTTGAACCCCATATATGGGGTTTGGGCTTCTGCAGTTTGGGCGCCCAAACCAGTATATCCAAAAAAAAAAATGTTGTGATTGTTGCTTTAAATATTGAATGCAAGTAAGAACTGCTTTGAAAAGTATTCAAAACATAAATATTAGGCACATATAAGATAGAAAAGGTGGTTTAAAGCAGTAGTTCTCTCCATGCAGCCTTCATGGGCCCTGGGATGGTATTGTCAAGCCGTACTATGGGTGCCCAAACTTTTACCCTAGAGTATGCCCTGTTAGCACACACAATTGATTGGTACTAGCTAATGGCTTTATCATTGTTTTCTATTTGGTGTCAATCTTTAAGTTTGCCATGGTCCTTCCAACACTCAACTTCGAGACAATCAAAATTTATGCTAAAATGTCAGAATTTTGAAAGCTTGTGTCATTTTAAAATGGCCCATTACTCATTCAATTTACAAAGTGTATTAATTCTAAGAAATTGCATTTTTTGAACGGAGAGCCTTATAGGACTAGCATGAAATTCAAAGATTCAAGTTTTTCACGGGTGAGTATTTTAAAAGCCGAACACTTCTCAAATTTCAGAACAATCACTTTGAGCCTGATTAAGCGACATGTCCGTGAATACTAAATGTGAATTACAAATCGCAAAGCAAGCTTCGACCCTTGTCTACTTAGGAAAAAACAGAGTTCGACAAGGTGATAGTCTTTCTATTTTGAAGATTATTTGAAATAAAACATAAAAGGAGGGAGCGTTTTAAGTCACACAGATATAAAACTCAAGAGAGAAAAAAATATGTTTGGAACAAAAACTTGATCTATAAAAGCTTACTTGGAAAAATACATTACAATAAATAATCTTACAATAAATAATCTTGCAATAAATAATCATGCCATAAATAATCTTGCAATACATGTAAATAATATTGGAGTAAATAACATTGCAATAAATGATCTTGCAATACATGTAATGATGTAAATAATATTGCAATAAATGATCTTGCACTAAGAATAAAGTATTATGATCATAAAATCAGTGTTCACTATTTCTTTCGAAAAAATGTTCTAAAAAAATTAATTCAAAATTTAGGCATAAGGTCTACACATATTCAATTGTAGATTAACTCTAAAAATTGTATTATCAAATTGGCATTTATAATTTAACAAGGAGATGGAGGTCGCATGCATTTATATATATACAGCATTGTACCTATATCACATATTCGATAGGATATCCTGAAAAATCTGACCACAAAAAATGGACGTTGACTTCTTAAGGTCCCACACAGCAGACATGAAAATGCATTTAAAACACACACAAAATCATTGTTGTTTAACAGTGGGTGTCTCAAAATTGTACACAGAAATAATTGGGTCACTTCAGCCCGATACCACATTTTTAGCCAGCTGGATATAAAAATCTTTTTTTTTAGTGGCTTATCAGAGGAATGGGTCCAAATATTTTTGGGTCTGGTTTTGCCATTAGTACATGGAATTGATTGATTCAATGATTCAATGTTACACTAAGTGAAGAAGATTTATTCTGCGTTTCAAGGTAAAAAAGGGGAGGAAACCAGGCTGTTTCGAGGAAAGCCCAAAGCTTGGCCGGGTATCTGGCAATTTTCCACATAAGACATCAAGTGAAACAAGTTTAATTTGTTTCAGACTAGAAAACATGAGAAGGAAATTCATAAAATATTGGTTGGTGGTAATTGAAATCAATTTCAATTTAAACGTATTCAAATTTGTCAACCTATTTCAAAATAAAGATGCGTAAAATTGTCAATATATTACAAAGTTTTCCAGGAAATTCTACTATAATAAAAGCAAAACTCCTGTCGGTCGTCAACTTAATGAAATATCATGGGTTTAGTTTATTACAACAACTTTGGGTATTAAGGTCTAATTCTAAATGAGATACCTCTTTTTAACACAATTAGAAACTTGTCTCCATGGTTATTTTAGTCAAGAAGATTTCCCTGTGTCCGTGTGCACAAGAAGTTTGCAGGCGTTGTATATTAAATTTTCTATATATCAGACATAATATGTTTAATAATCTAAGATTAAACACAAATTACTCAATCCTTGTAAGCCCAGAAGTAAAAAAAATAAATTTCTGCACACTGAAAAACAAAACGCCCTGAAATGACCAGAAAATAAAAAAATGTATATACACTTGTACATTTTTTTAGAAATTTTATGGTAAAAAAAAATCTAGGTGTGGGTTTTTTTTCTAAGTTTGATACCCCAGACAGACAGAGGGTGGCATCTGTCTATAGAAAAGGCTAGACATTAGATCTGTATAAATTCTGCAACAAAAAAGGGTATTTTCCCCAGGTAAAAAATACTAAAAATTGAAAACGTCTTACCTTTAATCAGAGCATCCGCATGTTCCAAGTTTTGCAATGTAACTCGCACCACACTGGAATTAAGCTTCAGTTCAAAATTATTTCCCCTCACAAGAAGGAAAATTTTCGTATCAAATTTATTTACTTTGGTCTTGCACAAATTTGGGTCCCCAAAACCCTCAATTATAACAATGAAATGAGACCCCCTCTTGGGAGCCTCTACAATAGAATTCAACGATCTTTCGTTATCAACTAACAGATTCCGATAGCTGGGCGCATTTGATAAAGCATTTGAACGATCATTTGTTAACTCGCTGATAACATTAAATCCTTTGAAAATTCGCTTAACTTCCACTTTCGCTTTTTGTATTCCTTTAGCGTCGCTCGGATAAAGTTCTTGAACAGTTCCAGACAAAATAATGTCGGCAAAGTCCTCTCGTGACTCCAACGTGTTCTGGTTGCAGTCTTCGACGTCCATTCGTCGGAATGAAAACGAAAGTTGAAATTGGCAGAAAACTAAAATGGCCAAATAAAAAACAGCCCAAGCTGGTCTAATGCTTGGCCAGACTTTGTTCTGTTGACATGAGGCCATTTTATAGCCGATAAGTTAGCTTGCACCAGACCGGGTTCACCAGGGACAGGTAAAAATACGTTGTCTGCCGACGAGGTGTCTCGCTGCAGGCCAACAAAAATCACAGTCGCGCACCGTCAAAACTTTTCACCCGTAAACCATCTGTGAAAAGTTACTTGTTTCTCCAGAAATATGACATTTCAACACTATGTCTTATCTAGGCTTACCTGAAGCATACATTCATAAAAGAACCACAACAATTAAATTCCTTTAAACGCATAAAATTCACGACTGAAACACTCCGATAATTTCGCGACCGGCCTGTAAATGTAGTGTGGACACAGACAGCTCTGAAACTCGCGGCCGTCGACAATACCGCGACTCGGTAATCATCGGAACAGCGCCGGGAAGGTACGAGAAATGAGTTTCATTGATAAAATTTCGTTTATCGTGTTCAGAAAGCGTAAACCGCGCTGATATCATTACCGTATTATGACTAGGTATTTAGCCGACCCGCCTACACAGCCGTGAGACACACAAATGAAACTATAATGACCGACCCAAGGCGATTTTGGGAAGCTATTTACCGCAAATTGCAATTAACAATGCGCGAGAATGCGTTCATATATTTCGTGGTTTGGAACAGAGATTTTTTTTAGCCGTGAACATTTAATTCTATAAACAGCAGACTTAATGATAGCCCAACTAGGCTTGTTAATGATAATTAATAGCTTTTAAAATTAAAAAAAAAGATTGAAAAAAATATTTATATTTACATAGGCCCTAAGAAGAACCATCAGGTCTAGTCCGCAATATGTTGAGTGGATTGAAGGATAAATTCTGATACGCCCGCACGGGTGGTATTGAAGAAGCCCGTGCGGGCGTATCAGAATTTATCCTTCAATCTACTCGACATATTGCGGACTACATCAGGTCTAAATGTGGGGCATTAATTCGGATTAAAAAGTTAAATTTTTCAAAATGAACTTTGGAACAATTTTTATTCCGCCTAGCCATTATTTTGGCGTTGATTGGACCTAGGCCAACCTAGCCATTACAGGAGTGTTGTGCAATTTAAGCCCCTTTCACAATTGAGATACGGCGGGTTTACGGCTCTTGCGGTCATGAATTTTGGCCTTCCGTACGATGGACCGCAGTCTTCCTTGCGGGCAACCGCACCTTACCGCGCGGAATTTTTGTGCCGCAAGAGTCGCAGAGCATGAATTTAAGACAGCATTATACAGCATGCCTTTAAATAAATCACCTGGGTGCGATGGACTGACTGCAGAGTTTTTCAGAACCTTTTGGGAAGATGTTAAAAATCTTTTTATTTCATCTGCCAATGCTTCTTTTGTAGCAGGCACTTTAACTATTTCACAGAGACGCGGAATTATCAAACTTATAGAAAAGCCTGGAAAAGATTTGAATTTGTTATCAAACTGGAGGCCAATATCACTTTTAAACGTTGACTACAAAATGATCGCAAAGGCCCTTGCAAACAGAATGAAACTCTGTTTACCTGACCTTATTCATTACACCCAGTCAGGATTTATGAAAGGCAGATTTATAGGAGAAAATGTCCGATTCTTGTTAGATATTATCGAAAATGAAGACTTTCAGAATAGCTGGTTGCTGTCTTTAGATATTGAAAAAGCATTTGACTCAATAGAATGGGCTTACATTGCATATGCTTTTAAAAAATTTAACTTTGGTGATTCATTTACAAAATATATATTCACATTATATCATAAGTCAAGTAGTTGTGTTCTACATAAGAGCACTTCAACTCACTGGTTCGATTTGGAAAGAGGGACCAGACAAGGATGTCCACTTTCTCCTTACATCTTTCTTATATGTCTAGAATTAATAAACTCAGAAATACGTAACGATGATACGATAAAGGGTATTATAGTAAACAACGTAGAAATCAAAGGAGTATACTACGCAGATGATTCAAACATGACTCTGTTAGATGTCCAGTCGGCCAAAAATGTTATAGAAAAGTACAAACTATATGAATCCTCTACGGGACTGAAATTAAATCGCGGAAAGTGCAAATTTATTTCGCTTTGTAGAAAATCTACAAATAGTCATCGCGCATTCTTTCTAGGGATACCCTATTGTGGAATAAATGAAACAGATGTCAAACTTTTAGGAATTTCCGTAGGCAACCAAAAAACAGTAAACAATAACATAAAAGCTACGCTAGGTAAAGTTAAGAAAAGATTTAAAATTTGGACATCACGGGGCTTGACAATATTCGGCAGATCACTTCTTAGTAAAAGTGAAGGTATGTCAAGGCTGACATATCTTGCGTCGGTTTTACACTTTTCGAACTGTATGATACGTGAGATCAATAAAGAAATCTTCCAATTCATATGGGCCTATCGACAAGAGAAGATAAAAAGGTCAATAATGTGCTCAGATATTTATGATGGAGGAATCAAATGTATTGATTTTAATGACCATAATCAAGCACTAAAACTGGTTTGGCTTACGCGTTTTTTCGGAAACCGTCGTTCTCCATGGAAATTAACTGTCGCGGAAATTTTTAAGCCCCTGGGTGGACTAGAATTTCTTCTTCTCTGTAATTTTGACATCTCTACTCTCAAAATTAAAGTCCCTGTTTTTTACAAAGATATCCTTCTGTCCTGGTTAAAACTTAGAAAACAACCTGAGAATGACATTTTTAATGATATTATTTGGAATAATCGTTGGATTACAAGGGGCTCTAACTCTCTTTTTAATTCATCTTGGTATAATGCCGGGATAACTTTCGTCAGAGATATCTTTGATATCAATGGTAATTTACTTTCTATGCCAGAGTTGGAAAGAAAATATTTATTATTATGCGAACCAAACGAGTATTATAGAATTATTTCTGCTATATTAACATTCACTGGCTATTGCGCCTTTAACAAAAACGCCATAACGCGGACACTGTGTGGTCCTGTAACCTATGATGATTTCCCCCTGCATGACCCAGCGTTATCATGTAGATTTTGGAGAGGCAAAATAACAGCAACAAAGTCAGATGAATTTGACTATAATAAATGGTTAAATACTGATGACACAGTGAATAAATCTCTGGTTTGGAATTTGGTGCATAGCTTACCTGTGGATAATAAGTGTAAACAGTTACAATATAAAATACTCCATCGCATCGTTCCGTGCAATGTTTATCTACACGACCGTCTAAAAATCAAGGACAGCCCCTATTGTGAACACTGTGGCATGGTAGATGATATCACTCATTATTTTTTGTATTGCTCCCATTTAGCTGCCTTTTGGGGAAAAGTCAATAATTTCCTATGCCGGAGTATCAACTGTGATATTTCATCACAACCGTATTCTGTATTGTATGGATTTTTTGATAATAGTAACCATTGTAAAGCAAAAAACTATGTTTTGCTCCAAGCCAAATTTTTAGTGTATAAATGTCGTGTCACTGAGAGGTTGCCATCCATTGATGAGCTGCTAAACATTATAAAGTTTGAAACAGTTGTACTTTCTAGAATTTTAAAATACAAATCTTTATCTGAACAATTGAACAAAATGCTAATTTGTTGTCACACCTCTTGATTACAATACTGTTCTGAATGGATTTACAGTTAAGCACTATCCGTATCGCCTGTTATCATTATACTTTTATAACAACTAACTATCTCTGTTCTTTGGTCGACTCTTCTTAATTTGATTCATAAAGAGTATGTGTACTTTTAGCTTCTATGGGTGGGGATGGGGTGGGTTGAATTTTTTCTTTGTCTTTGCATTACAAACTATATTGTTAGTACAAGTTACAAGTACTGTTTATTAATATTTTTGCTCGTTAAATGCACAATGCCGTATACACCTTGATCACGTGGGCCAGTATATTTGCGGCACAGAAAAGTTTGGTGTGCACATGGAATCCAATTTTCGGCCGTGCGAATTTTTTTACTACCTCTGATCCGTGCGGGCGCTAGTACGTTCACCGTAAACCGTTGTATCTTGACGCGCGGTTGTTGCACGATTTTTTTCTGTCGTAAGATGCTCCGTACGGTGGAATTTCTTATTCTGCCAACCTTGCGACAGTCGTAAACCGTTGAACGATTCGCCGTCTCGGTTTTGCACCGCCCTGCGTTCACCGTGCGAAAAATACCCTCAGTGTGCTTCAGGCATATATTTTGGGGTGCTTTATTTTATCTCACAACAGTTGAAGCTTTTACAATGGATGCTGCTCTACATGTGCCACCCCGTCGATGGCTGCGGTTGCTTTTTTTTATCTCTGCGCCTTTTTATACTGCAATCACGTTCGCAGAGCCCAAAATTGCCGCACGATTTGAAAAAACGCCGTAAGGCGCCCGCTCATTGGTGCGCGGCGAAAAACAATGACGCACGATGCATCTTGCGGCACGCCGCACGTTCCAACCAATCACGTAGCACCTCCACGCAACTGTCTCACGGATCACGTGCGCTAGACGTGCGTTGCTTGCTTCACTCCGCGCGGTTTGCCGCAAGAGATTCGTGGATTAACCTTGCCACGCCCTTACGATGCCCCGGCCAATCGTAAAATGGATTATTTTCTTGCGGTAATTTTTCCGATTCTACTGCGGCCCGAAAAATGTTATCTCCACCGTGCGATCGATTTCAGTATTTTGACCGTGCGGCGAAAGTCTCAATTGTGAAAGCCCCTTTACAATTGCATATCAGTCATAAAAATGCATGTACAGGCTTAATATATTTATGAACGCACGGACACAGGGAAAATCTTAATGTTCAAAATAAACATGGAGTCAAGTTTCTAATTGTGTTAAAAAGAGGTATGTCATTTAGAACATTATACCCAATTATAAGTTGTTGCAATAAACTGAAACCCATGATATTTCATTAGGTTGATGACAGACAGGAGAACTCTGTAGAATTCTGGAACACTTTGTTTGACAATGTTAACGCATCTTAAAGTGACATGAGCTGCCAAAATGTTGATATGGGTGGTGAGGTAGGGCCTATACTTCACTTATAAGTAAAGGTCTTACTCCGTCATTTATAATTTCCGACATCTACAGGTCGTCGACCAGGTGCCGACCAATAAATATCCAAACATAAATAACGAGGTACCTGTAGGCATTTAATATTATTGAATTAGGCGGTGAGGGTGATCTTTTGGTCCGTTGTAACCGTAGCTGATGAGTGCGACGTTAAGCCCCACTCAATCAATCAATCATGGTTCAGAAGAACTGCGCTTATTTTTCCTTTTCAACGGTACCAAACGCATATTTATGGCAAGAATATCGGTATACGGAAACTATACGCAATAGGATCATGGGAAAAGAAAGCCCCCAGAAATACTATAGGTAGAAGTATAGCCTTAACAAGTAGATCTTTCAAACACCCGCCTTTTTATAAACAATGACTGCCCTTTCATAGATTGAGCCATTTTACTTTGGAGTAGTATAGGCCTACAAGCCCGATATAGGGCATACATACACTCGCTCTTATAAAATGGTTCTTCGAAGGATATAGATTTTAACTGTCGGCTAATTCTTCGCATAGTGTCCGTAAATGTACATACGTTTTAAAATAATATACTCTACAGTCTACACCGATCACATCGTTTTTTAACAATTCGGTAGAACCTCCACTGAAGGTTGGTGTCGTTTGGCATGATGGCCGATGAACTATAAGAGCGCTCGGCCGTGAGAATATCCCACGTAAACAGTGCAAAATCAGCTGCGGGAGTTCACACATAGAAAAGGGCAGAGTTCATCAGATGGGTGCCTCGGTAGTCCAGTGGGTTAGAGTGATCGCCCCTCAGTCCCACACAGACATTCCAATCGATGTGGCGCGGGTCCGAATCACACCCAGACCAAACAAAAACTCGCCGAAGGTCGGTGCCCTCCAGGCAATGAGCCCGGTTGCCTCCTCCACTAAATCTGACAATTCCGCCGTATACGTGAAATGATCTTGAGTACGGCGTAAAACACCAATAAATATATCAGAGTTTATCAGCGCTATATAGGCCTATTGAAGGGACCGTTCAACTCAAGTTTCGGATAAAGACTTGTGGGTGGAATTTCTTCGAAAAAATTACAACAAAATGAGAGCAAATCATTTGTTTAGACAGAAATTATGAAAAGAGTGTGAATTTTGGCAGCCCATGCCACTTTAATGTACATAGCTTTTAAAAGTTAACCCAATTGCATGTGCACTTCAATGGTAGATGGACCACTGGTTCGGGCCAATTGTGATGACGCGGCTATCTATGCATATCAAGACGAGTCAGTACTTGGGTACACAAAGATAGGCTCGTCATCACGATTGTGGTTCTGGCCTGACTAAAATACAACTCCAGCAGGAATATTCTCAGTTAGCTCCAATCTCAAACCAAACTCTAATACAGACTAAAACATTGTTATCATTATACAGGAAGTGGCTCTAAAAGAAAAACCAAAAGTACAGTGAACTAACAAACTGAGTGGTGTCACCCATTTGTCAGCACTTTTTGCTGTAAATTTACAAATTATTTTTTACGGTTTATAGGTAATTTATAGGCTCAAATTGGAGATTTTGAAAGTTGACCAATTAGTTTTGATTATTGTGTTATCTTTTATTAACTTCACTGTCAGGCGTAAACAAATCGCAAAAAATTGTGTTTGGTACCGTTGGTAAGGAAACATTAGAGCACTTCTTCCGAACCATATTGTGATTTTGTTGGCCGTTGAAATCCCGCATGTTGCACCTTCACATCCCAGTTGTAGGGCGCTGCAATCCGCTTCGTTTGGGCGCTGGAATCTCGGCTTTCCCGTATTTTCCACAGTTAGTAGCTAGAAACTTTCATTTTTTTGCCAAATTTAGTAATCTTAATTTGAAAATGGAAATTTTGATTTGCTGTTAGGGGTGGATCCAGCTTTTTACGAAAGAGGGGGTCCCAGGCTTTTCGATTACAGAAACATAACAAATTTACAAGAGGCATTAGGCGAGGGTTCAGGGCCGCCTAGGCCCCAGAAGCTGTGGAGTTCTGGATTGCCCGAGAAGCGTTCTGAAGGTGTTCTGCAACTAAAAATGCTAATAATTTCCGGATTTTGCTTTCCTTAATTCTTAAAAAAATAACAGTAAAGTAGTTATGTTTCCCAGTTTTAAGTGAAGCATTGTGACGCTTTAAAGCATGCATGGAGAAGGGGGTGACTATTCCAACGCATTAGGCGAGGGTCCAGGGGCCGCCTAGGCCCCGGAAGCTCTGGAGTTCTTCGTTGCCCGAGAAGCGTTCTGAAGGTGTTCTGCAACTAAAAATGCTAATAATTTCCGGATTTTGCTTTCCCTAATTCTTAAAAAAATAACAGTAAAGTAGTTATGTTTCCCAGTTTTAAGTGAAGCATTGGGACGCTTTAAAGCATGCATGGAGAAGGGGGTGACTATTCCAACGCATTAGGCGAGGGTCCAGGGGCCGCTTAGTCCCCGGAAACTCAGGGGTTCTAGATTACCTGAGAAATGTCCTGAGGCTGTTATGCAAGTAAATAATTACTGGATTTTGCTTTCCCTAATTCTTAAAAATAACAAAATAAGACAAGCAGGAGAAGCGCCCGCGGTTTGTTTAAAATTTGATTTGGGCAATTATATGGGAAATCTACATACTTGTGCGATACATAAAAGGGTCCGTGGATATATAGTTTTCTTCATTGAAAGTGGGAAGGTGGCAGACTACCGAATCCCAGGAGGCCTATATACAGGCGTAAGTCCAAGGGCCACCCAGGCTCTTAAAATCATCAAGCAAAACACTGTCCATGACTTTCGTTATTCTATCTTGAAAGTTACAGCACTGAAGACACTTCCTCGGAGAAATCTTGTATATAAATCATCGACGATCCGCCATATTTGATGAAGCTCTAAGACTTCATGGCCGAAGATATGTCTAAACAAAGGACGGTGTATACAGTTTTGTTCTCTATTCTTGAGTGCCATATTCCTGTCAGATAAGGCCATTATTTCAGTGTTTATAATCGAATATAGGTTTATTAGGCATGAAACTCGTTTGTGGGACAAGATGATCACTGAATTATGTGTGATTCTTTACATCCAGAAATTGCATTTTTCAAAATTCAGCTTGTTCATTGCTAGAAACATGAAACACGTTGCTTAACATTGCAACAAGGACTATAATGTGCAAAATATTATAAAAGAAACATATCACCATAGTTACCGTGGTTAGTGGTTACCGTCAAATTAAAGGTGACATGGAACTGGCAGACCTTGCATTAGATTGCATATATAATGGTACGTTTTGATCTGTGTTAATTCCCTTCTCCCCTCCCTACCTTTTTTCTCTCTTCTTTTTTTTTTCTCTTCTTCTTTTTATTTTCTTCTCTTTTTATTTTCTTCTTCTCTTCTTTTGCTCAGAAAAAAAAGGGGGGGGGGGGGGGGGGCACTCCCCCTGGATCCGCCTATGCATATACCCGCATTGTAAAAGACGTTCAAAAGGGCTAGGCGGCCAGTATGAAAATTTTCATATCTTGGCCGCTCTTTTTAGAAAGGTAACTTTGAATGAAAATTATACCGTATCTCAATAACATCTAGATTAGCATCAATACGTATCTCTTGTATAATATTAATCCGCCGTTATAAATATTCTTTTATAGTTTCTATAATGAATGATTACATTTCTTGGAAAAATATAAGGTTTCTTAACGCTCCAAGCAATTTCGATGAACATGTCAAAGAATGTCACTTCCAGTATTCGGTTACTGACAGCAGAAAAAAAATGTATTTCAGTGAAAACTTTGAAATCACGCTTCTTTGTTTTCATTTCCGCGTTTCGGCTGACAAGCGGAAGAAAATCCAAGAAAAAGCAGATTGACGGAGTCATGTCAACAATTTCAACTAATTCCTCTCCAATCAAAACAGTTTGTTCACGGATATCTGATGTCATAGCACGCTCACGTGAAACAACTCTTGTCTGTCCATCATTTCATTCTTGTGTTTTCTTTAACAAGGTCGCGCTTGGTTCGCGATGAGTCGCAATGCGTGAGCGTTTCTACTGCACTTTTTCTTGTTGTAAAAATATATTCCAATGGTGAATTGTTTGAGCACTTCTTAACAAAAAAATTCGAATCAACCTGGCAAAAGACAAAAACACTGGGATGGATAACAAAGGACGGTCGCGGACGCTTAGAGCAAATCTATAGACTCATTCTGGGCAAACCTCTGGTGTCTTCGCTCCTTTTCGGGGGCCTCCGTGGCTCAGTAGGTAGAGCGTTGGACGCTCAATCCAAACAGCCTTCCACCTATGGGTCGCGGGTTCGAATCCCACTCAGTCCAAATAAATTGGTAAATTTTCTGCCTGGGTTTTCGCTCGTACGACCTATGTGGGATGGTTGCCAGTTATACCAACGGAAGGTCGTGGGTTTCCTCCGGCCATAGAGCCCGGTTTCCTCCCACAATAAAACTGGCAACGCCGCCATGCATATAAGTGAAATAATCTCGAGCGCGGCGTAAACCACCAAACAATCAATCAATCGCTCCTTTCCTGGGGTGAATTCTAACTTTAGATTGATTCCACTCGTGCCTTTGACAAATCGCCTTAAATGCTTTGCAATTAACAGCGTATAACAACCAGAGGCGAAATAATGAGCATTAAACTAATAAATGATCAAATCTTGAAATATAACAATAAAACTTCGACTAGATGCAGTTCCACGTAATATTATACTCGGAAGATTGGCGAGTAGCAATCTGATGTTCTTTCCAATGAACATATAGACTTTAGTCAGATTGGGCGAGTAGTTGCTGAAGTCCTCTACCGATTTATTTGGTTCAACGCAAATTAAGTCCGATATTTATATTGATGAAAATGTAAAATAAAATTGTTTACCACAAAGTTTCTCCAAATGTTCACCTACTTGTATCTTCTCAAGCCAAGATAAAATCCCCATTGACATTCCGAGTTTTACCACGGAATGAGTTTTACCACGGAATGAGTTTTACCACGGAATGAGTTTTACCACGGAATGAGTTTTACCACGGAATGAGTTTTACCGCGGAATGAGTTTTACGATCGAATGAGTTTTACCGGGGAATGAGTTTTACCGGGGAATGAGTTTTACCGGGGAATGAGTTTTACCGGGGAATGAGTTTCACCGCGGAATGAGTTTTATCGTGGAATGTGTTTTACCATGGAATGAATTTTGCCGCGGAATGAGTTTCACCGCGGAATGAGTTTCACCGCGGAATGAGTTTCACCGCGGAATGAGTTTTACCACGGAATGAGTTTTATCACGGAATGAGTTTTACCACGGAATTAGTTTTAACACGGAATGAGTTTTACCGCGGAATGAGTTTTACCACGGAATGAGTTTTACCACAGAATGAGTTTTACCACAGAATGAGTTTTACCATGGAATGAGTTTTACCGCGGAATGGGTTTTACCGTGGAATGGGTTTTACCGCGGAATGAGTTTTACCACGGAATGAGTTTTACCGGGGAATGAGTTTTACCACGGAATGAGTTTTACCACGGAATGATCGAGTTTTACCGCGGGATGAGTTTTACCACGGAATGAGTTTTACCGCAGAATGAGTTTTACGATCGAATGAGTTTTACCGGGGAATGAGTTTTACGATCGAATTAGTTTTACCGGGGAATGAGTTTTACCACGGAATGAGTTTTACCGGGGAATGAGTTTTACCACGGAATGAGTTTTACCACGGAATGAGTTTTACCACGAAATGAGTTTTACTACGGAATCAGTTTGACCACGAAATGAGTTTTACCGCGGAATGAGTTTTACCACGGAATGATCGAGTTTTACCGCGGAATGAGTTTTATCACGGAATGAGTTGTACCGGGGAATGCGTTTTACCGCGGAATGAGTTTTACCACGGAATGAGTTTTATCACGGAATGAGTTTTACGACGGAATGATTTTTACGATCGAATGAGTTTTATCGCGGAATGATTTTTACGATCGAATGAGTTTTACCACGGAATGGCTATGGGGATTTTACCTTTGGCTTTAGACGATGCTCTGCTTGCAGACGAATAAATGTCAGGGGGATAATAGGCGATAGGGAAAGTAACTGAACTAATCCTAGAAATGTCAATATTTCTTATCTCCCTTTAAACAGACATCAATATCCCAATTAGGGCTGTTTGGCAAAAACACCCCGCGTAATACCCCATTTAGCGTTGACTTGCAACTGATGTAAAGTAGGCCTAATGTTGATGGTGCATCTATAGCCGTTACAAGTTGTCTTGAATTTGACTTATGTGGAGCGTAAACCATCAGAAAGATTTCCGCCCCTTCCGAATACCGTTTGATAAAGTTGTGAATGTTTTTGACGCACTGTCATTGCAACGAATTCTACAGTATGTGTTGTCATGGCAGTTTCTAGTCCGCAATATGTTGAGTGGATTGAAGGATAATTTCTGATACGCACGCACGGGTTTTCTTCATCAGAATGTATCCTTCAATCAACTCAACATATTCCAGACTAGGCAGTTTCGTGTAAAACTTAGGCTACGTCGCCTTGAAACAAACCTCTGTACCTTGAACGGACACGTACAGTGTAAGTTTTTACGCAACTGTCATAGCAGTACGAACTGTTTGGAACTACCTTTAAAGGGACGTGCCCAGAAAGAATATCGTTAAAAATATGTAGCCAACTATTCTACCGTTGTTTATATATGTAAATATAAGGTTTCCAGATGGCCATTGGTAACTTTGCCAGCTTCCACGGACCATTGGGTAGGGAGTTTTATTTGAGGATTTCAATGTCTGCTTTGTTGTGGTTAAAGGAATCGAGTGAGCGGTAGAGCCCGTTTAATTTATATATGGCTGCTCGTGGGGTCTTCCTTCGGCTGTTTGTTTACTGACTGTCAGACACAAAACAATAGCAGCACGGGGTTCCCTGAATAACACGTTAAATGTACATTTTTTGCGGAAAGTCGACTTGCAGCCTTTTGTTCGAGATTGACCACTCTGTATTTTTCTAATAATCTGAAGGTCAACGGAAAACTACAACAAGCTAAAGCGATGTCTCCTTTTAAACGTGGGTTACATACTTGTGAGAAATGATTAAGGCCACTAACTTTCGTCACCTATACTCGTAACTGGTATCTTTATCAAGTGTAACTAAATTTTATTGTCAATGTTTTGAAATATTAAATTCAGTTACACTTGATAAAGACACTGGTAGAGGTGTCGAAAGCTTATATTGTTCAGTAAACAACTTACTTCGAGGTAATACCTCAATCATTTCTCATTGCCATATAGCAATGTATCTCTGCAGTATGGGTTGCCATGGCAGTTAGATAAAAACTTAAGCTGCACCGTTTTGTGTGACGTTAAAATCCAAGATATCTGTTAAGGCTAGCTAGTCACTTGTGTTAGTCATTTTACATTACGTTCAGTGAATTAAAAACATATCAATTAATATTTGTTTGTGACACTAGACCATTTTTACTCTTATAAATTCTTCTTACACTACTGGCTGACATGTGACCATCATGTTTTTACTGTTGAAATTAATGAAAATTATTCCATCGGAATCCAACCTGAATATATATAATCTGACATAACTGTAGAGTTATAGAGAAAACTGTTTTTGCTGTAGGGGTATTTGTAATACACCGTCGTGCCGTTCACCAACCAGGCAAGCCACCAGCCGAAAGAGCCCACGGTTATTACCGCGTGGTCACAATTGGACAAGATGGCAAAATCAACGTCGGCTCTGACGCCTTCAAGATATAAAACGTCATTTGACGTTACGTGTGATCTGACCCAGTTCATGTCGTCAGACCCGCACACAAATAAAACATTTCCAAATGAGCGACGAAAGTAATTCATAGCGTTGCGAATATACAAAATAGGGGCTACATTATTTCCTTGGCGAACTCTCTCGGGATTCAATAAGTCACTCCGGCGCACATGCAGCGCAACAAGCGTCAAATTTGAAATGGGTTTCTTCTGTTGCTTCAGCAATTTTGCCAGCGTTTTCATTGCCATATTTACAAGAAATTGACGTAATGTGAATTGACGTCGAACTTTTTCTTTTACGGCTTCAAAGTAGCGCCATGATTGAAAATACCCGGCGATAGCATGTTGCCCGGGTCCCTCAAACGCAATCCTGTTATAGGCAGACATTCGTTTCTCGTGGGTTACCTTGAAAGAGTCACATTTACCTATTGGCTGTATGTCCATATCCGGTAGCAAAAACGTTCCAATCAAATCGCTGTTAGTTTCCATGAACGGAGTCATTCTGTTTTGATTGGCTATTCCTATCAAAGCCGCCATCTGAAACATCTGGTTCCCAAATCTGCCGTATTTTCGAACACATATCTCATTCGCTGTTTTCGATGACGTTCCATTTGTTACTTGGTTTATATTTTTCATCTCTTCTCTCTTAAGATATTCGCGAAAGTTTACCGTATTGAGAAAATTGTCCATCTTTGCTTTTCTCGGATGTAAAGACGGTTGCTTCGATACAATAACATAGTTTACTCCCCTTATGAAGATCGAGCACAAAAACAGCGTTACTGAAACAAAGGCAAAAGAATATTACAAACAAAATTTGCCCATGTCACGTCGCAAAATTTACTGAGGTAACTTTCGACTCCAGGGACCTGAGTGAAAAATAAAGAGTCAACAAAGAAACTGGATATTTAAACTGTCAATATTTTAACTCTATCGTCGTTTGTCATTGGTGGTTGGCCATAGGTGATTTGTCATAGGGAATCACACCCAGCCCGAATAACAATTGACAAAAATCTCAGCGAATTTTCACTCGGTCGCCGAATGTAGGAGAGTTCCCAGGTCCGTGGTTTCCTCCGGACAATGAGTCCGGTTTCCTCCCCGACTAAACACGGCATCGCCGCCATATAAGTGAAATAATCTTCAGTGCGGCGTAAAACATCAAACAATCAATCCACATATATGTAGCAGCGGACATATGTTCAAGGGGAGGTAACTCTAATGGACACTAACCTGCGATTACCACTGTGAAGTTGACAACTCTTCTGACATACCACAAGCAGTAAAGCCGTCTCCAAGCTACCATACTGGTATTCTGCATATGTATGGTAGAATATTAGTGTATGAACTGGCACTGAAATTCATGTGTACATGTATAAGACTTTGAATAACGTAGTGGTCAAATTCATACTATAGCCTACAGTTTTGCAACAGTTTATATTGATCGAATCCCGATGATACAAATTCCTTAATAACAGTCAATCGAATGCCAGAATAAACAGTAGGCCTACTCGTTTCTTGCGATAAGCTATCCTTAATGTTTACGTTAAGCAAATTGGAAACAGAAAGTATAAGTTTTACACACAAACGAATACGTAATGCATCTATAGGGCCTACTCTTTCAATTCCTATCGCAACAAAAAGAAAACATTGAAAGATCTTGTTTCATATTAGATTTAAAAAGCAAATTACAATTAAGAAGAAGTTGCAATCCATAAAGAAGCCTTATGTTAGATTTAGAATAGATTTGAAAAAGAAAAAAATGAGTACCTCTTCCCTCGGTGATTAACGTTGAACCTTATTCCTCGCGACCAACCCTGTTTGCAATATCGTGTGCACCGTTTGGAACTTCTTCGAAGCTTGTGCGCTCACATAGATTTCTCTTGTGTGTAAAGCGCGGCCATGTTGCCGTTATAATCTCAACATTATTGGGATTTGATTTTAAATCAATAAATTGTTTTCAAAAAAAGAATATTTATATTTTCCTGTTAAAATATGGTGACCGTGTAAATTATACATTTGGAATACCTTTCAGTTTATTGATGTCAATTGTTAAAGTGGCATGAGCTGCCAAAATTCACACTTTTTTCATAATTTCTGATCGTCATGACAGTAAGAGGCTTTGGCGTTGGAATGAGGAAAATATATACAGTATATGGCCTATACGAACCGAAATAGCGTCCGAAAAGGAAACAAATTTTAAATAACCGGGACGACCATTCATTCATTCTAAGCAAAAGTTAGTTCAAAATAATACTTTATCCTACATTCTCGAGACCAGAGGCACTAACAAGCTTCTGAATTATACGTTTTGAGAAAAATAGCCAATAATTTCAACGTTCTGTTTTAACATCAAAATATCAACATTTTGGCAACTCATGCCATTATAATGGCCCGTTCACACAGTGCGATTTGGTTGGTTGGATGGTTGTTTATTTTCTAGGGAATGATGTGCGCCAGGACAACACGTATTAAGTTATTATTTCTTGATCATGTGAAAGATTGACTTCATCTAACTCTCAGCCTGGACCCTATGGTCCTGTAAAGAAATTTACATGTGGCATCCATGATTTTTAAGTGATTCTTTGCTGGCTTAAATATATTCTCTAAATTTTGAGTTGTGATACCAGAGCTCACCAAATCAGTAAGGAGCTTCTGTCTCTCAATTGTGAAAGTCGGGCACTTAAATAAAATATGGTCGATTGTTTCCGGAATCGGACAAGTCAAACATAGATCGAAATCAACGAGATTAAAATTTCTCAAGTAAGTTTTGGTTTGAATATGCCCTGATTGTAATCTTGTACATATGACATCGGCTATTCTGAAAGGGAGAGAAACAATATTATTATTCAAAACAGATTTATTGGGATTGTAAAAAAAACACGACCTTTTGTTGAAAATTCCCATTCTTGTTGCCAGATCTGGAGGAATATGCTCTTAATGGTTTCTGAAAGAGAGAGTGGTATATTAATATATGTAGTGGGTGATACCAGGGATTCAATCGTATTCTCGCGAGATCCCCTTTAGACGTGGCTAAGATAGACCTCGTACGACTTTACCGGACATAGCGCAGGGATTTTCGCGTGCGATCTAGGATAACATTTTAGAAGCAATCAGATAAATGTAAAATCCTGGCACCACGTTGTACGTGAATACATGTATATATTTGGAATTTAATAAAACGTTAAACTAGTAACGAAAACGTAGTAGGCTGGTGGCCAAAGCTTCAATTCGATCAGTCCGTAGCCGATCTCAAGAATATACGTTCCGATAGTTTTTAAATAGTAATGATTAACTAAAGAATATATAAAAAAAGTTCGTCCATACAGAACCCCGGCGTTTATAAGATATCTTCAACTGAATATCGATTTATGTTTCTGACCTATCTTTAACCTTTGTGGCCTACTTACCCGTTTCTGGCGGTATAATTTTTAAACACGCCAATCAGATCGCTGAATTTTCTACAAACAATAGTTTGTAAACATACAGAATGACAGCAAGATGGTAGAGCGATCGGGTGGAAAATGGAGTACTTATTCCTGTATAGTACACACGCAAGGCAGGGAAAATGAAATTGAATTGCCTTTCACTAGCACTAGATGGAGCAGTGTCAAAAGATGTACGAAAGACTTCAATTTAAACAGGATACAATAAGCCCCTTGGGGTTTTATTCCCGCCAGACCACAAATATAAATGAATATACTAATTGTAATATTTTATCTGGTGAATAAATCAAATCAAATCAGAACGGGTACTTTAAGACGCAAAAATGACATATTTAACAAATATTGGATATCATCGATCCTGTTATAAGCATTTCACAAACAATTAAAGTGGCATGAGCTGCCAAAATTCATACTTTTTTTATAATTTCTGATCGTCACGACAGTAAGAGGCTTTGAAGGCCATCAAAAAACTAAATGATTGGCGTTGGAATGAGGAAAATCCATACAGTATGTAGCCTGTACGAACCGAAAACGTGTAGGAAAAGTAAACAAAATTTAAATAACCGGGACGACCATTCATTCATTATAAGCCAAAGTTAGTTCAGAACAATACTTTATCGTACATTTTCGAGAGCAGAAGCACTAAAAAGCTTCTGAATTATACGTCTTGAGAAAAATAGCCAATAATTTCAACATTTTGTTTTAACGTCAAAATATCACCATTTTGGCAGCTCATGCCACTTTAAATAAATAAATGTAGGCTGCCAAAAAAAAAAGTCTGAAGCTCCTATTAAAGCCCCAACACCGAAAAAGTTAAGATCGAGAAAAAGCAGTCGAAGTGCTACACGGTCTTCGGCAGTGCTGCCGGGACCTCGGTGGTCCAGTGGGTTAGGGATCGTCCCTCAGTCCCACACAGACCTTCCATCAATGCGACGCGGGCTCGAATCCGACTCAGACCAAATACAAATTTAAAAATTTCTGAGTGGATTTTTCACTCGATCACCGTATATGGAAGAGTTGGGGGAGGGGTATAGATTAAGCCTGGTTTGTCTGAGTGTCCTCCAATAATCCTGGCAACACCATCATACATGCGAAAAAAAATTGAATGAAGTGTAAAACGTCAATCCATCCATCCCACTACCTTTGAGGATGGAAATTCTATTCTCGGTTTTGACACCAAATTTGTTGACAATTACTTATCGGTTGGCCTCAAGTTGAACGGTAGCCAGAAACCAACAGAAAGAACCTTATGGTGTCATCTGACATTGAGTTTCTTCTGGTAATAATCCTGACAATGCCACTTTATAAACAAAATAAACTTGAATACGGTGTTAAACAACCAATCAAAAAGTATATTCCTTACAGCGCAAATGGTTTCTATGGGTTGCTGGGTGTGGGAGGAGCTCTAAAAAAAGGTTTAATTGCCCCCCCCCCCCCCCCCCCACTCACTACCGAAAATTCTTAGATATTAAACTAATATCTTCGAAGCTTGCATTAAATTTTTAATACATTTATTGTATCTCTAACTTAAATTATATGATGTCTGGCCCACATGTCTGATTTTAAAAAATTACATTATTACTATATATATTTTGCAGGTTTGTTACGTGAAGCAGCGGGGGGAAATCGGATGAAAATATAGTGTTAAAAATGTATAGTGTTAATAGATTGCATAAACATGTTGATCCTCATACAAATCTGTTTATTTTGACTTTTCTCTCATATACGGCAGAGAAATGCAAATAGTGTCTACCTTCAATCCTATGTCTATGGAAACGACCAAAAAAGGTAGTATTGGTGGAAAAAGTAATAGCCAGTGGCCGGTTTCACAAAACGGAGGAGATGTACTTTTTTGCGTAACTTTCGTAGACCGTATCTCTACAATATGGGTTGTCATGACAGTTACTTACGCTACGCCGATCTGTGTATTCCGGGCCCATGTGTCTATATTATATGTATTAGATAGAGGTAAGGGGAGAGCACTCATTTTGCCTATGGCCACTGTATATGCGAAAAAGTGTTCCTTTCACATGGCTTTTTTGCGAAATCGCCGGGGTTTGGAGTGGACGAACTTTTTTTGGTGCTAAAGTATGTCCTAAGGAATACAAGAAAACATACAAAAAGTATATTCCAGAGATCGGCCACGGAACCCTATTTATAGCGACTTTTCAAGTTACAGCCACCGGCCTATAGAGTCAATTTCACGAAATAGTCCCAGTTTGACGAAAATGGCGACGTTCCCTGTCGATCCGATTCACTTTGAACTGGCCACTGTGATAGGTTCCACGGGGCGTTTCCAATAGCTGCTAGTGTTTAAATGTGGGATGTAACTAACAATTGCTCCAGCTAAGTGTAAGAGAATGATAGAAAAGCACGTAGATGCGAGCAAATGCCAGGTAAAATTCCATGGTGTCGTTGTTTTATCGAAAACTTTAAAGTCACATGATCAATTGACCTCTAAACGCCATTCCAATGGATATTTTTGATAAAAATGGCTACCATTCGCCTTAGAGGTTAAATCTGGCCTTTGGGACTAGGGTAACTTCTAATTTTAGATTGACCAGGGATTGTTTCGCAAGCTGATCCGCCATTTCATCAGCCAATCAAATTGGACGTCAATACCTTGTCGGAAAAGATCAGTAAATTTATTTACAACAACTATTAGTCCATGTTAAATTCCCAATAGCTGAGATAGCACTTAACGAATCAGTTAAAATAATTACTCGCAAGGGTAGAAGATCTGCTAAAAAATTTAGTGCGCAAAGAATTCCAACCAGTTCAGCTGTGAAAACTGATATTTTATCTGACAGTCGGAAATTTTTATGGAACTTAAGCTCTGGTATACAAAACGCACAGCCTGTTTTACCCGAATCTGGGTCTTTAGATGCGTAAGTATAAACCTGCAGATAGTTACTCCAATTCTCTTTGATGTAATCTTTACTACAAAGGGAGATAATTTGGGGGGTTGTCGGATTTGTATATACAGGTATAAAATTATGCAATCCAAGCTGTTCATAAATACGCGTAACTCTTACGTTAAAGTGGCATGAGCTGCCAAACTGTTGATATTTTGACGTTAAAACAGAATGTTGAAATTATTTTCTATTTTACTCAAGACGTATAATTCAGAAGCTTTTTAGAGCCTCTAGTCTCGAGAATGTACGATAAAGTAGTGTTTTGAACTAACTATGGCTTAGAATGAATGAATGGTCGTCCCGGTTATATAAATTTTGTTTACTTTTCGAACCCTATTTCAGTTCGTATAGGCCACATACTGTATAGATTTTCCTCATTCCAATCATTTAGTTTTCCGATGGCCTTCAAAGCCTCTTACTGTTGTGACGATCAGAAATTATGAAAAAAAAGTGTGAATTTTGGCAGCTCATGCCACTTTAAACGGCTCCTTCTTTTTGGGCAGTAACATCATAGAATGCATCATAATAAGATGGGGAAAAGTGCGATTTGTCGTAGGCCTACCGTTTTGTAGCACGCGATTAAAATGGATGCTTTTAATTGGTCGATATGATTTGTCAACCAGTCCAATACATCCATTTTAATCGCATGCTACAAGTCGGTACGGCAAATCGCACAGTCTGAACGGGCCTTATTATATAGACACATATATTGAGAGATATAGCCAGTCTTCTTTGAAAATTATAACTCGCCAGTTGGAAAACTATCAGAACTGTCTATACAGAAGACTGACATCGCTTAACTATACCCCACTTTGTTCCAGAATTTTGTGTCATGTAAACTAAGTAAACATTTTTTTTAAATTTGCCCACTCACCTGCTACGAATAAATCTACCCACTTACTTATGGTACGTATGGATAGGTAAATATTCCGGATCTGAATAATGGCATACATAGGCGTAAAATCCCATGGTACTTTATGCAGGCCATGCCGCGGCCCTTTGACAAACCGGAGGGAGGGAGGGAGGTGCGGGGCCTTCACTCGCGGCCTCGAATACCACTTAGCCCCCCCCCCCCCCCACCATGACCCCTTAACACACGCAAACAAAAAGAACATGAAAAATGGACGACTTTTCACTGGTTTACGCTACGTGTACAGTTTCTATGACAACGCTTACTGGCTGAATATATATTTAAGAACACTAAAACTCAAGGGCACAGGGGAAATCTTCGTGTCAAAAATAACCATGGAGATAAGTTTCTAATTGTGTCTATCATTTAGACATTTTTGCCCAATCATAATTTGTTGTAATAAAAAAATATATAAATATATGTATCTAAGCCAATGAACGTGGTCCGAATAGTGTTTGGAAATAAATTTAACGTGGTTACATGTAAACACTTCAGTTACTTAACATCATGGATTTCTATTCTTTTCGCAATGACCTTTTAAATACATTTCAAAATATACATAAAAGCACAACAGGGCCGCAGTGTCGTTCACCTTCCCGTATTTCCCAGGTGACCTCGGAGCTAAGCCCAATTTCGGGGAAAATCTCATAGGATCACGTAGAGGTCAGAGGTCATACATGTAAGCATAACACGATATATTTCATCTTTGCGAACTTTGAATATTTTAGCACAACGATAGACAAGTTACGTATATGGTCTACATAGGATTCTCTCGAGACAAGAGAAAATATACATTTTTTGTGTGCTAAACTTGGTTAGTAGGTCTAGGTTTAACTCGAAGGAGACATTCTTTAATGATACCATGAACTCAAGTTTGCGAAACTACATGTAAAACAAAAAACTTGAAAAAAAAAAACCAGATCAGAAAGATGAAACACAGTTTTGAGTTGAAAGATTCGCCCAAGGATGAAAAAGGTCAGTTTTTATTTATTTTCTTTGACTCATGCTTATTATAAATTTTAGTATGAAATATCATTAACGCAAATAAATTGTCGATGCCCTGTTATTACTATTATCATTATGATTTCTTTTTCATTTTCCCCAGTTCAAGTTTCATTTATTTCTTTGCGCTTCAATAGAAAGTAATCAGATTGTCTTTCTCGCTCTTAATTTGCCGTTCGTCTGACTCCCGATATGTAAAAGCTTTCTCCGCCAATAGAAACTCTTGCTGCTCGTTGACTGGTGTTTTACGCCACTCTTATTCCGAATCGATTCAGACAGGGTTGGTGCAGGAACGTTCAATGGAAAACTGTCACGTATAAGAGTTGGGCGGATAATCTGAGTTATTATTATGTGGTAATTGGGTTTTTTGCAGATCGGCGAACATTGTTTTCTTCACTTTGTTTGTCCTCGTATAGAGCAAAAAATTTAACAACTATTTCTAATATTTAGAAATAGTTGTTAAATTTTAAAGTTAAAGTTAAAAAAGTTAAAGTTTTTACCAGCGAAACGCAAACATTTTGCAGGGCGGGAGCTAGGAGACTCGGTGGTTCAGTGGGGTAGAGTCCCACACAGACTTTTCATGGATACTTCGCGGGTTCGAATCACACTCAGACCTCTCGCTCGAGTTCGCTATACGTGCATTGAAGAGTTGCCAAGTACTCACCGAAGGTTGGTGGTTTCCTCTGGGCAATGAGCCCGATTTCCTCCCCCACTAAACCCGGCAATGCGGCCATATATATATAAGTGAAATAATCTTGAGTGCAATGTAAAACACCAATCGATCTATCAAGCAGGGTGGGTAGTTGGAAGGATTCTGTACAACCTCTTCCCCACGTTCGTTCTACCTCTTATTTCGTGCATGCTATGCTTTGGGATTCGCATTAGCATTGCAAGCATTGGCATATACTGAGGAGTAGAACGACTGTGTAAATATCGCCCAATGCCAGCGTATCTGCTAATTATGCTTGCAATGCTGCTGCAGATTCGCATAAGCCCGTGCCATCTTAAAGTGGCATGAGCTGCCAAAATTCACAATTTTTTCATAATTTCTGATCGTCACGACAGTAAGAGACTTTGACGGCCATCGAAAAACTAAATGATTGGCGTTGGAATGAGGAAAATCCATACAGTATGTGGCCTGTGCGAACCGAAAACGTGTTCGAAAAGTAAACAAAATTTAAATAACCGGGACGACCATTCATTCATTCTAAGCGAAACTTAGTTCAAAACAATACTTTATCGTACAATTTCGAGACTAGAAGAGCGAAAACGCTTCTGAATTATACGTCTGGAGAAAAATATTCCATAATTTCAACATTCTGTTTTAACGCCAAAATATCAACATTTTGGCAGCTCATGCCACTTTAAGTTGGGACCTAATACTCCGTGACAGGAATTGGAACTAGATAGAGTTCAATTTTATATTAAAGCAGCATGCATGGGCTGCCAAAATGCGTACTTGATTGTCAAGACAATAAGAAAATTTAAAGTCCACCAAAAGCTAGATAATTCGACGTTAAAATAAGGACATTCCACACACTACGTGGATTGTTCAAATGGTAAATATCATTTAAATTAGCAAGAAAACCGTTCTGTCATTTTAGACATAAGTCCTTGAACGTGTATCCTCAAGATAAAAAACACTAAAAACGTACAATTTAAACTTCTTGCGAAAAACCGCAGATAGTTTCCTAATTTTGTTTTAACGGAGCAAACATTTTGGTAGCTCGTGCCACTTTAATGCGTAGGAATATAAAAACAAATTGAAACTTTCAATTTCCACACGTAGTTTCTGTATTAAGAAAAAACATAAACAATAAAATTTAACGAATTTGTTAGTGACGAAGAAAAATAAAATGAACCAGTGAAAAGTCAATGAGGCTGAGTTACACTTGTGTTCCACGGTCGTCGTCTTCTCCGTGTGTAACTTGACCAATAAAGTACGCTTTGGCCAAGAAAGGAAACTTTTCCCAAAGTAATGTATTATTTCCGTGGTTGCGTACATTGGAACTTAAAAAGATCTGCTGTCTTGTCTGTATGGCTAGGCTCTGGTTTAGATGGTTTGGTCTTTCTAGAGCAGGGTGAACTCGTGGCTTCTGTGGCTCAGCGGGGACAAGCTGCGTCCTTTCGTTCTCTGGAGTTCTACAGGGTGCACTCCTAAACGACCAGATAGACTTAAATGGATAGTTCTCAAAGTTGAAACGAAGGCTCTTGAAGTATGTGTAAAGTTTACGGAAAAGTTCGTGGGAGTGAGAACCGCAGTCATTGGAGCTGGGCGCCTGTGTCTTATTTCGCCACCTTTCTTTTCCAGTTACAAACCACGAGCAGATAAATCTGCCGAATTCCGGTCTAAAATAGTTTGAGTTATTATGATTTATCCCGGATGTGAGGCTTTTCTTTGCGGCACGACGGCTTTTCTTGACATCGAGGTTGGCCACCATCATATGGAGTTCTATTGCAGGGTGGTGGTAAATAGAATTCTGATTGAATGGAGATGGAAATAGCTCTACCTTTTCGGGACGCTTTTCGGGACGCCGACGTTTCGAGCGAGATCTTTTAAGATATTTGGATTTCCTGGGTTTTATTCGTTTCACTTTCTTGGGCCGAAGCCATCGAATCAAGGTAACTAGAAAATATTCAACAATGAAAATGGTTAGTAATGGGATATTGTCTCCGTTGTAATAGTCATCGTTAACCCAAGGATACTCTCGCTGATCTTTCGACAGGATATAAGAATTCTCCGGGAAAGTTGTATTGTCAAGAGTCCCCGTAAACGAGATGAAGCCCTGTCTGTATTTGCTGTCGAAGTCCTTCGCGATGTTCGTGATTCCAAATCCTTTGAAAATCACAAGAACATGTTCTTCATTTATCTTAAAGCGCTCCTCGGGAACAAGTCCATTCGCTATAGATGATATGGTTTTGTTGAGTTGGTTGACATTTTGGACCACCGTTGGAGTATTGAGAAGAGGGTCTATTTTCATCTCCTTATCCAAGCTTCTTTTCATAAATTTGGAATCATTCGGGTAGTTTTCCGTAGGGTGTCCGTATGTTTTACCGCTGTCGTTATTCCAGTCCTTGTTGAATGCATGAACATCGTTTCCATCAGTAGTGAAACGGTCCGTTAAATCACACATATTCCGTTGAAGAGTCAGTATGTCACGTGGTAGACAACACGGGATGATATTCCCAATATTGTCTTTATGACAAGCGGCTGTCTGTGAACCCGGCGGTTTTTCAGGTGGAATCCAGCCATTGAAGCTCAAAAGCAAGCAGACCGCCGAAACGGACGCAATGTAAGAGAACATAATATCAGGTTCTCGGTGTTTCGATCAAAATTCTTTCTCTTTGATCAGTGATGAGACGCTGCAGACGTATCGATGTCGATAGATGAAGCTGTTGCTACAAACACGAGTCTGTGGAGACCACAGCACGTTCGTTTGTTACGTCACAAATACATGTATGACGACGTTGTATTGTCCTGTGCTTCTGTTTTGTCACAAATATGATGACGTCATAGAGTGAGTGATTTGGGGTTTACGTCCTGGGGCCGGTTGTTCAAAAGAAAATTAGCTTAACGGCAGGGTAAATGACGCGACGTAACAAACAAATTCCTTTGTGACGCGACGTCATCTAACCTGCCGTTAAGCTAACGGCGCTTTGAACAACCCACCCCTGCTCAACAGTATTTGACGTCATAGAGCAAGACGTTATAAATTAAGGGGACTAATTATGACGTCGATAACTCCAGGGCCGGTTGTTCAAAGGTGTTTTAATATCCGCTTAACTTAGTAACGTCACAATTGAATTTCTTTGTTACGCGGCGTCATTTATATCTGTATTAAACCTAATATACTTTTGAACAACATTTAAAGGATTTATGAACAACCTTTGACAATATTTTCTAATTTGCGTTAAGTGTGTTGCAGAACATGTACTTTAAAAGTCTGACCAAAACGAAGATTAAATTTCGGTCGCAGCACATACAAAATTCAAGCTACGTTTGCCGATCTACAAAGCTTACGAAAGTTAATTATCTCAGAGACTTATGACGTCAAACACGACCTCCGTTGTGTACGTACAGCGATGACGTAATAAACGATTTCTGTTGTCTCCGTACGTCTTCGTGGCAGTTTGTACACATCGAAGGTCGTGTATGACGTCATTTTTCCGAGTTGTTACGAAAAATACGGAAAATATGCATATTTCCTGCCCGTTCTTTTTTTGACTACCAGGGAACTAACGCGAACGTTGTTTCGTTTCAACTGATGTTTTTTCAAATATACATTTAGTCCATAAGCAAACACAAACCAGCTTTAAATCCTGTTTATAAATCCTGTAAGCCCCCGACGTAAGTCCAATGCAAGGCCTAACTATCAGGCAACCTATACCCACTCTGAAACTTCGGGGATTTACGTGCGTGAAATACCCTCTGATAGACTGCAGGTCATTTTGAATATGGCGACCAAATAGGTAGCCGTGAAGCGTACAATTCCCAAATCCCTTTGAGGGCCCCACACAAGTGTCCTGTGATAATGTAAGGGACCGAAACACTCGGTTTGTTAACTTTCAGCCTCGATCAGTTATATAATTGAAGTATTGGAGGATTCCTGATATGTACCGAAACTGCGTCTGTCTACAACATGTGGTTTACCGGGCTAAATAAAATATATACACAAATATCTTTCTAAGCGATATTAGCATTTAATAAATTTATAATTATTTTTATTTTCTATTTTCGTCAGTAGTAAAACATTTTGAAATTTACTTTCGACGCCATTTTTATTCAGCCCAAAAATACGGTGATTTACCGTATAGAAAGCGCAGACTGTCCGAGGCGTGTCAAAGCCGACCGGTAGCGAGCGAAGATAGCCGAAGGATGTTCCGAGTGAACCTATACCTTCAACCAGTCGTTAAGTGTATACGTCGGGCGTAAATGTGTTGAGAAACAGCCTACAGTAGAGAACTACACGCATACTTCCGACGACGAGGATTTGGGCTTAATGCACTGAGCCTAGCTGTAACGGAAACCTATCATCAACATAGGATGCGTTATCAAGAGTGCGCAGAGTTACTTATAGGAGTATAAATATAAGGTACTTGGGGCTGTTTCTCAAAACATTTACGCCCGACGTAAGTCCATTTCAAGGCCTAGCTGCCATGGCAACATATACCTTCAACATTACGTTAAGACCAGAAGCAAAGCTACGACGGGCGGTAATGTGTTGATAATTTTCATCGAAGTAAGCTATAAACCCTCATAGTTCACAGGACTGCGTTGTTCAAAAGTGACAATTATAAGTTTTTAATTATATTCAGTATATTGATATTCAGAGTTTCGGAAATCTGTCTGTCAAGTTTTTATACGATTGTTGAAAATGAGAAGAAATAGAATAAAACTGAAGATCGTTAACAACATGGCGGGCGTCCTCGCCGTCCTGTGCAGAGCAAGACGAACAAGTCTTTTAGGGTCAGAGATTGAATCAGCCCATGAATTAGCCCGGATTATCGGTCTTACGGCGACTGGTATTATATGGCTGCTAGTGTGTCTATGACGAACACGGAGAGAGCCCAGATTTCTCGGCTATCCTTGATTGATTGATTGATTGATTGTTTGGTGTTTTACGCCGCGCTCAAGATTATTTCACTTATATGGCGGCGTTGCCAGTTTTATTGTGGGAGGAAACCGGGCTCTGAGCCCGGAGGAGGCTATCCTTGAATCACCCTGACAAAATATGGTGAATATATTAGACGAAAAAGCCGCAAAAAATGTAGCACAAACCGCCAAGTTAAAGTATGTTTGGATTCGTTCATGTCAACACAATAGAAAACACAAGGTTATTTTCTTAACGATACGTAATATAGGTTAGTAGACACAAGAATCCAATTTCAGTATGTATTCCCTTCGTGTAAACAACAAAGTGTGAACGTCTTGGGAAGAACTTAAGGACTGGTTTATTTTTTCAGTTCGTTTTGACTTACCCTACTTAAAAGAAACTGAACTAAAATTTAACAATAGATGTTGCATACATTTTCGTTGAGGTAGAATATTTACTAGCATTAATCTGTGTACATAAACTACTTCTCTGTTCTATATTTTAAAAACTGGTCCAGTTTGTAAATCTCCAAGGTGGAGGTATGGAATTCAACTCAATCTCGCTTGAGAACGTTATAGAATGAAATCCAATGTTCAAAGTGTGAAAATACTTGCGAATGGAAATTTAACATAATATGATGTACTTTTGAATGAATAGATGTCTTACGCCGAACTCAAGATTATTTCACTTCCATATCGCAGCGTTGTCGCCTTTATTGAAAGGGCCTGGCGGAGGACATATACGTTTGACGAAAGTAATAACCCCCGACCTTTGGTGGTAACTTGACACTCTGCTCACTTAAGGTGACCAAGTGATAACTCAACTTTTTTCACGTTCCTTTGGGCTGCAGGGATTCGAACCTTCGACGTATCGATGGAAGGTCTGTGTCGGACTGAGAGACTATCACCCTGTCGTCTGAGCAGCCGAGACCTTTACTAGTAATCGACGGTGGTCCAGTGGGTTAGAGTGATCGTCCCTTATTCCTACATATACCTTCTATCGATGCGGCTCTGGTTCGAATCACACTCAGACCAAATAAAGATGGAAAAATGTCTGAGTGGATTTTTCACTCGGTCGCCGTATGTGGGAGGGTTACCTATTTACCGAAGATCGGGTTTTTACGGACAATGAGCCCGGTCCCCCCCCCCCCACTAAACCTGACAACGCCGCCATATAAATGAAATAATCCTGAGTGCGGCGTAAACCGTCAATCAACATATAGTAATCGAAACAAAAAAGAATAAAAGCAGCAAATGATTGTTACAAGGTAATTATTATTGCGAATGAACAACAGGAACTTCCTTGCTTTTAGTGCTAGTGAGAGAAATAAAATACCTATTCGCCCCAAAAGCAGATGCAAGACGGAAAACTTACGTAAATGCTAGCCACAAGATTTTTTTGACATGACAGCAATTATAGCAGTAAAATGGGTCTTTTCTTTGTTTTTATACAATATTTGTTGCTGGACAACAACGCAAACCATGTTATACTGAATTAATATGTGAATTTTTTAGAATAAATCCTAAAAGCAAAACCCTGTCCTATGATTATACAAGAACAAAAACAAGTTTAATTTTTGGTTTAATAACAAGGGTGCAATGGATAGGCCTTAGCTCACTCCATATTGTTTTTCTAATAATCCCTAACCGCATTTCAGGAAGTCTTCATCTCTATAATCTGATAAAATTTGTAGTCTGCATTCATTGACTGTGAAACTGTGTTAAGGCGAGAAAACGTGAAACTTAATTTAAGCAAACTAATCAGGGCGTGTATATGTGCACAGTTAGTATATGAGCTCGTATTAGAAACTTTACAAAATGTTGGATAAAGCCGCTCGCGCGAGACAAAAAGAACTGCGAAGAAAATACAAAAACGGTAAGTTTTAAAGTGGCACGAGCTGCCAATATGTTGATATTTTGACGTAAAAACAGAATGTTGAAATTATCGGCTATTTTTCTCAAGAAGTGTAATTCAGAAGTTTTTTAGTGCTTCTAGTCTCGAGAATGTACGATAAAGTATTGTTTTGAACTAACTTTGACTTAGAATGAATGAATGGTCGTCCCGGTTATTTAAATTTTGTGTACATTTCGAACACTATTCCGGTTCGTGTAGTTTGTATTATATTGTATGCATTTTCCTCATTCCAACGCTAATCATTAAATTTATCGATGGTCTTTAAAGCCTCTTACTGTCGTGACGATCAGAGATTATGAAAAAAAGTGTGGATTTTGGCAGCTCATGCCACTTTAAAGACTTTGATCCGAAAGACCTCGATCTGGTTGGATTCAATTTGCTTGGCTGCTCGTTATAAATCATAAAAATCTTTAAGCTTAGACAATTCAAATCAAAATCGAAAACGATACACAGCCTATAGACAAAGCATGTTTCGCAGTTTTAAAAATGATGGACGGTCAGAATACATTAGCTAAATAACTTTAATTCTATGTAGAAATGCTTCCAATATAAATAAAGAAGGCAAAACATGACACAAATGATAATCTGGGATAGCGACTGGTTAAAATTGTTTGGACAGACTTGTGCCAGCCATAATATACTCTCCCAAAAAAGAAACGCAACATCCAATTTTTGTTCTTCAAAATATGAATTTTCAACATCATTTTTATACAGAAATAAGCATCACATTACACTGAAATTTGGCAGACTGGTTGTTCAGACTTTGAAGTTCATTCACATGTAAAAATTTATCACATTAAAGTTCATAGCGCTTAGATGACGTCACTGCAACGTCAATATCTGTGGTGCCCACCATTAACCTGTAACACAGCACGGACCCGTCTCGGCATAGACACAACCAATCCACGAATACGGTTTTGCGGAATTCTCCTCCATTCTTGCTCAAGAGCCTGCTGCAGTTCTTGCAGAGTTTGCGGCGCTGAATGAAGACTGTGCACGCGTCTATCCAAATCATCCCACAAATGTTCTATTGGGTTCAAATCTGGTGATTTGGACGGCCAGGGGAGCACTGTTACGTTCTGGTTATCTAGAAATTCTACAGTAGCACGAGCTGTGTGCGGCCGAGCGTTGTCGTGCTGAAGAATTTCCCTACGGAGGTCCATTACGGGCAGCATATGTGGTGTCAAACCCTCATCTGTGTATCGAACGGCGTTAAGGTTGCCGGGAATGTGCACCAGTTGAGTTTTTCGGGCACAGGATATGGCACCCCACACCATCACACTTTCTCCGCCGAAATTGTCGACCTCAAGGACGCAGTTCCTTGCGAACCTCTCATTCCGGCGTCTGTAAACTCGTGTACGACAATCTCTTCTCTGCAGCTGGAATCTTGATTCATCGCTGAACCAGACTCGCCTCCAGTTTCGCAGATTCCAGTCCCTTAACCTGTTGCACCATCGGACCCTTGCAAGTCGATGCTGGCGTCTCAGTACTGTGCCAAAGTAAGGACGTCTGGCGCGTAAGTTGTTTTGACGGAGACGGTTTCTGACTGTCTGTGCCGATATTCGACGGAGACCTGGGATATTTGATGCTGTTTCTGTTGCTGTTTTGGTCCAGTTTCGCAGGTGAAGTAACCAGATGTAGCGATCTTGGGCTGCTGATGTGATCCTTGGTCGGCCCGAACGTTGACGATCAGCTGTTGAACTGGATTGCTGGTGCCGTTGCAACAGTCTGGAAATCGTGCTCCGGTGAACATTATAAAGTCTAGCGACTGCATTCTGTGATTCGCCGACCAGGAGACGACCAATGACGACGTTCCGGGTAGCTGCGTCTAGTCTTGACATATTGTAGCAACTTCGTGAAACAATTTAACGACTGAATTCAATTGAACGGTTGTGTGTATTTTATACCCATTAAACCCGCATTACCCATTAAACCCGCATTATCCATTAAACCCGCATTACCCATTAAACCCGCATTACCCATTAAACCCGCATTATCCATTAAACCCGCATTACCCATTAAACCCGCATTATCCATTAAACCCGCATTACCCATTAAACCCGCATTACCCATTAAACCCGCATTATCCATTAAATCCGTATTTTATACCCATTAAATCACGTCTTATAAGACGTGATTCGCACGTGCAACTGCCCTACGTTTTTCCCTACGCCTTCCTCGTGTAGCGTTACACAAAGGCTGACCCGAAAGTCACGTGTGATCAACAGTCACTATCAGGGGCTTAAATTCAATTATCGGACATTTACATTATAACATGACCCTGTTGTCATGTGTCAATCACGCACATTTTTGGAAAGATTCATGTTTTAAAAAAAATTGGATGTTGCGTTTTCTTTTTGGGAGAGTATATGCTACAAAATAAGAAACCCGATTGGCTGTCCAAATTTGCAAAACCATAATAAAATAATGTAGGGTTATCCAGACTTGGTCACATTCTCTGTAATGCTGACGAATTTATTATTTTAGCATTCATTAGTCGATAATTTTATAATACATTTTCTTATTTGCATAAATATGAAACAAAAAACAAGAACGGGAAAATGCCAAATTATGGTGATTTCAAATGTTTTTGTTATTGAATGTATCCTACAATCTAAAATTTACGGAAGCGAATTGGGTCTAGGCGAAGAATAAATTATTTATAATTCGGAGATACTGTATTAAAAGACTAATTCGCAGTAACTCCAAATTAGGAGTAGGTATCTCCAAATTAGGAGTAAATATCTCCAAATTAGGATTTAGTATCTCCAAATTAGGATTTAGTATCTCCAAATTAGGAGTTAGTGTCTTCAAATTAGGAACCAATATCTCCAAATGATGAGTAAGTATTTCCAAATTAGGAGTTAATATCTCCAAATAAGGACTTAGTATCTCCCAATTAGGAGCCAGTCTCTCCAAATTAGGAGTAAGTATTTCCAAATTATGAGTAAGTATCTCCAAATTCTGAGTAAGTATTTCCAAATTAGGAGCTAGTATTTCCAAATTATGAGTAAGTATTTCCAAATTATGAGTAAGTATTTCCAAATTATGAGTAAGTATCTCCAAATTAGGAGCTAGTGTTTCCATATTATGAGTAAGTATCTCCAAATTAGGAGTTAGTATCTCCAAATAAGGACTTAGTATCTCCAAATTAGGAGTAAGTATTTCAAAATTAGGAGTATTTCCAAATTATGAGTAAGGATCTCCAAATTAGGAGCTAGAAGGCCTATATCCAAATTAGGAGCTAGTATATCCACATTCTGGGTAAGTATATTCCAATTAGGAGTGAATACATGTATCTCCAAATAAGGACTTAGTAACTCCAAATTAGGAGTAAGTATTTCAAAATTAGGAGCCAGTATCTCAAAATTATGAACCAATATCTCAAAATTAGGAACCAATATCTCCAAATTATGAGTAAGTATCTCCCAATTAGGAACCAGTATTTCCAAATTATGAGTAAGTATCTCCAAATAAGGACTTAGTATCTCCCAATTATAAACGTTTTATTTCCGCTTGGCCCTAATAAACTTCCGTAAAAATGTATCAACATACTCTTTTTTGTTCTTTATAGCAAACGGTTCCGAATCGTGTTTGCGTTCCAAAGAATAAGTCATGATAATGGACCTTCCGTAATGTGATTTAGAGGGATAATGTACATGTTCTTGCTTTTGTTTTGGTTAAAAATTGAATTTGAAATCTCGAATTAGAATATGATCTTAAATATTACTTTGGCAAAACTGGTCAATTGGTATTATAGGGCATGACATTTATTTGGTATAAGAATATTTTTTCTGCTTGGTTGCAGTTCCTGTATTCACATCTTTTCGATGGGCGATTTCCATCGTGGGTTTTGTCGGATTTGTGTTCGTGTACGCTTTGAGGATTGACTTCAGCGTCGCCATTGTTTGCATGGTGAGGAGCGGAAACACGACATTATTAGCTAACGACACTTCTGGTGCCTCACTTACGGCAACAAACGTCACAGTTGATGATTCGGGTTGCACGGATGAGACTGGGAAGAGGGGCGACACAGTAGATGTAAGTGAAATTGATTTCCTGTTGGCTTACTTTAATATAGGTAATATTTTTGGGGATGATATCAGCATCCTCGGATACCCAGGTTTAAATTCTCAACAAGCTCACCTTTTACCCCTGGGCCAACTGCGATTCAAAGGCTCGTTTTCTGGGAACGCCCATTTACTGTCGGACCAATAAAAACTTCTCTTCTAAACGTTGGAAGTCTTCAGTTTTTGAGACACGTTTATCGAATTGAAGTGTAAACTGAAAAGTCGTCCATCTTTGTTTTTGATCACTGCCTGGATGCTTACGTAACGCCGATTATGTTTTGTGGCGGAACCAATCAAAGTCTACATGCATATTAAATTAGAAACGACGGATTTGGTTCCACTTGTCCCACGGGTAAAGTGAGCGTGAGCGTAAGTTTTAATCGTGGGTTCCGACGATAAATATCAGCTGAACATCTAAGTGTGCTTTTGAACAACAAACTTTCGAAATCTGTATCCCTTCTGGCATACCTGTATATGAATTACTAACGCTGTGGGTAAACTAGCTTCGGCTTTCAGATTTAAACCAAGTTTCAAACATCTATTAATCCTTCCTGCCTTTTAGGTTTTACCTTCAACACACATTTGAAGCCTTCCTTTTTTCATTTTACTCATTAATTTGTTCGAATTTCATTGTAAATCTTCCAAATCCCTCTTCATTTGAAGAAAACTTTAAAATTGGCCTGGCAGATTTCAAACAATGGCAACCTGTCACATGGTCCGCAGTATATGTCCGGGAATTTCCTCAATAGATGGACAATTTGTTGACGTAACTCTCGCATCAAAGTCTGTTGACAGATAATAGTTATCCCACCCTTTTAATTGTGGTTTAATGTGTGGCTCTTCCTGACCGACAAGAGTAGATTGACAAGAGTGGTCACTTCGTCCGCGCCATGTTGAATTTGAACTGACACGATTCTATTATTAAGAACCTCCTTTCTGTAGGGGGCGCCCAAAGTCGAATCGTGTACAGTCGGAACACCCGTCCGCTAGGTGGCCAGAAGAACATGCCGGCAATGCTGATTGGACGAAGTGACCACTCTTGTCAATCTACTCTCTTTGTTACAATTGCGTAGCAATCGATGGTGTTGCCAAGCTCTTTATTCATCCCTTACCATTGATGGGTCGTCATTGGTTGGGCCAGTGAGCACCAAGAGCTGCCACAAGATTAATATTTTCGTTAAAACCGAACGTTGAAATTATGGCTATTTTTCTCAAGACGTACACTTCAGAAGCTAAAAAGCTTCTAGTCTCGGGAATATACGATAAAGTATTGTTTTGAACTAACTTACACTTTATAATAGAATGAATGAACATTCGTCCCGGTTATTGAAATTTTCTTTTCTTTTCATACTCTATTGCGGTTTGTATAGACCGAAGACTATGGATTTTACTCACCCCAACGCCAATCAGTTAGTTTTTCGATGACCTTCCAGGACAATCAGAATTTATAACAAAAAGTGTTCATGCTACAAGTACTTAAACACATTTTCAAAATGTTCATGGCATATCTGTTGACTGGCTAATGTTTTACATTGGTAATCAGGCTTTTGTAATTTGTATCAAATTTTCAATTTCAGCGTGGCGAGTTTGACTGGGATAAAACCTTACAGTCTCAGCTCCTCGCATCTTTCTTCTATGGGTACGTCATCACTCAGATCCCCGGGGGATGGCTCGCCAGGAAGTATGGCTGCCGGAAGGTCTTGGGCGGCGGAATGGCTGTTTGTATCATTTCGACCCTACTACTTCCGCTGTGCGCACGCACGCACGTCTATCTGGTTTTCGCAGCTAGAGCTTTAGCTGGTCTTTCAACTGTGAGTAAAAAATTAGTTTTAATATGTATTATTTTATTCCGTTTATGCAACAAACGTTAAGCTTTAAACTTTCCACGTTTCTCCGTTTGAGTTTGATGAAACCTTTTTACATCGTATTGAAAACTGATCTCATACATTTTTGTCTAAAAATGTTCTTACTTTGTCGGGGTCTCGGTGGTCCAGTGGGTTAGAGTGATCGTCCCTCAGTCCCACACATACCTTCCATCCATGCGGCGCGGGTTCGAATCACACTCAGCCCAAATAAAAGTTGAAAACTTCTGAGTGGATTTTTCACTCGATCGCTGTATGTGGAAGAGTTGCCAGATCCTTGCCGAAGGTCGAGGGTTTCCTCAGGGTAATGATCCCGGTTTCCTCCCCCACTAAACCTGGCAACGCCGCCATATAAGTGAAAAAATCTTGAGTGCGGCGTAAAACATCAATCAATATAACTTTGTCGGAGCATTGTGTGTAGGGCGGTTACTGGGATCGGATCCCCGCGACCATCTTCTTGAGCCCCGGTAAAATCTCCATAGCCAGAACTACAGAGATTTTTACCTTGTCTGGAGAAGGTGCTTCACGATACACATGTAATCGGTCTCTGAATCAGCTGATTGGCGGATGACGTTTAATAGTGTAGTCCTAGAGCATTGTTCCACTGAGTGACAGAGTGTGTGAGTGAGAGAAGGTTTGACGTCGCTTTTTAACACTATTTCAGTTTTATGACGACGATGTTCCATCGATAATGAATAGCCACTGTACAAGATTGGGTTAACCGAGGTCCAATTCACAAAGAGATCTTCGGAAATCATAATCTTCAATAATATCACAAACTAGTTAGCTATATCAGTATTCTCGTTATTTTGGTATTACACTTTCTTGAAAATATGGTAGAAACGGGAATCGAACCCAGCTCCCAGAGTATGGCACCTATCGCCAGCACTAAATGCCGGCTCTCTTATCCATTCAGTCAACCGGCCCCCGTTTCCGGCGTCACCCAAAAATCGGTAGAGGAATTTCTACCATATTTTCAAGAAAGTGTAATCCCAAAATAACGAGAATACTGTTATACCCACTTTCTAAAAGACATTAATTAACTAAACTAGTTAGCTATATGAACATAATTGGCATAACGAATTTAAGTCATCTCGACCTAAGATCCCTTTGTGAAACGTTATTGATGGACCTTGAGTCTTACTCTATAGTTTTGGATTTGTTAACATTCAATTTATTCTCTCCCCCCGACGCCCATAATAGTAACTTTGCACTTGTAGTTCTAATCATTCAAAAATGCATACTGATTTTAGGGTGTTTCATTTCCGGCTGCTCACTGCCTTTGGGGGAGATGGGCGCCTCCGCTGGAAAGAAGCAAATTGATGTCACTATGCTATGCCGGTAAGAATATTATTACGCTAGAGAAAAGAAAAGTACTGTGTTCTCAGAATCTTGTAAAACACCCGAATTGACCGATTGCTTGATGGCGTCACTAGGGAATTACGCGCAAAGCATTTCGGGAGATTGAGGGAAATTCACATAATTTTACAAAATGGCCGGAGGAATAAAACTGTATCGTAGAGGACGTAAAAGGTGCCAGATCTTTCGCCGGCGCTTATCTGTTGTGCTTCTGACTTAAAGACGTGCAGTTCGGCACACAACACGTTGTTTTCATAACTCATTCAGCATCAACTTTTAAATACGTTATGTCATCAATGTGTTTCATCAATGGAAGTGACGTCTTGCTATAACTTTATAAGTACCGGTTAACAAAATGGTGAACTGAGGTACATTTTACCCAGAAAGCTTTGCGTAAATCTGTGTGACGTCATCAGGCTCGGCGGCAATTCATCAGATATTTCATATATACTGTGATCTGTTATATAACAAAACATACAGCTAAACTAACAATCATCTCATTTTAACCAAAATAACCCAATTCTACAGAAAGCAGCACAAGAGAGAAAGGAGACTCGTTGAACTGAATGGGAAACCCCATCAAAAGGGTCGTCAAATCTTTCTATTCGGTCGGGTTTGGGGTTTCCTTCCTCACGAAACCTAGCAACGCCGATATGTTAAATAAAATAGTATTACAGTGTAAAACGTCAATCAACTCATTCCAACAGACTGAATACTCTATACTCCAATGACCGGTATGTTCGTTTTCAAACTGTGATAATACACAAATTTCCTTCCATGATGGACTTTTTGTCAACGAACCTCAGTTTCCGAATAGAGAGAAAAGAAATACAACTAGCGGTGAGAAAACCAAATATCTCGAATTCGTAGAGTAAATTTACAAGCCCTATTAAGCCTAGCGCAACGAGAGGCACCGGTTGAGCTGCCGGCCACGCGAGGCCGAGGGAGCAGCAACCAATTTAAGCGCAGACGATGAGCTCCCGGCTGAGGCAAGTTCCTGGTCACTCTTGTTCACTTCACTACTCGTGCTATGTAATAATTTAAGTGATCACGTGTTTCAATAGTTACACACGATAGGCCTTTCCCTCCTCTCAGCTCAGCTGGAAGCTCACGCTGTGCGCACACGGTAAGATTCTTGCCACGGAGATACTTTCCTCACCACCTCGAGAAAAAAATTCCGCGCACACGGGGTAAACAGCTTAGCTCTCAGTCACGCGCGGTCGGCAGCTCAGCCAGCGCCTCTCGTGTGCGCTAGGCTTTAGTGAAACATTCTTGAATTACACAAAGCCATATGATGTATGTATCTTTTGAAAGAACGAATATTTTATGTTGCTTCTATTTTTCTTTTAGGACCACCCATTGGGAACATCATAACACTGGCCTTATCTGGGGTTCTCTGTGCCTATGGATTTGACAACGGTTGGGGTTCCATATTTTACGTCTATGGTAAGTGCCACAATATCCTGGTTAACGTTAAAGCTGCATGAGTGCCAAAATGTTGATATTTCGTCGTTAAAATTAGATATAATATGTAAATGCTTAGCATGCCAATGATTCGCTTTTTAGCGCTGAATTGCAAATCCTCAAACTCTCTTGGCAATCCGAGTTTCTGGAAAAAGAAGTATTTTGGTAACTCCTGACACTTTAGCATTCATTACCCCTCGATAAGTTTGGGTTGCTTTCAGCTTCTGCTAACGCCAATCGTGCCCACATGGTTACCTCGATCCCCTTCGCTTCAGAACTAAGTTAAGTCTCGCATGCGAAGATTAAAGTGACATCCTGCCAAAATTCATACTTTTTTCGTAATTTCTGATCGTCACGACAGTAAGAGGCTTTGAAGACCATCGAAAAACTAAATGATTGGCGTTGGAATGAGAAAAATCCATGCAGTATGTGGCCTGTACGAACCGAAAACGTGTTCGAAAAGTGAACAAAATTTAAATAACCGGGACGACCATTCATTCATTCTAAGCCAAAGTTAGTTCAAAACAATACTTTATCGTACATTTTCGAGACTAGAAGCACTAAAAAGCTTCTGAATTATACGTCTTGAGAAAAATAGCCAATAATTTCAACATTCTGGCAGCTCATGCCACTTTAACTTCTCTGTTTAGATTGTGCTTACGCTTATTCTCTATCCTCTTAACGTTTACTTCTTGTATGCATGTATGCCTCTGTAACCATATAGCACATTCTGAACAAACAAACCTTATATTTTGATAAGCATGTGTTTATATTGAGAACTCAGTGCATGTTCCCTGTGATTCTATGTTACTAGGTCTAGCGGCTATCCTTTGGCTGGTTGCGTGGTTTTACGTGGTTTATGACAGACCACGAGAACATCCGAGAATAACAGAGATTGAACGAGACTATATTGAGGAGTCAATTGGAGACCATGCCGATATAAGCGTAAGTAGACAACGCAATCGTGTTCTCGTGATATCTCCTTTTGGACGTGTCTAAGATCTGGTCTTTTGGACTTGGGTGACATATAATTTAGATTGGTAGACCCAATGAACTATATACGTGGAATGGACACGTCTCATTGGCTGGTTTGAATCTGACTGTAAAATGTGCCGCCATTGATAGTTTATTGATTGATTGTTTGATGTTGACGCCGCGCTCAAAATTGTTTCACTTACATGTATATGGCGGCGTTGCCAGTTTTATTGTGGGAGGAAACCGGGCTCTATGCCCACGACATTCCGGTGGTAACTGGCAACCATCCTACATAGGTCGTTCGAGTGAAAACCCAGTCAGAAAATTTTCAAAGTTTTTTGGGGAATAAGTGGGATTCGAACCCGCGGCCCATTGGTGGAAGGCTGTTCGGATTGAGCCATTGGTAGTTGAAGCGCTCGTGCATAACAGATCTGGATCGAGTTAGCACCATCTCTTAGTAATGGCGGCATTCGATGCAAATAAAATACCACGTGACCTCCATTCAACGCATATAGTTCATTGGGTAGATCAACGTCGTTTTCTGACTTTTGTTGTTCGGTGCGTATTTGAATTTCTAACAACGTCCCTTCAATTTGATCACGGGAAAGTACACACAAATCAAAATGTATTTATATGCATTTCAGAAGAGAGAATAATGTCAGATCGAGAAAGTCTCTGCGTTAAGAGACACAGTAACAAATTTCAGTTTAAAGCGCTCCTCATAAACAATGATGAGATATATCTAGAATGGCATACGCTTCCAAAATTAAAACTTTTTTTTATAAATTTCGAGTGTCATGACTGTTAAAGGCTTTGAAAATCATCGAAAAACTGAACGATTGACGATCGAATGCGGACAACACATACATTCATGTGCGAATTAATGATAAAAAGGTAAACAACATTTAAATCCTGGACGAACTCTCATTCATTCGAAGTCTATTAGTTCAAAACACCATTTTAACGTACGTTCGCGAGACAAGTAGCACTAAAACGCTTCCAAATTGCACGTCTTGGGAAAATTTGCCGAGAATTTACGCATTCTGTTTTTAAGTGAAAATATCAACATTTTTGGCAGCTCATGCCACTTTATATCCAATGGTAAACAACGATTGACTGTGGGAATAAAACAGACTATAACTTTGCAAAGAAATGCGTTACCTATCGGTGTTATCTTTTTTAAAAATTTGTTCAGAGTTTGTTAATAGAGTTCGCGCGATAGGTTTATAGCTCCTTACAAATTCTTTCGAAAATCTGATCATGTCTATATGCCAAATTGTGCCCCCTTTAGTATATATATATTTGTTTATTGCCGATATCTTTCTTCGATGAAAGTGCCTTAGATTTTTCTTTTTCTCTGTAATATCATAACCAACAATTTGCAAAAAAAGAGAATAAAATGACAAACCATTGAAGCGGAGAAAAACTTTCTCTTAAATAAATGAAATGGATTACTTGTGAAAATTTACTTTTATAGGACAAGGGGAAAAGCACTCCGTGGTTGGCGATGGCGAAATCTCCAGCGGTTTGGGCCTGCATTACTGCGCATGTCTGTAATAACTGGACCAATTACTCTCTTCTGACGTCACTCCCTACGTACATGAAAGAAGTCCTGAAGTTTGATATCAGACAGGTATGTAAATTATGGATGCCCGGAAGGACATAACATTTTTATTTATTGCTGTAAACATGGAACTTTTGTCTTGTTTTCGATCGTTTACCAAAAAACCTGCCGCTGCTCTCGCATTTGACCATAGCCAATCGAGGGTTGGGTAGACGGGCAAAGAATTAACATGCTCCCATCGGATTTTACCAATTTGTTATTAACATGTTATAGTTGTGTTTTCTCTCGGTTATTTTTTTTGCACAACTTCACTATTCAGGATAACTAAAAAAGCCTCAACATTCGAAAATAGCGACATTGGGGGTAATGGAAATGAAGATGTTCAGAAAAGAAATAAGGACCTCTGCAGTCCGCCCGAACTTGTTTTTGTTTCAGAACGGCTTGCTATCATCAATCCCGTATATATGCCAATTTTTCTCATCGGTTGGCGCCGGGCAAATAGCGGACACTATAAGGCAACGGCACTGGCTTACCACAACAGGCACTCGACGACTAATGCAGGTCACAGGTGAGCTGAATAGGTAGATAGTCTGATTGATTGATTGTTTCGTGTGGCGCGCCGCACTAAATAATTTGTTTCATATGGGGGTGGTTTCTTCCCTTCTCTGAAGAGTCTGGACGTCTCCGACTATATATTTATCATCGTTTTTACCCCTCGGGCAAATTTTGCCCGAAGGGTATTGTCGTTGCCCCTTACATGACTGTCAGCCAAAAACCTCCTTGTAAATGTGATGCATGTATGTGGAGTAATTATTACCTCGCTGTACAAACGCTGGACTGTACAAACTTAAATGCCAATACCGAGGACCATTGAATCGTGTTGCCCCTGATTCAATGTTAAGTGTGGAGACGCATCCAGAAGGTGCGAGGATGATCTCGTATGGCCATGTTGGTTTTGTCCCGGAGTCATGTGACAATCGACGAAGCTATATGCAGTTTCCAGATAATGTTGCCTTTCTTTTGGGGAGGGTGTGAAAAGAAAGAATATAAACTAACGTTGGCGCATCAGTTTAGCTTGAATTTTTTCTCAAACTTCGAATAGCCCAGTAAAACCAACCTCATAGTGACGTCATCGATCGGCTTGTGGCCGGTGAAAATGACGCTCGATATCCAAGGATAGCTACGTTATCGTAACTGGCAGCCACCACATTTTTGTCGTATTGCCATTTTTCGAATAGTAATGTGGGAATAATTCAGGAAAATGCTTTGTTTCAGCTTTTATTGGAGCCTCGATTTCATTGGTTGCTACAGGCTTTGTCACGTGTGAGAACCGGATGTTAGCCATCGTCTTCCTTTCATTGGCTGTATCATTCCAGGGGCTTGCAAGGGGAGGCTACCTCGTCAATCATGTGGACTTCGGTCCCAGGTAAACTTGAGAGCATGTATATCATGTGTGGATTTGTTTGGGTCGCTCAGGTCAACTCATAGCTCAACATTATTTTTACTTATTATGACAGCTGTCCACATTAGGCTAAGAAGATCGAACCACAGCTCTTAATTGGTGGGATTGTATATGGTGTGGTGGGTCACTGTGTGTGCGTGTGTGCGTGTGCGTGTGTGTGCGGGTGTGCGGGCGGGGGGGGGGGGGGGGTTAGGGACAAACTCTGACCTAACCTATGCTGTTATCAGCTATCTCTCTTGGTGGATAGAATCGGTGTATAAGTATTCACATATTTGACCTGTGCTATTTTGAGAAGTATAAAAAATATCTCAGTTTTTCTTAGGGGGATAATAAAGGACAATCGAAACGTATTTTGTGAATTAAATTTGAAATAAAAGTTTTTTTAAAGGTGTTTTTTTTTTTTTTTCAGATTTGCCGGTGAACTATTCGGAATTACAAACACGTGTGCTACTTTACCTGGCATGATTGCTCCTCTCATCAACGGAGCTCTTACACCCAATGTAAGTTAGACTTTTGCCGCCTGATCGAGACATTCTCACTCAATCTAAACAGAGAAGTTTATCTTCGCATGCGAGACTAAGTTCTGAAGCGAAGGGGAGGTAAGCATGTGGGCACGACAGTCGGAACTCCCTTCGGCTATCTTCGCTCGCTACCGGTCGGCTTTGACACGCACGTACGTAAATCCCCGAAGTTTCAGAGTGGTGGGCACGATTGATACTCACCTTTACCCTCCTGGTATCAGAAACGGTATATTGCTCTAAATTGTTGACATCGTTAACACATGGCAAACATCCAGTAAACAATAACATCGTTCCATCTCCATTTTGCTTGCGCAAGACTGAATATAAAAAAGGCCCCCTGGTTCGAATCTTTCCATATGCAATTATGGCGGAAGTATTCCAGCATTCCATAGTAATCGGAGATTGTTTCATGCGAAGCACACAGAAGAACTTGCATAAGGTGCAGTCAATATTATGTGTAGGGGCCTCGGCCCATGAGTCTGAGACGCCTTCCATCGATGCGACTTGGGTTGAAAATTTCTGAGTGGATTTTTCACTCGATCGCCGTTGTGGAAGAGTTGCCAAGTACTCGTCGAAGGTCGGGGATTTCCTCCGGGCAGAGAGCTCGGTTTCCTACCCTACTAAACCTGTCAACGCCGCCATATGAGTATAATAATCTTGAGTGCGGCGTACAATATGAATCAATCAGTTCAAATCGACCATAACGTATAGCATTTATGCAGGTTGGTTGACAAGGCAGCCAAGAAGATTTTCCCTGTGCCCGTGTGTTTTAGTGTTCATAAATATATATAATATTTACCGTGGTAACCTTAGCCTTTTTCTCATGAACAATTATTTTGTTTTTGCTAATAGAAGCATTTCCGGCATCTTACCGGCTAATGAGTGTGCTATTTTCTTTCAGAAAACCCAGGGAGAATGGCAGATTGTGTTTTTCCTTTGTGCTGGTTTCGCTTCTTTCGGTGCGATTATTTTTGGTATTTTCGTCAGGGGAGAAGTGCAGGATTGGGCCCTTATTTCAGACGATAAACAGGAAGTGGTTGTTGAAGACCCACAAAAAGCGCATGCTCGGGAAAATGACGTCACCATTCCGGAAAAGAACGGCCATGTCAACGAAGCGTTTGAGAAAGTTGATTCCAAGAATTTGTAGTCACCTCATTCCCCTTTCAAAGAAAAAAAATCTTTCGGAAAATCGTTTTAACAGTAACAATTCTTACGCGTTATAATTATAAAAAAAACTTTTGCTTTAGACTTTTTTGTAACGAAAGCCGTTTTTGAAAATATAATTCATAGAAATGTCATCGCAAGCATATTTTGGCCCAAGAAGCGTAAGTTAAAGCACTTTTTGTTGATTCAATACTCAGGGATGTACATATACCCAAAAATTAGATAGATTCTTACGGAGGCCTAATAGTGCCATGGGTGGAATATCGACATATCCAGTGTTATTCGTCTTAAACAGAATTTTGCACAAGTGAAAACTTGGTTTTGAGAAGAGAGAATCTGTATGTCGAAGAAAATCAAGCGTGTACCATAAGTATCATACCTTTAAGTAAAACGGTTTGCAGAGAAAGTCGAAAAACGCATGTAAAATGTCAAATCACAAAGAAAATATTCCAACCGAGGGAGAAAGGTTCTGGTCGAAATGGAACCGTCTTCTCTGTGGTGAGAACTTTTTCTCCACTGAGATGAAAACATTTCCACCACGGCGGGAAGCTTTTCACCTCGATTGAAATGTATCCCTTGTGATTTGGTAGTTTACGTGTGTTTTTTGCTTTTTCGACTTTCTCTGAAAATTGCTTTACTTAAAGATATGATACACGCTTGATTTTCTTCGACATATACAGATTCTCTCGTCTCAAAACCAAGTTTCCATGTGTGCAAAATGCTGTTAAAAACGAACAACACTGGAAAAGTAAAAAAATCACCAAAGGCACTAATAGGCCTCCATAGATTCTCGAACAAATCTCGCTAAGACAGAGTCGTGGGAAACGTTTCACAGACCAAGATGTTAATTCCAACTTTAACCTTTTTCAACGTTAAAACGCTCGAAAAGTTGGAATTTTGTTAATTAATGTCGCTTAAAAGACTCCTATAAGCAACGCCCTTCGTTCAAAACACCAACTGCTTTATTTTTAAGGCAGAGTTCTCGCGCTGACCAATTGCGAGATCAGCCAATCGTACTCCAGAATTCCGCTTAGAAGATATACAGCGCGATGCCGACCCCTGTTAAACGGAAAGAAAACTCAAGGATCGATCGAAGCTGACCATACATATCTGGTAAAAGACTAGATCCACACCAGTGAAAAAGTGGCATTTGCTCCCATAAAGAATTTAACAACATCTGAGTGAAGGCATAGCGTATGAATCAGAGAGGTCGCGCCATTCGCGCGTCTACACACTGTAGGCCTGAAATACTAGGGCTGACAATCGTGTGTTTTACTATGGTTACATGTATCTGTATGTCTGATTTTTTTATATGCCTATAATATTCAGTATTTCACTACTAAGCGTATAAAACTAAGTTCGGTACTATACAATTTAGTGCAAAGTGTGTCAAGGACAGTAGAATTAATTCTAAAAACACTCCAAAGATGGAATATGGCCAATTTGGATTTAGCGCCAATTTTAAATGGAAAATGAAAATCAGTGCGGACCTTTCCATGGAGCGGATTCAAAGCCACTTTGGACTGAAGTGAGACATGTGACTGAAACTTACACTTTTATTGGCCGGCTCTGTCATCAGACTGCCTGTCGAAATCCACATGGCTGATCTACTTCATTTACTAATGGGGATTTTAAAAATCTATCAAAAATCAGTTAAAACCCCGTAGGAATAAACTGCATACTTCTATCGAAAACTATCTCGAAGTGCTGCTCTATTTATGAACACTAAAACACACGGGCACAGGGAAAATCTTCTTGTCTAAAATAACAGCGAACTAACACGTTTGGCTGGATTTTCTTTCATTTTAAGAAGCCTACTTAAAAGAGTCAACCGGAAAGTTTTTGCTATTTTGAATTTCTAAGAACGAGAATCTTTTGTTTCATACTTCCCACTAAAAATGTACTTCGTCTTAAAAGGGCATGAGCTGCCAAAATTCACACTTGTGTCATAATTTCTGATCGTCACGACAGTAAGAGGCTTTGAAGACCATCGGAAAACTAAATGATTGAATGAGGAAATGAGGGAAATCCATACAATAATTTCAAGAAATGTTTGAAACTCTCTTTAAACGTGGGTTCCATACTAATGATAAAAAAATTAAGACATCACGACGTCCTCAGTTGTTTTTGAACAACACGAGCTTTCGACACCTGTGCGGGAAGACTTGACGAAGACACCGGCACAGGTGTCGTAAGCTCGTGTTGTTCAAAAACAACTTAGGACGTCGTGATGTCTTAATTTATTCATCATTAATAATTTCAACATTCTGTTTTAACGTCAAAATATCAACATTTTGGCAGCTCATGCCACTTTAAAGCAAGTCCTTTCTTGGATTCTGGATTGAAGACTTTACGTTTTTTGACTAGCATGGAAATGTTATTTAAAACGAGTATATTGAAAAAAACTTCCCTTGATTTCAACCACGGTGTCGTTGACATTAATAACGATGTAAGAACTACATTGAAACGCCGTCACCCAATAAACCAAGAAGTTGTTATCCATAAGTAATTCGTCACCTTATTACATGTACGTATGTATATACTTTTTTTTATTTTGTCTAATCAAGTTTATATATTTGCTAAATTTGAAATTATTTTTTATAAAAATTAAAATTTTGATTTTGTTAACAATTTAGAGTGTGGATGCGTGTTTAAAGGGAAGGTGTATATACAGAATAATAAATATAAGAATGATGACGTATTTTATCTGGAATTTTGTTATAGTTTTTATTTCTTTTTATTTATCAGACAATATTCCGGTTGATTGATATGTTCGTAGGTGCGGATTCGAACCCGCTATCATTAAAAGTCACAGAAAATGATTAGATTTATTCTTTTCGTGTCTGGCTTAAGGGCGACAGTAACTAATACTTGTGCGAACTTAATATCGCTAAGTTATTTACCGATAATCTGTTGTTAATCCCTAAACCGTTGTCAGCTTTAACTGTGGGTAACCCAGACACCATCTAACAGATCCGAACAAGTTGAATGGATTAACGCATTAGTAGATTAGCGCCCAGTGTCTCGAGTCAAAAGCGCATTATGTTTTCTGACTTGGTCAATCACGTATGAGTTGAAATTCCAAGCGGAGAACAGACTGGATAATATTGGATAATAATTACACGTTCTTTGACACTCGGAGCTGTGTAATATTAGCCGCTATAGGTGACAAAATCCACAGAACGGACACTATTGGACATTCTTGTGTGAAATTTGCATCTTTTACAACTGAATTAGTGCAAAGAGAAGGAAATAAGGGTGTGGTACCGTACTGCAGTCAATTTGTGATATATAGGAAGGCTTCGTATGAAACATTTGCTCAGAGATTATTAATCAGCTGGACTCCCCTGAAAGAAAATAATCTGAATTTTTATAGTGAGTCAGATTTACATATTTTTTATTTTCTGTCTGATCTCTTGGATTCCTCATTAATTTACGAACGGTGTTGGTGTTCGCCAAGGATCGTCCCTTTGACCTTGTGTTCTCAATTTAATTTATCAAGTGTTTTTGTTCATCGGAGGCTATACTAGGTTTTTGGACTTTTTACTGAGTTACCGCGTGCTGGTGTTCGTCAAGGGTCACTTTTCGGGCATTGTTTTTTTAGATTGCCTCACCATGTTTGTGCCTTTTGGTTCGATCCCAAGTCATTTACTCGAACCCCTGAGCGTTGACACTTCTCTACAGTACAGCCTCAAGAAATTAAAAATTCCTAAGACAAGCGAATCCTCTACTAATCAGACCCTGATATTAGCCCCACAATTATACGGACAGGACGAATGTGTCGCAGATTTATCATCAGAGTTCAGTTTCTACGATGACAGTTTGGATCTATCCTGTGATGGGGGCGATAAAGTAGTCTATACTATTGAGATTAACAAATCAGATTCAGGTAGGACTTTTTTATCCTGTGTAACGAAATTACATCGCTTTCTTATAGTTAAATCACTGCGAATGCCAGTGCTTACCTCTGGTAAATTCAACGACCATGTTTATATTTGGTACACGCTCACCTATCTAAAAAAGAGATTATACCAGGCATAGATATCTTATAATAACTATATAGATTGGCTAAGCGCTATGCGCTGCGCAGTAGAAAATGGCACAATAGTCTGTCACCTAGCAAAATGGCGGACTATAAGATTAACGTTACAATCCAGAACGAGGTTTCCGCTTGAAAAACATTTCTTGTCGCTGGCCTACTAAAGCCACTTTTACACGTTTGTCACGATGGGCGAGGAATTTCATACAGCACCTATCGCTTGAAATTTATTCCATTCTCGAAAAAAAAAAGGACTGAAAAGTTCACATCAGACTAGAAAACAACTTGGTAACGCAAGTCAAAAATCACCTAGTAAGATGGCGACTTAGCTGCCGGAAGTCGCTTGTTGTTAGCCAATCTAGTTATTATACGTATACCTGGAGCCTGTTCCACAAAGCGGCGTAGCGTAAGTTTTTACGTAACTGCAACAGCAACCCATACTATAGAGATATGTTGCTGTGGCAGTTACGTAAAAACTTACGCTACGCCACTTTGTGAAATAGACTCCAGGGTCCTGTTTCACAAAGCAGCGTAGATGTATTTTTTGCGTAACTTTCATACTAACGTATCTCTACAGTATGGGTTGCTATGGCAGTTACCTAAAAACGCCGTTTTGTGAAACAGGCTCCAGGGTCTTGTCTTACAAAGCTGGCGTAAGTTGCGCATAGGCCTACAACATAGATCGGTTGCGTCCAGGGCGCAAATCTATAGTTTTAACACTGATTTACGTCCGACGTAACTTACGCCAGCTTCTGAGGACCGGACCAGGGGCATCATAGGTAGAGAAGGGAAATTTAATCTACGGTTGCAAAGGACAACAAACAACCAGCCAAACACCAGACTAATAATGTCAAAGGAAAATAATGATCAGTTGTATCATGGTTTTTGGTTCCTCTCTCTAGTATCATGGACAAGACCCTGAAATATCAATACGACTATTTTATGCAAAAAAAAAAAAACAACAAAAAACAAAACAAAACCAAACTGTCTCGTCATCCACTAATCCTTTAAAGTGACATTGTCTGCCAAAATTCACAATTGTTTTCATAGCCATTGACTTCATGTTAAAACAATGCATGAGATTGAAGGAACATTTTTGCAGCCCGTGCCTCTTTTTAGCAATTGCTCGCTGAAATGCGATTTGTCTGTATTGTTATTAACTGAACAAGATAAAAAAAACGTGTTTTTTCTTAATTCTCACAGATATTATTGTCGAAAACGCATCCACGGATTGGTTGAAATCTGCCATGACGTCATTTCCGGTCGAAGAAGATGACTATAATGGCGGTCGAGTAGACATTGGAGAAGATGACAGAAAAACGAACGACGAAAACAGCCACTGGCAGGATTTAGCAAATATGTATCTAGGAACTCCATTGTATTTCAAACCACACCAGGAGGAAAACGACGACGGCCAAGAAGTTTTTGTCGTCACGGAGGAAGAAATAGATTCTTTGTTTTCCCAACAAATATCGTCGAAAGAAGTTTTAACAATTTCATCTGAAATTATGTACGAATCAACCAATATTTCGTCTCAAAAATATTCACAGTCGTCAAACTTTCTTCAACTGACGTCGAATGACATAGGCCTTCCTGACGTAGGCCTTTCTCCATCAACTTGCTCTGACATTGTTACTTACGCAATTTTAACGAACGTTGCACACATTTGGGACAGTCCGGTGCCATCTTACAAATAGCGGACTTACCCAGAAATGAAACTTTTACTTGATGGAAAGGTGCTACTTTTTGGGAGAGCGCAAAACAACCACTCGCTAAAGTAAAAGACAAGACCAGTTCTGGCGAAACTAATTCCGCCCAATAGGCAAGAGAGAGCCATTCAGTGTCCGTGAATCATGTAGTAAACAAAGCTATATGAGAACAGCATTGGCATTACTGTCTCGCGACGAAACGCGCCTCACGTGGCGTTGGGTTTGACGTTATCAATTTTGATTGGCAGCTGATGATTCTGGTTGGAGCCCTGAAATTCTCGTCCCTGAAGAATTCTCGGTTTCGGACATCCGGGTACCTGACCAGCCGGCTAGGGTACTTAGGGTCACGTGGTCTTCCCTCAGCCAGTCAAAATGGCGTCGTTATGGAATTTTTTCACCTCGGAGCCTTGTTGTCAGGATCGTGACGGCATGCCGAAATCGAGAATCGATATGGTACATAAGGCCCGAGTAGAAGTGCTCAATTAAACCGAGAAACAAATCTGAAGATTTTAAAGAACAAAGCAGATTCCTTTGGACAACGTGGCGAGCAAATCTTTAAAGTGGCATGAGCTGTCAAAATATTGATATTTTGACGTTTAAACAGAATGTTTAAATTATTGGCTATTTTTCCAAAGACGTGTAATTCAGAAGCGTTTTAGTGCTTCTAGTCTCCAACATGTACGACAAAGTTTTGTTTTGAACTAACTTTAGCTTAAAATGAATGAATGGTCGTCCCGGTTATTTAAATTTTGTTTACTTTTCGAATACGTTTTCGGTTGGTACACACCACATACTGTATGGATTTTCCTCATTCCAACGCCAATCATTTAGTTTTTCGATGGCCTTGAAAGCTTCTTACTGTCGTTACGATCAGAAATTATGAAAAACTTGTGGATTTTGGCAGCTTATGCCACTTTAAGTGTCAAACACTCAACAAAAATGATTTACGTCGTTTTGTAACTCTATTTTAGAATGACATGTCCGTCTTGAAACTAAATTATTCATCAGGAATGGTGCCATGGTCCCCAGAGTCAACTCTCGGATACACTCGGAACACACTTCGCCGATCTTCGCTCGCTACCGGTCGGCTTTGATCCCTACGTAAATCCCCGAAGTTTCAGAGTTCTCTCGGATAGTTTTATCAGTTAAACACCACCGTTGACGGGATGAGACTCATTGAATAAGGCGTTAAGCACAACATCCACAAGAAAGCATACGGAAAGCGAGGGATTTCGCAATTGTAACAATGGTGTTTAATGCCAATCTTTCAACGAATCATTTACCAGATTCCTCGCACTAAAAGTGTACATATTTTTAGTATTTATTCAATAGATTTTGATTAATTAATAAATCAATTAATTGAACAAATAAAATTTATTTTCATACAATTGAAAGTCCACGGCTTGCTTTTAGTTTGAAACTCTCTTTGGATATAAATGAATGTTTCCTATCTGTGCTTAAAGTGGCATGAGCTGCCAAAATGTTGATATTTTGACGTTAAAACAGAATGTTGAAATTATCTTCTATTTTTCTCAAGCCGTATAATTCAGAAGCTTTTTAGTGATTCTAGTCTCGAGAATGTACGATAAAGTATTGTTTTGAACTAACTTTGGCTTAGAATGAATGAATGGTCGTCGAGGTTATTTAAATTTTGTTTACTTTTCGAACACTATTCCGGTTCGTACAGGCCACATTCTGTATGGAATTTTACTCAGTCCAACCCCAATCATTTAGTTTTTCGATGGCCTTCAAAGCCTTTTACTGTCGTGACGATCAGCAATTATGAAAAAGTGTGAATTTTGGCAGCTCATGACATTTAAAGAACCACAACTACAGAAATAAATATTCAACCGAAATCTCATTTTATCCTCTTTGGTGTTTTTGATGGATCGAAAGCATATTCACTAGTAGATTAATTATAAACTTCTAAGTAGTCCGGTTTTCTGGCTCCAAAATGACTATTTTTTATTCTGACGGTCGTATTATGGAGTCAGGACTCATTGCAATCAAAAAGTCGGAGTAGACTACACGCTTCTGATCGGGCAGTTTGCGGTCAGATTTAGACAGTAAATAACAACATAACTTACTCAAATAGCGTCATTAGGACATTCATGAATAATTTAGCCTTTTTATGAATTTAACGTTTAAAAACGCGAAACAGTGTTACCCCATCAATTGCGGAGAGTTTGAGACTTCGGCTTTTTGATTGCAATAAACCCAAAATAGACTCCAAAATACGACCGACAGTATTAAAAAATAGTAATTTTGGAGTCCGAAACCCGGATAACCTTCTAAGTAGGCACTATCATGTTCCGACTTACCCCCCCCCCCCCCCCCCTGCCCTTTTCCAAAAATGGCGTCCCCGATATAAAAAAAAATACGCATCTGATTAGGGTCTGAGCTAATTTGTTGTCTATTACAGCGTTGGTTGATTAATTGATTGATGTTTCACGACGCACTCAGGATTATTTCACTTATATAGCGGCGTAGCCAGGGTTAGTGGGTGAGGAAACCGGGCACATTGCCCAGAGGAAACCCCCGAACCTTCGGCGAGTACCTGTCAACTCTTCCACATACGGCGACCGAGTGAAAAATGATTTTAATAAATATATTTAGTGAGTCTTGTTGCTCTTGTCCACTCAGAAATTGTTCTATTTCTATTTGGTATGATCGCGATTCGAACCCGCGCCGCATCGATGGAAGGTCTGTGTTGGACTGAGGGACAATCACTCTAACCCACTGGACCACCACAGCGTTGAAACAAGTATGCACTTAAAAGTCCCCCTGAAAAAGCTGAAATTGCCTCTGACACGTCCGACCACGCACTTAGTTGTATATGCTGCAGAATTCCTGGGATATATGAGTGCTGATTTAAAGTGGCATGAGCTGCCAAAATTCACACTTTTTTCATAATTTCTGATCGTCACGATAGTAAGAGCCTTTGGAGGCAATCGAAAAACTAAATGATTAGCGTTGGAATGAGAAAAATCCATACACTATGTGGCCTATACGAACCAACCAACCCAACCATTCATTCGTTCGCTCTTCCATTCGCCCATGAGCTTTTCAGCCAACCAACCCAACCATTCATTCATTCGCTCGTTCATTCATGCAGAAACTTTTCAGCCAACCAACCCAACCATTAATTCATTCGCTCTTTCATTTACTCAAAAACTCGCCAACCCATCAACCCAACCATTCATTCATTCGCTCTTCCATTCACTCATGAGCTTTTCAGCCAACCAACCCAACCATTCATTTATTCGCTCGTTCATTCATGCAGAAACTTTTCAACCCACCAACCCAACCATTAATTCATTCGCTCTTTCATTTACTCAGAAGCTCTTCGAGCCACCAACCCAACCATTCATTCATTTATAAATCAACACAATAACTCACTCGCCCATTAATTGATTAATTAATTCATAGATTTTTTTAGCTCGATACGCAAGGTATTTAGTTCATCTGGGCCCGGTCCTACAAAGCCGTCTTAAAAAATAATTACGTCGGTCATAAATCTGTGTCTAACCAATATGGTTGGTGGGTTGATTGATGTTTTACGTCACACTCAAGAATATTTCACTTATATGGCGGTGTTGTCAGGTTTAGTGGTGCAGGAAACCGGGCTCATTGCCCGGAGGAAACCCCGACTTTCGGAGAGTACCTGGCAACTCTTCCACATACGATGACCGAGTGAAAATCCACTGAGAATTTTTTTCAATTGTGATCCGAACCCGCGCTGCATCGATGGATGAACTAATATCCTAGTCCCAGTCGATTCATGTTAATGGGCTATGCATATCTTTACCCCTGCTTTGTAAGACGACGCCCGGGGAGTCATTCCTTTAATTCATCAAGCCTAACAAACAAGACTCACTAAAATATCTATACAAATTATTTTTCACTCGGTCGCCGTATGTGGAAGAGTTGCCAGGTACTCGCCGAAGATCGGGGGTTTCCTTCGGGCAATGAGCCCGGTTTCCTCCCCGACTAATACTGGCATATAAGTGATAATACCGTCATATAAGTGAAATAATCTTGACTGCGATGTAAAACATCAATCGATAAATCTATTGAAATCTCTTTAAATAAAACGCCTATACATGAACTGAGTATAGACATGTATTATTTTGATATAAAACTTGCTTTAAAAGGAAAAAACATGGTTATACCTCGTTAGTTATTGCCACAAAACAGTTTTCTTAAAGGCACACTTGGGGCGAAAATCAGGAATATTGTTTACATTAAAAAAGAAAGACCGTTTTCTGTATTTTTCCCAGACAATATAAGTTAGGAAATTTCTATTTTTACCAAAATCTAAAAGTTTGGACGTCACTTTGTATTTTTAATTTGAATTTGAAAATTTGAATTGTTAGGTACCCGGAACGTAAACAAGCCAAACTGCTCGCTGGGGCGCATTTATGTTTCAGTCGAGTGAGTGAACTAACGGCACAGTGTAATTTTACGTAGGCCTATTTATCTGAGAAATACTGACTGACGATCGGCTAACAGCGACTGGAAAAGCCTGCTGATAATTGTTTGAGTGTAAACCACAGATAAAAAGGCCTGAAATGAGGGTAATCCAACACGAAAGTTGACCGACACTGATCGTTGTTGTTGTAACCAGGCTTCGATTCTTCGTTTGTTTTTCACCCCATTTCTACATTCTAAAGCTAACTAGACATGTTTTATGTGTCCTATGTTAGAGTTTAGTGGTATTAGTCGTACTAAGCTCATGTAAATTGGTTTTCTTAGCAAATTTAAACAGGCTACGGCGGCAAGTGGGCCTTTAAATAAATTAAATTCTATCAACTTTTATATAACAACGTAAGGTTAACAGTCCTATTTCCTAGAAATGTATGTCCGTGTATGAATAAAATTGAGCATAAACAGTTTACACTGGGAAATACATTTTCCTCTTTCTTTAGAACAAAGGAAGAAAGAAAAATACAGAATCAGTTTGTACAGATTTGACTAAGGTCGTGTAGAGCTTACAGCCCTCAGACTCCAACCGCCCGCTGTTCGAGACATATCTTCCCATGAGAGCCCGAACGCTTATAGCAGCCATTACATCGTGTAGATTCTAGGAAAGCGTTTTCTAAGGCTATCAGAAGAGCTTCAAAACCTCGGCATGGAATTACTGTTGATATTTTTTTGACATTGAAAAGCGAGCGATAAAAATGGAAAACGGTGAATTCCCGAATGAGACTCGAAAGCAACAACATGGCTGGTAAAAACTTTGGAGGTAAAAACTCAAAGATAGGAATAGGGTCATATCTATTTTTAGATTGCCATTTAGCCACATGCTGTTATCGTAAACGGGCTGCATAAGGTGAAAGGTCATTGGGGCGACTTATGGGAACCAGTTGTTATGGGTGTGTCGAAACGTAAGAATATTTCCTTGTGTTTGTCATATCTCTATGGTTACCAGCTAGGAAAAATGTCAATCTGGTTTCCGGATGAGAGGGGAGGCGGTTGGAATCTCACAATCTGATTGTTCTTTAAAAAACGATGGCGGAATCTCCACGCGCTACGCTACAAGTGCCTCAAAGAGGGATTTCTGATCCTGAAGAAGTAAAAAGACAGGAGGCTTTCTCACAAAAACATGAACAACAGGACGAAGAACCGCGAAAATTAACCAACAAGGAGTTTTGGTTGATAGTTTTAATTGTGCTTTTAACGGTGGTTATTTGCTGTTTGGTTGGTTTTATATTAGGGTGGTTTCTTTGGCCGAGAGATCCCGATGGTTACAGTCAACCAGCGGAAAGTGGCGGAAATAGCCGAGAGGAACCATTCGATTATAACCCAATGAACCAACCTGGAAACAAATCAACGTCTACGGAACCGATACCTGACGTTCGACGCTTAAACGTCACAACGTGCCTGACGCCAGGATGCTTAATGGCTGGGCTGTATCTTCTAAACAAACTGGATAATTCCGTGGATCCGTGTAGGGATTTTAAAAGTTACGCTTGTGGTCGAAAAGACAACGCCATATTTCCTAAATCGGCGTCACTTAGCAATTATGACATCTTAAAAGAAAAAAGTGACGTCAAATTTCTAACCTTGCTTCAGTCGAGAGTCGGACGAATTGGATCTCAGTCGTCGGAGCGAAAAGTGAAACAGTTTTTTAAGACCTGTACCAATACTTCAAAAATGTGGAATGAACAGAGAAATTCAGTTTTGAAGCACGTCCAGGCACTTGGTGGATGGCCGGCGATAGGTTAGTATTAGTAAGCTTTTGTTGAGTATTAAAGTGACATGAGCTGCCAAAATGTTGATATTTTGACGTTAAAACAGAATGTTGAAATTATTGGCTATTTTTCTCAAGACGTATAATTCAGAAGCTTTTTACTGCTTCTAGTCTCGAAAACGTACGAGAAAGTATTGTTTTGAACTAACTTTGGCTTAGAATGAATGAATGGTCGTCGAGGTTATTTAAATTTTGTTTACTTTTCGAACACGTTTTCGGTTCGTACAGGCCACATACTGTATGGATTTTTCTCATTCCAACGCCAATCATTTAGTTTTTCGATGGCCTCCAAAGCCTCTTACTGTCGTGACGATCAGAAATTATGAAAAAAGTGTGAATTTTGGCAGCTCATGCCACTTTAAACAGTTTCTGTATGTAACGCCACTAGAACAATAGCCTCATTGGGATGTCTACAGGGGAAAATTATGAGTTTTTTTTTTCACTCGGTCACCCGATTTGGAGGAGTTGCCAGGTACTCCCCGAAGGTCGAGGGTTTCCTCCGGACAAAGAGCCCGGTTTCCTCTCCCGCAAAACATGGCAACACAGCTATATAAGGGGCGAGTGTGGCGTAAAACATTAATCAATCAATATTTCTCCCAGTGTCTCTCCGTGTTTAAAGCTCTCAGCCCAGTGGGTCATGGGTTCTAATCTCACTTTGTGAAAGTTATAAAATTCTTTAAGTTATAAAATTCCGGAAATAACGTCAGGTTACTTGGCATAACAATACGCCTTTGGAGTTTTTTCGTACATAGAACCTGGGATCATCCCAGATAGAACTAAGTCGGTTTACTCTCCTAAGCTAGCAACTCTCTCCCTTTTAATAGAGATAGGTGTTCCTGATTTCTCCATCCACCCACCTAAAATAACAACACAAACGAAGAACTCCCAGGACCTCAGCTGATTATGCAATAATAATAAAACTCAACAAATTAAGCATAGATCATATAGATTTTAGAAATTAAATTTACGCCGACACCGATCGACATATTCAAAAATTATATTTCTAATTCAAAATGTTATTTTGACGGTCACACGTTTTTAATACTTGTTTTGTGTCGGGGTACATATAGTTTTGGAAATAATGTCACACTGGCAAACGGACATTAACAAGAGTGATATGTTTTTACTAAAAAAAGCTGTATCGACAAGTTACTGAAATAATATATATTTATGAACAATAAAACACACGGGCGCAGGGAAAATCTTCTTGTATAAAATAACCACGGAGACAAGTTTCTAATTGTGTTAAAAAGAGGTATATCATTTAAACCTTTATACCCCATCATAAATTGTCGTAATAATATATACATTTGACTACGTGATTGCATATTATTCACGCGTAAGCGAAATTACAGATGTGTTTAATAAATTAATTAATTAATTAATTAATTTATATCTTTATTTACATTAGGCTAGTTCTATCTGGCATACAAAAACTTTGTTATTTAGGGAGTCTAACGTAAATATCAATTCAGATATGCATTGTTTATGTTTACGGTAACCACAAATATTTCTTCGTGCTGTTCTGACTTGTACCTTGCATTCCGTCATACATTTCCTCATCGACTGATACTCGCCTTCATTCCGTTAGTATGGAAGCCTTTATCAATCATGTTTTCCAGCAATGACATTTTATATACATTGCTAGCATGTGTTTGACATCTGCCTTTGCTTTGGTTGTTTTTTACTTTATTGTTGATAAAACTGTCGTTATTTTCAAAGTTCGTGTTGATCTACGTGCACATAAGAGAACATATATATTTATGAACACTAAAACACACGGACACAAGGGAAAATCTTCTTGACTAAAATAACCACGGAGACAAGTTTCTAATTGTGTTAAAAAGAGGTAAATCATTAAAACCTTTACACCCAATCATAAGTTGCTGTAATAAACTAAAACCCATGATATTTCATTAGGTTGATGACAGACGGGAGTTTGGCCATAGTCAGTAGAATTTTCTGGAACATTTTGTAAATACATTGACAATTGTATGTTCAAGAAGTTAATTGATTGATTTGGGCTTCAACGTCGCAGTCAACGGCTATGCTCCTATGGCGACAAAAGTACCAACCAACTAGAAGCTTTTGACCAAGAAATTTTGACATTAAACTCCACATAAAACGTCACACCCGCTAATGTATTTGGCATACTTGGTGTTCCTTCTTGCTAGCCGCAATGCTAATAATATTTATTTCAAACTATGAGTCTATATTACATGATAATAATGAGGTGGTTTAAAGATCAATGCCATAAGCCCCAGGGTGCCAAGGGGGGGGGGGGGGGGGGTGGTGGGGTAAACGGAATTGAAACTTGATAAAGCGATCTGACCTGATCTATTGCCCTTTTAAGAGCTTTTTAATCTGGAAAACTGGAAAATCGTCATTATATTTTTGAAAATTCTTGCTTTGTTTTTAAATTGGCGATGTGTTTTTTTTATCAACGTTGAAGCCTAGAAACGTTCACTAGTGACATCTCATTTGGTCACGATGTTTGATACCTTGCCTAATAGCATATATATATATATATATAACCGAAGAACTTGACATCGGCCTATATAGCATGAACAGCTTACATTCGTGATGCAGACAGTCTGGATTTTAACCAAGCAAAGAATGTCCCATATTTTTGGTCTCCACTCGACGATTTCCGAATTGGAAAAGAATTTCACTTGTTGCTTATGAGGCATTCTTTTTACGGGGGTGAAGAAAAGGATTTTTGTGCAGGCAGGCTATAACTTCTATCCGATCCTGTAGTGTACTGAGGCATCCCAAATGTTATTTCACGCACCCAGCTGGGAACAATTGTCTTTTAAGAACAAACGTGCATTTTTTCCTTCCCACGACTGTCTGTAGAAGTATTTGGCTCTTACTGTTCAAGTAGGGTCTATGTTGCCGTCTAAGGTATGCGTTTCCAGGGCGAAAGGATTTGTCTACGAATGCCCTCTGTCTGTCTAGAAAAGTGTATGTTTTGGCAACTCACCGAACAACAAATTCGGGAAGGCTTTTAAGGCAATTTCCTTCATTTTTTTATATTTTCCAATATAGGCAAATTATCAACTATTTATATTTATTAACACGAGAACACACGGGCACAGGGAAAATCGTCTTGTCTTAAAGTGGCACGAGCTGCCAAAATTCACACTTTTTCATAATTTATGATCGTCAGGACAGTAAGAGGCTTTGAAGGCCATCGATAAACTAAATGATTGGCGTTGAAATGAGGAAAATCTATACAGTATGTAGCCTATACGAACCGGAATAGTGTTCCAAAAGTAAACAAAATTTAAATAACCGGGACGATCATTCATTGATTCTAAGCCAAAGTAAGTTCAAAACAACACTTTATCGTACATTCTCGAGACTAGAAGCACTAAAAAGCTTCTGAATAACACGTTTTGAGAAAAACAGCCGATAACTTTTACATTCTGTTTCAACGTCAAAATATCAACATTTTGGCAGCTCAAGCCACTTTAAATAACCACGGGGACAAGATTCTAATTGTGTTAAAAAATTATACATGTATATTTAAATCTTGGATATTGTTTATTACAAATCATCAGCTCTGAATCCATATTTTTCCAAAATGACCGAATATAAATCATGTTTCTTAAAACGAGTATTCAAGTATAGAGTATAGGCTTGGTCGAATCTTGGGCTGTGTCGAATTTGTGCCTGTTGAATACAGCTATTGGTGGCTGTTTCTCAACCCACTTACTTTGCGTAACTTTGCGTCTAGTCGTAACGTAGTGTTGAAGGCATATGGTACCATGGCAGTTAGGCCTTGCATTGGACTTACGTCGGTCGTAAATGTATTGAGAAATAACCCCCTGGTAGGTGAAGGCAAAATGTACCTGAAAATATTCTGATCTTCAACCAATAAAATATTCCCTGTGCCCGTGTGTTTTAGTGTCTGCAAAGTAAATATGACGACAATTTCCAATAGGCCATGCCCACCAAGCAACTGGGGAGAGGGGGGGGGGGGGGGGGTTGTTTCGCAACACTGGCGTAACTTTTTGCGCCTGGCCGTAACGTTATGTTGAAGGTATATGTTGCCATGGAAATTAAGCCTAGTATAGAACTTACGCGTTGAGAAACAACCCATAGGCCTTAGCAGGGAGACAAGTTCAAACAACGGCGCTTTGTTGATTGATTGATTAATTGATTGATTGATTGATTGATTGATACATTATGCCACACTCTAAATTATGGTGGCGCTTCCAGGTTTAGTGGGGTGGGAAGTCTGGTTCTTTGTCCAGAGGACCTTCTGAATTCTACGGCTTGAGAAAATACCTACTAATTTCAACATTCTGTTGTAACGGAAAAATATCATTTTGGCAGCTTATGCCACTTTAAACGAACTTTGACCTTAAATCATTCTGACTGTTACCTGTTGGCGTTGCATTTATGAATTTTAACGTCCTGGCTAAAGTTGTATACAGCTGCATTTTTTGACATTAACGTTTTCCACCCTTAGCAATGCTCGGAATCAACTCGGCTATTCCAACTTCTCAATGACTGCCACATATGTTGAGCGGTTCCCGGCCAGAAGGTTTGTTTGGTCAGATGGTACGGTACACGAAACACTCGCTCCACTTTAAACATATCCCTACCTAGAATACAATAGTTCAAGTCTTAAGGACATATTCATTTCACCTAGTCAACGATTTGCAATCCGAAGTCCGGATTAAGATAAGCATTTTCAGCCCCGATGTAAACACTCAGAGACCTTGAATTTAGTTAACAAATTGCATCTTGAGTTTACGGGAATTCTGTTCTGCACAGCCCCTGTCTGGCTAGCATATTTCTGAACACTAAAACACACGGGCACAGGGAAAATCGTCTTGTCTAAAATAATCATATAAGTAGGTTATATGTTTTAGCTACAGAGTTGGATATTTAGAATCATACTCATTGACGAGCTGCCAGAATTTCATTGAAAAAGTAAATTTTCCAATTACAATAAAATATATTTCTCAATGTAGGCACTTAACTGTAAAAAAATGCAAGTTTATATACGTCATTTAAATTTTACAAACTGTCGAAGTTTTTTTGCAGGACGGTTTAGTTTTTAATGTTTTTATATACGTCTTAGTTGGATAAGCTATACAATATCGGAAATGGGATTTCAGTATACATTTTAAGTCTTCGTGCAGTAGGCGCTATAGTTGGCATTTTTTCTGTGACGAACACACAATTTCTACAACACTAGGCCTAAACAATATCACAAAACATAGTTTAAAGGCACACTCACACGCGCACCCATTCTTTCTGATATTTGTGTAGGAAAGGAGTTTATACTAGCTTGCTATCCGGAAAACCACTAAAATCAAACATTGGACAATTACACGAATGTACACTTACATATAAACAAAAAAAAGTTAAGCACCCCTTGGAAAGTCTGCACTGACCGATAAAATCATTGATCTGTTGAAGGGGTAACTGTGCGGATTTGAATCCTTCAGAGCAGATTTGGGATCGGATGCCTGGGCAGAAACATTCCAGCCCTAGAGCCTCCTGTACAAAATCTGCAGGAATTGGAAGCCGCCTTACATCGGTATTGGCGACAGTTACCCCTTCAACAGATCCGATGTCTCACTGGAGGGATGAAACGCAGGCTGGAAGCTAATGGAGCTATACGTGCTATTGACCTTCTGCTCTAGGGATGTGTTCTACACACTCAAAGTGACCTTTTTAACTTCAATATGTTCGCCCTGTGAAGCCAGATAGACTCTGAAGTTTCATACTTACAAGCATCTTTTTATTTTGTTAAAATACACTTTTGATTTGGCTAACCATATCCTGAATAAATTGTCATTAATGGTGATTTCTTATCGCCAGAATGTTGCCCTTTATGATCACAATCGTTTCTGCAACATCAGTTTACCAACAGTCTCCCTACACCAATTGTTTTATCGGTCGGTGCAGACTTTCCAGGGGGGTGCTTAACTTTTTTCTTTGTGTATATGTATTTGTAAAATGCCTAAACGCTGGTGCTAAGGCATACCTAGAATTGATGGCCGAATTAAGACAAACTTTAATCAGAAACCATATAACTTCAGCGTTGGATTACACGCATGTTAGGTTGGATTACACGCATTTTAAGTTGGATTACACACATTTTAGGTTGGATTACACGCATTTTAGGTTGGATTACACGCATTTTAGGTTGGATTACGCGCATTTTAGGTTGGATTACACGCATTTTAGGTCTTAATTGTGTTTAGTTTGCAATGTCAACTTCATCAGCAGGCTTTTTGTGTCCTTCAAACCAAACCCTTCCTCTGTTTTTTTTAAGACAAAGTTCTTGAAATATCGTCAGGTCATTAGGGCACTAGTGCGCATGCACATGCTCGTAGTTTGTATACTTTGTGGTTACAAAAAATTCATTACTACTTTTGTATGAGAAAAATATAGAAACAACTCTACTGCTTTTAGTGTAAACAATATTTTAGATTTTAGCGGCGAGTGCGCCTTAAAGGGCCAATCGCTGTAGTAGCCTTTCAGACATTTCTTAAAGGCACACTTGCCGCGAAAATCAGGAATATTGTTTACATTAAAAAAGAAAGACCGTATTCTGTATTTTTCCCAGACAATATAAGTTAGGAACTTTCTATTTTTACCAAAATTTAAAAGTTTGGACGTCACTTTGTATTTTTAATTTGAATTTGAAAATTTGAATTTTTACGTACCCGGAACGTAAACAAACCGATCTGCCCCCTATTGGCGATTTCATGTTTCAGTCGAGTGAGTGAACTAACGGCACAGTGTAATTGTACGTAGGCCTATTTATCTGAGAAATACAGACTGACGGTCGGTTAACAGCGACTGGAAAAGCCTGCTGGTAATTGTTTGAGTGTAAACCACAGATACAAAGGCCTGAAAGGAAGGTAATCCAACACGAAAGTTGACCGACACTGATCGTTGTTGTTGTAATCAGGCTTCGATTCTTCGTTTGTTTTTCATCCCATTTTTACAGTCTAAAGCTAACTAGACATGTTTTATGTGTCCTATGTTTAAGTTTAGTGGTATTAGTCGTAGTAAGCTCATGTAAATTGGTTTTCTTAGCAAATTTAAACAGGCTACGGCGGCAAGTGTGCCTTTAAGAAAGTCAATTTACACGAGCTTGATAGAAATAAAACAAACTAAACACAGGACATAGTATATTTATGATCACTAAAACACACGGGCACAGGGAAAATCTTCTTGTAAAAATAATCATGGAGACAAGTTTCTAATTGTGTTAAAAAGAGGTATATCATTTAAATTGTTGTAACAAATCAAACCTATGATATTTCATTTGGTTGACGACTATACATGACCAGTTAGGTTTAAAAGGTCTAAATGGTAGGCGTAAAGCATACTATTAATCGAAGCCTGATTACAACAACAACGATTATAAACCTGTTAGCTTCAGTATTGGATTACCCTGATTTCAGGCCGTTTTGTCTGTGGTTTACTCTGTAAAATTGATCGACAGGCTTTATGTGTTTCTCAAAGCAGATCCTCCGTCCGTATTTCTCAGAGAAAGTTCGTAAAATTACACTGTAGGCCTACTGATAGCTCACAGTTTCAAATCATCAGGGTGCTTGTGCGCATGCTGAAGCTCGAACTTAGTTTACGGCTATATAAACCTAACTAATTTAAAACACAAAAAAAATCCAAAGCTTTCAATTTTGTGCAAATATAGAAAGTTCTTGTCTTGATAAACTACAGAAAACAGTGCCTTTAAAAAGCAAAATCTCGCCTAAACGAGAGACTTGTCTGTTGTCCAACATGGTAACCGAGGGCTCGCAAAACCAAGCAAGACGCTTTCTCTTTGGTCTTATATATGCTCTCGTGTTTTATATATGATAATGGCATGTGCAAGCTGACAGGCAAACCTTGGCCAATTTTAGTAAATTCCGATTGCCATGAGAAAATATTCAAGTGAGTTTGATTAAAAACTAAATCTTTCACGTTGAGAAAAAATATGAAATAACCATTACATATTGAGCTAGCTGCCTTAACGTAGTACCTAGGTGTACTTGTTGAAAGTATATGTTTTTTTTTCTCTTCTGAACATTGAACCTTAACGCGCATGACAGTGTAGCCGAAAAATCTGGGCTCTGCCGAATTCGTCTTGGGTGACAACGTCAGGGAGTGTATGTTAGATTCTCAGCACCATAGAGATCGATTTTTCTAGCTAATTAGAATGGAATCAACTTAGATTTATTCCACTTCTTGAGAATTACAGTCCATAAACTTGCTTATTCTACATTAGCGAATAAATGCATAATATCATGCAGTGAATAGCAATTAAAATGTAGACATTTTCATTCTAACGATAAGCAAACACATATACCAAACGAGTCTCACATAGACATAGCCCGGATTATCGGTCTTACGACGACTGGTATTATATGGCTGCTAATGTGTCTTGTCGCCTTACGACGACTATGACGAACACGGAGAGAAAAAAAAATTCGGCAGATCCCAGATTTCTTGCCTAACATAGACAATATAACTCTTATCGCTGTCCTTTATTTTCTATTCTGTGATTTATAAATACGTTATATCGAATTTCACTTTTATGGCGATGTTGCCAAGTTTAGCCATGCAGGGAGGAGAAACCGGGCCCATAGCCCAAATCAACCCTTGGACCTTCGGCAAGACCCTGGCAATAGATCCTCATAGGACGTTTGAGTGAAACAAAAACACTCAGATTTTTACAAAAAATTACTGGAGTTACATAAGGCGTTGGAGTGAAACAAAAACACTCAGATTTTTTACAAAAATTGGCTGGAGTCACACAGGGCGTTCGAGTGCAACAAAAACACTCAGATTTTTTACAAAAATTGGCTGGAGTCACACAGGGCGTTCGAGTGAAGAAAAAACACTAGGATGTTTACAAAAAATTACTCGGGCTGAGTGTGGTTCCATCTACCGAAGGCGTGTGTCGGAGCGACTTCGAATAAAAGCGGTCTAAAGGACGAAACAGTTAGTATACAGTTTTTACACAAGCCGTTGTATTATTATTGTACCCAGTATTGCCTGATGTACCACCCCCTATATAAATATAGATAAAGGCTCGTAACCCACCCGATCTATTTATACAGTCATTGAGTCACCAGGCTGCATGCATGTGTTTTTGATTCATAGTAGCTTTCTTTATATTTATTTGTTCTCCAGAGGACGGCCCACGTTTTCCCCGAGTAATAAAAGACAGGAGACGGAAAGCCCTTAGTTTGAAGCGAGAGCATGTTTCTTTCTGAAGCATATCTTCTCCCCACCAATACAGCACGGGTTCGACTCAGTCTATCATGTCTCGAAGCATAGCAATTGATTGTTAACTAACCATCATCGATGTTAACTGGTTTCTGATCGCTGCGGAATTCGGGCTCCTCTTCGCCCCCCCCCCCTTCCCACACACACACCATCCTGGCCCCCAAATCATTAATGTATTCAAATATTTTAAAATTGTCTGGGCAAACATATTAATTTTAGATGTTTTACTTGCAATATACTCTTGTAAATTGACTTTCTTAAAGTGGCATGAGCTGCCAAAATTCGCAGTTTTTTCATAACTTCTGATCGTCACGACAGTAAGAGGCTTTGAAGGCTATCGAAAAACTAAATGATTGGCGTTGGAATGAGAAAAATCCATACAGTATGTGGCCTGTATGAACCGAAAACGTGTTCAAAAGTAAACAAAATTTAAATAACCGGGACGACCATTCATTCATTCTAAGCCAAAGTTAGTTCAAAACAGTACTTTAGCGTACATTTTCGAGACTAGAAGCATTAAAAAGCTTCTGAATTCTACCCCTTGAGAAAAATAGCCAATAATTTCAGTATTCTGTTTTAACGTCAAAATATTAACATTTTGGCAGCTCATGCCCCTTTAAGAAATGTCATAAAAGCAACGAGTGTGCCTTGAAATAAGGTTGCTATGTGAAACTGCGCTCCGATCTATGCGTATATCTTGTTTCAGTGGCATTTAGAAGTTGAGTTGATAATAACATAATGCTTCTTTATGGATTGCAACTTCCTCTTCATTGTAAACACGACATTTCGGTACAGTTTCTAGCACCGTTATCAAGTTAAAATTTTACGTAGAGAAAAAAAAACCATTCTTATTCCAATGGGCCACCACACTAAATGTAACGATACAAAAAAAGATATGCGACCGTTTAATCGGTCAATCATCAAAAACACTAATTGATGAGATAAGTGGCATGACCTGGGAAATATAGCGAGCATTTCGTTGGAACCCAATTAGCTAATTGTTCGTCAATTTTATCACGAAGTACAAAATAAGAGCTTTCCATTGCCACAGGTGTATGTTATTGTAAGATCGCTTTTATGAGCAACAGAAAACCCTAAAACATCTCACACATCTCGGCTATTTGAATTTTGTCCGTTCTTAACACATTTCTTCAGCTTTTACGGGTAAGTTGCCTGACCGATATTTTTTGGATTCAGCGTATAGTATTGTAAAGTTTTGTTTTGAACAAACTTTGACATAGAATGAATGAATGGTCGTCCCGGTTATTTAAATTTTGTTACTTTTCGAACACGTTTTCGGTTCATACAGGCCACATACTGTATGGATTTTCCTCATTCCAACGCCAATCTTTTAGTTTTTCTTTGGCCTTTAAAGTCTCTTACTGTCGTGCCGATCAGAAATTATGAAAAAAGCGTGAATTTTGCCAGCTCATGCCACTTAAACTTATTAATTTAACAAGGGAAGAAATTATCAAGTGGCTCTCGTTCAATCAACTATAACAAACTAAATAAGAAATCCCATTTACAGGTATGTGGAATCGAGATGACGTCCGTAACTGGCGCTTATCCATTCGCCTGGAGTACCTTCAGCTAACCCTGGGAGTTGAAGCCTTTTTCTCTTGGGCACCGGTTCCGGATTTTGACGATTCCTCAAGATACATTATCAAGGTCAGATCTAAAGCTACAGTCACAATAAAAAAAATTCTGAGTGTTTTATTTCTCAATCGATAAACTTGTGTGGTACACTTTACTTCCGGATTTTGAAGATGCCTCAAAATATATTATCAAGGTCAGATCTAAAGCTACAGTCACAATAAAATCGATAAACTTGTGTGGTACTTCACTCAAGTAAAGGTCTTCTTCTGTAATTTATGTAATAATTTGTGACATTATACCAGGTACCGACCAATAAATATCCAAACATAAATAATGAGGTACCTGTAGACATTTAATATTATTGAACGTTTTGTTAGGTACGCTGAAGGCTTGGGGTTTCGTTTTGTTTTCCAGTAAACCTGGCAACGCTGCTATATATGTGAATCAGTCTTAAAGTGGCATGGGCTGCCAAGATGTTTATATTTTGACGTTAAAACAGAATGTTGAAATTATTAGCTATTTTTCTTAAGACGTATAATTCAGAAGCTTTTTAGTTCTTCTAGTCTCGAGGATGAACGGTAAAGTATCGTTTTGAACTAACTTTGACTTAGAATGAATGAATGGTCGTCCCGGTTATTTAAATTTTGTTTACTTTTCGAACACGTTTTCGGTTCGTACATGCCACATACTGTACGGATTTTCTTCATTTCAACGCCAACCATTTAGTTTTTCGATAGCTTTCAAAGCCTCTTACTGTCGTGACGATCAGAAATTATGAAAAAAGTGTGAATTTTGGCAGCTCATGCCACTTCAAGTGAAAGCGTGATTAGAGGGTCAACCTTATATTTTTTTCCCTTGACAAAATCTTAAACGTAAATCTCTGATTATCTATTAAAGCTATCCTTGCTTAAATCGGAAAAAAAATCCTCTAATGTTAGGGCCCAGAAGTCAGGAATAAAACTGTAATGTCATAAAGACTTAATTTTTTGTTGACATTTTGTCTTTTCTCTTATCCACAGCTAAGTCCAAGTGGACTGACCCTCCCAGACCGGAAGCTATATCAAGGCAACTACTCAGATCCAATTTTGATGGGATTCCGGAAATTCCTTCGAACTTCCGCTTTGCTACTGGGGGCTTCTGGGAAGCCAGTGAACAGATTTGTCGCGGATGTTTTCGCTTTCGAAAAGAAACTTGCTAAGGTAAATATTCTACTTGGGAAAATGTGATTCATTTTATTCAAAACGGTTTCGAGAAATTCACAACAATTGTAGGCTGTATACATTACGCATATCTTTACATTACAGTCGTGCTTTTAGGCGCGATATCCATTGCCCCAAGTGACTATCCTGCATTTCTGTTGTAATATATTATATACAACATAATGGCAAGATAGTCACCTGAGGCTACGATATTCATTGCCTTAAAGGGAAAGAAAATCTAAGCTTTAGACTAGTTTAGATGGAAAGAGTACGGTAGAGTTTATTTAGTCCAAAACAACTGTCCAATGTATGTTTTATCCCCTCGCAAGCGAATAATTGAAATTTGAAGGTGGCGTTACAATAGAGAATAAGCTCCATAGGCCATTCACAAGGCCGCCACCATTTTTGAATTCGTTTTATCCAATTATTGTTGAATAAAAATTTAAGTGCGTTATAGAGTAGTCATGTGATGCAATTTAGCCAATAGCGGGCTAAGCAATGGCGTGCGGTTGCATACTGACCTATATATTCGGAGACAATCTTTCCACTTCAAGTTTGTCGCCATGTTATTTTGGACCTAAATCTACCATTATACATTAGAGAGCGGTAAAATACGTCATTATTGATCTAAAAATAGCTACACCAACATCACGTCATCCTAAAACGGAAAAATGGCTTCACAGATAAGCCACTGAAAGGACATACTTCTGTCTGTTTTTATTAGCTTGAGAGTCACTGGCGGTAATTGACGTGAACTGTTTTAAGTACTTTGAAGGTTGTTATCGACGATAATCCCTATGTATTTCTAAAGATTTCCCCTCCTTTAAGTAATATTAATTAGTGTCGATGACATTTTTTCTTAATTAAAAGTATTGCTTCCTCAAAATGTCGAGAGAAGAAATATAGATCAGATTGACGTTTTACACCCAGCTCAAGAGTGGTTCACTCAGCTTTAGTTTGGGTGAAAACGGACACTTTGTTCACAGGGGACTCTCAAGCTTCCGAAGCTATTGGCCATTTCAGGGAAAACGAAGTTGCTTTTGTTTTTTTCAAAATTAAAGATGAGAAAAAAGCGTTCAGAAAATGAAATGGAATTCATCGCTAGAGAAACAGCTACATGCCATTCGAACTGGGTGAAATTCATTCAAGTGGCATACATTATAATTGTCAAGAGCAGTTGAGCCAAAGACTGAAAGAGAGTAGATTGACAAGAGTGGTCACTTCGTCCGCGCCATGTTGAATTTGAACAGACACGATTCGATTATTAGGAACCTCCTTTCTGTAGGGGGGCGCCCTACAGTCGAATCGTGCGCAGTCGGAACACCCTTCCGCTAGGGGGCCAGAACATGCCGGCAATGCTGATTGGACGAAGTGACCACTCTTGTGATAGTGAGTGATATTAAAATGAAAAAAGGGGTAAAGCCAGTAAACCATGCGAACCGAAGAGGCGTACAAATAACGGACAAAATTCAAATAATTGGGATGTATTATCGATTTCGGTGTGACGTCACGATCAGAAGGTGATTGAAAAGAACTGCTCGGCGATGGCTTGCGCAGCTAGAACAAAATGGTAGCTACTGAGTTATTTTCACTCACGATCGGCATTGGTTATTGGGACATTTTGGCTGCTTATAAAAGCTTTCTTCCAAGATTGATATCGTCGTAAAGCTCTCTTCTTGATGAGAATGTATGGCAATAAATTAAATCTGTTTTAACGAAGTTATCCCAATATTTGACAGCTCATAAACAATGTTGTAGACTGCACGCCTTTCTTCACTTGGTCCAATAAAAGTGTCAGATTTTAATTGACATGCGCTCACTTTCTTAATTTATGTTGAAATCTTTAAAAATAAGAAGAACGAAACATTACACTTTTTTCTTCAGCCCTGGGTCCTTTTTATCTTATATATATCCTTTAATAATGTAAATGAATTAAATACCTTGAATAATTGATTTTTTGATTGATATTTATTACACCACATAAGTAATACAAAGTTAGTTGACAATATGTTGTGGCGGGATTAAAACCCCATGGGGTTTGTTCTATCCCTTATACAAATACATTATTTTGTTGAGTTTGACATGCGATATTGCAGTGTTCATTTATATATAAGACAAAAAGCAAACAAAAAAAGAAAAAGAAGAGAAAAACAAGTAGCTTTAGGTATTTAAACATTCCACAAATACATTCAATGGGCTACAATTTACTTTACCATGTATGCAAGAAATCTTCAAAGATATGACAAAATTCCACAATCATCTACATTCCACAATTCCATAATGATGTCGTTTTCTTAAATGGAAAAAGTTTTTAATACATAAAAAATTCTTTGATTGTATTTTTGTACAGATTCCAATTTCTGCTGACCTCAGCTACCGAAAGGTCAGCATCCGGGAACTTATCGTGACGGCACCAGAGGTAAGCTGAACATCATAACAAATTGCTCTTGAAACTGACGCTGGTCGTAGTTCAATTTACCGAACTTATGGTGATATTACATATAGGCCTACCAACGTTCGGTATACGAATTTGAAATACAAGGTTGAAATGATGATTAAATTACAAGTCATGAGAATATTATTCTAACTCCTCGGTATGGACGATTCCTACCTCAGACTTCTTTAAAACTCATAAAAGATTATTCTTGTCCGCTTTTATTACATGTAGCTATTCCAAAAGGCGTACACCTGGTCTTAAACAACAACAAACTGTCATTTCTTGGAGACTTTGCCGCCATTTTGCGTGACGTTCGAACTGGGTCAAACGGTGCATGCCAAATAAATAAAATAAATAAAAATAAATAAAAGAGGACAAGAAAAATCTTTTATGGATTCTAAAGACGTCTGGGATAGGAATTGTCCATACAGAGCAGTTACAATATTATTTTCATGGCTTGTAATTTCCGACAAAAGTGCGTCGGACTTTACCAACCAGCATTCTAAAATTCGTAGACTGAACGTTGGTATATGTAATATCACCATAAGTTCGGTAAATTGAACTAACGCTGGTCGATGCTTGTTATTTTATACCCAAGACGAAATCATATATCATATATGTGACGTATTCTAAAATATTCGACAATCTTGTTTAGTGCACGGCGAAGTTGCGCAAATCTAGGTTGTTTAGTATCTTCCTGGCCGGCAATTAAGTAAAAAAAGGTTGAGACAAATGAGAGCAGCTAGTTGTTTAGCTGATAGAAACAGCCCACCCTTCGTCGTTACCTCACCAAAGTAATCATTCTATACTAATGTTCGTGAAAATCCAGTCATCTCTTCAAGGGTCCCTCGGTGGCTCAGTCGGTTCGAGTGTTAGTCCGACACAGGCCTCCCATCGATGCCGCACGGGTTTCCCACTCAATCCAAATTAAAAAAATGTCTGAGTGGATTTTTCCCTCGATCGCAGTATGTGGATGAGTTCGGGTGTTTCCTCCCCGCAAGGAATCCGTTTTCTTTTCCCACTAAACCTGCCAACGCCGCCATATAGGTGAAATAATCTTGAGAGCGGCGTAAACATCAATCAGCCAATCATCACTTCAATATGGTTCCAAGGTTGCCACCTTTTTTTAACGAAAAATGTCCTTTCAGTATATTCCAAGAATAGATTCTGCAAAAGTTGTTACACGTTCGCCAGCGCATCCTTGTTCGACAATCAATTTTCTCTTATTTGTTACATTAGGTCTTTATAGACGCAGGGTATAGCTGGCAATGCTGTTCTTGAAACAAAATTCTTATTTCAACTATTTCAACAAAACTATTGATATTAATTTAATTTTTTTTATAAACATAACTACATTGTATGTGAGCCACCTTCTTTGTACCCCGTTTATTTTCGTCTGGTCAATTCTTCTTTGGTCAATTCTCACACTGATTTAAAGCTAGATTTAATTTTCTTATTACATTGCTTAACAACCATGTTGCTGTATGCTTCCGCAGATTGACTGGCGTAATTTCTTCCGGCAATTTCCAGAAATCGAGCTGACTACTGAGATATGGGTAGACGACTTGGACTATTTTAAAAGCGTCTCTCAGCTTTTGTCAGCGTCGTATCCAAGGTTGGTTCGATCTTCTTCGAAGGAATTTTGTTTATATGCTTAATCTGCTGGCGCTGATTTGTACATAGGATTGCTTGCTATAAGAAGCGACCCAACATGGACGACATTTACATGGAATGAGGAATATTTCGAGTTAAGATACTTCGGTTACTATGTTGTCTGTCGTCAACCTATTGAAATATCGTGGGTTTTGATTTATTACAGCAACCTATGATTGGATATAAAGGGTCTAAATGACATAGCCCTTTTAAGACAATTATAAACTGGTCTCCATGGTTATTTTAGTCAAGAAGATTTCCCATGTGCCCGTGTATTTGCCTATAAATATATACCAGCCAGGGTAGTTGCTTTTCTTGTTTTACTATAGCCTAAAATGGTAAAAACCTCAGTGTATATATAGTCTGGATTAGCCTACACCTTATTGTATGTGTATGGGCGATTCAAAGAGAATCTATGGCCGATTGATTTATATTTTACACAGCACTCAAGATTATTTAACTTAGAGAGGGAATAGAGTTTCCGCCAATATGGGTGAATACTTTTCGTCGGCCATGTCCATCCTTCAGTATGCGTTGATGGCGTCATTAAGCTATCCGTCTATCAAAATTCTTCTAATGGCAAAACTTGGTTTCTTTTTTATAAACAGGATTATGCAGAATTACCTAGTCTGGCGATATATCTATTCCATAAGCCCTTATCTCTCTGGGCCGTATCGTGACGGATTTCATCAACTACATAGACTTTCAACGGGTAAAACAAATTCTCAAAATCCTAAAATAGTTTAGCAATACCTATATCTAGTCCGTACGCATACGTGATGGATTTTAAATTTTATCAACAATATAATTTATTTATTTATTGCCATAAAAAATACCATCCTACAAACGAATTGAATATACCATGTGGTGGGATTTAAAACACCTCATACTCCTTTGGGCAATATATATTTATTAGATTCGGTACACATTTACTGTTAGTATAAGGGTTAGAATTAACCCTTCGGTAGCTTCGGTACATATCTGGATTTCTCCGATGCTTCAATTGTAGCTGATTAAAGCTGAAAGTTATCCAATAGAGTGTTTTGGTTCCTTACATTATTATTGGGACATTTTTGTTGGGTTCCAAGGGGATATAAAAAAAAATTTCGTTTCGCGTCTCTATTGGCAGAATTAATGGAATATCTTCATAAGAAGTTCTACTCTGATAAGTTTCCTATTTACGGTTAAAATTTTGAGAAATATTCATCGATAAACTTGTTATATTGACGATAAAATGTCCATTGCAGGCGAAGCAGCTCTGGATAGAGACCATGATTGTTTGACCTTGACCCGGAAGTACTTCGACCTGGCTCTCCAGGCTCTGGTACTAAGGGATGATCCAATGAGAATGGCTCGGAAAAAGGTGGGATGTTTAAAAGGATACACTGCTTAAGTTTGTTGTCATCCTCCACTGGCTTTCAGATTAATAGAAAAAATAAGAAGGGGTAATCTCGGATGATTAAAGACCGCCAACAATGTACATGTAAAAGAGTTATATAAGGAATTCCCTGATGCTATTCTGTCTGACAGTCAGCAAACAAACACTTTAACAGCCTAAAATGCACCACACGCGCAGCCACAATGGGTCCATATCGCGCACCTAACCACAACAAAGGGGACGATGGAATTCACACAAAAACTGCCTATCCAGCTGTCAGTGAGAGCTAGGAAAGTTACCAATGGCGTTCTGGAAACCCTGCGAATTTTTTATCTTTAATTTGCCTCATACCCACGGTGATCTTTTAACTTATTTCAATTACCGTGTTTCCCCATATACAAGACGGACTAAGTTGACAGTGCTTCTTATAAACTATGACAAGGAAACGGAACTTTTTCCCACACCCGACCAAACCAGCGTACATAATGACGTATTGTCTTAGGCGTTGCATTTAAGAAAGACTGATTGACAGGGTATGGCTACAGAAATTACTGAATTTCAAGCAACTAAATTATTTCAACCCCCACCTACCCATTCCTCCTAAACAAACAAATAAAGACAAAAATTCGTTACATTGCAGAACCCAACGAAAAATATGCCTTTTTCATTAGGCTAACTTTTCGTGGCATAAACCACTTTTGATAGCAATATTTAGATTATATATATCATCAACGACAGGTCAAACACATGGTATCGTTAATTCGAGAAGAGTTCGTGAAATCCATTGAGCGAGTCCGCTGGATGGATGAAGAGACGAAACAAAGCGCCTTAAAAAAGGTAAACTTTAATTTATTATACATGGCGGCCATGTTTGTATTTTTCAAGATGGCGTCTCACTGCATTAAAGTATTCAATATTTTATATATGGGATTTTCGATAGTATTTTTACCAAAAAAAAATTGAAAAATTTCTGATTGGATTTTTCACTGGCCGTATTGCCAGGTACTCGCCGAAGGTCGGGGGTTTGAGCCCGGTTTCTTCCCCCACTAAACTTGCCAACACCACCATATAAATGAAATAATCTTAAGTTCTCGTAAAACATCAATCAATCAATCGATTATTTTTCAGGATGGCATCTCGATGAATTAGAGTAGTTTTAATTTAATAGATTTGCATATATTTATAGATTGTATTTTTCAAGATGGCGTCTCAATGAATTAGAGTACAGTTGTGATCTACAAAGTTTTTAACATTTGCAGTTTAAGGATATACCAAGCTTTTAATGATGTTTTCTTTTCAGGCTGTTAGTTTACGAATAAATGTCGGCTTTCCAGAATTTATCAAGAACACCAGGGATGTTGATAACTATTTTACGAACGTAAGTAGGCTATAAACACGGAAAACAGCCATCCGGTAACTTTGGGTAAAATCTTCAACAGCAAAAAATAAAACTTCTCAGTTGATAGGAAAAGGCCGGTTGAAACGCAGCTATGACGTCATATGAGGAGGAAACATGTTACGTAATATTCAAATTCCGGGTCAAAGACGCCCCGAGGGGTTGAGGTCGATATCTAGGTCGAAGTTTTAAAGTTCGAGGTCAAAACAGCTAGCGGTCGAGGTCAATAACTAGCACATCTCATTAACATGTAAGCTCGCGGCTATTGGTCTCGCTTGGCTACACATCTAATTAAAATCTACTAGCAAGAGGAGGCAACAATGGCCTGAACTGTGAGGTGGAGGTCAATATGTAGTACATTTCATTAAGATCAACATATTAGATGGCGGATATTGTTTCGCGCTCCACTGCACATCTCATTAAAATCTGAGCTCCCGGTTATCGGTCACGGTTCGCCGCATGTCTAATTAAAATCTAAGCTCGCGGCTATCGGCTCACTACGGTACACATCTCATTAAGATTAGAATCTAAGTTATTTATTAAATTATTTCAAGCGACATTTTGTATATTGTCTGAAAACTGGCCTAAGAAATGGGGATTTTCCATCACGCCATACTAAAACGAGGTTCTCATGTCAATATTTATACCGATTTAGTCAGGTACATGTGTATAGAAGTCGGAGCTGCTCTCTTCAAGGTAAGTTACACTCTTTATTTTCTTCCGAGGTTCGACTGAAGGTAATAACATGTTAAGGTATAGATTCTACCCCTCCTGCATATGCGTGCCGTGTGCAAATATACATGTTAAGTAGAGATGATTTTTCAAACAACATCGAGTCTGTAGTGCATCATCGGCTGGTAGGTTTACCTCCCCCGGAAAAAGTGATAGTTTGCTTGTTATCATACAAAATGAAGGATTTAACCTGATAATGTTGTGAGTGTGGTTATATTCTGTCCTTTCATATTGAAAACTGGGCTGTCATGAACGTATACAGTCACCAAAGGGTTGATTTCACAACATTTCCCCCCGATAGCGTCGTCAGCAACCCAGCCTGTCAAAGCGGTAGCCATAGTGACATTATGTCATTCTGCTTCAAAATATCTGGGTCAACCGTTGCACGTGACCAAAGCTTATCGTTGATTGGTTAAAAGTTCCCACTCTGTCCAAAGGGAGGGAAAAGGAACGGCAATCAACAACAGGTCACTTTTTCCTCATTTTTCTCAATTATCGGGGTAGAATCGACTTTAATACCTTCGTCTTGGTGTTTGTTGCATAACCCGATACCGCTGAACGTTGGTTCGTACCTCGTCATACCCCTCGAATGCTGCGCATTCTCTTGGTTTGACTCGGTACGAACCAACGTTCAGCGGTATCGGGTTACGCAACAAACACCGCTACGGCGGTATTAAACCCTTAATTCTACCCCTCCTGCATGTGCGTGCCGTGTGCAAATATACATGTTAAGTAGAGATGACTTTTCAAACGACATCGAGTCTGTAGTGCATCACCGTTGCACGTGACCAAAGCTTATCGTTGATTGGTTAAAAGTTCCCAATCTGTCCGTCACTTTTTCCTCATTAGCGGGGTAGAATCGACTTTAATACCTTCGTCTTGGTGTTTATTGCGTAACCCGATACCGCTGGACGTTGGTTCGCACCTCGTCAAACCCCTCGAATGCTGCGCATTCTCGTGGTTTGACTCGGTACGAACCAACGTTCAGCGGTATCGGGTTACGCAACAAACACCGCTACGGCGGTATTAAACCCTTAAGCATTGACCTACGCCATCTGTGTGATATGGAACGTGACGTTATCAATCAGGATACCGGCTGTTATTTCCTTAGCATTAAGCTGTATCACAGTCGGTTAATGAAATGGCTATTTACGTACTAGCCTTATTCAGCTTCCCCGAATGAAAGGTTATACTTAAGTATAGCCGCGAGCAATCACGCCTCGTTTCAATTTTAATTTTCTACGTCTTAGTTATTTATTAATGTATATATCGCCAAATCTTAGCTCGCGGCTATGGTTCGCGCTTCGCCACACATCTCATTACCCCCATTTCATAGCGGTGGTGCAATACGACCTGTCTATCTGGATTTTACTCGGGGATTCCCCGTTTAAAGACGAATAATATTGTATAGTGCATGAAGACTCGCTGAACTTCGCAATATGAAATGGGAATTTTCCACCGCGCCCGAGGCCTTCATGTCTATATTTATACCGATTTAGCAAGATACATGTGTGTAGAAGTCGAGGCTTGGAGCTGCTCTCTCACAACGGGCTCGAGTATTCCAAGGTAGTTACACTCTTTATTTTCTTCCGAGGTTCGACTGTAGGTGATAGAGCATGTTAAGGTATAGAGCATTGACCTATGCCATCTATGTGATATGGAACGTGACGTAATCAATCAGGATACCGGCTGTTATTTCTCTAGCATTAGTCTGAGAGCTTAGGGACTAACGCCATTCACCTTTAAACGGTTCGACCTCGAACCGGAAGTGACGTTATCGAACCGGAAGTTGTCCGTAAATTTGTTATTTTTTTGTTTTAGAGCTTAGGGACTAACGCCATTCACCTTTAAACGGTCCGACCTCGAACCGGAAGTGACGTCATCGAACCGGAAGTCGTCCGTAATTTCGTTATTTTTTGTCCTAGAGCTTAGGGACTAACGCCATTCACCTTTAAACGGTTCGACATCGAACCGGAAGTAACGTCATCGAACCGGAAGTTGTCCGTAAATTTGTTATTTTTTGTTTTAGAGCTTAGGGACTAACGCCATTCACCTTTAAACGGTCCGACCTCGAACCGGAAGTGACGTCATCGAACCGGAAGTCGTCTGTAATTTCGTTATTTTTTGTCCCACAGCCTAGGTACTAACGCCATTTAATCCGTTATGACATCATATCCGCTATTGTGCGGCGTAAAACACCAAACAATCAATGACTCTAAGCAGTCGTCCTACATCAGGCGCTTTTCACCCCAGAACTGTATTGTGAAAGTCTCAACGAATGATTAAACGTTACAGACACCGTCTGCGTAAGAAGTGTTGTCGAAGTACGATGATAGCTCATTATATAAAGCTTTATGATAGGGGCCGCGCCAGAAGTGACCGTTAACGCAAAATGATAATATTGTCTTACGCTTAAGGCTGCGTTAACGGTCGCTTCTGACGTTCAGCGGGCGCGTATCATAAAGCTTTATATAATGAGCTATCATCTTACTTCGACAACACTTCTTACGCAGACGGTGTCTGTAACGTTTAATCATGTCGAACGTGCATAAATTGGTGCGTTTTACCGCAATATGGAAAAGGGTAAAATACCCATGAAAGAAGGTGTAATGAGTGAGAGAGGCTGGCCCCTCGGCCAAGCATTCCTAAGTAGAAAAACGCTCATCCCTCTGGAACCCTATTGCCGTGAAAGCTCTCCCGACCGTGAAAAGATGGATCCGCCGCAAATTGACGCCGACCATGCGGATTTACCGCAGATAGACGTGGTGTCTCCCGCACAAGTGGTGGAAATGGCCAGATCGGAGGTCAGACAGAAACACAGAAAAAGTGGTACGCCGCAAAGTGAAGCCTTTAAACGAAGAAAAACTGTCAAGCCCTTTTGTCGCAAAAGCTCCCCCAACCATGAAAAGGCGGATTATTGCCGTATCTAACGCACAGCAAGCGGTGGAAATGGCTAAGTCGGAATTGGAGGCAAGACAGAAGCGTATAAAAGGCGGCGCATCCTTCACATTGGATTAGACCGACCGCTGAAATAGCGCTATATTCCACAGTGGGTGAAACAAAATGAGATTCAATTGCCACGTTTGTAACAAGACTTTTAATCGCCGACATGAAGCGGCACGTTTTCAATAAACACAAAACCGATTCGCAGAATACTGAGATGACCGTTTATGGAGGGCATCCCTCGGATGAAAATACTTTAGAAGATGACCGTAAAGTTTTGCTACCGACGAGCATTACGCCCGCTAGCGGTATGGCTGATACAGTTTCCGGCGTATGGGACGACATTGTGAAGGAAGCTATTCAAACTCATATGTCTGTTGACGGCTGCAGTTTGCAGGAGGAATACCGACGGCGCAGGCCGGAAATAAAGAAAACCTTGATGACTATATAGTACAACACTATTTGGATGCATTTAATGGGGGACCCGCTTCACCGAGAAATTGTTAAAACTGGGGATTTCTTACGCGGAGTTATTGGCCTACCGATTGACGAGGCATTAGCGAACGCGATCAAAATACGCTATGTGTTATTTGATAAGGTTTTACCGGACGAATACCCTTACGAAAACCGGAAACGATGTACTTGAAGAATGTTCCCCATGAAGATAATAAAATGCTCATCAGAACGGACGATGTCTTATGTTTCTTTATGTTAATGCATTGGTTGAGACTTTCACAATACAGTTCTGGGGTGAAAAGCGCCTGATGTAGGACGACTGCTTAGAGTCATTGATTGTTTGGTGTTTTACGCCGCACAATAGCGGATATGATGTCGTAACGGATTGAATGGCGTTAGTACCTAGGCTGTGGGACAAAAAATAACGAAATTACGGACCACTTCCGGTTCGATGACGTCACTTCCGGTTCGAGGTCGGACCGTTTAAAGGTGAATGGCGTTAGTCCCTAAGCTCTAGGATAAAAAATAACGAAATTACGGACGACTTCCGGTTCGATGACGTCACTTCCGGTTCGAGGTCGGACCGTTTAAAGGGGAATGGCGTTAGTCCCTAAGCTCTAAAACAAAAAATAACGAATTTACGGACAACTTCCGGTTCGATGACGTCACTTCCGGTTCGATGTCGAACCGTTTAAAGGTGAATGGCGTTAGTCCCTAAGCTCTAGGACAAAAAATAACGAAATAACGGACGACTTCCGGTTCGATAACGTCACTTCCGGTTGGAGGTCGAACCGTTTAAAGGTGAGAAATAATGCTAGAGAAATAACAGCCGGTATCCTGATTGATTACGTCACGTTCCATATCACATAGATGGCATAGGTCAATGCTCTATACCTTAACATGCTCTATCACCTACAGTCGAACCTCGGAAGAAAATAAAGAGTGTAACTTACCTTGGAATACTCGAGCCCGTTGTGAGAGAGCAGCTCCAAGCCTCGACTTCTACACACATGTATCTTGCTAAATCGGTATAAATATAGACATGAAGGCCTCGGGCGCGGTGGAAAATTCCCATTTCATATTGCGAAGTTCAGCGAGTCTTCATGCACTATACAATATTATTCTCTTTAAACGGGGAATCCCCGCGTAAAATCCAGATAGACAGGTCTTATTGCACCACCGCTATGAAATGGAGGTAATGAGATGTGTGGCGAAGCGCGAACCATAGCCGCGAGCTAAGATTTGGCGATATATACATTAATAAATAACTAAGACGTAGAAAATTAAAATTGAAACGAGGCGTGATTGCTCGCGGCTATACTTAAGTATAACCTTTCATTCGGGGAAGCTGAATAAGGCTAGTACGTAAATAGCCATTTCATTAACCGACTGTGATACAGCTTAATGCTAAGGAAATAACAGCCGGTATCCTGATTGATAACGTCACGTTCCATATCACACAGATGGCGTAGGTCAATGCTCTATACCTTAACATGTTATTACCTTCAGTCGAACCTCGGAAGAAAATAAAGAGTGTAACTTACCTTGAAGAGAGCAGCTCCGACTTCTATACATATGTACCTGACTAAATCGGTATAAATATTGACATGAGAACCTCGTTTTAGTATGGCGTGATGGAAAATCCCCATTTCTTAGGCCAGTTTTCAGACAATATACAAAATGTCGCTTGATATAATTTAATAAATAACTTAGATTCTAATCTTAATGAGATGTGTACCGTAGTGAGCCGATAGCCGCGAGCTTAGATTTTAATTAGACATGCGGCGAACCGTGACCGATAACCGGGAGCTCAGATTTTAATGAGATGTGCAGTGGAGCGCGAAACAATATCCGCCATCTAAGATGTTGATCTTAATGAAATGTACTACATATTGACCTCGACCTCACAGTTCAAGCCATTGTTGCCTCCTCTTGCTAGTAGATTTTAATTAGATGTGTAGCCAAGCGAGACCAATAGCCGCGAGCTTACATGTTAATGAGATGTCCTAGTTATTGACCTCGACCGCTAGCTGTTTTGACCTCGAACTTTAAAACTTCGACCTAGATATCGACCTCAACCCCTCGGGGCGTCTTTGACCCGGAATTTGAATATTACGTAACATGTTTCCTCCTCATATGACGTCATAGCTGCGTGTCAACCGGCCTTTTCCTATCTACTCTTCTCCGACGTACCTGTATTGAATATTTCAATTCCATTCAAATTTAAACTGTCAATGCCAAAATTTTATTTTTAGCATACAATCTCTGATGACCAAACAATGGTTGAAATGCTTGCTAACGTAAACAGAGGGAATGTTTTGAATATGATGAAAATGACGTCAGAAACAGTGGATTCCAACAGGTAATAAAGTGGTCTGTACATAAAAAAATGAATTCGCTAAAAACTGTTATTTATAATGGGGCATTCTATTGGGTCTCAATATACACTGAATGTGGGATGGTTGACAGGCCACGCAGAAGGTTGGGGTTTCTACTGGTCACAGTTCCAACCAAATGGTTGGAGCTAGAAAGTAGAAACTGACGCTAGAAACTGATCCCATGACTTTGGCACGCCGTGAACAGCCATCAAATTCAATCGATAAATCCATGGTACAATGTTCACTGTTTTGTGTTAACGGGCAACAATGCTGGATCGAGCTCTTCCGCGCCGACGCGCTAGGTTTCACGACCTGGTCAAAATTACGGCTTGCTTATCCCTTACTTAAGTTGCGCCCATTGAACAAGATAAAAATGAAATAGCTACATCCCATTGGCTAGCGTGAATCCATCCTCGCCAAGGTAAAACTTTGGAATAGCTATGGAGATTTTAGTTAGCTGAACTAGATGCCTGGATCTAACGTCCTTAAATCGCCGTTATTTTCGAGTCAGGAGTGCGGTTTTCCATCTACTACAAAACAATATTGTTGCACGACAAATACTGCTTCTACCCCATACAAACTATTGGCTATATATTAGTATGTAAAAATAATATATTGACTGAGCGCTCTGAGACACGATGTTTCTTGACAAGAAGTCGCTTCGCCAGCCGCGCTCCCTGGAGATTAAATGTCACGTGACATCTATGAGTTGGTGTTTTTGACAATATTGTATACATGCTAGAAATGAATTTACTTGTGATATATATTTTTTTGGCCGAAAAACATAAATTATTCCTAAAAATATCTTTTAAGATTATTAAGATCAATCATTTTTTTTCCTTCTCTTTATTTTTTCTTTCGGAAATTTAACACTTTTATTCAAATAAAGATTATGTATCATTATGTATAAAATTATTGAAAGTAAATTGAAAGTCCTTGATATAATATTTTCTACAATTATAGATACACCTGGGCAGCGGCAAAGTCGCCGATGACGTCATATGACCCAAGTACCAATTCCATAGGTGAGAATATATAAATATTTACCTTTTGGTTTGTATAAAGCCCTGTTTCAAAATGTCCCGGTTGCCAGTTACCAGCGGAAGGTCGTGGGTTTCCTCCGGGCACAGAGCCCGGTTTCCTCCCACAATAAAACTGGCAACGCAGCCATATAAGTGAAATAATCTTGAGCGCGACGTAAAACACCAAAAAATCAATCAATCAATCAAAATGTCCCATGTTTACATGAGGGGTCAAAGTGTATAATTTACTGTTTGTATATATACGTACATTTTATTGTTTGTATATATACGTACATTTTACTGTTTGTATATATACGAACATTTTATTGTTTGTATATATACGTACATTTTATTGTTTGTATGTATACGTACATTTTATGTTTGTATATATACGTACATTTTATTGTTTGTATATATACGTACATTTTATTGTTTGTATATATACGTACATTTGTTTTTGTTTCAAATACCATAGGAGGAAAAATCTCCAGTAATGAGGGGAGGGTTAAGGTTTCCTTCTGGTAAAATCTTTGTCAACATTGTCAACAGATGTTTCTGAATTGTTTTTTTTAAATGTTCCACAATACATCAGTATTTTATTAAAAGCGATATGAGGCAATGGATTTAATTAAACTCATATAGTCGAAAAATAAGGGCTCTATTCCGTTTTGATGTATCTGTTACTGATATATAATATATTTTTTTTAGTTTTCAGCGAAAGATGAGCAATTTGCCGATTGCTTGATGACGTCACTTGGAATTTACGCGCAAAGTATTTTGGGGGATGTTTACCTTATTTTACAAAATGGCGCATGGAATAATACTGTATCGAGCGTGGATAAAAACACGTTATGTCACCAATGTTTTCCAAAAAAATGACGTCTTGCCAAGTACTGGTAAACTGAGGTACATAGTTTACTCAGAAAGCTTAGCATAAATCTATGTGACGTCATCAGGCTCGGCGATAATTTGCTAACACATTTTTTCTCTTTACTGTAGTGATTCCAGCGTCCTTGTTCCAAGCTCCAGTATTTGAACAATCATATCCAGCGTAAGTAGGACATTCGAAAAAAACAAGGTTTTTGTTGAGATTTTGCCTCTAATATAATAGTTCGCCATGTTTTCATAGGAAGTGCGCCATGTTGTTTGTAATTATTCCATAGTTTCGTATACCTTTGAGCGCTAGATTTGCCGAAAATACAAGTGACATGCGTCTCCATGTTAGCCCTAAAATCAGGGGTATCAACATTTTTGTGACTTTAATAAAGGTATTAGGAACTGTGTTTTAGAAAAGAATCTGGAATATATAGGATAGAAACGATCGAATGCCATAAAATAAGACTTTTTAGGAACCTTAATATAACTGAGAAAACTACTAAACTCCATGTTGACACGGTAAGCAAGTGTTTTAGCCAAAACCTCAACAAAGGATGATGTTTTGTACTTAATTTAGTATTTATGAGCACTAAATCACTCGTGGTATATCGTATATTTGTGAAGGAACGAGACGACGTGTTTAATGTGTACAATATCTAATGTGGCTTAAATATTCTGGCAAACAGAAGCATGCAAGTGATGCCTGAACGGCCATTTTCATAAGTGGTTCTTCAAAGCTATCCCCTCTTCTCCAAGAATAGTATGCGATTTAAAAAAAACTGTTCTGAAGATGGAAGTAATATAGTATCACATGTATAAGCCACAAACTGTGAAAAAAAAGTATCGAAAATAGAGTTTGGTTTGTACCATTGACCCAACAAAAGAATATACACTAGAGCAATGATTTGTTTAGAGGAATTGAGGATAATATGTAGACTATTTTGTGCTCCAAGCTGGATAAAATGCATATAGTGTACTGTATACTTTTCTTGGAAGAAGTAGTGTGGGGGCAGCTTGGACCCTCTTCGGTGTTTTAATGACTTAAATCAGCCAGTCGGAACTCCCTTCGGCTATCTTCGCTCGCTATCGGTCGGCTTGTATTTCATGCACGTAAATCCCCGAAGTTATCAGACTGTTAAATCAGCCTTTCGTTTTGAACAGGTCGTTTAACTTTGGTTCCCTTGGATCGGAAATTGGTAAACAAGTGCTGCAGGCTGTCACAGGGACAGGTAAGCGTTGTTAAGTCTATATCATCGGCGGGGGCGGGGGGGGGGGGCAACTACCGTTTTATTAGCATAATTCCATGGTGTTTTTTAGGGTTCGAGCATTAATTGACTTCATACCTGGTTCCGCTTTCGCTTATGTCGGCGATGACAAGCATAGCCGTAGAGGAAACCGAGCTCTTTGCCAGGAGGGAAACCCGGACTTTTGGCGATTACCGGACACCTCTTCAACATAGCTCAATCCAGTTACCTAGTTCCAATCAGTATTTTTCGAGTGAGTCTCGAACCTATACGATCCACCAATAGAAGACATGTGTCGGACTGAGCATAACTCAATGCAGAAAAAAACCTCATAGCTTGTTTTGATTGATTGATGTTTTACGCCGCACTGAAGATTATTTACTTTATATTGCGGCGTGGCCAGGTTTAGTGGCGGGACGAAACCCGACCTTTGGCCTCACTAAACCTGGCCACTGTGACATACGCCTTTCGCGTGGCGTTTAGACGAATGGTGTCAATTCAAACACCAGTTTGATCCAGAAATTCAAGTGTGGGTCGTACGGTTATTCACCCAAGGGCATTAATGAGATAGCATTGAAATAAACATGTTTCTCAGTTACAAGTTTTCAAACAACTTTTTTTCAGGAACTAATTTTGATGAAGAAGGAAATTACTCCCCCTGGTGGACAAATACAACAAATGATGGCTACGAAAGGGAGATAACCTGCCTGAGCCAAATGCTTGGAGCCGATGGTACAAGAAATGTAAGATTGTTTGCATGTGTTCGACTTTGGAAAAATTTTCTTTTAGCGAAGTTGCCAAGTGGGATTGTAGGAAAAGGAATTCCGCTGCTTTTAGAGTGATGGTCTGGTTGACAATGACGCAAGGTGGTTAGGCCTATATACTTTAATTGTTTAACTGAGTAGCGTTTAAAAAAGTAGTTTATACGTTGCAATCAGGATTATTCCATTTGTATGTCGGCGTTGCCAGGTTTAGTGTACCAAGCATGCCTTCCATATACGGCTATCGAGTAAAAAATCAGACTTTTCACATTTCTTTTTGGTACGAATTTAGAGGACCAAACCCAGGACACATCGAAGGAAGGCTTGTGCCAGACTGACAAAACATGGCGAATTGAATATTAGCCAAGAGAAACAAACAACGAGAAATATTGAGGAAAAACAAAACAATAAGAGCGAAATAAAACGGATCTAACAAATTAAATTTTTTGTAGGATACGGAGTCCTTTTCCCAAGCTGTTGATATAGGCGGGATGATACTGTCTTATCAGGTAGCCATACATTTTACCTATATAGATTGATTGATTGTTTGGTGTTTTACGCCGCGCTCAAATTTTTTTCACTTATATGGCGGCGTTGCCAGTTTTAGTGTAGGAGAAAACCGGGCTCTATGTCCGGAGGAAACCCACGACCTTCTGTCGGTAACTGGCAACCATCCCACATAGGTCGTTCGAGTGAAAACCCTGTCAGAATTTTTTTACCTATATAGAGTAATCTTATACGTTATTTAGTGGCATGAGTTTTACAAATTACCCATTAGATATGTTTTGCACGTGAATTTGATCAGATACAGTGTAGATCAATAAAAAGATCGCCTAGGTATTTCTTAAATTGGCGGCCAAATATAGATCGATTTTGTTGGAACAGAATTAGCTAGTTGTTACAAAGGAAGGGCTTTCTGTTGATACCTATCTTGAAAATGCACGTTAAAACCTAGACAAGAGATCTGTACCTTTAGCATTGGTTGCCATGGTAGTTAAGATCACACTTAGCTAAGATCGCTTTGTGAAACTAGACTCTGGAGCCTTTTTCATGAAATGACGTAGCGTAAGTTTTTACGTAACTGCCATAGCAACCCATACTGTAGAGATACGTTACTATGAAAGTTATGCCAAAACATAGATCTACACCGTTTTGTGAAACAGGGTACTGGAGCCTTTTTCATAAAGTGACGTAGCGTAAGTTTTTACCTAATTGCCATAGCAACGGATCTCTACAGTATGGGTTGCTATGGAAATTACGTAAAAACCTACGCTACGAAGCTTTGTGAAACAGGCTCCAGGGCTCTGCCTTTTTTTTCTCCCGAATTCGTTAAAACCCAGAAAAATGATATTCTGGTATCAATCCTGCAAACAAAAACAAAAAAAAGGCGCCGCTAGTTTAAAAAGAAGCAAAGAAGAGATTATTTACCACTACAGTCTGTTAGTATGGGTTCAAAAAAAAAATTTGCCAACATTGTCGTGCATTCGAAACCCAAAGTATGCTTTCCCTGACTTTCTGTTTGACATAACTGTTGATACACGTGGGCTGTCTATCACGTGACGTTGGTCTGATTCGAGTCTCCCCGGAAGTCATGGGTGTTTAAGTTTTTTCTATATAAGCCACTATAAATTGTTTGGTTGATGATGGCATTTTTATTTACACATCTGCTTGCAAGTTCGTTTTAATTTTTGAAACGTTCTCTCTACTGACAATGCTTATTTAAGACGTTCGGCGACAGATAGGCGGGGCCGATTCCATATATGGGATCTATGACATCCCATCATTTTGAAATTTAACCGACAGAGCGCATGTGTGTCTTTTAAGCAAAACAAACTGTCAGTTAATTCATATCAATTTCCAAAGACGGTGTGATTCGGGCTCTAGGGTGCAAACGTCAAGGAGTGTATGTTACATTTTTAGCACCATAGAGACCATTTTTTCCAGCTATGGCGAAAAATTTAGTACACACGATAAGCAGAAATGATAAGTGTAGGTAGCTTAAATGTGTCAATTAAATGCTTGTTTTCTGTTTTGTCTCATGTATAGGCGTGGCTGATGGATTTAACAAATCAAGAGGACATCATCCCGGGTGTTAACCTTACTTCTAAACAAGCCTTCTTTGTAACCTATGCTCAGGTGAGTACTGATTATATATGAACCGATTCGTTCAGAAAGTTTAGAGATTTATAAGCCAATGTTTTATCAGTAGTTTCCCTTAAGTGACATGGGCTTCAAACAACCGAGATTTTTTCTTATTTTTTGATAGCCAACAAAAGGCATGCATATATGAAACGCACAGAAAAACTGAACGATAATTGACGTTGAATTAGAAAATATAGTTTGGGCATGCTGCCCATACAAAGCAAACGTGGGCAGAATTTGATTGATTGATTGGTGTTTTACGCCGCACTCAAGATTATTTCACTTATATGGCGGCGTGTGTAGGTTTAGTGGGAGAGGAAACCGGGCTCATTGCCCGGAGGAAACCGCCGACCTTCGGCGAGTACCTGGCAACTCTCCTCATACGGCGACCGAGTGAAAATCCACTCGGAAATTTTTCAATTTTTATTTGGTCTGAGTGTTATTCGAACCCGCGCCGCATAGATCGAAGGTCTGTGTGGCACTGATGGATGATCATTCTAACCCACTGGAACACCGAGGCCCCGTAAAAATTTGAATAAGGGACATATTTTAGCAGCTCATGCCACTTTAAAAAAGGACAAATAAGGAATTTACTAATTAAATAATTATGAAAATTCAAATTATTATTTCAGAGTCAGTGTGAATCAAGTGCCTCTACAGGGATTTATAAAGCTATGAACAAATTAGACCTTTTTGGGTAAGCTTCTATTTTATCCTCATATACGCACTAGCAAAATAGTAATTCAATTATAATATTGAATGCCTACAGGTACCTGGTTGTTTATGTTTGGATATTTATTGGTCGGTACCTGGTCGGCAATAAATGTCAGAAACTATTAGATAACGTTTTCACTTAATCGCAGAATACGACACCGTTGCCGGGTATAACAGAAAAAACCCGAGCGAAATCGTTACCATACTTTCTCACACTACACCCCCCATAATTTCACTCTCAGGCAGTGTGTTATTTTTGTCATAATCAACTAGTGAAATTATGGCCCAACTTACTGCTGATTGGTTAACAAACGTGATTTTCCAAGTTCAACTAATCAAAACACAAGCTTGCATTCTCAGCGTAGGGATAATACGTTTGTTTTCCTTTTATGTAATAACTTGAAGACATCCTTGTTAGATTACAAGTGATTGGCAGTATAACTCACAACTATGCGAGTCGGTAGCCAATCATGTTATGGTTTACATACAGCGGACTACATTTATGCAAAATAGCATGATTTTCCCACGATCACGTCATAGCTACTTCCATATAAGGAAAGCATTTGAATGTACCGTACATGACATACTTCTTGACATAAACAAACTACTTCGTCTGCTTACTTCCGTTTTTCTAACAAATTATGATTGAATACGAATATATCATAGCCGTATTTACTCCTAATTGTATTTACACTCTCTGTATCAATAATTAGACACGGGATCATTAAAACTTTCAATCAACCAATCTACCCAAACTGGCGTCTCGCAGATTTCTCAAAGCACATGCATTGACCTAGTTATCGTAATTGTGTCGGTGTAGAGGTCACAGCAAAACCTGACTTCGTCATTGGATTGCAGACATTAAACTATTGATATGTTTATTTTTGTTTTATTCTAAGAAGTGCCATTCATTTGTAGGATAAATATTTTATCTCTTTATTCTTAAGAATTTGTGAGCAACAAAACTGTTTGATTTTAGAGACCTTTATTGTGTAGCGTAATGATTACAGTCTCCATGTCAACGTGGTGAAGCGGTATGACTCATGAATGACTGGATTGCACGATGTGATGTAGAGCTGCATTTCAGAATAAAATGCAGTATTTTTGTGTATTGTGAGAAAAAGATTAACCAACTCGAGTCCGTTTGTTACGATGAATATCACTCTCATCTATTAATTTCCAAAGTCACTTGCCAGAGGCTCGTGACTTTGAAAATTAATAGACTCGAGTGATATTCATCGTAACAAACGGGCTCTCGTCAGTTAACCTCTATGTATCAATTTACAACTATGATGCATTTCTAGATTGATTGATCGATTGATTTGGCTCCTACGCCTAACTCAAGATTATTTCACTTTTATGCCGGCGTTGCCAGGTTGATGGGAGGTGGGGGGGGGGGGGGGCTTGGTCGGGATAATTGGCCAGGCCCCGAAAAAGTGTTGACCTCTAGATGAAAGGCATTGTCGGTGTGAAAAACTCTTGCTCTATATACGAGTCGCCCCCCCTCTCACCTTTTATTTTTAGATATATTTCAAATTAGCAATTAGCGCGAAACTGATTCAAATTTACTTTTAAGCTATACAGTAAAACACTCCAGCCAACATGCGAAGTTATTCGATCTAAACTCTTTCGGTGATTTGTTCGAAGGTGCATAGAAAAATACTAAACAAAATTTTAATTCAATTTTAAAGAAAAAGCTATTGGACTTTCTAACCTTAATGACAGTTCAATTCCGTTACTTATTTTGTTTCAGATTGAAAGAGTTTGGTCAAGTTTTTAAATGTATCCCCGAGCCGCCAACGGTTTTAGATGAGAGCTGTTCCTTATTGTAGAGCAGTAGTGAACACCACGAAGGGAATTGTTTCATAATTTTAGAGACCTGTTTCATAATTAAAATTGCGTTCCAGTAAATTATGTCCATACTTTCAAGCTGTATCTCATTTATTCTTGTGATTATTGACACAGGGAAAAACTTTTTGTCTTAAATAACCATGGAGACAAGTTTCTAATTGTCGTACGATTACATATGGCCTGCAATAAGTTGAGCGGATTTACTCCAATACGCCCACTCAACATATTGCGGACTTAATTTTGGACGCAAAAGTGAATGTTGATAAATAAGTTTTGGGTGACCATTGTCATGGTTAGTCGTGCACGTCGCAAAAGCGAAATCAAATGTAAGATATATAGTTTTTTTAAAAGGGGGCGTTATTTGGTTGCGTCTCCGTGATTTGCAGAAAATCTCACCACAGATTGGGCTTTATTTTAGAATAAAAGGGCTATAGGGTTGCTACAGGTTAATTATAAGGAAGTGGGCAGAAAGACGCCGACTTTACTGTCGTCCAAGTTAATTTCCCAATAGGTCTCCCTTCAGAAAATTAGCGGCTTCGCTCAAAGCCGTGACGCATTTGTTGAGAGACTTTATTAAAAAAGCAGTTTTGTGAGACAAAATGAACACATTCAATTCTGGTTATTATTTATGAACACTAAAATACACGGACACAGGGAAAATCTTCTTGTCTAAAATAACCACGGAGACAAGTTTCTAAGTGTGTTAAAAAGAGGTATTCATTTTCTGACGTAGGCCTATACATGTACTTGTTAAGCTTTTCAGCTGCTCTCAAGTAAATTTCGCCCAATTATTTGTAAAACTCATAAGATACCTATCTTATTTATATCTCATTGTGAACTTTATTATTTTCTTTTCACCAATTACACTTACTGATTGATCAATTTCTTTTAGTATTTAAACATGTCGGAACAATCTTCGGATGTTTCCGTTCTGCTCCAGAAGACTTCGGTTCGGCATATACGGAAACTCCCGATCGTGATCGGATATATAGAGTGTTTCTGATTCTTACATAATCAGAGATCAGATTCAGCGTGTGTAGCCAGTCAAAGGATATTTGACCACTCAAGATTTTTACGTACGTCAACTTTACACAGCCCAAAGCACTCTGAAACTTCGGGGATTTACGTATACGTGACCGCATCAAAGCCGACCGGTAGGGAGCGAAGATAGCCGAAGGATGTTCCGACTTATGTCAAAGCTAGCCGACTGAAAGCGAGCGAAAACAGTCGAGGTTTTCTCCGAAAGCCGGCATGTTATATAATCTCAGTTTACGTCAAAAAAATTGTCGGGGAGAGTGCATTAAGGGATTATGTGGCTTGTAGTGAAATATAATTCAATAAACCAGTTTTTCATCTGATCTTGTTTTAATATAGGTCAAATCTTTTTTTTTTGTATTACTCTATTTGTAAATTTTTATGCATCTTTTAATCAGTAATATTATCAGTCGATATATGTTATAGATGCTTCTAAATAGCTATAGAAATAGTATTTGATTTGTAGATATTGTACAAACTGTATTCAATTATTCCTAATAAACCTGGTTTTCTAGAAAACTTTGAATTATATTTGGTCTTCAGCTTTGTAAAGCCTGCACGCGCACTTGATTTCAAACGCGCATGCGTTGTAAGTTGGAATATAGTATTGTGTATGATTGTATAAAACAGTAAACGGCACATTTGTCATCAACACGCATGTGCCAATTCTATCCCTTGGGGCCAGCCCAAACTCATTGTGGGTAAATGACCAAAAAGCCATAGACATTTTGCCCTTTTATAAAGGGGCATGAGCTGCCATAATTCTGATATTTTTTTCATCCATTTCGATAGTAACGTTATGGGAAGTTGACAGAATACCTTGAAAAAATAAGAATTGAGTCGATAACCCGTAAGGACCAAAATTCTGCGCTGATAAAGGATCGATTGATTGTTTGGTGTTTTACGCCGCGCTCAAGATTATTTCATTTATATGGCGGCGTTGCCAGTTTTATTGTGGCAGGAAACCTACGACCTTCCGTTGGTAACTGGCAACCATACCACATAGGTCGTTCGAGTGAAAACCCAGTCAGAAATTGTGACACAAATTTTTTTTTGGGACTGTGTGGGATTCGAACCCGCGACCCATTGGTGGGCTGATAAAGGACAACATCCAAATGACCGATAAAAGTAGATGTTGTGAAATAATTGTAAAGATCGGTTTAAAACTCATCAGGAGGAGACACGCAGACGAACGACCGGCGCTTGGTATGCCACCGATTAATAGTCGGGCGTATAAAAATGGTGACTAAATGTCTACAGAGTCAAAAATATCGGTCAATTTTTTTTACGACCTTGATCGTTTTATAACGAGAAATTAATATTGGAATGCACAAAAATAGAAAATGAAGCTTCATCTTGAATTAAGAACCGCATTCATTTTCTCATTTTTAGCCAATCAACAATGTGTAAAAAAAAAAGATGCGAGAAAGACCCGTCACATGATTTTTCCCCCATAATTTTCCTCAAATACAACATTTGGAAAAGTTTTGATTATTTCTAAAATACATCTATACTTACATATTATTCTAAAATGCAGTCTATAGGCTAATAGATGATCGAAGTTTGTTAACTACCCAGTATTAGGCGGGGTTAGTGTCCGCCATGGTTTCGATTTTTAAATTTCTTTCAAAATGTGCGCTCTTTGAATTTTATAGGTTTTTTATACCTCTTCTTAGCCCAATAAAATTTTTGGATATTAAAAAGGGAGTCTGGATTTATGTGAATTTCATCCCTTGCTTTGGGCATTATTTTCTTGTAGTCCATGTAATCTTGATCAAACCATTTTTCGTTTAGGTTTATTATTCAATCGAATTGAAAAGGCACTTATTAAAGGCACACTTGCCGCGAAAATTAGGAATATTATTTACATTAAAAAAGAAAGTCCGTTTTCTGTATTTTTCCCAGACAATATAAGTTAGGAACTTTCTATTTTTACCAAAATTTAAAAGTTTGGACGTCACTTTGTATTTTTAATTTGAATTTGAAAATTTGAATTGTTAGGTGCCCGTAACGTAAACAAACTACACTGCCCCCTATTGGCGATTTATGTTTCAGTCGAGTGAGTGAACTAACGGCACAGTGTAATTTTACGTAGGCCTATTTATCTGAGAAATACAGACTGACGATCGGTTAACAGCGACTGGAAAAGCCTGCTGATTATTGTTTGAGTGTAAACCACAGATAAAAAGGCCTGAAATGAGGGTAATCCAACACAAAAGTTTACCGATACCGATCGTTGTTGTTGTAATCAGGCTTCGATTCTTCGTTTGTTTTTCATCCCATTTCTACATTCTAACTAGACATGTTTTATGTGTCCTATGTTTAAGTTTAGTTGTATTAGTCGTAGTAAGCTCATGTAAATTGGTTTTCTTAGCAAATTTAAACAGGCTACGGCGGCAAGTGGGCCTTGAAGAGTAGCTGTATGGCGTTGCTTGCATTGGCGTCATTTCTCTGTTGCTGGCGCTGTGACACACCTCTTTCACATTGTGTCATAGACAAAATGAGCGCGATGCCGACGTCAGATTGATCCAAAAACTCGATATAGCTGCATTTTGTAATACACAGATGCTACTACGCAAGCGTCAATCCGTAAGTCGAAAGGGTCTATGGCAATCGTGCCCACATGCTTACCTCCCCTTCGCTTCAGAACTAAGTCTCGCATGCGAAGATTAACTTCTCTGTTTAGATTGGGTCTATGGCTCTTCTTTAGTCCCAGTTTCTAGCTATCTCCGCCCGTGCCATGATCAAGCTTTCTTTGTGACGCAACGTCATAAAACTAACGATTACACTGTGACACAAATCAAAATGACGTCACAATAGGCGTCAAGCAGATCATTTGATTTAGTGACGTAACAAACACGGACGTCGAATGTTGTTCGACAGCTCTTGAGAAAGCAGCGTTTTTTCAACGTTCTGTGGTAACAATGAAGAAACTGATGTTTTCTCTGTTGTTATCATTCTGCCTTTTGGTAGATATTTCAAATGGATTCCCGTTAGAAAAACCCACAACCCCAGATAAGCCAAGCTTGGTGACCTCGAGATCTACAGGCATCATTATTGAGTCGACTGGACAGTCGACAGTCAACACCGGCATGACCGCCTGCACAGAATGGGTGATAGCATTATCATTCTTTGCCACCCTCTGCGGTCTCATCCTTTTTGCCCTTTGTTTGTACGGGGCTCTACGTAAATGCTCTTTCTGCAAGAAAATCAAGACGAGTATTGCAGATCTGTCAAGTATGGAGAACGGGTTTCTTGAAGGCTCGAATGGCTACAGAACCAATCGATTCCGGCGTAACAAGAACAAAGGACCTATGACCTCTGTAGTCGCCAAATATTGGAGCCGAAGAGTTTTCGGCATACCTTATGCAGAGTTCAAAAGTGAAAGTAATGGAGTATCCCTTAAACGCCTCGGTCGATGGAAAAAAGGGTTGTTACACGAAGACAATTGGATTCAAGAATTTAAAGAATTTTGTAAAATTTTTGATCCTACTTTACCGAAACGCGGGGAAATCTTCATGGATTTTGATGGCATTTTTTACTTTTACTGCGTCGAAGACGGCAGTCGACGGCCAATTCCCAGACCAAATGGAAGCGAGCCTGTTCCGGTGTACACCCCTCAGTGTGATCCAATACCTTACTATTAGACTCATAAACTCACTGATAATACCTTTACTGCTCCCACTAATATTGGTATAAATAAATTTTAAAAGAATCAGTGATATTGGCGTATATAGTCGCATGAGCTGCCGAAATTCACACCTTTTTCATAATTTCCGATCGTCACGACAGTACGAGGCTTAATTGAAGGCCATCGAAAAACTAAATGATTGGCGTTGGAATGAGGAAAATAGTGTTAGAAAATTAAACAAAATTTAAATAACCGGGACGACCATTCATTCATTCTAAGCCAAAATTAGTTCAAAACAATACTTTATCGTACTTTCTCCAGACTAGAAGTACTAAAAAGCTTCTGAATTATACGTCTTGGGGAAAATAGCCGATAATTTCAACATTTTTGGCAGCTTATGCCACTTTAAACAACCATCTTCCCCAGTGAAAAAATAACTAGGTAAAACTTTCTGATTGATTGATTGGCTGTTTTCTGACGCATTATAGTCATGTTTATACATGCATCTGCAGTCAATCTCCTTTTAATTAAATTGGGGGCTGGAGTGGGAGACGTAAAAGAAATCAATCAATCATGGGAAAGTTCTTTAATTGGTTAGCAGCCATTGGTTCTTTCCAAAACGTCAGATCGATACATGGGATTTGTTGATGGCAAGTACCAAGTACAGGTAGTACAAGCTAGAGGTTGACCATCCCAGGTAAATTCAACATCTCTTCAACGAAAATAAGACGTCATTTATAGTCGTCGTCATGTACCTCCGTCCGTACGTCTATTGTTATAAATTGACTGATTGTTGTGTAAACCCCCAGCCCAGTGGGCTGGAGATTTATCTATTGAGGCTAGGTCAATGTTCCAATTTGTCACTCCAGCATCTTATCACTAAGGGTCAGGGTGACTTTCCTTACTTATCATCTATGACCATCTAGAGGGTGGGGGGATGTCACATGACATCATTGACCATTGACCATCTTTTGGAGAGAAACTCCATTCTCTCCAGAGATGCAGGACAGTGAACACCAGAATTCCAAAGCCCAATAGTATTCTTCAACTCTCTTCAACTTAAAGATTTCAATACACCCTGTATTTTGCCCAGGTAAGACCTTTTAAACTTGTGTTTCTTTAAATCATCTTTTACTTAATTGTTTATACTCTTGTGATAAATATGTGTAGGTTGTTCTGACCAACTCTTTGGAAATTGTAGAAAATCAAGAAACTGTGTGCCAGATGAATCTCAAAACACACTTTTGTAAGCCAACCTGTTGATGGTATAGTCTTAACAAGATGATACACACACTAAAGGGTTGGCTTTTAGTTATCTAAACGGTAAAGAAATAGAAAGGATGTTATTTTAAACGGAGGATAAATTTAACCTTTTTGTGTAACTTTTAAAGTGTGTTCATTTATTCACTATGCAAGTGTGGTTTGACCGTTTACCTAAAATTCATTTGGCATAGGTTTACCTGCTTTTTAGAGTTTTCAAACTCTTTTGAAACTAATTTAAAACTGGCTTATTCAAAAGATTTTGGGAATGGCAATTACTAGCTCCCAGGCTACTTTGTCTCAACAGTAGGTTTATAGCTTCCTGCAAGACTTTAAGTACATAAAGATGCAGGTCAGGATTAAATGATAACTCCATGTGACTTTGGATACATGACCCATCTGCCTTATCTGTCCTCCCCCTTTTGGGGACTGTTTACATCCTGGCAACCAAGCCTCACTTTGGTGAAAACAAAATGGCTGTACAATAAACAAACAGCCATTACCAAAACATGAAGTAAACAAACATCCTGCAATACTTCATGGTTTTCATGTATTTATTTCCACTTGGGTTGGCCAGTCAGCATACACATTCATATTAAATTACTTCTGAATATATACGCAATATAAAAATGTGTTAGATAATTATTTGGGACTTTTATATGATTTTTACTTTGCAATTATATGTCATAAATCAGAACATAGGTTACTAGCCCCTATAAACAGAGGCAAGCTTTCTAGATTAAAGGTATATAGGTTACGTACCTATAAATCTTATTTATTGCCATGTTTGGAAGCGGTAGCTGTTCTATATGCTGCTATAAGTACAGGACATTTTGGTGGGAAATAAATGTCAGCTGATTTAGACTTGCACATTTTAGATTTCATACATTTGAAGTATGAAGGTGTGCAACTAATGCATATGTACCAGTCATTGGTACATTGGGTGTTCTAAATTCACAAAATGCAAGCTTGGTCAAAGACCTGGCAACGTTATTGCCATTTATGTTTGGACACCCGGGATGAAGCAGGGTACCGGTGAGCCTGTGACCAGGTAGCTATATTAGAAACGAGATAAGCTTAAAAGATTGCTTCTGAAGTTTCGTGGCTACTTCCCAATGTGTTCTTATTGCATTAGTGTCTATTTATCAGTCTGACTTATTCCCAACCTACTATAACTTGCAAATATCCTGCAAGTTTTTAGGCTAAGTTAGCATGCATTTAATGTTTACTTAACAGTATATCCCATGCATGTGAGTTACCCTTAGATATATATATATATACATATTATAAACTTTGGTAAACATTTTAGTTAGTACAGTTTATTTACTATTAACTATGGTACCTAATTCTCACTTTCCATTTTACTGTACTTAAATAACATTAACTTATAAACGTACCAAGTGATTTTCTCTTTATAATACTATGTAATAAGTGTATAACGCATTCTCTCCAGAGATGCAGGACAGTGAACACCAGAATTCCAAAGCCCAATAGTATTCTTCAACTCTCTTCAACTTAAAGATTTCAATACACCCTGTATTTTGCCCAGGTTTTCACTGTCCATCCTATCTCTTAAAATTACAAGTGAGTCCTTCAGAGGGAACACTTCCGCCAATCGAGGACGAGAAGTGGGAGGCTCCAAGAAACTATTTCAAGCAAACTACAACATCATATATCTGTATCTGTCACATCATAACATTGATTATTATATCATTAAAACAACCATTGTTTATCAAGTACTATCTTTGAGTCACTTCGTCCAGTACACGTTCGTGGGTTACTATCAAATAGGCAATTGCTCGTCCGAACCTATCGTAGGGTAGTCTTGCTATACATACAAAGGCACGGCTAACACCCCTTACATTTGGCGCCCGAAATGGGACAATCCAATTCGCCTTTGTTATAACCTACGGCGCTGAGACAATCTGTAGATTTATTGATAGTGCGTTGGTTCTGTTTGGTTGTGACAGACAGATACTGATTAACCACCTCTCTTGCATTTTAAAACTTCCCCAGTCAATAACAGCGACGGGATTACTTTCTTCTGCAAAGTAACACAACTTAAGCAAAAGAAAAACAAACTATCATGTCTCAAGGCTTGGACCTAGGTGCATTGGCCCAGCTGATGAACACAGCACATTTTGACTGTTCACGGTCAATAGCCCTTACAGGCCTGCCTCTAGAGACGAGAGAAGAAGATGTACAAGAGAGAGTGGAGGAGGCGTATGGTCAAACCTCTCAGGTGACATATGTGCCGGGTGAAATATCTACATTTCTGGTAGAGTTTCACCGCCCCAGCATCATGTCACGGGTTGGTCAGACACTCTTGTTTAATGAAGATGATGTTGTAGTCACCAGGCTACCCTCACCACCACCGCTAAAGGAACATCCTTCATCCGTTATAAGCCATCCAGTTGATGCTCTCCATGAAGCTATGGAGAATCAGAAGGCCTGGACAGCGACACTTGTCAAGCAGAATTTTGATATGCTGTCTCGACAGATGACTGAGTTACTGAAGGTTATCGCACCCCCAGCCAGCCAAAGCAAACCAACAGGGACGGAAGTGCCTGCTGACACAAACAAACAAACAGGCCAGGAAAAGTTTGATGTCAGAAACAAAGAACCATCAACAAATAGAGTAGATGAGTCTGGAAGCCGAGAAACACCACTGGTCGAAACGCCCAATGTAGCACAGACATCCCCACCCCATATCCAACAAGTACCTGTCTTTTATGAGCGGCCTTCCTCGCACTACTACAGAGTGAAGCCATTTTCCGGAAATCAACCAGTGAAGAATGGTGAAAGCTCATTAGAGGAGTGGTGTCAACAAATGACACTAATTCAAGATGATAGCACGGTGTCAATATCTTCAAAACGTCAGCGATTGATGAGCAGCCTGGTATCTCCAGCTCTTGATATGGCGATGGGATTTGGAGAGACCTCACATCCTCAGGAGATAATTGCCTATTTGAGAAGACTCTACCGTGGAAAAAAAGATGATGTTCTCACGTTAAAAGAGTTCTTTGGTTTGTCACCCTTCAAGAGCGAGTCGCCGTCAGAGTATTTGATACGGCTTGAAGTCGAGCTGCAAAAGCTCAGACTCCGAAAGCCTATGTCACAAAAAGAAATTGACCAGACTCGACTCACTCAATTTAGGACGTCAAACCGTAACCCAAACGTCTACAGTCTCCTGAACGCCAGGTTCCAAACTGGAGCAGCACCACACCTGCCCGAACTTATGGATGCAGTTAGAGAGGTTGAACATGACGAAATCCTGTTTCCCTCTCAAGCAAAGGCGAGAAGCCATGTCCAAAGTGTGCCACACGACGCTGACAAATCTGAATTGGATGGTTTGAAAACAGACGTACAAAAAATATTTTCATTGATTAGCCAAACAGCTAAAGAGCCCGAACAGACCATATCCAATCGAACCAACGGCAGGCCGCCGAGGACACAGAACAATGCAGGATCATCAAAATTCCGGCGATTCTGCCATAACTGTGGCCAGTGGGATCATAGCAGATCAAAGTGCCGTAATGTCCCCAATCAAGAGCTCGTCTGGCAAGGAATTAAGGAGAGAGATGAGTTTTATGAGCAGAGAAGACAGCAAACAACAAACAGCAGGCCCAATGATTTAAACTTCAGAGGGTCTCTGGGCCAGTAGCAGGACGACCAGGGACCCAATCTTCAAAACAAAGTCCATCATCGACCACGAAAATTGCAACAATACTAAAAACACCACCATTACCACTAAAATTATCAACACATTCTGTTGGATGCGTAACTCTGCGACAAAACTGCAAAGTCAATATCCCTGCTGGTGAAACCATTGAATTAAGGGGAAAGCTAAGGTGCTCCCCAGGTTCACAAATGCACGATCAAGACTTGCGGGTATGCGCAGTGACCTCAGAGAATCACCCTCGAGGTCTTACATTCTCAGTGGTAGGTGGTGGGCAAAGTAATGTTTGCATTACAGCCAAGAACTATAGTCGACGCACGATAACTCTGGGACCGAATGACGTACTTGCTGAGTGTTTCACCCAAAACGACTCTGGAAATCAAATAAATGACACCACCAAACAACTAGTAATACGATCGCTTGTGGGACCCGCCTGTGAAACACAAATACTTGTGGAGGGCAACCGCACTTGTAGATAGTGGATCACGGGTTACAACCATATCCAGGTCATTTTATTCTCGACATTTGAGCCATCTACCAATAGAAAGTTTGAACGGAGCTTTGAAGATAGATGGAGCAGGAGGCCAAGAAGTTCTCTATGATGGGTGTATTAGCCTCCAGCTAAAACTACCAAAATGTATCGCAGGAACTGAACAGGAAATTGATACGATGGCTCTTGTATGCCCTGATACATCACTCTCATCTGATGTTCCAGTGATAATTGGAACAAACACATTTACTGTATTGGCAGAAAAGAACAAGAAGAAAGGACGTATGTTTCAATTAACACTGCCTGTCCGCACTGAAGTTGCCCATATCTACCAAAGTATTGTGTCAGACTTTGACGGACGGTTAGGTTCCATTCGTCTTATGGGACCAAAACCAGTCACTATACCAGCAGGACAACTTGTAGAACTTCGAGGATTGTCACGTAAAGTTGATGTCCCAACCACCGTGAACACAGTAGTAGTACAGGAATCCATTAACCACTCAAAGTTATTTGGTGAAGGTGTGTTCATAAAGAATGCAGTTGTCTCTGCCATTGGCACACTACCAAAAGTAAAGGTCCTAATGCAAAATTTATCCGGCATAGACATTACCATCAGGCCAAAGAAAATCATTGCAGACCTGTATGTTCCGCAGGAGGTAAACCCCATAGACTGGGTGTATAGCCGAATGTTAGAAAAAGATCAGTCTACGTCCACAGAACAAGCCTACTGTTTTTCAACTTCGACAGGAGGTAAGTCAAATACATGCCATGACGAAGAAAATCTACAGTTTGATTTTTTGAATTCCCCACTGCCGGAAGAGGATAAGCAGCGGATAATCCAAAAGTTAAGAACCTTCAAGGATGTTTTTTCCACTCATGAATTTGATATTGGCAAAACTGATCAAATCCAACATCGTATTGAACTCACTGATCCTACACCAGTCAGGGAGCGACCTAGACCAATCCGACCACAGGACTACGAAGAGGCTCGCCGCCACATACAGCAAATGGTTGATGCCAATATTATCAGGCCGTCGAATAGCCCATTCGCCAGTCCAATAGTGCTAGTTCGAAAAAAGTCTGGGAGCCTGCGATTATGTGTGGATTACCGGAAGCTCAACTTAAGAACTATTAGAGATTCCTACCCAATACCGAAAGTTGAAGACCTTCTTGCTGCACTTCATGGATCATCATGGTTTACACAGTTGGATGTCAAATCTGCTTTTTACACAGTACCCATGGACCCAACCTCTGCTCAATATACAGCATTTACTTGTCCTTTTGGTTTATTTGAGTATGGTCGTATGAGTATGGGACTCGTAAACAGTCCTTTGACATTCCAAAGACTCATGGAGCGATGTGTTGGCGATCTAAACCTGGCAGAACTTGTGGTCTACATGGATGATCTGATCATCTTTGCCCCAGACATACAGGAACATGAAGCTCGTCTGTTTAGGCTTCTTGAAAGGCTGCGTAAATACGGCCTGAAACTCGATCCTAAAAAGTGTAGATTTTTCCAAACTGCCGTAACCCACCTTGGACACGTATGCTCAAAAGATGGCATACAACCAGATCCCAACAAGATCAACGCGGTTCAGGAGTGGCCTCTCCCACAGAACATTGGTGAGTTGAAGAGTTTTCTGGGTTTCGCGGGTTATTATCGGAGATTTGTGAAAGATTTCAGCCGCATATGCAGGCCCTTAAATTCACTTACCTCTGGTTACGTCCCGCGCAAGACCTTAAAGAAACTTGGCAAACTACCAAATAAGGACTGCATTACCTTAAAGAGCCCCTTCGGTGAAAAATGGACAAAGGAATGTCAGGAGGCATTTGAGATTTTGAAAACCAAGCTAACCACGACCCCCGTGTTAGGATATGCAGATATGTCTTCCCCCTTTGAAGTGCACACCGATGCAAGCGGAACAGGGCTGGGTGCAGTGCTCTACCAACAACAAGACTGTGGGATGAGAGTGATAGCCTATGCAAGCCGTGGACTCTCAAAGAGTGAAGCCAATTATCCGGCTCACAAACGAGAGTTTCTGGCCTTAAAATGGGCAGTCACTGATAAATTTCATGACTACTTATATGGTAGTAAATTTGTTGTTGTGACCGACAATAATCCCTTGACATACGTGCTTAAGTCGGCCAAGGTTGACGCCACAGGGTATCGTTGGCTTGCAGCCCTTGCGGCTTATGACTTCAGTTTACGATACCGCCCAGGAGTTGATATGACAGATGCGGATGCTTTGAGTCGCCTTCCAAGAGGCCCCCCTGCAGAAGATGAGCGGTTTATACAGGAACAAGAGCGCATTGGATGGCTTTTGGAACGCAGTCAGCCGCTTCATGGCAACACCGAACGTCAGGTGGACTCAGATGGCATCCGGGCATTATTACAGAGCCATGGGGTTGTGGTTGATGAAAGACCAGTTAAACAAAGCCAAGCGCGGGAAAGGAAGGACAGCCATCCAGGTACCGATGAGACGAGGTGTGGGCAGCCAGTGTGGGTTGAAGCTCTTTCATATTCTGCTGCTGCAGTACCACACACTCTGGCAAACCCCCCTGATACAGGTTGTAAACTGAATGACTCCCTTGACTGGAAAACACTTCAATCACAGGATGCAGACATTCGAAAAGTCGCATCATTTGTGAAATCTGGTGTTAAACCACTCAAAGAGGAACTAAAAAATGCAGGGCCAGGTATGACTATCTATGTAAGAGAATTCTAAAAGCTCACCTTTCAAGATGATGTCTTATACAGAATGGTTACTGATGATAAGGCTATTGCTCGTCAACAGCTTGTCATCCCCAAGAGCTATCGTCGTGAAGCCATTCGAGGAGTCCATGATGACGTCGGGCACCCCTGCTGTGATAGCACACTGTCCCTAGCTAGACAACGGTTTTTCTGGCCATTCATGGCATCATCTGTACAGAAATATTGCAGAGAATGCGAAAGATGCATCAGAAGAAAGGCTCGAAAAGAGAAGGCACCACTAGAAGCCATTTTACCATCGTCACCACTTGAATTGGTTTGCATGGACTACTTATCGGTTGAAGCTGACAAAGGAGGCATTGAGAATATTTTAGTCATCACTGACCACTTCACTAAATATGCCATAGCTGTACCAACTAGAGACCAGAAGGCTGTTACTGTGGCCAAAGCTCTGATCTGCCACTATGGTTATCCACGCTTCTTGCTATCTGACCAAGGTCAGGACTTTGAGTCTAAAGTTGTCCAAAAACTTTGTGAAATTACGGGGATAAAGAAAATTCGAACATCGCCTTACAATCCTCGTTGCAACGGAGTGACTGAAAGACTAAATCGCACCCTACTAGACATGTTGGGAACACTCAACCATAGTCAAAAGAGGGATTGGCGAAAGTTTGTTGGACCCCTGGCACACGCCTATAACTGTATCACTCATGATACAACAGGTTTTTCGCCATATTATTTGATGTTTGGGCGACACGCTAGATTGCCTATAGACATCATTTTTGGTACCGATCCTGATAGGCGATGTCCTAAGGGGCCCCAGCAGTATGTACAAGACCTAAGACACAGGTTGAACTTTGCTTTCCAAGTAGCCCAGGAGAATGCATTGAAATCAGCTATTCGGAACAAAGGCTATTATGATCGGAAAGCCCATGCTATCAAACTAGAACGAGGTGATAGGGTCTTGGTCCGAAATGTTGGTGTGAGAGGCAAGCATAAGATCGCTGATCGCTGGAGACCAGGAGTCTTTGTGGTTGAACGACAACAATCTGACCTCCCTGTTTATGCTGTCAAGCCGGAGTCTGGAGATGGACCAGTCAAAACATACCATCGCAACTTGCTGCTACCTGTTGGGTCTCTGCCAATGGAAACACCTGATGAAACAAGGCCCAGTCTAACGAAACCTCTGACCCGTTCTGCTACCAAACAAATAACCGATAGCGAGGAGATACAAAACAATTTGGACCTGTTTGGAGAGGGAGATGAATGGTTTTATGTAACACCAATGGGGTACACTCAAGAAGCTTCACAACTTTGGGACAACTCACAGCAAGATGCCACACTATCTACATCACCTCGCCATGTCCTAAATCCAGATTGCCCTGAATTCGTCCCAAGCTACACAGATTACTCAGGTCATAATCATCCTACTGATGTATCGGGTCAAATCGCAGCTGGGACCGAAATGAATAATGTGCCTGATGTTGAAGATGTTGTCGAGCCTGGATCAATCACGGTGATAGATACTATTATACCAGGCACTGAAGACAGCACCTCACCAGAATGTGTGGAAGCTCTAACTGGCCCATCTGCTGAAACATCCATGTCAAGCATTTGTGCGACCGAGGATGTATCGGATCCCACAGATGATCCGACGGAAGCAGATTTTCCCTTTCAGGAGACTACGGCTTCATCAGAGCTGAGTGATGTAGTGGATCCTCCAAGGCGATCTCAGCGTGCCAGGCAGCCACCCAGACGTTTTGGATATGATCCATATGGGACAGCCTACAGCAAATATATGGTTTGGGTTTGAGAAAAAAAAAACACCTCATGACCAGGGTTGCTGTAGCTGTCACCATACTTAATATGTATTCAAATTTGTAATACTGTTTGAAAAAGTAACTTATCTCAAGAATTTTTGTTACCTTGTTACATTATTTACTTGTCCATATAATTGTTCCATATATCTTATCATTAGTTTTATATCACATTTCTAATTTGAACTTTTGCTCTCTACATCTTTTAGATAGCAATGGAGAATTACACAAATGAATTGGTATCCCTAAAAGCCGAACTTGCCTTGGTCAAGCATGAGCGGGACTTGTATTTAAGAGAGCGTGACGAAGCCAGAGCCCTTCTGATGGGGACACTGAAAGGAAAAACTGCCAACCAAGGGCCTCTCACCGCCAAACCCACTGACACAGAGTATGCTGATTGTAGCCTCTCATTGGTGGCACATGTACACGACTCTTCCACTGAGACTGCCAAGCCACCTGTAATCCGGAGTGTTGCCGTTGTGCCCAGCCAACCCACTGCGAATGCGCATCGTTTGTTTGCAGCCCTCAAAGACCTGGACACAACAGGGATTTTAGATGCCGGATCCCTCTCTCGTTTTCCCTCAGACACCAGGAGGCTCAAGGTGCTGGATCAGCACTGGCTTGAAGTTGAGCTTCCACTGATGTCGACAACACTTGTGCTGTCAGACTCTATTTTTCGTTCGGTTAATGGTGCCAAACTCAATGCCGAGGTTTTCGCCTTTGGAGGGATGTCGATGGGAGATTTGCTGGCTATTCTCTACAAGGCAGTAACTCGAACAGTGCAAGCGGATACGCTGGTCTTGTGTGCAGGGACCAACGACATTTTTTCGAAATGCGGGAATTATGCCATTTCAGATTTGAAACATGTTCTTCAATTAGCGAAGAGGATATCCCGCAAAGTTATTTTCTGCACTGCGTACAAGGCTGGCTGGAAACAACAAAAATCTCGTCGGTGTCAGACTGCAGAAGTGGATCTAGACAATAGCCGTGAGAGATTTAATGACCGTCTTATACGTGAGGCCACAACACAAGGAGTGCAGATACTCAATTTGGCAGACCTGTTCTCTGGGCGGACTGGTAGGACCAAGGGTGTACCTGGTTGGTACATGCAGGATTCAGTCCATCCTGATGTGAATGGGACCCTTGCCATCGAGATCTGCCTACAGCAGCTCCTGTCCGGTCACCCGGTTGTTCCCCCAGCTACAGATGACCCCAGGCTTCTGCACACAGCATCCAAACTAACAGTGCAGGCAGAGATACAGCTCCAAAAAGACAGGCAATCGAAGAACCGTCCGAATTTGTGGCTGCCCTCTGTGACAAAAAAGAGGAAGACTCTGCCATCTAAACAGGATGCCCTACGTGTGAAAGTCACGCTGCTCCCGCACCAAACCAATAGACACCATGACACTTGGGACAATAAGCGCCAAAAGCGCTCTTAAGCAAATTTTTTCAATATTTAAAATTTTCCTTCTATATGACAGTTCCTTGTACCCAGGATCTCAAATAGTGTCTACTTGGGCAATTGTGAAGTTCTGTTGAACCTCAGGAAAGTACTTCTTTAAGGGGGGGAGAGTGTAAACCCCCAGCCCAGTGGGCTGGAGATTTATCTATTGAGGCTAGGTCAATGTTCCAATTTGTCACTCCAGCATCTTATCACTAAGGGTCAGGGTGACTTTCCTTACTTATCATCTATGACCATCTAGAGGGTGGGGGGATGTCACATGACATCATTGACCATTGACCATCTTTTGGAGAGAAACTCCATTCTCTCCAGAGATGCAGGACAGTGAACACCAGAATTCCAAAGCCCAATAGTATTCTTCAACTCTCTTCAACTTAAAGATTTCAATACACCCTGTATTTTGCCCAGGTAAGACCTTTTAAACTTGTGTTTCTTTAAATCATCTTTTACTTAATTGTTTATACTCTTGTGATAAATATGTGTAGGTTGTTCTGACCAACTCTTTGGAAATTGTAGAAAATCAAGAAACTGTGTGCCAGATGAATCTCAAAACACACTTTTGTAAGCCAACCTGTTGATGGTATAGTCTTAACAAGATGATACACACACTAAAGGGTTGGCTTTTGGTTATCTAAACTGTAAAGAAATAGAAAGGATCTTATTTTAAACGGAGGATAAATTTAACCTTTTTGTGTAACTTTTAAAGTGTGTTCATTTATTCACTATGCAAGTGTGGTTTGACCGTTTACCTAAAATTCATTTGGCATAGGTTTACCTGCTTTTTAGAGTTTTCAAACTCTTTTGAAACTAATTTAAAACTGGCTTATTCAAAAGATTTTGGGAATGGCAATTACTAGCTCCCAGGCTACTTTGTCTCAACAGTAGGTTTATAGCTTCCTGCAAGACTTTAAGTACATAAAGATGCAGGTCAGGATTAAATGATAACTCCATGTGACTTTGGATACATGACCCATCTGCCTTATCTGTCCTCCCCCTTTTGGGGACTGTTTACATCCTGGCAACCAAGCCTCACTTTGGTGAAAACAAAATGGCTGTACAATAAACAAACAGCCATTACCAAAACATGAAGTAAACAAACATCCTGCAATACTTCATGGTTTTCATGTATTTATTTCCACTTGGGTTGGCCAGTCAGCATACACATTCATATTAAATTACTTCTGAATATATACGCAATATAAAAATGTGTTAGATAATTATTTGGGACTTTTATATGATTTTTACTTTGCAATTATATGTCATAAATCAGAACATAGGTTACTAGCCCCTATAAACAGAGGCAAGCTTTCTAGATTAAAGGTATATAGGTTACATACCTATAAATCTTATTTATTGCCATGTTTGGAAGCGGTAGCTGTTCTATATGCTGCTATAAGTACAGCACATTTTGGTGGGAAATAAATGTCAGCTGATTTAGACTTGCACATTTTAGATTTCATACATTTGAAGTATGAAGGTGTGCAACTAATGCATATGTACCAGTCATTGGTACATTGGGTGTTCTAAATTCACAAAATGCAAGCTTGGTCAAAGACCTGGCAACGTTATTGCCATTTATGTTTGGACACCCGGGATGAAGCAGGGTACCGGTGAGCCTGTGACCAGGTAGCTATATTAGAAACGAGATAAGCTTAAAAGATTGCTTCTGAAGTTTCGTGGCTACTTCCCAATGTGTTCTTATTGCATTAGTGTCTATTTATCAGTCTGACTTATTCCCAACCTACTATAACTTGCAAATAACCAGCAAGTTTTTAGGCTAAGTTAGCATGCATTTAATGTTTACTTAACAGTATATCCCATGCATGTGAGTTACCCTTAGATATATATATATATACATATTATAAACTTTGGTAAACATTTTAGTTGGTACAGTTTATTTACTATTAACTATGGTACCTAATTCTCACTTTCCATTTTACTGTACTTAAATAACATTAACTTATAAACGTACCAAGTGATTTTCTCTTTATAATACTATGTAATAAGTGTATAACGCAATTCTCTCCAGAGATGCAGGACAGTGAACACCAGAATTCCAAAGCCCAATAGTATTCTTCAACTCTCTTCAACTTAAAGATTTCAATACACCCTGTATTTTGCCCAGGTTTTCACTGTCCATCCTATCTCTTAAAATTACAAGTGAGTCCTTCAGAGGGAACACTTCCGCCAATCGAGGACGAGAAGTGGGAGGCTCCAAGAAACTATTTCAAGCAAACTACAACATCATATATCTGTATCTGTCACATCATAACATTGATTATTATATCATTAAAACAACCATTGTTTATCAAGTACTATCTTTGAGTCACTTCGTCCAGTACACGTTCGTGGGTTACTATCAAATAGGCAATTGCTCGTCCGAACCTATCGTAGGGTAGTCTTGCTATACATACAAAGGCACGGCTAACACCCCTTACAGTTGTTTTACGCCACACTCCAGATTATTCATTTAATTAGGTTTAGTGGGAGAGGAAACAGGGCTCTTTGCTCAGAGGTACCTCCCACATAGGTCGTTTGAGTGAAAACCCAGTCAGAAAATTTTCCCAATGTTTTTAGGGACTGAGTGGGATTTGAACCCACGACACATTCTATACAAAGAAGGTCGAGCCTTAAAGCGCAGCAAGTCATTAAATACAAAAATTAAGTACAGATCAAAGTTTGATATCGTTGATTGATATCAAACATGTTGATGAAGTTTTTATTCAAAAGCGGTATATTAAATATCACAGCATAACAAATCGCTCAAAATTAGTCGGAATAAATTAAAAATAATGGTGAAATAAAATACATAAATATATGTATAAATAATTACACTTTTATAATTATTATTTCATATATGAATAATAATACTGCTTCTTTTTCTGAATAATAATAAAAGTAATGGTGGAATAAAATACATGTATAAATAATAATATTTTTAAAATTATTATTTCATTTTTAATTATATTTATTTTACTTAAACATGAAAAATAATACTGTTTTTTTTCTCTCAATAATTTGCATAGTATTTGCATTCCACTATGTATTAAACTAAAGTGGTGTCATTTTTCGTGGCTATACTTTGGGAGTATAAGGCCAAGCGGGAATCTCAAATCAGCATCTTCTGCTGCAACCATTCCGTAACGGGCCATCGCGTGACAACCTAATGAAAATGTCTTACAGATTCTTCTAAAGCTGAGCCGGATTTGAACTTACGGTGCAAGGCTGGTTCCAGTGATTGGAAAACCTTTGTATCCTTGTACAGATTTTCTTAAATTGTATGCTTTGCGTCAAAATGCAGCTTTTGAAAACCAAAGTAAAATTTCTTGTGTACCACAACAAAACCTAGATTAGTAGGCACAAGATCGACCTCAAAGATCTTGAGAATGACCCTTATCTTCAGTTTCCGGCCAGAAGTCTTTCAACACTGTCAGGAAACGGTCACTGGTTGGAGTCAGAGGGGGGTCCATATTAACACCTTTCCGGTTTAACCAGATCACATGCCGAGAACAGCGAAGAAAAAAAACGGTCACTGATGTTGTTTATATGAAGACAAGTTTCCATGGTGACAATTGATACAATGTACACTGTAACTTTTCTAGTCACAATGGGCGCCTTGATATTGAGTTTTGCTGGGTACATTTTAATCCATTTGTCTTCTTTGTTAATGTTATGAGAAGTTACCTAGTTGAGCTGCGCTTCTTTGGCTGAGCGTGCAACGCGTTCTTGGTCTTTTGTTGGTGGCTGCCAGACAAAAAAATCGACTTTAAATCCCCCATGAGAGATAACATGTTTTTTCTATCCAACATTTTGACGGTATGTCCCTTTAATCACCGGGTTGAATATCGATTTATTAACTCCTCTAGTTGTTTGCTGCTCGACACCTGCAAGGGTGAAAAAGAGAGGTTCAGAATAACAGCTGTTTTGTTTGTATTTATGAACTAATAAAAAACACACTGGCACAGGGAAAATCTTCTTGTCTAAAATAACCATGGTGACAAGTTTCTAATTGTGTTAAAAACAGGTAGATCATTCAGACTTTTATACCCAATCATAAACTGTAATAAACTAAAACCCACATTTCATTTGGTTAGTGACAGACAGGAGCTTGGCCTTAGTCAGTAGAATTTTCTGGAACACTTTGTAATACACTGACAATGTTTACATATCTTCAGCTATGGCAAGAATATCGGTAAACTAAGGTTGAACCCCATAGGATCATAGGAAAAGAATGTGAACCAGTAGATCTTTCAAACCAGTAGATCTTTCAAACACTTGTTCTTTTTATAAGCAATGACTGGCTTCTGGGTCAGAGGTCCAGCCATTTTACTTAAGAAATAATGGCTTGATTCTCTGCGTATACGCTGTGATAACTGCAAGAAAAAGGAAGTGTCCATTGTTTTTGGACGAGGGCCGGAGGCCCGAGTTCAAAAAGTGTGGACACTTCCTTTTTTCTTGCAGTTATCACAGCGTATACGCAGAGAATCAAGCCATTATTTCTATTCTAACACATAAACTTTAATGTAAAGAAAAACTGAATTTTAGTAGTTTGCCCTATTTTCTACATCAAACTAAAAATTGGCAACCCCTACGTTAAAGCTGAATAGTTTTTCCCTGATTGCCTCGTGGACGAATCTATATCTAAAAAAAAAATAGGGGTGCTAGCTTCAAACAACTGTTTTATGTCTTTCCATTTTTTAGTCTACTAACAGACCTGATAACCTTTTTAAGGATGTATCTACACTTTTAGCTTATGGAAGTTCACTATCAAGTCTTCCCGTCGAGTATTAACATTGTCCTGCGTTTATAAGTTAGTTTTACAGGCGAAATGCAAGGCAAACACAACAGCCTGACATCCCCACTGGCGTTTAGGTGATGACGTCATCCAGTGACGTCGTGTTCCATCACGTCACCAAAATTTAAAAATGATGACGTCGTTCAGTGTCAGGGCGTTCGACGTCACAATAAAAACGTTCTCTGCGTATATGCAAGTTTATACGCCAGCTTTGTCCTATTTCACAACATGTAGGGAAATCACACATGTGTTAGAATTTGAAGTAGTTTGTATTCTTCTACTATAATGTTGGCCATAACGATGCTTGCTATACTTGTTTTTTAATAGTCAGCTTTCTTCCAACAACTGGGGGGCCTCGGTGGCTCAGTAGGTAGAGCGTTGGATGCTCAATCCGAACAGCCTTCCACCAATGGGTCGCGGGTTCATATCCCTCTCAGTCCCAAAAAATTGGAAAATTTTCTGACTCGGTTTTCACTCAAACGACCTATGTGGGATGGTTGCCAGTTACCAGCGGAAGGTCGTGGGTTTCCTCCGGGCAAAGAGTCCGGTTTCCTCCCATAATAAAACTGGCAACGCCACCATACATGTATAAGTGAAATAATCTTGAGCGTGGCGTAAAACACCAATCAATCAATCAATCAATCCAACAACTTGTCAAAAAAAATATTAACCCAATTCTTGTGGACCGTGCGTGTACCTTTGATTTACTCTTGAGTTTTTTCCCAGGTATTTTTTCTTTTCGTATTTTTTCGTGCAATGCCGCCACGTGAGTTTTGGGGTCGATCGCCATCAGATCTGTGTAGTCACTCAGCTGACTGATTGTTTTACGACTTGACTGAAACACAAAATACAAACATACACAAGTTATGTATGAGAGCTGACATTTACGACTCGACTGAAACACGAAATACAAACATACTCAAGTTATGTATGAGAGCTGACATTTATGACTTGACTGAAACACGAAATACAAACATACTCAAGTTATGTATGAGAGCTGACACTTACGACTTGACTGAAACATGAAATACAAACAAACTCAAGTTATGTATGAGAGCTGACATTTATGACTTGACTGAAACACAAAATACAAACATACTCAAGTTATGTATGAGAGCTGACATTTACGACTTGACTGAAACACAAAATACAAACATACACAAGTTATGTATGATAGCTGACATTTATGACTTGACTGAAACACAAAATACAAACATACACAAGTTATGTATGAGAGCTGACATTTACGACTTGACTGAAACACGAAATATAAACATACACAAGTTATGTATGAGAGCTGACATTTACGACTTGACTGAAACACGAAATACAAACATACACAAGTTATGTATGAGAGCTGACATTTATGACTTGACTGAAACACAAAATACAAACATACACAAGTTATGTATGAGAGCTGACATTTATGACTTGACTGAAACACGAAATACAAACATACACAAGTTATGTATGAGAGCTGACATTTATCACTTCACTGAAACACAAAATACAAACATACACAAGTTATGTATGAGAGCTGACATTTACGACTTGACTGAAACACAAAATACAAACATACACAAGTTATGTATGATAGCTGACATTTACGACTTGACTGAAACACAAAATACAAACATACTCAAGTTATGTATGAGAGCTGACATTTACGACTTGACTGAAACACGAAATATAAACATACACAAGTTATGTATGAGAACTGACATTTACGACTTGACTGAAACACGAAATACAAACATACACAAGTTATGTATGAGAGCTGACATTTATGACTTGACTGAAACACAAAATACAAACATACACAAGTTATGTATGAGAGCTGACATTTATGACTTGACTGAAACACGAAATACAAACATACACAAGTTATGTATGAGAGCTGACATTTATGACTTGACTGAAACACAAAATACAAACATACACAAGTTATGTATGAGAGCTGACATTTACGACTTGACTGAAACACAAAATACAAACATACACAAGTTATGTATGATAGCTGACACTTACGACTTGACTGAAACATGAAATACAAACATACACAAGTTATGTATGATAGCTGACACTTACGACTTGACTGAAACACAAAATACAAACATACACAAGTTATGTATGAGAGCTGACATTTATCACTTCACTGAAACACAAAATACAAACATACACAAGTTATGTATGAGAGCTGACATTTACGACTTGACTGAAACACAAAATACAAACATACACAAGTTATGTATGATAGCTGACATTTACGACTTGACTGAAACACAAAATACAAACATACTCAAGTTATGTATGAGAGCTGACATTTATGACTTGACTGAAACACAAAATACAAACATACACAAGTTATGTAGGAGAGCTGACATTTATGACTTCACTGAAACACAAAATACAAACATACACAAGTTATGTATGAGAGCTGACATTTACGACTTGACTGAAACACAAAATACAAACATACACAAGTTATGTAGGAGAGCTGACATTTATGACTTGACTGAAACACGAAATACAAACATACACAAGTTATGTATGAGAGCTGACATTTACGACTTGACTGAAACACAAAATACAAACATACTCAAGTTATGTATGAGAGCTGACATTTACAACTTGACTGAAACACAAAATACAAACAGACACAAGTTATGTATGAGAGCTGACATTTACAATTTTACGACTTGAGTGAAACACAAAATACAAACATACACAAGTTATGTATGAGAGCTGACATTTATGACTTGACTGAAACACGAAATACAAACATACACAAGTTATGTATGAGAGCTGACATTTACAATTTTACGACTTGAGTGAAACACAAAATACAAACATACACAAGTTATGTATGAGAGCTGACATTTACGACTTGACTGAAACACAAAATACAAACATACTCAAGTTATGTATGAGAGCTAACATTTATGACTTGACTGAAACATGAAATACAAACATACACAAGTTATGTATCAGAGCTGACATTTACAACTTGACTGAAACACGAAATACAAACATACTCAAGTTATGTATGAGAGCTGACATTTACGACTTGACTGAAACATGAAATACAAACATACACAAGTTATGTATGAGAGCTGACATTTATGACTTGACTGAAACATGAAATACAAACATACACAAGTTATGTATGAGAGCTGACATTTATGACTTGACTGAAACACAAAATACAAACATACACAAGTTATGTATGAGAGCTGACATTTACAACTTGACTGAAACACGAAATACAAACATACTCAAGTTATGTATGAGAGCTGACATTTATGACTTGACTGTAACACAAAATACAAACATACACAAGTTATGTATGAGAGCTGACATTTACGACTTGACTGAAACACGAAATACAAACATACACAAGTTATGTATGACAGCTGACATTTACGACTTGACTGAAACACAAAATACAAACACACACAAGTTATGTATGAGGGCTGACATTTACGACTTGACTGAAACACGAAATACAAAGATACTCAAGTTATGTATGAGAGCTGACATTTACGACTTGACTGAAACACAAAATACAAACATACACAAGTTATGTATGAGAGCTGACATTTACGACTTGACTGAAACACAAAATACAAACATACACAAGTTATGTATGATAGCTGACATTTACGACTTGACTGAAACACAAAATACAAACATACTCAAGTTATGTATGAGAGCTGACATTTATGACTTGACTGAAACACAAAATACAAACATACACAAGTTATGTAGGAGGGCTGACATTTATGACTTCACTGAAACACAAAATACAAACATACACAAGTTATGTATGAGAGCTGACATTTACGACTTGACTGAAACACAAAATACAAACATACACAAGTTATGTAGGAGAGCTGACATTTATGACTTGACTGAAACACGAAATACAAACATACACAAGTTATGTATGAGAGCTGACATTTACGACTTGACTGAAACACAAAATACAAACATACTCAAGTTATGTATGAGAGCTGACATTTACAACTTGACTGAAACACAAAATACAAACAGACACAAGTTATGTATGAGAGCTGACATTTACAATTTTACGACTTGAGTGAAACACAAAATACAAACATACACAAGTTATGTATGAGAGCTGACATTTATGACTTGACTGAAACACGAAATACAAACATACACAAGTTATGTATGAGAGCTGACATTTACAATTTTACGACTTGAGTGAAACACAAAATACAAACATACACAAGTTATGTATGAGAGCTGACATTTACGACTTGACTGAAACACAAAATACAAACATACTCAAGTTATGTATGAGAGCTGACATTTATGACTTGACTGAAACATGAAATACAAACATACACAAGTTATGTATGAGAGCTGACATTTACAACTTGACTGAAACACGAAATACAAACATACTCAAGTTATGTATGAGAGCTGACATTTACGACTTGACTGAAACATGAAATACAAACATACACAAGTTATGTATGAGAGCTGACATTTATGACTTGACTGAAACATGCATTACAAACATACACAAGTTATGTATGAGAGCTGACATTTATGACTTGACTGAAACACAAAATACAAACATACACAAGTTATGTATGAGAGCTGACATTTACAACTTGACTGAAACACGAAATACAAACATACTCAAGTTATGTATGAGAGCTGACATTTATGACTTGACTGTAACACAAAATACAAACATACACAAGTTATGTATGAGAGCTGACATTTACGACTTGACTGAAACACGAAATACAAACATACACAAGTTATGTATGACAGCTGACATTTACGACTTGACTGAAACACAAAATACAAACACACACAAGTTATGTATGAGAGCTGACATTTACGACTTGACTGAAACACGAAATACAAAGATACTCAAGTTATGTATGAGAGCTGACATTTACGACTTGACTGAAACACAAAATACAAACATACACAAGTTATGTATGAGAGCTGACATTTACGACTTGACTGAAACACAAAATACAAACATACACAAGTTATGTATGAGAGGTGACATTTATGACTTGACTGAAACACAAAATACAAACATACACAAGTTATGTATGAGAGCTGACATTTACGACTTGACTGAAACACGAAATACAAACATACACAAGTTATGTATGAGAGCTGACATTTACGACTTGACTGAAACACGAAATACAAACATACACAAGTTATGTATGAGAGGTGACATTTATGACTTGACTGAAACACGAAATACAAAGATACTCAAGTTATGTATGAGAGCTGACATTTACGACTTGACTGAAACACAAAATACAAACATACACAAGTTATGTATGAGAGCTGACATTTACGACTTGACTGAAACACGAAATACAAACATACACAAGTTATGTATGAGAGCTGACATTTACGACTTGACTGAAACACAAAATACAAACATACACAAGTTATGTATGAGGGCCGACATTTACGACTTGACTGAAACACAAAATACAAACATACACAAGTTATGTATGAGAGGTGACATTTATGACTTGACTGAAACACAAAATACAAACATACACAAGTTATGTATGACAGCTGACATTTACGACTTGACTGAAACACGAAATACAAACATACACAAGTTATGTATGACAGCTGACATTTACGACTTGACTGAAACACAAAATACAAACACACACAAGTTATGTATGAGAGCTGACATTTACGACTTGACTGAAACACGAAATACAAAGATACTCAAGTTATGTATGAGAGCTGACATTTACGACTTGACTGAAACACAAACATACACAAGTTATGTATGAGAGCTGACATTTACGACTTGACTGAAACACAAAATACAAACAGACACAAGTTATGTATGAGAGCTGACATTTACGACTCGACTGAAACACAAAATACAAACATACTCAAGTTATGTATGAGAGCTGACATTTATGACTTGACTGAAACACAAACATACACAAGTTATGTATGAGAGCTGACATTTACCACTCGACTGAAACACAAAATACAAACATACTCAAGTTATGTATGAGAGCTGACATTTACGACTTGACTGAAACACAAACATACACAAGTTATGTATGAGAGCTGACATTTACGACTTGACTGAAACACAAAATACAAACAGACACAAGTTATGTATGAGAGCTGACATTTACGACTCGACTGAAACACAAAATACAAACATACACAAGTTATGTATGAGAGCTGACATTTACGACCTGACTGAAACATGAAATACAAACATACTCAAGTTATGTATGAGAGCTGACATTTATGACTTGACTGAAACACAAAATACAAACATACTCAAGTTATGTATGAGAGCTGACATTTACGACTTGACTGAAACACAAACATACACAAGTTATGTATGAGAGCTGACATTTATGACTTGACTGAAACACAAAATACAAACATACACAAGTTATGTATGACAGCTGACATTTACGACTTGACTGAAACACAAAATACAAACATACACAATCAAGTTATGTATGAGAGCTGACATTTACGGCTTGACTGAAACATGAAATACAAACATACTCAAGTTATGTATGAGAGCTGACATTTACGGCTTGACTGAAACACGAAATACAAACATACTCAAGTTATGTATGAGAGCTGACATTTACGACTTGACTGAAACACCAAGTACAAACATACAGAAGTTATGTATGAGAGGTGACATTTACGACTTGACTGAAGCACAAAATACAAACATACTCAAGTTATGTATGAGAGCTGACATTTACGACTTGACTGAAACACAAAATACAAACAGACATAAGTTATGTATGAGAGCTGACATTTACGACTTGACTGAAACACAAAATACAAACATACACAAGTTATGTATGAGAGCTGACATTTACGACTTGACTGAAACACAAAATACAAACATACACAAGTTATGTATGACAGCTGACATTTACGACTTGACTGAAACACAAAATACAAACACACACAAGTTATGTATGAGAGCTGACATTTACGACTTGACTGAAACACGAAATACAAAGATACTCAAGTTATGTATGAGAGCTGACATTTACGACTTGACTGAAACACAAAATACAAACATACACAAGTTATGTATGAGAGCTGACATTTACGACTTGACTGAAACACGAAATACAAACATACACAAGTTATGTATGAGAGCTGACATTTACGACTTGACTGAAACACGAAATACAAACATACACAAGTTATGTATGAGAGCTGACATTTACGACTTGACTGAAACACGAAATACAAACATACACAAGTTATGTATGAGAGCTGACATTTATGACTTGACTGAAACACAAAATACAAACATACTCAAGTTATGTATGAGAGCTGACATTTACGACTTGACTGAAACACAAAATACAAACATACTCAAGTTATGTATGAGAGCTGACATTTACGACTTGACTGAAACACGAAATACAAACATACACAAGTTATGTATGAGAGCTGATATTTACAACTTGACTGAAACACGAAATACAAACATACACAAGTTATGTATGAGAGCTGACATTTATGACTTGACTGAAGCACAAAATACAAACATACACAAGTTATGTATGAGAGCTGACATTTATGACTTGACTGAAACACAAAATACAAACATACACAAGTTATGTATGAGAGCTGACATTTACGACTTGACTGAAACACGAAATACAAACATACACAAGTTATGTATGAGGGCCGACATTTACGACTTGACTGTAACACAAAATACAAACATACACAAGTTATGTATGAGAGCTGACATTTACGACTTGACTGAAACACGAAATACAAACATACACAAGTTATGTATGAGAGCTGACATTTATGACTTGACTGAAACACAAAATACAAACATACACAAGTTATGTATGAGAGCTGACATTTATGACTCGACTGAAACATGAAATACAAACAGACACAAGTTATGTATGAGGGCCGACATTTACGACTTGACTGAAACACAAAATACAAACATACACAAGTTATGTATGAGAGCTGACATTTACGACTTGACTGAAACACAAAATACAAACATACTCAAGTTATGTATGAGAGCTGACATTTATGACTTGACTGAAACACGAAATACAAACATACACAAGTTATGTATGAGAGCTGACATTTATGACTGACTGAAACACAAAATACAAACATACTCAAGTTATGTATGAGAGCTGACATTTATGACTTGACTGAAACACAAAATACAAACATACACAAGTTATGTATGAGAGCTGACATTTACAATTTTACGACTTGAGTGAAACACAAAATACAAACATACACAAGTTATGTATGAGAGCTGACATTTATGACTTGACTGAAACACGAAATACAAACATACACAAGTTATGTATGAGAGCTGACATTTACAATTTTACGACTTGAGTGAAACACAAAATACAAACATACACAAGTTATGTATGAGAGCTGACATTTATGACTTGACTGAAACACAAAATACAAACATACACAAGTTATGTATGAGAGCTGATATTTATGACTTGACTGAAACACAAAATACAAACATACTCAAGTTATGTATGAGAGCTGATATTTATGACTTGACTGAAACACAAAATACAAACATACACAAGTTATGTATGAGAGCTGACATTTATGACTTGACTGAAACACAAAATACAAACATACTCAAGTTATGTATGAGAGCTGACATTTATGACTTGACTGAAACACAAAATACAAACATACACAAGTTATGTATGAGAGCTAACATTTATGACTTGACTGAAACACAAAATACAAACATACACAAGTTATGTATGAGGGCTGACATATACAATTGCTTCCTGAGCAGAATAATTTATTGTTAGGATTTTTAAAGCTGAATGAAAGTTATTTCCCCTACTATGGCAGGTCTCTTGATGGACGAATGAAACAAAATAAAACAAAACACAAGAGGTGGGTTGTTCAAAGCGCTGTTAACTTGGCAGCAGGTTAGATGACCTTGCGCAAACAAGGAATTTCTTTGTTACGTCGCGTCCTATAACCTGCTGTTAAGCTAATTTTCTTTTAAACAACCAGCCCCAGGCCTTCTGTAGATACCAGGGGCCTCAGTTACTCCCTCGGCAGTCATGGTTACTCCATATAAGTTACTATAAGGGAAATAATCTTGATTGGTGTGTACAATATCTATCAATCAATCTTTTGGTACCCTTCAACCCTGCTGACCTTTATCATATGCCTAGCTTTCTCGGACGCGACCTTTGCCCTCTGACGTTCCTCTTCCAATTTGGTTTTCTGGTTCATGTTGTCTCTCTCCAACTCAGCCTGGGCCTGTCTGAATTCAAAATTTAAATATCTGAGAAACTTTCATTGATATTCAGTGTATGTTACTTCTAAACAGTACTTTTCTTCGAAACTAACAAAAACTTAACTGAAAAACCTTGAATTTGAACTTCTTCAATAAAAATGGTCGATATTTCAAAAAAAAATTTGAACAGAAAATATTATCAAATTTCTTTAAAAAATGTGATTTTAATTAATTTACAATTTGAAATCGTAGACGTACTTACTTGGATAGGGATAATTCCCCCTGAAGGGAATCAAATTTAGTTTTGAACCAATCGTGGGCAGCCTCCAGGTTACGAGAAACCTGTTATAAACAGAGTTAAACTTGTATTAGTTTATACTGAAATAAGTTTCAAATATATTTTTTTTCAAGTTCAAACATTTTTGTAGATCAATAGAAAGATGAAATTCATCATTCAAACTGCTCTTGATCTTGGTTTGGAAAAGCCGCTTATTCTAGGCTTAACTCAATATTATGAAGATGGCAAACGCTATACTAACTTTTCAAAAAGCATACCTAAGCTTCTTAATTAAAACAAGAAATCCTAATTGAAGAATTGAAAGTTTATCCTATCATGACCAAAGGCCAAACAATTTTGACCGCAAGCAGAATCTTTCTCTTTAATCTGTCATTTCGTTTGGCCGTCTTCACAAATTTCAGTCAGGTCATCAAAATCCGACAGTATCATATTACTTGGGCCTATATAGTAATAGGCCAATAATCTAACATACAGTGAGTAAGTCGTTACGTCAAAGCTTTCGAACAAACATTCGCCAGTCATCCAGGCGCACACTCTACTGGAGATTTTTAAACCTCCTGTCAGTCGATACATACCTAAACATAATTGCCAGTTCACTGCGGAAATACGCGGATTTATGAAAAACGACGCGGACAACCATTCACAAAAACGTGATTTTCTGCGTTTCTGCGGAGGTCTCACACCCCTGCACCTAACAGTGTAATTGTACCCGTTCAACCTCTAAATGCTATTGAAAGATGTTAATTGTACCCGTTCAATCTCTAAATGCTATTGAAAGATGTTAATTGTGTGAGGAACTCAAATGCTATTGAAAGATGTTAATTGTACCCGTTCAATCTCTAAATGCTATTGAAAGATGTTAATTGTGTGAGGAACTCAAATGCTATTGAAAGATGTTAATTGTACCCGTTCAATCTCTAAATGCTATTGAAAGATGTTAATTGTGTGAGGAACTCAAATGCTATTGAAAGATGTTAATTGTACCCGTTCAATCTCTAAATGCTATTGAAAGATGTTAATTGTGGGAGGAACTCAAATGCTATTGAAAGATGTTAATTGTGTGAGGAACTCAAATGCTATTGAAAGATGTTAATTGTACCCGTTCAATCTCTAAATGCTATTGAAAGATGTTAATTGTGTGAGGAACTCAAATGCTATTGAAAGATGTTAATTGTACCCGTTCAATCTCTAAATGCTATTGAAAGATGTTAATTGTGGGAGGAACTCAAATGCTATTGAAAGATGTTAATTGTACCCGTTCAATCTCTAAATGCTATTGAAAGATGTTAATTGTGTGAGGAACTCAAATGCTATTGAAAGATGTTAATTGTACCCGTTCAATCTCTAAATGCTATTGAAAGATGTTAATTGTGTGAGGAACTCAAATGCTATTGAAAGATGTTAATTGTACCCGTTCAATCTCTAAATGCTATTGAAAGATGTTAATTGTGGGAGGAACTCAAATGCTATTGAAAGATGTTAATTGTACCCGTTCAATCTCTAAATGCTATTGAAAGATGTTAATTGTGGGAGGAACTCAAATGCTATTGAAAGATGTTAATTGTGGGAGGAACTCAAATGCTATTGAAAGATGTTAATTGTGGGAGGAACTCAAATGCTATTGAAAGATGTTAATTGTGGGAGGAACTCAAATGCTATTGAAAGATGTTAATTGTGGGAGGAACTCAACCCCAAGCCACCTACCTCAAGAGACTCCTCATTGGCCAGTTTAATTTTTTCTTCGAACATCATTTTTTGTCTCTCGATGTCTTCTTTACTTTTACGGGAGACCTAATAAACAAACAAAATGTTCTGGAGTCTGTTTCACAAAGCGGCGTAGGGTAAGTTTTTACGTAACAGCACTAGCAACTCATATTGTAGAGAAACATGTACGATAAACCTGGCGCACACGAAAGGCGCCGGCTGGGAGCTAAGCTGTTTCCCCCGTGTGCCCGTAAATTTTGGTGAGATTTTTGCCTCTCGAGGCATTGAGGAAAGTATCTAGCATGTTTGATATGCCTCTCGTGGCAAATTCCTCACCGCAGCGCACTACGTGAGCTGCCAGCTGAGCTGAGAGGAGGGATAGTCCAATCACGTCTGCATATTAAATCATGTGACCACTAATATTACGTGACACGGGTAGCGAAATTTGTGTAAGTCAGTGAAGCTGGGTGGCCAAGAACTTGCCTCACCCGAGAGCTTATCGTCTGCGCTAAAACTTACAGTGTATAGCTGCGCCCTCAGCCACGCGTAGCTGGCAGCTCAGCCGGCGCCTCTCGTGTGCGCTAGGTTTAACAGTGTACTTTGAGAGTTACGTAAAAACTTACACTACACCTCTTTGTGAAACAGGCTCCTGTATGGTTGATATTTATAACTGTATTATCTAGAAATTGAAAGTTGGCATTGATCAGTAGGTTTACAAGTGGCATTAAGTTCATTAATCAGGGTTTTAACTGTTTCATTTTATATATGGTGGTGAAAAGGGCTTTTACAAGACAATCCCATTGCAGAAAACATATTGCAACAAAAAAATTACAGAAACACAAAATAGTAAAAACTTGTAAAACAAATGTGTAAATTATGTATTGGAGAATTAAAAACCGGACATCTTTCTCCAAAACAATGATTATTTTCATCACAAGTAAACGAAAAACTAAAAGATGCTGGAACAAAAAACAACATACTGTTAAAAAAATAAACAAAATGAAACTGGACCGAACGTTGAGTCATTTTAGGTATAAATTAGGTAAAACACGGCTTTAAGGTACATTATCTAGATTAGTAGCGCAAAAACAACAGTTCATTTGAAAATCTTGAGGAAAATAGGCGGCTATCTCAAAATTCTGTTTGTCAAGAACATTTTGGCAGCTCATGCCACTCACGCCAATCAGCTAGCGCACTTATATCAGCAAAGTGCACTTAAAATGAGCAAAGTGCACTTAAATCAACCAAGTGCACTTAAATCAGCCAAGTGCATTTAAACATGTACATGTAAATGCATTGATACATGTACATGGCACTTACTAAAATGCTCAAATACTATCTTGAGAATTAATAGTGCAACTACATGTATATGTTCTCGCCATAGTTAAGATGCATAACCATTGTCAATGTGTTACAAAAGGATTCCAGAAAATTCTACTGACCAAGGCTAAGCTCTTGTCAGTCGTCAACCTAATGAAATATCATAGGTTGGGTTTGTTACAACAATTTATGGGGTATAAAGGTCTAAATGATATACCTCTTTTTAACACAATTAGAAACTTGTCTCCATGGTTATTTTAGACAAGAAGATTTTTCCTGTGCCTGTGTGGTTTAGTGATCATAAATATATGTTCTCCGTGGATAATATTTATTCCGTATATTGTCTCGCAAGAGCAACTGGGCGCAACCCCACAAAAAAAAAAATCACCTACAAAAATAAAAATCTTACTCGATATTTTTTCTCCATGTCTTGTCGAAGCTGCTGTTCTCTGTGTAGCTCTTCGTCTTTACGTTGCACAAGTTCACGAGTGGCGAACTGAGCGTTAGCAAGTTCTCGTAACTCTGACTGTAGGGAGCTCAGATGACCTAATAAATTTCCTATTGACTTGGCCTAGAAAATAAATCAATAAAAAAAATCATCGAAAAAATTCTTATGGGTTCAAATTTTGTGGTTGGTTCATCGATCCATTGAGAGATTTTTAACGCTGCACCCAAGATTATTTTCACCTATATGGTGGTGTTGTCAGGAATGCCACATGATCCAATGTCCAAAAGAAAAGATATTATGTTAACCAGCATAAGTGATATATACTCATAGCCAGCCATGCTATTTACAGAAACTAGACGTCATAAATAAAACAAAGAAATGTTTTAAACTCTCTTTAAACGTGGGTTCCATACTAATGATAAAAAATTAAGACATCACCACGTCGTCAGTTGTTTTTAAACAACACCAGCTTTCGACACCTGTGCCGGTGTCTTTGTCAAGTGTAATTTTCAATTGTAAAAATTTTCAATTGTCAATTTTCAAGTGTAACTGACGAAGACACTGGCACAGGTGTCGAAAGCTCGTCGAAAACAACTAACGACGTGCTGATGTCTTAATTTTTTATCATAAATAAAACTGTCCTAAATACACATTTTATCAAAACTTCTTTATGAAAAAAAAAATCATCAAACGCTTTCTTCAAATCAGCAGGATATTGCTCGTAAAATAAAATATTATGTATTTATCTAAAGTGTTCACGGTGAATGTACGGTTTGACAGCCAAAAAGGTATTTTTCCTCAGTTTGTCGATAGAGAGATAGGTTTTTGACGTCATATCAACACTAGCTGCAAGTGGGATATGGCCGCTGCATCATAGCAAGTTACATGTATTAGTACAAATGACGCTTGACTGCCTTAGCGGTGTTTATTCCGTGACGTCACACAGAACCAGCAGAATCCAAACTACATTCGTCAAACTTAGAAAGAGCCACAGGATTCTGTTAAAATATGTATTAAAACCATTTCTTAAAGTGGCATGAGCTGCCAAAATTCACACTTTTTTCATAATTTCTGATCGTCAGGACAGTAAGAGGCCCATCGAAAAACTACATGATTGGCGTTGGAATGAGGAAAATCCATACAGTATGTGGCCTGCGAAAACGTGTTCGAAAAGTCAACAAAATTTAAATAACCGGGACGACCGTTCATTCCGTCTAAGGCAAAGTTAGTTCAAAACAATACTTTGTCGTACATTTTCGAGACTAGAAGCACTAAAAAGCCAATAATTTTAACGTCAAAATATCAACATTTTGACAGCTCATGCCACTTTAAATGTTTCAACTTGTTCCTTCCAAAAAACAAATAAAAGGCATATTTTAGACAGCGGTTGATTCAACACTACACTTTCACTGTAAATGTTTCCCCCCAAGAAGGAAATAAATCGAGAAGAAATGATATAAGGGTTACCTGGTGTTTGTTTTTCTCGATATATTCATCTCTGACCTTCTCCAAACTATCCAACTGAGTCTGAACATCCTGATTAAAAAAAACAACATAAAAATCTTGAGCAAACCAAATTTCTAAATTTAGATTGATTGATTGTTTAGTGTTTTACGCCGCGCTCAAGATTATTTCACTTATATGGCGGCGTTGCCAGTTTTATTGTGGGAGGAAACCGGGCTCTATGCCCAGAGGAAACCCACGACCTTCCGCTGGTAACTGGCAACCATCCCACATAGGTCATTCGAGTGAAAACCCAGTCAGAAAGTTTTCGAATTTTTGGACAGAGTGGGATTCGAACCTGAGATCCATTGGTGGAAGGCTTTTCGGATTGAGCCTCCAACACTCTACCTACTGAGCCACCGAGGCCCCCTCTAAACTTAGAAATCCCCTCACTTCTCTCCTAGATTAGGCTTGAAATATCGTTAGTAGTATCCAATGCTTCAGACACTGGCCACTATTGATTGATTGATTGATGTTTTTGAACACCCATCCAATCAATGAATTCTCTCCACCAAGAAGCCTGCTGTTCTGCAGCATTTAAATTGCTTCAATGATTGATTGATTGATGTTTTATGCCACACTCAACTGACTCAAGATTACACCACTTATATGGCAGCGTTGCCAGGTTTAGTGGGGGGAGGAAACCGGCTCATCGCACGGAGGAAAACCCCGACCTTCGGCGAGTACCAAGCAACTCTTCCAAATACGGCGACTGAGTGAAAAAACCACTCGGAAATTTTTCAATATTTATTTGGTCTGAGTGTGATTCTAACCCGTGCCGCATCGATGGAAGGTCTGTGTGGGGCTGAGGGACAATCACTCTAACCCACTGGACCACCGAGGCCCCTGCTTCAATGAAATAAGAATAGCGTGAAAATGAATGCTTAGCAGCAACTTATACCGTTAAATGTTTGGCCTGCTCTTCCATTTGTTTTTTAGCTCGTGTCATGTGATCTATCTGTGTCTTTAGATTGGTCAGTTTTTGGCGTAGTTCTTTATTCGTTGAATCATGCTCCGTCTGTTTTTGGCGAAGTTCTAAATTGGCTCTTGAGAGCTCTCCGTTCTTTATCGACATAGCTTCATTTTGTTTTCTCAACTTAAATGAAGAAAAAAAAACAATCAATAACAAATTTGAAATGTGGATAAACACTTACATGTAAAAGTGGTTTCTTTCCTTTCATTTTGGCAAAACACTTTTTCAATTTAAAAAAAAAAACGAATACAGTTGAATCCATCCTTGTGGTTTATTTTGTTCATTAGATCACAACAAATGCATTATTACTGTATCCAAATTATTTAATTATTGTATATTGGATAAATTCAACTCCAGTCGCCTGTTTCACAAAACGGGGAAGATTGATTTCAATTTTCTGACGTAACTTTCATAGCAGTCTATCTCCACAGTATGGGTGGCTTTGGCAGCTACATAAAAACTTACGCCACTTTGTGAAACAGACCCAGGCCATTTGGCTGAAGTAAGTTCACCTGAACGCTGTACAAGCAACCTGAGAGTGAAGGGTTTAACGCCATGGAGGCAAACCACATACACTGTAAGCTGCCAAAATGTTGATATTTTGACGTAAAAACAGAATGTCGAAATTATCGGTTATTTTTCTCAAGACGCAAAATTTAGAAGCTTTTTAGTGCTAAAAAACTTCCAGTTTCGAGAATGTACGATAAAGTATTGTTTTGAATTAACTTTGGCTTAGAATGAATGAACGGTCGTCCCAATTATTTAAATTTTGTTTAGTTTTCGAACAGTATTCTGATTCGTATAAGCCACATACTGTATGGATTTTCCTCATTCCAACGCTAATTATTTCGTTTTTTGATGGTTTTCAAAGCCTCTTACTGTTGTGACGATCAGAAATTATGAAAAAAGTGTGAATTTTTGGCAGTTCACACCGCTTTAAATGTACATGTACCTCAATGATATCTTTGTTGGATTTTTTCACACATTTCTCCCGTTCTTGTTGTAGTTGCTCTTGACTTTTTTTCAATTTTTCTTCGTATACTTGAAATTCATTCTTAATTCTTTTTTCTTCTTTTTCTCTGTGAAATTAAAGCGAACCGGAAAATTTTAAATATTTGATATACCAGTAACTAAGAAAATCATTCTCAAAGTATCATTTATTATTTAAGATAATATAATATACAAACAATTATAATCTTATTATTAAATATTTTCAATTATGTTAATAATGTGGGGCCATTTCTAGGTGTATTTCAGAGGGGAAACATGGAAAATGAATTTGAGCTATAAAGAGGGGCTCAATTCGGGGGAGGGGAGATACATGTATGTGGGATACGAAGGCAACATTTAGTGGAAAGATTTTGATTTATAAAACGAGAGGGCCTCGGTGGTCCAGTGGGTTAGAGTGATCATCCCTCATTACCACACAGACCTTCCATAGATGCAACACGGGTTGAAACCACACTCAGACCAAATAGATAAATTGAAAAATTTCTGAGTTGTTTTTCCACGTGGTTACCGTATGTGGAAGAGTTGCCAGGTCCTCATGAAAGGTTGGGGGTTTCCTATGCCACTAAACCTGGCAACGCCACCATTTAATTGACATAATCTTGAGTGCAGCGTAAAACATCCAAGAATCAATCTATAAAACATGTCTCAATTTGGAGGGGGGGGGGGGGGGGGAGTGTGGGGACAATGTGGGATACGAAACGACACGCAGAGTATGTTTTAGGTATAAATGACTGAATATTACAGCAGTTCAATATATTTAAACATAAAATACCTGTTTTCTTTTAGCTTGCTGATTACATGATCTCGTTTCTGAAGATCAGCTTGCAGTTTGTCTACAGCAGTCTGAAGTTCAGAGTTCGAATCTAACACATCCTCTAATGAGGAAGCCATCTTGCTGTTGTCGTCACGGCAACACTTCAAAGCCTTTCTCAAAGGTTCCAACTACAAACGAAAACATCCCTAACTACGGTAAATTTGTTCAAGATGTGAGACAACATCAAAATATGATTAAGTTCATGGAATCATGTTTGACATTGAATTAAAGAAAACAGATAGGATTTTTAAATAATTTAAAAAAAATATTTTTGTTTTAGCTACAACTGATTTACAAGAACAATATAAAAAAGAGTTAATTATTCAAGGGCAATAACTCTGGAAATAACCGCGCAAATACAGTACATGAAACATGTACATTGATTTAGCATTGAAAAAAAGAAAGCGGTAGTCTACACAAGCCAAGGAGTTAATTTTGCCTGACAAAAGTTATTCAAGGGGTATAACTCTGGAAAGAATTTTGCTTCAAATTTTTGAATACAACAAATAGCACAATTACACACTCTGCATAACATGTACACAAACTTTCTTATCTGTGTGGGCCTATACTAACAAAAATTTATTCAATCCAAATAAAGACACATTGATTGATGAATTGATGTTTTATGCCACATTCAGGATTATTTCACTCATACATGTATGGCGGTGTTGCCTGGTTTAGCCGTAAAGGAAACCAGTTTTTTTTACCCAGAAAGCCTTCAAAGAGTATCTAGCAACTGTCCCGCATGATCCTTTGAAAATCCACTCAAAAGTCTTTGAATTTTTCTTAAACTGAGTTCGATTAGAACCTGCGACCCATGAATAGGAGGCTTGCGTTGGATTGAGTTAGTCGTAACACGCAGGACTGCACACCTATACTTTTCCTGTGCATACATGTATTAATTTTGATGCGCTGTTTTATCCCCCTATAACGTCACTAGTAAATCGGCCTATTAGTATTTCTAATTATATCAGAAATTCACGAACCTCGTTGGATTCCAGCGTTTCCAACGTAATCAGTCGTTGGCGTAAAAGGTCGGCTTCTCGCTGTAATTCTCTCACCATTTTTTTCGCCTCTGATCTACATAAAATAAATTGAAGAATTTGATAAAATGATAATAATTTTAGATAGATTGACAAAAAAAATACAAAAAGATAGTCAGCCTAATTTACAAAATTGTTCGCTGAATTTGAGTAAAGCATGTATTCTACCAGTCAAACAAAAAATAAAATAAAATTTTGTATGTAAAGCATGGAGAATTCAATTCATTGTTTGCAGATTTAAAGGGTTTATGAACAGGATTTAAAGCCGGTTTGTGTTTGTTTATGGACTAAATGTATATTTGAAAAACATCAGCTGAAACGAAACAACGTTCGCATTAGTTCCGTGGTAGTCAAAAAAAGAACGGGGAGGAAATATGCATATTTTCCGTATTTTTCGTAACTACTCGGAAAAATGACGTCATACACGACCTTCCATGACGTACTGGGACGGCAGAAATTGTTTATTACGTCATCGCTGTGAGGGTACGTACACAACGAAGGTCGTGTTTGACGTCAAAAGTCTCTGAGATAATTAACTTTCGTAAGCATTGTAGATCGGCAAACGTAGCTCTAATTTTGTATGTGCTGCGACCGAGAATTTTCTTTTTGGTCAGACTTTAAAAGTACACGTTCTACAACACACTTAACGTAAATTAGAAAATATTTCTGAAGGTTGTTCATAAATCCTTTAAGGACATTTTTTGTCATCCAATGTAACATCACATATGACCTTTGTTGAGTTTTTACACTCCAGAGCGGTGACATATATATCTCATCTCCGCTGTATCGGTGTGTCTTCATCGTAGCTTCAGGGGAGTATTTGCAAAAAGATTGATTGATTGATTGTTTTACGCCGCACTCAAGATTATTTCACTTATATGGTGGAATTGCCGAATTTGGGGAGGGGGGAGGAAACCGGGCTCACTGCCAGGGAGGAAACCCCCGACCTTTGGGGAGTACCTGGCAACCGAGTGAAAAAATCCACTCAGAAATGTTTCAGTTTTTATATGGTCTGTGATTCAAATCTGCGCTGCATCGATGGAAGTCTGTGTTGGATTGAGGGACGATCACTCTAACCCACTGGACCATCAAGGCCCCCTTACAAATTGATTGATTGATTGTTTGGTGTTTAACGCCGCGCTCAAGATTATTTCACTTATATGGCGGCGTTGCCAGTTTTATTGTGGGAGGAAACCGGGCTCCATGCCCGGAGGAAACCCACGACCTTCCGTTGGTAACTGGCAACCATCCCACATAGGTCGTTCGAGTGAAAACCCAGTCAGAAAATTTTCTAATTTTTTGAACTGAGTGGGATTCGAACCCCCGACCCATTGGTGGAAGGCTGTTCGGATTGAGCATCCAACGCTCTACCTACTGAGCCACGGAGGCCCCTCCTTACAAATTGAAAGCTACATATGTACTAGCAGTTTTTACAAATGTTAATAGAAATTATTTTTAATTTCTTATTTACCAATATGCACTTTGTCCATATACTAATAAAAACAAGCTTTAGGTCCCCAGTTATTTGAGTAAGTCACTGTTCAAAACTCCTTTCAAAAAGATTATCCTACCTTTCTGATGTTAGTTGTGAAATTTGTGAATCGCGATGTCCAAGATCAATTTGTAAATTTTCCACGGCCGTTTGTAGTTGTGAGTGGGAAACCATGACTGCCTCTAAAGTCTGGGTTATTTTCCTGGTGTCCTGTTTACCTTCCTCTAGACTCTGTTCCAACAACAACACCTATGTTATGGGGGATGAAAGAAAATGCCAAAATGTAAAACCGAAAAAAAAAATTTTATAAATAATTTTAGTGAAGTGTTTTGATAGATGCATTTCATTGTAAAAATACAGAAAAGATGTTTAAAAGTGAAAAAAATAAAAACTGTTAAATTCAGAAGAAACACATTAGCTTTTCCTTTCCAATGGCACCAAACATATATTATTGTTTATAAAAGGGCACAACAAGCCAAATGAATGTCTCTCATTTCACCCTGGGGTAGAGCCCACTTCAAGGCCTTTATAACTCCTCATACAGACAACTTTTTGCCACAGCCATATTTTCCTCAAAGCTTCCTTTGAAATTTCAACACACTATTTTCTTGATATAGATTGATTGATTGATGTTTTACGCCACACTTGATATAGATTGATTGATTGATGTTTTACGCCCCACTTGATATAGATTGATTGATTGATGTTTTACGCCACACTTTTTATTGTCAAGAGAAGATGAGCGTATGAGGTTCTTTGAAAAACTGAAGGATTGACGTTGACATAATATATATCCCTAAAGCCAGGTATCCGTATGAACCGGCGGGGCCTCCGTGGCTCAGTAGGTAGAGCGTTGGACGAGAGAGAAACAACTTAGGCTTAAATGGAAGATTTTAAAAGTTAACAAATTTGTTTTGCATATCGTAGTATACTAAGCGACATTGTTGATGGATGTTTTACGTACGTACACAAGGTTTACTGGGGAAGACTATTGCAGGTACCCAGCAACTATAATACATTGGTCAATCAATAGAAAAACCCCAAAAAAATGTTTGGTTTGGGGTTGCCAGGATTTAGACACAAGGCCCTTTGACAAAATGCTTGTGTCGGTGTGAGAAGGAGAGAATCGTTCTGTACACTGAGCCAAATTCACAGACTGTGTGCTGAACTGAATTACCGTGCACATACTGAGTTAAAAAGTTTTTGTAAATGATATTCCTTTCCGAATCCTCAATTTGCAGAAATCCTCTCACCTTTTTGTTTTCCTCTTCCTCGATGGCGTTGAGTTTTTCCAGAAGTTGGCAATTTTCCTTTAACGCCTCGTCTCGGGATTTAATAGCCAATGAGAAGTCGGCATCTCTTCTATCCCCACTTTCTTTGGCTTGTTTAACTTGATTCTCCAAATACTGGATTTTTACTTTGTAGTCATTTAGCTCTTTTTGGGACTTAATGGAGAGCAAGAAAAGAAAAAAAAAACACAAAATCAGAAAAAACGTTCTTCAGTTGATAAAGGCTAATAGTTGTTATTAAATACATGTGACTTATAAAAGGCGCATTGCAAACTTCACCAGATCACGAAATGACAGAGATCATTGCAAACTTTACCAGGGCACAAAATGACAGAGATCATTGCAAACTTCACCAGGTCACAAAATGACATAGATCATTGCAAACTTCACCAGGGCACAAAATGACAGAGATCATTGCAAACTTCACCAGGTCACAAAATGACAGAGATCATTGCAAACTTCACCAGGTCACAAAATGACAGAGATCATTGCAAACTTCACCAGGTCACGAAATGACAGAGATCATTGCAAACTTCACCAGGGCACAAAATGACAGAGATCATTGCAAACTTCACCAGAGCACAAAATGACAGAGATCATTGCAAACTTTACCAGGGCACAAAATGACAGAGATCATTGCAAACTTCCCCAGGTCACAAAATGACAGAGATCATTGCAAACTTCACCAGGTCATGAAATGACAGAGATCATTGCAAACTTCACCAGCTCACAAAATGACAGATCATTGCAAACTTCACCAGGGCACAAAATGACAGAGATCATTGCAAACTTCACCAGGTCACGAAATGACTGAGATCATTGCAAACTTCACCAGGTCACGAAATGACAGAGATCATTGCAAACTTCACCAGGTCACGAAATGACAGATCATTGCAAACTTCACCAGATCACGAAATGACAGAGATCATTGCAAACTTCACCAGGTCACGAAATGACTGAGATCATTGCAAACTTCACCAGGTCACAAAATGACAGATCATTGCAAACTTCACCAGATCACGAAATGACAGAGATCATTGCAAACTTCACCAGGTCACGAAATGACTGAGATCATTGCAAACTTCACCAGGTCACGAAATGACTGAGATCATTGCAAACTTCACCAGGTCACGAAATGACAGAGATCATTGCAAACTTCACCAGGTCACGAAATGACTGAGATCATTGCAAACTTCACCAGGTCATGAAATGACAGAGATCATTGCAAACTTCACTAGGTCACGAAAGGACAGAGATCATTTTCGTTCTCCTCCACATTACTGCCAAATCATTCAGGAGAGAGGGCCATCACTCTCCTTATTTTATGATCTTTACAAATTATAATAATAATCATTGCAAACTTCACCAGGGCACAAAATGACAGAGATCATTGCAAACTTCACCAGAGCACAAAATGACAGAGATCATTGCAAACTTCACCAGATCACGAAATGACAGAGATCATTGCAAACTTCACCAGGTCACGAAATGACTGAGATCATTGCAAACTTCACCAGGTCACGAAATGACTGAGATCATTGCAAACTTCACCAGGGCACAAAATGACAGATCATTGCAAACTTCACCAGGGCACAAAATGACAGAGATCATTGCAAACTTCACCAGGTCATGAAATGACAGAGATCATTGCAAACTTCACCAGCTCACAAAATGACAGATCATTGCAAACTTCACCAGGGCACAAAATGACAGAGATCATTGCAAACTTCACCAGAGCACAAAATGACAGAGATCATTGCAAACTTCACCAGGTCATGAAATGACAGATCATTGCAAACTTCACCAGGGCACAAAATGACAGAGATCATTGCAAACTTCACCAGGGCACAAAATGACAGAGATCATTGCAAACTTCACCAGGTCACAAAATGACAGATCATTGCAAACTTCACCAGAACACAAAATGACAGATCATTGCAAACTTCACCAGGGCACAAAATGACAGATCATTGCAAACTTCACCAGGGCACAAAATGACAGAGATCATTGCAAACTTCACCAGGTCATGAAATGACAGAGATCATTGCAAACTTCACCAGGTCACAAAATGACAGATCATTGCAAACTTCACCAGGTCACGAAATGACAGATCATTGCAAACTTCACTAGGTCACGAAATGACAGAGATCATTGCAAACTTCACCAGATCACGAAATGACAGAGATCATTGCAAACTTCACTAGGTCACGAAATGACAGAGATCATTGCAAACTTCACCAGGTCACGAAATGACAGAGATCATTGCAAACTTCACCAGGTCACAAAATGACAGAGATCATTGCAAACTTCACCAGGTCATGAAATGACAGAGATCATTGCAAACTTCACCAGGTCACAAAATGACAGATCATTGCAAACTTCACCAGGTCACGAAATGACAGATCATTGCAAACTTCACTAGGTCACGAAATGACAGAGATCATTGCAAACTTCACCAGATCACGAAATGACAGAGATCATTGCAAACTTCACTAGGTCACGAAATGACAGAGATCATTGCAAACTTCACCAGGTCACGAAATGACAGAGATCATTGCAAACTTCACCAGGTCACAAAATGACAGAGATCATTGCAAACTTCACCAGGTCATGAAATGACAGAGATCATTGCAAACTTCACCAGGTCACAAAATGACAGATCATTGCAAACTTCACCAGGTCACGAAATGACAGATCATTGCAAACTTCACTAGGTCACGAAATGACAGAGATCATTGCAAACTTCACCAGATCACGAAATGACAGAGATCATTGCAAACTTCACTAGGTCACGAAATGACAGAGATCATTGCAAACTTCACCAGGTCACGAAATGACAGAGATCATTGCAAACTTCACCAGGTCACAAAATGACAGAGATCATTGCAAACTTCACCAGGTCATGAAATGACAGAGATCATTGCAAACTTCACTAGGTCACGAAAGGACAGAGATCATTTTCGTTCTCCTCCACATTACTGCCAAATCATTCAGGAGAGAGGGCCATCACTCTCCTTATTTTATGATCTTTACAAATTATAATAATAATTTCTGGTATATTGGATAATTTGATTGATATCATTTGACAAAAAAAAAATGCCTCAGCACCCAACAATTATATAGGGGAGCCATTGATAGCTCTCCAGTAATATTTATCGATGTTGAAGGCTATTAGTCTTTGACAGTGCTCAGGGGCCGGTTGCTCAAAGGGGTAGTGAGCTTAAATCTGACTTAACTGTGCAACGCCATAATTAAATTTCCTTGTGACGCGCTATATTTAAGCCTGACTTAAGCTTAATACAGCTTTGTGCAACTGGCCACTGAGTTACAAAATACCAGTGTCGTCTTTTGTCTTAAAGGAGTCGCTACAGTTGACAAGTGGGCGCTCTCAGCATGCCCCTGTCACGCACAAGCTAACCGACTTCACGAGGGAACTTACTAGAATGCTTGTGTAGGAGAGATTCTCTCACTCTTCCAGCTAACCAAGGGCCTCCCAAAACAAATCTGATTAATTGACTGATGTCAATGCGGCACTGATAAATATTTCCCTTATATGGCAGCATTGTCGGGGTTAGTGGGGGAAAAAACTGTGCTCTTTGACCTGAACCCCCCCCCCCCCCCTTAAACATTGTGGCGATTACCTAGTAACTTAAAAGAGGTTTGAATGACTTAAACAATCAACAAATTTTCTTTGGATTGAATGGGATTCTAGTATTGAACTGAGTGACTATCACTCTTGAAACTAACCGTGGGCCAAACAAATCTGATGAAATGAAATAAAAAATCCCATTGATGTAATACCTTTTCTAACTTCATTTCAAGTCCTTCGGAGTGTCTCTGTAACTGTTGATAGTCTGACTGAGCCTGGGCGAGAGACTCAACTTCCGTCTTTAGCTGGGATACTTGGGATTGGAGTCGACCTTTATCATACGCCAAGCGATTCTTCTCTTCAGACGTTTCACGTAAAGTGCTGTCCAGTTTTCGATGAGAGTTCTAGAGGATAAAATTTGAATAAATCAGTTTGAAATAACTAAAGTACAATCATAAAAATTCAGTTAGATTTATTTGAGTAGAAAACTATGAATACTATGTTTAAGAATATTTCATTTTTGGGGTGTTGCAGGGTGCGAGATGAAGCGGCGTGACAAAGGCACAATGTTAAAAGCGACGTTTCGCTGATAAGCACATGTGAAACTCTTTTCCTTACAGAAAAAAATAGTAAAATCTGCTAATGAAAATATATTTTATTTTTTTACCTCCTGATTCTGAAGAGCTCGGATTCTCTCGTGTAATGTTTTCGTCTCGTCTTGCAGGAGTTGGTTTGATTTCTTCAAGCCCTGGTTATCTAGCTGCGATTGTTGTAATTCGGTCTTCAATCTCCAGCGTTCATCAGACATTTCATCTACGGCTGAATTAACCTGCATAAAAATATTTACACGATTCAGAATATTTTTTTTCATCAGCTTCATTCTATTTGTTTAAAATGGCACCAGCTGCCAAAAATCAGATTGTTTTTTTTCCAAAATGTTTATTGTCAAGAGAAGGTTCTTTGAAAAACTGAAAGATTGACGTTGACATAATATATATACCTAAAGCCAGGTATCCGTATGAACCGGTGGGGCCTCTGTGGCTCAGTAGGTAGAGCGTTGGACGCTCAATCTGAACAGCCTTCCACCAATGGGTGGCAGGTTCGAATCTCACTCAGTCCAAAAAAAAAATTGGAAATTTTTCTGACTGGGTTTTTACTCGAACGACCTAAGTGGGATGGTTGCCAGTTACCAACGGAAGGTCGTGGGTTTCCTCCGGGCATAGAGCCTGGTTTCCTCCCACAATAAAACTGGCAACGCTTGAGCTTGAGCGCGGCGTAAAACACCAAACAATCAATCAATCAATCAACCGTATGAACCGATGATGTGTGCTAATAAAGGACTGAATTCAAATAGGCGGGATGTATGAATACATTTTGGGTGCTTCTGTTGCTTTTAAAACTACCTAATCGCACATCCCAAAGATTTGTATCGACCAAAAGCTCTTATTTTGCACTCCTAGATAAAAATAACATACAATTAACCAATTCTGTGTAACAAATTTTCCCTATATTTGGTAGCTAAAGCCACGTAAAGTGCAAGTGTAGCATTAAATCTCCTAGTCCGGGTTCCTGATTCCAAAATTACTATTTTTATATACTGACGGCCGTATTTTGGAGTGAGGGCTCATTGCAATCAAAAAGTTGGAGTAGACTGCACGCTTCTGATCGGGCAGTTTGTGCATTCATTGACAATTTAGCCTTTTTCAAAGTGAATTTAACCTTTAAACACTGAAAAAACGGTAAACAGTGTTACGTCATCAATGGCGGAGAGTTTGAGATTTGGAGAAGGCAAAAGTGAATTCAGAGGAAGAATTATGTTTACTGGCCGATCCTGCTCGTCCATATCAGGCATGGGTAGGTAGCGAAATTATCCATGAACGTGATTATGACCGTTTAGACACGATCTGAGTAGGCTATATTGCTATTCCTTTGTCTATATCAGACCACATACTGCCCGCTTCTGAGCTTTTTGATTGCAGTGAACCCGGACTCCAAAATACGACCGTCAGTATAAAAAATAGTTCTATAAATCTCCTTTTATCTAAAATATACCTTTTATCTTTGTTTTATGAAACGTTTTCAAGGTAATATTAGAGAAATGCAGTTCTAGTTCGGCCAGTTGCGTGTGACTTCACATCAAGACCGTCAAACATCGCTTGTCATTATAACATGCTTTATTACAAATGCAGCTTGTCTTGACTTGACAGTATACACTGTACATGTAAAAGCATACCCTATCGACTCACTGTGGAAAAACTGTTCGAAAATTTTCACAGAGGTGTCAAACCACACACTTAAATTAAACAATTAATAATTTATTAATATTGCAGCAAAATTTATTTCCGGACTAGAGAGATATGTATGGATTGATTTATGTTGTTTTTGATCATTAGGCGTCAATAAATCACAAAAAATATCTTTGGTTGTGTTGAACAAAATGATTGATTGATCTTTTTTGCTGCATCCAATATTATTTCACTTATATGGCGGTTTGCCAGGTTTAGTGGGGGAGGAAAACGGGTTTATTGATTTGGGGACACATTTGACCTTCAACGAGTGCTTGCCAACTCTCCCATATAGGTTGATCGAGTGAAATACATACTGAGAAATTTTTCAATTTAATTTGGTCTAAGTGGACCATCAAGTGTAACAGGTTCAAATCCCACTTAGAATAATTGACCGAATGCACTACCGCCTGCACAACCAAAGTCTTTGATACAGTTTTTAAAATTAATGCATTTCTTGTGAATTTTTAAGTTTTGTTTTCTTCCCCTACAGATACATGATTGATTGCTTGATGTCTTACACCGCGCTCAGGATTATTTCACTTATATGGCGGCGTTGCCTGTTTTATTGTGGTAGGAAGCCAGGCTCTATGCCCGGAGGAAACCCACGACCTTCCAGTGGTAAATGGCAACCATCCTACAAAGGTCATTCCAGTCAAAACCCAGTCAGAAAATTTTCCAATTTTTTTGGGACTGAGTGGGATTGGTGGAAGGCTGTTCGAAATAAGCGTCCAACTCTCTACCTACTGAGCCACGGAGGGCCCCTGTTTTAGATACAAAAAATTACCTACAGCATCTTACCTCATTTAAAAGAAGTTCTTTATCTTGATTAGCTTTTTGTTTAGCTTCTTCCAAATCAGACATTTTTCCTTGGACATTTTGTATTTCTAATTTCAGCTTTTTGACAACTTCCTGATGTTCTTTCTCCTGATTGGTCAAATGGATGTGACCTTCTCTGACCTCTGTTTCCAAGCGCTCTCTACAAATGAAGGAAGAAATGGTGTTATAAACTTATTCTGTTTATTTTTTGTCTCCTGGACCCTGTTTCACAAAGCGGCGTAGATGTATTTTGTGCGTAACTTTCTTACTAACGTATCTCTACAGTATGGATTGCTATGGCAGTTACGCTACGCTGCTTTGTGAAACAGGCTCCTGAGATTTAAATGCCTTTGACTATATTCTTTTCACCACCTTGGACATTTCTACAGATTGATTCATGTTTTACGACGCACTCAAGAAGAGAAAAGCCCCGAGCTAGGTTGAGTATCTGGCATTTTTTCCCTCGATAGAATGAAAAACAAAATCAGATTTTTTTAAATTTTTTGGTCTGATTGGGATTCAGACCCATGATGCATCAATGGAAGGTCTGTGTAAGACTAAGGGACTATCACTCTGCCCACTGACGCCCCGAAGCTAGACTTTTTTTTAAAACCTGAGATATTCTGTAAACGAGGGACCCCATTTTTTAAGAGCCATCTACTTTATACGAAGTCAGAATTTAATTTTTTTTTTAAATTTGAATACAAATTTTTTTAACATAAATTTTTTATATTTGCTATGAAAACATGAAAAATACAATATTTTGGCTTCACATTGGATGTTTTTACAAATTTTAAACTACCAAAACAGAAATTACACAAACATAATATTTGGCTCTATGTTTATCAGAGAGGGACTGCTTGCGTATTAAATGCACATAAAACTGATCAGAATATTCATTTTACCTGATGTGTACAAGATCATCATTTTCAACTTCAAACTTTTTGATGGTGGATTGCAAATGGTGACATTTTTCTTCCAATTTTTCAAAATCACTGTGTTTAGCTCTCTCATGCTGCGAAAATAGAAATATGACAAAGATTGATTGATTGATTGATTTATGTTCAATGTTTTACATGTCCCTTGTATGGCGCTGTAGTCTGGTTAGGTGGGGGAGGAAACTGGGCTATTTGACCGAACAAAACGGATGGCCTTCAATGGGTTGATTGATTAATTGTTGGGTGTTTTACGCCACGCTCAAGATTATTTCCCTTAAATGGCGGCGTTGACAGTTTTATTGTGGGAGGAAACCTGGCTCCATGCTCGGAGGAACCCCACGACCTGCCGGTGTTAACTGGCAACCATTCCACATAGGTCGTTGCCTTCAATGGGTACAAGGCGACAAGAAACCAACTCAATATTTTGTTCTTTCTTTTTCAGACTTTTGGATTTGAGTCCGCAACCTATTGATGGAAGGTCTGTGCTTGAATGAGACACTTTTGCACAGCCCACTGAGCCGCAGAAGAGGCATCACATTTTCTAAATAATGTATAGACACAGTTCATGAAAAACAATTTATATGGTATCAATTAAAAGTGCCCATGACGATGATTGATCTTTTCATGGAGGAAATTAACAACCTTTGGTGAGCCTTTTTTTCACATAGTCCCGTATTTCTTCTACTTTTTGCCTCATAAGGATTTGACCATTAGATAAGAAATATGCTAAATGGGACCAGACAAATTTGCTCATTAGAGGTAATTTAAGGCAATATGGCTCGCTGTGCAGTGTGTGAAAATGATTATTCTTAAACACAACTCCATGTCTCTGTTTTTGTCTGACTCAATTTAGGCCATTAGAATGGCTGAATCTTTAGAAGAAATACGGTAGGGCATTGTAAAACCTGCATTTTGAGAAAAATATATCAAAGAAAAACATTTTATGATCAACTGCTTACATTTAGTTCTTTAGTTTGTCTTTCGATTATTGATTCCCGTTCGAGTTCCGTTTCTTCGAGAGCTTCTTTCAAACGTTGATTCTTGGCCTGTACTTCATTATTTACCGCCTGTAACCAAATATTGTCATAACCATAAATATAGAATTCTGATTTTAATGACTATAGTTGATGTTTATTTGTCTCAAGGGACTAAGTGATAGTCTTTCAGTCGGCCACTGTGGGATGGTTGCCAGTTACCAGCGGAAGGTCGTGGGTTTCCTCCGGTCACAGAGCCCAGTTTCCTCCCACAATAAAACTGGCAACGCCGCCATATAAGTGAAATAATCTTGAGAGCAGCGTAAAACACCAAACAATCAATCAGTCGAACACAAGTTTCAATCCATATGTCGTGGGTTCAATTAGAGTCGGTTATTAACTCTCGGTCGCCCAATGTTTTCTCTGGGCCAAAAAACAGAGAGACTGTCATATAATTGAAATAATATTGAGTGTAGGGTAATCAATCAATCTTAGAAACTTTGGTTTGATTCATTTTTTCTTCTTTCCAGTTCACTCACATTTTTGCCTGTTGCATACATGTATATGTTGAAAAATAATGATTGCAGAGTAAAATAATTAAGTCCTTTAACCCTCGTAATTGTTGTTTTTTAAATCAACAGCATTTTTTTAGCTTATGCCACTTTAATTATATTAATAGACACTAAAACAGACAGACACAGGGAAAATCGTCTTGACTAAAATAACCACTTTAATTGATTTTTTATGCCATGCTTGAGATTATCTTGATTATATGGTGTTGCAAAATTTAGTGGAGGAAACTGGGTTCGTTGCCCAACCTTCCTCAAGTAGCATACAATTCTTTCTCATATGGCGACCAAGAGAAATTTTTTTCATCTTGAGATTCGGACCCGCAATCCAATGATGGAAGGTCTATGTCAGACTGAGGAGCTATCACTCTGCCAACTGACCCATGGATTGATTGATTGATTGGTGTTTTACGCCGCTCTCAAGATTATTTCACTTATATGACAGCGTTGCCAGTTTTATTGTGGGAGGAAACCGGGCTCTATGCCCGGAGGAAACCCACAACCTTCCGTGGTAACTGGCAACCATCCCACATAGGTCGTTCGAGTGAAAACCCAGTCAGAAAATTTTCCAATTTTTGGACTCAGTGGGATTCGAACCCGCGACCCATTGGTGGAAGGCTGTTCGGATTGAGCGTCCAACGCTCTACCTACTGAGCCACGAAGGCCCCCTGACCCATGGAGGCCCACATGCCACTAACCTGATGTTTTTCCATCAGTCCTTCCATAAGCTGTAGTTGTCGTATGAGTTCATCATATTGTGACCTCAATTTGTGTATTTCTGACCTCAAAGACTCTTGTGACGCCTCCCCATGACCTAGTTCGTTTAATTTCTCACCTGAACGAAAATATAAACAAAATGATATTCATTTTTATTCAACAAAATAAAACTATGGTTTATAAAATATAATTAACGACAGGATTCTATTTTCCCCTTGACCTCTGAACTAAAGGCCAGTCATTGCTTATGTACAAAAAGAACAAGTGTTTGAAAGATATACTGGTTAGGGCTAAACTCCTTTGACTGTCTTCTACCTAGGTTTTTCTGGGGGGAACCAAAATTTTCATTTTCTTTTCCCATGATCCTATTGGATTCAATCTCGGTCTGCCGACATTCTGGCCATAGCTTAAGATGCGTAAACATTGTCAAAGTATTAGAATGAACTCCAGATAATTCTACTGACTAAGGCCAAACTCCTGTCAGTCGACAACCTAATGAAATATCGTGGGTTTAGTTTATTACAACAACTTACATGTATGATGGGGTATAAAGGTCTTAATGATACAATTAGAAACTTGTCTCCATGGTTATTTTAGACAAGAACATTTTCCCTGTGCCCGTTGGTTTTAGTGTTCATAAATATAAATCAATATTTATAATTTCACTTTTTTTGTTTTCTTTTGGTGTTTAACTTACATAATTCCTTCTCTAACACAGCACACTTTTTCTCTGCAGTTTGTCGGAAATTTTGTTCTCTTGTAAGATTACTGTTGACCTCTCCAATTTGTGTTGTGAGGGAATTACAGTTTTCTGTTAGAGTTTTAACCTGTAAGAAATGAACAAGGAGGATTCAAAATGATGTTTGATACCTAAAACTTCATTTCAGAGTCTTGGGAGAAATTATTTCAACAAAAGTCGGCTGAGCCCAGCTTCACTTCTGTGGAATTTCTTGTCAATGCAAACACTGATGTTAATTTTAGCATTGAAAACCCGGCCAAAGTGTACGATAACTGATCGGATACCTGTAGGAGTTTTGACATAAGCCTTTCATAGACAGGTCCTGGGTTCGGACTCCACACAGACGAAATAGTAGATTACTTAGTTGCTTGGTCTCCTTAAGGCCCGCTCACACGGTGTGACTTGTCGTACCGACTTGTACCATGCGATAAAAATGGATGTATTTGATTGGTTGACAAATCGTATCAACCAATTAAAAGCATCCATTTTAATTGCATGCTACAAGTCTGTACGACAAGTCACACCGTGTGAGCGGGCCTTTAAGTGGAGGACTTGTCTGGTACTCGCTGAATTTCAGAGATTTCCTCTGGTTAGAGCCCAGTCCCCCCCCCCCCCCCCCCTCAACTCCTCCTTCTACTAAACCTGACGTATCACCATGAAACCTCTTAATATTGATGATTAACCAGCAGTTGCTTTATTTTTAATTTGAAACCCATACCCTCCCCCCACCACCACACAAAAAATCCCACAAATACATGTATCTATGTATTTTTTTCAAGACACAAAAAAACTGAAGATTTAAAGAAGTTAAAACCTGTGTTCTTTCAGATTCAACAATTAGTTCAGTTTCTCTGATTCTTGACAGCAGAGTGTTGTGAGATTCCTCCAAACTCCCACGCAGACTTATCTCCCTTGACAAGTCATCCTGTAAACTCTGTATCCTCTTATTGAGTTTTTCATGAGAGTCCCTGGAGCCAATTATCTCTGCATCAACCTCTGCCTGAAACAAAATGAGAAGGAAAACAGGAGGCTTTTACACTAGAGAATTATCAACCCAATTCTTATATTTTTTTTTTCTATTTCAAACAGTCCGTTGACTAGCTCCGGTATGTAGCGTTATTGTGAAGCCCGAAGGGCTGAACGCTACGGGAGGAAGCCATTTTTAAATTTACGAAAATAAACATGATTCCACAGGCAATATGGCCGCCTTGTTCGCGGGGGAAATGTGCCAACCCTCTTTCGATATCGATGTAATGCAACAACCTAAGCCTATAGGGAAATGGACATAAAGACATAAAAGGTTGGTCATTCATTTTAAGGCATTTATTACATCGGTGAACGATTTTTTCGAAGGAAAATAGGGACCAGAGTTGCAATGGCTTCGTAAAGCAACTATCACAAAATTGCGTCTCCACTACAATGGTCACCGCTCCCAGCTGGTTAGACCATTGTTTTCTAAAATTATTCGTTGACAAGTTGTTTGTTGATATACATGTAGATTAATTGAGGGACTTATCCTGTCAAATTACTGTTAAAACAAAGCAGGACATTTTCTTTATTCTTAATCTCGTGAACTATGTTTTTAATGCCCTTTACCTGGTACAGGTTTTTTTTGTTTGTTTGTTTTTCTTTGGGGGGGGGGGGGGGGTCTTTCTAGATTGGTTGGTTCAGGGAAAATGTAAGCTACCAAGGGAGTCTTGATTTTTCTCAATCAATCAATCTCAAAAAAAAAAAAAAATTCAATTCTGCAGCATTGTTAGGCTAAAAGTAAAAAAAAGGTTTTTGAAAATAATGGGTGGGTAGGTCTTTTTTCTTCTTTATTTTTGTCACCAGCAGTTCAAAAGCTGAATATGGGCAAATCAAGGAAGCTAAATGCGCTTTAACCTTCAACCTTTAACCTCTAACCTTTTATCCAATCTGTATTTATTCCAGTCATCAAATCAAAGCCACAGTGTTTTTTTAAATGGTTGAGTATGGCTTAACATTTAGTGACTAGAATTAAAAAAAAAAAAACAGGATTGGTGACAAGGGTAAAACTAAAAATTTGGGTAGTTATGTTTTTGAGCTATACAGTATCATCTGTGACATTTATTTTCACTGTGGAAATTGAATTTCATTGCAGCATTGCCTGATCCCAATATGAATTAAGCAAGATGAAATATCCTAAAAAGAATTATTACAAACCTTGGCTTTTAAAGTGGTCTCGGAGTCTCTCTTCAATTCTAGGAGTTTGGATTCGAGTAAATTTTTAGCCTCAGTTTCAGAAGACCACTCATGACGGAGGGTCGATACCTCTCGTCCAAGTTTGCTGACATCTTCATCGTACTTTTCCTTTAAGGAATTCAACCTACTCTCAGATTCGACTTGCTGTTTCTTTTTCAATTCATAGCTGCCCTTCAAGTTCAGCAAGTTGAGTTTTAAAGTTTGTATGGCGCTTTCTGTGCGACACATTCGAGAAACAAGTGCATCATACGATTGATTGGTCTGTGATACACAATTGTCTCCCTTTGCCAATCCAACTGATTGATCTCCATTATTTTGGCTTGGTTTTGTGGAATGCTTTAAGCTTCGACTTTTTACGTCTTTGTTTTTGGGACCTTGTCGCTTGTTTCCAGATTCTTCTAGGATGTCCTCAAACCGAAGCGCTGCGTACTGGCCAACTAAATCACCGTACTCCTGCAGGTGTTGTCTCCCTTCCTTTTCTTTCTCATCTTCAACATTTTGCATGAGTTGCTTCCCCTGATTCTGAAACTTGCTTAGTTGGCCGCCTTGGTTGGGTAGGCTAATTTCTGCCATCAGGAGGCGAGTTTCTTCTTCAGCCGCCTCAAGTTTTTGTTCCATAAGAGATAGACTGTAGTGAGACGGACTGGCGTCTGAGAAATTCAGCGGGGGTATTACACCGCGAGACATTATTCATACTTTGCTATGTAAACCTAAGCTCATCTGTTCTGAAATTCTGTAAATTTAAAAAAAAAATAGAAAGAGTTAAAAAAAATGCCAACATACTAGTATTCAAATTAGAAAGGTCGAACAGCGTTGAATGAAAACATAGCATTGTGGTTTTACATCAGTTTCTTTTATCAAATTTAACACCAATTGCAGGGGGGGGGGGGGGGGGGGGGGGGGGGGGGGTTGCTTGAGGATAGAATAGAATTTTGTTTATTTTATTTACTGTCAGATTTACAACAATATAAAACATCTATTATTACCGCCCTCAGTCGGCAGAGTGATACATGTAGTCCTTCAGTCAGACACAGGCTTTCCATTAATGCCTTTTTTTAATACGTCAGGCAGAGAATAACCTAGTAATTTCAAAATACGGTCTGTACAACTTTCCAGCGAACTGTCATCAAACTTTTTTATTTAATGAAGCAGGGAAAAGGTAAGGCTTGTTCTATTCACTTATTATTATCATGGTCTGAGCTCCCAAAGCCAGCAAGGAGTATTTAGTTTTGTTTAGATAGATATTCGGATTTACATTGTCAATGTGTTACAAAAGGATTCCAGAAAATTCTACTGACCAAGGCTAAGCTCCTGTCAGCCGTCAACCTAATGAAATATCATGTTTAGATTTTTCCAACAATCTATGGGGTATAAAGATCTAATTGATATACCTCTTTTGAACACAATTAGAAATTTGTCTGCATGGTTATTTTCGACAAGAAGATTTTTTGTGTGTTTTAGTGTTCAGAAATATATACATGTAATGGTCTGCCTTATGCAATATGTTTTCTTTAGTTATTTCTGTCTTATTCCAAAAATACTGTATATATTAAAAAATCTGTACTCTTTTGATGATGGCAAAATAAAGTGCCGAAATACTGAGTTAACATGACTCTCATGTTTTTCGGAGTGACACTACTCATGTATTACGCAAAACTGATCAGTGGAACCAATGGATAATATAATCACTGCTGTTGAAAAACATGGTGTACAAATTTAACGGCTACAAAAGTTAGTGGTTATTTATTTTTTCAAGAGAAAATGTTGATCAGCGCACATTGTCTTTTCTCCAAATTTTTATATTACGGTAATACCTGAGTTAATTAGAGGACTATGCATGTTGCCAAATCCTCTATAACAAAAGGTTCTGAATGAGATTTAAACTTTCAACACATCTCAGTCCAGGGAGATGATTGACCAGCAGTTAATCCTGGAATGTTTCACAAGCTCTCTCTTGAATTAAGCTGAGAATTTGTACCCTTCTACTTTTTTCCAGCACTTGAATTAACTCAGACATTACCGTATACATTAACTATTTCTTTAGTACTGTGTCTTTACACCTGAAGAAAGATAAAATTTAAAAATGTCTGAGTGGGTTTTGTTCAAACGATGAGGAATTGTTTTCAGGTACTCGGCAGAGGTCAGAGTTTTCCACTAAGTGAAGAGTTCGTCCCCCTCCCTACTAGACGTGCCATATAAGTGAAACTGTGAAATAAAAACATCAATCAATTAATCTTGAAGATGGTTTTATCTAATAAGGCAAAATATTGAGTTCCTTGAAAGGCTTAGATTTTTACACTGTACCAACTTAATCCAAGTAAGTAGGCCTAGTCTATTTGTCATTTATTTAGTAAAAATAGTAGGGATCTCACAATATTTTTAGAGCAAATTTTATTGCTGACAAGACAAATAATGGCATGTCGTGGAATTGCATATATATGTAGGTATGTTCAACCGCCCTTAAATTTTGGACAACTCTAAACCGAGACAGTTATGACTTCTACCTTACTCTTATAGCATCTTATTTTAAGGTTTACTTCAAATGACAAATCAACTACGGTATTTGTTACTGTGGCATTGGACTTATACAGAAATCTGAAACATTTAGCCACAGTTTCTTTTCGCATTGCAATCCGTTTTCTGAAGCAAATTAAATACAGGTTATATAGCCGGATCATATGATTTATGGTAAGTGTCCGTTTCCTAAAATTTGCCAAATTTCCCCACCTACTTACATGTACATATTGCTTTACTAAAGTTTTATCTCCAAAGGCACATGTATTTCATGAATACATTAAAACCACACCATTTAAAGTGGCATGAGCTGCCAAAAGGTTGATATTTTGACGTTACAACAGAACGTTGAAATTATTGGCTATTTTTCTCAACACGTATAATTCAGAAGCTTTTTAGTGCTTCTAGTCTCAAATGTAGGATAAAGTATTGTTTTGAACTAACTTCGGCTTAGAATGAATGAATAGTCGTCCCGGTTATTTAAATTTTGTTTACTTTTCGAACACGTTTTCGGTTCGTACAGGCCACATACTGTATGGATTTTCCTCATTCCAACGCCAATCATTTAGTTTTTCGATGGCCTTCAAAGCCTCTTACTGCCGTGATGATCAGAAATTATGAAATAAGTGTGAATATTGGCAGCTCATGCCACTTAAAGTTAGTGCAGTATGAAGTTATCCTAAATCGGGAAAGCCATAAAACTTCTTGGAAAAATAAAAATCCTTGGATAATTTAGTGCTTTAATAATTCTATAAACTTCACCAAGATAAAAATTAAAATCGAACTATTAGTTTTGTATTTTGAATTGTGCGATGAAAAAAATAAGTCACAATTAAGCCGAGTGACTGCACAGTCAGGTAAAATAGAAGCAAAACTTAAAGGATAAATGCCAAATTCTTTCTGAATGTCGATTGGTGATTTATTATTGTAAATTGACTAAATACGTATCTAAAAATAACCTGAGTTTGTAGGTCTATACTCAACGGTGCATGTTTTTAAACAAATTGATTACCAAACAGGAGGCATTGACCAAAACTTGTCATTTATCCTTTAAACAGGTCAGTTGCTAAACAATAGGCTAACCCGAAGTTCCACGCAGGTTAGTTCAATTTACAGAACTTATGGTGATATTGCATATACCAACGTTCAGTATACGGATTTGAAATACAAGGTGGAAATGATGCTTAAATTACAAGCCATGAAAATATTATTGTAACTCCTCGATATGGATGATTCCTACTTCAGACTTCTTTAAAACTCATAAAAGATTATTCTTGTCCGCTTTTATTACATGCAGCTATTTCAAAGGGCGTACACCTGGTCTTAAACAACAACAATCTTACATTTCTTGGAGACTTTGCCGCCATTTTGCGTGACATTTGAACTGGGTCAAACGGTGCATGCCAAATAAATAAAATAAATAAAAATAAATAAAAGTAAATAAAAGAGGACAAGAATAATCTTTTATGGGTTCTAAAGAAGTCTGGGTATGAATTTTCCATACAGAGCAGTTACAATATTATTTTCATGGCTTGTAATTTCCGACAAAAGTGCGTCGGACTTTACCGACCAGCATTTCAGAATTCGTAGACTGAACGTTGGTATATGTAATATCACCATAAGTTCGGTAAATTGAACTACACGCAGGTTACAATGTTACTGAGATGGGCCATCAATGAGTGACCTGCATCACATGATACTAGCTCCGGCATGTAGCATTAACCAGCTCATTCAAGGATTGTTTACCTGCTAAATTCTTCACTCTTCCCAAAATACCAAAATAGTAACTGGCCTTGCTCAGTGAAAAACTGTTGGAACTGGCTGGCTATGATGACGTGATGTTATTGCTGCATGCCAAACTGGCAAATGGATGTTTGGAAATTTAACTAGTGTTGTTGTTGTTGTTGCGTTGATCTGAACAGCTAAACTAAGTGTTGATTTTAAAAAAATTACATGAATAACAGCCAGAAAGTGAGTCGAAAGTAAAAAAGATCGCGACACATATAGTTAGTTTCAATTAGTGCAGTAAAAAAATAACAAAAAGTTTTCTTACCATCATAAATTCTTGAAAATCATTATTTGACGTTTCAAAACGAGACTTGACAGAACATGTTTACCGCGAGTATTAAGTTTTAACAAAAGGTCTACCGGACAATTTTGCGGAAAGGACTTTTATCAGTGATACTGCAAGTTTCAGATAAACAAATACGTCTACATCCGAAAAATAATGAATTGAGGATAAGACTTAGATAAATTAAAACATTGCGAAACAAAATCCTGCAAATAAATCTAACCAAAAACTTATTTTTTCCCCGACCGGGAATGTGCGGCTACAAAAACCAAGACAGGAGAGTTAACTTCATGTACTCTCCAAAGTACATTGCTCTAGGTTTTTCAGCATACCAGGTACTTAAAAAAACTCGATTTGGATAAATATAGAAGACTAATTAACATAAATGATTACAAAAAGAGAAGAAAGGGAACAATAATAACTTCAACAGGAGAAGAATGTGGATTTTATTGTAGATAAAATAAGCAAAAAGGAAAGACACATAGCATTCAAAAATTCTAGGCACATATGTGTTTTGATAGCCCCAGGTGACTATCCTGCCATTACAACAGAAAGGCAGCTAGGATAGTCACCTGGGGCTAGTGTTTTGAGTACGGTATCATATATCGGGGCCTATTATATATCTCATTTAATTAGTATGATTTCTCTATTTAAACATATATTTATATCAATATATATACCGGTAGCCTATGTCAATATATTGTATGCAACTTAGGCAAAACAAATCTAGGTTTTCGAGGTGAATTTTAAGGAGTCCCTAGCAAAACATATAGGCCTACCACAAACACAAAATAAGTGTTTAATATTTTTCGCACATCAATTCCTTTCAAGGACCCCTTAACAAAACATATCAGCTGTAACTCAGCCAACTAAAATAAAAACTCAGCATCAAAATATCTAATTGTATAATTAATAAAATCAAATTAATCTCAATATGCAATAATAAATGTATAAAGTGTGAAGAAATGTTTTGATTGATTGATGTTTTATGCCGCACTCTAGATTATTTCACTTTTATGGCAGTGTTGTCAGGTTTCGTGAGGGAGTAAATGGGGCTCATTGCCCTGAGGAAACCCCCGACCTTCGGTGCGTACTGAACAACTCTTCCACATGTACAGGGATTCATACACGTCCAATTTACCTACCGGTATTCGGTTCGTAAAATTGAGTTTAAAACTGGTCCGGGGTTTCCTCATAAAGAAAAGCTATATAACTCAAATGATTTTCCCCGTGCCCGTGTAATTTAGTGTTCATAAATATATATCTCAAACCTACTTCACATCATTCTGTCCAACATATTTTTCTCGCAAGATATCATCTGTCACATCCTTAGTCGTGTAAAAGACAAAACTATCCACCGTCTTGTAAATATTTTAATCCACTGTGATATCCCACAATGAACTGGGCTAACAGTTGATGACATCATCATTATGCAATCCGTTTATTTATGAGCGCTTTTAACAGTTATAGAAAGTCATAACAAGAGTTTCGGGAAACCCAAAATACGCCCGGAAAGGCACAGTAACTGCAGCCATACCAAAACGAATCCTTCCATATTTATTTGAATTTAATTTTCAAAATTCAGAGGGAAGAGGTTGAAGCTTGGTAAATGATTGATTGATTAATTGTTTGGTGTTTTACGCTGCGCTCAAGATTATTTCACTTACATGTATATGGCGGCGTTGCCAGTTTTATTATGTGAAGCTTGGTAAAAGGTGATGTTATGTCAACAAAATGAAATTTTACCACTAAAACCTTTAAAATCCATCTGTATCAAATTTAAAATGGGCTATTTGGATCAACAATTATTAACAAGATTTGTACACGGTACAAGTCATCAATTCTCGCTGCTGTTAAAACACGATGTTAAACATTGTTTGTTGTCAATAAAGGTTGCACTAAAATGTTTCAATTTTTTAGAAAAGCAGTTTATAATTTACTAATCATACTTAAACAAATGTAATTAATTGGTAATTTCGCAGCTCACACCAATTCAAGTAGATTTGACAATTTTTCTCATAATATTTTTTATCTACATTATTTGGCCATAGACATCTTGACAATATTCTAAATCTCCCCATATACCTACAGGTTATTACTTCTAATTTTATCATAGACCAAATGTTTACAATAGATTTGGCTATGGGTTCATTGCTAATGTCACCCACTGTTTTATGGGGCCATGTGGTACACAAAGCCTGGTTTAGCCATATATCACTGTAAGTTGACAAGGTAAATAGACCAAAGCTGGGATACTTATCTCTTGGTCTGTAGATAAAACTTTAATCCTTATATGTATTTTTCATTTGATTAAAACGTTATATATTGATTTAAGAATAGTCTTAATCAATTTAGAAACATAATTGCAATTTGAAAAAATCCTTTTTTGATGAGAATCGGAAAAGTAGAAGCCATTTTATAATTTAAAGGTTGTTTTCATGAAAATGAAAGTAAGAATAAAAGGGAATGTACATAATCCAATAATTTGCAATAGTTGATATCATAAACAATTTTTTTACACACTGTCTGTTAATATGGTATGTAACATGAAAGAATTGAAAACATCGGATCATATTTGGTAAAGTTATGGAGAGAAAAAGTAAATATTACATAACCCAATATGGCTGCCATATTACGCAATGTATGATGTCAAAAATAGTTCGCGACACACCTTCCACCCATAAGGTATATACTCAGAAAAAATTGTGCAGATGGAATCAAAACATTGGAAGTTATGGAGCGGAAGGGAATATTACATAATCCAATATAACTCCCATATTATGTAACCAGTGATGTTAAAAATAGTTTGCGACACACCTTCTACCCATAAGGTATATACTTAGAAAAAATTGTGCAGATGGAATCAAAACTTTAGAAGTTATGGAGCGGAAGGGAAACCGGACGCCGGACAGCCGGACTGCCGGACTTCCGGACTGCCGGACTGCCGTCCTGCCGGACGGACGGAGATGATACCATAATACAGCCCGCTTTTCAAGCCGGGCGTATAAAAAACATAGACCACATTTCGGCAAAATTACAACATGATAAATTTGAACCAACTCAATATAAAGCAACCATAACAAAAAAATGAAGTTAAATAAATCCATGAAAAACTATGCACTTTGTTACATTGTAGAGATCTCATTGGTCAAATTTTAAAAATGTTAAAAAGGAAATGTACAGAATTCCATTTTTGATCATTTAATACTTCCTGAAAATAAAAAGGAAAATCATAAAATGTACATAATTCAACGTATATATTTGATTTTTGAGTATGTATTATTTTATATTTACAAAAGTAATTACAATGTAACTTAAATATGCGAGCTTTATCAATCATTGAAAACAGTTTAGCTCTTGAAATCGGTCTCTATGGTGATGAGAATCTGACATACACTACCTGTTGGCAACGAATTGGAATGAAAAAAAAAAAGATTCTGCAGAGCCCAAATGTCTCGGCTAGAAACAGGTATACAAAATGACATACCTATCCTGCACAAAATATTTTGAAATTTTTTAGCCAAAGTGGAAACAAAGAATTGACATTTCTGGTACATAAAAAGCAAGTCTATGGAATGTATGTATTTCATTTGTGAAAAATGTAATTCATTGGTAAAAGATTTCTGAACAGGGTTGAAAAATGGTTTGTGTTTGTTTACGGATTAAATGTTTGTTTGTAAAACACAAGTTGAAACAAAACAAGCTTGGTACTAATTCCTTGGATGTCTAAGAGGAGTGAAGAGGAAATATGCTTATTTTCCGTAACTATGTTCTACGACACAGTTTTATAAATATTTACCAAGGCTGTTCATAAAACCTTTAAATTGTTGACTTTTTCCAAAGCCAAGTTCCCCCCCCCCCTAAATAAACAAATTAACACCACCATACATGGATAAAGTAAGGTAATCTTAAGGCCTCAAAAAATAAATCACTTAACCAATCAAAAATCGGCATGAAACTCAAACGAGCCCAGAATGAATTGTACAAAAAGTTGAACAGAAAGATGAGCGGAAATGTATCAGTGTGAATTCTTTCATTTGTGAGCATTTATGGCTGGGCACTGTAGCCTGGGGGAGGTTTGTCGAACGACTGATGTGGCGTGGCTGTCTCCACTTGGTTTGTAGGCACAGGTTGGTCAATATTTTCATACTGCCCTCCACGCGTCCCTGTCCCTGTAAAGAAATAGGACGTTTTTAGATTTCAAAAGTAGGAAACAAGAATGTGTACAAAGTATATGCAATAATTTTTTTTGGTACTTACATGTATATTCCAAATTCCAGATCATTTAAGAAATAGTGTTTTTGTTTGAGGTCATTGGCCTGGGGTTTAGGATAGACAATGTGGCCCAGTTATATTTTGATGCAGGGGCGCTAGCCCAGAGTTCGAAAGTTGCGACAAACTAACCCAAATCCCATGACAATGACCTTGGGCAGAAACATTATTTCTTTTCTATCACTCTTAAAATATATTTTGGAAGCTGTTTTCGGATGACAGTAGCTCAAACCACTGAGGACTCGCTGATAACGTTTCGAATACATGAGGCAGGATGCTAGCCAGTGCTGGGTCCTGTTTCACAAAGCGGCGTAGATGTATTTTTTGCATAACTTTCATACTAACGTATCTCTACAGTATGGGTTGCTATGGCAGTTACGTGAAAATTGACATTCGCTGCTTTGTGAAACTGGACCCTGGAACTTAAATGTTTTTAAGCAAACTAAAGTTGACTTTGTGGAGACAGAGTAATGGTAGTCATTGTTTGTTTGGACCAGCTGAAGCCCCTGCTACTTTATTTATTAAAGTAATATCAGACCATTTAAACCAAATGCTAAATTTGCTCCAAAACTAACTTGCCAAGCAGGGCAAGCACTTTTCAGATTTTGCTTGCCAGCATGCCAAATCACTTGCAAAATGCTAGCCGAGAAATCTTGGCTCTGCCGAATTTTTTTTTCCGTGTTCGTCATAGCCAAGATCAATTCCATAGTAAAAAAGTGATATTTGTTAAGGAGACCCGCCGCAAAAATCGGCGGCGCAAATTTCACAACAAATAAGCAAAGAATAAAATATTCACCACTGCATTCCGATAGTATAGACCACGAAGAAGAAGTTTGTCAAACTTATGCCACTGAAAAGTGGTAAACTTTCCCTTATGCAGTCAATATTTGTTTCGAAGTCCACTGGCTTTCAACCTGACGTAACCGCCATAGTAAAACATTTAAACGACCAGTTAAACTGTGCGGGGCGTCGTAGAAATACTTCAATCATATATCTTTAGTCACTTTACAGCGGCATAAGTTTGACAAACTCCTTCTTCGTGGTCTATGCTAGCGGAATGCAGTGGTAAATATTTTATTCTTTGCTTATTTGTTGTGAAATTTGCGCCGCCGATTTTTTCGGCGGGTCTCCTTTACACATATCACTTTTTTACTATGGAAGTGATCTTGGCTATGACGAACAGAGCCAAGATTTCTCGCCTAGCAAAATCCATGAGGTCAAGTGGGAAGTTCCAGCACTGCTAGCCCATATCAAAGCCATAATCTCCCAATGATTCATGTATTGTAGACCATCCCATTAAAGTCAAAAACAAATTATGACGTAATTATTTCAATGTAATAAATAAACACCGTCAAGATACAATGACATAAGGTCCATTCACACAGTGCGATTTATCGTACAGACTTGTAGCATGCGATTAAAATGGATGCTTTTAATTGGTTGATACAATTTGTCAATCAATCAAATACATCCATTTTTATCGCATGCTACAAGTCAGTACGACAAATCGCACCGTGTGAGCAGGCCTTTAAGTAGACAAAATTGCATCAACTAGTCTTGATTGATTGACTGATATTTTACGTAGCACTGAAGATTACTTATACGACCACATTGCCAGGTTTAATGGGCGGAGAACTAGTCTGTTAGCTCAAAGGAACCCCTTCGCACCAGGCAAATTGGCAAAACCTACATAACATGTAGAGTGATCGAGTTGAAAACCCACTCAAAAATGTGGGATATCGCCTCGCAACTCCTTGCTAAAAGCCCTGTGTCAGACTTAAGAGACTATCACACGGGCCACTGAGTCACCAAGTCCATTCACGGAAGGCCTGTGACAGTTGCCCATGCTGACAGAACCACCGAAGGCCCCAGGGACTGATCCAGGGAAAATTTGGGCATACCATTTCAGTTCAAAATGTTCCAACAATAAGACAAAAACAACATCTCTTAAATGCTATTTTGACATTAAAATCTGTTGGTTTTAAGATTTTTTGCTTGTGAGTTTGGGCGCCCATACCTGTATACAGGTATCAAAATGTCTCTGGATCAGTCTATGGGCCCCCCCAAAATGGATGAGATCCATACAGTGTGAAGAGTACATTCAGATCTATATGATAAAGATTATACATACCCAGATTTGGAAGCCCTGGTACAGGCAGATTAAAGTCAGCGTAACTCCCTCCTCTCTCCTGATACATACGGAACGTAACCAGTCCCGTCAAAGGTTTTAGAATCAAATTTACAATAGCCATTCTGAGAATTGGGGTCAAGGTCGCATAACAGTGTAAAATAAACATTAGCAAAAAAAGTAAACTCTCAAAATCATTACTGTGAAAAAACAAAAGGCTAGAGACCAACATATGTGTCCTAAAGGAAATTCTGAGAAAGCATTGTATGTGTAGACAGAGAGAGTATGTAGCAGAGGCAGCTAAACTAGGCCAATTCTCATACCTACCCCCACCACCAAAAAAAAGGCAAACTACAATTAAGTCTAAAAGTCTAACCTCTTGGAATAAAAAGAGTCTTAAAAAGGCGACAGTTAAGTCCAACCAGTTGGAAAAACAAGTCAGCAAAAGGCGACATATCCCACCCACCCTACAATAGATTTATTCATGTCCTGTAAAGAGGAGATATACTAAAAACAGGATATCCACATCCTCAATTGAGACCAGCCATCCTCGCTATAAGTTCCAACAATATTCTATGAAACCTGTAGGATTGAATGTATCGACAAACCCTTACACCTTAGTATAATGTCAACAAAGGGCAATAACTCCAGAAATAACTGCACCAACATTACCCAAATTTAAGAAAATTGCAGGAAGAAATGAATTGACAAATCCTTAGTGTTTTTTATGTACATTTTGGTATCCTGTCAACAAAGGACAATACATGTAGCACTAGCTCCAGAAATAACTCAACCAATATGACTGATGAAAATGACATAGAACTCTAGGAGGAAATGCATTGACAAAACCATACCAAGCCTGCATGTACATAAGCGTTCGGACAATGTCCGAGACGCCTAACTTTCTTGTTTGTCAGGTACATGTACAGTCGACTTGGTGCCGGACACTTTGTCCGATAGTGGCAAAATTTCCGTTTTATTTTATCTTTTAATTAATCTGCTTTTAACTCTACAAGTTCTCTGTCTTCAAATGAGTTTGTCGTGTACTGACAATAAAAATCTATGTAAATTTACAACTTTCTGTAGGGGTAACAAATGTTTCAGATGGCATTTTGAAAGCAAAAGACGCACATGTCGCAGATTCATACATTTACTTGTGAATGGTGAATCCTGTTTTATGGAATTTCCGTGTCATGCTGCAGTGAACCAACCTTACCCAAATTTAAGGAAATTGTAAGAGGAAATGCATTGACAAACCGCCTATACAGTCAAGAAGAGGTCACACTGGTTTACGAGGGCCTGCATAAAATATGTTTTTGAAGCCGGCCTACGTCAATGTATTATTGAATTCGCACTCGCACAGAGAATACATGCACTTTCTAACCAATTGTAAAGTCAAATTTATTATTTTAAAGGATACCCAAGACTGAAGCGATAAACATTTCTACCGACCTCCAGGGCAGCTGAAAGGTAAAGAAATTTATACTGTTAGCAAATCAGTGATTATCGTATGTATATAAAATATGTGGCGTCGTTGACAAGGTTTTAAACTTGGGAGGGGCATTTTACCTGTAGGAGGGCACAGTGGATAATTCCATTCTCGTTTCAGCGCCATTTTTAATACTTGACTATGAGAATTTAAAACTTTGGCAGCTCATGCCACCTTAAATTTTTCTTAATTAGTAAAACGTAATAATAAACCATCAAGTTTCTCGTAGATGGAAAATCAAACAGCTTATTTAACATGCCTGACTGGTGATTTCTCAAATATGACTTCCCTCTACTGACGACAACAACAGGGGTTTGAGTGATACGACTGACGTTTTACGCCGAACTCAACATTATTTCACTTATTGGCGGCGTTGTAAGGGGGCTGTTTCACGAAGCCGTCGCAAAGTGCGATCAATCGCAGTTGCCATGACGTCGTATCTCTTCACTATATGGTATCCAGTGGCAACTAGGTTTCGTTTGCGATGCAACTGCTTTGTGAAACGAGCCCCAGATTTAGTGGAAGAGGAAAAGCGATAAGAATAATGTATTTAATGGGTAACGATTGTGTTTTACTTACCACCCCTTTCATATCGATCATACGCTAACGGTTGAAATATTGACAAGAATATCACATCCAAAGGAACACTGACAATGCTTAGTATAAGGAACTGAAACAGAAACAAAATTGACTGGTTGATTGATGTTTCATGCCACACTCAACATTATTTCGTTGCCTCCACTCAGAAATTCTACTATTTTAGTTCGGGGACCGGACTCTGTGGAAACGTGCAGGTACATTGTACCAAGCTGCTTGACAACCCTTAAAACCCAGTCCAAATTTGGGACAGATTCTAACTCGTGTTCGTGCGCCAGTGTCAATTTATTTTCATAAAATACATATAAGTGACAGAAAAACAACTTCTATCACCTTTGACGTTTTCCCTTAGATTTATGTTTTGCGCTTTATTCAAGATTATTTCACTAGTTATGGCGTTATTAAAACCAATGACCGCCTGGTAGTTCCTGGCAACAGTTCCACATAGGTCGATTAAATGGAAACACTAGCCTGTTTCACAAAGCAGCGTAGCGTATGTTTTTACGCACATACTGTAAAGATAGGTTGCTTTGGCAGTTAGGTAAAAACGTACACGCCACATTGTCAAACAGGAACCTGAGTTCTAAATTTTTCACTATTTTGAGGATTCCATCTCTTGTCCCATTGATGGAGGGCCAGAGTTGACACGCGAGACAGTCAGACTGAGTCACAGAATACTCTCTCAACAGAATTTTTAACTGTTCATAAAATGCACATGCAGTCTGACAATATTCTTGCCATAGCTTAAGGTGCGTAAGCATTGTCAATCAATGTATTATAAAGTGTTCCAGAAAATTCTACTGACTAAGGCCAAGCTCCTGTCAGTCGTCAACCTAATGAAATATCATAGGTTTAGTTTATTACAGCAATTTATGACGGGGTATAAAAGTCTAAATCATACACCTCTTTTTAACACAATTAGAAACTTGTCTCCGTGGTTATTTTAGGCAAGAAGATTTTCCCTGTGCCTGTTCTTAAATACTATATTAAATTTCTATAAAAAAAAGGTATTAAATTCTTCTCAATGTCCCTATGTAAAAATATCAACTATCAAAATATTATTGTCAATTTCCATTTCATGCACAGGCATGTTAGTTCAATCAAAGAGACTGGGTTATACAAGGGCGGCCAATTGGATTTGGTCTTCTTTCGGATTTTTTCTAACATTGTACACAACATATTCCTTTAGGCTATTTTTGAATTCATTTCTTGTGCCAGGGCGTTTTAAAGTAGAAGATCAATTAATACACTGTACATACAAAACAAAAATAACAAACATAATCAAAGTACCATACTTTTCCTAAAATTTCAATGTATTTACCTAAAATTTCAACGATTTTACCTAAAATTTCAATGATCTTACCTAAAATTTCAACGATCTTACCTAAAATTCCAATGATCTTACCTAAAATTTCAACGATCTTACTTAAAATTTCAACGATTTTATTCCCAACTTAAGCATTTCCTATGTGTAGAGTAGCAGAACAGATGAAAGAAAACTGATTGAATACAAACCATTAAAATAGGCGTTGGTGATTCCACGTTGATGATACCCCAAGCACCAAATAGAAGGACGAAGGCGTGACAATATATATACGATACTGGAAGCATGTCTGACATTGATGCCCTGGTAAAACACAAAATGAGAGACAGATTAATGTTTCATTCTGCACTAAGCAATATCGTATAGCGGTATTCCCAGGTTTATTGGGGGGTGGGGGGGGGGGGGGGGGGGGGGGGGTGGAAACAGTGTGTTTTCCCGTAAGAAACCCCTAACAATTAGAGGGTATCTGGCAACCCGCTTTTATAGTCAGAAGAGAGAAAACTCCAGACTATTTTTCACTATTTTTTTAGACTGGGATTCGAAAGGGCAACGCCCCCCCCCCTCCTCCCTCCCAACAACACTTTCAGAATGGGAAGTTCATTTACAGACATTTGATGGGCAACCCATTAATGGAAAGCTAAGACTGAGCCAACAAGCCCCCCCAAACACTTTCAGAATGGGAAGTTCATTTACAGATTCAGAATAAATAATCAATCAATCAATCATTAAGTACTACATTTACATGTTAAGTCAACAAATGATCAATGGAGGTCTACATTAAAATAATTTAACAAAGAAGTAAAAATTATCAGGCTGGTTAAACATGAAGATTATTGAAAAAAATATCGACACTCACCATACAGTTAAAACAAAATGAGCTACCACAAACCCCTGAAAAACAAGAGAATATTTGTACATGTCTTCAATATTGATTGATATTTTTAAGCCACACTCAAAATTGTTTCCTTGTCGGGCGACTTTAACAAGTTTATTGGTTTGGGTAACCAGGCTCTTTGCCAGGAAGAAACCCCCAACCTTTGGTAAATGACTCTTCCACATAGGGTAACTGGGTGAAAACCCACGACCTTCCGGTGGTAACTGGCAACCATCCCACATAGATCGTTCAAGTGAAACCTTAGTCAGAAAATTTTCCAGTTTTTTTGGGGGGGAGGGGGGGGGGGGGCTGAATGGGATTCGAACCCGTGAGTGATCACTGACAGTTGAGCAGCCGCTGTCTCTTTCATGTACATTGCTTTGGGGAAAAAATAACTTGTTAAATGTACAGTATGTGTGACGTGGATTACAACAAAAATGTTTAAGTTTTAAATTTTATTTTTACTTACAATGACAATATATTTATATTTTCATGGGTTTTTCGAGCAGTTTACTTCACCTCTGTGAATGTCACTTTATGCCCTAAGTGTGTAACCCGACAAAAGCCAACCCTCCCAGTTCAAGTTTTTAGTACACAAACAGTTAGCCTCACTCATGTGTCTCGTCCTGTTTTAGTGACTCGTCGGTCATGAAGAGCCACACATTAGCCCCCCATAATGAGATTGAGCTACGGGTAACTATTCTACATCAACAGGCTTTTCAAAAGGCAGAGTCATGTAATGCGAAGATTACGTGGGTGAAATTGTTCAAGCATATAAACGAGTCAAATTAAGTTAGGGTCCTGCGCACCAAAGTCGGGGAGGTCCTCTAAGAAAGCCACACAACATTGGAAATTCTTGGGAGAGCTGTGGATCACATGATACGTACAAGGAGAGTTTGAAATTTGTCAGGCCAATTTTTAATTTATTTTTTACGAAATGGGATTTAGCACATTTAGAACGAAATTCAAACAAATCAAATCAACAGGTAAGAAAAGAGGTTTATTTAAAATGCGTTTTGGAGGTAGCCTAATAGCAAAAAGGCAGGTGAGATTAATGGATATTTAAGACTTGAAATTTGAAAGCCGAATTCCATCAACCTATTTAAATTAAAAGCCGTGACAAGCAAAAAATTTGCTTCAGAACAGTGGGTTTTCTGCAGCAGCAAAATACAGGATTTTAAACACATACAGTGTACACATATATGGAATGGATGTGCACAACTGTATCACATTGCCAAACCATCTACATGTATGAACAGCTGTGGCCATCAAATATTGTCTCATACTGTATAACGGCTGATATAATCTATGTTGGCAAAAATAATAATAGATGCAAGGCGTTTACTTATAATATGGTATCTAAATATTCTGTACAGTATGTGGGATGGTTGCCAGTTACCAGCGGAAGGTTGTGGGTTTCCTTCGGGCATACAATAAAATAAAACTGGCAACCCTGCCATATAAGTGAAATAATCATGAGCGTGGCGTTAAACACCAAACAATCAATCAGTGGGTCTGTGGGCTCGGAAAAATATTCAGGCCGAAAATATGTATACCCATTTAGAAGCGCGTCTTATAATGAATTTACCACCATGAAGAACAACTTGTATAGTTAAACCTGTGTATAATTAGAGCTGTTCTTTACTCGGCTATACTGGTGTTAAGTCTAACATAATGTGGCTTTAATAGGGCATTGGGCTTTTTCGTTTAAATTTTTTTTCCAGTTTTTAGGATTTTTTTAGGCGGTTTTCAGCCAGATGAAAAGTCACATGAATGGTTGAGACACAGTGCTCTCCCCTTACCCCTCTATCTAATAAATATAATATATATTAAGGGGGGAGCACTCTGTGTGCCTGACCGCCGTGTTCGCGGGAAAGTTTTCAAATCAGCTCTAGATATGGATGTAATGCAATAACTCTGGCATATAGTTCGACAAAAGGGAAATGGATATCAAGACAGAAAAGGTTGGTCGGTCATTTTAAGGTATTTATTTCATCGCTGAAATATCTTTTTGAAAGAAAAAGGTGTCGATATACTGTTAAGTCGTAAGTAGAAAGGGAGAAAATGGCGTCCATTCTACAATCCTGAGCTCCAGCTCATTAGAGGATTGTTTACTCCAATTATCAAAAAGCCTGAGTAGACTGCTCGCTTATGAAGAATATTAATATATAGGGCAATAAACATAGATATAACCTACTGAAATAGTCATTTTGGAGTCAGAAACTCGGACTACATTTTAGAGAGACAGTTTGACCAGATGATTCTTTTAAAAATGTTAAATTTTATGAAAACTAAAACACATGGGAACATAATTCAATAATAATAAATGTCTACAGGTACCTCATTACAAGTTTTTATGTTTGGATATTTATTGTTTCGATACCTGGTCGACGACAAATAATTGTCGAAAATAGTTAAATTACAGAGGAACCCCTTTGGTTGAGTGAAGTAATGAGAACAGATATCTTCTCGACTAAAACTAAAAGTTTCTAATTGTGTTAAACTGGAGGATATGTCATTTTAATTTTAATAGACCTTTTACATGTAGTTATACTGTCAACAGTCAGTCACTCAGTGTAGCCAAAAGTTACAACACTGACAGGGGCAGCGACAAAGCATGACGGTGACCCATGCCACTTGTCACTGCCACTGCCAGCATAAATTGAACTGTGAGTAGGCAGGTCGGTGACGTCATCAAATGTTGGTACAAGGTATTCCATCATAAAAGTTAAAAAGCAAATGTGAGTCTCAAAAGTTAAAAATAAAACAAAAAGTGTAGTCTGTATATTTTTTCAGGGCCCTTTCACTGGACCCTGTTTGCTCATTTTCGCTCGAACAGAAAAATAACTACCATTCATAAAAATGATTGGAAAAGGCCCATATTTAGAGACAAAAGTTGTCTCCCCTGATTTATTAAATATCATTTTTCTAAGTAAATATGATTATACATGTGAAAAGGAATTTTAATTACATCTTAGAACTATGTGAAGAATAGTTTGGTATAGGTTTTAGAAACAAACTATGGATGATTAAAATTGACCCGACCTGCTTACTGTGAGTGTGAGTGACTGACAGTGACTGACAGTGTGTGACTTTGTCTTTGGTCAGTGATGTCCAAGTAATCAACCTGGATTTCTAAATTGACAGTTACCTTGAGAATCATTGGGGACTGTATTTCCACCATTTTGGGCCTCTTGTCACGCTCCTCTCAATGCTGAAACTGGAAATAAACAAATTAAACTATTTTTTCCCGTTTTATTTCCATGGACCTCCCAAACAATGTGACTATGACAGAGCACGAGTTTGTAGGTCAAAGGTCAGATCCGTCAAATGGACAGCGCCATCTAGTGACAGATTACCGAACATGTAATGGAAGTGGAGAAATGATAGATTATGGTTTCGTCTGCTTTCTGCGATAGTTTTGAAGGTTGAGGTGCATTATTTCTTGTCCAGGTAAAGTAATGAGAGCCCGTTTTGATTGTTATAAATATGGTTAGCGCGCAAACAAAACAATCAAGTAAAACTTGTAAAACCGAGCCGTGTTTTTTAAGGGAGGTAATTAATGCTAGATAGCGAAAACTGGCTCCTTGACAATGATTGGTCGAGTTTAGGAGTTATCAGGTTGGGGAAACAATAGTCCGCAATATGTTGAGTGGATTGAAGTTATTCTGATACGCCCGCACAGGCTTCTTCAATACCACCTCAACATAGGGTGCATTTGAAAAATCTAAGAGTTGCTCTCGGAATTTAAAAAAAATAAACTCGCAATTTTTAAACTAGGCAGGTCGGGTCAATTTTAATCATCTATAGTTTCTTTCTAAAACCTATTCTCGGTTTCGGACATCCGGGTACCTGACCAGCCGGCTAGGGTACTTAGGGTCACGTGGTCTTCTCTCAGTCAGTCAAAATGGCGTTGTTCAAGGGTTTAATACCGCCGTAGCGGTGTTTGTTGCGTAACCTGATACCGCTGAACGTTGGTTCGTACCGAGTACCTCCCTCGGGACTGACTGGGAACGTTTAACCAATCAACGATAGGCTTTGGTCACGTGCAACGGTTGACCCAGATATTTTGAAGCAGAATGACATAATGTCACTATGGCTACCGCTTTGACAGGCTGGGTTGTTGACGACGCTATCGGGGGAAATGTTGTGAAATCAACCCTTTGATGACTATATACGTTCATGACAGCCCAGTTTTCAATAGAAAAGGACAGAATATAACCACACTCACAACATTATCAGGTTAAATCCTTCATTTTGTATGATAACAAGCAAAATATCACTTCTTCCGGGGGAGGTAAACCTACCAGCCGGCAGCCGATGACGCACTACAGACTCGATGTCGTTTGAAAAGTCATCTCTACTTAACATGTATATTTGCACACGGCACGCACATGCAGGAGGGGTAGAATATGGAATAAGCCACTTTCGAGTTTGGCTAAAACCCCGCGAGATCACGCGAGAAATGAGTTTAGGGGGTATAACTTTCACTGACTAGCCGTTCATTTAACATTAGCGTATATGGTGATCGGCGGTTATCGTGTGGTTTTGTCTTTGATTCTTTATTTCTAAATCATTTCTTTAATCCAGATTCTTTTTGTGAAACACACCAGAAGCTATCAGTGGCGTTTTTGCCAGTTGACTGTCAATACAAATATTTATTATAAATTTTATATCCCGTGGATACGACGTGTTATTTTTGTGTTAGAAATAATATTATGTTTTTGTCCGTCAAAAAGAAGTATCTAATGGCTTTGTATATATCTTGATATGTCTCACAAAAAGACTTTTGTAAAAAGTATAGATTGTAAGCTGGGAATCACAGATAAAACAACAGGGTTACAGCCGATCTCCATAAGCCCTAATGTTAATCGGATCGGTGAAAGTTATATTCCTAAACACGGGTCTCGCGTGATCTCGTGGGACTTCCGCCAAACCCGAAAGAGGCTTATTGTTTTCACCTCGGAGCCCTTGTTGTCAGGATCGTGATGTCTTGACGAAATCGAGAATACCAAACTATTCTTCACATAGTTGTAATTTCGAATTCCGTTTGACGTGTATAATCATATTTACTTAGAAAACTTTTGTCTCTAAATATGGACCTTTTCCAAGCATTTTTATGAATGGTAGTTATTTTTCTGTTAAAGTGAAAATGAGCAAACAGGGTCCAGTGACCTTAAAATCTGTTAGCAGCGAATTTCGCCTAAGTTTGACTTCTGTCTGTGTTCACTAAAATTTTTCTCGGGCGATCACACCGTCATCTACTGCGAACTTTCAAATCATGCTTGCCACTACAACGGGAAACGGCTGTCGAGGAAGGTCGGTGATAACGCAAATGGAATTTAAATTTAGCGAATTTCGTTGTTTGGCGATGTGTATGGTCGGAAACATCCAGATTGGGAGTTACAGAAATTGAAAATACTGATTTTCGTCCAATTGATTCCATGTTAAATTAATAAAAGTCAACTTCATATTTTCACTAAGGGACGTAACATTTCACTGAGGGAAAATTTATAACTATGACTGTTAGATTTGTAATCTAACAAGGATGTCTTCAAGTTATTACGTAAAAGGCAACTGAACGTATTATCTCTACGCTGAGAAAGTAAGCTTGTGTTTTGATTAGTTGATCTTGGAAAATCATGTTTGTTAACCAATCAGCATAAAGTTGGACCATAATTTCACTTGTTGATTATGACAAAAATAACACACTGCCTGGGAGTAAAATTATCGGGGGTGTAGTGTGAGAAAAATAGTTATGACATGTGTAATAAAATACTGAGAAATAGTTTTATTTTTCCTGTTACAGGTGTAACATATAATAATGGCTCTAGCTAAGGTTCACTTGTACAACATCATTTCCAAAAGGCTTCCTCAATTACTGACAGGTACAGGTGAGTAGTCTAACTTGCTACATGTATAATAACCAGCCTCAAATTTAATGAGGGGGTCTCCGTGGCTCAGTAGGTAGAGCGTTGGATGCTCAATCGGAACAGCCTTCCACCAATGGGTTGCGGGTTCGAATCCCACTCAGTTAAAAAAAATTGGAAAATTTTCTGACTGTGTTTTCACTCGAACGACCTATGTGGTTGCCAGTTACCACCGGAAGGTCGTTGGTTTCCTCCGGGCACAGAGCCCGGTTTCCTCCCACACTAAAACTGGCAACGCCACCATATAAGTGAAATAATCTTGAGCGCGGCGTAAAACACCAAACAATCAATCAATCTTTCCCCACGTCACCATATATTTGAAATAATGTTGAGTTGGGTGTAAAACATGATGAACATCAATCAATCACTCAAAAGATGTTTAAATGGCATTTAGAAGTTGAACTGTTTTGACAACGTTTTCAAGACAGTTCAACTTCTAAATGCCATTTAAAGTACCTTAAAAACGGTGTTAGAATCTATACTGAAACATCGTCAGACAAAATAAAGGAAGAAGTTTGTTATCCATACCAGCCCCATGATTATTAACCAGAAGATGATTAAAGTATACTTGAATTTTTGGCAATTTTTGTTAAAGTCAGCTGTCTTTAAGATAAGGAAATTACACAGATTTCTAACAAATTTTGTATACTCTTAATTTTTGCAGGGTTAAAATCAGCTGTTCAACAGGGGAGACAACTGGGTGACTCTACACACAAAGGCGAGGCCTCATCACTCAAAGGGAATCATCAAAACGGAGGATTTAGAAGGGACGAAGAATGTTTGTCAAGTGGTTTTCGGAATTTGTCTCTAACTCCTGCTGAGTTAAATCAAAGCCTTCAGTATGAACTTCCAACAACTACAATCAATACGAGTGTTCGAAAAGGATACATTTTTGAGAGAACATTTTTGTCTGTGCTTGATTGTCCTGCCATTGGAGAATTGTCCCCCTTGAATAGCCCAGGATCTAAAGCTTGGATTTCTGAACCTGACGGCAGAGTAGAAATATCCGACCCCCGTTCAGTCGTTAAAAAAGAAGCTAAAAATGTTCTAAAAATCCGTAGGCGTAAAATGAACAGGCATCATCTTAAGAAGCTACGAAAGAAAATGAAGTTTGTTTATAGACGAAAGTTTCTTCGGAAAATGAAACGAAAAGAAGCAAAACTTCAAGAAGAATTTCGCGCTATTATGAAAAGATCAGAAGATTTTGACCCCGAGCATTTTATCCAAGAAAATTTGCGGCAAGCTCGACTAGGAGGTTTTCGTGTGAATATATTTGCTTCTGGTGAAAATAAATAAAAAGCAAACATTTTTCATAGTATCGTGTGTATAGGTTGTCTCATATTTTAATTATGTTTGATTGGGAGATAAAAAAGGAAATAAACTCTTGGTTCATTTTTTCATACAAAATTTTAATTATTTTGTTTTGGCCTTATAAACAAGTGTAGAATTTTGCAATTCCAAATAATGCATGTTCTGATTGATTGACTGATTGTTTTGACCATGAGACTTTCTGAAAGCCTCTGAGAGAAGGAGAGAAAACGAAGTGGGCTGAAAAAATTTCACAATTCAGCCTTAATTAATTTTGAGTTCAGCGTAAATCATCAATTAATTAATCAGATTTTGTTGAAACTAATTGCTTATTGTTTTAAATTTGGGTCTTCCTTCAAAAAAATGGAAAAGACTTCAGGTTCGGACAAATGTTATTAAAAATAGTCGCCACACTGTTGTGAATGACGTCATTCCATGCTAAATTACCTCCCTTTGGTTTGAGTTGGCGTTGACTTTTAACATGAGAGTAAATGGAGAAAAATCAACTTTAACTGCGTGGCATCGAATTTCCTGCAGAAAAATATCCCAAACTTCAGTATGATTAAGTATATACCTTTTCCAATGTTAGTTTGATATCTTGCCAAAATCGCAATTTTTTCTTACACCCAAAAATGTGCTTTTCCTCCATTTACTTCCACGTTAAACGGTTGATAGAAGCCAAGGGTTGTAACTATCATATTACAAGGAACTCTGAGGGGACCTATTTTTCAATCATATTAGGGGAGTGACATCTCTTTGAAATTTGCATCGCCCCCTAGTCCTAGTCTTTGACTAATCCGGGTTTCTGACTCCAAAATGACTATTTTTTTTATACTGACTGGCCAAAATACGGCCGTCAGTATAAAAAATAGTAATTTTGGATTTCGAAACCCTGACTAGTCTTTGACTAGTTTCAGTCTTGGCGGTTCAGTCTTGATTGGGCTTTTCATTGGTGGATCCGCTCACGGGTCAAATGCTACTTAGTCCAAAGAAAAACTAACACTTTTTAGTCGTCTTTTCACTCCATTGCCTTGAAGGTCGGCGTTTTCTCTGAGCAAAGATCGCTGTACCCGTCTTATCAAACCTGCATAATACGATGCATCAGTAAAAATAGACTCCAAAATTACTTTTTTTGTAGTGACGGTCATACTTTGGGGTCAGGGCTCATTGCAATCAAAAAGTCGGAGTAGCCTGCACGCTTCTGATTGGTCAGTTTGCGGTCAGATTTAGACAGTTAATAACAACATAACTGCCGTCAGGAATTTTTTTTTTAGTAGTTTTGGAGTCAGAAAGCCGGACTACAGTAAAAAGTAACCTTGTACAAGCACACAGTGCATTTTCTGGTTGTAGGCAATCCACAATAGTTGAGTGAATTGAAGTTATTCTGATACGCCAGCACGGGCTTCTTCAATATGAAGCCCTAGTGGGAGAATAACTTTAATCCACTCAACATACTGCGGACTACTTGTTGGCCTATCTCGAACTAGTAGTTACCTATTCCTAAAGTAGAGATAATCTGCTGTATCCACGTCTATAGGAGATCTCGTGCGAATACGGTTGTGCCATCACTTTTTTACAACTCGACATAAATTATCAGGGCTCAGGGGGCGGTTTCTCAAGACATTTATGTCGATGTAAGTCCAATCTAAGGCATAACCGTCATGGCAACATATACTTTGAACATTACGTTACAACCTTGCGAGAATACGATAGTTTGTAGGTGGTATTTTGGGCTTCCTAAAAATTTTCTGACTAGGTTTTCACTTGAACGACCTATGTGGGGTGGTTGTCATTTACCACCGAAAGGTCGTGGGTTTCCTCCGGGCATAGAGCGCGGTTTCCTCCCACAATAAAACTGGCAACGTCGCCAAATAAGTGAAATAATCTTGAGCGCGGTGTAAAACACCAAACAATCAATCAATCTGACAATATAGGCATATATATTCAGACACTACCAAACCACACGGGCACTTGAAAAATCTTCTTGACTGTGATATTATAATATTAATATAACCATGGAGACAAGTTTCTAGTTATGTTAAAAGAGGGGTATGTCATTTGGAAGCATGTCGCTGGTCCCCCGTCTCATTGGTCCCCCGTCTCAATAGTCCCCCGTCTCATTGGTTAAAGGAAAAGGAAATGTAGGCCTAAAAACAAATATATGCCACTGGAAAAAGTTACCTTATATACGAATGTGGGAGAAAGTAACACATATTTATCCTTTACTGTAAGGGAGCAAATCAAAAGCGAAATATATACAGCCTTCTGCTTATGGGCGGCGCCATTTTGGCCAGAACGAATCTTGAGATCTTGCGATGATAGCGAACCAAGATCGCTCCGCTGTGAGAAAAGTTCCTTGCCGAACCACGTTTTGGATCGTACGTAGCACACATCATGAAAGTGAGAAACGGGGTACCAATGAGACGGGGGACCATTGAGAAACCACTGAGACGGGGGACCAATGGGACGGGGGACTATTGAGACGGGGTATCAATGAGACGGGGGATCAATGGGACGGGGGATCAATGAGACGGGGGATCTATGGGACGGGGGATCAATGAGACGGGGGACCAATGGGACGGGGGATCAATGAGACGGGGGACCAATTGGACGGGGGATCAATGGGACGGGGGATCAATGAGACGGGGGATCAATGAGACGGGGGATCAATGAGACGGGGGACTATTGAGCGGACCCCATGTCATTTAGACCTTTATATATATATACAAAGTCATAGGTTGTTGTAATAAACCAAAACCCAAAAATTTGGTCTAAAATAACCATGGCGACAAGTTACCACATGTACAAAAATGTATAGGTACTATAAAAGAATAAGTTATAGTAAGTAATAGTATAACTAGTTCAATTTACCGAACTTATGGTGATATTACATATACCAACGTTCAGTCTGTGAATTCTGAAATGCTGCTCGGAAAACTCCGACAAACTTTTGTCGGAAATTACAAGCCATGAAAATAATATTGTAACTGCTCTGTATGGACAATTCCTACCCCAGACTTCTTTAGAACTCATAAAAGATTATTCTTTCCTCTTTTATTTATTTTTATTTATTTTATTTATTTGACATGCACCGTTTGACCCAGTTCGAACGTCGCGCAAAATGGCGGCAAAGTCTCCAAGAAATGACAGTTTGTTGTTGTTTAAGACCAGGTGTACGCCCTTTGGAATAGCTACATGTAATAAAAGCGGACAAGAATAATCTTTTATGAGTTTTAAAGAAGTCTGAGGTAGGAATCGTCCATACCGAGGAGTTACAATAATATTTTCATGGCTAGCAATTTAAGCATCATTTCCACCTTGTATTTCTAATTCGTATACCGAACGTTGGTATATGTAATATCACCATAAGTTCGGTAAATTGAACTATAGTATAACGTACCCACCAAAAAATAAAAAATAATAAAGATAGCGAGAATATATAGTTTCGAGCTATCATGCGGTTGATGTATATGTCAAACGGAAAGGACTTTAATCGTTATAACTGCAGACTACTTGATTTATAGGTGATCGATGCATACATGTCATAAAGTTGACACGAAAAGTCGATAAAAATAACACAAGGAAGGACAGAAATCGAAATGTCAATAAAGCATTCTGTTCTCCACACACAGGTTTATTTCAGTTGTCGTTCTTAATATGTACGTCTTCCTGTAGCTGCATAGTGTAACCCCGAATAACGGAGAACCTTCCGACACGTCGCCATGAGTCTAACTCGCTGAACTGTACTTATTTTTCACACCGTCCGAGCATCAATGCGCATTTTCTTCATTTAATGCCTTGTCCATTACTTATACGTTCATATTTTTGTCAACGTATCATTTTTTCATAGTTTTATAACAGTCACATGGCTGACATCATGCAAAGAAGAAACTCTCCATTGGTAAAAATTATTTTGATTGTGGCCGGATTTGGGTCCGTAGTTTATTTGATTTATTTAAATCACGATGCCAATACCAAATTTAAAACTGCCGATGAAAGAGCAGAGAGATATCGACGGTCGCAAGAATCAGTCTCCGCCCAGTTGCAAGGTAAACCTTAAATTTAATTGCATTCTAATCTAGGTTAAAATGACAAACATTATGAGTACAACAACAACAACCTTTTCATCCGACTCGTTGAAAATTGATATTGTCTCATACTTGATAGAAGTTGGGAACACTCAAACATAATAACCAAAGTAAACTGATGTTGTGCCGGCTATTAACGTTGGGGGTGCAGATATAGAATTGGTCCGTCGTTTTTAACTTCTCTTCAAATTCGTCTTTTAGATGTTATTTCTTTTAACTTTTAGTAGGGATAGTAGTTTAGTTTGAAGCTTGTAATACTAAATTAGTCAAAAGTTGTAGAAGAAATGAATAAAGGGGGGGGGGGGGGTCTGACCCCCCCCCCCCCCCCTCCCCCTTTATTCATTTCTTCTACAACTTTTGACTAATTTAGTATTACAAGCGGTTTGAGACTGACGGACCAATTCTATACTAGTCTGTCCACGTTGGGAAGTGTATCGTGTTGAAAAATGTAACTCTTACATCTCTGAATTCACAGTCGTTTCAACTTCAAGGAAATGAGAAAAATAAATGTCGTCAGAGATTTGGGTAAACGTCGGAAAAACGAAGAGGGTAGGCCTATCACTTCGTATCAGTATCACACAAATGGGATTTTTGAATGTTTTTTGCATGAACCTCGAACTTAAGCATCTATTACGATGCAGAAAAAGTCTCGACTAGTTGCATTGATTATTTAAGGAGGAAAACGGGTTGATTATCTATTAGTATTTAAGTTATATATTTCAACCTTCCCACTACTCGTAACATTCTACCACTGCTGGTCAGTACATCAATATGTTCTTTGGCCTCAGAGAAAAGTTATTTCCATCTAGCTCATTATAAACTGAAACGCCTCCCCATAAAATCACAGCAGTTCAACTTCTATAGAGACACAAGTGTGTGACTAGAGCTAGATGCATAATACAGGTTCTATCTTTCATGATTGCAGATACAATAGAATCACTTCAAACTGCCAAACTTGTAGTTCAATTTTAGTGAACTTATGGTGATATTACATACCAAAGTTGGTATATGTAATATCACCATAGGTTTGGTAAATTGAACTACCAAACTTGTTACACCTTAATTTGAGCTATAAACCACTATTTCATTTTAAGCAAAGAATAGGACAGCAGTTTGGAAAGGGAACCGCGTAATTACCCTGAAGTTTTATTGACAGACAAGTTCTATATTCACACCCACCTTTGAGTTGTTCGTGTTATCAATCTTTTTTGGGCTCATTTAAATTTTTTCTGTCTCTGGTCATTACAATTAAATTTTTAATTTGACTGGTTAGGCTTCTATTATCTACACGTTTTAGTAAAACTTAATCTGTGTCATATTAATGTACAGTATTTCTTCTAAAGATTCAGCTTTTTTCCTAATAAGGATTTGACCGTTAGAAAAGAAATATGCTAATTTTGACCAGACAAATTTGCCCATTAGAGGGAATTAAAGGCAATACGACCCGCCGAGGAGTGTGTGAAAATGGTTATCCTTAAACACAACTCCATGTCTCCATGTTTTTGTCTGACTCAATGGAAAATTTCGCCCATTAGAATGCCCGAATCGTTAGAAGAAATACGGGTAGCGTAGTCTATTCGTGAGTTGTGAAAATTGAATAATGTAAGTACTGCAATTTATTTTAAATTACTGTACCTTCAGGCCATATAATTGTGGTGGCTGTCAGAAACATTGAATCGGTTCCCTATACTAAAATGCTGGGAACCAACTGGTACAGATGCTACATGTAGTTTCGTTATATACATGTATCTATAAACTGGCTGATGGGTAAGACATAATTGTGGCCATAATTTTAGAACAACACTTGAACAGGCTTCTGGAATGAATCGTTATGGTGAAATTATATGGCCTGACTTTCCCAACTACATGTACCCAATAATAACTGAAATACTGTTGAGCAGGACATAAAACCCAAATCACTCACTCCCCAATAATGTAGTGAGACTCTTTGTGCCAGCAAATGGTAGGCTTTCCTCTGGGCAATTTCATTGAACTTGGCAAAGTGGCCTGCCATATAATTGAAATACCCTTGAGTTTAAACACCAATCAATCAACCACAAGGGATAGATTATCAATAGCAGTGTGGCCAGAGTTCAAATTCCACTCAAGCCAAAGAAAATAGGCTCAATAGGAGTTTGAGCGGCGACTGGTTGGCCCGGTGTCAGTATACTGTGACTGGGTGAGGGGGTTTGTTGGTTGTCTTCGACAAGTGGTCTTGGTGAGGCAGCACCTAAAAGAGCGGTGCAAATTCTCCCTGCAACAAGGAGACAACGTCTTCATATAACTGAAATACTGTTGAGCAGGAGGTAAAACCCAAATCAATCACTCACTCCTCCCACACTAAACCTGGCACGTCATCATATAAGTGAGAAAATCTTGACTGTGGCATAAAACATCAACCAATCAATAGCAGTCATTGTAAATTATTGTATATTTTGAACATATATAGTTAGTTCCTATAAATCATACATATTGTACTATGAACACCTGGTATCATTATCACAACATATCTTCATAAATTTGTTCTCTCCTGTTCTAATCATCTAAATGTTAGAGGAGATCATGTAAATATATGTAAGTCAATCAATACCTTGTAACATGTAAGCTATGATTTCTTTAGGTAGAATTTTGTATAATTTATCATGATGTATTGATTGGGATTGTATTAGCATAAGATAACATCTGTGTTTGGTTATCAAGGTGTACATGTATTTGCTGGCGTTACTGTCAGAAATTGTAGTGTAGAATCACCTGTTTTTCTTCATAGACCCTTTCAGCTGAAGGATTGACGTTTGCGCAGAAGCCTCATTGTAGGGCAAAATGACGCTAAATTGAGTTTTTGGATCAATCTGACGTCAGAATCGCGTTCATTTTATCTATATGACGTATTGCAAAAAAGTGTCACAGCAACCGCAACAGAGAGATGACTTCAATACCATACAATTTGAAGAACGTCATAATTCTAAGCCGAAAGGGCCTATTAGAAATTTGTTGGTTGAGGGGCGGGGAGGAGGGGGGCTGTTACATATATATCCATTTTTTGGTTATCAACAAAGTTTCATATCAAACAATCATCAATGCCCAATTTATTTGTTATTTTCAATTTGTTGGCATATATATATAACATTAAAACACACAGGCACAGGGAAAATTTTCATTGTCTAAAATGACCATGGAGACAAGTTGTGGTAGAAAGGGGATATATGCATTTAGCCTTCTTTGAGTTCAAATGGGCATGAGCTCGTCTGAAACTTGACGCCTGCATGTAACTCATTTCAGTTTGTTTATTCAGACATAATAGTATATATATGTTACCTTTCAGGGTTTAGCATTCATTTATTTTACAAAACTTAGGCTAGCAGAAGCACACCTTGACCCAGATCCTACATTTCTACCATTCAGGTGTTACTGCAGTATGGCACGATAGGTGCAGATTGATAGGTGTTTTACGTCGCACTCAAGATTGATTCACTCATATGGCAGAGTTATCAGGTTTAGTGGGGGAGGGAACCACCAACCTTCATCTAGTACCTCACAACTCTTCCCACTTCAGTGATCTAATGAAAAATCCACTTAAAATTTTTGTAATTTTATTTGGTTTGAGTGGAATTCGAATGCTCTAAGCCTACATGTAGCGTACGTTTAGTTGTGTTTAATTTCACAATCTTCAAGCAAGTTTTCTTGGAGTAGGCAAATTAATTCACATTTTAAGTACAGTTTAATACTTAAACAGGCTTCAGTTTTGTTTTTTCAATTCTTCAATTTTGTTAAATTTTGGGCCTGCTTTGATGAAATACCTTGGATAAAACAATGAAAAGGCTTCAGATTTGTGAAAATTAAAGTAGCATGAGCTTCCAAAATGTTGACATTTTTACGTAAAAACAGAATGTTGAATTTATCGGCTATTTTTCTCAAGACGTATAATTCAAAAGCTTTTTAAAACTTCTAGTCTAGAAAATGCTCGATAAAGTATTGTTTTGAACTAACTTTGGCTTAGAATGAATGAATGGTCGTCCCGGTTATTTAAATTTTGTTTACTTTTCGAACACTATTTCGGTTCGTATAGGCCACATACTGTATGGATTTTCCTCATTCCAACGCCAATCATTTAGTTTTTCCGATGGCCTTCAAAGCCTCTTAATGTCGTGCCGATCAGAAATTATGAAAAACGTGTGAATTTTGGCAGCTCATGCCACTTTAAACAGGTTTCAAATTTGTCAAAATTAGTGGCTCTTTTGTTAAATTTGGGCCTGCTTTGATGAAATACCATGGAAGGGGGTAATTTTTTTTAAAGGGGGCAAGGCAATATTGTTAATTTAGTGCACTGTATCAGTGTGGGTGTAAGAGTCAATCTATTGTCTTTATTTCCCAAGTCGCTTCAGTGGCTCAGTCGGTTAGAGTGACCGTTCCCACTTCCTATATCTGACAGAGGCCTTCCATCGACGAGGCGCTCACACAAAATAAAAAATAAAAATTAAAGAAATTCTGAGTGGATTTTCTATCTGGATCGCTACAGTACACTGTACGGGAATCAGTTGCCAGACATTCACTGAAGGTCGGGGTCTTCCTCTGGGCAAAGAACTTGCAAAGTGAAATAATCTTGAGTGCGACGTAAAACACCAATCAAACGTCTTCCCTAATAAACCGACATTTTAATCAAATAATCTTGATTGCGGAACACCATGTTTAATTGTTTTTAACAGAAGTCTATTAATAGACTTCTGATTTTACTTGTTATTGTGATATCCTAGTTTTTATTTAATTCCAGCTCACTTCCAGTTAAATGCTGTACACTGTCTGTAACGTCATTACTCATTACATGTATCATGGCCTTATTCATAATTTACATGTACTATATGTGTCTTATATGTTCTAATTAATTAATTATCACTCATTATCATCATTTAACAATCTGATTCTTTGGCTGGCTCTATTCTTATGGGTTCACAGAATTTTCCAAAAATTCATTAAAATTTATTTAAATTTCATTTTTAAGAACGAGATTTTAGTTTTGAGTAATTTGATGTCAAATTTAAATATTTAAATCTCCAAAAAAAAAAAAAAAAAATTGAGTACCAAACACAAGCAGAATCCTGCTAAACTGCATCATTGAGTTCAGTTTTAAATATTAATGCATACCCGGTACTTCAAGCATTTGACATAAAACTGAAATGCCTACTGCTCGTGTAAATTGTTATTTGCATAATTTTATCGCGATGTCAAATATCAATTAATAAGAAATTTAGTGCAAAAATGTGTGTGTCAGCTTAGCTCTTTCTCCTTACATGTATATCCCGATGAATTTTCTGTGAACCCCTTTACTCTGACTCCGAATGGGCTATGGGTGCTTGGGTTAAGTTTGGCTTTTTTCCCGCTACTCAAACGCTTCCTATTTTCCAGTCATGTTCGATCACAAGTCACGACTAGAAAAGTCATTACTGCAAGAAAAGGTAGACCATAAAAATACTGTTGATGGTAAGTTGGGGCTTTAGCTTGTTTCGTTTCATTGCTGTCGTTTTGTTTTCGATGTCTTAGAGATGTATGATTGTCAGTGTTCGTAGAATTACTTATTTTTTGTTGTCTGTCTCGTTCCACAAAGGTAGCCTGTTCTCCTGACTGTTAGACTGCATGTTAAGGCTGCTCTTACTGTATGTATACTATACATGTATATCGAGGGTGGACTCTATTAAAGTCAGAATTTGGCATGCGTGAGGGCATGCATGGTAGTTAGTTGAGTATTACAGTACAATGTTAATATAAGGGCCGTATACAATTACTATGTAGGCTTCTAGGCCATTTCGCATACACAACTAACCATGACTATAGCCAAAATTTAACTGCAACGAGGAGTATCATGCAGGAAGACAATCAGACAATTATGCAAAGACTGTGGGGGCACACACTTGGGGGAAAATACTAGCTTTACCGGGATCTATGTATCATGCCACATAATTGTTTGAAATTCTTTACAATCACATCTTTTGCCCATTTAGGCGTTTTGGAAATAAATACCGCCCATGTAGTAGACTACTATTTAAGTTTTGACCCACACTCACTGGTCAGAATGCTGCCCCACCCAAATTTTCACAGTCAATTTGGCATATTACAGTTGTACATACAAATGTATATCATAATATGCCACCCGGTCACCAATCACAAGGATGTAACAACTTGTAACATGATTGCTCAATGAGGTGATTGCAATCGTCATGATACTTGTATTTTAAGTTCATGTATTTATGATCACTAAAACACACAGGGGAAATCTTCTTGTCTAAAATAACCATGGAGATGGTCAGTATTTAATACTGACTGCTTTTCTGCCTTATGGTTGCCTGAATGAATAAGACAGTCTGTATACAGTACATTAGGGGCAATACATGTACTTTGGGATGTAAGTTTTAATGCGGATCCAGGTTTCTAGTGCCAATCAAGGATTTCTGCCATTTTTTTTCAAGAAAATGAATGCTACATGTACATGTACGTAATCCCAAAAATAATGGAAATTCTAAAAGATGTCTCCTTGAACTTGTTCCATGGATCTAATAAAAAGATGCTCAATGAGTCAATACCTGCAAAATAATAGCATATACAGTGTACCTGGCAAAACTCACTTAGAATTTCTACGTAACATTTTGTCTATTTGAACTGAGTGAGATTTGAATGTGTGACCCTCAGATGAATTTCGAAAGGCTTGTGATGCGTCAGGGATTTGCTCTCGGATCTGCTTATATAATCCGGATCAACTTTCATGATTTGGATCCACATTTATGATCTAGATCCACTTTACCTTATCTGCGTCCTCTTTCGTAATCTGAATCCAGAATTATGATTTGGATCCACTTTTGTAGTATGAAACGACTTCAATATATATAAATAAATGATCTGGGTCCACAGCACTTTTATGATCTGTATCCACTTCAACAATCTGGGTCCAATTTTATAGTATGGATCCTCTTAAATATATATATAGGGGCCTATAACCTTCTGTGCCCACTTTCATAATCTCTATCCACTTCTATCATTCATTTTTCTGATTTTGAACTGCTTTATGAAGGTTCAATAATCTTACAATCCCTTGTACATGTAGTATGCATGTTGTTGTTATTTAATAAAGTAGCAAATCTTAATTTGGTGTAGTCACACATGAAGCATGTGCATGTAAGCTGCTTGATGTCTGAGAAACCCTGCTTCTTCATATTGTTGCTTCTCCATTTTGCTAACTTTTCATATTCCTTTTCTTTATCACTTATCATATGTTTGACATCTTCATGTGTTCTCCATCTTTATTTTTCAATCTAGTCATTCATTTATTCTTTTTCATTTTTGATTGCATTGTATTCATTTGTGTTTTATTCATTGTGTTTGTGAACAACTTTATTTATGTACTCAGTATCTTTCTGTTCATTCATATTTCGTTTGCATTATTTTGTATTGAATTCCGTTTTCATATTGTTTGTGTCTATGTCATTTTTGTCATTTCATACAAACTCATTGAACCATTAAACTAAGTTTTATTTCCTTATTGGCAGGTAATATCTTCTATTGATATGGCTTAAATATTTAAACCCTGTTCCAGTGATATGTTAATATTAAAAAAGAAAAAACTGTTTTACTACTTGTATATTGGACTTCTTTATTTATGAACACTTTATTTACCGACACAGGTAAAATCTTCTAGGCTAAAATAACCATGGAGATCAGTTTCTAATTGTGTTAAAAACGGGGTATGCTACGGTACCTGACCATGTTATTTGCTTTTTAATAATCAGATATGAAGCCTATACATTTGTGTACATATAAACAGGCAAAGGCGCAGGATTGAAACCCACTGAAACACTTCACTGATGAAGACATCAGCATAGGTGTCGAAAGCGCATGCTGTTCACAAACAACTGATTTTGTGGTGATGCCTTAATTATTTCTCATTGGTATGGAACCCACGCTTAAAGAGAGTTTCAAATATTTCTATATAGACAAGTTTCTATAATTTTACATACATGTACACTGTCTATGTATGCTAATTTATGTTCTAAAGCATACTGTAGTCACTGAATAAAACAATGTATGTCGAGTACAATTTGCACATATACAGTTGGACAAGTTTCAGGCCTTTTTGCAAGGACTTTTCCATGGGAATTTAATAATCCAATCCCAGTGAAATTCTCATAAACCATAAAGATAATCTAACAGGATTCTAAGCAATCACCCACTAAAGTGTCCGACCATCATTCTGTTTAGCACACCCGAATGTCCAACGGTGGTCATCTAGCTACATGTAAACACCTTATCGGCCACATTTATCAACAGTAGGGCAACTGTCTGCGAGACCTCTGACTTGTTTGAAATTCAGCAGATAGTCGTCGAAGAATTGCCGACAAATCATCAAGTGTTTGTCAAACTTCTATATGCAACACATGTTGTTGCTTACATGTAGTTTACATGATAATATTCATACTATATAGTTTTAAGTCGAGGAAAATTGTATAATACTGAAAACAAAATTATGTAGTAGAGCTGCAATCATCATCAGGGAAATTACTGAATTAGTAAATAATCAAGAAATCGCTCTGGGTGTTTCACATAGCTTCTCTTCTACATGCTCACACAAATATTAAATCAAGCTCATAAGAACTTCTATATTGAAATTTTCATACAGTATTACGCTGACTTCATCGTGTATGTAAATTTTAATATACCTGTTATACATGTGTAATTGACTTGATTTAAGCTCTGGGTGTATAAGAGAATCTAAGGAACAAGCCGTTCCCATCATGGCCGGGTAGCTCAGTCTGTAGAGGGGTGGGGGTCACAAGCTCCACTCTCACTCCTGCCTACTTCACTAAAGTAACGATCTCGCTCCGTTATTCAATAATTTCTGACATTTATTAATCGTCGGCCTGGTACTGATTAATAAATATCCAAACATAAATAACCTGTAGGCATTTAATATTATTGAATTAACTCTTGCCCAGAATGTTTTCCGGGTCAATCAGTGTCCGTTTAATATTTACTTATTATAGAAATTACATACATGTACTGTTATATAATGATGTAACTTACATATGTGTAACTTTCTGTGTATGCGAAATTGATATGTGTTACAGATTTGTTGAAAAGTGTTAGAAAACTAGCATTTGTTTGTTGTTGTCCTTTGTGATAAAATTGTTAGGGAATCTGTTTACTTTTGAACAAGTCTTCAGCTCCAATGCTCAGGGTCCCACACAGACCTTCCATCGATGTGGCGCGGGTTTGAATCAATGGATAATTTTCTGGGTGTATTTTTCACTTGGTCTCTGTATGTGGAAGAGTTGCCTGGTACTCGCCGAAGGTCGCTAAACCTGGCTACGGCGCAATCGATAAATCAATCCGTGCTCAGGAAAAAAAAATTCTCTATAAAGTAAAATCATTAGTGTACATGATGGAGTTAGGGATACATGTATAATTGTAACATCAATTGTCATTAGTCCTGTATCTTATTATTTATCTACATTATTTCCATTTCATGATATGCTTGAGCGCTGCGTAAAACATCAATCAATCAATCAATCATTTCCTTATATAAACAGGCTTTTCATGCAGTGACTCGATCTTTTTTTTTTTTGCTCAAAGGGTATTTTTGTTGCATAACAATCATCTTCCACCCACCCCCACCCCTTTCCCTGAACAACTGAATATTTTCCACCCAATCGATACGGTTTTCTTTAATCAACCAGCTCTCACTCGCCCAGAGGGCTAACGATTGTTCGTATAATTTCACAAATGAATTAAAATAAAGATGTTCAATATATTTATGATCACTAAAACACACGGACACAGGGAAAGTCTTCTTGTCTAAAATATGATGTACCAGTGTGACTCTTTTTAAGAAATATAATATTTTGTTTGCAGACTTGAGTGCAGCCAAGGTAGCTCTAGAGAAAAAACTTCACGATGATAAGGTACGTTCACTTATTGTTTTTATACACCCCTTGACTAAAGGTTATGAGCCCTACATGTGTTTTCCAAAAGAAACAGTCAATCAGTACCAAATTTGACAGGCCTTGAATTACCGATTATTAGGGGCACACATTTTCGAGGTCAGTTGGGTTTTGTTTGTATAAAAAGCCTGGAAAAGCAAATTATATGGCTCAGGGTGGGCAACGATGGCAATTGGCCTCCGTGGCCTTCTTTTAGTTCAAGGCCTGGGGGCCTAGGGGATACAACCTCATCTCATGGCCCTTGTTTGATAATGGACATTTCCAAAGTAAAGATTGTCTGCACCATTTTTTTGCTGTTGAAATGAGGTTAAAATGGATTTTGCTGCGACAATCACTACATAGGATATCTTCAACATGATACAAAGTATCACACATGATTTTTTCCCTAATTTTTAACGTCTTGTGTTCTGTTAACAGGAAGAAATGAATCGAAGACTTTCTGCTAAATCAAAAGAGGCTAGCTTGTTACAGGTAAGGGTTCAACTGACCTCTCTACCAAGGGAAGGTTGTGGGTTTCCTCCGGGCATAGACCCGGTTTCCTCCCACAATAAAACTGACAACTCCACCATAAAAGTGAAATAATCTTGAGCGCGGCATAAAACACCAATCAATCAACTGACCCCTCTGTCATCTCCAACTGGGCAGGTCAAACGCTCGGATACGTTCTGCGTTACATTACAAACTGTTTTGCTCACCTTTTCGAATATTTCACCTGCCCCTGTAACTCGGACAGAGAGGTCAATTCAATCCCCCCCGCCCCCTTCCCCTCCGAGCTCATCTTCTCGAGCCAAGTTGGGACTGTAAGAGTTGTCTTTCCTTTCCTTACAGAGTCTTGGCCAATCAGCACCCGTTAAACAAAAGGTCAAGATGTATACAGCCGCCATTACTGTAATACATTGACATTGTAATATCGTGACATACGAATACCCCCACTCGTGACCCTCTGTACACTTGACTTCTGTACTAAAATTATAATAGTCTACTGCCCAACTTCGTTGCTGTTGGCAGTACATCACAATCACTGTATTTCTCAGCTGGTGGAAGAGTGTACATGTAAGTGCCCAAGTTTTGATTAGCTGCGAGAAGTTTTGCTCGCATCCAATCAAAAGGCGGTGTTCGATTTACGGGTTTGAGTGGAGTAGTCCGCCACAGTAAAACACGGAATGGGGACATGCAGATGTTTTAGCTTGGCTTGAGAAGATGCTCCGAGCTCTATAATGTAATGTTTGACCCAGGCCTTATGTTATTAGGTGACCAATGCTGGAACATAACTTTGGTTGCCTTCGCCAATATATATGGTTGCCCAGATTTATCATAAATGTTTTGTTTGCACCAAAAAATGTTTTGTTTGCAGGAATATCAGACAATTTAAATCAAATGCTTAACTTGCTCTAAAACTAACTTGCCAAGCAGGGCAAGCACTTTGCAGGTCTTGCTTGCCAGCATGCCAAATCACTTGCAAAATGCATGAGGGCAAGTGGGAAATTCCAACACTGGAGAAGTTCTGAAAACAACCATATTCCCTGACTTTTATTAATTAGCTACCTGTTAAAGAGAACCATTGCGTAAAATGTTTTGTTTGCACCAAGTGGAGGCCCAGTTAGTTCATTTATTAAACGAATATCAGACCATTTGAACCAGGCAATGCCGTCATATAAGTGAACTAATCGGGAATGTGGCATAAAACATCAATCAACAACTGACTACATGGATGAACCCTACTGTAGTGAGTTGTGAAAGCTTTCTAATATTCATCTACCTGATAATCTGTTATGAGCCAACATTATTGAGTGTAATTCTACATCATGTAATCCTGACAAAAAAAAAACACGCAGAACTTATGACCATGTCCCAAAAAAAACGACCGTCCAGGCTGTAAGCATTATACGACCTACTCTGGGGCCTCTGTTAAAAACCCCGACCTGGCTGAAACTATGTGTAAGCTAAAGAATTCAACAATCCTTATAAACTCGTTAATCAACCGTCTACCAGCGGAAAGTACAGGTTGCCAATGATCATCATTCCCATCTATATTTAAATACTTACTTAACTCATTCGTTCCTGCGAGCATTTACATGTGCGAGTGAACAGCTTGATTTGCATTGTAACGGTGCAACTCTTTATCAAATTACAGCTATCTACATTGTAATGGAGCAACTTTATGTATCAATTTACAGCTACAGCTATCTACATTGTAATGGAGCAACTCTATGTATCAATTTACAGCTACAGTATCTACATTGTAATGGAGCAACTCTATGTATCAATTTACAGCTACAGTATCTACATTGTAACGGTGCAACCCAACGTACATGTATCAATTTACAGCTATCTACATTGTAATGGTGCAACCCAATGTACATGTATCAAATTACAACGATCTTAATTGTAACGGTGCAACTCTATGTATCAATTTACAGCTATCTACATTGTAACGGTGCAACTCTGTATCAATTTACAGCTATCTACATTGTAACGGTGCAACTCTATGTATCAATTTACAGCTATCTACATTGTAACGGTGCAACTCTATGTATCAATTTACAGCTATCTACATTGTAACGGTGCAACCCAACGTACATGTATCAATTTACAGCTAATATTGCAACTCTATTTATTGATTTGAGGAGAAATTTGTTACATAATATGTAGCCATTTCTTGAAGTTACAGCTCTTAAAGATAATAAAATTGTTATCACGGATGTGGAAGGGGATACGATATTATCAATTTCCACACTGCGCATTTATAATAATACAGAGATAGCTGTGAGAAGTAACCTGGTATGACCACCAGCTATGGCGTTGCCAAACAAGGTCAGCTTTAAGGTTGTGCGTCTCCAATACCAACTTCTCGTACATGTATCTGGTATGTGTGAAAACAAAGTTTTACTTTATCAAGTGTCGAGAAGCACCTTTACCAGCATAATTGTTCATCTAATTGACCAATCAGATAACAGAGAAACATGTCTGAGAGGTGATAACTACATTTATCCCAATTCAGAGAAAATTCTAGGCCTCCGATTGGTCAGTTGGCCTTGGATAACCTGCCGCATTTGCTCCCTCGGCGTGGTACATTTTTTCTGTGTACCTACAGAGTCAAGCAATCACGCACAGTTGACAGCAACCATCCAAACGACCAGCGCGTGAGTCCTTCACTCCGTAGGTACACGGAAACTGAGATATGCCAGCTGATGTTATACAAACAAAAATACGGAAACAAACATGGCGTCGGCCGAACGAATGTAATTCCAGAAAACACAGGCTATGCAACTAATTTAACCTTAAATGTTTGGGCAGTTTATAAATGAATGACAAAATCTCCATGCATTGTGTCTACTGTTGGGTGAAAAACATCACTGCTGAAGCAGACTTTTCAAGGGAGGCAAATCTTGCCAAACAAGTGTTACCGCGCGAGGATCGGCTTATATGCAGTCGACGTCTTTATGTACACTGTAGTACATATTTCGCATATAAATGTTAGAATTTTCGTGTTATGCTCTTCATTGTGATAAATTCGTTATACCAGTGTGCTACGTGGGTATACGGCCTGATATATCGCCTTAAAGATCAACATTTAAGTTTTTGAAAATATTGATCTTCTCAACGAAATATCAGGCCGTATACCCACGCAGCACACTGGTATATTAACTTATAGTATGAGTATGCTTCAATGTTTACCTGTCAATGAAACATGTGACTTATTAGATGGACATTTACTATATTTTATAGGCGCAGTTTGAAGAAATGAGATCAGATTTTGATACACTGAAAAGTCAGAAAGACAAATTACAACAAGACCATGAGAATTTAAAAGTGGCGGACAACCGGGAATATGACCTCATGAAGACCGAAAAAGATTTAGCTATATCTTCTTTACATGGTAACTATTAATTTTTTTACTTACTTTGTTTGAATCCATCAAGTCGCTAAGTTTGCTTCAGATTGTTCGGTGTTTTACGCCGCACTCAAGATTATTTCACTTATATGGTGCCGTTGCCAGGTTTAGTGGGGGAGGAAACCAGGATCATTGTCCGGAGGAAACTCTCGACCTTTGGCGAGTACATGGCAACTTTTCCACATACAGCCACCGAGTACTTGCTTCAGAACGGAGAGTAAATGCTATTTTTTATTCCCTACTTTCATATTTGAATATCTCAATTTTAGTTCCAACTATGAGAAGGGAGACTAAATAGTATTTTGTATTCTCTACATGTTCTTTGTTTGAATCGCTCTGGTTTAGATGTTAATTGCTTTGGGAAGGAGAGTATACATTATTTTTTTATTCCTTACTTTTCTGGAAACTCTCAAGTTTAGTTGCTACATGTACTTGCTTTTAAAATGAGAGTATACATGTACATCATTCTCTTAAGCTCAGCTACTTTTTGCTTGGGAAAGTGGGGTAAATAGCATTTTTATATTCCCGGTAACTCATTTAGTTCATCTACAACATACGCAAACATCAGACAGCTGCCACCAAAATGTAGGCTTTAGAAACAAACTAAAGCCCCGTTCAGGTCGAGTTAAGATCCGATCGTCATAAGCTTCAGTCTGTAGTGAATCTGCGATCAATCAGTATGAGAACGTTTTTCGACATGATCGTAAGGATAGAAACGTTCTATTTTCTCTCGATCAATCTTAATATCACAGCCAATCAGCGACCTATACTTCATCATGTGATCATTTTTTTCTCGCCGTTTCGAAGACTTTGTATTGTTACGTCATTCCTAGTGTCGTGCCAGTCTGCAGAATATAGTGACGAAATTCCCTTCCGATCAACTGATCGTGTCGACCTGAGCGGGCTTAAAGACTGATCAGTCGGGACTCGTTTGGCTGAACGATAAACCAGTCTCAGTCGACATGAACGCTCTTAAGATTCAATCACAGACAATCGGATCGGATCTTAACTCAACCTGAGCCGGGCTTTAGAAGACCGATGAACTGTAAAACAAAAAGAGAGTAAGAAGATGACTAAACAACTGAAAAGTACATGAGGTGGACAGAACCGTTTGGGTCAGTTCTGAGAAACGTTCAAGGGGCGATAAAAAAATGCTATACATGTACTTGTTTGTTGAAGAGAGAGAGAGAGAGAGCGGCTGTGGTGGTGAGGGGGGACCTTTGTCACGGCTGTGGTGGTGAGGGGGGACCTTTGTCACGGCTGTGGTGGTGAGGGGGGACCTTTGTCACGGATGTGGTGGTGAGGGGGGACCTTTGTCACAGCTGTGGTGGTGAGGGGGGACCTTTGTCACGCCTGTGGTGGTGAGGGGGGAACTTTGTCACGGCTGTGGTGGTGAGGGGGGACCTTTGTCACGGCTGTGGTTAAATCATAGGTCCTCAGTAAAACCTTACATTGCTGCCACTTGTTGTGTCTCAAAAAAAACCCAGCAATCAATGGATCGATCTGTATTAATGTTACGCCATACTTCTGCAGCCGAGTCTACCACGGGGTGAACCTTTAAAAACCAATTTATCAACAAATAAGCCCATCAAAATGTTGCTAGAAGGGAGTAAGCTAATTATAGGTACATTTTGCTTATTTTTCTATTGTTGATTTTATTCTTTTAGACCAAGTAGAAGATCTAAAACGTCAAATTGAAAGATTGAAAACTGATATCCAACAAAAGCAGGTGGATAACCAAAATCTTGTGGTATGTAGAAACAGAATTTTTACAAATATTATTTTTCTCTTTTTTATGTTGTATTAAATGCTTTGTTCAAAATTACCCATAGGTGGCGCCACTGGTTTAAGTCACATGATGTCTGTTATCCAACAGCTTTAAAGTGGCATGAGCTGCCGAAATTCCCACTTTTTTCATAATTGCTGATGGTCACGACAGTAAGAGGCTTTGAAGGCCATCGAAAAACTAAATGATTGGCTTTGGAATGAGGAAAATCCATACAGTATGTGCCCTGTAAGAACCAAAAACGTGTTCGAAAAGTAGCAAAATTTAAATAACCGGGACGACCATTCATTCATTCTAAGCCAAAGTTAGTTCAAAACAATACTTTATCGTACATTTTCGAGACTAGAAGCACTAAAAAGCTTCTGAATTATACGTCTTGAGAAAAATAGCCGATAATTTCAACATTCTGTTTTAACGTCAAAATATCAACATTTTGGCAGCTCATGCCCCTTTAAAGAATGATGCCCCATGAATCTATCCTGCTTGCTTCAAAGTGCAAGTGTAGCGTTAAATCAACTTTTGGATTATCCATATTAATTCGCTTTTTTGTTTAATCAAAAATGTTGAAACATTTGTGGCTCCAGCAAAATTTGAGAAATGCTAATCGTATTCTGTCAGTTTTGTGTAACGTCATGTCCAGGCAGTCTAAACGCCATTTGTCATAATAGCGTGCTTTGATCTAGTGGTGTAATCACGAATGCCGCTAGTCCAGATGTTACGTCATTGCATCCCCCTATTGACGTACTGTGGAAAAAGCCTTTTGGTGATTTTCGCTATGGTGTTGAAACCACTCAATTAAATTGCCTATAATAATTATATATGAACAAGTTTCTAGTTTTCCACCAAAATTTATTTTGGGACAACAGAGATGTATTTGTGTTGTTTTTGGCTATACTATCACTTCCGCTCTTTTTGCACTTAAACAAGCAGATATATGCATTATTCACACGATGTACAGTGTGATTTGTTAGCATGGCTGAAAGTTGATAAAAAGCTATTGTTGGAATGATTAAACTGGTTTGAATGGTTATATGTATTATATAACGGCAGAGGTACTATGCATACATGTACAGCTCAGTGTTTGCCGGTTTACCCATTTGGTGTGGTGGTTGTTGTCATTTTGACCATATATAAACTTGGTTTTAGTGATCATAAATATAAAATTGGTTTGATATTTACGTCACCAGTACATGGTATTTGCATGTATTTCCTGATTTTGGAAATCTCCACTTATCATGATGCCTCCAAAACTAATACTTTCATTCTGTACAAATTTATTCACAATTTGTTGTTGTTGTAACGTGTTCATCTTTGACCGTTTTATGATATATCAGTAGACTCATTGAATGTCAAGGGCGCCCCATCAGCAGAATGATAAACTCTTACCTCAGGTTCGATTCCCACATAGTCTAGTATTTTTTATACGCCCGGCTTGAAAAGCGGGCTGTATTATGGTATCATCTCCGTCCGTCCGGCAGTCCGGCTGTCCGGCGTCCGCTTTCCCTTCCGCTCCATAACTTTTAAAGTTTTGATTCCATCTGCACAATTTTTTCTGAGTATATACCTTATGGGTAGAAGGTGTGTCGCGAACTATTTTTAACATCACTGGTTACATAATATGGGAGTTATATTGGATTATGTAATATTCCCTTCCGCTCCATAACTTTCAAAGTTTTGATTCCATCTGGACAATTTTTTCTGAGGATATACCTTATGGGAAGAAGGTGTGTCGCAAACTATTTTTAACATCACTGGTTACATAATATGGGAGTTATATTGGATTATGTAATATTCCCTTCTGCTCCATAACTTCTAAAGTTTTGATCCCATCTGCACAATTTTTACTGAGTATATACCTTATGGATAGAAGGTTTGTCGCGAACTATTTTTAACATCACTGGTTACATAATATGGGAGTTATATTGGATTATGTAATATTCCCTTCTGCTCCATAACTTTCAAAGTTTTGATTCCATCTGGACAATTTTTTCTGAGGATATACCTTATGGGTAGAAGGTGTGTCGCGAACTATTTTTAACATCACTGGTTACATAATATGGGAGTTTTATTGGATTATGTAATATTCCCTTCTGCTCCATAACTTCTAAAGTTTTGATTCCATCTGCACAATTTTTTCTGAGTATATACCTTATGGGTAGAAAGTGTATCGCGAACTATTTTTAACATCACTGGTTACATAATATGGGAGTTATATTGGATTATGTAATATTCCCTTCTGCTCCATAACTTTCAAAGTTTTGATTCCATCTGGACAATTTTTTCTGAGGATATAGCTTATGGGTAGAAGGTGTGTCCTTGGATAATTTAGTGATAGCTACATGTATGGTGGCCAAAACCTAAAAAGTTTAGAATTATAATTATTTCTCTGTTTTAAAGGCTCTTCAATTCAGTTTTATTACCCATATGGTAAAGCAAATATAGCTGCTTTGACAATATTCATAAACCTGGTTGTAAGTGTAAACAGATAAGACTTGTATATTTACACACCATTGACCATCTCAGAGATTAGGCTCTGTTCAAATATACCTATATAAAATGTAGCAAACATCCTGACCAGTGATGTCTTGAGCAAGTGATTGAACCCACTGACCAGTCAGAATTAGCTGGACTCCAAGCTGAAGACCTGGACATTTAACACCAGATGAGATTTAATATTTGAAGGACCCGTTGCATATATTCAAAAATATATATAAGGGAAGGATTTGTTTTGGTATGGCTGCAGTGACTGTGCCTTTCCGGGCGTATTTTGGGTTTCCCGAAACTCTTGTTTCACTAGAGTTGCCAGGTACTGGCCGAGGTTCAGGGGTTTCCATCAGGCAAAGAGTCCGGTTTTCTCCCCCACTAAACCTGGCAATGCTGCCATAGAAACTAAATACTCTTGAACTCGGCTTAAAACATCAATCAATCAATCAATCTGAAGTCAATTATTTGACAGCATGATTGCATAATATATAAAGATGTTTTAAATTAATGGAGCTTCGGTGGTCTAGTGGGTAATAGTGATCGTCCCTCCGTCCCACACAGAGCTTCCATTGATGCGGCACAAGTTTGAATCACACTCAGACGAAATAAAAATTGAAAAATTTCTGAGTGGATTTTTCACTCTGTTGCAGTATATGGAAGAGTTGCCAGGTACCTGTCGGAGGCCGGGTGTTTCCTCTGGACAAAGAGTCCAGTTTTCTTCCCCACTTAACCTGGCAACACCGTCATATAAGTGAAATAAATTTTTCCCTCTTTCGCTGTATGTTGAAGTATTCCCAGGTTCATGTCGAAGGCCGAGTGTTTCCCTTCAGGCAATGAGCCTGGTTTTCTTCCTACTTAACCTGGCAACTTGAAATAATCTTGAGTGCGGCGTAAAACATCAATCAATCAATCAACCCATTAAACCTGGCAACGCTGCCGTTTAAGTGAACAGAAATACTCTTGAGCTTGATGTACTTGTAAAACATCAATCAATCCATCATAAACCAATCATTTGACAACATTTCATGGAATGAGTGCATAATGACGTCTTTCATATCCTCTGATACCGTATATATGATACAGCACTAAAACTCACGGGCACAGGGAAAATCTTCTTGTCCTCGGATATAAAGAGATGCTTTAACCAATCATTGGCTTTCCAGAAATGTGGGCAGACACTACCCTTGTTTAAACCCACAATACGACTGATGTTTTTATTATGACGCCTTTACATGTATATTGCTTTTGACCTATTGTTGCTCCAACCCATTCAGTTGTATGTATGTAGATTTTTATTAATTCTTTTTAGGTTTCAAAAGTGTAACTAAAACATTGTGAATTACTTTTACTCCACTATCCTGTTATAAGTTTCTTGATGTTGTTAGATTTCATTTTTGTTTTAACCCTTTTCTGTGTAAATGTAAGTAGAATGTATGTATTATTAACCCTGGCTGTCCACTTTCACTTTCGCTTTCATTTCCTCCAGGTTGAGAAAAACACCGCTGTCGCTAACGTTACTAAACTCCATCAAGATGTCATACAATTAAAGGTGCTTTGCCCTTTGTTTGATTTCCTTTTTTTTAATTATCTTTCATTTTTGTTTCCCCCCTCAAGTTTATTCTCTGTATCTATTTACATGTACATAGAATGGTTGCTAGGTAACAACAGAAGGTCGAAGGTTATAGTCAACCAATAAAACGATCGTTTTTCACCATTGACCTTGTCAGTTCTCTAACTTGGGGATAATGTTAAAAAAAAAAATGTAAATTCTAACTTTGTTTTCTCTCTATCACCCTATGTGGAATGATTTGCAGGCACCCGTCAAAGGCCAGGGTGTTTCTCCAGTTAAGAGCCCGGTTTCCTCCACAACTAAACTTGTCAAATTTACTTTAGTGAAGCATAAAATTTTACCAATCCTCAATGGTCTATGTAAAAAACAATAAAATAAGTAATTCATTTTCTGCCCTTTAACACCATGCCTTAATTCAGCTACATTGTAAACCCTGTTTAATTCAAAATAATTCAAAATTCTTACCAAACTAACTTTTTCTCCTTTGCTGTTCTGTTTTTTTTGTTATTAATTTTTTTGTTTTTGTGCATTAACATTTCCCAATCCTTAGTTTCCTAATTGGAGGAATGGAATTGTCTCTTTATATTTAATCGCACGCTGTCTGTTTGTCTGTCTGTCCGTTTGTCTACGAGTCTGTACGCCTAAGGTTAAGGATTTTCTCCCAAGAAAGAGCCCGGTTTCCTCTCGCACAAATCCTAGAAATGCCACCTTATTAGTGAAATAAGTGTGGCTTAAAACAGCAATCATTTTCTGTGTGCGAGTAACTTCTATTCAACTTGGGCCACAAAAAACACCTGTGTGTAACCTGGACATAAGGATTTTTTGATTACGTCATCAACTTTGTGCTAACAATCAGAATTTTTGAGAAAAAAAAATGTCACTTTTAAATTGATACCCCAAAAAGAGGCACTTCCAGACCTTGAATTAGTGGATTGGTTTGACCTATTTTTTTTCATTTTCACTTTCACTTTTGTTTTCTGCAGGCTATTTCCATAGCAGCCAACACCTCTCTCACTAACCTTCAGGCTGCTAACAAAGAACTACAGGTCAACATTTTTTTCCTCCTACCGCCTAATTTGTTATGTTCATTTTGTGTAGAACGATTTTCCTCATGTCAGCGTTCACGTGTTTGTTTGTTTGTTTAATGGGATTGGGCTTCTGGTTTAGTTTGGTTGTTTGCTTTAATTGTTGTTGATAGCTTCTTTAATTAAAGCGATGAGGGCCACAAGGTTCAGTAAAGTTAGCTCTTTGTCCAAACCATTCTTATGCCTTCCTGTTTACGATGAAGTGTGTGTGCATGTATGTAACTTCTAAGAGCCTCAACACGGTCTTTCAAATACATTGTATTAATGCGTGGGGCCCCTTTTGAAAAAATAATTTGTATTGCAAAACCTATCGTAATAATTTCATAAAATTTGGACAGAAACATTGTTTTAGTTTCGTCTTTCAGGGAAAAATAATACCATGTTTGGGGAAAATTTGTTTTAGCCAACCTGGTGGCGCTCCTCGCTTTAACTTTACAAATATGAAAGTTGATGAAATTTAACTAGGCATCCTTATGCAGTAAGTTTTGTGAAGTTCAACGCTTCTGACAATATGCACTGATTTTTCTTTTTATTGAAATTAGAAAAACAAAGTAGGCTCAATTGGTTGTGAGTGATGTTCTCTCCTTCCGACACAGCCCTTCTGTCACTGGGCACTTTCACTTGATCACCCTACATGTATATGGAAGAGGTTGCCCGGTGCTGGTCGAAGGCCAGAGGGTTCCCTCCCACATTTAACCTCGCAATAGTACCATTGAAGTGAAATATTTAAAACATCAATCCAGGGAAAATTGAGACTCAGTCCTGAAAATTGCATCAGGTGAACTGTGCATAATTATGTTCTTTAAAGGAAAATGCTATATGGAAGACTTTGCTTGAAAAAAAATGGTAGTCTTCGGCAATATTTTTGCTGACATGGAAACTGGAGTTGTGACAAGACTGGAATAAAAATGAGATTTCACTAGAATAAAAGTGATATTTCACTAGAATAAAAGTGATATTTCACTAGAGTAAAAGTGATATTTCACTAGAATAAAAGTGATATTTCACTAGAATAAAATATATCAGAACAGGTGTTACAGCAGTTGTTCTTCTAGAAACTTAATAATCAGGGAAGCCTTAACCAATATCCATTTTCATGGATCTCTCGTTCAGAGGGCCTTAAACGTTATAATATAAAATTTTGTGTCATCACCGTGACATCACTGTGGCTCATTTTAATCTGAGTGGATTTCACAGGCACCTTTCATTTCTCACAGCATAGCATTTCTTAAGTACTACAAACACTGAACTTTTCTTGAGAGTCAGAATTTATGGGAAAAAATCTGAGTTTTCGGCAGCTCATGCCCATTTAAGGGCGTGTTTGCTATTGAATTCGTAACGGTTTATGATTCTGGTGAGAATAATTAAGGCAATGCCAAATGTATGATATCACCTGAACAGCATATCAGAATGGAACCCATGCTCAAAGCGTTTCAAGCAGTTCCTTTTTTAGATGATCGGAATCTTAGTTTATCAGAAATTATGTATAGCTCGTGAAATGCCTTCATGTCAGCAGATCTATCACCTTGAAGAAGGTCTTGGTTTTATTTTGGGCACATACTTTCTTTAGCGCAGGAAACCAACATTTAAGTAAAACAATCGTGATACTATAGAATGTCCATGTACCACAGAAGACTGTCATTATGATGTACGTGTAAATGTAGGCTGTTGTAAAAGAATTATGAATAAGTTATATAATTTAAGTTTTACCGTCTTAACTGCTATTAATTGTAAGATAGAGGAGTGTTTTCATGAAGTTTTCGTGCAGTTTAACATGAAGGACAATGTTATTTTCTAGGCTGCCTATGAGCAGAGCCAGCAGCTGGTGGCCAATCTTCAACAACAACAACAAGCTGCAAATTTAAAGGTGCATCTCTTCACTTCTTACCAATCGCCCATTAACCTATCATTTCTGCTAATCTACTGCTTCCTATCCAAATAAACTGCTGGCTTTTGGACTTAAAGGCACTAATTTGTCAAATTTCTTTATAAACGGCAATTCTATAACAAGTTAAGTCCAAAATAGATCCATTGTAATCATTGAATGGAATGTGTCCATTGATTACAATTGTAGCATTTGATTAACCCTGCCCCCTACCCCTTACCCCTCCCCCATTTAATGAACCCCATTCCCTACTCCATCTCCCACCTCTCCATCTCCCACCTCTCCCACCGCAATTGCTCAAATGTTATTCAGTAACCCTACATACATTAAGTGCCAAAGTCGTGTTGAAGAATATTCTGCCCAGCCGTTTTTGGTGAAGCACCTTCTACTCTCTAGACGATGTTTGTGTTGCTCTTATTTAATAACGATTCTAATTGCCCTAAAATATATCCATTTTAATGAAACAGATTAATGAACGGGATGGGATGTGTTCAGTAGTTTCTCATACCGACACAAGCCTTTCATCAGAGGGCCGCATTTCCAAATACTAATCAGTTCAAGAAAGAATTGAAAGATTTATATGTGCCCATTTCATTCAATCGCTTTATTGGTCGTGGATTTCCTCCGCATTTTCAATTTCACAAAACTTGAAAGCGCCGCCATATAAATGGAATAACCTTGAGCCAGTCGTAAAACATTTGTGGCTGATTGCCAAGACGAAAGACGATATCCTAGACACAAGCCTTCCATTTATAAGACTACTGAGAATCACAGAAATAACCGTATGCTTCAAGGGCTTGGTGGCTTAGTCGGCTATAATGATAGTCCTGTCTGAACCTGCCGTCGAAGTTTTGCGGTATCGTATCCCACTCAGACCAAATAAAATTTGAATTTGAGACCAAATGAATTTTTCACTCCATCTCCGTGTGTGGAAAAGTGGCCAGGTACTTGGCATAGGTCGGCCGTTTTCCTCGGGGCAAAGAACGTGGTTTCTTCCCCCGCTAAACCTGGCAATGCTGCCATATAAGCGAAATAATCTTGAGTGTTGCATAAAACATCTAGCAACCAGTCACTTGCATGCTCAATCCCAATCTACCCAAATCTATTTCTGATGGAGTTATAGCCAGGTACATGTGGGTGTTTCCCTCCTGCCGTTTGAGGGTAAAACACCCATTTATCATTTCTGTTCGATCTTTAGATCTGTAGATCACTATGTAGCAAAGCTTCATGCTTACAAATTTTCATGAGTTTATTTTGATCTAAAATATAGTTGCTTATCATTCTGCATGTGTTGCTTCATGCATAAATTCAATTCTGCGTAATTCAAGTTTTATTTTGAGTACATCAATCGATCAATCAATCACTCAATCAACTGGTCATGTTAGTGGCTCACCTTTCTTGCATGTGGCTTTAAGGATATATATACATGTAATATCTTGCGAGTTTGAAATACATGTATATTATACAGGGTTTCATAGAGGTCACATTGTTGAGGCCTTGGATTATTTCAGAGTATTTTAGTGGCCAGAAATTGAATATTTCCATACTAAATTAACGTAATTCATTTTTAATTAAACTAATTCAGTTTTTTGATAGGGTGAATTGAGTTTTATGATCATTATGAGTGAAATCGTCTTTAGTTTGATGTAAGGCGTCAAACAATCAATCAAAAATTGTGAGGTACACATGTACATCTGTAGGTATCCAACCTCAAAAGTTGACTTCCAAGAAACCCTGTCTTCCTGTATATCATAGGCAAATAACGGGATCGCACACGGTATGCTAGAAGCTTTTCGGATAGATTTCCTTTATCAATAGCCTCAGAAACAAGTCTAAAGTATATCATATTTATGACAGATGGTATACATTTGTTCATGCATATCTTGCATGTGGATTAATTTATTGGATATTCATTATTTTCATTTAATAATAATAGCATGGTAGACTTAGATACATGTATACATAACATTTCTTTGTGTGATACCATTATTTTTCTCACAGGTCACCATTTCGCCCAATAAAACTAATGACAATAATGAACTTCAGGTAAGAAAAGGTCGTTATAAGTTTTATTGCACCTGAACTTGTATGTCCACCTGTATGGGGCACACATTTCCTCTTCACTGAGTCACTCTTCAATCAGCATTGTATGTTAATGGGCCATCCATAAAATAATGTTTGTTTCCTATATAGCTTAGTTAAATGTACAATACACGAAGCAAACCCATTAAGTCAATATTTATTTTATTACCGACAAAGATTTTATTACAATAAAAGTCAGTTTCTTTGCACTTTTTGTAAAACAAAATCTTTAAAAGATGAATTTTTATATTTCTCTTTCCCTTTCCCTCAGTTTTATGACTTATGTTTTACTTTTAACCAGCCTATTAGATAAACCATGGTAACCCAATAAACACCCGACTCCTCCCTCCGAACAAACAGCCGAGTTTCCTCATCGTCAATCAATCAATCAATCAATCCTTCCTCACTAAACGGAACACCCCTTTAATACCCCATGTAACAGATAAAATGTAACATAAAATGTCATCAATCTAATTATCTGTGTTGCCTTCAGATTTTCCAGCTGGACATTTACTTAAAGGATAAATGCCAAGTTCTTTCTGAACACCAAGCGGTGATTTGTTATCGTAAATTGAGCAAATATGTTTCTAAAAACATAATATTGAAACAAAACGAACATTCAGTAAAGTCCCAGGGTGTTAGAGAAACAGTGGTTGAATATAATTATATGCGTATTTCTATCACCAATCAGAAATATATTCGTATTTGACGTCATAGTTGACATTTGAACGCTTTCGGCGTCATATCAACCAACCACTAAGAGGCCCTGGCTTAACGTCGTTTGTGTATGACGTCACGACAATAGTAATGTATATGTCAGATGTTAACTATGACGTCACGGCACCAAAGTTAATTACTTTCCGTATCTAGGCTGTAGAGAGAAAAAGAACGCCTTGGATTTTGTAGGTTTTTTGCCTAAGATCTTTTGGCTGAGTTCGTATGTCTTTTCTGTGCAAGTTTTTTTTTTAACAAATTGATTACCAAATATGAGGCATTGATTTAAACTTGTCATTTATCCTTTAAATCAATTGCACAAATGTTTATTAAGTTTAAATAAGTTTACATGTGACACTGTCTTAGAAATTGCGTTAATTATTTCACCTACATGTAATGGAATCTGACTAAAACTTAATGCATTTTGTGCCCCAGGATCAAAATTGCCCCCTCCCATACAATTCCTCGCCTTCAACCACACCCCTATATTCCCATGAAACCAGAATCTGGATTGTAGTCAAGACAAAGTTGTGAAAATATGGACATCCATTTTACAAGTCGAAACGATACGTACGTTACACTGGCACATGGACGTTTACAAGAATGATATTGTTTTGAAAGAATTGCAGCGACATGCAGAGTGTAACCAGCCAATTGCCAGGCATGATTCTTTTTGATGTTTTTTTCAGGTTTTTTTAAAGAGCTAAATCAGTTTTTTTCTACTGACTTCAGTTCTTTTTTTCTATCACAAATCCAGATTTCAAGTTCTTTAAATTCGTTTATTTTTAAAAAACACTTCTTGAATGTCAGAATCAGTTAAGAAAAGTAAAGAAAAAAAGTAAATATGAATTATATTGATATAAGAGGACATTTTATTTTCTATTTTTTCTAACTTGATGAAATCATAGGCTGGCTGACACGGGACGCGGACGAGTCTTACAAGAAAGTCAGTTTTTTTTCTGGGCCTCGAGAATCATGCCTGAATAGCTTACAATTGGTTGTTATTTGTTTCTCATCTCTTTTTTTCTTCTCAGTTTGCACAGAACAACCCTGCAGCAAATGTCCAAGGCAACCAAGCAGGATTCCAGCAGCCACTAGGGGGTGCTATCGCAATGAATCAAAACCAGAATTTACCAGTAGTGAACCAAAATGCGCCAGAGGGACAGGGTTTGCCACAAGGGGGCGTTGTTGTTGATAATAATCAGCCGTTACCTGCTGCGAACGTTGATCAAGAGGTAATACAGAAAGGAGGATTTGTTGGACAAAATCCACCACCAGGTGGAGCTGCTGCAGCTAATCTGCCAGTAGATGGAGCAGCTGAACAAAATGGAGAACAGAAGGGTAACTATCAATTATCTTTTAAACTTATCTTAATTAACTAGAAAGTAACTCTTATCGTGTGGTAACTATGGTCCCAAATTCTATTCCTTTCAGGGGGCCTCGGTGGTCCAGTGGGTTAGAGTGATCGTCCCTCAGTCCCACACAGACCTTCCATCGATGCGGCGCAGGTTCAAATCACACTCAGACTAAATAATTCTAAGTGGATTTTTCACTCAGTCGCCGTATGTGGAAGAGCTGCCAGGCACTCGCCAACGTTCGCTGTTTTCCTCCGGGCAATGAGCTCGGTTTCCTCCCCCACTAAACCTTGAAACGCCGCCATTAAAGTGAAATAATCTTGAGTGCGGCGTAGAACATTAATCAGTTCTTTTTAAATGATAACCGGTCACATCATCGCAATCTCTAGGCTCCTGACAGGCCTCGGTGGTTCAGCCCAACATGAGCCTTCCAACGATACGTCGCAAGTTTAAATCCCACTCAGACCCCCCACAAATTTTACAATTTGTGAGTTTATTTGCTTCATCGCCCTAGACACATGTATGTGGAAGAGTCTGGAATTTCTTCCCCCACCAAACCTGACAACACGCCCATATATTTATGAGCACTAAAACACACATGCACAGGGAAAATCTTCTTGTCTAAAATAACCATGGAACACCGCCATATATATTTATGAACACTAAAACACACGGGCACAGGGAAAATCTTCTTGTCTAAAATAACCACGGAGACAAGTTTCTAATTGTGTTAAAAAGAGGTATATCATTTAGACCTTTAGACCCCAACATAAATTGTTGTAATAAAGTAAACCTATGATATTTCATTAGGTTGACGACTGACAGGGCCAACATAAATTGTTGTAATAAAGTAAACCTATATTTCATTAGGTTGACGACTGACAGGTCTTATATACATGAGTGAGCTAATCTTGAGTGCAGCCTCATGTAGACTCCTGGACCCTGTTTCGCAAAGCGGCATAGCGTAAATTTTCACCTAACTGCCTTAGCAACCCATACTGTAGAAATATGTTAGTATAAAAGTTACGCAAAAAACACATCTACGCTGCTTTGTGAAACAGGCCCCTGTTCCCGGAAGGTCGGGGTATTCTCGTATTTTTGATGGCTTATCTAAGTCAATAAATCTTGAGTAGGCCTATGGCGTAAAACAATTCATCAATCTATGTCCTGTATTACTATGAAAGTTTTACGAACTTTTTTTTAGAAGGCGTTGGAGCTCAACCATTCGTTCCCGATGTTCACGATGAAGGAAATTTACAGATTAAACCTGCAAGTAAGAGAAATAATTTATTATTTTAAAGTGACATGAGCTGCCAAAATACATGTATTGACGTTTTTCTGTAATAACAAATTTTGGAATTATCGCTTATTTTTCTAAAGTTTATTACAAATAATAGAGCTTTTTAGTGCTGCTAGTCTCGTGCTTGTATGTTTACATGTAAATGGTGTTTTGAATTAACTGAAGTCTACAGTGAGTTAACTTTCGTCACACTACCTTCTTATCTAAAATAGCCATGGATACAAGTTTCTAATTGTGTTAAATAGAGGTATACATGTACAGTGTATGTATATCATTTAGATTTAAAATATAGGTATAAGAATGTCCAAGCCTCAGGAGTAAAGTTTGGATTCCTAGGCCTGGGTAGAAATATTTGTGTTTTGCTCAAGTGTTGGTCCTTTCTGAAGTTGAACTTTATAGATGAGGTCTAGACTCATGGCTGTTTGTAGTAATATTTATGTTTTGCGTAACGAGTTCAAAATATGTATGGATCGATCGATTGGCAGTTCACAGCTGAACTTTACAATTTACCTGTATAGCATTAGAACATTTATAATCATAATTATGTAATATATGTACATGTAGGGATCAGGGGATTAGTATTCTCGTTATTTTGGGATTACACTTTCTTGAAAATATGGTAGAAATTCCTCTACCGATTTTTGGGTGACGCCCGAAACAGGAATCGAACCAGGGTCCCAGAGTATGGCACCTATCGCCAGCACTAAATGCCGGCTGTCTTATCCATTCAGCCAACCAGCCTCCTGGATTAGTAGTTCGCAATTGAACTTTACAAATTAACTCACGACCCGTCGGTGGTACATAAAGGATAATTGTGTTTTTTACAGACGCAAAATAGCATTATGGATCAGTACATTTCGTCAGTGACGCAATGCAAAAGAGGTGTGTCACAGCAACTGCAACATAGAAATGACGTCAATGCCATACAATTCGAACAACGTCATAAAACGCCATTCCAAGCTGAAAGGGTCTACATGTGTATAGTACAGGAAGCACAAAACAATGCAATTACCGTATTTCTTCCTCAACACTTTTTTCCTCATAAGGATCCAACCATTAGAAAAGAAATATGCTAAATGTGGCCAGAAAAATTTGACGATTAGAGGGAATATAAGGCAATACCACCTGCTGTGCAGCATGTGAAAATGGTTATCCTTAAAAACTCCACATCTCTGTTTTAGTCTGACTCAATGGAAAATTTAGGCCTTTAGAATGGCTGAATCTTTAGAACAAATACGGTAAACCAAATTCCAAATGTTTTTGTTTCCTTTCAGATTTTGGTATAAATAAACCTGTGGGTTATGATCATGATGCTAAAGACCACGCCCCAAAGGGAGCTGATGAGAAAAGGGTGGTGGAACATAAAGACGAAGATGACGCCCAGCATCAAGTTCTCCCCCCAAACTTAAACCCTGTAAGTCTTTTTAATTTTATATTTTCACAGCTCATTTACTGGTTTATATATTTATTCATTATGGATTTGAATAAATTAAATTCTTTTTTCAAAATGATTTTAAACACACATACTCACAAACAAAAAATTTACATAAAACACACACAATCTAAAATCTTTGATATAGCTAACAATTCATATTTTGTTTAACCTAATTAATAACATAGCTACACTTTTCAGAAATTTCTTTGAAAAACCTTCTCTACATGATATATCTTCAAACGCCATCGCAGTTATCCAAAGAAATTTAATTTGCATTTTCACTTGAATTCTTGAATCTTCACAGAATAATATGGCTATACATGTATGTTTAAAGATGCATTGTCCAGTTGTCGCCATGTTTATTTGTTGTCTTACATGTACCGTATTTCTTCTAAAGATTCAGCCACTTTTTTCCTCATAAGGAATCTACCATTAGAAAAGAAATATGCTAAATGTGACAAGACAAATTTGCCCATTAGAGGGAATTTAAGGCAATATGACCCACCGTGCAGTGTGGGAAAATGGTTATCCTTAAACACAACTCCACGTCTCAATTTTTGTCTGACTCAATGGAAAATTTAGGCCATTAAAATGGCTGAATATTTAGAAGAAATATGATATGTTTGTTATGTGTCACTGTCCCTTTGGTTTTCCTGTTCTGTGTATTTATTTTATTTGTGTTTTGGTTATGGTACATGTACCCCCATTATTTTAAGTGAGCACTTCACTAAAAGTGGCATAAGCTGCCAAAATTTTGATATTTTTCTGTCAAAACAGAATTTTGTAATTAATGGATGTTTTCTGAAGAGCATAAAATGGGATCTTTTCGTTGATATCACCCTTAAAATTGCACGTTAGGTAATAGACCATTTGCCAGTTTTTCACACAACAATTGCATTACGCTGTGGCACCAATCTTAGACCGAACAAGCTTCCATTTAGACATCAGCAATATTCGTTTACCGTAGACTCCCGTGTCGTGCAAGATTTTTTCGCATTACTTGATTCGTTCAGACATAAATTGTCATAATATCGGTTTTCTTTTCTCAAAGCTGTTGTATAAATTCTACAAAATTAAAGTTAAAAATAGACTGATGGTTTAAATGAACGGTGAACGTAACGTTAGCTTGTCAACATCAGTTGTGGTGCTTTTTTTTAGTATTATTTTTTTCTGATATTTATTTCTTCATTTTGCTTTGTTCTGTTAACCTTCAATGGATTATTATTTCTTAAATTTATTTTTCATTTGACTTATTTTCATTAACCATCAAACCTATTGATTGATCACCCGCTCCCATTCATCGGAGAGTGCGACCGTAAGCCTCTGCGAGAAGTCTTTTGCACAACAAAAATTCTAGTGTTCTTTGTTCTGGGGCCGGTTGCACAAAGGTGTATTAAGACTAAGTCAGGCTTAAATATGTTGCGTCACAAAGGAATTTGATTGTGGCATTGCCAAGATAAGTCAGACTAGCGCTTAATATTAATATTAATTATTTTATCTTGTCTTCCTCACATTTATCAAAATGGAACATCCGATGACCCTCTACTCAGTTGTCCCGAATATTGATGGCTTTAACTATCGACCTGATGGATTTACTGGTTTACGGTTTACTTTGGGGAATTGATCTATTTTCTGGATTACGGTTTACTCTGTGGTTTTGGAATTTTTATAAATTTACTGGCTACCCTTTTGACCCATGGTGTGTGATCTTTATGGACCTACTGGTTTACCCTTTGACCCATGGTGTGTGATCTTTATGGACCTACTGGTTACCCTTTGACCCATGGTGTGTGATCTTTATGGACCTACTGGTTACCCCTTTGACCCATGGTGTGTGATCTTTATGGACCTACTGGTTACCCCTTTGGCCCATGGTGTGTGATCTTTATGGACCTACTGGTTACCCCTTTGGCCCATGGTGTGTGATCTTTATGGACCTACTGGTTTACCCTTTGACCCATGGTGTGTGATCTTTATGGACCTACTGGTTTACCCTTTGACCCATGGTGTGTGATCTTTATGGACCTACTGGTTACCCCTTTGACCCATGGTGTGTGATCTTTATGGACCTACTGGTTACCCCTTTGACCCATGGTGTGTGATCTTTATGGACCTACTGGTTACCCCTTTGGCCCATGGTGTGTGATCTTTATGGACCTACTGGTTTACCCTTTGACCCATGGTGTGTGATCTTTATGGACCTACTGGTTACCCCTTTGACCCATGGTGTGTGATCTTTATGGACCTACTGGTTTACCCTTTGACCCATGGTGTGTGATCTTTATGGACCTACTGGTTACCCCTTTGACCCATGGTGTGTGATCTTTATGGACCTACTGGTTTACCCTTTGACCCATGGTGTGTGATCTTTATGGACCTACTGGTTTACCCTTTGACCCATGGTGTGTGATCTTTATGGACCTACTGGTTACCCCTTTGACCCATGGTGTGTGATCTTTATGGACCTACTGGTTACCCCTTTGACCCATGGTGTGTGATCTTTATGGACCTACTGGTTTACCCTTTGACCCATGGTGTGTGATCTTTATGGACCTACTGGTTACCCCTTTGACCCATGGTGTGTGATCTTTATGGACCTACTGGTTACCCCTTTGACCCATGGTGTGTGATCTTTATGGACCTACTGGTTTACCCTTTGACCCATGGTGTGTGATCTTTATGGACCTACTGGTTTACCCTTTGACCCATGGTGTGTGATCTTTATGGACCTACTGGTTTACCCTTTGACCCATGGTGTGTGATCTTTATGGACCTACTGGTTACCCCTTTGACCCATGGTGTGTGATCTTTATGGACCTACTGGTTACCCCTTTGGCCCATGGTGTGTGATCTTTATGGACCTACTGGTTTACCCTTTGACCCATGGTGTGTGATCTTTATGGACCTACTGGTTTACCCTTTGACCCATGGTGTGTGATCTTTATGGACCTACTGGTTACCCCTTTGACCCATGGTGTGTGATCTTTATGGACCTACTGGTTACCCCTTTGGCCCATGGTGTGTGATCTTTATGGACCTACTGGTTACCCCTTTGGCCCATGGTGTGTGATCTTTATGGACCTACTGGTTACCCCTTTGACCCATGGTGTGTGATCTTTATGGACCTACTGGTTTACCCTTTGACCCATGGTGTGTGATCTTTATGGACCTACTGGTTTACCCTTTGACCCATGGTGTGTGATCTTTATGGACCTACTGGTTACCCCTTTGACCCATGGTGTGTGATCTTTATGGACCTACTGGTTACCCCTTTGACCCATGGTGTGTGATCTTTATGGACCTACTGGTTACCCCTTTGACCCATGGTGTGTGATCTTTATGGACCTACTGGTTACCCCTTTGACCCATGGTGTGTGATCTTTATGGACCTACTGGTTACCCCTTTGGCCCATGGTGTGTGATCTTTATGGACCTACTGGTTTACCCTTTGACCCATGGTGTGTGATCTTTATGGACCTACTGGTTTACCCTTTGACCCATGGTGTGTGATCTTTATGGACCTACTGGTTTACCCTTTGACCCATGGTGTGTGATCTTTATGGACCTACTGGTTTACCCTTTGACCCATGGTGTGTGATCTTTATGGACCTACTGGTTACCCCTTTGATCCATGGTGTGTGTGTGATCTTTATGGACCTACTGGTTACCCCTTTGACCCATGGTGTGTGTGTGTGGTCTTTATGGACCTACTGGTTACCCCTTTGACCCATGGTGTGTGATCTTTATGGACCTACTGGTTACCCCTTTGACCCATGGTGTGTGATCTTTATGGACCTACTGGTTACCCCTTTGACCCATGGTGTGTGATCTTTATGAATTTACTGGTTACCCCTTTGACCCATGGTGTGTGATCTTTATGGACCTACTGGTTACCCCTTTGACCCATGGTGTGTGATCTTTATGGACCTACTGGTTACCCCTTTGACCCATGGTGTGTGATCTTTATGGACCTACTGGTTTACCCTTTGACCCATGGTGTGTGATCTTTATGGACCTACTGGTTACCCCTTTGACCCATGGTGTGTGATCTTTATGGACCTACTGGTTTACCCTTTGACCCATGGTGTGTGATCTTTATGGACCTACTGGTTACCCCTTTGACCCATGATGTGTGATCTTTATGGACCTACTGGTTACCCCTTTGACCCATGGTGTGTGATCTTTATGGACCTACTGGTTTACCCTTTGACCCATGGTGTGTGATCTTTATGGACCTACTGGTTTACCCTTTGGCCCATGGTGTGTGATCTTTATGGACCTACTGGTTTACCCTTTGACCCATGGTGTGTGATCTTTATGGACCTACTGGTTACCCCTTTGACCCATGGTGTGTGGTCTTTATGGACCTACTGGTTACCCCTTTGACCCATGGTGTGTGATCTTTATGGACCTACTGGTTTACCCCTTTGACCCATGGTGTGTGATCTTTATGGACCTACTGGTTTACCCCTTTGACCCATGGTGTGTGATCTTTATGGACCTACTGGTTTACCCTTTGACCCATGGTGTGTGATCTTTATGGACCTACTGGTTTACCCTTTGCTACTTTTATGAGATTCAAGGATTTTTGTGTGGTTTATACCCTTTCCCCAGAGATCTGTGCCCCTGATGGATTTACTACATTTCTAACACTACACCGCCGGTATTTTTACTCCCAGACACTGTTTGTTTTTCCCTTAATGTGTGAAATTATGGGCCAAATAACGCTATAATCTCATGAAAGAACTGACCTCCCAAGAGAATGACGTCATCAGTCTTTATGACGTTAAGCACGTCAGGCAGTTACCATATGTTGAGGAGTCCGGGATGATGTTGTTGGTGACGTCCTTCCTACCGTAACAATGCCCTATCGAATCTTTCTTCAGACAGCCATTCTTCACAATTACGAGACGTCACAGATTTTTTAAGTAGTATACATGTAGATCGATGTACATGTTTTATTTTATTGTATTTTTTGTATAGAGAAAAAGATAATCTAACTGGAGCCGATAAAAATCACTCTCGTTAATTAATTAACTCGCCATCGAGTGATGTTCATCGTAACACACAGGCTCTCGTTAGATAACCTCTATGCACGGTCTACCCGTTACCCAGTGGTTAGGGGGCCGTTTCACGAAACCGTCGCAAAGTGCGATCCATCGCAGTTGCCATGACGTCGCATCTCTTCACTATGGTGTCGATTGGCAACTATGCGTCATTTGCGATGCGCATGCTTTGTGAAACGAGCCCCTGGGATCTCAATGGATTAGCTGGTTTACTGTTAACCCCATTATTTGGAACTTTGACTGATTTACCTTTGGGTTTTGATTCATTCCGTGGTTTACCCTTTACTCCATTTGTTTTTAATTTTGACGGATTTACCCTTATTCGTTTGCCTGGGACTCTTGAAGTGTTCCCCCTCTCCTGCACATGTACCTTCCTGCACTGGTATGGAACCTTTGACCTGAAGTCAACCTTATATTCAGCCCCATGAATTCCATTATCTGCCTCATTCCAGCAAGTGCCAGATGAGGTTTCACAGGGGAAAGATGAGGCTGCGGACAGCAGAAATGAAGCCAATGTTGAAGCTGGAAATGAAAATGAAGCCAGTGCTGAAGCCAAAAACGAAAATGAGGCAAACATTGAAGCCAAAAATGGAATTGAACCCAATGTTGAAGCCAAAAACGAAAATGAAGCCAACATTGAGGCCAAAAACGAAAATGAGATTGCCGCTGTTAAAAAGGAAGATGAGAACCACCTTGCTCTTCAAGCCCCTCTTGGGCTGGATGGGGATAAGGTCAAAGGTGACAAATCTAAGGGCAATGGTAATGAGGATAATGCCCAGGTAAATGCAGAGGCTGAAGAAAATGTTAATAGTGATGATGATGTCGCCGTCAATGATGATGTCGTCGTCAATGATGATGTCATCGTCAATGATGATGTCGTCGTCAATGATGATGTCGTCGAAGATGACAATGATATTGTGAATGATGCGGAGAATGATGGGGAAATAAACCCTGAAGAGAAAGACAATCCTGTCGATAATTTGAATGCCCTCGGTTTGGGGAACCCAGCTAAGAATGATGTTGCTGATGTCGGGGATGCTAATGTAAATGATGATGTCGAGGATGAGGCTAATGAAAAGGCTGTTAGAAATGATGATAATGCAGAAGATGGTAGGCCTAATAATGAACCTGATGAAAACGCTGAGAATCCTGAAGATGGTAATGCAGATAGGAATGATGGCGATGACAATGAAGATAATGCAGATAAGAACGATGGTGGGAATGATGATAATGCAGATAAGAACGATGGTGGGAATGATGATAATGCGAATGAAAATGATGGTAATGCAGATGATGGTAATGCGGATGATGGTAATGCGGATGATAATGCTGACGATGATAATGCTGACGATGATAATGCTGACGATGATAATGCTGACGATGATAATGCTGACGATGATAATGCTGACAACAACGATGACGACGTAAACAACAATGTTTACGATGATGACAATGAAGTCGCCAATGCTGTTTATCCTGATGATAATTTTGAGGATGAAAATAATGGCGGGGAAGCTGACCCAGTCGTTGCTTCTGAGGAAGACGAGGATGATGATGATGATAATTATTATGACGCTAATTAAGAAGCTGTTTCTGTGGTAACATACTGTTTCTGTGGTAACATGCGGTTTCCATGGTAACATGATATTTTGTATACAGATTTATTTCTATGGAAACATGCCCTTCAGCCCTGTACTTATACATATATATATATTTGGATGTGTCATTGTTATTGTACCATAATAACAAATATTTCTTTTCTTTATAATTAGAGAATAATCTGTCATGTTTAAACTTTTTTTTATTTACAATGTATGTAAAAAATTTGTTTTTTTTAATTTTTTTCTGATATTTTTTATTGGCAATATTTGATATTACTGTGCAATAGGTTTGTGGTTACCATGGATACTGACTTCGTAACTACGCGGTAATAGACTGCAAAGTGCATGCATGCATGCACCTATTTTAGCCTTGGGAAAATTTTATTAATATTTTAATTAAAACCACATTGTTTACTGTTGTTTTTTGTAGTCATTATGTTTTATTTACCTATAAGAATTTTATGTTTTTTTCTATCTATTTGTATTATAGTTGTTATTGTTGTTTTATTTCAAAGTTTTAATATTGTAGGGATTATTTCAATTTATTTGTAAAAGGCAAAAAACTCAGTTATATTTTTTTCTTTCTTAAATGCTTTTATGATATTATGTCTAATTTCTGTAGTCTTTTGTGTTTGATCTTTTGTGTTCAGAAATAAAGATTTATCTTGTCTAATTCATCCTGTCTATTTCTGCTACGCCTGATGTTGTCATCAAACAATCGGCTAATTGATTTTGTCCATTCCAATTTATCCTGTCTAAATTAACGTGTCTAATCTGTCCTTTCTAATTTGTCCTGTCTAATTTATATTCTCTAGTCTATCCTGTTTAAATTAAAATTGTCCAGTTTAGGCAGTCCAATTCATATAATTTGTCCTGTCTAATTTATATTCCCTAATTTATCCTGTCTAAATTAAAATTGTCTAGTTTAGGCAGTCCAATTCATACAATTTGTCCTTTCTAATTTGTCCTGTCTAATTTATATTCTCTAGTCTATCCTGTCTAAATTAAAAATGGGGGGCGTGTATTTTTATATTGTGTACTGTCAAGCTCTGTGTACTGTTTTGTCTTTACTGCTTTAATGTGTCGTCTGCATTTTTGTGACTGCATGTTGACAAATTGTCACATTAGTAAAGAATACTAAATTTTGTTGCATATTTTTTTCTGTTTTTGTTATACCCTTACTTACCTTACGTCCTGTCCTGTGCTGTATAGTAACTATGTTTGTCTCTTAAATGTTTACGGTTATAAAATACATGTACAATAATGCACATTCACACAATTACTGCCGAGCCTGATGACGTCACATAGATTTCCGCAAAGCTGGGTAAACTATGTACTTCAGCTCCTCATCTTGTTTACTGGTACTAAGCAAGTCATCTTTTTGGAAAACATTGGCTACATAACATTTTTATCCACTCTTTTTACTAGTAACTTTGCGCCTTTTACAACTTTTTACAGTATTATTTCTTTCGCCATTGTGTGAAATTATGTGAACATCCCTCAATCCCCCGAAATGCTTTGTGCATAAATTCCAAGTGACGTCATATCAGGCAATCGGTCAATTACCACAAATAAACATACATGTATTATAAACAATTAGCCTACATGTAATTTGTCCCCCCCCCCTTTTGTTTGTAAAATGGATGTGTACAAGTTTAGGGGTAATATGCAAATTGAATCTACTATTATAAATTGACAATAAAAATGGTTTTAAGACATTTCAAAATGTGAGTGAACATTTATCTCTTAATCATACGAGGCTCAGAGGCTGGGCGGCTCAGTCGGCTGAGTGGTATTGCCGTGCACTTGGATGTGATGCGCCTTTCATCAAATCGAACCAATGTTGGCAGCCCGTGGCTTTCCCATACTTATGCTAGTTTCATTAGTTGAAAGGACAATCATATTGGGCAAGCATAAAGCCATGCATATCTAATTCCACACCTGTCAGGGCCTGGGCGGTCCTGTGGGTTAGAGTGATCATCCCTTAGTCCAACAAAGAGCTTCCATCGATGTGGCGCGGGTTCCAAATAAAAATTAACAATTTTCTGACTGGGTTTTCACTCAAACGACCTATGTGGGATGGTTGCCAATGACCACCGGAATGTTGTGGGTTTCCTCCTGGCATAGAGCCCGGTTTCCTCCCACAATAAAAGTGGCAACGCCGCCATATAAGTGAAATAACATTGAGCGAGGCCTAAAACACCAAACAATCAATCGCTCCAATACAAACTTTCTAGAACAGACACAGCAATAATCAAATAGTATTACAATAATGAAACCATATTAAAATTGAACAAGGCTACATGTAATTACTGATGGAGGTAAGTTGTATCCTTTATACATTATTTATTTTTAGCGTCAGGTCTCAACAAATTTTAAATCTTTAAAATTTGAATTTTTGTATATTTTATTTAAGTTTTATTTTCATATTTCTCATTACTTTTTTGTTTGTGTTTAGCTAATCGACAACGATGGAATCAACCATAAGAATCCTCATGACCAAAAGTTCGCGCATTTACTACACAGGGGAAATAACTTAGACGATTTCGACCAGAATATGAACCAATTGCAGCATGACAATCATATCCAAAACCAGGTACAAAATATTTTCTTTTCTGTGCTTGATTTTAAATACAGTACAGCCAGATCTACCTGCCCTGTGTATTTTAAGATACTTTCGTAATGAGTTAACCCTCAGGCTGGGGCATTGTGGCTTTAGCTATGGCTGCTGGGCGAGGAGGAACATTGATTACGCAAAATACATTAGCCTTCCCGATATCTATGTGAAATGTCAAAATTTGGAGGGGCCTCGGTGGTCCAGTGGGTTAAAGTGATCGTTTCTAAGTCCCACACAGGCCGGCCAGCTGCCAAATTGTTGATATTATCGGCTATTTTTCTCAGGGTCATTCCATGTCATTTCAGCCAAAAAAAATCTTTTTTTTGCGCTGACCCTCTTGGATTTTCTTGAAAAAAAAATCACAAAAATTCTTTGGCATGTATTAGGAAGGTTTGCTAAGTTGTAGCCCCACATTTCAAGTAGTTTCTGGAAATTCCCTTCTGGGAATTCCGTTACTAATGTTTATATGTGCCTTTTAAGCAAAAAATAATTGATCTTTCATTCGAAATTGATTTCATGTCTTTTTCTGCTAATGGGTGGGACAGGAACAAACTTTGGCAGTATGTCCCTTTAACCAACAATGATCACAAATGCATTGTTGATTTTCGCCTTTAGGGAAGAGAACCAGATTTCGGAAACCAGCGAGGGGAGGGTCCCGACCTTGGCGAAGAAGAGGAAGAAGAAAATAACGACCTTGGAGATCGTGAAAATCAAAACGCCAGACAGTTTATGGAAGCCGCACATCCAAATCAGGTAATAACCTCTCAATCTGAGAAACGTTTTTTTGTGCTATTATTTAGGACGACATGCGGTAAACTGACAAAAGATCAAAGGTTCAAGGCTTTAATAAGGTCAAGGTCATGTTAAGGTCAAGGTTATACGACAGGGTCAAAGTCAAGCTCAAAAAGAATATGGTATGGCAGGCGTTATTTTTTCAAATTTTTTGGCATGAAAAATCCACCCTTCTACTTAAATTTAACCGGCGCCACTGACCTGTCAGTAAAAATGCTGTAGTTAATCGATTAAAATAGCAAAAAATTTCTTGTAAACAGTGTTATCGCAGCTTGGCTGACATTTGCTTGTTTTGTGGGGTTATCAAGTTCATTGTCCTTGTTGCTTGTGGGGGCCCCGTGGCTCAGTAGATAGAGCGTTGACGCTCAATCCAAACAGCCTTCCAGCAATGGGTCGCGGGTTCGAATCCCGCTCAGTCCCAAAATTGGAAAATTTTCTGCCTGGTTTTCACTCGAACGACCTATTTGGGATGGTTGCCAGTTACCAACGGAAGGTCGTGGGTGTCCTCTGGGCATAGAGCCCGGTTTCCTCCCACAATAAAACTGGCAACGCCGCCATATAAGTGAAATAATCTTGAACGTAAAACAACAAACAATCAATCAATCCTTGTTGCTTGTCCACACCTGACGGCAATTCCAAAAACTGACCGTTATAAATAAAAAGACATGTAAATATGTTGAACGACAACATTTTCTAAAACAACAGGTCACATGCTGCAGGTTATTTAACAGAGCTAGCAAGTAGACATAGTTTCGCGAAGTCTCGTAGACATAGTTTCGTTAAGTCTTTTTGAGTTTTTAAAATTTGAGTTCTTACACTTTTGAAATAGTTTTAACTCGCTTTTATAGCGAACTTGCTTTTCTCTGTAAAAGATCGAAATTCTTCTTAGAAATCCCAGTTAGCAGTGCGTAGAAGGCAACAAAGCTGAGCGAATTCAGACTACAACTGTTTCAGTCTTTTGTAACTCTTACGCTTGCATGTACAGCGTACAACTCTAGTAACATAGTTTTGTGACTGACGTACATGTAAGTTGCACTAGCCGATGATTGATTGATTGTTTTTGTTTTATGCCGCGCTCAAGATTATTTCACTTACATGGCGGCGTTGCCAGTTTTATTGTGGGAGGAAACCGGGCTCTATGCCCGGAGGAAACCCATGACCTTCCGCTGGTAACTGGCAACCATCCCACATAGGTCGTTCAAGTGAAAACCCAGTCAGAAAATTTTCCAATTTTTGGACTGACACTAGCCGGTGAAGAACAACAACATTTGAGAAGCGGTACATAGTAGCTGTTGCGCGGTATTCTTTTACGCTATACCCACTCCTTTCTTGCTATTTTTTTATAAATTACTCTTGTGAACGATGACTGTTTGCATAAAAAATGTTCGTAACGTCCACACAACGGAATAATTGATCCAGTGAAAAAATGTGGTATATATAATTTAGCAGAAATGAAATAGTACTTGAATTTTTAAGTTTCAATTTTATAATCTCTTTGAATATGTATTTTCAGATGTTCGCTCCACGTAATAACGATCAAGACAACCCACAGCAGGGTAAGTAACAACAAACGACAAAGATAGGGCGCTTTGGCGTCTACATGTAGCTTTAAGCGCTAAATGGTAAAACGTGTTCGAATCACAATCGGACAAGATAACAATTTTCACTCGATTGCCATATGTGGAAGAGTTGCCAGGTACTAGCCGAAGGTGGGGGGTTTCCTCCGAGCAATGAGCCTGGTTTCCTCCAGGCAATGAGCCTGGTTTCCTCTGGGCAATGAGCCTGGTTTCATCCAGGCAATGAGCCTGGTTTCCTTCAGGCAATGAGCGTGGTTTCCTCCTGGCAATGAGCCTGGTTTCCTCCAGGCAATGAGCCTGGTTTCCTTCAGGCAATGAGCATGGTTTCCTCCTGGCAATGAGCCTGGTTTCCTCCAGGCAATGAGCCTGGTTTCCTCCTCCACTAAACCTGGTAACACGGCCATATAAGTGAAATAATCTTGAGTGCGGCGTATAACATCCATCAGTCAGTCAATGTTTATGCTCTTTTAGGAGCAGAGAACACACATGCATTAACATTTTTCAGAAAATTCCTTTGTAGATTTTGTTTGTTTCCCTAAGCATGAATCAAACATTTTATTTACAGAGCTTTTGCATGTTTATGTTTACATTGTAAAATATGGACGTCCCATATTTCTAGGTTTTTATTTTCTGTAGTCGCTGTCTGGTGTAAGAATGGCTTTTTTGTAGTATATTTACTTTGTTTCTGTTTGTGCTATACAATGCTGTACTAATCCAACAAATATTTTGGTGCATTAGAAGAAAAATATTTTGGTCCGATGGAAGAAAAATATTTTGATCCATTAGAAGAAAAATATTTTGGTACATTAGAAGAAAAATATTTTGGTCCATTAGAAGAAAAATATTTTGGTCCATTAGAAAAAAAATATTTTGGTACATTAGAAGAAAAATATTTTGGTACATTAGAAGAAGTGTATTTTGGTACATTAAAAGAAATGTATTTTGGGACATTAGAAAAAACATGAAAACCCAAAAGTGTTTTTGTTTTTAGTTTTTTTGTTTTTAGTTTTTTCAAGCATCGACTCTTGTAAACATTCCTTGTATGGATCATGTTTCGACAACAATTATAATAGGGGTTCCCAAGTTATGCAGGGGCCTCCGTGGCTCAGTAGGTAGAGCGTTGGACGCTCAATCCGAACAGCCTTCCACCAATGGGTCGCGGGTTCGAATCCCACTCAGTCCAAAAATTGGAAAATTTTCTGACTGGGTTTTCACTCGAACGACCTATGTGGGATGGTTGCCAGTTACCAGCGAAAGGTCCTGGGTTTCCTACGGGCACAGAGCCCGGTTTCCTCCCACAATAAAACTGGCAACGCCGCCATATAAGTGAAATAATCTTGAGCGCGGCGTAAAACACCAAACAATCAATCAACCAAGTTATGCAGCTCTATTATTTTTTCTGGTCATCATCTTTTGAGCATTTTTTTTTTAGTTTTGAGTGAAGTGGTCTTTTGAACTTGTTGTGGCTGGTATGGAAAAGGTTAAAATAAATTTTGCTGAAAAATATTGTTGCAGAATTTTCTGTTACTTTTCAATTAATGTCTTTTTTAAATATATTTGAAGGTAATTTGTTTGAGACTATTTTATCGATATATTGTTTCATTTGTATGCAAGGATTGTAGTCCTTTTTGCAAATGGGCTTTTATTCGTAAAAAAATTCTAATGAAACAACTATTAAATACGGTGCTTTGAATAAAACAAAAGTCATTTTTGTTTTGGATTTTTTTTTCAATATTTTTTTAAGTGTATCATTTTTTTTAGGTTCATTTTTTTTCAGCTTCAATTTTTTTTTAATTTATGTTCATTAAATTTATGAACAGTTTACCACTTGAGTGATAAATCATGTGACTAACAATAGTAACATGATGGTTACCAGCCATGAGATATGGGGCTATAAAGATCGCAGACTTCAAAGGTTTTTTTGCAAATATAGAAATTTGATAATGCATGCAATTTGCAAAGCTGTTTCACACTGTTAAAGTGCGCTACCAAAGCGGGTTTGTCGAGAGCTAGCTTGGCAGCCATCTTGTTTCTGTTGTTGGTCACCTGATTTATCCCCTGGGTGGATAGTCATGTGACTTATCACCTGGCTGAAAAAATTCATAACTAAAAAAAATCTAAAAAGAATAAAATCAAAGAATAAAAATAAAATCTCAGAAAAAAAAAATTATATCTAAAAAAAATAAATTCCAAATTCAAAAACCTAAAAAGAGATTAAAAATACAAAAAATTGCAAAGATAAAAACTAAAAAATGTATAACTAAAACAAATATTTTAAACTAACAACAAAGTTTGAAACAAAAAAGTCATAACTAAAAAAAAAAAGAATTAAAATGAAAAAAACTGATTAAAAAAAATCAATTTCAAAAACCCCAAAAAAGATTTTTAAAAAACCATAAAAGTTAAAAAAAAAAAGATTCAAAGTGTTAAACCAAAAAAAAAACGTTTGAAACAAAAACAAATTCCTAACTATAAAAATGAAATTTAAACTAAAAGAAAAAAAAATTGTAAATAAAAAAAAAATCTAAGATAAAATGAATTTAATGTGCTATTAAAGTGAAAATAATTAAAGTATTTATGAACAACATTTATGAACAATAGTTTCTAATTTGCGATAATTGCTGAAAAAAGAAAATTAAATTTCAGGCGCAATTTAATGGTACATTTTCTGTTTTACGATAGTAACGAAAGCTAATTAATTACATGTAGCTCAGTGACATATGAAGTGTACACAACCTCTGGTTTGTACACTTTGAACACTCAGAGTTGTGACGTAATACATGATGTTTACTGTGTCAGTCAATGAACTATGGTGTCAGAACGTCTTCATGGCAGTTTGTACGCGTCGAAGGCCCCGTGTGACGTCACTTTTGAACGCTTTCCTGAGCAGTTATGGAAAATACGGAAATTATACATGTTACCTTATCTCTCTTGTTTTTGACCACCTGGGAACTAAAGGGAAGATTGTTTTGTTTCAACCATGGCTTTCAGATATACATAAAGTCAGTTCAAAAACACTTTAACAATTTCACTTGTAAACATGAATTCTAGTTTTAACAAGCCCATTATAATCTGGGCACTATTTATCTAGCTCTATAAATTTATTTGATGCTTACTGCATGTGTATGTTGTTGTGTGAATTTATTTTTTCATTTGATTTTATGCATATACACATTTCATTTCATACTTTTCATCTCTTAACTCTGTTTACATTAGTATGATCAGTGTTGTTGTTGCTACTCAAATCATTATAAAGGTGTCAGGATGCTGAGGAAAGGGTTAGTTTTTGCTCATTATAAAGAATAACTTATAGGTATAAAGGTCTAAATTATTTACCTCTTTTTAACAGAATAAGAAACTTGTCTCCATGGTTATTTTAGACAAGATGATTTTCCCTGTGCCCGTGTGTTTAGTGTTCATAAATATATTAACTATCAACCTGTAGAATAATTTACCCCTCCAGTTATTCGGCTTCCAACACATACATTTATGTAGTCAACATATTAAAGTAGCTTAGTTCATTTTCACCTTGCATGTGTTTATTTCAGTTATCTATATAAAGTCCCGTGCATATGGCTCTTATGGAAATTGGAAGGATCTAATAAGTTATTTATGAATACAGGTACAGGGATAATCTTCTAGTCAGAAATAACCATGAAGACAAGTTTCTTATTAAGACATCGCCACGTTTTTCTCTTCATAAGGCGAGTTTCAAACATTTCTTACAAGTTTCTTATTGTTTTAAAAAGATTGATTATTTGATTGATGTTTTATGTCGCACTCAAGATTATTTCACTTTTATGTTGGTGTTGCTAGGTTTAGTGGAGTTCTTTGCGCGGAGGAAACTCACAACATTCTGTGAGTACCTGGCAACTCACCCACATACGACAATCGAGTGAACAATCCACTCAGAAATTGCTCAAGTTTTATTTGGTCTGAGTGATTCGAACCCACACATTGATCATGGAATGATGGAAGGCCTCTGACTGAGGCTCGAGATGGTTTTGGCGAAAGTGAGGAAAAAATCTAGGTGAACCAATCAACCTAATCGAAAATTTCTGTGTTCATGCGAGTGTAATTATATACTTTAACATCTTCTCGCGGTCCCTCAGTCCCACACAGACCTGTTTGATGCAACACAGGTTCAGATCACACTCAGACATCAACAATTTCTGAGTAGATTTTTCACTCAGTTGCCATATCTGGAAGAGTTGCCAGGAACTTACAGAATTTCATCCACTGATTGATCGAAGCCACATAACTTAGGCGTTGGATTACACTCATTTCAGGTCTTTTTGTCTGAAGTTGACAGTATTAATAAACAGGTTCATTTTCCCTAAAAACAAATCTCCCAGAATAAATCTTTAAAATGCACCTACTGTTAACTCCTTTAGACGATTCAAATCATTTGGATGCGTGTACGCATACGCATGCCTCAAGGTTGGTTTATATCGTCGGTATATACTAAGTGACATTTTCATTTTCTTAATTAAACCTACAAGATGACGCTAAAACTTTTGAATTGTGGCAAGAAGAAAAAGTTCCTAAGTTTTTTCTGTCTGATGAAAATACAGAAAATTGTAAACATTTTCCGGGGTTTTAGCGACAAGTGTGCCTTTTATAAAATTTAACGAAAATAGCCCTCCTTAATCACCTTATCAAGGGGAAATAACTTAAGAGAAAATTGTGTTTAATAATCATTTTAGAGTTTGATATCTGAGCACAAGGCAGAAGGGTAAACCTTCTTGTAAGTTTTTGTCACAGTTCTCTTATTGATAGAGAGCTCACCAAGGGGGGATAACTTTTCCATAATGCCAGTAAAATGTATAGCATCTGATAAAATTTACTTGTATGTTTTACTGCATGTTAAAACTTGTAGCTAACTAATCATAGAAAAGTGTGAATTTAACCCAAGCATTGTAACTCCATACTAGTCTGTTGTGCTATTATATTTAGTACTTTTCATTTCCGTCTGTTATGTAAATATGGTAACACTCTCTATTGTCTTGAATATTGTTTTGGATTGTGATTAATTTTTCATGTAATAAAACTCATTTTTCTTTATTTTTATTAACTTAATGGTAACTTTTTTCTGCAAGAGTCTATAATAAGCATGGAATTTTTTTTTGTTAAATGAGCTGCCAAATATATGGAAAATTTTGTCGAAACAAAATAATATAATAATATAATATAAACCATAATTGATGGTTTTTAGCAAAAAGTTCAATATAGTTGTTTTATAAGCACCCTGATAAGTGAACTCATACATCCAGGCTATTTGAATTTTATCCGTTATTAGCCCGGATTTTCGGTCTAGAGGGCGACTTATTTTATAACTGCCCAAATATTCTGTTCACAGAGACTACAGACTGTAGTTTATTTCAATGTCAATCCTTAAGTTTTTTCAAAGTACTTTAAATTCTGAACTCTTGACAGTCAGAATTTAAGACAAAAATCTCAATTTTGGCAGATCATGTCACTTAAAGTAAAAATATGACATAAAAATATGCTTTTATTTGTTACATTAAAAGAGACTTTTCTGACTGACAAGAAAAAAAAGGCACATGTACATGTAGCTGAAAATATGCTTTTCTTATAATCAAGCAAAGTGTCTTTTCATGCAACAAAGAAAAGTTTGAAAAAGATAATTTTCTAAGCGGCATGAAAAGAGATACTTTTCTTTGTTCTGTGAGACGCAAAGTATCATTTTATCGAACACCGAATAACATGACAGAAGATTTTCTTTGTTCTGTAAGACACAAAGTATCATTTTATAGAACACAGAATAACATGATAGATACTTTTCTTTGTTCCATGAAACACAAGTATCATTTTATCAAACACCAAATAACATGATAGATACTTTTCTTTGTTCCATGAGACACAAGTATCATTTTATCAAACCCCAAATAACATGACAGAAGATTTTCTTTGTTCTGTAAGACACAAAGTATCATTTTATAGAACACAGAATAACATGATAGATACTTTTCTTTGTTCCATGAGACACAAGTATCATTTTATCAAACACCAAATAACATGATAGATACTTTTCTTTGTTCCATGAGACACAAGTATCATTTTATCAAACCCCAAATAACATGACAGAAGATTTTCTTTGTTATGTGATAAGATACTGTTTTATTTGATGAAATCCAACTGTGAGATAAAGTTATTTCTTCCAGGGGGTAATTTTGAGAAGGAGAGTTATTATGAGGAAGAGGATGAAGAAGGAGAGGATGAAGATGAGGATGAGGGCGTCAACGATCCGCAGGATTACGGTGCTTAATCCTTTAATCCTATAATCCATATTTAGCTAAATCCATTATAAATTATATCCTGTATTATCTTAGAAGCACGTAGCACCCCTCAGATATCCAATTTTGTATGTATGTATGTATTATATTTGTGAATGAAAGGGATTGTTAATGGGAAATTTTGTAAATGGGATACATGTATTTAAAGTGGCATGAGCTGCCAAAATGTTGATATTTTGACATTAAAACAGAATGTTGAAATTATTGCCTATTTTTTTCAAGACATATAATTCAGAAGCTTTTTTTAGTGCTTCTAGCCTAGAAAATGTACGCTAAAGTATTGTTTTGAACTAACTTTGGCTTAGAATGAATGGACGATCGTCCCAGTTATTTAAATTTTGTTTACATTTCGAACACGTTTTCGGTTCGTACAGGTCACATACTGTATGGATTTCCTCTCGTTCCAACGTCAATCATTTAGTTTTCCAATGGCCTTCAAAGTCTCTTACTGTCGTGACGATCAGAAATTATGAAAAAGTGTAAATTTTGGCAGCTCATGCCACTTTAAAGTAATTGTTCCTTTTCAATGTTTTTACATCAGATGGAAATCTGTAATACTTAAATCCAACATATTTATTTCATTTACTACATGTATATCACTCTCGGTCGTGCACAATCACGTTTTTTAGAAAGCTTTCTTGGTACTCTTTTCATTTCTTTAATACTTATGGTTACTCGGTACATGTATGTCATCTGCAATGTATATGCTTTGTTTATCGATGTATATTTTACTGTTTTTGTTTGTCTTTTTTTTTACTTTAGAAAATACTTTATCTGTATGTCACTGCTGATATTTCTGCACCCTGTATATCTTACTTTATCTTATCTGTTTAATTTCGGGGCTTGGGCAATTGTGACTTTGCTCTAGCCATGATTGCTGATCTAGCAATGAGGAACATTACGGTAAGATCTCCGCTAATTCAAGTACTCTAAAAAATTCAAGGGCCAGAAAAACATTAACAAAAGTACACTTAAAATTCAACTTTTTTCGTTGAGAGTCTTACCTCCTGGAGTGAGCGATCAGATAATCCTATTGAACGATCGCTGTTGTTGTTTTTTATAGACCAAATGTGGCAAATAGCAATGTAATAATTCGTTATTTTCACATCACTGATCCTTGAATTAGCGGAGATCTTACCGTAAGTATGCCAAATGCATTAGCCTTCCTGACCGTCTCTGTTTAATTTTGGGGCTTGGGCAATTGTGGTTTTGCTCTAGCCATGATTGCTGACCTAGCAAAGAGGAACATTAAGTATGCCAAATGCATTAGCCTTCCTGACCGTCTATGGTCTGTTGAGTGGTATGTAAATATTTAGATGGGGTTGGGGAAGGGGATCATTTGGTTTTCGGGTACTTTTGTCGCCATATGACTTGTTGCTGAGTGCGATGTTCAACTCTAGCCAATCAACTTTGCCTAATGTAAATAGAGGGTTGATTAAAAATTTACATTCCAATTTGCCATTTTAAGGAAATTTCTCGTCAAAAGGATGTCTAATTTTCTAATAAGTAATAATCTCTGTTGAAAATGAAGAGGTCATCTAAATAAATGACCTTTCTAAACTTCTCTGGGACTCGGAGGGATAGTCTTTAAGTTCGACAATGGTCTTCCATTAATAGGTTTCGGTTTCAAATCACACTCAGGGGCCTCAGTAGGTAGAGCAGTTGGACGCTCAATCCGAACAGCCTTCCACCAATGGGCCGCGGGTTCAAATCCCACTCAGTCCAAAAAAATGGAAAATTTTCTGACTGCGTTTTCACTCGAACGACCTTTGTGGGATGGTTGCCAGTTACCACCGGAAGGTTGTGGGTTTCCTCCGGGCATAGAGCCCGGTTTCCGCCGCAATATAAGTGAAATAATCTTGAGTGCGTCGTAAAACACCAAACAATCAATCAATCAATCAAATCCCACTCAGAAAAGTACCCAAACAATCTGAGTGTTATTTTACTTGATTTCCCTTTATAGAAGTGTTCTACTCGAAGGTCGGAGTACGTTTCCTCTGTGCAAAAGAGCCAGAGGGTTTCTGGGGGCAGTTTCTCGACACCGACATACATGTAGCTTTGCGCCTAATCATAACATCATGGCAACACATAACACTACGTTACGACCAGGCACAAAGTTACGCCAGGGGTAAATGTGTTGAGAAACAGCCTCCAGTTTTGTTGGTCTCAATGCTGGTTAACCGTATGATTCAAGACTAATCAGAGGGTTGATTCTCAAATGTTCTGTCGTAAAATTTCTTAAAATCATTTATTAAGCTAGTCAATATTACTTAATCCGAATTAATCTGAATTTATAATCATACAAATTTTTTTTCTTGCAGGCAATCCACGTCATCAAGACATATAAAAAAAACGTTACCTGAGGAAGACTGGCACTTTGCATACATGTATAGGAGAACAGACAGCTTTCCTGTTAGAGTAACAATGCTGTGCCAATGGAATCACATGTTGCATCACTTGAAATAGGATGACTGTGCCATGGCATGGAATATGACAGCTGTGCCATGGAATAGGATGACTGTGCCATGTCATGAAATAGGACTGATGTGCCATTAAAACTCGTAATTACCATAATGAAGTTTGTATGGAATTTTTGGGTCACTATATTGCTTGTTGTGCCCAAGAAATAAGGTTTTGTGGCCAAAAAATTACATTGTATTGAGGGGTTGACTTTTTTGGGACAACAGCAAAAGTTGTACAGTGGTCACTTGCACAAAGCACTCTTAACTAAGAGTACTCTAAGCATCTGTCTACAACATGGTACTTTGGAGTCCTCGTAAGTGAAGAGTGCTTCGTGCAAGTGGGCCCTGGGGCCTGTCTTACAAAGCTGGTGTAATGTTGCGCATAGGCCTACAACATGGACCGGTTGCGTGCAGGGCGTAAGTTCCCATTGATTTATGTCCGACGTAACTTACGCCAGCTTCGTAAGACAGGGTCCTGATCTGCAACTTTGTTGATTGATATTGCAGCTAATAAATTTAATGGAATAAGAATTTTACTCAGTTAAAAAAAACTGTTAAATTAATAAAATTACATTTGTGTGCCCCCTTTGACAAGCGTCCTTCTTGCAACATTTTGACATTGTTGTTCTGATGAAGCAACATTGCTTTTTCCTTTTAGTCGTAGATTTGTGTTTATAGAATAACATTGTTGTATATTTAAGAAGAGCAGCATTGTTGTAAGAAAGTAAAAATGTTGTGCTGGTGAGAACATATTGTTGTTTTGGTGGAATGTCTTTGTTTTTCTCCAAGAAGTATTTTGCTCATCATTGTTTTTTTCTCATTTTAGTTTAAAGTAAAATTATTGTTCTGATTTTTAGAACAAAGCAGTTCTTTCCATGGCTCAACATTGTAGAATAAGTTGAGGAACATTGTTCTAATGAAGTTAAATGTTGTACTGGTGGAAAGAAAATTTGTTGTAATAGAACACAGCAGTTTTTTTCAATGGCTCAACATTATTGTTCTGATTTTAGAACAAAGCGGTTCTTTCCATGGCTCAACATTGTAGAATAAGTTGAGGAAAATTGTTCTAATGAAGTTGAATGTTGTGCTGTTGAAAAGAAACATTGTTTTTATGATGAAACAACAATGTTGTGCCAGTTGCATGTTATAGTTGTTGTAAAAAATAATAATGTTGCGTTGTGTTGATTACACTCAGTTTCTATGACAATTTTCATCCTGAACTTTCTAGAAATAGTGGATGGTTAAAAAAAAAATTGTTGAAAAGTGTTCGTTTTTGTTTAACCGTAAGTTTTCATGGAGAAATCACATTTCTTCTAAATTTAAAAAATTATTGAAACACGAAAAGCACAAATTGGGAATTCTAATCATGTTCAACGAAATGTGAATTGGCAGTTATGGGCTTCTCATTTGCAAAAGAAAAAATTGTAAAAAGAAAAAGAAATGGTTATCATTTATCATATTGTACATGTAAATAGAATCATATATTCAAATTTTTGTGCTTTAGTAAAACTTTGTCTAATCTATAAGGAATAAAGTTAAAGTGGCATGAGCTGCCTAAAATGCATTTTTTCCCCCTCCAAAATTCGGATTTTCAAATATGAAGGGTTTAAGTTCACTCAAAAACTGAAGATAATATTGGAATAATAAATATCAATACAGCCTTGTGGCCTGTATGAACAATAATAATTTTTGTGAAGTAGGGAGTGAATTAATCATGAATAGGGCTTAATTTACCCTCAATCAATTTACTTAATTTTGTTAGAAATAACAATATTTGGCAGCTCATGTCACTCAACCATATTGTTTGGATGATACCAGAAGTCTATGAATGGAGGAATGTGAAACGTCCCATTACCCCATATTCTGGGCACTGGAGCCTTTTGACCCAGAGGTCACCATAAAAAGTGACCTCTCTCGGTTAGTCAGAAATCATGGATTTTATTTTCTTCCTCATATGAACTGTTATGGGGTGCATTAGAAAAGAAAGATGGCGATCACTTTAAATTCGACAGCGAAACGCTCCGAATGTTGCATAGTTGAAAACCAGACCGAGAGCCTTAGATGATTTGAGTCGAAATGGAGATATCGGAGTCGGGTGCCTGGTTAAACTTTTATGATATATAAGAGAGAATACATTCCAGTGCCCAGAATATGGGGTAATGGGACGTTTCACACTTCCCCATTCATAGACTTCTGGTATTAACAACTACAAAAGCAGCCGCATTTCAGAAAATAAAAAAAATAAAATATATTAAAAACTAATATAATCCTTATGTTATTTCTGTGTGACGAAGAGGGCGCCAGCTAAATTTTGCTTTTTTTTTTTACACATGTATAGTTTGGATTTTTGTTGTACAGCTGATCTGAAAATGTCATTTCGTAAACAAAGATATATATATATTATTATGCCATGCTTCTTTATTTTTCATCAATTCATTTTGAAATGTTTATTTCTTATAAAAGTGCACCTGAATAAAATCCAGTAGTTCCACTGATTAGTTTAACGTAGTGCACAAGTATTGTTATTCCGAAAAACGAAAACTTCATACTTACTCAATATTTCGACTTAAGTTATCACCATCAGGAGTCAATGACGATGACTGAATAAAAAATCCCCCCCTCCCAATAAAAATCTAAAAAAATAAATGTTTGAAACTCTCTTCCATACTAATGAGAAATGGACAACACAACTACTGTTGCTAAAGTAAAGGTCTTGCTCCGTTATTTGATAATTTCTGACATTTATGGTGGTCGACTAGGTGGTACCAACCATAGAACTGTCCAAACATAAATAACGAGGTACCTGTAGACATTTAATGCTATTGAATTATTCGAACATCCAACATATCGACCACCAGTGGAAATATTTTGGGAGAAAGGCATTTTTATGTGAACGATTTATTATGTATGCGCTTGTATTGTTGACTTTGACTGCTGTAAATAAATTGCTTCATCCGTTTAACTATTAAACAAAGAACATATGTAAAAACAAAATATTTACTTTTCTCGGATTTTCTCTTTCTGTATGCGAGGGACGTTTAACACATATATGAACAATTACATTTGGTTTTCATAATCATGAGTAAAATAAAGTATTACATGTACAATTGAGTATTTTGTGTTAATTGCTGTACCATTCCCGTGGCCCTTTGAAACAAACCTCGGTCGTTTCCGCTTGCTTCCTGTTGGCTTTGACGAACGTAAATTCCTTGATGTGATATGATTGGTCGTAGGCGTCAACCTTTAGAAAAGTTCTTTTCCAACCAAAAGCGAGGGATTTATTAATTACCTCCAAAGTTAATCCATGCTTCAGTATTGACGTATGTGATCTGAAATGGAACTATAGTGGGCAATTTACATATACTGAACCGCAAAAGAAACGACAACCCAATTCAAATGTTGCTAAATGCATATATTATCATAATTTACACTCGAACGACCTATGTGGGAGGGTTGCCAGTTACCAGCGGAAGGTCGTGGGTTTCCTCCGGGCATAGAGCCCGGTTTCCTCCCACAATAAAACTGGCAACCCCGCCATGTAAGTGAAATAATCTTAAGCGTGGCGTAAAACACCAAACAATCAATCAATCGATCATAATTTTCAATAATTTTTCTCTTTTGATATCCTTGCTAGACCTGGTTTGAAGCGAGTGGTCAGGAAAGTTTGGTTTCTGATCATGTTACTTATATGCCAAACACGTCATCAAAGCACAGTTACTAAAGTAATGATGGGATGCTTTTTCGGTTCGTTTTGCATGAAGGTCACAATGCACGTGTGTTGCGTGTGACATGCCACGACTCCACGAGAGTAGCCGCACTCATGTGTCTCTATTCTGGTTTACTTATTTTGCCGGTCAGGTAGAGCCACACATTAAACCGCCATTATAAGGATGAGATAACTCATGTAACCTCATTAGGCCAATTTTTATGCTATGCTTTACAAAGAGCGATTTAACAGTTTAACAATGGATTTCGAAGAAATCAACTGGTTCAGTGAAAAGAAGAATGTTTCAAAGATATAATAGGCGAAAATAGCTGAAAGGTAGTTGAGATTTAAGGATAGTTAAGACTTAGCTTAAATCTGAAATCCGAAGTCCTTCCAAATAATTCATTTAAAAGCCGTAACTATCACGAGAGCAGAGAGACTAAGTCTTTGGGAAGACTTCATGCTGGCCAGACTGCAAGAGCTGTGGCAAACCATTTCATTGTTTATGTCCGAACAATATACCGCCTGCAGCAACGGGTTCAATCCACTAGAAACACAGCAAACCGTCCTCGTAGTGGAAGACCGCCCGTAACAACGTTGAGGCAAGATCGACAGATTGTCCGTCAAAACCTGCAAAACCGCTTTGCTACAGCTGCGGAAACTGCAAGGACAACCATTGGCAATCATCAGAGACCAATCAGCAACTACACGATGCGCAGGCGTTTGAGGCAGGCAAATGTCAGATGTCACAGGCCTTACAGGGGTCCGATCCAATCTCATTCTCGCAAGATCCCCTGCTACTACGTGAACGCGACGGACCTCTCAGGCCGTTCCAAGCCATTTTACCAAAAATTTGGGTAATCAAACTTACTTCCAAAATTGATTTGTACGTGATCTTTACCTGATTCTATATGTTGGCTTGTATTTCGTTTTTGGTACACGCCCTTAAGTTTTGAATTATCGTTGAGGAAATACAGGGACTATATTTCTACCCTCCGCGATTGTGAACAGGCCAGCGTATAACATGCTATTTTGTATGTCTACGTCACGTGATTGTAGTGAGAGTATTTCTCCGCAGCTCTGGCAAAAGGGGATTCCCCTTAGCAGACTAAGGCAAATGGCTTGTAACGGCCTGAGAGGTCCGTCGCGTTCACGTAGTAGCAGGGGATCTCGCGAGAATGAGATTGGGGTCCGATCCTCACTGCTCGACATCGCCGCGTCCGTCTGCAATGGGCCACACAACATCGGAATTCGCGTCACCGGAAGTGGAGAACTGTAGTCTTCTCTGATGAACGAGGGGAACCTTTTGCAGATGAGTGTGTTCTGGAAAGAGACGCGTACAGGTCCCAGCATTATGGTATGGGCAAAAACTAGGTCCTATGTAATTGTAGAAAACAATGGTCTAACCAGCTGGGAGCGTTGACCATTGTAGTGGAAACGCCATTTTGTCGTAGTTACATTCCGATGTCATTGCAACTCGGGCCCTATTTTCCTTCGAAAAAATTGTTCATCGATGCAATAAATGCCTTAAAATGAATGACCAACCTTTTCTGTCTTAGTATCCATTCCCCTTTTGTCGAACTATAGGCTTGGGTTGTTGCATTCCATCGATATCGAAAGTGGGTTGGAACATTTCCCCGCGAACAAGGCGGCCATATTGCCTGTGGAATCATGGTTAATTTCGCAAATTTAAAAATGGCTTCCTCCCGTAGCGTTCCGCCCTTCGGGCGTCACAACAACGCTACATACCGGAGCTAGGTCCTATGGTGTTTCGAATGTTGGTCCTGGTAGAGGAAATGGTGTGACAGTTGCCCGCTACATCGATCAGGCACTGAGACCTTCATCGTGTCCCGTTTTGCTCATCATAGAATTCATGTCTTCCAGCAGGAGAACGCAAGAGCCCCTACTGCCAGAGAAACGAGAGACTTCCTCCGTCAAAACAACATACAGACTCTTCAATGGCCTGCTCTCAGTCCAGACTTTAATCCGATTGGTTGCCCTCCTGTGTAAACCACCATTAAAAGGGTGGGATAACTATTCTCTGTCAACAGACTTTTCAAAACCCCGCAATCATGTGATGCGAGAATTACGTTGTCATCAAATTGTCCAGCAATTGAGGAAATTCTCGGACATACTGCGGACCATATGTTAGGTTGTCATTGTACGAGGAGAGTTTGGAATCTGTCAGACCCAAGTTCCTATCATCTTTATCAACCGTCTCAACCACTTAATGTTCCGACGATGCGACGTTGTAATCAACGCCCGTGTTGACTACACGCATTATTGACTTCCAGATCGCATTGTGGCGCCACCTGTCCAAACTTTCACTTGAAATTCTCTAACATTTGTCTGCCAATGATGATGATCGATCATGTCAAATTTGGAATCATTCCGTTGATAAGTGTGTTGTTTACATCTATTTGAAATACACTGATTATCAATATCCAAAAAGGAGTGTCGTGTTTTTTTTGTTGCGGTTCAGTATATATTGTTAGGCCTATACGCCCTGCTTGAAAAGCGGGCCGTATTATGGTATCATCTCTGTCCGACCGGTTGTCCGCTTTCCCTTCCGCTCCATAACTTCCAAAGGTTTGATTCCATCACTGGTTACATAATATGGCAGCTATATTGGGTCATGTAATATTCCCTTTAGCCCCATAACTTCAGTGCTGGAGCATTGAGGCTCTTATTTAGTCATGTATGCTGACCCAGCAAAGCGGAACATTAAGTATGCCAAATACATTAGCCTTACAACTGACGTTCTATGGTCTGTGGAGTCTAAAATGTCCGAATTTAGATGTGGATGGGTGGGGAGGGGGATCTTTTTTTGGTCGGTTCGTACTTGTTTCACCAAATATGTAACCTTAGCTGTTGAGTGAGACGTTAAGCCCCAAACAATCAATCAATCCATCAATCTTCAGTTTTGATGTAATCTGGACAATTCTTTCAGTTCTGCATACCTTTTGGACAGTTGGTGTGCGGCAAATTATTTATGACATCATACTTTGCGGCAGCCATATTGGATTATGTAATGTTTATTCTTTTGCTCCATAACTTTGACAAATATAATCTGATGTTTTACATTTTTTCACATATATACCATACAAACAGACGATGTGGTTTAAGTTGTCTCAACTATTACATCAACTATTGCATAATATAGCAACCGTATTGGGTTATGTAATATTTAGATGTTATTACATGCCATTTTTCATATCATACCCCATATCAGCCCGAGACCTCCATATCAGCCCGAGGGCCGAAGGCCAGAGGGCTGATATGGCTCGAGGGCTGATGTGGGGTATGATATGATAAATTGCATGCTATAACCGTTTTATCATATATCATAATATCTATTGAAAAAAACAGAACGTTTTCCTTTTGGTGTTCTGATTTTTCATTCGTTCTACAAAGGCAGCTGTGTCAGTTTCTACACATCCACATACATTTTCAGGCTGCCTGATTCTTTTTGCCAGTGATTGTAGCGTTCTTTCGCTGGCAGCCATCTTCCTAGCAGACGACCCAAAGGGAGATAACTCTAATCCAAAGATCCCCCGCATTGATATTGATATGGATTTTCGGACCGGTCTGATATGGCTGATATGGATTCTCGGACCCGGGTGAGATATGGGTGCTGTCACGCTACCGATATCGCATATGCAAAAAAACACATATTATTGATAGGTATATGATAATCCTTTTTATTCGTACTTTTGATTTTATGATAATAACCTTAAAGGAGAAGAAAAGGAAAGAACTAAGTAAATACAGCACAGGCGCGACACATTTTGCTTTCTAACGGTACCAAAACCATATTTTTCCTCGCCAAACTGTGCTATAAGAAAGTTAACAATCGTTATCAGAAAACGTCTAAACTGACTCGGCAGCCATCTTCACAACAGAGCTTAGCTGTCAATCGTGCTCACATGCTTACCTCCCCTTCGCTTCAGAACTAAGCATGTGGCTAATGGCGGGACATCTTAGACATGAGAAAACCCACGAGAGATGGGAAATGGTTATAACCGAACAACTTGTAAAATGAACTGCCCCATACCTTCCAAAACCCACTCTTAAAGAGAATACATCCATGAAGCATGGTTTTTATGTCTGAAAGGGACAGAAGCCGTTGAAACCCGTTCAAATAGTTCCTGACGTCATTTGTCAACACAAAACATGGCGACGATTCCGAAGACTAGTCTGAGTGGTCGTTCACAGCTGTTTACAAGCTAAACATTCCTTAAAATCACGACCAGAAACGAGGGACTATACAGGCAAGTGTATACTTTTTATCTGCTGAGATTTATAGCGTTTGCATCCAGCACTAAGGCATCCAGGTAAACTCATTTTACTTTCAATTGTATTTTGCGGTTAGGCGCAGCACAGGCACACGGAGTGCTCTCCCTTATCCACCCTCTGTTATACTGTAAATATGGACAAGGCAGGAAACACTTATTCTGACTGCCTCCAGCAAAACCCGTCAGAATTTCTTAAAAATATCTCCTTTGTACATTAAACTTCACACGAGTCTCAGAGAGATCCTTGTCAAGCAATATCGAGGCCTAAGAGCAAACAAAACACCCTTTGCCGAATGATTTATCAAGTTTTCCAGCGAAATTCAAGTTGACAGAAAAGTCCAACCGAAGTCTCAGACACTTGCCGCTCTGGGAGCCTCGCTTTCACTTTTGGGCTTTACGGGATCTTACGAACGGTTGTGCGCGCCAATTCCAAGCCGTTTTACAGATTCCGTAAAGCTCCGAAGTGAAAGCGAGGCTCTCAGAGCGGCAAGTGTCTGAGACTTCGGTTGGACTTTTCTGTCAACTTGAATTTCGCTGAAAAACTCGATAAATCATTCGGCAAAGGGTGTTTTGTTTGCTCTTGGGCCTCGATATTGCTTGACAAGGATCTCTCTGAGACTCGTGTGAAGTTTAATGTACAAAGGAGATATTTTTAAGAAATTCTGACGGGTTTTGCTGGAGGCAGTCAGAATAAGTGTTTCCTGCCTTGTCCATATTTATAGTATAACAGAGGGTGGATAAGGGAGAGCACTCCGTGTGCCTGTGGGCGCAGACAGTACGGTCGGTAGTTGTAGCCAGTACTACTCTGCCTGTACAGGGCCATTCCAGCCAGCAGGTTCATGCTTCAGTCAGCCCCTGCGTCCAGTGCCTGAATGTTCGTTGTCATGCTGTTTGTTTGGTTTTATTATATGTACCCCACCTATGTCGCCCAATATCTTTCTTTATATTTTTATATATTTAGTTCAACTACGCTGGTACATTTTTTTGGAGGGAATTGATTATATGTAATATGATATATTTTTACTAGTAATACAGTATTTAGAACAAGGGTAAACTAATTTGGCATGAGCTGCAAAATATTGATATTTCATGGATGAAACAATACTAGGAAATTACCAGTTATTGTTTTTCTCGGAAATGCAAATTAGATGATCTGCCAAAGTGGTGACCGTGTAAATAAGTAACTTACGCCTAGAATGGATGAAATTATTACATCCCTGTTATTTAAATTTTGTTTACAGTTTTCACTTTAACATTGCTTCATACAGCTAAATGCATATTATTTGTTTTAATGTCTTTTATAATGGGTTTTCGATGTACTCTAAACTCCCAAAACTGTTAGCAAAAAAAACAGCAACTTTGGATGCTCATGCCATTTCCCAAAAAAATAATTTGGTAAATAATCTCTTCACGTACCGGTACATATATTGGCTGGGAGGTGAATATAATATAATAATGGCATATTATAACTATTCAATAAAGAGGGACAGTGAATAACAGTTAATACAGTGGAGAGCTAAATATATTATATCAATATTGAAAAAAAAAAATTATTTTTTTCAAATATACATAAAGCTAAGGGGAAAAAAATAAAATATAGACTTGCATTTTGAAAGGAAATATCGAAAATATCAATAACTTTTAAAGATTTTGTGTTCAATAATTATAGTTAATAATGATATTGTCATTAATTTGTTATTAAACAACATATTATATTTTTTTGTTTCAGATTAAGCTGTTTTTCACTGCAGTAAACTCATATATGTCATGTCATTATGGTTCATGCAAAATAAAAAAAATGAGGATGTGCAGAAACACTAGAGGGTGTCAAGAACTATCTGAAAACATTGAATATAAAAGTTTAAGGTTTATTACATTGAACTATGTTACCATGTGCTCAACATATCAAGCTGGGGAACATTACCAAGATTTCGACATGCAAGTTAATTTGCACATTGATTGATGCCGTGGATTTCTTCATTTGTTTTGTAAAAATTGGACAAAATAGGAAACTTGGATTAATCAAAAATAGAAAAAGGGTATCCTAGTAGATGAGCATCATTTCATAATTGCATGTCCAAATTATAAAGATTTACGTACCCCTTTATTTTCCCAAATCATTGATATTTGTCCTATATTTAGTACTTTAAATGATCATGAAAAGTTCATTTTCACCTTACTTAACAATATATCTGAATTATGCAAGCCAATTTTCAGATTTGAGAACCCTTTATAATTGATATGCTGTTACCAAATTAGTTATGTCACATTGTCCTGTATAAATATATATATAATGAAGGAGATAAAATGTTATAATCTATTACAATCGATGCATATCTGTTCAATTCTAGAGCATTTTTGTTTTCTGTTGATGGTGGGAGAGAGGGGAGTGGGTTCCTTGGGGTAGTTGTGTAGAGAGATAAAGTGTCTCACTCCGACGCGTCCCAAGCCTTCCATCCATGGGCCTCCAGTTCGAATCCAACTCAGTTAAAATAATAAAAATGGAGAAACTAAATGAGAGGGTTTTCAATATATATGATCATGCAAGCACTTGAAACGTCAGATGTTTCCATGAGGCAAAAAGCCTGGCTTCCTCATCAAACACCGACCTCCTCGCAATAATGAAATTAAATAATTCAGACAGTCATAGAGGTTGAACATCAATCAACAAGTGGAAGGTCAGGATTTCACATTTCTAGCCCCCTAATAATTGAAATAAATCTTGGATTATTGGGTAGGATGACAAAAATTCAATGGTCAATCCACTCAAAATTGTTTGGGAAAGATAACTTATTTTGCATCTACCTAACAAGTATTTCTTTCCATGTTACTTTTCTACTTCGTTTATCCTTAATACAAAGTTAAACCCAGTCAATGGAGTACATTTTTTGTCAGTTCTTATTTATGGTGCCAGTTACACTTTAAGTGCTCAAATAACCAACTTTTTGTCAGGCTTACTGTAATTATGAATTTATAAATTTAAATATCTACCTCGATCTTTCCATTCTGATTTTTTCTGGCTGTTCAACCAACAGCTAAATACCAGATTATTAAATAATAAGACAAGGCGTTTACTGCAGTGAATTGTGGTAGGGTATATGCCCTATACTCTACTGTCTACACACCTCACTGTCTGTCTCACAGACACTTTACGTTTACACGTGTTCAACTTCAAGAGATCTGTCGTAGTATGTGTCTTTGTACAGTTGATTTCACTCTTGAAAAAGCAAAATCATAAATCCAAAGTCAGTTACAAACATTCTTAGAAGTTTATTTTTTTCTAATGGCCTTCGCGTCCAGCGAAAATCTTTATTATACAACCAAGCTACAATATCAACGTAATCGGCTGTGGACCACGTGTTTGTTTATAGGTCAAAGAAGTTCTCGCGGCGGTGTGGTGTGGCTGAGATCAATCCGCGTACATGGACTCTCTAATATGGCTTCCGTATGGCTGAGAGGTTAAGTCTCGCATGCGAAGATTAACTTCTCTGTTTAAATTGCTTAGCTGTGTGTCTCGATCGGCCAATCAGCATACGCCTGGCCACCAGTTACTCACTAGCGTTAGAGAAATTGGTCAACTGTGAAAGTCTGCCATTTAAACATAGGTTAATTTCGATCATTTTGAGGCTCTAATAAGAGAAGACAAACACTTTAACAACTCTGAAATGTACACGTACTAGTAAATCAACCTTTTGGGAAGACGTGACAAGCTGCATATGTTGTCTTCACGACTTGTGGGGATCGTTGTAGAATTTTCAGAAAAGGTAGTCTTACCGCTGACATTGCAGGTTATAACCATACAAGATACGATGAGCTCACAAGGGAAGTAATCTACTAATACTTTTTCCGGTCAATTTCAAACCGTCAATGGCGCGCTCCACTGACGATCGAGCACGAGGTTGTCTGGCAGATTCATTTTCATTGTATTTTCACACCCTAAACCACGTGCAAGACTCACACACATGAATACGATGGTCTATGGGAGCCCGTTCGATACAAATGCATGTTATTTTTTTGTTTTCTCCTTTATAAGCGTAAAATCTGTCCTACATGTTCTTGGCCGATTCTAATCAAAAAACGATTTTTTTCAAACTTGATTAAAACTATTCTTGAATCAATAAATAACGTTTTAATCACATTAACAAAAAATAAAGATTGAGATAAAAATAATAGCTAAGTAACTCAGCCTTGTACTATTTACCATGTAAACACACACTAGTTCTTATCAGTAGTGCTGACTGCTTTGGTGTGAATTGCATAGCCTCTTGTGCAGACCATATACCTGTACTGGCGTAGGCCTACATCATTCATACGAATGGACGCGCCAATAAGCTAAAACAACCAACCAACCAACCATATACCTGTAGGTTTTATATTATGTTGTCTTATTTTGACTGGTTTTCTGTATAAAAGCAGTGTGTATTTCCGAAGAAAGCAATGCTGCAACTGGCCCGAACAATCTGCCTCTAACTCATGGCTCCTCAGAATCCTAGTCCGGATTTATGACTCCAAAATCACCATTTGTTAAAATACTAGCTAACGGGCGTATTTTGGAGTCCGTGTTCATTGCAATCAAAAAGCCGGAGTAGACTGCCCGCTTCTGAGCGGACAGTATGTGGTCCGAGTCAAACAGCGAAATAATAATATAACCTTCTCAAATCGTATCAAAACGACGATAATCCCGTTCATGGATAATTTAAATCTTTCAGTGGCATTTAGAAGTTGGAAGTACAAATGAAGACGAGGATTACTTATGGATAAACAACTTCTTAATTTATTGGGTGACGACGTTTCGATGTAGTTCTTACATCATTATCAAAGTCAATGACAATCAACAGGTACAAGTTCATTATATAGTGGTTGGCAGAAATACAAGTTAAGACAGGTGTGAGAATATCTGGATTAAGTAACAATGTAACAATGGGGATGAGTTAAGTTCGTTGTGGATTATCTTGAAGGATTAGTAAGTCATAGCAGTTGGGGATATATAATCCTTGGTCTCTGTTTATGCTGGGTTTTGTTCTTCTAATCTGGATGGCTTCCTGTAGTTTTCTTTTCTTCCAGTGTTGTTGATTGATGGATAGGGCTGTAGTGGTTTCCCATTTTATGTGTTGGCTGGGGTTGGAGATTATATGTTCAGAAATAGCAGATTTGTAGTCCAATTTGTTAATAGATGTTTGATGTTCTTTTATCCTGATGTTAAGTGGTCTGCAAGTCTCACCAATGTAATGTGCATCACAACTGCAATTGATACGATAAACTACTCCTTTGGGTTGTGTTTGGTTGGTTGATGTGTTTTTTCCGGTGGCTTGGATGTAGTTTTTAAGGGTTTTTGATGATGAAAATCTTGTGTCAATGCCTGTAGTGGACTTGATAAGGCGAGCAATTTTGTGACTGGTGGCTCCTATGTATGGTATGCTGATTCTTATGTTTGGGCCTTCTTCGACTGGTCTAGGCTGTCTGTTTGTAGGGTTGAGGGTTTTATGGATGGTTGAGTTCACTAATTTAGGTGGGTATCCATTCCGTCGTCAGTCGTCCGTCCGTTAACTTTTCGCTTTTTACCTTTATTCCAAGAAAACTATCAGTCCAATCTTAATCAAACTCAACATACATCATCACCCTATGGTCTTTTTGAGGGGCGATATAGATATATATATTTTGTTACCTTTATTCCAAGAAAACTACCAGTCCGATATTCACCAAACTTGGCTCACATTATCTCCCTATAGCCTTGTTACGCACCATACATTTTCATCTCATTTGCATATTCAATATGGCCACCAGGGGGGGGGGGGAGATATTGGGTTTTTTTTGTTACCTTTATTCCAAGAAAACTACCATTCCGATATTCACCAAACTTGGCTCACATTATCTCCCTATAGCCTTGTTACGCACCATACATTTTCATCTCATTTGTATATTCAATATGGCCACTAGGGGGGGGGGAGATATTGGGTTTTTTTGTTACCTTTAATCCAAGAAACCTACCGGTCTGATGTTGACCAAACTTGGCCCACATTATCTCCCTATGATGTAGTTGTGCACCCTACATTTTCATCTCATTTGCTTATTAAATATGGCCGCCAGGAAGCAATGTTGTTTTTTAACCAAATTTGAAAATGAAACTTATTTTCATTATTCCAAGAAAACTACTGACCTGATCTTAACCAAACATGACACACATCATCCCCCTAAGTTCTAGCTGCAGTGCACATTAGCATATTCAAGATGGCTACCAGGTGACAATGCTGTTTTAACCAAAATTTCAAGGGGAGCTTACTTTGCAATTCACAATTAAATTTTTCTCAACAATAGTTATCTCCCTGAAATAAGAATTTTGTATGTAGGCCCAATATCACATAATATATACATTAAATACAATGTCCTACCCAATTCCTATATCCAGTTATTGCTGTAACAATCTTTAATATGGATAGATGAGCGCGGGCGTTAAGATCCCTTTAAGGGATCTCTTGTTTATTGTAGTGAGCTCTGACTCCAAAAACGGCCGTCAGTAGAAACAAATCTCTAAAATAAAAAGGAATTTTGGAGTCACAAACCCGGACTAATACGCCCCCTGCGTTTTGTACCATTCATGAGGGACATCGAAAGCAAAACCTAAAAGTCTTACGGCACCAGCAGTCACAACTCTAGTTGCCAGGTTCTCACTGAAGGTTGGTGATTTCCTCCTGGCAAAGAGCCCGGTTTTCTCCCCACTAAACCTGGCAACGCTCCAATATTTTATAGTGAAATAATCTTGAGTTCGGCGTAAATCATGATTTAATCAATACATTTTGTCCACTTAGTTTGATATGTCAATCGCTTTGCCATGTAGCCATTTCTTGTTATATTTGGTATTACACTTTCTTGAAAAACGGCAGAAATTTTATGACCGATTTCGGTTGACGCCCTGACCGGGAACCTCCTCTATTTTCCCTGACTGCAGCAAGCTGTTCCAGTCGGATAACTTCGGGCGTGTCAAAGCCGACCGGTAGCGACCGAAGATAGCCGAAGTGTGTCCCGACTGCAGCCTGTTTATCTTGCTTTCTCGAGTACTAGTATATCAATTTCTTGGGAACAATTAATCTTGATTGTTTCGTAGATTAGTCCCCGTATCGTGTCTTACATTCAGCTTTTGGTTGATTGGTTGATTAATGTTTTACTCCGCACATTAAAGATAAAAATCTGTTAAATTCAACCTGTTTTATTTTGGGTGCACTCAAGATTATTTCACTTACATATGGCGGCGTTGCCAGTTTTAGTGGAGGGAAACCGGGCTCTTTGCCCAGAGGAAACGCCCTACCTTCGGCGACTGAGTGCAAAATCCACTCAAAAATTGTTCAACTTCATGTGGTCTGAGTTTGATTCGAACCCTCGCCCCATCGATGGAAGGTCTGTGGGGACGATCACACTAACCCACTGGACCACCGAGGCCCCATCCTGGTTTTGGATTGCTTTCAAAGCGAAAGTGAGTCAAAATAACGAGAGATAAAAAATTGCTTGTAAAGTAACGTTCTGAAACAATCTATCTTAGTCGATCGGGGCCTCCGTGGTTCAGTAGGTAGAGCGTTGGACGCTCAATCCGAACAGCCTTCCACCAATGGGTCGCGGGTTCGAATCCCACTCAGTCCAAAAATTGACAAATTTTCTGACTGGGTTTTCACTCGAACGACCTATGTGGGATGGTTGCCAGTTACCAGCGGAAGGTCGTGGGTGTCCTCCGGCCACTGAGCCCGGTTTCCTCCCACAATAAAACTGGCAACGCCGCCATATAAGTGAAAAAATCTTGAGCGCGGCGTAAAACACCAAACAATCAATCAATCTTAGTCGATCAATTTAATCCAAATGCTCGTATGACATAGATCGAGTCTTCCATGCATGTGGCGTATCATCATTTTCATTTAAAATAGGCCTCACCTGTCGCAATGTCAACAATCTACTTAAACTGTCTATTTAATCTATCCTATTAATCGATAATCCGTCTTTATCCAAGAAGAATGGCCTTTTGAATTCATTCATCCGATCTGTTTACAAACAGTCACGTGCTATTTTGTTTGGAAATTCTACACATTGATGCAGGTATATGCCCAAAGCCTCACTATCACCATTGTTAATAAACTAGGTTATATCTGGATGCGGGAGCAGCAAACTGATGTAGCTGTATATTAGGATTGTGGCGTGGATTTTAAGGTTGGCGAATTTATTGGTATGTATTTGTATGGAGGTCAGCAACATACTGAATTTCCTGCTGTTTTGCCAAGTGTTTAGGGGTTTAATCTTGATGTTATTCCGTAGATTTTCTTCAATGTCTTCTATCAAACTCAAATAAAAATTGAAAAAAACTCTGACTAGATTTTTCACTTGGTCGCCGTGTGTGGAAGAGCTATCAAGTACTCACCGAAGGTCGGGTGTTTCCTCCGGGCAATGGGCCCGGTTTCCTCGCCAATAAACGCCGCCATATATGTGAAATAATCTTGAGTGCGGCGTTAAACATCAATCAAGTAATGTCTTCTAACAATCTATTTTTTCAGATTTTTATATTATATTGTTGCATGGTTAGCAGTTTTTTAAAGTTTTCCTAATATAAAGTATAACGCTATAAACGAATTTCCATCTAAAATCTCAATTTTTGAAGAGTTTCCTCAGAGTTAAAATTATTGTATGCGTAAAATATTAATCAATTAAGTAGTCAATCTATCAATCTATCAATCTATCAATCAATCTATCAATCCATCAATGTTTTTCATGGATTTAATCTTTGTGAATCATATAGAAACCTTATTACACTTACAGGTGTATAACCGAAGGCTTGTGCTAAATATTTTCGAGCTCTAGCGATGTTGCACGGAAATCACCGAAGGGAGCTTCCGACTTTTTGACGCAGCCGGTCTTCGGCGTTGTAATGGTGCATATTGGAATGACAAATCAGCCATACTTCGGAAAATAAGGAACGTATTTCGTTTTTTATCAAGTGAAAGTCATCCAGTGGTCAAAGTTTACTATGGATCTGTATTGGAAGCTCGTCCTATATTTCGGTAAGCAATGTTTTCCCTGCTAAAACTATAACCTACATCCAACATGCGAATGGACCAATCTAAAATAGAGATTGATCCTACTGCCATTCGTTGAGATATCAACTCTAAAACGATTGAGTGACATGTTTTAACACAAAGGGAGACCACTGCTGCCCACGTCCTTAAAATTGTAAACAACGACACGTGACACTGATAGTTGACTCGGTTGTGTAGAGAGATATTCGATATAATTCTGGTAGGTAACGTTTATGCCGCCGACAACCTGTTTTGTTATATTGATTGCTACTCTCCTAATACATATAATATACCTTAAAATACCTTGAAGTCCATATCATATTTTGCCTTGACATCCATGGGCGCTGCCATCTTGTTTTAGAATGTATTTAAGAGCTAATGTAGTGCCGAATATATTTTTGATTTTTTACAAGTATTTCTGCCCTAAGAACCTGCAATGCAGTATATTATAATAGGGTCACATGTTTGCGAACAGAATAGAACAGATAAATAAATAGTATATAGATTAAAAATTCTCAGTAGATTTCTTGCAGTTAACTATGCGCAAAATGGAGTGCGACGGCTCTCGAGCCATGTCTCGAGTTGAAGATCTCGTAGAATGGCACGAGATCTCGATTGGCGAATGGACCTATACTTAAAAGCACAAGGCAATGCATTTGAACCAAGCATAATCATGTTTATACCCAATCATATTCTTGACTTCAGCGTTACGTCATAAATAGTTTCAGCCAATAAATAACTCGGATTTAAAATCATACATCAAGCATACAATATTCTCTGACCTTCTGCATTCGTTAAAGGCACACTTGCCGCGAAAATCAGGAATATTGTTTACATTAAAAAAGAAAGACCGTATTCTGTATTTTTCCCAGACAATATAAGTTAGGAACTTTCTATTTTTACCAAAATTTAAAAGTTTAGACGTCACTTTGTATTTTTAATTTGAAAATTTGAATTGTTACGTACCCGGAACGTAAACAAACCGATCTGCCCCCTATTGGCGATTTTATGTTTCAGTCGAGTGAGTGAACTAACGGCACAGTGTAATTTTACGTAGGCCTATTTATCTGAGAAATACAGACTGACGATCGGTTAACAGCGGCTGGAAAAGCCTGCTGATAATTGTTTGAGTGTGAACCACAGATACAAAGGCCTGAAAGGAAGGTAATCCAACACGAAAGTTGACCGACACTGATCGTTGTTGTTGTAATCAGGCTTCGATTCTTCGTTTGTTTTTCACCCCATTTTTACAGTCTAAAGCTAACTAGACATGTTTTATGTGTCCTATGTTTAAGTTTAGTGGTATTAGTCGTAGTAAGCTCATGTAAATTGGTTTTCTTAGCCAATTTAAACAGGCTACGGCGGCAAGTGTGCCCTTAAAGCGAACACTTTAGGTAAAATACATTATACCAGAAGTCTATGAATGTGGAAGTGTGAAGCGTCCCATTACATAGTAATCAGGGCATTGGCGCCTTTTGACCCAGAGGTCACCATACACAGAGTGAGTGAGTGATTGGGGTTTTACGTCCTGCTCAACAGTATTTCGGTTATATGAAGACGTTGTCTCCTTGTGACAGGGCGGATTTCCACCGCTCTTTTAGGTGCTGTCTCACCGAGACGACTTGCCGAAGACAACCAGCAAGCCCCCTCACCCAGTCACAGTATACTGACACCGGGCCAACCAGTCGCTGCTCTAACTCCTATTGCTGAGCGCCAAGCGAAGCAGTAACAGCTACCACTGTTAAAGTCTTTGGTCTGACTCGACCCGGGCTTGAACCCGGATCTCCCAGGCCTGAAGCGGACGCTCTACCGACTGAGCTATCAGGGCTGGTCCATACACAGAGCCCTCTCTCGGTTAGTCAGAAAGCGTGGCTTTTCTTCACTTTCTCCTATGAACTATTATGGGATGCATAAGAAAAAACATGGCGAACGTTTTAGATATGACAACAGTACTTGATGGAGCAAAAGTTAAAGTTTCCGAAGAACTTCATAAAGTTGAAAATGAGACAAGAAGACCTGTTTGGAACGATTTGAGTCGAAATGGAGATATCAGAGTTACATGTTCGGTAAAGCCTTTATAAAAACCAATGCATTCTCCGAACTGCGGTTACTGGAATTGCCGATAGATGCAGTAAGTGGAGAATGAATTTATTTTCTGATTTGTAATTGCACAACCGTTGACAATTTCAAAATCTACCGCGCATAAACGTCACATAGTGTAGTATAAGCAGACTGAAAGAGCCAGTGCCCTGAACATGGGGTAATGCGACATTTCACACTTCCCTGTTCATAGACTTCTGATTATACTTCATCTTAAAGACAATATCTACCTGGTCCCAAAATATTTATTTTTTATAACTTTCCTACAAGAAACTATGGTTAATAATTCTCAGATGTCAAGGTGACTGGATGTCACTGAAACATGTGCACACCTTGCAACTGGCAATATGATTGGTTTATTTGACCTAAATACACCAATAACAGTTCAGCATACCAGGTGTGCACATGTTTCAGTGACATCCGGTCACCTTGACATCTGAGAATAATTAACCATAGCTTCTTGTAGGAAAGTCATAAAAAATAAATGAACCCTCTTTTGGGACCAGGTAGATATTGTCTTTAAGATGAAGTATAATGTATTTTACCTAAAGTGTTCACTTTAAAGGCTATAGTCGAATACCACTCTGAAACTTCGGGGATTTACTAGCTTGTCAAAGCCGACCGGTAGCGAGCGAAGATAGCCGAAGGATGTTCCGAGTGAGTCGAATACGTCACAATCAAAATCAACGAGACTCTCGTGACCTCGTTATTCGCATTATTGTCCCTCTTTTAGAATATTATATAGAAATGATTATATTGGGAAGGATCAAGGATCGTATATAGTGAGAAATAATTAAGGCATCACCACGAAGTAAGTTTTTGTGAACAACACGAGCGTTCGACACCTGTGCCGGCGTCTTTATCAAGTGTAATGCAAAAATTTCGTGTTGTCAAATACAATATTTTCAAATAGTAAATAATTAAACTTAGAATATTTCATTAGGTTGGCAACTGACAGGAGCTTGGTCTTACCATGTTGTTAATGCTACCTGCTTCCACGTCAAAATCGCAAGAAAGCAGAATGAAAGTAGTTTTGAAGTCTATGAAATATTCTAAGTTTAATTTATTACAACAATTTATGATTGGGTATAAAGGTCTGAATGATATACCTCTTTTTAACACAATTAGAAACTTGTTTTCATGGTTATCTTAGACAAGAAGATTTTCCCTGTGCCCGTGTGTTTTAGTGTTCAAAAAAATTTATATTTATGAACACTAAAACACACGGGCACAGGGTAGAGTTTCTCCGACGTATTGTTTGCGACATTTTTTGTACTCATAAATATATGGTAGTTATCGAGTTAATGATTGGATATCTTTTATAGCCAATAATATTGAATAGGAAAATACTACAATTTACTTAAAGTGGCATGAGCTGCCGAAATGCACACTTTTTCATAATTTCTAATCGTCATGATAGTAAGAGGCTTTGAAGGCCATCGAAAAACTAAATGATTGGCGTTGGAATGAGGAAAATCCATACAGTATGTGGCCTATAAGAACCGGAACCGGAACTTGAAGCACTAAAAAGCTTTTGAATCATACGACTTGGGAAAAATAGCCGATAATTTCAACATTCTGTTTGAACGTCAAAATATCAACATTTTGGCAGCTCATGCCACTTTAAGGGTCCTTTACAATATTATGTAACATGTTCTCTCTCCCCCCCCCCAAAAAAAAAAATATATATGTAATTGAACAAGTCCGTTTATGTAACTATATCTTTAATTGTTTTGTTGTAGGATTGTTTCCCGCGGTCGCAGTGGCTTCTTTCACACCGGAAACAGTTCATACGTCATCAGGATCAAGTCTCGTGCTTTTGCCTTGCCATTGTGCGCATGTCTTCTCCACTGATAAGAAATCACGTACAATCTCGTGGTCACGTGTTGTTGGCGAGAATGAGGTTACCCTTGAAATGTTAACCAATTTGACTAAAGCAAACAATGCAGAGTCTGACAATTATGCTTTGATAGATGACCTCACTCTCCAGATTGCCAACCCAACGGATTCTCATACGGGCATCTACGTTTGCCGGGCGTCTGGGAATAACACTAAGCCTTGTCAGTCAAGTGTGCAGCTCGTTGTGGAAAGTAAGAGACTATTGCTTGGTTGAATGTCATGATGATTGATGTTGTTGTTTTGTTTAATGGTTAAATTGATCTATTGATGTCTAATCCCAGACTCAAGATTATTTCACTTACATGGCGGCGTTGTCAGGCTTAGGGGGGGGGGGGGGATCTTTGTCCACGTAAACCCCGACCTTCGTTGAGTACCTGGCAATTGTTGCACATACAACGATCGAGGAATGATTAAATTAGCATGATTAGATGACCTCCGGGGTGAACTTTCCAGTCAGTCTGTTAGAGTAGTATTTCTTTAGTCCCACACAGGCCTTCAATGCATGCGAGGCAGGACAGAATCCCACTCAGACCAAAACAAAATTGAAAAATTTCTGAGTTTATTTTTTTACTGATTTGCCAGTCGTGCAAGAGTTGCCAGGTAGGCCTACTCGCCGATGTTCTGGGTTTTCGTTCCGGCAAAGGGCCCGGTTTCCTTCCCACTAAACTTGCTATGGCAACGCCGCTATGTATGTGAAATAATCTTGAATGCGTCGTAAAACATCAATCAATCCCGAGTTTGACTTTTGACTCCTATTTTGAATGGCTCAGTAGGTAGAAAACGTGTAGTCTAATTTTGAGGGGGCCTCCGTGGCTCAGTAGGTAGACCGTTGGACGCTCAATCCGAACAGCCTTCCACCAATGGGTCGCGGGTTCGAATCCCACTCAGTCCAAAAATCGGAAAATTTTCTGACTGGGTTTTCACTCGAACGACCTATGTGGGATGGTTGGCAGTTACCAACGGAAGGTCGTGGGTTTTCTCCGGGTATAGAGCCCGGATTCCTCCCACAATAAAACTGGCAACGCCGCCATATAAGTTAAATAATCTTGAGCGCGGCGTAAAACACCAAACAATCAATCAACCAATCAATCCTATTTTGAAATTTCATTTTCTTTAATCCTAAATTGACAGTGGAATGACGTCATCATCTCTGGCCCTTCTCAACACATATATACCTCCATATTTGATTATAAAATAAAGTCCATAATGACAATTCCTGAGGCGCTAGAATTTCTCAAGGCCCGCTCACACAGTGCGATTTGTCGTACAGACTTGTAGCATGCGATTAAAATGGATGCTTTTAATTGGTTGATACGATTTGTCAACCAATCAAATACATCCATTTTTATCGCATGCTACAAGTCGGTACGACAAATCGCACCGTGTGAGCGGGCCTTTAGGGCATCCACGCACAATTTCCAATAGTCCTCATGGAAGCTTGACCAGAAGTAGAGGGATTTAGACATTTAGCCACGTGGCAATTATATGTCAAAAGACGCGATTTTTCTATGTTCATATTTTCCAGAAGTCGATAAAGAATGGAACACAAGGGGCCTAAAGCATTATCTAATACCACTCGCCATTGCTGTGTTCGTTCTTATCGAGGTTATATTTGTGTATGTTCTATGGAGGAAACTAAGGAAGAAAAGGTCCCCCGAAAGAGTTATCCCGGAGTATGTAAGAGAACTTCCTGTCGAAGACGGTTAGTATGTCTCGTTGTATTTTACGATATTCTCGGGAACCTTAAAAATGATAGAATTTATTTCCGATTATTTTGTCCTTTTTAGTCTACTGATTTCGGAAGAATCCAAAACCACCTATATAATACTAAATAATAAAAAAATATTATATTTCAAAAACTGCCAATCGCATAGCTGTATTCTGAGAAGGCAACACAAAAAAAAGAGCCACGTTTTATATCCTCGTTGATATGTGACAACTGTTTTTCTTTCCACGGTCTCAAATCTATATTACTGGTATGCTTTTACAATTCACCATAAACTTCAATTAGTTTCCCAAATTCAAAAAGTTCCCCGTTTGATTGATTGATTGTTTGGTGTTTTTACGCCGCGTTCAAGATTATTTCACTTATATGGCGGCGTTGCCGGTTTTATTGTGGGAGGAAACCGGGCTCTATGCCCGGAGGAAACCGACGACCTTCCGTTGATAACTGTCAACGTACCATCCCACATAGGTCGTTCGAGTAAAAACCCTGTCAGAAAATTTTCCAAGTTTTTTTTTGGACTGAGTGGGATACGAACCCGCGACCCATTGGTGGAAGGTTGTTCGAATTGAGCGTCCAACGCTCTATCTACTGAGCCACGGAGGCCCTCGTTCCCCGTTTGGATAAGACCGTAAGGTTTTCGGACCTTTTTAACTCCTATACATACTGCCAACAATGACACAACACAATTTGCAGTTGCCACTATCACAAATTAAACTTTACATTTAAGTGGCATGAACTGCCAAAATTCTAACCTTTTTTCATAAATGCTAATCGTCACAACAATAACGGGCTGTGAAAGTCATCGAAAAACTAAACGATTGAAGTCGGAATGAGGCAAATCCATAGAGTATGTGCGCTGTATGAGTCGAAACAGTGTCCGAACTGTAAAGAAAATCTAAATAACCGGGGTGAACGTTCATTCATTCTAAGACTAAGTTCGAAACATTACTTTAACGTACATTCTCGAGAGTGATTATGATAAAAAGCATGTCTTGGGGAAATAACCGTTAATCTGCCAAAAACAGGGAACTTTTCCTTGAAGCAGAATTGGCTATTAAACTGTTCGTCAGTTTTTATACCGAGTAGTACAAAATAAGAGCATTCGGTTGATTCCAACATCGGGGATGTGAGTTAATGGACTCTTTATAAGCTACAAACACACCTAAAATGTACCCATGGATCCCAGCTTTTTAACAAATAGTTATTAACAAAGACCTACATCTTCTTTTCGTGCGATTTACTGACTTATCTTTTAGTTTTTCAAGGTCATCCTGCCAGCACAATGGCATAAATCTCACTGACAATCGGAATTCACGAAAAAAAATCTAAATTTTGACAACTCCTGACACTTGAAACGTTTACATTCTTTTGAAAATCATTGTTCAGGAGAAAGGTCCGAACTTTAACAGCCCACAGTCAGTTTTAGTAATGGCAGAGGTGACCCTTCGTCAGAACCCACGATTAAAAATCACACTGACGTAAATCTGAGCATGTTGTGATTTTAACCCTGGTATCCGAGGTGACCAAAATATCGTTGTATACGACTATTCTGAAATGACCAAAGTGATTTTAGATTGATATAGACAGAAGTGTTGGTCAACTGAAACGCTGTGTTTATTAGTGATTAGCCCAGCGGGGTTCGATCGCCATTTTGGATTATGAAATTCAGATATATATATTTATGAACACCAAAACACACGGGCACAAGGAAAATCTTCTTGTCTAAAATAACTATGGAGACAAGTTTCTAATTGTATTAAAAAGAGGTATATCATTTAGACCTTTATACCCCATCTTAAATTGTTGTAATAAACTAAACCTATGATTCAGATATATATATATATATATATATATGTGCTCAAGGTGGCACGATTGGCCAGAATGGGCAATTTTGAATTTTATTTCTACATTTAAACACTACTTTACCTACATTCTTTTGACTTTTGTCAATAAAAAGGCTTCTTACTTGTGCTTTTTGAGAAAGAAAAAATATAATTTTTTAAAAAATAGATTGAACAACATATTGGCAGCGCATTTGTCCCTTCCATGTAGCCTATTACGGTATTGAATGCGAAAGGTTGAAACTTGGAAGTATTTCAGATCTTTCATAACAATTTTCTGATTTTTACATCATCAAATTTCAACGATAAACATGGCTACCATTTCGGTTGGTGTCTTCGGTTAATTTCAGACGTGATGATAGGACGTGCTTCCCAAGACAGCTAAGCATAATGAAATTTCTTTTTTCAGGTTTAATATCTGTGCCGTTAAATCCTGAACTAAAGACAAATTCTTTGAAGGATCCAGTGACTCTATTGAGAATAGACACCTAATCAACAGTGCAAAGTTAGTATAATTTACACGTAGCGCAAAATATTTATTTGAAACACGCTTCTCTGCTTATCGTATTCTCGCGAGATCTCATTGTTACGAGACAAAATGCTTAATGTAGAAGAAACAAAACAGCAGCAGATTTTATGTACAAATTTATATTAATACAAACAGACATTTACAGGTCAATACAAGCGGTGGACACAAAACATACATATTTACAAAAATATGGTCTAAGTTCTGAAAAAGAAAACTATATTTCGAGAACTCACAAAGTTTATTTGTTGGTATGAATTGCCGTATTACGGAACCGTAGAGGGGACATGCAAAAGAAAAAGCTCTAAAAAGATTTCGTTTCACGAATTACTATGGAGCAAAAAGAGCTTATTTCTAGGACAACAACAACGGAAGCCATAATTCGTGGAACGATTTAGTAATTCGTGGAACGAAGCAGTAATTCGTGGAACGAAGTAGTAATTCGTGGAACGAACTAGTAATTCGTGGAACGAAGTAGTAATTCGTGGAAAGAAGTAGTAATTCGTGGAATGAAATCTTAATTCGTGGAACGAAATCTTTTTTTTGCATGTCCCCTCTACGGTTCCGTACCGTATAGATCCGATGATCTCAAAATATAGTTCACAGAATGTAATCATGGAAACACACTGAATTCACAGATCACATACATTACTGTTCGCATGCTAATAGATAATTAAACTCTTCAGATAATAATAAAGAGGAAACATACTGAACTGACTTACAATTAGCCTCCCAAAGCTGACTGGGCAGCCAGTAACTGACTGACTCAAAACAAATATTGTGCCCTTTAAATAGATTCCTTGGATGTTCGACAAAAATCTTGTATTATGTATACATGTCGCTAAATGTATATGATTATTGAAATTGATCTTCTAGTGAAACCCCGTACTTGCCGAAGGTCGGGGGTTTTGTCCGGACATTGAGCTCGGTTTCCTCCCCCACTAAACCTGGTAACGCCGCCATATAAGTGAAATAATCTTGAGTGCGGCGTTAAACACCAATCAATTTAATACAATCCATAATCCTATCAGCACAATGACATAAATTTCACTGCCTTAAAACTAGGTCAACACCACAACAACGGCCCAACCGGCAGCCGGCCATGGTACGTAAACGCCTGTGGAAAACATGTCACAAAGCAATCTGACCATAAAGTCGATGTTCATCAAAAGAAGAAGTTCTTTTCAACGAACATCTCGACTTGAGTCAGATTGGCCTCAAAGCCAACTGCATAGTAAACAAATAATTCTCTTGAAGAATGTGCAGATCCCCTGCAAAAACGACAAACTAAACAAGCTGAAAATTCTATCAAATTTCACAAACTATAGTACATGTAATATCACATAGACATGGCTAAGATAGACCATATAACTGAAACACTATGGATAGACTTCCTATATGACATAGCGTAGGAACAATCCCGTTTTTGCATGCTTTGATAACAGAGCTACGTGATTAAGAAAAACTATAAGAATAAGAATGCCTAAATATTAAATAACTGCTATCGTTTTTGTTTTGCAGTGAATGCGAAATGACGGCGTTTACCGATAAAGAGATGCCTTCATGAGCGTAGAACATGGCTTTGTCAGTTTTGGAAAAAAAATCTTTTTGAAAGAGACTTCCGTCCACAGCCATTCTTTGACACAGCTTCCATCACCAAATCCTTACCTTGCAATATTTCACAATATTTTCTCTTTTTATATCGTGCATTTTACATGTTTCCTGTCTAACCATTCGTGTCACGATTTTTAAAATGTTTGTGAACAATAAACACTTGCTTTATCTAACTGCTTTCGTTTGCATCGTTTTATGAAAGAGCTGCCTGTAAGTTAATCAGATTTTTCAGAACAACCACGGATGACGAGAAAATGTCTCTCCCGTTCGTTTATTTTATAAAGCTGGCGTGAGTTGCATGCAAATATATTGTGTAAGCCTGTAGTAGAATATTGTTTACTCCGCGCTCAAGATTATTTCACTTATATGGCGGAAGTTTCCAAAGAAAAAAAACAATGGCGGACTTCCTGAGAACATGCCTAAGCCTTTTCGAGTAAAAATGTCAACAAAAGATAATTTATTTGTAGTTTGTCGAAACTATTTTAAAATGGCCTCAGATATTGTGCTATCTTACGAGTTTTCAGATTTGTTTAAATACATTAATTATTAGTTAATGATGATACAGGAAATCCAAAATAAAGCTGTGTAGAGTTTTCAGTGTCATCTTTATTAAAGTGTAAGCAGTTCTGTAATAAACAGATAAGATACAATAAAAATGTGTTTATCCACTGTTATGCAGTGTCTTAAGTTTACATCATCTTCAAAACTTGAAATGGTTTACTAAATTACAAAGAAAATGATTAATGGAGAAAGGGAGACAATTCTGTATGATAAAACAAAATATAAACTTCAAGGGAGGTAACTTCCCAAACACACGAGCAAGACGCCATTATTTTTTATTAAAGGGGCATGAGCTGCCAAAATGTTGATATTTTGACTTAAAAACAGAACGTTGAAATTATTGGCTATTTTTCTCAAAACGTATAATTCAGAAGCTTTTTATTGCTTCTAGTCTAAAAAATGTGCGATAAAGTATTGTTTTGAACTAACTTTGCCTTAGAATGAATGAATGGTCGTCCCGGTTATTTAAATTTTGTTTACTTTTCGAACACGTTTTCCGTTCGTACAGGCCACATACTGTATGGATTTTCCTCATTCCAACACCAATCATTTAGTTTCTGGATGGCCTTCAAAGCCTCTTACTGTCGTGACGATCAGAAATTATGAAAGAAGCGTGAATTTCGGCAGCTCATGCCACTTTAACTATAGATCATTTCTTCAAAACAAGGCAACTTTAGTTAGGAAATGTTCAGGCTTAACTGAAAAAAAAAAATAGTGCAATCCCTGGCCACAGGAGGAATGTATACACGGGTGAAGTTTGTAGAACCGTCGCATTTATTCTATAAACTCTTGTGCCAATACACAGGCTTAAAGGGGGAAAATAGTTGTCCCTGACACATGAGTCAGTGACCCAGTTAAAGTTTGCTTTATGATAACATTTAAAGCCTTATTGATATTATCCATTTATTCCAACAATACGTTTGACAACTCGTATCAAAATCAAAAGGTAACTAATCCATTTTTTACAATTTCAAACTTCACTACAAAAAATGGGCTTTGAATAATGCTATTAATACTATAATATGCAATGCGTATATTCCGTCAAACTCATTCAGTCCTCGTAAATATTTAAAATTATACCCTAACTAGGCTACATAAAACAAATAAAAGAAACAATAAGGAATCCCTTGATAATACTACCTGAAGAGTGACTCTCTATCGTTTTTGATTCACCAGATGTTAAATTGCTAACGACATTTGTCAGGTGCAACAACGAATAAAATTCTGACGTTAGAGTGTTCTCGCGCGCATAGCCGCGCGCGCAGATATATTAAACTAAAACCTCCGGGGGGTGGAGGGAGACACGGATTCAAATAGACCGGCTGCTGCTCAGCTATTCAAGATTAGGCAACATATTTAAATGAATAACTTCTTACCTTAAAGGCACACTTGCCGCGAAAATCAGGAATATTGTTTACATTAAAAAAGAAAGACCGTATTCTGTATTTTTCCCAGACAATATAAGTTAGGAACTTTCTATTTTTACCAAAATTTAAAAGTTTGGACGTCACTTTGTATTTTTAATTTGAATTTGAAAATTTGAATTGTTACGTACCCGGAACGTAAACAAACCGATCTGCCCCCTATTGGCGATTTTATGTTTCAGTCGAGTGAGTGAACTAACGGCACAGTGTAATTTTACGTAGGCCTATTTATCTGAGAAATACAGACTGACGAGCGGTTAACAGCGACTGGAAAAGCCTGCTGGTAATTGTTTGAGTGTTAACCACAGATACAAAGGCCTGAAAGGAGGGTAAACCAACACGAAAGTTGACCGACACTGATCGTTGTTGTTGTAATCAGGCTTCGATTCTTCGTTTGTTTTTCACCCCATTTTTACAGTCTAAAGCTAACTAGACATGTTTTATGTGTCCTATGTTTAAGTTTAGTGGTATTAGTCGTAGTAAGCTCGTGTAAATTGGTTTTCTTAGCAAATTTAAACAGGCTACGGCGGCAAGTGTGCTTTTAACATTACGAACTACTCCATCAAACAGCTGTTACCAAAGCCCAAACACATAGGACAACTCGTACTATATTGTACATGATGATGTATATTTATGAGCTTTCGAGAGTAGCTACTCTCATCATCAGATATTACAACACACGTACAATGTACAATATAGTACGAGTCCTATGTGTTTGACTTTAGCAAACCCACTCCATAGTAGAATATAACATCTGTTACCGCAGCAAGGTTGTTAATGAATCTTTATTTAACTTTAAAGTGGCATGAGCTGCCAAAATGTTGATATTTTGACTTAAAAACAGAACGTTTAAATTATTGATTCAAGATGTCTGACTACGGGGTACAGATTTTACACATGGTGAAAGAAAATTGATATTTTCTTCGATTTTTATCTGAGGAAGCTGAAGGATGACTGGACGAGCTAGAGGCCGAGCTCGAGGACGAGCTCGTGGTGAACAACAACAGCAGGTGCCTGTTGCTCGTAGACCTGGTGAAGATACACAGCAAGCAGCTCAGGGTGAACCAGCTTCAGTTGTTAGCGGACGAGCGTCGTACAGAGGCGGTGCTAGAGAGCCTCGACCTGGTGCAGGAGAACCTGTTCGGCCACCCGTTGAGGAGTTGTCAGAATTACAAGTGGGCACTCGTCCAGCTGCATCTGTAGGCCAGAGGCGAGAGGATTTCAGATACCATGATCCTCATACTAGACCAGCTCATATTGAAGACAAAAAGGGCGCGTCTGGGTCGGCCATTTCTCTGGTAACCAATTTCTTCTCTCTGAAACCCACGGGACGTAAAGGTGTTGCTGACTGGCACATGTATCAGTATCATGTGACCTATAACCCAGAGATTGACAGTAAACGTCTCCGACATGCCCTGCTGTTGTCCCATGAAGAGTTAACTGGGACAATCCATGTTTTTGATGGCATGATTCTATACCTGCCTTACAAGCTTGAACAAGAGGTAACAGAAGTGTTCAGTGAACGTAAACACGACGGTGCTAAGATTCGGATCACTGTAACCCTGACCAAAGAACTGCCTCCCAAGTCACAGCAGTGTATACAAGTATTTAACATTATGTTACGAAGATTCTGGAACAAGATGAACATGCACCAAATTGGAAGAAATTGGTAAAATTCGATGAAGTAATCGAAATTGAAAATACCAGAGCTTTGTATCATCTGTTGACGATTTGGCAATAGAGTACTTTGTATACCATTTAATATTATGCATTTCTAAAAATAATTCCCATTTGTTTTGGGCGATTGGGGCCAGACTGGAGCTAGAGATTATATTATATATATTGCGACAACCTTTATCATTGCTTAAGACAATCCTTAGTGCTGTGGGGAAAATTGGGCTATACATATTATTGTGGCTAGATTCAAAATTCCGTACCGGTAAATTTCGTATTAATCTTTCGTAATGTAAGAAGTTGCCGTATAGATTATATGTTTTTTTTTATCTCCTCAAATGGGCGTGCTCTACCCTTTTCATCTAATAAATCTTTTACATAGTTTAGCCCAGACTTTGCCCAATTAGGGAAGATAAGTTTGCTATCCTTAAAATTAACATTTTTCCATAAAGGTTCAGATATTAATTTTTCAGGGTCAATGTTTATTTTTTTATAGTAATTTTGCCAAGCTTGTAGGAGTTCTTTCCAGAATGGATTTTTGGTCGCCGAAATTTCTTTTTCAACATTTCCCCCTTTCTGGTGAAATATATCGAGAGAAAAATAAATATTGAAGCCATATTGCCACTTTGATTCTGTTTTAAACATGCGGCTTATCTAGGTTATTTTTAATGCATCAGTAAATTTGTGAACATCTACCATACGTAATCCACCTTCACTGTAATTTTTCAACAGAATATCACGTTTTATTTTATCAGGTTTATCATTCCATATGAATCTATACAGAACTGTCTCTAATTCTTTTTCAAATTCCCTGGAAGGCTTTGGAATTGATAGTAAAAGATGAGTTATTTTCGGCAACGCTAAAGACTTAGCAATAGTAATTCTACCATAAATGGTTAATTGTCTTAGTTTCCACAGATTTAATAGCTTCTTTATTTCAGCCAATTTGTTGTTATAATTTAAGGTATCCATATCGGATAAATCAGCTTTAAATTTCACCCCAAGCACTACAAATTCCAATGGATTCCATTCCAGCCTGGCCCCCTGTGTTAATTTACGATGGGAATATAGCATATTGCTTTAGTTTTGTCCTGGTTTAACCTTAATCCGGACATATGATAAAAATTATCTAGTATAGCTAAGGCTTCATTTAAAGATTTTTCGCTACCATCAAGGAACAGTTCAGTATCATCCGCATATTGTCCTATCTTATGTTCTATGTTTCCTAGTTTAATACCTTTTATTTTTGGATTTTCACGAACTAGAATTGCCAATATCTCAACACATATAACAAAAATATAGGGAGAAATCGGGTCGCCCTGACGACAGCCACGCTCTACTTTGAAGTTTTCTGATATCATGCCATTTTGTAAAATACATGCTTTCGCGTTTTTACAGAAAAGTTTGACCCATTTACATATAGAAGGACCAAATCCAAAGTACTCCAGGGCAAAATTTATGAATTTATGGGAAATTGTGTCAAACGCTTTTTCAAAGTCAATAAGTATCATTAATCCAGGGATATCTTGTCTTCTCGTTTCAAATAGAAGATCATAAACATGTCGTATATTTTCCCTTATAAAGCGACCAGGGACAAAGCCCTTTTGGTCTTCATTTATTATTTCACTTAGAAGAGACTTGATCCTGTTTGCAATGCAAGCGGATCCCATTTTGTAAAAAACACTTAAGAGAGAGATAGGTTTCTTCAAAAATCTCCGATCTTTTCCGGGTTTTGGGATACATGTAATGACCCCCCGAGATTGGGTCAATGGAAGATTGTTAGATTCATAACCTTCGTTTAATGAACGAAGCACAAAAACACCTAATATGGGCCAAAAGTGTTTAAATAATTCAGCAGTGAAACCATCTAAACCTGGTGCTTTGTTATTTTTCATTTTGTATACTGTCTCGGTCAGCTCACTTAAATTATTTTTTCCCTCAATCACAGCAGCAGATTCAGTTTTAAATTTCGGATTCGATAGATTATACAAGGGTAGTGTTGATTCGACTGAAACATCAGTTTCCCGATAAAGAGACTGATAAAAATCTTTTGGTTTCGAAGTTATCTGTGATGAATTTGTGATTTCTTCACCATTTTCTAAAACTATCTTATTAAGTACTTTATCAGTATAATTGCGATTTTCTAAATTGAGAAAATATTTATTGCTTTTTTCACCAAATTCGACCCATCTGGCTCTTGAGCGAATCATTACTTGCATCTTTTGCTTTCTTAAATTTTCTAATTCTTGTTCAATTTCTTCATAATCTTTATAAACCTTTTCATCTATCTCGCCAGTTTTCTCATTAATTAGATTAAATATTTCTGCTTTGCGAGTTTCAAGACTGGTTTCCTTCTCATTCAGTTCTTTTTTTTTAAAAGATGAATATGCTATAGTTTTACCTCGAACTTTCATCAGAAATGTATCTAGGAATAATTGGTCGGAGATGCAGAACTGAATACATGGGTTTGGGATTTTCACAACATTTTCTCTATCATATGGGGATAGAGCATACTCCATAAGAGTTTCCTCCAGAATATTCTCTACTAACGTAGTATACTCTCTTTCTTGTAACAGACTTGAATTAAATTTCCAGTACCCCTTTCCCCGTGTGCCTTTTGCTGCAGATAATGTGATAGAAATTATGAAATGATCAGATCTATATCCGGGGGCAATATCAGATGTTGAGACAATACTAGCTATATCAGGTGAGACAAGAAAAAAATCCAATCTGGCCTGTTTTGAGGGCTTTTTCTGGCGCCATGAGAATCTTTTTTGATTTCTGCTGTATTCTCCAAATATCCTGTAATTCAAACAATTCTACAAGTTTGAGAATAGTTTGTCGGGCACGGGGGTTATTTACATTGACATAATTTTCACAATCCCTATCCGGATCTAGTATTAGGTTCCAATCTCCACCGAAAATGTACGAGTCACAATCAAAGGTTTTCAGTAAGCTAATCATTTTGTTATAGAATTCTGGAGTATAATCAGTATTGGGTCCATAAATATTTACAAGTATTAGAGTTTGGTCTTGCACTATAACCTCCATAAAAATATAGTTCCCCCCGGGTCAATAATGGAGCGATTAATCTTAAATTCAAAAGTATTTGTAAACAAGATGGCGACCCCTCTAGAATTAGATCTAAATGGGGCAACTACACATGGCATGTCCCATATCGATTTGAAGAAAAATTCTTCACCCGTAGCAACATGTATATCTTGTAACATAATAATAGATGGCAATTGTTTGCTAAAGTAGTGAAGCACATCTTTACGTTTTTGATTATCTGCGAGACCTCGACAATTCATAGATAAAATCTTAATATTCTCAATCATTTGAGCAGTTTTCAAAGGTGTCATAAACTAGAATATGCGGAGATAGAAATAGCCTAGTGCACGGTAGATGTGTGAGGCATTCTATACAGAGAATTAAAAAATAATTCAACAAAGAGGTAGAAGTAACTAAGACATATAGACATAAAAAATACACTAAATAATGTACATGTATTGAAATATTTGTTTTAAAATGATATTTCTCCATCCGTATCCAGACAGACAATTTCTCCAGCAATTTTAGGATAGAGTTAAAACTGCCCCCCCCCCCCCCTCCCCCTTCAAAACTCCACATCAAACTCCCATAGAAACATAAATAATAAAAAAAAATATATAAAAAAATTAAGAAATAAAAAGCGCATGTTCAACCACAGTTGAATAGGCTCAGACTATTTGCATCTATAGATAAGTTAGTATGACTTGGACAAGGCGTGCAATTTAGTGGAGTATTTGCGCCATAAGGAAAAATGCGAACACAAAAATTTGTATTGAATATTAGCATCATCATAGGAAAGAATAAATAAAAAAAGAATAAAATAAAAAAATTAGTATTTTTTTTATCAACATACTATTAATTGTACGTTCATATTTATAAAATTATATATTTTGGCGTAGCTAACACGCTTTCCAATAGCTAAACAGCTCAATTCAACTTGCATGAGGATTTATTTTCATTCAAAGGGAGATCACTCTGTATGTCCCAATGAGTCATTAATGAATGATTCTTCCTTCATGTATCAACATGGCCAACAGTGTTTGTAGTGAAATGATTTTTAAAAAGGTGCATAGTTTGATGAAGAAAGTTACCATGAAGAAAAAATAAAAGTTTGTATTGAATATTGATACCTTCATAAGGAAAATAAATGTATAAAAAAAATAAATAAATAAAAGATCAATAAAAAGCATTTCCTATTACCCATAAACTTTCTACATTTCTACATTCTTAATTATTGTAAAATTTTATATTTTGGTGTAACAAGTACGCTTTTCAAGAGCTGGAACAGCTCCATTTCAACCGCAAAAAAAAAAAAAGAAAAAAAAAAAAAGTTATCATTCAAAGGGATATCACTCTGTATGTCTCTATGAGTCTCATTTGAGTGATTCTTCGTGGTCTTTAAAAAAAGTAAAAAGTTTGAAAAGTTTACAGGAAAGTGCGGAGTGCGGAGCGATTCTAAAACAGGTCCGACCTGTTTGCCATCTAAACCGGAAGTATGCCCATAAACTTGCCTTCCTTGTCGGACAGAGTATCCATAGGGAACCTAGTCTGGATTTAGCCGACAAACTCTTTTTCTTGTAATTCGTAGTGCACTGACCTCAAAATCAGATCTGCATTGTTTTTCTGGCACATTCAAAGTGCACAGATTACCAGTTTAACAAAGGTAAATATCTTCAGTATGAGTCTCATTGGAAAATTCATTGAAGGTGGAATCTTGAAGAGCATCAGTTGCAATCTTTTCAATGCCAGTTTGAAAATGTTTTTGTTATTTACTCATAAGTGCATATTTGAATTTTCACCAAAAAGGCAATTTCCTGCTGCTATTAAAAATCATTAATAAATGTCTTAACCTTGGCATTGTTTTGAGCACATTTTTCCCACCCTAGTCGCCCCTTAGTTATTTTTGATATTTTATCATGTCATAACATTTTAGTGGTCCGCTTGGTTGCATAAGAATCTATTTTTTAGTATATTTTTTAGTTCAAAAGCAGTAATCTGATTTTATTAAAATTGACCATAAGATATGGCTCATTAAAAATCGCAAGGTTAAATTTTCAGTGGCTCTATCGGCAGTGTGATAGTCTCTTAGTCCAACACAGGCCTTCCATTAGTTTAGAATGTGTCGGACCAAATAAAATGGAAAAGTATTTTTACTTAAACGGCATACATACATGATTTCCAGGTCGGGGTTTCCTCTCACAGTAAACTTGGTAATGTCGCCATGCAAGTTAAATACTCATGGATTAAACTATCTGACCCACAGCATACATCAAAGTTGCCATTCCACACCCGCACTCCCTGTAACCATATACACCTCACTTATATTTCATGTCACCAAAAAAATTAGGGTAATTAAGTGAAATAATCGTGATCTACTGGACTGGGTGTGCAGTCTAGAGGCATGTGTTAAGCATATCATTCCAAACTTGGCTAGTTTGATGTGTGAATCTCCATTTTCCTTCTTTAAAATGAAAAACTAGTTATTTTTATTTGTCAAAGGAACTAGATATGGTTATGTTGCCCTTGTACTTGTTTTTCGTTAACATTTAATGCTGGTAGATTTGACTAAATAACCATGTACATTGTAGTTTGAGTTTTAGAAATTTTTCTTAAATATATTCCATAGTTCTAGTTAATACCAGAACTCTTTAAAACGAATGCTATACGGACAAGGACAGTCCTAGTGTAATTTGTTTTATAATGTTTTCACCCATGTTCATAATAATCGTTACCTGACATGAAAGATGTTTGATTCAATTTGTTGAATATTTTTCTATATATATATATATTTTTTCTTTTTGAGCAACTCTCACAGAGTGAGTGATTTGAATGAATCATGTGAAGAACAGAAGGTTTGTCCACTCATGGTCATCAATAAAAAAGAAAACTTAAAAAAAAAAAAAAAAAAAACAATTATTGGCTATTTTTCTCAAGACGTATAATTCAGAAGCTTTTTAGTGCTTCTAGTCTCAAAAATGTGCGATAAAGCATTGTTTTGAACCAATTTTAGTTTAGAATGAATAAATCGTCGTCCCGGTTATTTAAATTTTCTTTACTTTTCGAACAAGTTTTCCGTTCGTACAGGCCACATACTGTATGGATTTTCCTCATTCCAACGCCAATCATTTAGTTTTTTGATGGCCTTCAAAGCCTCTTACTGTCGTGACGATCAGAAATTATGAAAGAAGTGTGAGTTTCGGCAGCTCATGCCACTTTAAGGAGGACAGCAAAGTCTCCAATCTGTCGGCGTCCTCCCTAAACTTAACTAGCCAAGGACAATTCATTTGGAGATTTGGAGTAGACAGTTTACCAACACAGGCATTTATGCAAGAGTTAAGAAGGTGTGTGGCACATCATGGACGACCGAAGGTGTGTGGCACATCATGGACGACCGAAGGTGTGTGGCACATCATGGACGACCGAAGGTGTGTGGCACATCATGGACGACCGAAGGTGTGTGGCACATCATGGACGACCGAAGGTGTGTGGCACATCATGGACGACCGAAGGTGTGTGGCACATCATGGACGACCGAAGGTGTGTGGCACATCATGGACGACCGAAGGTGTGTGGCACATCATGGACGACCAAGCACTGTTATTCCCGATAACGCGACGTCTGAGTTCTAGACTTCCGGTGACAAGTTTGGGCTTTAGACTTCGGAGAAACGAAACCCCAGAACGTTTCTGTAGTTCATTTTGACCCTATTTCCTCTGGTATTTCATCGTCCCTGTCCATATTTGCAAGCCTCCAAATGTCCCTTAAAGGGAGAGAAAACACAAAATCACTATAGGGTTCTGAAGAAGCGCGAAGTTAATAAAGTGAAGTTAATAAAAGACCACAATAAGCAAAACAAATTGGTCAACTTTCAAAATCTGCCATTTAAGCCTAGGTTAAATTCATCCTCTTCAAGGCCTTCGTAACTCTCCGATATGCCACGCATACCATTTTTGTGCTAGCCACATATTCCTCAAAGCTTCCTTTATAATTTAATGTAAGTTTTGAGAAACTAAAAACAATTTTCTGGAGATAGAAATGCTTTGAAGACAGTGAAATTAACCTGGGTTTAAATGGGAGATTTTGAAAGTTGACCAGTTTCTTTGTGTGTGTAACACAATACGGTATTTTATAAACTGCATCATGTCCCATGAAAAAATAGCAAAAATATGTGTTTAGTACCATTGAAAAGGAAAAATAAGCGCGCTTATTTACACGAAATTCTTGACAAGGCCAAACGCTTCGTCAAGGGCTTTAGTTCAAACCTCGGTCAGACGACTTGCCTCCTGACCAATACCATTTCTTAATGCGAATATTCCCATCACCCAAAATTTTGTCCAAATCTTCTCGTTTTCTACTTGCTTTCTCGCTTGAGGAACACGGATGAATGCATTCATCGGCGTGACTATTATCTGTCTAATATTGAAGCTGCATCCGAGAAATCTGGGCTCTGCCGAATTTTTTTTTCTCTCCGTGTTCGTCAAGCGAGAAAGCAAGTAGAAAACGAGAAGATTTGGACAAAATTTTGGGTGATGGGAATATTCGCATTGAGAAATGGTATTGGTCAGGAAATGGTATTGGTATACCAGTCGCCGTAAGACTGATAATCCGGGCGACAGCCGAGTGATTTTCCTAAGCCTCATGTGCTATACGAAGAATGACAAAACTCGCCATGCCAGACGATGGTTTGTCACCAAATGTGGTCCTCAACAATCTCAATCTGTACATGCACTGATTGTGGCCTTGTTGTGTCGAGGCTCATCAACCTAAATCAGTGTAAATGCAAGCATACGGGCAAATACTCTTAGATATATCCCCCATGAAGGCTACTTTCTCTTCTTGGAACCTAATTAAAACCTCTAGTAAATTGCCTATCAAACAAGGACCTTTATACACCATGGAATTCAGCGACATGCCCTTGTATTCACACGCTGGGTCAAACACTACTCTCAGAGGCGTATTTTTTTCCGGCCGAAAAACGTAATGACGAGGCAAATAATACGCCGGTTTTTGCTTAACCTCGTCAGTTAACTGTGCGGCCCAACCACTTCTTTCGAGAGAGACTGCGCTCCAGCCACGTGATAGTTGTCTGTCAACAACGCCGGATCATGTTTCCATGGCAACCCTTTAGTAAATCTGTCACCTTTCTTCTCACAAGACCCCTCAAACAACTTCAAAGTTTTCCTATCATCTTCGACATTGCTTTAAAACTACAATTGTAATCAATGAATATCCAGAGTCCCCATTTAGTAGAATTTATCCAGCGGTTCAAATGATCGACCTTGTCTGGTTTTTTCGCCAATACGATTGCTTGATGTTTTACGCCGCACTCACCATATGAAGTTGCGAATATTGGACCACTTGATAAATTCCAAATCCTCCAAATGAGCATACGACCGAATCCACTTCCGGTTTAACCGCGTAACACTAAGGATGGTTGTATCTATTGCATGTGCTTCTAAAACGTATTCATCATTCCAATTCAAGGCTGAAATAGAAAATTTAACTCTTAGGGTGTGTTACTGTTTCCCCTCCGATATAGCTTACGGTTCTCTCTTGTCTTGAAGATCCAGTTCCCGAGAAATCTCGTCTAATGACGCGCCACTATTAATTAGCACATTCTCCTGACGTACCTTACTATTGAGGGAATGAAACCGTGTTCTCACAACTGGCAAAATGTCACCTCATTGAGAACTGATGCTACCCTGTTTGCTGAAACCGAATTGATTGACTGATTGGTTGATGTTTTACGCCGCACTCAAGATTATTTCACTTATGTGGCGGCGTTGCCAGGTTTAGTGGGGGAGGGGAGGTGAGCTCTTTGCCCAGAGGAAACCCCCGACCTATCTGGCAACTCTTCCACATACTGAAACCGAATTGCTATGTAATAAACTATTGTCGTTCTACCAATAAACTTTGAGTCCTTGCGCGACACTCCTGAAATGTGTAGCCCATTCTTAAACACGAAAGGCAAATCCCGTTTTCCTTAGCAAACGTTAATCTCTCAAGCGGCTTTAATTTCTTAAACTCAGCACATTTTGAAATCACGTGACCTTTCTCACAATAATAACACTGAGTGTCTTTATAGACTCCTGAAATTTTCCCAAAAATGGGATTGAAATGTACATGCCTCCAAATTAAATTACTTACCTGGTATATTGTGGGAATCTCGCCCTTCTCGCGTGTGTCCGCGGCTATGTTTGTCCACTTACCTATGAGAAAATCTGGAAGTCGTCTGACGATCAGGCGTAAATTTTCGCTAGAATTTATGTCACTCAGATACGAAATTTTCTGGAGGACTAGAATATAATTATTGACGTCTAACAAAAAATCAAGTAAGCGTTGTTCGTCCTCATCATTCAATTTGCGCCCGTCGGTCAATTTTCTCAAATACGCCATGGCAATTGAGCTTTTTTGGCCGAACTGATATTTTAAAGTTTTCATAGCTGTTGGATACATAACGCCGCTTGCACCTAACCCCAAAATCGCGCACTGTGCATCTCCCGAGAGATGCATTCTCAGTTGCACCATTCGCATGTCGTCCGACAAATGTGACTTATCGTGAATATGAAATTTAAACCTCTCTATGAAATCGATGTAGTTCAAGGGATTACCATCAAATCTCTCTAGCTTAATTGTAGGAATATTTCTACTCGCTTCAAGCCTAAATAATGCCTCAGTTATGGTTAAATCTATAGATTTGGGCAATATAGTCTCTTGGAATTCCACAAGAGAATCTATCCAATAATCAAAATCAATGCCCTGTGCATTTTCCGGTGATGGAGGTACGTGACTTTCTAATATTGGACGTTCGTCTAGAACTGGCATAAGTTGTGGCGTCATTGAACGTGACGCGCCTTGTAACGCGGCTATACCTAAATCAGATAACACACTTTGGATATCTTGACGTAAGGTGGTTGATTGTGGATTATCACTTTGAAATTGTAAACTATCACGGGTAGTTTTGGAAGCTAAGCGTACGCTAACCCGTGTAGCAGTGTTAGTGTTATTATTCAAATTGACATCAGTGTGAGAAAGCAAATAATCTTCAACGCTCTCCTCTACAGCATAAACGTCATTGCACAAGTCAGTTTCCCATTGGTCAAGACGTGGTATTTGAGATGGATCGGAAAAGTCATATAACTGTCCATGGATTTCCAGCGCCGCCCTATAGTCTGACTTGAGTTCTTCCACGAACTTCGCGATACGCCTTTTATTTTTGTCTTCCCCGTCGATGGACAATCGTAATCTATTTATAAACCTGGTTATTTTCGCCCGTAACTGGTTTCTTTTATTTCTTAGGCGAATTTGGTCTGGATTCTGAATAAGTACTGAGTCGCCTGCATTCGGGGCAGACGAATTCTTTCCAATAGCATCATTGGCCTGACCATCACTCATGTTTTGAATATCAACAGCGATACTTAACTGATGGCTGTCTCTTCCAATGACTCCATATCGCTGCGTTGTACTGTGCTGTTCTCGCCAAAGAACCTCCACCAATTTGTCTATCAGTCGACACGCTGAGGTCACCGTCAGTTTTCTTCCAATATGAAAATTGGAATTCTTCAGAAATTTTGGCTGAGACAGGAAATCAAAAATAAGCCTTGAAGAGTTGCAGTAACACTTGTATTAAAAGTGCAAGGAGTTCTGCAATAAACAGAAAAGATACAATAAGAATGCGTTAATTCAGTGTTCTGCAGTTTACACCATCTTTAAAACATGGAGGGGGCCTCCGTGGCTCAGTAAGTAGAGCGTTGGACGCTCAATCCCAACAGCCTTCCGCCAATGGGTCGCGGGTTCGATTCCCACTCAGTCAAAAAAAATTGGAAAATTTTCTGACTGGGGTTTCACTCGAACGACCTATGTGGGATGGTTGCCAGTTACCAACGGAAGGTCGTGGGTTTCCTCCGGGCATAGAGCCCGGTTTCCTCCCACAATAAAACTGGCAACGCCACCATATAAGTGAAATAATCTTGAGCGCGGCGTAAAACACCAAACAATCAATTAATCAATCAAAACATGGAATCTCTTACTGAATTGCGAAGAAAATAAATTATGGAGAAAGGGAGACAATTCTGTCGGGCAAAACAAAATATAAACTTCAAGGGAGGTAACTCTCCCAAAGACCAACATGCTCAGTTGTGCCTGATGAATGGCACGTGATTCTCTGTAAATCTAGAGACATGTTTTGGTTTCTGTTTGTTAAATGATTGTCAGATGTTTAGAAATAGACTTGTATCGTTCGTTGATTGATTGCTTGATTGGTTGCTTAGTGTTTTGCGCCGCGCTCAAGATTATTTCACTTATATGGCGGCGTTGTTGGTTTTATTGTGGGAGGAAACCGGGCTCTACGCAAGGAGGAAACCCACGACCTTCCTTTGGTAGCTGGCAACCATCCCACATAGGTCGTTCGAGTGAAAACCCAGACAGAAAATTTTCCAATTTTGTTTGGACTGAGTGGGATTTGAACCCGCGACCCAGTGGAAGGCTGTTCGGATTGAGCGTCCAACGCTCTACCTACTGAGCCACGGTGGTCCCCATCTTTCGTTGAATGATAGAATATATGGTTGCTTCGAGTTTAAGGGTAATACCATAAACTGATAAATTTTTGCCTCTTGTATGCAAAATATTACCTATGAATATTAGTGTCGTATAGCGGGATTCGTGAATGGGAAAAACACAATTTAGTTAAGCCATTTAGCCTAAGGGTAGGAACCTTTTTTATCGACACAGACGTCTAATATATGCCCCCGATGGACTTTAGGGTTAGCGACCTTTTTTACTAGTCCAGGTTTCTGACTCCAAAATGACGTATTTTGGAGTCAGGGTTCATTGCAATCAAAAAGAGTTGGTCCGATTTAGACAATGAAATAACAATATAACCTAGTCAAATCGTGCCTAAACGGTCATAATCGCGTTGATGGGTAATTTCGCTACCTACCAGTGTCTGATATGGACGAGCAGGATCGGCCAGTAGGCCCTAAACATTATTCTTCTCTTGAATTCACTTTTGCTTTCTCAAGTCTCAAACTCTCCGCCATTGATGACGTAACACTGTTTTGAGTTTTTTTCTCTCAGTTTTCAGCGTTAAATCGGCTTTACAAAAGGCTAAATTGGTAATGAATGTCGTAATGACACTATTTGAGTTAGGTATATTGTTATATAGGCCCTACTGTCTAAATTTGACCGCAAACTGTCCGATCAGAAGCGATCAGTCTACTCCGACTTTTTTTTATTGCAATGAGCCCTTACTCCAAAATACGTCCGCCAGTATAAAAAAAAATGGTAATTTTTGAGCCAGAAACCCGGACTATTTTTGACAGATACATGTTTGATTTAGCTGGCCATCGTCTAAAATATGCCCCGATTATCCTTAGGGTTAGGGAACGTTTTTTACTGGGTACAGGAAACGGCTATACAATCGTCTCCCTTTATCCCATAAACATTGAAAATAGCTATTTGTACTTCCTTTTAAAGTGGCATGAGCTGCCAAAATGTTGATATTTTGACGTTAAAACAGAATGTTAAAATTATTGGTTATTTTTCTCAAGACGTATAATTCAGAAGCTTTTTAGTGCTTCTAGTCTGGAAAATGTACGATAAAGTATTGTTTTGAACTAACTTTGGCCTAGAATGAATGAATGGTCGTCCCGGTTATTTAAAGGGGCATGAGCTGCCAAAATGTTGATATTTTGACGTTGATACAGAATGTTTAAATTATCGGCTATTTTTCCTAAGACGTATAATTCAAAGACTCTTTAGTGCGCCTAGTCTCGGGAATGTACGTTAAAGTATTGTTTTGAGCTAACTTTTGCTTAGATTGAATGAATGGTCGTCCCGGTTATTTAAATTTTGTTTACTTTTCGAACACGTTTTGGGTTCGTACAGGCCACATACTGGGTGGATTTTCCTCATTCCAACGCCAATCATTTAGTGTTTCGATGGCCTTCAAAGCCTCTTACTGTCGTGACGATCAGAAATTATGAAAAAAGTGTGAATTTTGGCAGCTCATGCCACTTTAAACAATTTTCCAATAAAATAAAGTATTGGCAGGTCAGTTTTCAAGGTTTCGAATTCACTTAGGCCTAAGTACTTAACAGTTTTGCAGGGATTTGAAACATTTCACTCACGAAGTACCAAAATAATGTTCATTATGAAATCAAGATGGCTGCATGCATTTTACTATATGTCTCATCAGGCCACACTTTCTCATGAACTTTATGCGCGGAATGGAGGTCACGTGGTATTGATTTCCATCGAACGCCGCCATTACAAGGTGATGGTGCAATTTCGATCCAGATCGGTCATGCATGCGCTCATCATCTATCAATGGCGGCTCGCAAGGTCAGATTCAAACCAGCCAATGAGACGTGTCATTCCACGTATATAGTCCATTGACAATTTCATTTCACATGTGTGGCAATGGTAATGTATGCACTCACATCACCTTCTCTAACTTCACCAAACTCCGGTCAAAACTGCCAACAAGTCGGCCTATCCCTGTATACAAACTGATTTATTAGCCTAGCCTAGAGCACCAAACTGCACCCAACAAAGTGAAAAGGGTCTAAAAGGATATTTCTGGACAAATGTGAATAGACTGAATAATTAATAGATAATAAAATAGTAGAGGAGAGGGGGGGGGGGGGGGGGTGTTAACTTTAAATAGAGGATATTGAACAGTTGTGTTTGAATAGCACTTATATTTTTTCGAGTGAAAGCCGGAGAATAACCCACGAGACGCGAAGCGTCGAGTGGGTTATCCCTCCGCCTTTCAAGAGAAAAATATAAATGCTGTTCAAACACAACTGTACAATATTCTGTCTATTATTTATACTATCATGTTTTAGGCTGGAGAGTGTTTATTAAGTATAAAATTATCAATTATAAAAAAGAAAGTATCAACAAATTTATGACGGATTAGGTTTTCAGCAAACGAAGGAATATATATCGCTGACCAATGAAACAACAGCATGTCTGTTCTTCTCACGTGACTATCAACTGTCAGATTTGTGGTCATTTGAATGGCCATTTTCTCCCTGAAGTTTTTCGCGATATTTCATGTAAAAAGAAATTAAATCGAACTCCATGGATTTTAACTCTGCAAAGCACCAGCCACCAGGATAAAAAATTATATTTGAAATTACTTTACATTGTTTAAACGCGTCAATGAATGGCAAGTACAGTTACTCGTTACACGCAGTGGTCCGATTCTCCGAAGCCAAGCTGCAGGTCACACAACGCTGCCAACAGACGATCGATTATGAAGTTTTGTTTTATCGCTTTGACTTAGAGTGGTAAGCCGATCCTCTATTGAATCAATTGAGTGTTTTCAGCTGTATTTATTTATCTAATGCTAAATATGACTGAAAAGGCTTCATCTAGCCTATCGAAATCCTATGCACTGTTGTTGTACAGCAGACGTCAGTACACAAGAAAGAAGTAGGTCCGATGACGTCATCGGCTTCGTGGCGTGCATTAAAGAACAAAAAGTGTTATTGCACTGCAGTGAATTATTACATTTCTGAGTGAAGGAAATCCCTAGTTTTCACTTATGTATAAATAATAAGGTCGGTTTATTTAAAAAAAGACTGTTTAAAAGGCGTGTCATTTGAGTGTCAACTGTGTTGTGCCGTAATTGTCCGTAAGGACATAGATGAAGACGGATTGATGGATGGAGAGTAAGCTTGTATTCTGTAGAATGTAACATCATGGAAAGTACGTACGATGTACGATTACTCGCGCATACGGTTAATACAAAAGTATAATCCGATATAAGGTTGGAACGCACTTAGAATACAACAAACTGGCTTGTATTTGGAAGGAATTTATAATGGAATGAAGCAGGGAAGCCATTTCAGCATGTAAAATTACCTCTGGAAAAATTTGAAAGAGTTTCTTTCCCATTCCTTTCACGCGTAAACCAGGACAAACTTCTATTCGATAAACAATTCCATTTAGCTTATACAGGACCTGAAATTACCTGAAAGAGAACAGAAAAATATTTTGTTTGACGTAAAACTTTGATTGTAAAGGCATTTATTATTATGTTTCTCATACACTGTCAATCAAATCAATGTAAGCACTGTAGCGTTTTGTCAGATATATAAAAAAGTAAATATCTACAAAAAAATCTAGCAATGCTCAAATTCTAAACAAAAATGGGGGTAGGGGTAGTATTTTGTGTCTTTCCTGTCATTCTGTTGTGAAGTCCCAGATCGGCACCATTTGGCTCTATAGGACAGTTAAAACTTTTGGAAAGAGTATTTAGACTTTTATTCGGATTTGTACCAATGGAAACACATGCTGGACACCCAAACTTTCAATAAAGTGTGGTATTTAATCATAGAAAGGTCTGATAAAAGCTTCAAGACCAAAAGTTAGAACCGTCCCACAGAGCCAAATGGCACCGATCTGTGATTATAAAACAGAATGGCAGGAGAGTCACCAGGATATGCAATGCATGTATTCCATCAAACACATTGCAAATATCTATATACATTGAAGGCCTACCCTAAATATTAAACATATAAAAGAAACAGCGAGGAATTTCTTGATAATACTACCTGAAAAAGTGAACCTCTATGGCTTATGATTCAGCAGATGTTATTGCTAACCAAATTTGACATGTGCCACAATCAGGAACGTGGCTCTGACGTTGGAGTGTCGTCGCGCGCGCAACCACGCGCAGAAATGGCAGCGAGTAGGCCTATATCTAAGAACTTTTCTCTTTAGATACAACTGGTTCTTACATAGCCTCAGTCACACGATAAGATCTGATCTACGTATTTCTTTATGATAAAGCGACAATTCACAGTTAAACATGTGTCCGTTCACACATAATTTGAGATAAAAAAAAACCCGAAACATTCGCATTTGTGTAAATATTGTTTAGGGCCTATACAATTTATATCAAAGACTAACCGACAGCAAGATGGGACCGGGTAAAATAACTTTCTCGATTTTCGTTGTAATTTTGCTGGCGAGCTGCGTAATGTCCGAAGTTCTGACAGGTACGTTAAAGTGATCGATGTATTGACTGGTCGGATTGATTGATTTATTGATTGAGTGACTGATGCTCTGCAGAGTTACGTTTTACTATAACCCCCCCCCCCCCACCCCATGCATGAAGTGTAAGGGGTTGGTATACTGGTTTCAGTTTGTCTGTACGCCCGTCCGCCTTTCCGCCCATCCCTCCGTCCGTCCACTTCAGGAGCCCAAAAACGCATCGTTCAAGTTTCTCAAAATTTTATATATAGCTTCTACGCCATTAGACCTTGCTTGGGACTGCTTTTGACTACAGGTAGCGCCACCTATGGCTGTCCATCCGCCCGTAACAAAATCGTTCCCAGAGCATAACTTGAAAACGCATTTTTCAATTTTCTTGTATTTATTTTTATATTTAGATTGTATACCGTGAGACCTCATTGGGATAACGTGATTGTATTTTCCATATTACAGACGTGGACAAGTTATTTACTACAATCGCAAAAAAGCAAGGTCTCATTGTCAACTACTTAGGCTTTCTGAATCCTGCTCATGTTAAGCTTGTATTATCGTGTATTTTAGGTAAACTTTCCTAACTGGTACTCATTTTATGGACTCCATTAGGGTGGCCGTTTGTCTGGTTTGACAGGTTTCATCCAATATACTATATACGTGGAATGGACACGTCTCATTAACTTGTTTGAATCTGGCTTTGTAAAAAGCGCCGCCATTGATATGTGATGGGTGCTCGCATGACCGATCTGAATCGAAATTGCACCATTCCACTTATATAGTTCATCGGTTATTAGTCCGCAATATGTTGAGTGGACTGGAGTTATTCTGATCCGCCCGCACTGGCTTCTTCAATACCTCGTTAACATAGGGTACATTTAAGAAAAATCTAAGAGTTGCTTTCGGAATTAAAATAAATGATAATTACTCACCATATGGGAATAGTTTACCGTATGATATATTCTTGCCGCTGTATTTAACGGTTGACAGCTCACGGTGATAACGAGTAGGCCTAGAGAAACACCTGAAATCACCTTCCCTAATATGTCCAAATGTGCTTTATATGCTTTAAAACTATGAACATTAAAGTAAACTCTGGGAAGCGGATAAAGCATGTCCAACGCAGCTGGTGGAAGCACTGAAAGGGATAACTACTACGTAACGCAGTCTGAAACGAGGATTTACGTACGTGTCAAAGCCGACCGGTAGCGAGCGAAGATAACCGAAGTGTGTTCTGACTGCTACGTAACGACGACGTTTGAAATTAGGCTATCTCCATGTCAATAAATCAATAGTGTACACATACTTCGATTCAGGATCGCATGCGGTTTGTTTTAATATGTAGGCCTATGCGACGGCTTGTTAGCCTGCACAGAGCTATTCTTCGAGTCAAATGAGTACTCTCTGGTATGTCGATATCAAGAAGCAATCTAAAATTAGAAGTTACCCTAGTCCTAAAGGCCAGATTTAAACTCTAAGGACAATGGTTGACATTTTTATCAGAAATATCCACTGGAATGGGGTTGGAGAGTTCACATAGGAGGTCAATTGATCATGTGACTTTTAAATTATAGTAAAAACAACAACACCATGGAATTTTACCTGGCATTTGCTCGCATCTACCGGCTTTTCTATTATTTTCTTACACTTAGCTAGAGCTATTGTTCGATACATCGTACATGTAAACACTAGCAGCTATTGGAAACGCCCCATGGAACTCATCGCAGTGGCCAGTTCAAAATAAATCGGATCGACAGGGAACGTCGCCATTTTGCCTGTTTTCGTCAAAATGGAACTATTTCGTGAAACTGACTCTACGTTTTCGTTACTAGTTTAACGTTTTCTTAAATTCAAAATATATATTCACGTACAGCGTGATGTCGGGATTTTGATATTTATCAGATAGCTTTTAAATATGTTACCCTAGATCGCACGCGAAAATCCCTGCTCTATGTCCGGTAAAGTCGTACTATCTTAGTCACGTCTAAAGGAGATCTCGCGAGAATACGATTGATCAAGAAGGGGACTTGGTGGTCCAGTGGGTTAGAGTGATCGTCCCTCAGTTCCACCCAGACCTTCTATCGATGCGGCGCGGGTTTGAATCACACTCAGACCAACTAAAATTGAAAAATTTTGGAGTGGATTTTTCACCCAGGCGCCGTATGTGAAAGAGTTACCAGGTACTCGCCAAAAGTCGGGGGTTTCCACCAGGCAATGACCCCCCCCCCCTCCACTAAACCTGGCAACGCCGCCATATAAGTGAAATACTCTTGAGTGTGGCGTAAAACACCAATCAATCGATATCAAGTATTGCATTTAGAAAAACATACAGCTAGACAAAAATCTGTGAATAATCGTCAATATCCGTCAATAACTCGTCAATATCCTTTTACTTTTTATGAGCTACCAGGCATGAGCTGCAAAAATATTAATATTTTGACGGTAAAACAAAATGTTGAAATTATAGCTATTTTTCTCAAAAAGTTTAATTCAGAAGCTTTTTAGTGCTTATTGTCTCGAGAATGAACCACAAAGAATTGTTTTTAACTAACTTTGGCTTAGAATGAATGAATGGTCGTCTCTGTTATGTAAATTTTGTTTACTTTTCGGACACTATTTCGGTTCGTATAGGCCGTAGACTTTATGGATTTCCCTCATTTAGACCTTTATACCCAATCATAAGTTGTTATGATGGAGACAAGTTTCTTATTGTGTTAAAAAGAGGTACACTAGTGTCCAAAAGAAACGATACCACATGTTTGCAACGACATAAAATAAATGCAGAAGTTTAAGTTTGGTGTTATAATTGTGAGAAATTTTTTCACAACCTCTGAACCAAAATTCATTTCAATCAAATCAGTTGAATCAATATGGCAAGACTTTAAAGATGGGTGGGTCGAAACATGAAGATTTCGTTATAGAGTACAACGCCACTTTAAAGTGGCGTGAGCTGCCAAAATTCACTCTTTTTTCATAACTTCTGATCGCCACGACAGTAAGAGACTTTGAAGGCCATCGAAAAACTAAATGACTGGCGTTGGAATGAGGAAAATCTATACAGCATATGGCCCGTACAAACCGAAAACGTGTTTGAAAAGTAAACAAAATTTAAATAACCGGGACGACCATTCATTCATTCTAAGCCAAAGTTAGTTCAAAACAATACTTTATCGTACATGTTCGAGACTAGAAGCACTAAAAAGCTTCTGAATTATACGTCTTGAGAAAAATAGCCAATAATTTCAACATTCTGTTTTAACGTCAAAATATCAACATTTTGGCAGCTCATGCCACTTTAATATTGCATTGTAAAACAGATAGCATACTAACAGATAGTATTTTCACGTGTCAGAATACTAATTGGCTGTTTATTTCTGACAGAATGTGAGAAATTCGGAGGATATTGTGTGGAACATTGGGAGTTTTGTGACGCTATGATTGAACCTCATCACGATTGTGGTCCGGGGAACAAGGCGTGTTGTGTTCAAACGGCTAGATCGGTACACTAGAGCCCATCATTCCAGGTGACTATTTAATTAAATGTAATGCGTATACGTGTTAAAATGATTTTCAAGTAAAATTAATAATCTATAATCTTTGTGATAATTGAGAAACTGCATAAATAAACGCAGTGTGTGTTTAAAAATGACTTTTCAAGTAAATTTTATAACCTATCATCTTTCTTATTGTGTGAATACATAAATACATACAGTCCGTGTATGAAAAGGAATTTTCAAGTACATTTTATACTTTCATCTTTGTAAAAAAATATAGTTTGATTCGGTTATATAGTCCAGTTACGGCAACAATATCATATGTAATTTTCCATAAAATTAGAAACACATTTGCATTTTAACTTATATCTTATCTAAAATAGGCTTACTCCTAACACATTCTCAAACGTTTGCCATTAGGGCAACATCAGCGTTGGTTTTATAACTATTGACGGTCTCGTAATTCTTAGTACGTTTGTGGAATGAGTAACTCTATTTTAAAACGAGATATCTTTTCTAATTATTCATACAGTATAGCAAAGCAAATTTGACATGGCGTTCCAATTTCTAGTTTATGTCATTAACAGATCGAAAGTCGAGTCCTATTTTTTCACACCCTATGACCTTTTGGAATGAAATAAATTTGATTGATTGATGCTTTACGCCGCACTCAAGAAAATAAATTTAACATCACTTGATATCGGCCATGTTGTCGGAGAATTGTCATTTGGCAGGGCAATTAACGTGGGACAAATTAAAAAAAACATCCTTCAAATTATCCATGTAAATGATATCGATTCCAAATTTGAACCAGGTGTCTCAATATTGTTCGTTTCGTTTGATAGCTGATGAAGGCTTAAAGTGGCATGAGCTGCCAAAACTTTCACTTTTTTCATAGTTTCTGATCGTCACGATAATAAGAGGATTTCAAGGCCATCGAAAAACTAAATGATTGGCGTTGGAATGAGGAAAATCCATACAGAATGTGGCTTGTGCGAACCGAAAATGTGTTCGAAAAGTAAACAAAATTTAAATAACCGGGACGACCATTCATTCATTCTAAGGCAAAGTTAGTTTAAAACAATACTTTATCGTACATTTTCGAGACTAGAAGCACTAAAAAGCTTGTGAATCATACGTCTTGAGAAAAATAGACAATAATTTCAACGTTCTGTTTTAACGTCAAAATATCGACCTTTTGGCAGCTCATGCTCCTTTAATGATGTTTTGGGGTTGATTGATTGATGTTTTACGCCCCACTCAAGATTATACTAATATGCCGGCGTTGCCGAGTTTAGTGAGAAGGAAACCCCCGATCTCCGGAGAGTACATGCATGGTAACTCTGCCACATACGGCGATAGAGAGAAAAATATACTCCGAAGTGTTTCAGTTTTATTTCGTCTGAGTGGGATTCCAACTCGCGCTGCTTCGATGGATTGATTGATTGATTGTTTGGTCTTTTATGCCACGTTCAAGATTATTTCACTTATTTGGCGGCGTTGCCAGTTTTATTGTGAGAGGACACCAGGCTCATTGCCCGCAGGAAACGCACGACCTTCTGGTGGTAGCTGGCAACCATTCCACATCAGACAATTTTTCCAATTTTTTTTTGGACTGAGTGGGATTTGAACCCTCGACTCATTGGCGGTAGGCTGTTCGGATTTAGTATCCAACGCTCTATCTACTGAGATGAGAGAGGGGATAAAGTGGGGCATGCCAAATAATCGGCACAGAAATGTACTATGTGTAGTCATGCCTGCTTCTATACAAAGGCTTAACAAAGCGGTCAATTCATATACCTTCTTTCCACCAATGGGTCGCGGGTTCGAATCCCACTCAGTCCAAAAATTGGAAAATTTTCTGACTGGGTTTTCACTCGAACGACCTATGTGGGATGGTTGCCAGCTACCAACGGTAGGTCGTGGGTTTCCTCCGGGCATAGAGCCCGGTTTCCTCCCACAATAAGACTGGCAACGCCGCCATATACGTGAAATAGTCTTGAACAATCAATCAATCAATCAATCATATACCTTCTCCATCGCCTTTTTCGACTGACTTGATTAAGTTTTCGGCCAATTAGTAGCAAGTTTGGAAGCTGATAAAAATCCATTGTTAGGTGAAATTCATGCAGTGTAACAGACCAAGCCTGGTCTAGAATTAATATTCCGAGTTGATAATATACATAAATAATTTGACAGAGCTTTTTGTGTTTTCAGCGGTAACTCGATCTTCAAATATAGTAACAAACAATTAAACAAAACATCGATTAAAATCTCTATCTGCTTTTTTATTTAAAATTTTACCATTCACTTTTTATTATATATTTCTTTATATTTTTTCCATAGATTCACATGGTATATTTGTTGAACGAAACCAATGTCTTTTCAAATTGCTGTACAAGCCTAGAAATAAACATTGTGGAAATACTGTTTGTTCAAATCTAGACCAAGATGCTTTGTATTTTTTTCTGATTTTGTTCAGAACACTTTCCCTTTCACAAACACACATGCAAATGGAGACTGAAATTAGTGTGAGCTAGCTGATTGGTTTATTTGGTGTGTGACGTCACTCTCAAATTGCTTCTGTTGCCATGGTAACATTGAGCCGAGGACATGCGTATAGCGACTATATTATGAACATCAAATGAAAATGGATAACCCGTATATTATCACCAAGGTCTCCAAACAGTATTTTGAGTCTCATAATTTACGTAACGAGGATAGTTTTGAAAATGACTGTGTTTTTTTGTTGTATTCATATGTCCCTGATCATCTGAGTTTTGTTTAATGAGTTTCATATTGTCTGGAAAAGATGAATTGCCTATTGTATTTGACCTTTTTCCGCTATCCTTTCTTTGCCCAAATTTAAAGTGGGGGTTTTGTTCATTTTTCATAGAACTGTAAGTTTTTTGTTCTTCGGTTACTGTAAAAATATCTCTTGATAAGTTCGGGTTTCTTGAAAAACGACTTGATGATGGCGGGAATTCCGGTGTTCTTTTCATAGTAGGTTCCGTGGTGCATGCGCAGTAGCTTTTTCGTTCCTGAGGATATATTTCTTCCGTTGACGCACTCGACTTCAACGGATGATTTTTAACGTTCACTGGAATTGGGACATTCAGACTTTCTCTTGACCTTTTAAAATCGGCTAAAATTTGCCAAATTTGTAAACTAGACACACTCGTATCTTTTTCAAATTGTCGCTTGGTTTCTTCCATACACGACACATATCCGGAAATATACGACGATGCATCTTCGGTACAATTCGGAGATTCTGGAAAATAAAATACAATGCATAAATACAATATTCAGCGTATATATCATAAATGCATTATTTCAGAATTTCGACATACATATACACAACTATAGGTTCCAAATTTCACCTTGAAGTTGAAGTATACTTTATGATCATTGCTTGATTTCTTCTTGAGAATAAATGTTTCTCTACATGTCATTCTAGAATAGATTTTATGTGGAAGAGTCCGGTCAACGTAATTGACACAGCTCCCATTGCTGAATGAATGAGGTTAAGACACTAACTAATTAAACTCATTCACTCAGCAATGGGAGCTGTGTCATTTACGTTACCAGAGGGGTACTAAATGTCCGATGTAGTATCTACCAGTCAACTACCTTCTTTTCAGATGAGGCCGGTTGGCTGAATGGATAAGACAGCCGGCATTTAGTACTGGCGATAGGTGACATACTCTGGAACCCGGGTTCGATTCCCGTATCGGGCGTCACCCAAAAATCGGTGGAAGAATCTCTACCATATTTTCAAGAAAGTGTCATCCCAAAATAACGAGAATACTGTCCCTTAACTCGTACAGGATAGGGGCAAGATACCCAGCTAGGCAGAAGCAAGCCAGCCGGTTGCTATGGGTAATGGAGCAACTCATATGTTCTCTATTTCAAAGTTCCCAAAATATGGACCTAAGGAATACACAACGGAAAATTTTGCAAGAGAATTTTTTTAACATAAAATTGGCCAGCGTTATACACCTACCTGTTGTCGTGACGTTCTTTAAATTCTTAATATACTCTACTGTCAACTCCAAAATGTCAGCCTTTTCCAGTTTATGTGGCGACACAACAAGCTGAAAATCAAACCGTCAACATAGAAAAAAGCGAGAAAAAAAGAAGAATTTTTGCGATTTTAGAACCAAACTTTCTGAATGTTTTAGATACAACAGTGCCAATTAAAAGCAATGTTTTTTCTCAATATGTTGCAAAGAAATTCTTTACTACGGTACTTCCGCTAATTACGAAAAGCACTCTAAAAGTTTGAGACTTTTCGTTGGGTGTCCTACCTCCTGCATGGAGCGACCGGTAATCCTATCGAGCAATCGTTATTGTTGTTGTTTTAGACCAAACATGCCAGAAAGCAGTCTAATAATTTGCTATCTTCACATTGCTCGTCCTTGAATTAGCGGAATTCTTACCGTACATGAAAAATTAGCATTTATAACTACGGGCGCCGGAAAGGGTCAAAATGTCCAAAAAATCGGACTTATATTTTATAATATACGATTGTCAAGAGAAGATTAACCTTTGAAATACCTAAAAAAACTATAGGATTCACGTTAAAATAATAAAAAAATATATTGGAATTTCCAATTACCCGTGCGAATCGAAGATGTCCGCTAATAACGGACAACATTCAAATAGCCGGGATGTAGGAGTTTTACTGAATTCTAGTGTCTGTGGTACTCTTAAAGTGGCGTGGCATGAGTTGGCAAAATGTTGATATTTTGGCGTTAAAACAGAATCAAATCTTTCAATGGCATTTAGAAGCTGGAAGGTTACAATAAGGGGAAGAATTACTTATGGATAACAACTTCTTGGTTTTATTGGGCGACGACGTTTCGATGTAGTTCTTACATCGTTATCAAAGTCAATGACATACGGTGTAAGAACTACATCGAAACGTCGTCGCCCAATAAACCAAGAAGTTGTTATCCATAAGTAATTCTTCACCTTATTGTTGAAACAGAATGTTGACATTATTGGCTATCTTTCTCAAGACGTATGATTCAGAAGCTTTTTAGTACTTCTAGTCTCGACAATGTACGATAAAGTATTGTTTTGAACTAACTTTGGCTTAGAATGAATGAATGGTCGTCCCGGTTATTTAAATTTTGTTTACTTTTCGAACACGTTTTCCGTTCGTACAGGACCTATACTGTATGGATTTTCCTCATTCATTTAGTTTTTCGATGGTCATTTAGTACAGGCCACCTACTGTATGGATTTTCCTCATTCCAACGCCAATCATGTAGTTTTTCGATGGCCTTCAAAGCCTCTTACTGTTGTGACGATCAGAAATTATGAAAAAAGTGTGAATTTTGTCATTTAGTTTTTCGATGGTCCTCAAAGCCTCTTACTGTTGTGACGATCGGAAATTATGAGAAAGTGTGAATTTTGGCAGCTCATGCCACTTTAAACAACTTTTTTTATCGTGCATCTCCAAGACTGCATGGTATCAGCGGAAAGCCCTTTGTTTAAAGTGACATGACCAGTAGGGAAAATTTCGTTGAAACAGAATTGGCTGTTAATGTTCGTCATTTTTGTCAAGAAACGACAAGAAGTACTAAATATGAGCTTTATTCTTACATCAATCTTGGCTATGTACTACACAAGTATTGTCACTCCGAAAAAAACGTAAGGCCCATGTTAACTCAATATTTCAGGAGATGAGAATATTTCGGCACTTTATTTTGCCATCATCATCTCCTGAAATATTGAGTTAACATATACCTTACGTTTTTCGGAGTGACACTACTCGTGTATTGGTGGAACTGATAAGTCGAACTAATGGATTTTGGATGTACGTAAAGGCCCGTTCACACTGTGCGATTTGTCGTATCGACTTGTAGGATGCGATGAAAATAAATGCTTCTAATTGGTGAATAAGATTTAACAACCAATCAAAAGCATCCATTTTAATCGCATCCTACAAGTCGATACGACAAATCGCACAGTGTGAACGGGCCTTTAAGGTAGTTTAATAAGGAGCAAACACTCGAAAATGTACTCATAATAAACTTCTCACGAAGACGGACAATTTTTGCAGAACTTATGGTTAGTCAAATAGCCCTGTTACGGAGGCGCAAATGCTAATGTGAAAACATTAAATTGAGAATTATGAGCAAGGAGATGAAGTTACCTTGGAAGACTTGTTACTGATTAAAAACACTTTCAGTTGATCCAAACACGTGTTTATTCTGTCCCGGCGTTTTTTCTCAATAATTGGCTTATTTGTCTGCGAAAAAAAGGTTTAATATTAGTTCTGTTTGATCCATGTTATAGATCAGCTTGGCAAATGACGTTAATTGGGAAATTATGGGATGTAATAGAGTATGATTTTGGTGTAGCTGCTATAAGACAAGCACAATGGCGTCACTAGAAAAATTATGGGATGTAATGGGTTATGGTTTTGAAGCGACCGCTGTAAGACAAGGACAATGACGTCACTTAAAATATAGGGTGTAAAAGGGTATGATTTTGGAGTCACCGGTATAAGATAAGGACAATGGCGTCATTAGAAAAATTATGGGATGTAATGGGGTATGGTTTTGGAGTGACCGCTATAAGACAAAGATAAGACGTCACTAGACAAGTTATGGAATTTAATAGGGTATGGTTTTTGGAGTGACCACTATAAGACAAGAACAATGACGTCACTAGAAACATTATCGAATGTAATAGGGTATGGTTTTGGAGTGACCGCTATAAGACAAGGAAAATGACGTCAGTAGACAAATTATAGGATGTAAAAAGGTATTGTTTTGGAGTGACCGCTACAAGGCAAGGACAACGACGTCACAAGAAAATTTTGTGATGTAAACGTGTATAAACCTTATATATTTAACGCTTAAAGTGGCATGAGCTGCCAAAATGTTGAAACAGAATGTTGAAATTATCGACTATTTTTCTCAAGACGTATAATTTAGAAGCTTTTTAGTGCTTCTAGTCTCGAGAATCTACGATAAAGTATTGTTTTGAACTAACTTTGGCTAAGAATGAATGAATGATCGTCCCAGTTATTTAAATTTTGTTTACTTTTCAAACACTATTCCGGTTCGTATAGGCTACATACTGTATTGATATTCCTCATTCCGATGCCAATCATTTAGTTTTGCGATGGCCTTCAAAGCCTCTTACTGTCGTGACGGTCAGAAATTATGAAAAAAGTGTGAATTTTGGCAGCTCATGCCGCTTTAACAACCATCTTAAATAAGTTGTTCGGATTAGGCAGGAGTCTGGTTTAAAACGTTCTATGCTTTTGTAGACCGATGGTGAAACAAATGCATCAACGACTGCAGCAAAATAACAACGAGTTAGGCTACAGGTGTATGAGCCTCATTAACATTTAGGCATCTGTTCATAGCCTCAGAAATAAATTTTGGACTGCTGTGATGACAATGTTTCTATGCTAATAAAACAGTTATAATTCTTTTTATGCAAAATTGACGCTTCTTTGGATGATCTTTATGGGCGATTCTTTCCACCTTGTGAATGGACGATTTGAATGCCGTATTGATCGTTTGGATGCCGTATTGATCATTTGGATGCCGTATTGATCATTTGGATGCCGTATTGATCGTTTGGATGCCGTATTGATCGTTTGGATGCCGTATTGATCGTTTGGATGCCGTATTGATCGTTTGGATGCCGTATTGATCGTTTGGATGCCGTATTGATCGTTTGGATGCCGCATTGATCGTTTGGATGCCGTATTGATCATTTGGATGCCGTATTGATCATTTGGATGCCGTATTGATCGTTTGGATGCCGTATTGATCGTTTGGATGCCGTATTGATCGTTTGGATGCCTTATTGATCGTTTGGATGCCGTATTGATCGTTTGGATGCCGTATTGATCGTTTGGATGCCGTATTGATCGTTTGGATGCCGTATTGATCGTTTGGATGCCGCATTGATCGTTTGGATGCCGCATTGATCGTTTGGATGCCGTATTGATCGTTTGGATGCCGTATTGATCGTTTGGATGCCGTATTGATCGTTTGGATGCCGTATTGATCGTTTGGATGCCGTATTGATCGTTTGGATGCCGTATTGATCGTTTGGATGCCGTATTGATCGTTTGGATGCCGTATTGATCGTTTGGATGCCGTATTGATCGTTTGGATGCCGTATTGATCGTTTGGATGCCGCATTGATTGTTTGGATGCCGTATTGATCGTTTGGATGCCGTATTGATCGTTTGGATGCCGTATTGATCGTTTGGATGCCGTATTGATCATTTGGATGCCGTATTGATCATTTGGATGCCGTATTGATCGTTTGGATGCCGTATTGATCGTTTGGATGCCGTATTGATCGTTTGGATGCCGTATTGATCGTTTGGATGACGTTTTATCGATGGAGGAATCGCGACGAGATCCATGGCACAAACAATAATTTTGAAAGAATTTTACCAGAAAACGGGCCACGTGCAAAGTGGTGGTAGGCTTGGAGATTTATTATTTGCTTCGCATTTAAAATTGTGTTCGGTATTGAAATAACTTACTCTTTTCGGCCTTGCTGGAACAGTTTTTCTGGTAGCATTACTCATTTTGGATAAATCTTCTCCCGGAATTGTCTCGACCTTCTTGCTTGTCTCAAGGCCCTCGCGAGCGTGTCTCATCTAGGGAAAACAACTGAATGAAACTGTGTTCGTTTGATTTTTCTTAACGGGGCTTTCGCCGTGATTGGGATGGTAGTGTTGGTTGGTTGATGGTGAAGGGGACTAATTCAAAAGTAAACAGGATCGAGTTAATCCGCAATTCTTTCCCATACGGCACGGGCCATGTACCTGCCCAGTCCAACCACGTGACACTCGAGAATGTGGTCAGTATTCCCTTGTTTATCTTAAATTCTAAACCATTTCGTTCAATAGGAGGTGTGTGGAGGAAGGGGGTGGGGTGTCGTTATAGCAATCTAAAAAGTTCCATTGCCAAACGAAACAACTATCATTTGAATTAACACAGTCCTCTTATTTTACGAGACATTTTATAGTGTATTAATTGAGACAATAAAGCATGCACGCTATTGCAAAGTTTGGCCAGGCCTTTCGATGATAAAAAGAAGTTGCTTCTATATTGAAGGGGAATGAGTTTGCCCTTTTTCGCATTTTTTTTTTATTAATTCGGGCATGTAAGAGAGCTGAACAAATTAAATAATTTCTTTTAATGTTGGAATACAAATTATGTTTCGCGCCTGTTGATCGCACCAACAAAATTTAAAAAAACCGGGATGCACATTTTTAAAGCTACTTTCAGACATAATCAAAACATACATTATCAAGGCTTTTGTCCGTATATGTCGTAAATTTGCACTCATAGTGGGAAAAAATGGCGACAATTTCCTGCATTCATGGGAAGATTATCAATATTTCGTGTTGCTTGAATCTTCTATATATTTCTTCTAATACACTGAAGGTTCAATTTTTATAGTTTAGTCTTTCAAAATAAAAAGTATTTTTTACTTACATTTACAAAAATTCAGCCTTTTGCATATTTTTAAAACCAGATTTTAAAAATCAACCAGAAAACGATTGAACGAATGGGAAATGAGAAAATTTGAGCTAGTTAGATTATTAGAAAGACTAATTATTTTTATTAGATCTGCAGAAGATATATATTTTTCTTGTTTTTTTTTCTTGAGGTGACTCAGCTGCCATACTGTTGATATTTATCACAAATCCTCAGCTGTCTTCTCCCAGAAGTATAATTGATTGATTGATTGATTGATTGATTGTTTGGTGTTTTACGCCGCGCTCAAGTCCCCAGAAGTATAAAGCATAAAAGCTATTCAGTGTTATAAACCTCGAGAATGTGTATTAACTTCACATGGGCTGACGAAATTCGTATTTTTTTCATAATTTGTTTTTGTCAAGAGAAGTTCAGCGTTAAGGGTATCTCAAAAAGCTAACGGATTGACGTTCAAACAAAAAATATTGGCGAAGTCAGTATAGTACGCAAGGGCCGAAGACCTGTGCCAATTACCGCCGAGCCTGATGACGTCACATAGATTTCCGCAAAGCTTTCTGGGTAAAATGTACCTCAGTTCGCCATTTTGTTTATTGGTACTTTTTGGAAAACATTGATGACATAACCTGTTTTTATCCACACATTGTTCTGGTAACTTAACGCCTTTTACGTCTTCTCGATACAGTATTATTTCTTCCGCCATATTTTAAAAGTATGTGAACATACCTCAATCCCCCGAAATGCTTTGCGCGTAAATTCCAAGTGACGTCATCAAGCAATCGGTCAATAGCTGACAACATTCAAATAGCCCGGATGTACGAATTCATTTTTGGGAGTTTTGCTGTCCATATAACTACCTTAACGTTAATATGCAAGATTGATATCAGTGGAAGACTCTTCGTTTCTATACCTTTTGATAAAAATAACCGGTAATTAGCTAATTCTATTTCAACGGAATTGTCCGTATACTTGTCAGCTCATGTCACTTTAAGGTAGAGTTTAAAAGTAAATTTGGCGTAAAATCAATAAAAAAAATTCCAAGGTTATTTAAATTTGGATTATTTTTAGCGCTTTTTTCTTAAAAGCCACATCCAGGATTTTCCTTATTTCAACGTCAATATAGTTTCAAATCCTGTCATTGTCTCGATAATAAGAATTTATGAAAACAGTTCTGATTTTTAATGGCTCATGCCACCTTAAGTGTTGAGAAAAAAGAAGATAAGATATCGGGCACTATGAATGATGACTTGCAAGTTGCAATATTTTGGGATAGAACAAACTCTGACGAGTTTTATTCCCGCCATTACCTTCTTGTTTTTTGTGCATGGTGATTTGTATATATATTTTTTTTATATGGTGAATAAACAAACAAACAAACAAACTTACATGTACCAACTGATTTGACCAAATATAGTATATAGAAACGGGATAATTCTAGCCACAGTGTGACTTAGTTAACCACAAATATAGGTTTTGGATTTTAACTTTCAACGTTGCGTTTCTCTATAGCTTAGAAATAAGAGCGGGTCTAATTTCTCTCAGGGGTAAGTGCCATTTTCCACAAAGGTACTGGGGGAATGAGATTGAATTTCAGAGGGGTCAGCTGATTGTCATTTCCCGTTAAAAGGCTATAATTGTGGCTATCTCTGTTGACTTAAGCCCTAAATTGTCTCTGATGGCTTGGTGTTCTTTCACCTGGTGGTGTTTATTTCAAAGAGCTTCCGCTAAACTAGTGAGTATTTCAACAGGTTCTGTGTAGGGATCCAGGTACTCTGACACGCTGGTCAGCCATTCAGACAATGCCCTAGTTTACTCAAACGTGTTGCTTCCCCATTGACCGAAACACGTAAGGCGGGGATGGCGTAATAGTAAACGAAGGGCGTCTTTGAGACGTGACTGTAACGGACGGCTATTGGTAGCTCGGCTTAAGCTCCTTTAAAGGAAAAGTATTTAGTGACAATGGGAATGAAACACCGAGAACTCCCGCAAATGACTGAAGATAACTCCTTTTTAGTTCTATTCGATCTCGCTCATTTTTGGACAGGCAGACTCACATATATGCCTTTAAATTTCTCTGAATGAATAGTTACATAGTTTTATCTTTTTCTGGCCAAGGCAACTGTGTCTTGTCAACCCAACATGTACAATGTTCTACGCCCTTCTAAAAATACCAACAAGGTATATCAGGCTGTAGCTAGATATATTATAAATACACACCGATTTTAATATAATTGTATATTTATATGAGTGTATATACATTGTATTTACGACAGTATAATAAGCCCCTTTCGGGTTTGGCGGAAGTCCGACGAGATCACGCGAGACCCGTGTTTAGGGGTATAACTTTCACCGATCGGCTGTCCGATAAACATTAGCGCTTGTGGAGATCGGCTGTAACCCTGTTATTTTGTCTGTGATTCTCAGCTTACAATCTATACTTTTTACAAAAGTCTTTTTTCTGAGACATATCAAGATATATACAAATCCATTAGATACTTCTTTTTGACGGACAAAAAATAATATTATTTCTAACACAAAAATTACACGTCGTAGTTGTGTTTTCACCGATGGTTTTTGACAACTTCGAAGCGTATCCACGCGATATAAATGTTTTTATTGACAGTCAACTGAAAAAAACCCAACTGATAGTTTCTGGTGTGCTTCAGAAAAAAAATTTGGATTAAAGTAATGATTTAGAAATAAAGAATCAAATACAAAACCACACGATAACCGTCGATCACCATGGACGCTAATGTTAAACGAACGGCTAGTCAGTGAAAGTTATACCCCTAAACTCATTTCTCGCGTGATCTCGCGGGGTTTAAGCCAAGCTCGAAAGAGGCTTATTGCCAAGTGATATCTGACTAACAAATATCGACCTATCTGTCGATCTTCCCATTTCTCGCCACTGTATATTTGCATATCTGTAAATGGTATACGGGTGTAAGCTCAATTGTATTGCATGTTTAAACATCTTAAGAGATTAAGTAGTTCTCAATCGTACTAACATATACTCATGTACAGAGAGATTCAATAAATTGTTATATTGTGTTCAAACATCACAGTTTTCTTAATCGCTCAAGGTAATAATTACTCACTAGTATGGCGTACATCATTCATACGTATGGACGCGCCAATTACCGCCGAGTCTGATGACATCACATAGATTTACGCAAAACTTTCTGAGTAAAATGCACCTCAGTTCGCCACTTTGTTTATTGGTACTTTTTTGGAAAACATTAATGACATAACCTGTTTTTATCCACACATTTTTCTGGTTACTTTATGCCTTTTGCGTCTTCTTCTCGATACAGTATTATTTCTTCCGCTATATTTTAAAGTTCTGTTATGGTCCCTCAATCCCCCGAAATGCTTTGCGCGTAAATTTAAAGTGACGTCATCAAGCAATCGGTCAATAAGCTAAAACAACCAACCAACCAACTGTGTCTTGCTATCTTTAAGTAACAATAACAGGGGAGGGAATGATAGGCACAAAATCAGGTAGATAGGCATACTTTGTTTCTATTCACCAACTTCTAGCACACGCAACCAGGTTTAGTGGAGAAGGAAACCGAAATGCATGCATCTATATTTGTTAACTTTCAGTCTCAGTTAACTTCAGTAATAACTCAAGCATTGGAGAAACCCATTATCACCTGGACGCTTTTGTTGGGCTCTCAAGACGATATGGAAATTGTACGTTACACGGCTACCTTTTTGGTCGCCACTTTCAAAATGAACTGCAGCCTGTCAGGGGTATATTTTTACGTACGTAAATATCAGAAGTTTCAGACTGAAGCAATCTCATTCTCGCGAGATCCCCTGCTACTACGTGAACGCGACGGACCTCTCAGGCCGTTCCAAGCCATTAGCCTAGTCTGCTAAGGGGAATCCCCTTTTGCCAGAGCTGCGGAGAAATACTCTCACTACAATCACATGACGTAGACATACAAAATAGCATGTTATACGCTGGCCTGTTCACAATCGCGGAGGGTAGAAATATAGTCCCTGTATTTCCTCAACGATAATTCAAAACTTAAGGGCGTGTACCAAAAACGAAATACAAGCCAACATATAGAATCAGGTAAAGATCACGCACAAATCAATTTTGGAAGTAAGTTTGATTACCCAAATTTTGGGTAAAATGGCTTGGAACGGCCTGAGAGGTCCGTCGCGTTCACGTAGTAGCAGGGGATCTCGCGAGAATGAGATTGAGACTGAAGAGGCACTCTGAAACTTCGGGGATTTACGTGCGTGAAATACCCTCTGATAGACTGCAGGTCATTTGGAATATGGCGACCAAATAGGTAGCCGTGAAGCATACAATTCCCAAATCCCCTTGAGGGCCCCACACAAGTGTCTCGTGCTAATGTAAGGGACCGAAACACTCGGTTTGTTAACTTTCAGCCTCGATCAGTTATATAATTGAAGCATTGGAGGATGCACCGAAACTGCGTCTGTTTACAACATGTGGTTTACCGGACTAAATAAAACATATACACAAATATCTTTCTAAGCGATATTAGCATTTAATAAATTTATAGTTATTTTTATTTTCTATTTTCGCCTGTAGTAAAACATTTTGAAATTTACTTTCGACGCCATTTTTATTCAGCCCAAAAATACGGTGATTAACCGTATAAAAAGTGCAGACTGTCCGAGGCGTGTCAAAGCCGACCGGTAGCGAGCGAAGATAGCCGAAGGATGTTTCGAGTGACTGAAGCAATCTCATTCTCGCGAGATCCCCTGCTACTACGTGAACGCGACGGACCTCTCAGGCCGTTACAAGCCATTTGCCTTAGTCTGCTAAGGGGAATCCCCTTTTGCCAGAGCTGCGGAGAAATACTCTCACTACAATCATGTGACGTAGACATACAAAATAGCATGTTGTAGGCTTGCCTGTTCACAATCGCGGAGGGTAGAAATATAGTCCCTGTATTTCCTCAACGATAATTCAAAACTTAAGGGCGTGTACCAAAAACGAAATACAAGCCAACATATAGAATCAGGTAAAGATCACGTACAAATCAATTTTGGAAGTAAGTTTGATTACCCAAATTTTGGGTAAAATGGCTTGGAACGGCCTGAGAGGTCCGTCGCGTTCACGTAGTAGCAGGGGATCTCGCGAGAATGAGATTGTGACTGAAGAGGTTTCATGCAGTCGGAACTTCCTTCGGCTATCTTCGCTCGCTACCGGTCGGCTTTGACACGCCTCGGACAGTCTGCGCTTTTTATACTGTAAATCACCCGAATATGAATGGCGTCGAAAGTACATGATAGTGTACTACAGACGAAAAAACAAAAATATATTTGCTTATATATATTATTTAGCCCGGTAAAGTATATGGTTTGTAACAGTCGGATCACACTTCGTCTATCTTCGCTCGCTACCGGTCGGCCTTGACACGCCTCGGACAGTCTCTGCTTTTTATACGGTAAATCACCGTATTTTTGGGCTGAATATAAATGGCGTCGAAAGTACATATAAAAATATCTTACTACAGACGAAAAAAAAAAAAAAATTAAATACAATTATAAATTTATTAAATGCTAATATCATTTGAAAAGATATTTGCTTATATATATATTATTTAGCCCGGTAAAGCACATGGTTTGTAACACAAAGTAAACAGACGCAGTTTCGGTACATATCAGGAATCCACCACTGGTTCGATTATACAACTGATCGAGGCTGAAAGTTAACAAACCGAGTGTTTCGGTCCCTTACATTATCACGGGAACTCTTTTGTGGGGCTCTCAAGAGGATATGGAAATTGTACATTTCACGGCTACCCTTTTGGTCCCCACATTCAAAATGACCTGCAGTCAAGAATATTTTTCCTGTGAACGTGTGTTTTAATGTTCATAAATATTTGGATAGAATTATAGCTGTTTCTTCGTATTTTTAAAATGATGGTGAATGGAAGTTAGAGGGAAATTCGAGAATCGGAAGAGTATCTGCCTACATTCGACAATAGATTAAATTACAATACACATTTAAGAACACACAAACACACGGGCACAGGAGAAATCTTATCGAAAATAATCATGTAGACAACTTTCTAATTGTGTTAAAAAAGGGGTATATCGTTTAGACCGTTATACCCAATCATAGGTCGTTACAATAAATTAAACCCCATGGTATTTCATTAGGTTGAGGATATTTTGATGGAAAGCGCCAATACAAACAAATCCCCCCCCCCATTAGGTTGACGACAGACAGGAGTTTGGTCTTAGCAGAATTTTATTTTAACAAATCATGTATTTTTATAAAGCTAAAGTTTTCACCAAAAAAAGCTATTTAGCTCGAATTTAGACTTGCTCATGGAGTTGCATGTCGAAGCTGGGACAAGTGCAAAAGGCCTGCTTATGGATAAAAATGTCTTGATTTCATCCGTTAGTTCCGTTAGGGGCCAGGGTGGCTCAGTCGGTTAGAGTCATAGTCCCTCAGTCCGACACTGGTCTTCCATCGATGCGACGCGGGTTCGAATCCCACTCAGACCAAATACGAATTGAAGAATTTCTGAGTGGATTTTTCACACGATCGCCGTATGTGGATGTTGGCAGGTACTCGCCGAAGGTCGGGGGTTTCCTCCCGGCAATGAGCCTGGTCTCCCCCACTAAACCTGGCAACGCCGCCATATATAAAGTAAAATAATCTTGAGTCTCGTGCAAAACATCAACCAATCAATCTAATTTTGCTAAGCTTGCGAAATTTCTTGAAAATTGAATGACACAGAGTTAGTATAATTCAAATGGGCTACCATAACCCTTCTCTGTGACATACGGACCGTTTAATTGTCAGCGAAACATACCATACCACTCCCACATCGTGACAACTTCAGACAGAATCGTCCTTATCAAGTAGCAAAATGCTGGTCACTTGTTATTACATTTGCTCTACAAGAGAAGGCATCGGCTCTAAGTAATCAACCACTAACGAGATATCGCGACCTACCCAACAATACAGGAGACGAGGTTTTATAAAGATACTGTTTGTATCTCAAGTCGAGCAGCTAAGCCCTTTGTCGAAAACATTGGATACCCAACTCAAATATGTGACGACTTGAACGGATACACCGGCCGTTGAATTGAGCCTAAATATTTCGCCTTTGTGCGAAAACATTTTCATTGCAGGGATGATAATTAAATTTACACACCCTGTTTGTCGGGGAAACTGACAACCGGTAATTGACACCGTGTGACGTGATGGATATAAACGACCTGTTAGAATATGTCCAACGACTAACAGGTGTCTGAACATCTTTGATTTTGTCTTGTCTTGTTCGTGTTGTTAACACACTTGTTCAAGTGACATGAGCTGCAAAAATTAAAGTGGCATGAGCTGCCAAAATGTTGATATTTTGACGTGAAAACAGAATGTTGAAATTATTGGCTGTTTTTCTCAAGACGTATAATTCAGAAGCTTTTTACTGCTTCTAGTCTCGAAAATGAACGATAAAGTATTGTTTTGAACAAATTTTGACTTAGAATGAATGAATGGTTGTCCCGGTTATTTAAATTTTGTTACTTTTCGAACACATTTTCGGTTCGTATAGGCCGAATAATGTATGGATTTTCATCATTCCAACGTCAATCAATTAGTTTTTCGATGGCCTTCAAAGCTTCTTACTGTCGTGACGATCAGAATTATGAAAAAGCGTGAATTTTGGCAGCTCATGCCATTTTAAGATATTGTTCCGTTAAAACTAATAGCTATTTTCTAAAAGAGTACAAATAAATAGCTTTTCGTTTATATCGGCCTCAGAATTGCACGTTAAGTAATTGTTTAGAAATATCAAACACAGAAAATAAACTCATGTATCCCGGTTGTGTTAGCATTCAATATTAGGGGGTGTGCCTATCTCCATATAAAGATCCCCGATACACTGCAAGGTTGTGGGAAAGCGACAAACTAAAAGATATAAAACTAAAACGAGATTTCGGCTGTAAACTACTAAGTATGAAATGTCTTTCGGTCGGAGAAATCTGCCTCTAAAACAACCTCCACTTCTCGTCCTTAGAAAAGACGATGACCCTTTCGCTGCCCCATACCAGTTTTACTGAGTCTCATAGAAAGTTGAAGGTTCAAAATTGTTTTCAGGATTTTGTCCCAGAGCAATGCGTCAGAGCGATTTTTCCAGGAAAGCATCTTTGGTCAATAGCTAGATATTGAAATTGTTTAAAGTGGCATGAGCTGCCAAAATTCACACTTTTTACATAATTTCTGATCGTCACGACAGTAAGAGGCTATGAAGGCCATCGAGAAAATAAACGATTAGCGTTGGAATAAGGAAAATACATCCACTATACGTCTTGGTTTAAACAATATTTTATTTCGTAATGACGAAAAATGGATAGGCGAACAGGCAAATTGCCTATATCAACGCCGCTCTTGAGAAAAATAGGCAATAATTTCAACATTCTGTTTTAACGTCAAAATATCAACATTTTGGCAGCTCATGCCACTTTGATAGTGATGCCACTTTGATGCCACTTTGCCACAGGGATTTACGAGTTTATTTCTAAATAATTATGCATGCTTTAACATCGCTGAATGTTTCTTTGTCCATTGTACAATGAGTTCTTACATTGCACAATAGCAAAGTGTTATTTAAAATATTTATGAAGAGGGCTTAAAGCTGGATTGTGTTTGTATAAGTTCATAAGTTCCCTGGAAGTCCAAAACCGAGTGAGGAGGAAATATGCATATTTTCCCTATTGTTCGTAACTATTCGACAGAGTTGACGTCATACACGACCATGTCATAAAGAGGGTCTAACCAATGAACTATATGCGTGGAACGGAGGTCTCGTGGTATTTGATTTGCTTCGAATCAATCGTGCCCACATGCTTACCTCCCCTTCGCTTCAGAACTAAGCATGTGGCTAATGGCGGGACATCTTAGACATGGGAAAACCCACGAGAGATGGGAAATGGTTATAACCGAACACCATGTAAAATTAACTGCCCCATACCTTCCAAAACCCACTTTTAAAAGAGAATACATCCATGAAGCATGGTTTTTATGTCTGAAAGGGACAGAAGCCGTTGAAAGCCGTTCAAATAGTTCCTGACGTCATTTGTCAACACAAAACATGGCGACGATTCCGAAGATTAGTCTGAGTGGTCGTTCACAGCTGTTTACTAGCTAAACATTCCTTAAAATCACGACCAGAAACGAGGGACTATACAGGCAAGTGTATAATTTGTATCTGCTGAGATTTATAGCGTTTGCATCCAGCATTAAGGGATCCAGGTAAACTCATTTTACTTTCAGTTGTATTTTGCGGTTAGGCGCAGACAGTACGGTCGGTAGTTGTAGCCAGTACTACTCTGCCTGTACAGGGCCATTCCAGCCACGCAGGTTCATGCTTCAGTCAGCCCCTGCGTCCAGTGCCTGAATGTTCGTTGTCATGCTGTTTGTTTGGTTTTATTATATGTACCCCACCTATGTCGCACAATATCTTTCTTTATATTTTGAACTAGTTCAATTACGCTGGTACATTTGTCTTGATTATATGTAGTATGATTTATTTTAACTAGTAATACAGTATTTAGAACAAGGGTAAACTAATTTGGCATGAGCTGCAAAATATTGATATTTCATGGATGAAACAATACTAGGAAATTACCAGTTATTGTTTCTCTCAGAAATGCAAATTAGATGATCTGCCAAAGTGGTGTAAATAAGTAACTTAGGCCTAGAATGAATGAAATTATATACATCCCTGTTATTTAAATTTTGTTTACAGTTTTCACTTAAACGTTGCTTCATACAGCTAAATGCATATTATTTGTTTTAATGTCTTTTATAATCGGTTTTCGATGTACTCTAAACTCCCAAAACTGTTAGCAAAAAAACAGCAACTTTGGATGCTCATGCCATTTCCAGTGAAACTATTTTTTTTTCAAATACATAAAGCTATGGGGGAAAAAAATAAAATATAGACTTGCATTTTGAAAGGAAATATCTAAAATATCTATAACTTTTATAGGATTTTGTGTTCAATAATTATAGTTAATAATGATCCTGTCATTAATTTGTTATTAAACATCATATTATATTTTTTGTTTCAGATTAAGCTGTTTTTCACTGCAGTAAAATCATATCTGTCATGTCATTATGGTTCATGCAAAATAAAAAAATGGGGATGTGCAGAAACACTAGAGGGTGTCAAGAACTATCTGAAAACATTGAATATAAAAGTTAAAGGTTTATTACATTGAACTATGTTACCATGTGCTCAACATATCAAGCTGGGGAACATTACCAAGATTTCGACATGCATGTGAATTTGCACATTGATTGATTCATTTCTTTCGTAAAAATTGGACAAAATATATACTGGTACGGAAACTTGGATTAATCAAAAATAGAAAAAGGGCGTCATTTACGTTTTCATTTATTAGAACATGTTTGCCCATTTTGCCCAGGTATCCTAGTAGATGAACATCATTTCATAATTGCATGTCCAAATTATAAAGATTTACGTACCCCTTTATTTTCCCAAATCATTGATATTTGTCCTATATTTAGTACTTGAAAATTAAATGATCATGAAAAGTTCATTTTCACCTTACTTAACAATATATCTGAATTATGCAAGCCAATATGTCAGTCAATTCAACTGGCCACTAACAAACGACATCCCACTTGATAAACATGCTATTGTGCACAGGCCCTCCTATTAATTCAATAATCTATATGTTTCTGTATTCTCTTAGTTAACTTAATGCTATTGCTCTTTTTAAATTGATATACATTGCCTTTCACTTAGTGTTTTGTACAGTGAAATTGAATTGAATATAAGCCAATTAGAAAATAAGATAGCTATTTGAATAATCTTTAAAGTTTCAAGAGACATTTCGTCTTTAGAATCTAATGTGTAATTTTCAGATTTGAGAACCCTTTGTAATTGATATATGCTGTTACCAAATTGTCACATTGTCCTGTATAAATATATATATAATGTACGAGATAAAATGTTATAATCTATTACAATCAATGCATATCTGTTAAATTCTAGAGCATTTTTGTTTTCTGTTGATGGTGGGAGAGAGGGGAGTGGGTTCCTTGGGGTACTTGTGTAGAGAGATAAAGTGTCTCACTCCGACGCGTCCCAAGCCTTCCATCCATGGGCCTCCGGTTTGAATGCAACTCAGTTAAAATAATAAAAATGGAGAAACAAAATGAGAGGGTTTTCAATATATATGATCATGCAAGCACCTGAAACGTCAGATGTTTCCATGAGGCAAAAAAGCCTGGCTTCCTCATCAAACACTGCACCTCGCAATAATGAAATTAAATAATTCAGACCGTCATAGAGGTTGAACATCAATCAACAAGTGGAAGGTCAGGATTTCACATTTCTAGCCCCCTAATAATTGAAATAAATCTTGGATTATTGGGTAGGATGAAAAAATTCAATGGTCAATCCACTCAAAATTGTTTGGTAAAGATAACTTATTTTGCATCTACCTAACAAGAATTTCTTTCCATGTTACTTTTCTACTTCATTTATCCTTAAAACAAAGTTAAACCCAGTCAATGAAGTACATTTTTTGTCAGTTCTTATTTATGGTGCCAGTTACACTGTAAGAGCTCAAATTACCAACTTTAAGGTCCTATTTGTCAGGCTTACTGTAGTTATGAATTTATAAATTTAAATATCTACCTCGATCTTTCCATTCTGATTTTTTCTGGCTGTTCAACCAAAAGCTGAATACCAGATTATTAAATAATAAGACAAGGCATTTACTGCTGTGAATTGTGGTAGGGTATACGCCCTATACTCTACTGTCTACACACCTCACGGTCTGTCTCACACACTTTATACGTGTTCAACTTCAAGAGATCTGTCGTAGTATGTGTCTTTGTATAGTTGATTTTACTCTTGAAAAAGCAAAATCATAAATCTAAAGTCAGTTACAAACATTCTTAGAATTTTTTTTTTCTATTGGCCTTCGCGTACAGCGAAAATCTTTATTATACAACCAAGCTACAATATCAACGTAATCGGCTGTGGGCCACGTGTTTGTTTATAGGTCAAAGAAGTTCTCGCGGCGGTGTGGTGTGGCTGAGATCAATCCGCGTACATGGACTCTCTAATATGGCTTCCGTATGGCTGAGAGGTTAAGTCTCTCATGCGAAGATTAACTTCTCTGTTTAGATTGGCTTCGAATGCCGCCATTACTAGGAGATAGTGGAGCGTCGATCCAGATCTGTTCTGCACGAGCTTATCAACTACCAATGGCGGCACATTTGACAAAGTCAGATCCAAACCAGCCTATGAAACGTGTCCCTTCCACGCATATAGTTCATTGGCTCTAACACAACAGAGATCGTGCACTACGTCACCACTCTGAGTGTACGTACACAACGGAGATTGTATTTGACGTGATATGCCACTGAGGTTATTAACGTTCGGAGCCATCGTACGGCGGTAAATGTAGTATTGAATTTTGTATGTGCTGTGACCGAAATTTCAGACTCAACGCAAAGTGGAAACTACTGGCCAAAGTTGTTCATTAAACTTTTGAAGTAAAATGTCCTTATTCAAAAACATATTCAAATATGAAAATTATTTTAAAAGTTTTATTAGAATCCTTAATCTATATCAGATAGTATATTCAATAATGACCCAATCAACTACATCGATATAATGAATTTCATTTTCATAATTAAAATAGCTTAATCAACAGCTACGGGAAAGTAAAACCGTCTATCAATATAAAATGATCGAGGATGCCAACGTACTACTAAATCTTTACGAATTCAGTATAAACCATTAATTAACCACAGTAATTAAGAACACCAATAAAACGCCAACTGGTAGCATGCGTTTGACCTATGCTGACATACTGACGAGTAACCCACCGTTGAATTACCAACGATGGTAACCGTGGCCCAATATTAGCTCAGCGTTTAACGCCCATCCTTTCGCCAAATTGAACAAATACATCCTTGCCACTCGAAATCCAACGTTGACCAACAACTAAGCCAACCTTGGTTCAACGTCGAATCAACGCTGGGCCGTTAAATGCGACCATTAGTTAACCATGCGAATGTTGGCCCAACGTGTACGCTCTGTCTGCCTACATTTTTATCAGGCCAGCGGACTTCTGATTTCCAGTCCTCTCAAATGAAGGCAGTTATTCATGGCTCTGTAGGCCCATTGGCCCAATATGTAATCATTTCCCGACTAGAGAAACACGTGTGCGGCTAATTCACACGAAGTCAAATCGTCATTGGCTCATGATTGGATGATAAATAAAAATATCAAATTTGAAATGTTGTTTTTCTCTAGAATTCTTTGGATGCTCTGTTATATATTTTCGTTTTGTCATGGCATCCCATGTAGACTCTGGTTTTCCTAGTTCACCCATCGTACCTCTACGCCACTTCCGGTTAGTCGTTTGTCGGCCTCCGCATCAAATCGTTCGTTTTGGGCAACCGTGAAGTAGTTCTTCCAATCGCCTGTCACGCCTTGCAAAAAATTAAATAACATAAATTGAACAAAAAATTGCGAGAATCAATTAATGCATTTGACACAGATTTAACAGAAAATAAACAAAATTTGTGTGAATCCATAAACGTATTTTGTAATGATGATTGAATGATTAATTTATCTTTTACGCCGCACTCAAGATTATTTCGCTTATATGGCGGCATTGCCAGGTTTAGTGGTAGAGGAAACCGGGCTCATTGCCCAGAGGATACCTTCGGCGAGTACCTTTTTTTGGTCTTAGTGTGATTCGAACCCGCGCCGCCTCGATGGAAGGTCTAACCCACTCGTAATGATGGACTAAATTAATAAAGACAGACCTTCAACTGGTAGACCGAATAAAACTTAGGCATATTAATTTGACAAATTGAATAAATTGTTAAATTTCACAATAAAATATTTAATGGAACTACAGGTACGCCTTTATTTTACTGTTGGAATTACATGTAGATATCTCGTTACCTTTTCTGTACATGTTGTAGTCGCCATTTTTCCATCTTTGCTGTCGATCAGGATTAACCGTTGAGCGTTTAGATTTTCGCATGTTAGAGAACGTACACGCCTCCGTAATCCCTTTCAATGTTTCGTCAGACACGGGAAAATTACAGAATTCTGAGAGTTTCTTCACGTTAGAGAGAAGGTCCTAAAACGAAAACAGAAACATTCAGTTCTCTTTCAATTCCATTCAAGTTCCATGAGCTGCCAAAAGTTCGGCATTTTTTTCATAATTCCAGATGGCTAAGAGAAGCTTACGGTTTGAGATATCTTGAAAAACTAAAGTTGAAACAAAAATATATCCACAAAGCCAAAAGCCCAAACGAAACGAAGAGGGGCGCATACAAGTGAAAAAATTGAATGTATACGTGTTCATTTTTCGTGGGTTTTGTTGTTTTTAACTAAAACGACCAAAGAGTACATCGACCAGATTGGCATCATCGAAAAGCTTTTATTTTGAACTTTTTGATAAAAAAATGACGATCAATTAGCTTATTCTTTCAACGAAATGTGCCTTATATATTTGGCAGCTCAGGCCATTTTTACAACCAGTTTAAAATTCAAGTTAGGAGCCCGGGTTGTCTGTTTTTTGTGCCCTTTTTTCTGCCTCAAATGCAGAGTATAGCTGGGCAGAAAACGGACTCTTTGTCCGGGAAAAGCCTGTCTGGCAACCCTTTGGCAAAAGATCGAGTGAAAACCCCAGTTCTCTACCCCCCCCCCCCCCCCCCCCCCACCCAACAGCACAAACCATATGTGACGTATAAGTCTAGATCTGCGCGTCGATCGTAAAACTTCGGATATCTTCGATTTGAATCGGCTTCTTAATGTACGCACTGGACTATGTGTAATCGATAAGCTTGAGCGGTACGGAAAATTCACCCACGCTCATTTAATGATTTACAAATAGCGAGCTTTTTCTTATCTTCAACAATATGCAATTTTTTAATCAGTGAGGTTTTGATTTTTTTCGTAGGCTCTCGGGCAAGCAACTCGTTCCACTTTGCAGAAATCTCCCATGATGCACTCCTTATTAAACTTTGAATGTGGCTGGTTGCGTCATATTTAATGACGGGAATAAATTACTCCCCTTTGACAAGTAACATTCTGTCACTGGGTGCGCTGCAAGTCTGTCACCGCCTGTCTTATTGAAACAATGCAGTCTACGTTATCTAAGTCATCGTTTTATACTCCGTCATTCATTTACTTCTGGCAGTAGTGATATCAATGTCAAAGATTAGAGTCACTTAGACGGAATGAAAGAAATTTTTACTTTTCGAACCACCTTCAGATGGCACAGACTACATGTTTAATGAACATTTTATATTTGATTTATTGGTGTTTTGCGCCACAATCAAGATTACTTCCCTAAAATGGCGGCGATGTCAGGTTTAGTGGGGGATGAAACCGGGTTCTTTGTCAGGAGGAAGACCCGACCTTAAGAGAGTCCCTGGTAACTCTTCCACATTTTATATTTGGACATCAATCATTTAGTTTTCCATGAAACCCTTTAGGTCTCTTAATCAGGACAAAACTTGAGTTTTTAAAAACCGTGGCTCTCACGATTCTGTAGACGAACGTAGCAAATGGCGGAGATAATATTGAGCGAATTCAATATTGTTTGAAAATAGTACGCGTTGTAAAATTTCTTACTAATTTCATATCCTCGTAATGTAGCCGGAGAACGGGAAGTTCCTGATGATCTTTAAAGAACTGCTCGTATTCTAAGGTGTAGTCAAACCAATTACCCGATTCCACTGAAACAACAACAACAACACAGTGTAACATTAGAACAGAAACTGAGACAATTGAGGGAAAAGAGCGATATAAATCTTCAAACAGAAATGAATGTATTGGTTTTTGTGATATTTAAGGCTCGGTTTTTAAAGACAGACACAGTTTCGGTATGTATCAGGATTCTTCCAAAGATTTAGTTGGAATCCCACTCAGTCCAAAAAATTGGAAAGTTTTCTGACTGGGTTTTCACTCGAACGACCTATGTGGGATGGTTGCCAGTTACCAACGGAAGGTCGTGGGTTTCGTCCGGGCATAGAGCCCGGTTTTCTCCTAAAATAAAACTGGCAACGCCGCCATATCAGTGAAATAATCTTGAGCGTGGCGTAAAACACCAAACAATCAAAAAATCAATCCAAAGCTTTGATTATAACTGATCAAGGATGCAAGTTAACAAAGAGAGTGTTCTACCCCCTTACATTATCATGGGGAAACTTTTGTTGGGCCCACAAGGGTATATCGAAATTGTTCGTTTCGAGTGTACATTTTTGGTCGCCATATTGTTCTCACTGTGAGATTTGTCGTACCGAGCACGCGATTCAAATGGATGCATTTGATTGGTTGGCAAATCGTATCGACCAATTAAAAGCAGCCATTTTAATGGTATCCTACAAAGTGGCTTAAATCAGCCCTATATTTGGACTAACCCCCGCCAATAAATCTAATTACCACCACCATCACCACCGCATCCCACAAGTTGGCACGACAAATCATCGCACAGTGAGAACGGGCCTTCATTTAAAGTGGTATGAGCTGCCAAAATTCACACACCTTTTTCATAATTTTTGATCGTCACGATAGTAAGAGACTTTGAAGGCCATCGAAGAAGTAAGATTGGCGTTGGAATGAGGAAAATCCATACCGTATGTGGCCTGTGCGAACTGAAAACGTGTTCGAAAAGTAAATAAAATTTAAATAACCGGGACGACCATTCATTCATTCTAAGTCAAAGTTAGTTTAAACCAATACTTTATCGTACATTTTTGAGACTAGAAGCACTAGAAAGCTTCTGAATTATACGTCTTGAGAAAAATAGCCAATAATTTCAACATCCTGATTTAACGTCAAACTATCAACATTTTGGCAGCTCAAACTATCAACATTTTGCCAGCTCAAGCCTCTTTAAGAATTGTCCAACTTTGGTTTCTGGTACACATATATGCACAGATGTTGCTGTGTCGGGGACTTTATTTTCCCTAAAAACACTAAAACACTAAAACACACGGTCACAGGGAAAATCTTCTTGACTAAAATAAACATGGAGACAAGTATGAATATATATACATACATACATACTTATTATTTATGAAACGTACCTGTGCCTTGCATGGCCATCTCAAAGAAACCAGGGAACTTCCCGTCGTATCTGTAATAAAAACCAAGGTTCACACAATGGTTATAGAAGGAGGCCATGACGTCTTTGGGGTTTCGCTGAATGTAAACAATTTTACATTTCTTTTTAATGAGGTCCTCGGGAAGTAAACGGGGCCGGATGTGTGTATTTAGAAGGCGAGGCGAAATGACGTCATCTAACTTTTCCTGATCAATGAATTCCAAAAACTCCTCTCCCTTTTCCCCAGCCATATTTTCAGTTCTGTTTTGGGATAGAAGTCTGAGGATCTCCCACGTCCAATGCGTACCTATTGGTTAAAAATAAATTTCAAATAAACTATAACAGGTTACTAAAAAATTGCTTTTTAAAGGGGCACTTGCCCCGGTAGCCTTTTTGACGTTTGTTAAAAAAAAAAAATTTACACGAGCTTACCACAAAATTAATACCCTAAAATCAAACATAGGGCACATTATACATGACCCAGTTAGGTTTAAAAAGTCTAAATGAAGGTGAAATCCATACGAAGAATCGGAGCCCGATTACAACAACAACGATCGGAACCCGGTTAGCTTCAGTTTTGGATTACCCTAATTTCAGGCTTTTTTCTTAGGTTTTTACTCTAAGTTTAATCAGCAGCCTTTTTGTGTTTCTCATATAAAGTTCGTAAAATTAGGCTGAACCTTTTGGTCGCTCACACGGGTCAAAGGATCAGGTCCGTGTAACGTTCGTTAATTCAATTTTCATTTCTTGACATTGCAAAATGAAAATTGGAAATGACCATTTTTAAGTTCAATTTTTCATTTTCATTTTCTACATTTTGAAAAGAAAAAATGAAAATTGAAATTTGACGTTCAATTTTCAAATTTTGTTATCTATGTTTTCAATACACAAATCAAAAATTGAAAAATGACGGTCATTTTTCAATTTTCATTTTGCCTTTTCGCTCTACACGAAACGAATATTGAAAATTGTAACCTTCGTCAATGTTTCCATTTTCAATTGGTCTAACTCGGTCCCCAAACACAACTGCGCAAGTCACAAACCACAAAAGCGAACAGCCCTTGTGAAGCAGGACGTCTAGAGCAAAACTTACGGCCCTTGTGGGGAACCAAATAACACTTTCTTTAAAGCAAAGACTCCTAAAACAAGGACTGCTTTATAAAAATCATAGGAGTACGATTTCCAGGACATAAAACATCCGAGTAAGGCAGTTACGCCACAGATTAGCATTAAAATTGGCCCTGAAACCACGCTATTGGCGATGTGCCCCTCAAAGAATGTTGGTGTTTTAAGGCTAATTAAAGGTCAAATTCACGATTTCTTCATCAGAATGTGTTCATTAGACTAAGAGGAGTTAAAAACAATCAAATGTTTCTTTAAAATCGTGATTTGTGCCTCGCTATTGGCGATATGCACCACACAGGATGTTGATGTTTTTAGACTAATTAAAAGTCAAATTAACGATTTCTTCATCAGAGTGTGTTCATTAGGCTCTATGGAGACAGAAACAATCAAAAGTTTCATTAAAATCGCCTAACGAGCCTCGCTATATTGGCAATGTGCTCCACAAGGAATGTTGGTGTTTAAAGGCTAATTAAACGTCAATTTCATAATTCCTTAATCGGAATGTGTTCATTAGACTAAGAGGAGTTAGAAACAATCAACAGTTTTATTATAATCTCAGTATGTGCCTCGCTATTGGCGATGTGCTCCATAAGGGATGTTGGTGTTTTAAAGCTAATCAAAGGTCAAACTCACGATTTCTTGTGAAATTGGACAGAAACACATTTAGATGCAGTAATTGTGATTTTGACCTTTAATTAGCCTTTAATCAACAACAATATCCCTTTTGGAGCACATCGCAAATAGCGAGGCACAATGGGTGATTTTGATAAAACTGTTGACTGTTCCTGTATCCCTAGAACCTATTGAACAGACTCTGATGTAGAAATCGTGGATTTGATGTTTAATTAGCATTAAAACACCAACACCCCCTGGCAGCTCTGTGGCAGCTCTGTGGTCCAGAGGGTCAGCCCCCCCCCCCCACCCCCACATCCTTTTTTTACTTGAGCAAAATACAAAATATAATTAGAAAAAAAGAAACGGAGAGAGGAGAAAGGAATTGACCCAGAGTAAAAATGTACCATTATATATGCAATCTATTAAATGCAGTTTCATGCCATGCAGTTTCCTGTCGTCTTTAGTTTGACGGTAACCATGGTGATGCATGTATGTTTCTTTTTAATTATTTTTGCGCCATAGTCCGTGTTTGATGGCTCAATAATGAACAAGCTGAATTTAGAAAAAAAAAACACTTTCTGAGTGTGAAGAGGCCTATAGCGAGGCACATTAAGCGATTTTAACAAAACCTTTGACTGTTTCTGTCTCCTTAATAGAGTCTAATAAACACATTCTGATGTATCTTCCTGACCGGCAAAGCAAGTAAAACAGGATGAGACACATGTGTGCGGCTAATTTGACTTTTGATTAGCCTAAAAACACCAACATCCCTTGTGGGGCATATCACCAATAGCGTGGTTTCAGGGCCAATTTTATTGCTAATCTGTGGCGTAACTGCCTAACTCGGATGTTTTAGGTCTTGGAAATCTTACTCCTATGATTTTAGTAAAGCAGTCCTTGTTTTAAGAGTCTATGTTTTAGAGAAAGTCACGTGTTATTTTGCGTAAGGGCTGTAAGTTTTGCTCCAGCCGGCTTGCTTCACAAGGGCTGCGGCAATGCGTAGTGCAGTTTGCTTTGGTGGTTTTTGACTGGCGCAGTGTGTTTCATTGACGAAGGTTACAACTTTCAATATTCGTTTCATGAAGAGTGAAAAGGCAAATCGAAAGTTGAAAAATGACCGTCATTTTTCTATTTTTAATTTGCGTGTTGAAAAGAGAGAAAACAAAAATTTAAAACTGAACGTCAAATTTCATTTTTCATTTCTTCTTTTCAAAGAGTAGAAAATGAAAATGCAAAATCGAACTTAAAAATGGTAATTTCCAAATTTCATTTTGCGATATCAAAAATTGAAAATTGAATTAACGAACGTTACACGGACCGGATCAGGGCACTTTTAGACAGCATGATCTCTACTCTGTCCCTTTAAAATACGTGGAGCTTGTACATATCAGGGCGCCATTTTGTCGTGCTTTCTCCTGCTTTTCAACTAAATGAATATTAAAATTGTTTGTAATTAAAGGAAACGCTTACCTGATTTTGGATATGCTAAAATAAAAATGTCATCTTCTCTTGTTTTCAACTTCGGGATTTTCGGAATTCGATCGGCAGAATTCGGTGCAGGGGGGAAATACATCCCATTGTATTCTACCAGTTTCATACTGTTACCAAAGCCATCTTCGACCACCACGTCCATACTCAATAATCTGTAAAAAAAATCTCCGATTATAAAGACAATACAAATGTCCTTTCAACATGCATGTGGTATTCTCGCGTCTGAATATCGTGAAAATGTGTGCTATCTGACAGTTGTTTATATAAAGATGAAGTTACCGGGTGGCAATTGGTAACTTTCCCAGCTCCCACGGAGCGCTAGATAGTGAATTCTATTTGGAGATTCCATTGTCTGCTTTGTTGTGATAAAAATGGATCGGCTGTGCGGTAGAACCCTTTGTGGCTGCGCGTGGGGTGCATTCTCGGCTGTTTGTTTAAAACAATAGCAGCAGGGCGTTCCCTAAAGTAACAAAATATGAATATCGGATCAAAACTTTTCAAGTTATCAAGCGGAAGGGAACCTGCGACGAGCGACGGGGGCCGCTGGGTATAAGATAATACAACCGAATTTCTTAAATTTGGCCGTATACCAACTGTTCCAGAACCAAATGAACGTGGTGTATGTTTGCTACGTCAGTATGTATCCCTGTTTCGCTAATTTCTTCTGAACGTCATTCAAACTTGATCAGTGTATCAGCTTATGTTGAAGGGCCTAAAGCAATACATTTGCATATGACTCATACATAGGAAAAATACATTTTGACATTTTTATCCCTGCAGCTGTTGCCGATATCGCCGTTGCGAAAACTTTGTTAAAAATTTACATATCTAGTTTATTATTTAAAATTAAATCACACTAGCACAGGGAATAAAACCTGTGATCCCGAGTTTCCCAAAATTTTTGTGTTAAAAAAAAGCAAATCAATAAACTGTATATGCAGTAAATTTGTTTTTGAAATAGCATTTGCTCACCTTCGTAAGAAATTTCGTCACTCAAAAATAACACAAAATGTTAAAAAGAATTGCACCGTTTTGTTTTATTGGACAAAACGCATAACATACAATTTAAGGGCTTCCATATTTTTAGTGTCCGAGAGGGGAGACAACTTGACCTTGTTTCACATACGTCGAGGCCGATATAAAAACGCCTCGGTTTAAGTTTGCATACAGACATGACCGACTTTTTTATACGTTATGAAAATAAGTTGAATGCTTTTAACAGAGGATTATAAATCAACACACTTTAACAAAGAGATATAGGTATAATAAGTAAAACTTACAAAAATAGGCCTATTTCTGGATCTTTCCGTTTTGCTTGTGAATCTCGGCTTCGTTGAAATACGTGCAGTCCATCAACAGGGATCATGTGACTTTGACACAACTTGTAGCTTGACCTTTCGCCTGTTGTCCTTTTGTGTTTTATGCTTTAGAAAAAAATTACGTCATACTCTGACAGGGATAATATACGAAAATCTTTGCTTTACAACAAAAGAGCTGTCGCCCCAAACTTAATACACATTCAGTTCGATCTCAGTATCTTTACTAGTGCAACAGAGTTTGAAGAACTTCAACTACCTTTACGTAGGTATGGTAGACGAATGAGGACACTCGCGCCGCGTTTTGGCGACCTGTAATAACACGCGGCACGAGAAAACGAGAAAACGCCAAAAACGGCTAATTCTCTAGAGATATTGCCGTTTTCTCTACCTATTAAAAAATAATAACACGCTAAATTGAAAGGTTTCGAGATTTTAAAAAATCTGCTCTTTTTGTTTTCTCGCATAACTTTTTTATCCAGGGCGAGAAAACGCGGCGCGAGAAAACGCCAAAACGGTAATATCTCAAGAGAATTCGCCGTTTTGGCGATTTCTCGTGCCGCGTGTTAAATTTAGTCGCCAAAACGGTTCGTTTTGGCGATATCTCGTTTCCGCGTGTTCTGTTAGGTCGCCAAAACGCGGCGCGAGAAAACGCCAAAACGGCCGGAAGCTCGTACATTTATATATTTCCAGCCGAACTGTTGCGAAGGACAAATTGTAGGCTATGTAATATTTAAAGCTATTTACTCTTCCCGTTATACCAATTGTCCTGTTCACTATGAGACCTTTCAATCGTACATCCGGCTCAAGACGGAAATTCTTGCTAAGGGTTGTCACAAACTTTCTGGGGAGATAATACCATTGATTAATGATCTGTAATAATCCTGTATTAAGATTATTTTATTGTCTCTTTTGTGAAAGACCTGTACAGAACACCAGTGCTCCAAATTATGATATTTTTTATGCTCACGTTTAAATTACAATTTTGTTATTGTTTGTTTGTTAACTTTTGTCAACAGTAAAAGCCTATGTACAGTAATATTACCTGTGTTAGGCTATGTGAATCTCAATAATAATGTGTAATACTGACCCTGTCATGTTTTGTGAATATGTGTAAAATGTGTAATATTATCTCTGTCATATTTGGTAAATGTGTGTAATCTTTAATACTGTCTCCGCCATGGTTTGTGAATGTGTGTATAATAATATATTATACTGTCACGTTTTCTCTTTTGTTGTGGACCTATACCATTGCATATACATACATTATGTTAGCAGAGGGATAAATAACCTAACCTGTTCTTTTTATCTTATTATATATTTCTTTTTCTCTCTGTTTCACTGTAAGTGAATGTTGCAATTATAATGTATTATCTATCATTACATGTCAATGTTTGTCTTTATGTTACTACTGTCTTTGTCGCCCATATCCCTGGATCACGTGGGTCTGTAGGGCGTTTGAAAAATCGTGATCTATGTGCCAAAATAAATGTTTAATATATAAAAAAAAAAAAAAAAATATTTAAAGCATCAATATTTTCGTGGATATTTTGTTACTTCCTGACATTGGAAGTAAAGAAGTCTTTGAAGTTTAAGTATTGATGTAGTAATGATTTAATTCATTTGTGAGTTGTGCACCTTGCAAGTGATCTTTTTTTAATCACGGGAGAATGTACGAGCTTCCGGCCGTTTTGGCGTTTTCTCGCGCCGCGTTTTGGCGACCTAACAGAACACGCGGAAACGAGATATCGCCAAAACGAACCGTTTTGGCGACTAAAATTAACACGCGGCACGAGAAAACGAGAAATCGCCAAAACGGCGAATTCTCTAGAGATATTGCAGTTTTGGCGTTTTCTCGCTCCGCGTTTTGGCGACTTAAGAAACGCGCGGCACGAGAAAACGAGAAATCGCCAAAACGGCAATTTCTCTAGAGATATTGCCGTTTTGGCGTTTTCTCGCCATGGATAAAAAAGTTATGCGAGAAAACAAAAAGAGCAGATTTTTAAAAATCTCGAAACCTTTCAATTTAGCGTGTTATTATTTTTTAATAGGTCGAGAAAACGCGGCGCGAGAAAACGCCAAAACGGCAATATCTCTAGAGAATTAGCCGTTTTGGCGTTTTCCCGTTCCGCGTGTTATTACAGGTCGCCAAAACGCGGCGCGAGTGTCCTCATCCGTCTTCCATAGGCATGAGTTGCCAAACTGTTGATATTTTGACGTTAAAACAGAGTGTTAAAATTATTTTCTATTTTTCACAAGACGTATAGGCCTAATTCAGAAGCTTTTTAGTGCTTCTAGTCTCGAAAATGTACGATAAAGTATTGTTTTGAACTAACTTCGGCTTAGAATGAATGAATGGTCGTACGGGTTATTTAAATTTTGTTTACTTTTCGAACACTATTTGGGTTCGTATAAGCCACATACTGTACATCTTCGCAAGCCAAGTTAAAATCTTCATGTCCCCATTCCGTGTTTTACCTTGGCGGATTACTCCACTCCAACCCGTAAATCGAACAGCGCCCACTGGTGAGAATGTAAGAGTTGTCTTTCCTAGACTTACAGGGTCTTGGCCAATCAGCACTCGTTAAACAAAAGTTCAAGGTATACACAGCCGCCATTATGTTATTTTCAGTGTAAGCGCCCGAGGATTTGATTAGCTGCGAGAAGTTTCACTCGCATCCAATCAAAACGAGCTGTTCGATTTACGAGTTCAAGTGGAGTAGTCTGCCAAGGTAAAACACGGAATGGGGACATGCAGATTTTATCTTGGCTAGAGAAGATGCATACTGTATGGATTTTCCTCATTCCAACGCCAATCATTTAGTTTTTTGATGGCCTTCAAAGCATCTTACTGTCCTGACGATCATACATTATGAAAAAAGTGTGAATTTTGGCAGCTCATGCCACTTTAAAGAAGTAGAGACCGCTGACAACCGGGTGTCTGTATTTCTCGAAAATGTAAATAATTCAGGTCAAGAGACATTTCACGTGTGTTGGTGTTTACAATTTCAAACCGCATATTTACACACCAGGCTAGTTCAATGTTACCGAACTTATGGTTATATATTCTATATATTGTCCTGCAAGCATTAACAAATGTGTTCAACTGTTTAGCTCTAATAACCCAGCATTGTAATGTAAAGGAACTTAGGTATACTCATTGAAAAGGCTTTCCATATACATAAAACCACTCAATGTTCTTTGTATTAAATTTGTTCAATCCGCCATCCATCCATAAATGTTTGTGAAATGTATGCTCATGGGCCAATTGGCATTATGTAATACACTTCATATCATATCATATGTAGGCTAATGTAACCATAATATCGGTAACATGAAACTAATTTACACATGTATTACTTAATAGTATAAACATAGTTATTGGGTTAGATTTTTACTGTCAAACAGGTCGGATTAGTACGCACGTCCAACAGCACTGATTGGTGTGAGCGCGCGTGTGTGTTGTGGGGGGAGGGGCTGGGGGGGGGGGGGGGGGAGGCGGGGCAATACGGTTGAACCAATAAGTAAAAAAGGTGAATCATAACAAGCAATTGTACAAAACCAAAATGATACCAGTTGACTATTTAAGACAAATGAGAAAGAGGCTTACATATCAACAAACTTTGTTGATGTTTATGGTTCATTTATTGTTAATAGTTATAAAAAATCAACAACGGCAACATTGTAAGTGTATACGAATAAACCAGTAAGGAAGTATGGAGGACGATAACAGCCATACTGACATATGTCATGTAACTGCTTAGTCATTACATTGATTGATTGATTGATTGTTTGGTGTTTTACGTCACGCTCAAGATTATTTCACTTATATGGCGGCGTTGCCAGTTTTATTGTGGGAGGAAACCGGGCTCTATGCCCGGAGGAAACCCACGACCTTCCGTTGGTAACTGGCAACCATCCCACATAGGTTGTTCGAGTGAAAACCCAGTCAGAAAATTTTCCAACTTTTTGGACTGAGTGGGACTCGAACCCGCGACCCATTGGTGGAAGGCTGTTCGGATTGAGCGTCCAACGCTCTACCTACTGAGCCACGGAGGCCCCGCTTAGTCATTACAAGCAATTGTATAGAAACCAAAATGATACCAGTCTACTTTGTAAATAAATGAGAAATAAACCTACATATCAACAAGATATTTTGATGTTTATGGTTCATTTAATAGTTGTAAAAATAAGGAGGACGATAACAGCCATACTGACATATGTTAAATAACAATTAGAGCCATACAATGTTTACCGATTATATTTTATAAGGAATATGTATCATCAGAAGTCTATCAAGGGGAAGTATGTAACTAGCCATCTCCCCGTGTAAACGGCATTGTCCACAAACCAGCTGGAGTCAATTAACTACTACAGCGCCCTCTGTCAGTTTTGATCGAATCCTGCCCAAATATAAAAAAAAACGCCCCCTGGTTTATATGACTGAAACTGAAAGTATAAACACTACGGATGAAAAGGTAGTTGGCAAGCTAGCAGTGATGATGAAAATAAACGTGGTACAATCGCGAAGTAAGGAACAGTGAATTCAATCGCCAAACTCTTATGGTTTGATTTAGTCGCTTGTGTCGAATGGCCTCGATCACTGCCTGGACAGTTCACCGGCCTCCGGCAATCAGCCCTCGCCTGACAGAGGCGAGCCAAGCGAATGAGCGATAGCATCTCCTGCGAAGCGACTTTGTGTCTCGGATTTCAATTTTTTGATCAATAACTTTACCGTTGCTAAAGAAATTATTCACATATATGTTATATAATGAATATGTATTTAGATATTATATTCAAAAGTTTCTATAACACTGCTGCGCAAAAAGGCTTTTCCCACAATTCCAGAGTAATTATTTCGGAAATTGTTTTATGCGCAGAGGATACCAGGACTTTTGCCATGTGCGCACAAACGTCATATGATGCGTTATTTCAGCTTTCTTGTGGACAATGCCGTTTACACGGGGAGATGTATCATGTGTTATAACGAGTCATACAATGTTTTCTTGCAAGAAAGTACATGCGCTCAATCGCGATATGAACTCAGATGAATTGGTGCAAACATAGTCCCGATTAATTATTAATTATCCGCTGACTGATTAATTGATGATTTACACAGCTCTCAAGATGTTTGTCCAGATTTTTGTTCAAACCTGCTACCCATCATTGCTCGTTGACAGAAGCACACAGCTCTTCGTTGCCATGGTAATATTTTAGTTTCTTTTCCTAGTGCACCCATCGTATCTGTACGTCACTTCCGGCGAGACGTTTCTCGGCCTCTGCCTCAAATCGTTCGTTTTGAGAGACAGTGAAATAGTTCTTCCAATCTCCAACCTCACCTGATAAACACAATTAAAAAGACATAAATCCATTAATTTTTCGAATTTCAAACAAGAACAAAAGGCATGAATCCATACACTTATGAATATAGCTAACCGATAGTTTTGAAAATTAATTCTTCGAAATATAAAGAAGAAAAAAAGCTCGGCAATTTCCAGTTTTCAAAATGCAAGGTGTGGAAGAGTTGTCAGGTACTCGCCGAATGTCGGGGGTTTCCTTCGGGCAAATTTCCTCGTTTCATCCCACATTAAACCTGGCAACGCCGTCAACCTGGCAACGCCGTCATATATGTGAAATAATCTTGAGTGCGGCGTAAAAAATCAATCAGTTAAACAATCAATCAAAAAATCGAAATGTATGGTTTTGAGAATAGATTGTTAATCAATGGTATTAATTTGATAAAACATTTCTTTAAAAAAGTTTTATGAAGTACTTGAAATTTACCTTTTCTGTACATGTTGTAGTCGCCATTTTTCCATTTTTGTTGTCTAGCACGATTAACTGTTGAGCGTTTAGATTTTCGCATGTTGGAGAACGTACACGACTCCGTAATTCCTTTTAAGGTTTCGTCAGACACGGGGAAATTACAGAATTCTGATAATTTCTTAATATTTGACAGAAGATCCTAGGAAAAGAAAGAAAAAGTATTCTCGTTAAAAATCATGATTTAAATATGGGTATTTGGTTATTGGAGACGGCTTTACTTTCTTTTAAAGTGGTTTTAGAGCTGCCGAAAATCGGCCTGTTTTCTACTTGTTAAGAGACGTTGAGGATTTGAAGTACCGCACCAAATTAACTATATACGATCACGTGTTACTTGATTTGCATCAAACGCCGCCATTACTAAGAGATGGAGACGTTTGATCTCCTTTACCCTCTTTTCTATTACTCTCTTACACTTGGCTAGATAAATCGTTATTTTCATTCGGGATTAATATATTAATATTATATTAATCCCAGGTTTCATCGAACAATTCAGACACTAGCAACTGTTGACGACACCTCGTGTAGCGTGATTGTGTCAACGTCACCATCATGCATGATTTCGCCAAACTGCGACAACTTTGGGAAATTTTCAGTACTTTTTAACAGTTTCTTTTTAATTCAAAGTAGATGTTCACTAATCGAGTAATGGGCTGTTATCCGGATTGATCTTATAGCTTTTCAATTTTATTCCTGGCGCGTGATAATTCCTGCGCTATCTCGTGTAAAGGCGTAGACAAAGGCTATCCTGGCCACTCTAAGGGAGGTCTCTCGAGAATCGGACTCAATAACGGTAACGAAGGGAAGGGAAGCTATGTTTGACAAGTTTTCAAGGTCAAATGAAATCAGAGGTTAAATTACGTACCTGTTTCATGTCCTCGTAATGTAGCCGGAGAACCGGAAGGTGCGGATGATCTTTAAAGAACTGCTCGTATTCTAACGCGTAGTCAAACCAATTCCCAGCTATCACTGAAACGTCAATATATATTTATGAACACACAAACACACGGGCACAGGGACAATCTTCTTGTCTAAAATAACCATGGAGACAAGTTTCTAATTTTTTAAAAAGAGGTATATCATTTAGCCCTTTATACCCCATAAATTGTTGTAATAAACTATACCTATGGTATTTCATTAGGTTGACAACTGACAGGAGCTTAGCCTTGGTCAGTAGAATTTTCTGGAATCCTTTTGTAATACATTGACAATGGTTACGCATGGCTACACTATGGCATGTATACTTAACGTGGAATGGGCTGCCAAACTCATAAATGGTTTACAAAGCTGGAACGAGGAAAACATTTTCAGTCTGTAAGCTGTTCGAACCGAAATAATGACCGAAAATTACACAAACTGCAAATAACCGGGACGAATTGACGTTCATTCATTCTAAGCTTTAGTTGGTTCAAAACAATAATTTTAACCTACATTTTCGAGACAAGTAGCATTAAAAAGCTTCTGAATTGCAAGTCTTGAGAAATATAGCGGATCTTTTTCATGTTCTGTTTTAAGGGGGAAATATCCACATCAGTCCGATACAGGCTATGTATCGATGCGACTGGGGTCGAATCCAACCCAGATCATATAAAAATTGAACCCCCACCCTAAAAAAAACCCCAGCAAAAAACAGAGGGAACTTTTCACTTTATTGCCGTATGTGGAAGTGTTGCCAAGTACTTGCCGAAGTTCAGGGGTTTCCTCGGGGCAAAGAACACAGTATCCTTCCCTACTTAACCTGGTAACGCCGCCATATCAGCGAAACAATCTTGAGTGTGGCGTAAAACACAATCTATCAATCAAGATTTCGACGAGCTATAGCACGGTATAAGATTGATTGATTGTTTGTTTGGTGTTTTACGCCGCGCTCAAGAATATTTCACCTATATGGCGGCGTTGCCAGTTTTATTGTGGGAGGAAACCGGGCTCTATGCCCGGAGGAAACCCACGAGCTTCCGATGGTAACTGGCAACCATCCCACATAGGTCGTTCGAGTAAAACCGCAGTCAGAAAATTTTCCTTTTCTTCGGGGGGGGGGGGGGGGACGAGTGGGATTCAAACACGCGACCCATTGGTGGGCACGGTATTAGGACAATGTCTAACATGTACGAACCTTTCCCTTGCATGGCCATTTCGAAGAAGCCAGCGAATGTGCCCTTGTGTTCATGATAAATCTCAAGGTTAACACAATGGTGATATAAAGAGGCCATGACGTCTTTCGGGTTTCGCTGAATGTAAACAATTTTACGTTTCTTTTTAATGAGGTCCTCGGGAAGTAAACGGGGTAGGATGTGTGTATTTAGGAGGCGAGGTGAAATGACGTCATCTAACTTTTCCTGATCAATGAATTCCAAAAACTCCTCTCCCTTTTCGCCAATTATATTCTTCGTTCTGTTTTGGGACAGAAGTCTAAGAATCTCCCACGTCCAATGCGTACCTGTGGATGAAGAAAATATTTCGAAACAAGTAAGACAGGTGGCAACTAAACTGTTAAATAAATATGTATGAGTTTTGTTTGAAATTATATCGCGGCGTTGTTAGGTTTAGTGGGGCGGGGGCGGGCCGGGTGGGAGTGAGGACCTGGCAACTCTTCCACATACGACGATCGAGAAAAACATATATTTTTTATTTTTATTTGGTCTGAGTGTGATTCGATCCCTAGCTGCATCTATCACTCTAACCGACTGAGCCCCCGAGAAATTTGGGACATACAGAAATAATGGATTCTCGAGCTCTAAAATATTTTATAAACATTTATTTTTTATAGGTTTGCACTTTCTGTGTACAATTGCGAAATGTGTTTGGTTCAGAGCGTACCTGATTTTGGGTAAGCCAGAATAAAAATGTCATCGTCTCTGGTTTCCAACTTGTGTATGCTGGAAAGGCGTTTGGCAGTCGATGCGCTTGGGAAATACATTCCATTGTATTCCGTCAGTTTTAAACTGCCACCATAGCCATCTTCAATCACAACTTGCATATTAAACCCCTGAAAACAAATCAAGATGTATTTACCATCCCTTATACATTGACGATGTAGATATGTTTACATTGCTTTCCCGACGGACGGACAGTCAAACGGACGGACAACACATAAACAAATTCTACCCGTTTTATAAAGCAATATACGGATTTTACAAAGGAACTGATTGTACTTACGGCTCAAACAAAGCCTCTATCCAGTACACATCCCGAATAGTTAATGTGGTTGAGACCAATGAACTATATGGGTGGAATGGAGGTCACGTGTTTTTTTATGTGCATCGAATGTCGCCATAACTAGGAGATGGTGCAATTTCGATCCAGATCTGTCATGCACACGCGCTTCAACTATCAATGGCGGCACATATTACAAAGCCCGATCAAAAACCAAAACGTGTCCATGCCACGCATATAGTTCATTGGCATAGACCTATTCTAAAATAGAGTACAAAAACTAGCCTTGATTCAATGACTAACGTGGGGATCATTCTACCGGAGCCTTCAGTAAATTCCGGCATCGAAGGCCTCGTATTCGCTGGGATCCAGACGTTGATGGTCGTGGTAACACAAGGATACTCTCACCCTATAGTTTAATTTAATTTAATGCTTTATTTATTTTACGAGGATTACCAACAGCCCTAGGGCCACGAGTGGATCTCCTCGAAATATAAACTATACAGAAAATGTAAAGAATATAAACAAATTAAAATGGTACAAGTTAAAGGTACACCGAGTATAGCAGTACGTAATATTTTAACCCCAGGTCATAGCGAGTAACCTAATTTCCTTGTGCAGGATTAAATAATGTAGTTTCAAATCTTTTGGTCTCTTTAATAAAAAGGTGCACGGCATTTAATAATTCCAAATTTGTTTGATCTCTTAATTCTTTGGAGCCAAATTTCATTAGGTGAGAAAAATACCTTGAATATGTTGGTAAAAATATGGTCATGGATACACCAGGACATAATAATGACTTAATACTATTGAGCATGCGCTTCCTCTGAGTGGCATAGTTATTGCAGTAAACAATCTTCCAACGAGCTGACTCGGCAGCGAGGATTGTAGAACAGACCTGGGGCTCGTTTCACAAAGCAGTCGCATCGCAAACGAAGTGTAGTTGCCAATGGATACCATATTGAAGAGATACGGAGTCATGGCAACTGCGATTGGTCGCACTTTGCGACGGCTTCGTGAAACGCCCCCAGATCAAATAATTGTGTGCTTTCAGCTTTCTGATCAATGCCGTTCCTTTTATCTCCGAAAATTTGCATTCACTGATTGCCCAACCTTTTCTGTATTGATATCCATTCACCTATTGTCGGATTGTTGGCTATAGGCTTATTGCATTTTATCAATATATAGCGGTGATTGGAACACTTTCTCCCGAACACGGCGGTCATTTTTTCTCGTTTCGTCAGTTTTCCCTGGGTAGGAATTCCGCATATTTCTAAAAGGCTCTTCAGGCCTCACAATCAAAAACATTAACGCTATATATTTAAGAACACTAAAACACACGGGTACAGGGAAAATCTTCTTGTTTAACATAACCATGGAGACAAATTTCTAATTGTGTTAAAAAGAGGTAGATCATTAAGGCTATATAGTTAGGCAGTGCAGCCGGAATCACTAAGACTGGGTATGACCTATTCATAAGTTATAGGAAGTATGCGAGAGTTTGACAGAGTAGAGGTGTCTGTATATACAGGCACAAGCTTACGGATTGCCCAGAGAAAATCGCTTTCCACAACCAAAGAGAGTAGATTGACAAGAGTGGTCACTTTGTCCGCGCCATGTTGAATTTGAAAATTTTTAATTTAACTCAATTTTATTGTACTTGGCACTTGAACAAAGCAGAGTACAAACAACAAAAAATGTAACAATCATAACTTGGAAATATTTACAATGGTAATTAAAGTACCCCCTGACACGGACACGTTTCGATTATTAGGAACCTCCTTTCTGTAGGGGGCGCCCTACAGTCGAATCGTGTACAGTCGGAACACCCTTCTGCTAGGGGGGGGGGGGGGGGGCAAAAGAACATGCCGGCAATGCTGATTGGACGAAGTGACCACTCTTGTCAATCTACTCTCTTTGCCCCAACCAGATAATGAATCTGCTAAAACAGGTCGATGCAGAAGTTGCCAAAACGCTTGTTGCAGGATCTTGTCCTCCATATCACCTCGGCAAAAGATTGATTGGTTTATTTCACTTATATGGGCGATGAAACCGGGCTCTTTGCCCAGAGGAAACAGCCGAGCTTCGACGAGTGCCTGTCAACTCTCACACATACGGCGATCGAGTGAAAGATGTGCTCAAAATTTTTCATTTTGCATTTGGTCTGAATGGGATTCGAACCCGCGCTCCAACCGACTTCGGCACCTGTGCAAAAGAAACTCAAACCACAACTTACTACGACCGTTGTCAATTCCCCTGTCTCAGCTTAGTAGCTCTGAAATCCTATAAAATATGCAATTGTCTGTCTCCTATCTCCCTCATTTGCTACGCTCATACAACTAGTATAAATATCGCATGCATTCTTCTATGATCAACGAACCAGCCTTTTCACCTGTTTTTTTGGTGATAGTCACAAGGGGGAACTTCTTAACTCTCAACAGCTTCAGACGTAATTTAATACGCATTGATGTTTGACTAGCAAAGTGCAAAGTTTACCTCGGCTGTATTTGACCTTGATGCTACAGTATTGTCTGTTCAAGCGAAACTGACACCTTTCAAGTGACAGCTGATCTGAGCAATGACATAGCCTATACATGTGTAGGGTGGTCAAGTACAAAAAACTTATTCTTCAAATAAAAAAGCAAACCACAAAAAATAGAGACAACACTTTAATAGTTTACCTCTCAAAAAATAAGATATCGACACTGTAGATGATGAATTTTGTTTACTTCCTCGGGTCAATATCAAAACTGTTTATCACATTTCATTTTTCATTTGAAGTTGATATTTTTAAATACCAGAAGAAAATCGAAGCGAAGAAAAAGGTCTTTGACAAAGACAAAAACGGGCATAATGCAATGAGTGCAGAAATGTAACAGAATGGATTTTTTTCATTTATGGGAGTGGCGTCGAACCTACCGTCGGACGAACAACGTTACTTACCAATATAACCTCACTTATAATCATAATCTGCTCGTGTTTGCTGGTCCTTTTGATATCACAGTTTAAACTAGACATAACTGAGATACCCCCCGCTCTGCAAGAAAAGTCGGCCTATCTGAGAATTGTAGCATCAAAACAATAATATAATGGTCAGTGATAAGTGATGAGAAAACCAACAATGAAATTGAAAATGCAAAAACACAGAATATGATGATAATTCTGCTGGCAAGTAAGCAAGGAGAACAAGTTATGAGATGCAGATATGACTTTATATGAGCAGACGATGACAGCAGCAGACTGCATCAAAATTGCACCAACCAAGGCCAACATCTATCAACAACATGAAAAAATTAATAACATTCAAGAAAGTGTAAGGGGGTATTAGTGTTAAGACAGTGAGTTGGATGGGTGGATTATATATTAGCCAAACATGAATGGCAGAATTACCAAGGTTACATATTTGGCCTACCTGTTAGTGAAAGTTTCAAAGTTGTAAGTTAAAGACTTTTTGACATGTGTTTACAAGGTTTTTTACGGCAGCGGTAATGTAAGGGGCATAACTCTTAAAAAAAAACATCCGAGCGCGTTGATTTTCAATAGGCTTCTTGTACTTGCTGTATTAAACAAATATGTGAAGTTTCAAAGTTGTAAGTTAAAGACTTTTTTAGATAATGTTTTTACAAGGACCAATGGACAGACGGATAGACGGACGACGGAGGCAACGACAATACCCTTCGGGCAAAATTTGCCCGAGGGGTAAAAAACTATGTTAATGTAAGTCTAGGAGAATGATTGAACAGCATAGCAAATTTACGAACTCTGCATGGTCATCTTTTTGTAACTGCAACTGTAAGCAAGACGGAGAAGCGGAAAAGGATAGCCCCTTAGCCATGATAAGCAAGCTTTATAGAGTACAACAATATGCACATAGGATGATATGTATATGCACATGTATGATAAAGATGGAGAAACAGCACCAAGAGGAGGAGACACATGAATTGGGCATGATTTAATGCTACGTCTGTGACAAATGATGGAGTAAGACAAAATATCATGCAAAATACTCCTTGCTGGTCATGTTTAGTTAGCATCGACAACAAGAAAGTAGACTATGAGGCTGCTTGCTGATCATGTTACCAGCACTCACTACCAGGAAGTAGGCTATCAAGAGTGCCACAAGCACAATAATGAAACATGCAGGCTTATATGACAAGCACAACAACTACCGTACAACTGTACAATGAGACAAAATTGTGTCTACAAACAAATGTATGAACAGACAAATGGCAGAACAGAGAAATGTCAAAAGGAGTCCAAAATGTCATAAATATGTAAAAAAATATCTCCTTGCAAGTAGGACATGGACAACTTCATATCATTGGTAACATTTGTCAAGTTTCATTAAAAAAGAAACAACATCTGGGAGGAGTATTTTGGACAAAATTGCGTCTACGGACGGACGGACGGACGGAGGGCACAACGATCAGACAGATGTATGTGTGTACATACAAACTTTATGCCAGCAGAAGGGGGGGGGGGGGGGAGGTAGGGAGGAGGGAGGGAGGGGCGATAACATGATAACCCTGTCTTCATATGGAACGAGACCCATTGGAGGAGTATTTTGGACAAAACTGTGTCTATGGACGGACGGACGGACAGACGGACAGAGGGAACAACGATTGGACGGATGTATGAGGGTACATACACACTTCATGGCAGTAGAATAGGGGGGGGGGGGAGGTAGGGAGGAGGGAGGGGCGATAACACGATAACCCTGTCTTCATATGGGATGAGACCCCAAAAATGGCAAAGTCCTATAAGTCAAAAACGTCATAAAAATGTGAAAAAAGGAAATACCATCCTGTAAGTTGGGCATGCACATCTACATACCATTGGTAACATATTTGTGAAATTTCATTGAAATCAAAGCAAAATCTTAGGAGGAGTAGTCCGGACAAAATTGTGTCTACAGACAGACGGACAGACGGACGGACAAGCCGATTCCAGTATACCCCCCCTAACTTCGTTGCGGGGGGTATAAATAGCGAAGATCAAGCTATGTTGCTGCATTTCAGTAGTCTGGCCGAACTAGGTCAACTTTTTCTTAAATACCTACAGGATATAGGTCTTAAATTCGGTAGGTCTACATACGCATGTAGATGGTAAGTGTTTTTTACTTTAACCCTACTTTTTGATACTCACTGGCAGCTTACGTAAATAATCCTTTCTTTCTCTTTAAAATATATCTTTAAGCTCGTATATATATATATAACCATCCGTAGATAGAACTAGAGCACACATACCTGTTTGTCGATGATCCAATTTTCTACTTATGGTGTACTCCAGAAGTATGCAAGCCCAGATAAATATTTTTTTATCTTTGTGTTTTCTTTGTTTGGATTTTTAGCGTTTTCTAAACCATAGGTTATATCTGGTCACGTATAAACCGTAATCCGGCAATGTATGGAAACACAGAAGGGTTATGCTCTTCAAACAAACACACAACTCTTTTGCGAAATTTTACACGACCAAGGGTATAATGTTTCACAAACTTCATTTTGAATTTGATAAAAGGACTATCTCGTTTACTTCATGTAGAAATAGATCAATTACTTTATAGTGACGTCATCGTGATATTTTTAGAGTTAAACATGGCCGTCGGAAAGTATTCTCTACAAAAGAGTATATATTTATGAACAATAAAAAACGCGGACACATAGCCCTGTCTTAAGAAGCTGGTGTAAGTTTTGTCGAACGTAAATCAGTGTTAAAACTATAAAAACGTACGCTCTAGTCAGGTCCATGCTGTAGGCCTATGCGCACATTTACGTCAGGTTCGTAAGACAGGGCCCAGGTGTGTAATCAAGCGTATCGCTATAAGGGATTGCATCCCATAATTTCTCCGGACGCCTTTCAGCCTCAGGCGCATCCCCAAATAAGTTCAAAATTCTGTAAAGCACAAGAATCCATGTTGAATATTACAAACGAAAAACAAGTGTTGAATATTTTGTTCTTCAGATTTCTAAGCATGTAAGTTGTGATTGAAGACGGCTTTGGTAGCAGTTGGAAACTGGTAGAATACGAGAGGATGTATTTCATACCGTTACCGAATTCTGTCAAACGCCTTTCCAGCATACCCAATTTAAAAGTCAGAGATGATGATATTTTTTATCTTAGCATATCCCAAATCAGGTTAGTGTTCAATATCTTTGAAATGGTTGGGTGGACCGAACAGTTGCAGATTTGTGTATAATGGTGATCAACAAGATCAGTTGTTGGCCCCTTGTTATTCATTATCAGCGTTCAAATTGCTATATTTTTTATATGACCGCCGATATGGCCCCGGTGGTTCAGTCGGTTAGAGTGATAGTTCCCCAGACCAACAAAGACCTTACACCGATGTGACGTGCGTTCGAATCCCATTGAGACCAACAAAATCGCCGTATTTGAAACCGTGACCCACCCCTGTTTCCTCCCCATTAAAGCTGGCAACGCCGTCATAGGAGTGGAATAATCTTCAATAATCCGTGAAACATTAATCAATCAATAAATACACCAGAATGGCCGATATATTAAGTGACCTCCAAATTTATTTAAATCGGAGAGGTCAACTTGTCACCATGATCACATCTTACTGTACATTCAATGGCCAAAAAATCACCTATCGTTGTCGATTATTTATTTTCCACGCCCATACAGAGTTGAATGACATTACTAGATATATCGGCTGTGCTGATCGAAGACGGTCATTAGGGCAATAAACATTGGAAAACACCAGAAGTCTATGAACAGGGAAGTGTGAAATGTCGCATTACCCCATGTTCAGGGCACTGGTGCTTTCAGCCTGCTTATACTACACTATGTGACGTTTATGCGCGGTAGATTTTGAAATTGTCAACGGTTGCGCAATTTTAAATCAGAAAATAAATTCATTCTCCACTTACTGTATCTATCGGCAATTCCAGTAACCGCAGTTAGGAGAATGCATTGGTTCTTATAAAAGCTCTAGCGAACACGCAGCTTTGATATCTCCATTTCGACTCAAATCGTTCCAAACAAGGCTTCTTGTATCATTTTCAACTATATGAAGTTCTTCGGAAACTTAATCTTTTGCTCCATCAAGTACTGGTGCCACATCTAAAACGTTCGCCATGTTTTTTCTTATGCATCCCATAATAGTTCACAGGAGGAAGTGACTAACCGAGAGAGGGCGCTGTTTATGGTGACCTTTGACCTTTGGGTCAAAACGTGACAATGCCCTGAATATGATGTAATGGGAAGCTTCACACTTCCACATTCATATACTTCTGAAAACACGAAAAGCTCTGTAAAATTAATCTTGATTAAGGGCTCAAATAGAAACTTAAACCCTATGACAAACTCTATAGTTTAAAGCAGCTTTCAAACATGCAACTAATTGAGACAAACTGATTGAGGCAATAGGTAGGCCTACCAGTTAGTATCCTACTGGCATTTAGTTTTGGCGATAGGTGCCATACTCTCGGACCCGGGTTTGATTCCGGTTTCGTGCGTCCCCCAAAATCGGTAGAAAGTGTAATCCGCAAAATGACGATAATACTGTTCGGTTCACTTTCTAAAGGGCACTAACAAATTAAACTCATGCAACAAAATGTTATCCACTAGGTACATGTACGCATTAGACATGGGAGATCTTAAAACTTTTATCTCTAAACAAAACGGAAAATGTGGTGGACGAAAAGGAAGGAGAGTTTCTGGAAATCGTTGATCAGGAAAAGTTAGATGACGTCAGCTCACCACGCCTCCTTAATACGCATATCCGACCCAGTTTACTCCCGGAGGAATTAATAAAAAAGAAATGCAAAGTTGTTTTCATTCAGCGAAAGACGATGGTGTCTTTTGATCATCACTGCCTGGATCTCAGCGAATATTTGTACAATTATGACGGAAAGTTTCCTGGTTTCTTTGAGATGACCATGCAAGGAAAAGGTATTCATATGTTTGAAAATATATCCCTGAACGTTCTGTGAACGTTTATTAAAATAGGCCTAAGCACTTTAGCCAAGATGCATCTAGCAATTGTGTACAAAACCAAAACGACTTTTGTAAATAAATGAGAAATAGGCCTACATATCAACAAGATATGTTGATGTTTATGGTTATTTTATTGTTAATAGTTATAAAAATCAACAACGTCAACATCGTAAGTATGTACCAATAAACCACTAAGGAAGTATGGAGGACGATAACAGCCATAGTGACATATGTTGTGTAACAAAGTCACGCAATGTTTACCGCTTACATCATAACAAGCAATTGTGCAAAACCAAAAATGATACCAGTTGACTATTTTAGACATCCAAATTGTTATTCAAACCCGCTACCCATCATTGCTCGTTGACAGAAGCACACAGCTCTTCGTTGCCATGGTAATCTTTTAGTTTCTTTTCCTAGTGCACCCATCGTATCTGTACGTCACTTCCGGCGAGACGTTTCTCGGCCTCTGCCTCAAATCGTTCGTTTTGAGAGACAGTGAAATAGTTCTTCCAATCTCCTACCTCACCTGGTAAACACAATTAAAAAAACATGAATCCATTAATTCTTCGAATTTCAAACAAGAACAAAAGCTCGGCTATTTCTAGTTTTCAAAATGCAAGGTGACAGGAGATTGGTTTTAGTCAGTAGAATTTTAATCTGGACATTTTATAATATATTGACAAAGTTTACACATCTTCAGCTATGGTAAAAATATCGGTAAACTGAGATTGAACTCAATATGATCATGATGAAGGAAAGTAAAAATTTTGTTTCCCCCCAGAAAAACCTATGTAGAAGACCGGCAAGGGAGTTTTATAGGTGTTTTTATATTTTCTACAGTTTTTTTGTTCGACTTTTATTTATATAAACACTAAAACACACGGAAAATCTTCTTGACTGAAATAACCATGGATGCAAGTTTCGAGTTGTGTTAAAAGGGGGTATGTCACTTATTGATTGTGTAAGTTAGGCCTACTGTTTAAAAATTGGATTTTTTAAATTGTTTAGTTTCTACATGTTTTATGAAGTACTTGACGTTTTTAGATTTTTTAAAATTAAAATTTACCTTTTCTGTACATGTTGTAGTCGTTATTTTTCCATATTTGTTGTCGATCCGGATTAACTGTTGAGCGTTTAGATTTTCGCATGTTAGAGAACGTACACGATTCCGTAATTCCTTTCAATGTTTCGTCAGACACGGGGAAATTACAGAATTCTGATAATTTTTTAATATTTGACAGAAGATCCTAGAAAAAGCAACAAGAAGCAAATATTTTCGTTAAAAATCATGATTTAAAATTTAGGTATTTGGTCATTAAAAGCCGACTTTGTGGGACGGCTTTAATTTCATTTAAAGTGGTTTTAGAGCTGTCGAAAATCGGCCTGTTTTCTACTTGTTAAGAGACGTTGGGGATTTGAAGTACCGCACCCAATGAACTAGATACGTGGAATGGAGATCACGTGGTATTTGATTTGCATCGAATGCCGCCATTGTTAAGAGATGGTGCATGACCGTACTTTAAGAAACTAAATAATTGACAGGAAACTAGTAACTCCTACGAACTGCAGATGTGGCCTAATGTGATCGACAAAACTAGCTGGGTAATTCTTGTGGGGTTTAAGGGTTTAATACCGCCGTAGCGGTGTTTGTTGCGTAACCCGATACCGCTGAACGTTGGTTCGTACCGAGTCAAACCACGAGAATGCGCATCATTCGAGGGGTTTGACGAGGTGCGAACCAACGTTCAGCGGTATCGGGTTATGCAATAAACACCAAGACGAAGGTATTAAAGTCGATTCTACCCCGATAATTGAGAAAAATGAGGAAAAAGTGACCTGTTGTTGATTGCCGTTCCTTTTCCCTCCCTTGGGACAGAGTGGGAACTTTTAACCAATCAACGATAAGCTCTGGTCACGTGCAACGGTTGACCCAGATATTTTGAAGCAGAATGACGTAATGTCACTATGGCTACCGCTTTGACAGGCTGGGTTGCTGACGACGCTATCGGGGGAAATGTTGTGAAATCAACCCTTTGATGACTCTATACGTTCATGACAGCCCAGTTTTTAATATAAAAGGACAGAATATAACCACACTCACAACATCATCAGGTTAAATCCTTCATTTTGTATGATAACAAGCAAACTATCACTTCTTCCGGGGGAGGTAAACCTACCAGCCGATGTTGCACTGCAGACTCGATGTTGTTTGAAAAGTCATCTCTACTTAACATGTATATTTGCACACGGCACGCACATACAGGAGGGGTAGAATTTGTAGCTCACTACTTAAATGTGCTAAAACTGATCTATATATAACGGCTCTCATACATGATATATTTATGAACACTAAAACACACGGGCACAAGGAATATCTTCTTGTCTAAAATAACCATAAGGACGAGTTTCTAATTATGTTAAAAGGTATATCATCTAGACCTTTATACCCCATCATAAGTTGTTGTAATAAACTAAATCCATGATATTTCATTAGGTTGACGACTGACAGGTGCTTGGCCTTAGTCAATAGAATTTTCTGGAACAGTTGGTAATACATTGACAATGTTTACGCAACTTTAGCTATGGCCAGAATTTCACTAGACTGAGATTTAACCCCATTTGAAAAGAAAGCGAAAATTTTGGTTCCCCCCAGAAAAACCTAGGTAGAAGACAGACATGGGATCTTATATTTTTAAAATTATTACCCAAGCTGGCATGTGATAATTCCTGCGCTATGTCTTGTAAAGGCGTACATGGAGGCTATCCTAGCCACTTTAAGGGCATCTTCACTAGCCAAGATAAAACCTCCATGTCCCCATTCCGTGTTTTACCTTGGCGGACTACTCCATTCCAACCTGTAAATTGAACAGCGCCCACTGGTGGGACTGCAAGAGTTGTCTTTCCTATCCACACAAAGTCTTGGCCAATCATCGCTAGTTTAACAAAAGCACAACGTGTATAAGGCCGCCATTACGTTATTTCTCCGCTTGTGGAAGAGAGTAAGTGTCCAAGGTTTTGATTAGGCGCGAGAAGCTTTACTCGCATCCACTCAAAAGGCGCTGTTCGAATTAGTGGAGTAGTCCGCCAAGGTAAAACACGGAATGGGGACATGGAGGTTTTATCTTGGCTAGAGAAGATGCTCTAAGGGAGGTCGCGCTAGAATTCAATTAGACCCAATGATGTTAACAAGGGAAGGGAGGCTATGTTTGACAAGTTTCCAAGGTCAAATGATATCAGAGGTTACATTACGTACCTGTTTCATGTCCTCGTAATGTAGCCGAAGAACCGGAAGTTGCGGATGATCTTCAAAAAACTGCTCGTATTCTAAGGTGTAGTCAAACCAATTCCCAGCTATCACTGAAACGCCAAAAAAGTGATATGAGTTGACTAAATCGTAAATGGTTTACGTTGAAACGAGGAAAATCTATACAACCTGTAAGCTGTTCGAGCCGAAATAGTGTCCAAAGTAAAAAAAAATCAACAACTGGGACGAATTAACGTGCAATCATTTCTAGCCTTGGTTAGTTCAAAACACTGCTTTAATCTACTTATTCGAGATAAGTAGCATTAAAAAGCTGAATTTCACGTCATTTTTATGTTCTGCTTTAAGGTGAAAATATCCACATCTGGCAGCTCATGCCACTTTATTGTTCTACCGTGCTAGGCAGGCACACATGGATATAGCAGAGCCTCACTACCAGTCCGATACAGGCCTTTCATCGACGAGACGCGGGATCGAAATCCACTAAGACCATATAAAAATTGAAAAAAAATCATAGGGAACTTTTTACTTGATTGTTTTACTTGAAGTGTTGCCAAGTGCTCGCGGAATGTCAGGGGTTTCCTCTGGACACAGAGCTCGGTTTCCTCCCCTACTAAAGCTGGTAACGCCGCCATAGCGAAACAGTCTTGAGTGCGATGTAAAACACAATCTATCAATCAAGATTTCGACGAGCTTCAAACAAACGTATTGTCTTCGCAACCAGAGTTTATTAAAGAAGTGCAGACTCTGGCTGCTCATGTCACTTAAATTAAATGCCAACGATTTTTTTCTATTACTATTACTTTTTGTCCAGCGTTATAGCGCATTCCTGTGCCAACACACTCACTGCCTAGAGTATCCTATCACGGTATTAGGACAATAGGAATTTCGTTATTTTTAGGGATTACACTTGCTAAGGAGGCCGGTTGGCTGAACGGATAAGGCAGCCGGCTCTTAGTGTTACCGATAAGTGCCATACTCTGAGACCCGGGTTCGATTCCCGTTTCGGGTTTCACCCAAAATCGGTAGAAAAATGTCTGCCATTTTACAAGAAAGTGCAATCCCAAATAATAACGAAAATACTGTTATATTCACTTTCTAAATGACACTAACTAATTGTTAGGACAATGTACGAACCTTTCCCTTGCATGGCCATTTCGAAGAAGCCGGAGAAGGTGCCCTTATGTTCATGATAATCGCCAAGATTAACACAATGGTTATAGAAAGAGGCCATGACGTCTTTGGGGTTTCGCTGAATATAAACAACTTTACATTTCTTTTTAATGAGGTCATCGGGAAGTAAACGGGGCCGGATGTGTGTATTTAGGAGGCGAGGTGAAATGACGTCATCTAACTTTTCCTGATCAGTCATTTCCAAAAACTCCTCTTCTTTTTCGCCAGCCATATTTTCAGTACTGTTTTGGGACAGAAGTCTAAGAATCTCCCACGTCCAATGCGTACCTTTGGATGAAGAAAATATTCCGAAACAAGAAAGACAGGTGGCAACAAAACTGTTAAGCTAGTATGTATCAGTTTTGTTTGATTGATGTTTTACGCCACATTCAAGACTATTTCAATTATATGGCGGTGTTGCTAGGTATAGTGGGGAGAAAACCGGGGCCAACCCCCGACCCTCAACTCTTCCACATTCGACGAAAATTTCACGTAGAAATTTTTCAATTTGTATTTAGTCTGAGTGTGATTCGATCCCTGCCGCATTGATAGAAGGCCTGTGTCGTACTGTGGTCAATCACTCTAACCGACTGAGCCTTCGAGACAATACTAACATTTTTTTGTAAACTTTCATACATTTGCACTTTATGTGTACAATTGCGAAATAAGATTGGTCCAGTCCGTACCTGACTTTGGGTAAGCTAGAATAAAAATGTCATCGTCTCTGGTTTTCAAATTGTGTATGCTGGAAAGGCGTTTGACATTCGATGGGTTTGGGAAATACATTCCATTGTATTCCATCATCTTTAAACTGCCACCATAGCCATCTTCAATCACCACCTGCATGTTAAACTCCTGATGAACAAACCAACAGATATTTATCATCTCTTATACATTCACGATGTAGATGTGTATACACTACGCTTTCCAACGGACGGACAGTCAAACGGACGGACAACGGATTAACAAATTCTCTTCGTTTTAAAAAAACGATATGAAAGGCGCAACACACATGTCACAAAGAAAGTGATTGTTATTACGCCTAAAAAAACGCGTGTTTCCAACGCAAGCCAGTAGTTTTCTAAAATATAGCACAGAACTGCTCCTGATTCTGACAAACGTGGATCCATTCTAATGCATTCTATTGTATTCTTTTTTCGAAAAAAATGGGGATCTTGAGGGCCAGTTAAACCAATAACGAAAATGGAGAGTCAGTACCCAAAATAATCCCATTTTAACGAAATCAGGCAAGATGGCGAGGCTCCCTGCCGACTCGATTCACCATGAACTAAACATTATTACAAGCTCCACCGGGGCGTTGAACAGCAATTGGTGTTTGTAATATTCGATGTAACTGACGAGTTCCCTTGTTAAGTGTATGAGAGAAATAAAACACTTACTAAATGTTAGCGAGCGGTAGAGTGACTTTCATGATTTTGCGTTTTGTCGAATGACTAAAAGTCACATGATCAGTCAATCCCATTTCAATTGATTAAGATGGCCACTTTTAGCCTTAGATGCCACATCCAGACCCCCCCCCCCCCCCCAAACGTCCCCCCTCCCCCACGCATCACCTTCCCTACGACGCACTTCTTCCACTACGGTATTCCCGGATAAACAACAAAATGGGTAAGCTAAATTAACTTGCAAGCCGGCATTTATAAACTTTAAAGCAATATTATTTAATGATGAGCAGTTTGGAATTACTGGCACATATCGATGTAGGCCTACATATCATATGTTGTCTTTATAGACGTCGCACCCCTCACCCGCTTCATACAACTTAGTCTAAATTTAAAGTTAAAGGTTCCTGCTTCGGGTACTATCGATATCTGGCGGCTTTTGGAGCCCGAAACTGGCTCTCCATAGCAATGGTAGCTTATACAACGCTAGAAGTATCCATGTGTGAAATATAAAGAAGGCAGAGGGGTGGGGCGGCGGGGGAGGGAGGGGGGGGGGGGTGTTTGAATATATTGACAGGGTGGGTCTTAGCTAACCTTTTATGTTAGCCATCGTAGAGATCAATATCACTGGAATTCTGTCTGTGTACCCTGCTTAAGGCCGTGGGTAGCCTGGTCTTCTGACCATTTAGCTATACCAGATTCTCGCATTTTCGTGATAGGGATTTTCCGAAGGTACGAGTAAATTGCGCCTCCACGTTAGTGTTTGAATCAGCGGCTGTGAGATTCTCGTGACCTCAATATCCACACTGTAGATGATGAATTTTGTTTACTTCCTCGGCTCAAAATCAAGTCTGTTTATCGCATGTTATTTTTCATTTGAAGTTGATATTTGTAAATGCCAGAAAAAATCAAAGCGATGAAAACGTCTTAGACAAAGACAAAAATGGGCATAGTGCATTGTGTGAGTTCAGAAACGTTAATCGGCCTGCGAACGCAATAGAGTTTTTTCATTTATGGGAGTGACGTCGGACCGACCAACGGACGAACAACGTTACATACCGACATAAGCTCGCCCATAATCATAATCTGCCCGTGTTTGCTGGTCGTTTTGAAGTCACATTTTAACATAGCGGAGGTCAAGTTATGTTGCTGCAGTTAAGTAGTCTGGCCGAACTAGGTCAACGTTTTTTTTAGATACTCAGTTTATATCGATATAGCAATATATACAGGATATAGGTCTAAACTTTCGTAGGCTTACATACACATGTAGCTGGTAAGTGTTTTCTACTTTAGCCGTACGTTTTGAAATTCACTGGTAGCTTACTTAAATAATCTTTCTCTTTTTAAAGATATTTTTAAGCTCCTTTATATAAAAAGAAATCCGTAGACAGAACTAGAACACACATACCTGTTTGTCGATGATCCAATTTTCTACATATGGCACACTCCAGAAGTATGGAAGCCCAGATGAATATTACTTTTATTTTTGTGTTCTCTTTGTTTTGATTTTTTAGAGTTTTCTAAACCATGGGATAGGTCTGATAATTTGTAAGCCTTAATACTGAAAAATATGGAATTACAGAAGGGTAATGCCAAACAAACACAACTCTTTTGTGAAATTTTACACGACCCATGGGATAATGCTTCAGAAGAAAATTTTGCGCCTTTCGCCTAAAACAAAAGTAAGGAAGCTGAAATGTACCATGTCACTATCTTATAAACGAAGTGGAATGGGTGTTTTTCAGATTTTCAAGCATGGACGTTGTGATCGATGACGGCTTTGGTAGCAGTTTGAAACTGGTAGAATACAAGGGGATGTATTTTATACCGTTACCGAATTCTGTCAAACGCCTTTCCAGCATACCCAGGTTAAAAGTCAGAGATAATGATATTTTTATCTTAGCATTTCCCAAATCAGGTTAGTGTTCAATACCGTTGACCTACATTGCATATATTTTTTCATCCTTGAAATGGTTGGTTGGACTGAACAGTTATAGATCTGTGTTTAATGAAGGTCGACAAGGTCAGTTGTTTGGCCTCTTGATGTTTATTATCAGCTTTAAGATTGGACGATTTTTATACCCCCGTCGGAAGACTGTATGTAATATTGTTTCAAATTCGCCCCGCCTGTCCGTTCGCTTTTTTTTGTCAGGCCTGCTTTTTCGATTTTCTAAAGTTAAGGTTCTAAAATATTAAAGTTATGACTATATACATAGATGACAATGAACCATAACTGCAGTTTAATCATATGCCTGGTTACCATGGTTACCAGGTAGCTGCTGATTATATCAAATTGTCTGTTTTATTTTATAAGTCGCAAATATAAAAGCGGACGAAAACGTGTGGGTACAATGAAATATCGTTTTATTTAATTCATGAATTGTAACAGACCAAGTTTGAAATAGGGTTGAGGGGATTTGTTTCACAAAACAGGTGCATCGCAAAAGAAGCTTTGTTGCCAATGAAAACCATATTTAAGACATACGGCGCCATGGAAACTGCGATTGGTCGCATTTTGAAAAGGATTCGTGAAACGGTCCGCAGATTTCGAGTTGATATCATCGTATAGTATCGATACATTGAGTGACATCACAATTTATTTCAATCTAAGAGGTCAAATTGCCACTATAATGGCACCCTACTGTACAATCATTGGCCTTCACATACCGTTGCCGATTATTAATTTTCTACGCCCTCACGGATTTGATTCAATGTTAACGTTATTACATACATCGACCATCCTGATCGAAAAGGGTTTGTATTCGCACTGTAATTTATTAATAATATAAAAAAATCAACCTGCAATGGTTGTCGTGGTTACCAAACAGGCAATAGTCAGACCCACAGATTGTAGCTCAGTTTTGTTCAAATCGCTTCACATTTGTGTTTACCTGAAAGGATTTATTCGTTTTTTAGAGATCATTTACGTAGGTTTTTATTGAATTCCTCGCAATTCTTTTTCAGTGTACGTTTGTCTTTGTTGGTTTTAATATGCAATCAATTGTTAAACACCAGGTACGCATTGGACATGGGAGATCTTAAAACTTTTATCTCTAAACAAAACGGAAAATGTGGTGGACGAAAAGGAAGGAGAGTTTCTGGAAATCGTTGATCAGGAAAAGTTAGATGACGTCAGCTCACCTCGCCTCCTGAATACGCATGTTCGACCCAGTTTACTCCCGGAGGAATTAATAAAAAAGAAATGCAAAGTTGTTTATTCAGCGAAACCCGAAAGACGCGATGGTGTCTTTTTATCATCACTGTCAGGATCTCAGCGAATATTTGTACAATTATGACGGAAAGTTTCCTGGTTTCTTTGAGATGACCATGCAAGGAAAAGGTATTCATATGTTTGAAAATAGCATCCTTGAACGTTCTGTCAACGTTTATTAAAGTAGGCCTAAGCACTTTAGCCAAGATGCATCTAGCAATTGTGTACAAAACCAAAACGACTTTTGTAAATAAATGAGAAATAGGCCTACATATCAACAAGATATGTTGATGTTTATGGTTATTTTATTGTTAATAGTTATAAAAATCAACAACGTCAACATTGTAAGTATATACGGATAAACCAGTATGTAAGTATGGAGGACGATAACAGCCATACTGGCATATGTTGTGTAACAAAGCCACGCAATGTTTACCGCTTACATCATAACAAGCAATTGTGTACAAAACCAAAATGATACCAGTCGACTTTGTAAATAAATAAATGAGAAATAGGCTTACATATCAACAAACTTTGTTGATGTTTATGTTTCATTTATTGTTAATAGTTATAAAAATCAACAACGTCAACATTGTAAGTATATACGAATAAACCAGTAAGGAAGTATGGAGGACGATAACAGCCATACTGACATATGTCATATAACTGCTTAATCATAAGAAGCAATTGTATAGAAACCAAAATGATACCAGTCGACTTTGTAAATAAATGAGAAATAGACCTACATATCAACAAGATATGTTGAAGTTTATGGTTCATTTAATAGTTGTGGTAATCTTTTAGTTTCTTTTCCTAGTGCACCCATCGTTTCTGTACGTCACTTCCAGCGAGACGTTTCTCGGCCTCTGTCTCAAATCGTTCGTTTTGAGAGACAGTGAAATAGTTCTTCCAATCTCCAACCTCACCTGGTAAACACAATTAAAAAACATGAATCCATTAATTCGTCGAATTTCAAAGAAGAACAAAAGCTCGGCTATTTCTATTTTTCAAAATGCAAGGTGACGGGAGATTGGCTTTAGTCAGTAGAATTTTATCCTGGACATTTTATAATATATTGACAAAGTTTTCACATCTTCAGCTATGGCAAAAATATCGGTAAACTGAGATTGAACTCAATATGATCATGATGAAGGAAAGTGAAAATTTTGATTCCTCCAGAAAAACCTATGTAGAAGACCGGCAAGGGAGTTTTATATGTGTTTTTATATTCATTTGTCGACTTTTATTTATATAGACACTAAAACACACGGAAAATCTTCTTGACTGAAGTAACCAATGATGCAAGTTTCGAGTTGTGTTAAAAGGGGGTATGTCACTTATTGATTGTGTAAGTTAGGCCTACCGTTTAATAGTTGGATTTTTTTAATTGTTTAGTTTCTACATGTTTTATGAAGTACTTGACGTTTTTAGATTTTGTAAATTAAAATTTATCTTTTCTGTACATGTTGTAGTCGCCATTTTTCCATATTTGTTGTCGATCAGGATTAACCGTTGAGCGTTTAAATTTTCGCATGTTAGAGAACGTGCACGACTCCGCAATTCCTTTCAATGTTTCGTCAGACACGGGGAAATTACAGAATTCTGATAATTTCTTAGTATTTGACAGAAGATCCTAAAAAAAGCAACAAAAAGCAAATATTCTCGTTAAAAATCATGATTTAAAATTTGTGTATTTGGTCATTGAAGCCGACTTTATGGGACGGCTTTAATTTCATTTAAAGTGGTTTTTGAGCTACCGAAAATCTGCATGTTTTCTACTTGTCAAAAGACGTTGAGGAATTCAAGTACCCAAAGAACTATATACGTGGAATGGAGAACACGTGGTATTTGATTTGCATCGAATGCCGCAATTGCTAAGAGATGGTGCAATGTCGATCCAGATCGGTCACGCACGCGCCCATCACTCAGCAATGGCGGCGCTTTTTGCAAAGTCAACTTCAGCCAGCCAATGAGAAGAGTCCATTCCATGTATATAGTTCATTGGCCGTACCTTAAGAAAGTAAATAATTGACGGGAAAGCTAGTAACTCGTACGAACTGCAGATGTAGCCCAATGTGATCGACATAACCTGGGTAATTCCTGTGGAGAATGTACGATAAAGGATTGTTTTGAACTAACTTTGGCTTAGAATGAATGATTGGTCGTCCCGGTTATTTAAATTTTGTTTACTATTCGAACACGTTTTCGGTTCGTACAGGCCACATACTGTACGGAATTTCTTCACTCCAACGCCAATCATTTAGTTTTTCGATGGCCGTCAAAGCCTCTTACGATCAGAAATTATGAAAGAAGTGTGAATTTTGGCAGCTCTTGCCACTTAAATGATTGGCGTTGAAATGAAGAAAATCCATACAGTATATGACCTACACGAACCGAAAACGTGTTCGAAAGTAAACAAAATTTATATAACCGGGACGACCATTCATTCATTTTAAGCCAAAGTTAGTTCAAAACAATAATTTATCGAACTTTGTCGATACTCGAAAATAATAATTTGGTAATAAACTAAATCCATGATATTTCATTAGGTTGTCGGCTAACAGGTGCTTGGCCTTAGTCAGTAGAATTTTCTAGAACAGTTTGTAATACATTGACAATGCTTACGCAACTTCAGCTATGGCCAGAATTTCAGTAGACTAAGATTTAACCCCATAGGATCATTGGAAAAGAAAGCGAACTTTTTGTTTCCCCCAGAAAAACCTAGGTAGAAGACAGACATGGTATCTTATATCTTTAAAATTATTACCCAAGCTGGCATGTGATAATTCCTGCGGAGGCTATCCTAGCCACTCTAAGGGAGGTCTCGCGAGAATTCAAGCAAGCCCAATGATGTTAACGAAGGGAAGTGAGGGTATGTTTCCAAGGTCAGTTGATATCAGAGGTTACATTACGTACCTGTTTCATGTCCTCGTAATGTAGCCGGAGAACCGGAAGTTGCGGATGATCTTCAAAGAACTGCTCGTATTCTAAGGTGTAGTCAAACCAATTCCCAGCTATCACTGAAACGTCAATAAATGTATACTAAAAGTGCTATGAGTTGCCAAAATCGTAAATGGTTTACGTCGAAACGAGGGAAATCTATACAATCTGTAAGCTGTTCGAGCCGAAATAGTGTCCGAAAAGCAAAAAAAAAATCAACAACTGGGACAAATTAACGGGCATTCATTTCAAGCTTTGGTTAGTTCAAAACACTGCTTCAATCTACTTATTTGAGATAAGTAGCCTTAAAAAGCTGAATTGCACGTCTTAAGAAATATAGCCGATCGTTTTCATATTCTGCTTTAGAGAAAAAATATCCACATCTGGCAGCTCATGCCACTTTATTGTTCTTCCGTGCCAGGTAGGCACATATGGATATAGTAAAGCCCCACTACCATTCAGATACAGGCCTTACATTGAAGAGACGCCGGATCGAATCCCACTCAGACCATATAAACATTGAACAAACTCAAACTTTTCACTTGATTGCCGTATGTGGAAGTGTTGCCAAGTGCTCGCGGAATATCAGGGGTTTCCTCTAGGCACAGAGTTCGGTTTCCTCACCTACTAAAGCTGGTAACGCCGCCATAGCGAAACAGTCTTGAGTGCGGTGTAAAACACAATCTATCAATCAAGATTTCGACGAGCTTCAAACCCACATATTGTCTTCGCAATCAGAGTTTATTAAAGAAGTGCCGATTTTGGCTGCTCATGGCACTTAAATTAAATGCCAACGATTTTTCTCTATTACTATTACTTTTTGTCCAGCGTTATAGCGCTTTCCTGTGCCAACACACTCACTGCCTATAGAATCCTATCACGGTATTTAATAGGACAATAGTAATGTTGTTATTGTTGCGGTTTACACTTGCTGAGAAGGCCGGTTGGCTGAATGGATAAGGCAGCCGGCATTTAGTGTTACCGATGGGTGCCATACTCTGGGACCCGGGTTCGATTCCCGTTTAGGGTTTCACCCAAAATCGGTAGAAAAATGTCTGCCATTTTACAAGAAAGTGCAATCCCAAAAAATAACGAAAATACTGTTATATTCACTTTCTAAATGATACTACCTAATTGTAAGGACAATGTACGAACCTTTCCCTTGCATGGCCATTTCGAAGAAGCCAGAGAAGGTGCCCTTATGTTCATGATAATCGCCAAGATTAACACAATGGTTATAGAAAGAGGCCATGACGTCTTTGGGGTTTCGCTGAATGTAAACAATTTTACATTTCTTTTTAATGAGGTCCTCGGGAAGTAAACGGGGCCGGATGTGTGTATTTAGAAGGCGAGGTGAAATGACGTCGTCTAACTTTTCCTGATCAGTCATTTCCAAAAACTCCTCTTCTTTTTCGCCAGCTATATTTTCAGTTCTGTTTTGGGACAGAAGTCTAAGAATCTCCCACGTCCAATGCGTACCTTTGGATGAAGAAAATATTCCGAAACAAGAAAGACAGGTGGCAACAAAACTGTTAAGCTAGTATGTATCAGTTTTGTTTGATTGATGTTTTACGCCACATTTAAGACTATTTCAATTATATGGCGGTGTTGCTAGGTATAGTGGGGAGAAAACCGGGGCCAACCCCCGACCATCAACTCTTCCACATTCGACGAAAATTTCACGTATAAATTTTTCAATTTGTATTTAGTCTGAGTGCGATTCGATCCCTGCCGCATCGATAGAAGGACTGTGTGGAACTGTGGTCAATCACTCTAACCGACTGAGCCTTCGAGACAATACTAACATTTTTTGTAAACTTTCATACATTTGCACTTTATGTGTACAATTGCGAAATAAGATTGGCCCAGTCCGTACCTGACTTTGGGTAAGCTAGAATAAAAATGTCATCGTCTCTGGTTTTCAAATTGTGTATGCTGGAAAGGCGTTTGACATTCGATGGTTTTGGGAAATACATTCCATTGTATTCCATCATCTTTAAACTGCCACCATAGCCATCTTCAATCACCACCTGCATGTTAAACTCCTGATGAACAAACCAACAGATATTTACCATCTCTTATACATTTACAATGTAGATGTGTATACACTACGCTTTCCAACGGACGGACAGTCAAACGGACGGACAGCGGATTAACAAATTCTCTTCGTTTTAAAAAAACGATATTAAAGGCGCAACACACATGTCACAAAGAAAGTGATTGTTATTACGCCTAAAAAAAACGCGTGTATCCAACGCAAGCCTAAAATATAGCATAGAACTTCTCCTGATTCTGACTAACGTGGATCCATTCTAATGGATTCTATTCTATTCTTTTTTCGAAAAAATGGGGATCTTGATGGTCAGTTAAACCAATAACGAAAATGGAGAGTCAGTTCCCAAAATAATCGAACTCAGGCAAGATGGCGAGGCTCCCTGCCGACTCGATCCACCATGAACTAAACATTATTACAAGCTCCACGGGGGCGCTGAACAGCAATTGGTGTTTGCAATATTCGATGTAACTGACGAGTTTCCTTGTTGAGTGTATGAGAGAAATAAAACACCTACTAAATGTTAGCGAGCGGTAGAGTGACTTTCATGATTTTGCGTTTTGTCGAATGACTAAAAGTCACATGATCAGTCAATCCCATTTCAATTGATTAAGATGGCCACTTTTAGCCTTAGATGCCACATCCAGACCCCCCCCCCCCCAAACGTCCCCCCTCCCCCACGCATCACCTTCCCTACGACGCACTTCTTCCACTACGGTATTCCCGGATAAACAACAAAATGGGTAAGCTAAATTAACTTGCAAGCCGGCATTTATAAATTTTAAAGCAATATTATTTAATGAAGAGCGGTTTGTAATTACTTGGACATATCGATGTAGGCCTACATAGCATATGTTGTCTTTATAGACGTCGCACCCCTCACCCGTTTCATACGACTTTGTCTAAATTTAAACTTAAACGCTCCTGCTTCGGGTACTATCGATATCTGGCGGCTTTTGGAACCTGAAACTGGCTCTCCATAGCAAATATAGCTTATACAAAGCTAGAAGTAACCCATCGCAATATAAGTGTGAGATATATTTATCATCACTAAAACACACGGGCACAGGGAAAGGGCGGGGGGGGGGGGTTGAATATATTGACAGGGTGGTTCTTAGCTAACCCTTTATGTTAGGCATCGTAGCGATCAATATAACTGGAATTCTGTCTGTGTGCCCTGCTAAAGGCCGTAGGTAGCTTCGTCTTCTGACCATTTACCTATACCAGATTCTCGCATTTTCGTGATAGGGATTTTCCGAAGGTACGAGTAAATTGCGCCTCCACGTTAGTGTTTGAATCAGCGGCTGTGAGATTCTCGTGACCTCAATATCGACACTGTAGATGATGAATTTGGTTTACTTCCTCGGCTCAAAATCAAGTGTTTATCGCATGTTATTTTTCATTTGAAGTTGATATTTTTAAATGCCAGAAAAAAACAAAATCAAAGCGATGAAAAGGTCTAAGACAAAGACAAAAATGGACCTAATGCAATGAGTTCAGAAACGTTAATCGGTCTGCGAACGTTGCCGAGAAATCTGGGCTCTGCTGAATGTTTTTTTCTCTCAGTGTTCGTCATAGTCGACAAGACACATTAGCAGCCATATAATACCAGTCGCCGTAAGACCGATAATCCGGACTATCTGCGAACGCAATATAGTTTTTTCAGTTTTGGGAGTGACGTCGGACCGACCGACGGACGAACAGCGTTACATACCGACATAAGCTCGCCAATAATCATAATCCCGTGTTTGCTGGTCGTTTTGAGGTCACATTTTAACATAGCGGAGGTCAAGTTATGTTGCTGCAGTTAAGTAGTCTGGCCGAACTAGGTCAACGTTTTTTTTAAATAGATATAGCAATATATACAGGATATAGGTCTAAACTTCCGTAGGTTTACATACACATGTAGCTGGTAAGTGTTTTCTACTTTAGCCGTACTTTTTGACACACACTGGTAGCTTACTTGAAAAATCCTTTATTTCTCGTTTTAAAGATATTTTTTAAGCTCCTTTATATAAAAAGAAATCCGCCGATAGAACTAGAAAACACATACCTGTTTATCGATGATCCAATTTTCTACTGATGGCATACATGTACTTCAGAAGTATGGAAGCCCATATATATATTGTTTTTATTTTTGTGTTCTCTTTGTTTTGATTTTTAGAGTTTTCTAGACTATGTGATAGGTCTGATAATTTGTAAGCCGTAATTCTGAAATATATGGAAATACAGAAGGGTAATGCCAAACAAACACAACCCTTTTTTGCGAAAAATTACACGACCCATGTTTCAGAAGAAAATTTTGCGCCTTTCGCCTAAAACAAAAGTAAGGAAGCTAAAATGAACCATGTCACTATCTTATATACGAAGTGGAATGGGTGTTTTTCAGATTTTCAAGCATGGAAGTTGTGATCGAAGACGGCTTTGGTAGCAGTCTGAAACTGGTAGAATACAAGGGGATGTATTTTATACCGTTACCGAATACTGTCAAACGCCTTTCCAGCATACCCAAGTTAAAAGTCAGAGATGATGATATTTTTATCTTAGCATATCCCAAATCAGGTTAGTGTTCAATACCGTTGACCTACATTACATATATTTTTTTCATCATTGAAATGGTTGGTTGGACTGAATAGTTATAGATTTATGTTTAATGATGGTCGACAGGGTCAGTTGTTTGGCCTCTTGATATTTATTATCAGCTTTAAGATTGAACGATATTTGTACGCCCGTCGGAAGACTGTATGTACTATTGTTTCAAATTCGCCCCGCCTGTCCGTCCGTCCGTTCGTTTTTTTGTCAGGCCTGCTTTTTCGATTTTCTAAAGTTAAGGTTCTAAAATATTAAAGTTATGACTATATACATTTATGAGCACTAAAACACACGGTCACAGGGAAATAGTTCTTTTCTAAAATAACCACGGAGACAAGTTTCTAATTGTGTTAAAAAGAGGTATATCATTAAGACCTTTATACCCCATCATAAATTGTTGTAATAAAGTAAACCTATGCTATTTCATTAGGTTGACGACTGACAGGAGCTTGGCCTTAGTCAGTAGAATTTTCTGGAACACTTTGTATTACATTGACAATGCTTACGCATCTTAAGCTATAGTAAGAATATCGTCAGACTATATATTATGGGGTCATGGGAAAAGACAGTGAAAATTTGCCCCCCCCATACCCCTTTCCCAGAGAACCTACATGTAGATAAAAGGCAGACAGGGGAGTTTAGCCCTGACCAGTATGTCTTTCAAACTCTTGTTCTTTTTATAAGCAATGACTGGCCTTTGGGTCAGAGGTCGAGCAAGTTTACTTTGAAGTAGTTTGTATTCTTCTATATAATCTTGGCCATAGCGATGCTAGCTTTGTTATACTGAAACACAAATGGTATTATAGTTTTTTCACGACATCTTCCGGGGTCCAAGTTCAAACCCAAAGGATAAATAGTTTGTAATGTTTGAATCCAAAAACTTTCCCTTTCCAAACGTTTGTGCTTGGTAACTGCAGCGGAAGTGAGAAATGGGATTTTCTCAATAGGCATGATTTCAAAATGGTCCTTGACCGAATGACCTTGAGTATTGAAATGTTGTGCCACTGGTACATCATGTTTAAGTCTTATACTAGATAAATGGTTGGCTGCTCTTTGTCGTAGAGAATTCTGAGTTTCTCCGACGTACTGTTTGCGACATTTTTTGCACGTGATTACATACACGATATTAGAGGAGTCACAATTAAGATTCTCTGCCATTTGATATTTGTTGCGAGTTTGTTCTCCGAAAAAGGTTCCGCGATCGGGTACGTATATATCGAGTTTGCATCGCGTCTTAAGGCATTTCATTGATGTACCTGAGAGAAATGTTGGACGGTAATGGTACACTCGTGAAGGGGAGGTAAGCGTATCGGGGGATGAAGGGGGAAACATGATTTGTCTTACTGTGTTCGATTTGATCCTTCGGAGTAATCTAATAGAATACTTCCTAGGGAGGAGAGCTTTAAAAAGAACAGAACAAGCCTGGTTAAAAAAATCTAAAGAACTACAGTTTCTATAGAATCTAAAAATCTGAGATTTAATGACTTCCTTTAAAGTGTGAGGAGGATGGTATGACCCAGCATGTAGTAGCTGATGCGTGTCAGTAGGTTTGAAGAATACTTTGTAATCTAGATACCCAGTAGTATGATATGTATGACCCTTGTAAATAGCTACATCCAAAAAATCCACAGAAGTGTGATCAATAGTAGGCTGTAATGTAATGCTTGAGTCGTGAGAATTAAGAGTATCAATGAAAATATGAAGGTCTTCCAACGTATGTTGCCAAATGATAAAAATGTGATCCAGATACCGAAGGTAAATAAAAGGTTGTTGGTGACATTTGTGAAGAATATCCCTCTCCCTCTCGGCCATAAAAATAGAGGCAAAGTTAGGACTAAAACGTTTCCCCATAGCACACCCTTTAATTTGCTGAAAGATCTCCCCATTGAATTCAAAATCGTTACCTTCTAAGCTAAGTTCCAGCAATTCTAAAATGTCTTTATCCGGACGAGGGTGGTCAGGATATCTTTGGAATGCTGATTTTATGGATTTAAGACCCAAATCTATGTCAATGTTTGTATACATAGACTCCACATCCAGAGTAACCAAAATCACATCTTGTGGGATGGATTTCTCAGACAATTTGGCCAATAAATCATCCGTATTTTTTATAAAGCTAGGATGCCGATTCGCGATAGGTTTTAGATAGTAATCAATTAGCTCTGATATTCTTTAACTTTCACTGCCACAATCTGAGATAATAGGACGCCCAGGGGGCATTGTAGGCTTCGGCCATTTTTCAATGGGTTTGTGAATTTTGGAAGAATATAGAAGACCCTGTTTTTAGAGTTATGATCAGATTCCAAATAGCGATACTGTTTTTCATTAAGTGAGCCTTTATCTTGAAGAGAAACAATAATTTTATTAAACTTCCTAACATTTTCAGGCCAAATTTCCTTATCAAGTTTTTTGTAATGAAGAGGGTTGCTTAGCTGCCGTTCTATCTCTTCAATATAATCCTGTTTTGACATAATAACTGTTGCCGAACCTTTATCAGCAGGTTTAATAACTATGTTTGGATTTCTCCTTAGCTTACTTAAGGCAAGACATTCTGAATGAGTCAGGTTATGTTGGTTTCTCTGATTAGTTAAAGGGGCATGAGCTGCCAAAATGTTGATATTTTGACGTTACAACAGAATGTTGAAATTATCGGCTATTTTTCTCAAGACGTATAATTCAGAAGCTTTTTAGTGCTTCTAGTCTCGAAAATGTACGATAAAGTATTGTTTTGAACTAACTTTCGCTTAGAATGAATGAATGGTCGTCCCGGTTATTTAAATTTTGTTTACTTTTCGAAGACGTTTTCGGTTCGTACAGGCCACATACTGTATGGATTTTCCTAATTCCAACGGCAATCATTTAGTTTTTCGATGGCCTTCAAAGCCCCTACACTGTGGTGACCATCAGAAATTATGAAAAAAAGTGTGAATTTTGGCAGCTCATGCCACTTTAAAGCATCAAACTTCCTTGATACAGAGTCACGACTAATGTTTATTTCTGGATCATACATGTGAGAAGGGGGTGTATAGCCGCTTTTAGATGTAAACGGCTTGCGTACCCCACTAGAATCTTCCTTATATCTGGACGTCGGCAGGTTTTAATAGTGGGACGGAAATCGAGTTTCTTGGCCGAAGGAAGCCCACCACCTTTGGTAACTCTCTCAATTAGGTTGATCCAGTTAAAAAAGCAAAAATAGCGGCTTGCGTTCCTCACTAGAATCTCAGTAGATATCAGCCAGACTAAGATTTCTGGAGAACTCGATAACATGCACTAATTTACTAATAGAAAAGTCCCTATCAGATAATGATTTAGGGCAAGGCACAAATGAGAGTCCTCTATTGAGTAGAGATATATCATCAGCAGTGAGTTCCTCGTTACTAAGATTAACAATATTACTTCCTAAGCCGAAAGTAGGGTGGCACATGCCCTGTCCCAAATTTAGTTTAAATCTAGTGTCTGAAGCCAGTGGGTATACAAGCAATTTGCTGTATCTTCGGTCCAGTGAATTTTGTCCATGGATACTCTAAATTTTGAATTGGGATTTTTTGTATGACCATAACTCTCTTCATCTTGGAAGCAGAAGAGTTATATAGGTTCAGGTTCGAAACTTCACTGGCCGGCAGTTTAGTGGATGACTGGATCTCTACAAAGTAGATGAGCGAGTTGGAAAAAGTCTTCCTAACCACTGTCATCATCTTGCGCATTTCAGTTAACGAAGTGTTTGGCTCAGTAGTTGTCTTGTTATTGATACCAATATTGAAGATAACTTTCTCAGGTTTGGGACCTTGATACTCGCAAAAGAAGCTTTGTTGCCAATGGATACCATAGTGAAGAGATACGACGCCACGGAAACTGCGATTGGTCGCATTTTGCGAAGGCTTCGTGAAACGGTCCGCAGATTTCGAGTTGATATTGATTTGATTTGATTTATTCACCAGAATGAATTACAATAATATATACATATTTGAATATAGTCTGGCGGGAGTAAAACCCCAGGGGGCTTGTTATATCCCTTCTGATTCAGATTTGTACATATGTTACGGCGAATACAGGTTATGTAAATAAATACCTAGAAAAGACATTAACTTGTTTGTACATGTAATATTAAACGAAGAAAACAAAAACGATTCAGGTTGTTGTTGCAGCACAGTCGGGAGTCCAAGAAACTATCGTTGAATTAGCAGTAATGATTTTATTTTGAATTTCATCGTATAATTTCATCGATATCATCGTATAGCGTCGATACACTGAGTGACATCACAATTTATTTCAATCTGAGAGGTCAAATTGCCACTATAATGGCACCCTACTGTACAATCATTGGCCAAAAAATCACACACCGTTGCCGATTATTAATTGTCTACGCCCTCACGGGATAGAACAAACTCTGACGAGTTTTAGTCCCGCCATTACCTTCTCCTTTCTATGCATGGTAATGTTGCATATATTTTTATATGGTGAACAAACAAACAAACGGATTTGATTCAATTTTAACGTTATTACATACATCGACTATGTTGATCGAAAATGGTTTGTATTCGCACTGTAATTTGTTAATAATATAAAAAAATCAACCGGCAATGGTTGTTATCGTTACCAAACAGGCAATAGTCAAACCCACAGATTGTTGCTCAGTTTTGTTCAAATCGCTTCACATTTTTGTTCACCTGCAAGGATTTATTCGTTTTTTTAGAGATCATTTACGTAGGTTTTTATTGAATTCCTCACAACTCTTTTTCAGTGTACGTTTGTCTTTGTTGGTTTTAATATGCAATAAATTGTTATCCACCAGGTACGCATTGGACATGGGAGATCTTAAAACTTTTATCTCTAAACAAAACGGAAAATGTGGTGGACGAAAAGGAAGGAGAGTTTCTGGAAATCGTCGATCAGGAAAAGTTAGATGACGTCAGCTCACCTCGCCTCCTGAATACGCATGTCCGACCCAGTTTACTCCCGGAGGAATTAATAAAAAAGAAATGCAAAGTTGTTTTCATTCAGCGAAACCCGAAAGACGCGATGGTGTCTTTTTATCATCACTGTCTGGATCTCAGCGAATATTTGTACAATTATGACGGAAAGTTTCCTGGTTTCTTCGAGATGACCATGCAAGGAAAAGGTATTCATATGTTTGAAAATAGCATCCTTAAACGTTCTGTCAACTGTTATTAAAGTAGACCTAAGCACTTTAACAAAGCTACATTCATTCATTGGTGTATTTTTACGGGTAGACGAAATTCTGCAGAAGCATAGGGATTTCGTACTTTACTGTTATTTTCACAGAATTCTGTTATTTGGTTATTTAGTTTTGACGATAGTGAATGTAGAATTATACCTAACTATGAATGTTAAAGGGAAATTGAAGCTAACATTTTATGATTAGTAGCATTTTGTAGTCGTCCTGGGCTATTAAGTCCTCCGCTTGTCCTATTGTGTTGAGTATCAAATCCTAGTAAGCTAATAAAAATGCATGTACATGTAGATGTCTATAAGTGTCCTCTGTATAGGTCAGGCAAATTATATTTGGTTAAATTCAGAGCACGATACATCTATAAAAGTTCAGACTATCGCTCTTCCAACTGAGGCCCATTATGATACGGCTGTTGGCCTATATCTATTTAAAGTCAAATATACTCAAAATTTAGGCAGGTCAGGTAAATTTTAATCATCCATAGTTTGTGTCTAAAACCTATACCAAACTTAAGATATGATTAGTATTCAGTTCCACATGTAAAATCATATTTACTTAGAAAAATGAAATTAAATAAATCAGGGGAGACAACTTATGTATCTAAATATGGGCCTATTTTTGAATGGTAGTTATTTTTCTGTACAAGCCAAACACTGAGCAAACAGGGTCCAGTTAAAGGGCCCTGAAAAAATATCCAGACTAGACTTTTTGTTTTATTTGTAACTTTTGAGACTCACTTTTGTTTTTTTAACTTTTATGATCAAATACCTTGTACCAACATAAGATGACGTCACCGACCTGTCAAATAATTGCTGTTGTTATGATGTTGTTGTTTCAGTGGAATGTGGCACTTGGTTTGACTACACGTTAGAATACGAACAGTTCTTTAAAGATCATCCCGAACTTCCCGTTCTCCGGCTACATTACGAGGACATGAAACTGGTATGGTTCATTTGACATGGGGAACTTGCCGATCATCGCTTCCCTCCCCTTCAGTATGGCTCTGATATCATTTGGCATGGGGAACTTGCCGATCATCGCTTCCCTCCCCTTCAGTATGGCTCTGATATCATTTGGCATGGGGAACTTGCCGATCATCGCTTCCCTCCCCTTCATTATGGATCTGATATCATTTGGCATGGGGAACTTGCCGATCATCGCGTACTTCCCCTTCATTATGGATCTGATATCATTTGACATGGGGAACTTGCCGATCATCGCTTCCCTCCCCTTTCGTTATGGATCTGATATCCTTTGGCATGGGGAACTTGCCAATCATCGCTTACTTCCCTTTCATTATGGATCTGACATCATTTGACATGGGGAACTTGCCAATCATCGCTTACTTCCCTTTCATTATGGATCTGACATCATTTGACATGGCGAACTTTCCAATCATTGCTTACTTCCCTTTCATTATGGATCTGACATCATTTGACATGGGGAACTTGCCAATCATCGCTTACTTCCCTTTCACTATGGATTTGACATCATTTGACATGGCGAACTTTCCAATCATTGCTTACTTCCCTTTCATTATGGATTTGACATCATTTGACATGGCGAACTTTCCAATCATTGCTTACTTTCCTTCATTATGGATCAGACATCATTTGACATGGGGAACTTGACGATCATCGCTTCCCTGCCCTTAGCAATTAGCATTTTGTTCAACTGTTTAGATAAAGATTTGTATTTTAAAATTCTAGAAAGTACGACTGTTTCAAACTTAATAATGTTTAACAGCTCACCAATGGATGGCAACCTGTCAGTGACACGACATTTATACACTAAAAATTTATCATTTGACATAGCGAACTTTCCAATCATCGCTTACTTCCCTTTCATTATGGATCTGATATCATTTGACATGGGGAACTTGCCAATCATCGCTTACTTCCCCTTCATTATGGATCTGATATCATTTGACATGGGGAACTTGCCGATCATCGCTTACTTCCCCTTCATTATGGATCTGACATCATTAGACATGGGGAACTTGCCAATCATCGCTTACTTCCCCTTCATTATGGATCTGATATCATTTGACATGGGGAACTTGCCAATCATCGCTTACTTCCCCTTCATTATGGATCTGACATCATTTGACATGGGGAAGTTGCCGATCATCGCTTACTTCCCCTTCATTATGGATCTGACATCATTAGACATGGGGAACTTGCCAATCATCGCTTACTTCCCCTTCATTATGGATCTGACATCATTTGGCATGGGGAATTTGCCAATCATCGCTTCCCTTCCCTTTCATTATGGATCTGATATCATTTAACATCGGGAACTTGCCAATCATCGCTTACTTCCCTTTCATTATGGATCTGATATCATTTGACATGGGGAACTTGCCAATCATCGCTTACTTCCCCTTCATTATGGATCTGATATCATTTGACATGGGGAACTTGCCAATCATCGCTTACTTCCCCTTCATTATGGATCTGACATCATTTGACATGGGGAACTTGCCAATCATTGCTTACTTCCCCTTTATTATGGCTCTGATATCATTTGACATGGGGAACTTGCCAATCATCGCTTACTTCCCCTTCATTATGGATCTGATATCATTTGACATAGGGAACTTGTCAATCATCGCTTACTTCCCTGTCATTATGGCTCTGATATAATTTGACATGGGGAACTTGCCAATCATCGCTTACTTCCCCTTCATTATGGAGCTGATATCATTTGACATGGGGAACTTGTCAATCATCGCTTACTTCCCTTTCATTATGGATCTGATATAATTTGACATGGGGAACTTGCCAATCATCGCTTACTTCCCCTTCATTATGGATCTGATATCATTTGAAATGGGGAACTTCCCAATCATCGCTTACGTCCCTTTCATTATGGATCTGATATCATTTGACATAGGGAACTTGCCGATCATCGCTTACTTTCCTTTCATTATGGATCTGATATCATTTGACATAGGGAACTTGCCGATCATCGCTTACTTCCCCTTCATTATGGATCTGATATCATTTGACATGGGGAACTTGCCGATCATCGCTTCCCTTCCCGTCATTATGGCTCTGATATCATTTAACATGGGGAACTTGCTAATCATCGCTTACTTCCCTTTCATTATGGATCTGATATCATTTGACATTGGGAAATTGTCGATCATCGCTTACTTCCCCTTCATTATGGCTTTGATATCATTTGACATGGGCAACTTCCCAATCATTGCTTCGGTCATGTGTCTGTCTTCAGCTCAAACTGGCTTTGTATCTTTCGCATGAAAAGGTCTGCACTGATTTTTATTCTCCATTTGAAATGCATTAGCGCTAAATCCAAATTGGCCATATTTCATTTTTTATTTTAAAATTCATTCTGCTGTACAGTACATTGTATTTTGCCGAATTTAGTTTTATACGTTATAAGAAGTGAAATACTAAATACTATGAGCATATTAAAAATCAGATATACAGATTGTCATAGTAAAGCACACGATTATCAGCCCTTATAGTTTAGGCGTGCATTTTGTCGACTCGCGATTCACCACCAATGTATTCTATGTGACCTCAATAGCTGTTAATCTCTTTATCTTCACAAATGACAAATTTTAACTCGTATGGAGCTACGTTGATTTACCTGATATTCACGGTGAACTTCTATCAGTCCTTTGGTTTTCCCCCTTTTTAATGAATGGTTGTTGATTGGTTTATATTTTTAGGTTAGAACTATGTATACAAACTACATGCTACTAGACAACTTGTTGGTGTCGCGTTGCATCCTAATGAGTGGCTGGTCACATACGTTTTGCCAAATTTTAAATTGATTGATTGATTGTTTGGTGTTTTACGCCGCGCTCAAGATTATTTCACTTATGTGGCGGTGTTGCTAGTTTTATTGTGGGAGCAATAATTTGTTTTCTCTAGGATCTGTTGTCCAATGTGAAGAAATTAGCGGAATTCTGTAATTTCCATGTGCCCGATGAAACTGTAAAAGGAATAGCAGATGTATGTACGTTCTCTAGCATGCAAAAATCCAAACGTTCAACAATCACGCCAGAGCGTCTGAAAGCCTGGAAAAACGGTGAATATACCATGTACAGAAAAGGTAAAAAAAAATCAAATACTTCACAGAGTATTAAATTATTTTGCAAAAACATAGATTATGCTTAATTTTAAAGATAATTTTCACTTTTTTTATTATCTCTGAAAGGACTTGTTATTGGTTATTCTGAAAGGGCAAGATAGCTGACGTCACATAAACCCGTGAACAGTTGGAATATACTGCACCCATATTGATTTATCTATTTCACATTAACTAATCACAATCCTTTTTGAAAAATGTGAAAACATTTCTGTAACATTGCTTAACCCTTTTACTCCGTGAATAATCCATCATAATGTTTTTCAGGGAGTTCACCAACCCCCCCCCCCCCCCAAAAAAAAATCAAAACAAAACAAACAACAAACAAAGCCTTTCTTAGAACAAAGTTAATACTCTCTATACAAATATTTTACCTGATATGTTCACGTTGATTCTAAAGATACTCAAAGGTAGATACTCAATTAATGTGCTTTTCAATTTATGAAAATTATTTTTTTCTTAGGTGTCGTCGGAGATTGGAAGAACTACTTTACAGTGGCCCAAAACGAACGATTTGACGCGGAGGCCAAGAAAAGACTTGACGGAAGTGGCGTAGAAATACGAGAGATGAACTAGAATATTTTGTTGCTTTTTAACCATCAATGTTTCCAATAAACTATTCGCGTGAAATGGAGACCACGTGACGTTTGAGCTGTAGAGTGCACCGCCATTATTATGAGATGGCACTACTGATCTGACTTTAAAGAGGAAGCGAAAGAGAACGTCACTAGCCCTGACATGCCGTCTACTTTATTAACGTCATAACACGATGACAAATCACTCTTGTGACGTCAATTTTACCGTTCTTTTGTGATGTCATAAACTTGTAGAAAAACGTTGATTGCGTTAAGAGAGCCAACATCTCATAGTTATGACGGCAATTTTAGCACGCCAGATCCAATTTAACCGACCTGACGTGACCATTCCAGACGTGTAGTTCATTGAATGTTTCCATCGATGTTATTGGGACGGATTTCAATAATGGTGTTTCTAGGATTACTGACTTCTGCTGATTCGTATACTTAAGTATCACCTGATTTGTAATATCAAGGCCTCCAAAATGTATTTATAGGCTTTAATTGTATGCCTACATTAGAAGAATCAATAAACATGTTATTAAGAAAAAAGGCTTTTAAAATGCAGGCTCGGTGAGCAAATCGATTTTCAATAGACTGAAATTGTCATCTTGGTCATACGAGATTTGATGAATGGGCGAGTGTTACGAACAGCTGAACTGTTAACATATGTATCTATTTCGATTGTCTTAGAATTTTCTCGATTGTGACGTAATGTCTATTTGTTTACGAAATGTTTCAATTTTGACCTAGTTCCCAACTGTTACTATGACGACTCCTTGGAAAGTTCTAGTCTCTATAATTTTAGTTCATAACCTGTTGTAATGCGTAGATTCAAGAAGATTCTCGAAATACTCTATTTGTATGCAAATGCTTAGATCTTTCTGGAAGTACTGAGAGTGTATATAAGACGTTGTTTTATCGTTATTAGTCAGTCAGTTTTCCAACTGGTCTCTGTATGATACAGCTAGTAAGCTGCTATCTTGAATACGATATTCGTCTTATGACATAGAGTCAGTTTTGAACTGGTCTCGATATACTTTGGATGCTACGGTCTGATATGAGTCAGATTTCTATCTGAACTCAGTTTACTATCTTTGAATAAGATATTCGGCCTGCTTTGTCAGTGATACCTGACTTGTGAATTCTGTCAAGAATTTATTCTGTGGATATACCACCAGTGTGCTAAACCAGTGTGTTTTCAATATTCTATCCTGCGGATTTACCATTGTGTCTTCAAGTTCAAGATTCATTTTGGGAATCTATATTTCGTCAATTCGTGGTCATCGGATTTAAACCAGTGAACTTTGTGAAGGATACAGATTTCTAGGAACTGTAATTACTTAACCTGTATAAGTAAGTCATATTGATATATGTTTTCTTTCCAACGTTTATGTAATATTTGCCTGTAAATAAGTTAGTCCGTTTGCTTTTTAATATAAGTTCAAATTTGTACATAAAATCTGCTGGTTTGTTGTTACTTCTTTTTATTATCATTCGGTATCGTAACAAAATTGGGGGCTTTATCCGGGAATATTTCGTAATTCATTGAGCGAGATTGTGCTCGGGAAAATTCTAAATTCTAAAACTCTTTTCAACTAAGCATTTAATCTTTGTTATACAGCAGATTTTATTCACCATGAGTAGATATAACTTTGACAGTTCGAGCACAGTGGCCACATGTGGCAACATTTTACTGGTCACTGCTGTCCAGTTTCATCGGACACTTTAGGGTAGTTTCATCGGTCACTTTAGGGCAGTTTCACCGGTCACTTTAGGACAATTTCGACGGTCACTTTCGGCCATCACTTAAGGTCACTCTCGGCCATCACCTTAGGGCAGTATGGATAGGTTTTGTAAAAATAACAGTCTGTATAAATCTGCAAAATAGTGTTGAGGGGTGTAGAAACGGTCAAAGGGAGATAACCCGAGGGCTAGAATACTTTGAGGTATTGGAAGAGTTACCTCCCTTGGGTACTGCGGCGATTCGTCTTTAAACGGGGATTCCCCGCGTAAAACCCAGACAGGTCTTATTGCACCACCGCTATGAAATGGGGATTTCCCATGACGTCAGGAAAACAGCCGTAGCTATAGGACAGTGAGTAATAATGATGAGGCTTGATAGTGTTTCTATTATTAAATCTATAAATATATACTCTACATGCGTCAATAGAGAGATTGTGTAAAGCTATAGTTATTACAGCCGGTATAATTGTTTCGAATACAGAAAATTAAACATCGCGATTAAGCTATATATCTACTATGAACAGACTTGTAGAAATGCTCTCACTAACCAATAGGGAAAATTGTGTACGTTAAAATATACATGAGCCAAACAGAAAAACATATAGAAACATATAGTCACACAGGGAAATAATTATACCAGATTTAGAAAGTAAGGAAATGAAACATCTGAGATGACAACTATCAGTGTCCATTCGCTGCTCGGATAGAAAATGACCTGTGACATGTTCTTAAAGTATGTAACCTTACTACCAATAACATACGCCCGGCGGGCGTTAAGCGGACACCGGACGTTAAGCGACCGTGCCCGGGCGTTAAGCGACCGTGCCCGGGCGTTCATTCAAGACGAAAGGCACTATGTAAATAACCAAAGACATGACTAACTTGACGCATTATACAGGGCCTCTCTCGTGGGATCTGTGGCATGACCTATTCGGTGTGTCCGCCCGTGCCATGATGGAGAATAAAGTTTGCGAGAAAGTGGAAGTACGACGGCAGGTTATTCAGATAGGGAGAGCAGGTTACCGGCTGAAGAAGATTCTCTCGGATATGAAACAGCGCATGCTCTAGAACTATCCTCTGTGGTGATTGAATTCAGACAGTACACACCGCGATATACAAAATACTCGCGGACTTATGGAAGACATATTTGGAATGACCAGAGAGGAAGCCTTCGATGTGTTATGATAATAATGTTTAATAATACACAAACAATATGTACAATTCCATAAATCATACGGCTCTAATTATTTCTATCAAACATATTACAAGATACATAATTCATACAATGTTTTTCACAGTTTTAACTTCACAATGCCCGTGAGCTAACGTATCTACACCATTGTCTAAAACGTAACGCTTGTCGTCGAAAGGTGACAAACCTATCTTGCTTATGCGTACGCTGTAAAGACTATGATCAAAACTGCGAATGCAGTTCATGATAGCTGTGAATTGTTTTTTATCAAATAAAGATTGTTTATAGTGATCGTGTCTCAACTTCTTCTTGACTACATATTTTGCTATACCCTTAGCGGTCTTTTTCTCTTGACCCGCAAATGCCATCGAGTACATTTTTGGTCTCAGTCCAACAAATTCGGAGATGGGCTCGCCAGCTGTCTCATCTTTCATCTTTCCTAAAACCTTGGCATTTGCCTGGCTGAATAGTAAATGGTCCTTTGAGTAATTACTGGTATCGAACAAATTCAGGTTTTCAGCCATGTCACTGTAAATATCTTTACATTCGATGAAATAACACAATGAATCTGTATCTGTAAATAATAATTTCAGCTTCTCACCGTATTTCGGCCTCATGTAATTATAGTGGAAATCATACATTAGAATTTTGGAAATGTCTAAAATAGCGAAACCTACGTATATGGGTCGGTTCAGAACCAATTTCAATTTCTTCATCTCGACTCCGCACAAATCTTGGTTAAATATTTTAAATGACTGGAATGACGGCTTCGCAATTAATTTTTCCAACTTGCTACTATCCTGAAGCAGTTCAATTCTCGAACGTTTTCTCAGATTCTCCATGGTCTTTCCGAATACAGCGTTATTCAAAAGTTTGAAAAAGTCATTTTCAAACTCATTCTTTGCCTGTTTGCGTTTTTCGGTGTTAAAATCTATGTATTGCTTCAACCAGGTAGACTGGACGAATTGAATACCTCTATGAATTTTGGTCAGTTTCATACCTCTATCCAAACAGAATTTCAAATCTCTATAATGTATGACATATTTGAATTTGTCATTAAGATTGGGCACAAGCTTTTCAGTTGGTCTACCCTTGATGTCGAGCTGACGTTTTAGGTCCATTGAGTAGTCAGACAACATTTCATCCCTCACTAACATGCGCTCGGGGCAGAGGGGGTAGCAGTTGTGGTCTTTGTGAAGTTCGCCGGGATATTGCAAATCCACTTCGAGTATATAGCCGATATGCGCATCGTTAGAGATGGCTTGCACATCGAAAATCTTAATTTGTTCTTCTGTCAACCAAGCAAAGTCTTTCAACGGTAAAGGTTGTGACATAGCCCAACCGTACAAGTTGTTAGCATCGAGGTACGTTATGTAACTCGTCGGTAGACAGGGGTTGTAATCGTTGAGATACGGATTGTTCGCCTTGGCGTATTTGGTGGTGATGACAGATATACCACCACGAAGTCCGCGTTCCACCATTAGGTGCATATCTATATCTTGCAACAATTCCAACTGAACACCAGTCATTTTCAACATGGCATCCCAGGACAAGCCAGGACTGGTGTAGTAATGTAAGGGGTCTAAATTATAAAAGGCGAGACAGATATCTCTGAAATTTTCAAAGATGTCCGCTAACAGAAGCACGTCCGTTTTAATGTAGAGATCTTGATAATCACCCAAAGTTTTCGTGTCAAATTCTTTCCAAACCATTTGAGCGTGCGCGTAATCTGTTGGAGACAAGGCTTCCTCCTTAAGATCGTTATAAAATGATTCTTTGGGTGGAAGTTTCGTCTCATCGAATTTACTAGGATCAGTCATGTAGGCATACGGAAAAACGCCTTTTCTGAGTAGCAATTTGTGTTGTTCTGGTTGGGGAAAATGCTTTATCAATTGACAGAACTTGTTAGAACTGTCTTTAGCCATATTCGAGACAAGGGTATCTAATGACGCGTTTAAAAATTGTAAAGAGTCGATAAAACGAATGTTACCTACTGAAAAACTTATATATTTCTGCATGTTGTTGGCGATGCATGTAATTTTGAAGTTTTTTAATTTTCCGACTGCTTCGATTAATAGGTGCGTGTCATAGTTGCGACCATTGTGAAAAACGCAAGGTATGAAGAACTTCTTAGCCTCTTCCTTGGACGTAGTACGAAATCTGTATTGCAAATTGCACTGGTTGTGAGCGGGACCTCTGTACAAACCGGTAATGTGACAGTGGTCACGAACAGTTTCAACGTTCAACTCTTTTTCGCAGATATGACAATGCGTAGCGGCTTGAAAAGCACGCTCCTGCTCATCGGAGATAATCATATCAACGGAATTATTAAGAATTCCGCGTATATAATCGTTTTCCTTCAGCAATGCACGCAAGAAAGTTTCTACAACATTGGGACCGCGATAGACCACGGGAGGCTTACTGTACCGCGGCACTTTACACACAACTGTGTAGCAGAAACTCGACTGTTTGTGCTCCTCATATCGAATCGATTGAGCCGTGTGGTCATCCGTTTTATGTGTGAAGCACTCGAAATCTGCGTAGATTACGAATGGGACGCGAAGCTGATTTCTGATGTTTTTGAATTTCAGAAACTTCTCTTCCGGCATTACCGTTCTTTGCAATCCCATAGGGGAGCAGTAGGGTAGATGATCGTCTAGTCGGGATTTGCTGCTATATGCGTGCAGACAGTAATCGCAGAAAAACGTTTGACCGTCGTGCTTGGTACGATCACTTAGCAATCGGCTTAAAGACTTGATCAAACAGTAGTGTCTAATGTTTCCTTTTGAGAAAAGCAGCAAATTGATATGTCTGTCGCTTTTTTTTGATGTCACATGTAACGGAAATACGCCGTCTTCGTAACCAAACACGTTGACTGATAGGCTGTTTTGAGATTCGAATTTTGAAACTTGGTCTAAGGTTAGAGGAAATTTAAGACCCTCTAAATTTAAACTGTTAAAATAAGGTTTGTAATGTTGAATGCGATTAGCGTTTTTCTTCACAGGATGTAAAGCCGCTAGGACTGACCATGCAAAACAAAAATGATCAGAATTTTTTACATTCACCAGGGCCATTTTTTTAACCAAGATCTGTGGGATGGGGATATAGGTAGAACCACGCAAAGGGTTATACTTTGCAACATTTAATTGCATATTCACCACTTCATCCAACACCCAACCACTTCCTTCCATTTGAAACGTTTGGAAACTCGTATACATTCTATGGTAGGCATCCGCTATGGCTTGTTGGAACTGACTACTGTTCGTGGTAATTGAATTAAGACTACGGAAGCATGGCTCAGTTGTGATTTCATCACCTTCTGTAGTGTATCGAACTAAACGTACGCATAGCACTAGATTCCATTTCAAACCGTTATGAGCGTCAAGTTCAGTATTTAAAATGTTCATGAGCGGTGTTTCGTTCTCCTTAAAAAAATGTAGTATGTCGAGCTTGTTCGTAGATGTGGGTTCTAAAGTATGGGTGCTAACGCGCCCTTCAAGGGCGGTGACCTTTTGTGATCCTCTTCCAGTCTGATTCTCTCTCTTTCGACAACACGCGTTACACCTTTCTACACTCGAGGTGTAAAAACGCTGAGGCATAGGCCGTCCACAATCTCGACATTGTATACCTTGGTCACCACATTTTTGACAAAAACTCTTCCCAGGAATTAATTTAACTAGTTTCCTACACCAGTTGCACGGAGGATCAGTGTGGTTATCTTCTCTTGTTTCCGAGATTAACGTGTCGAGCTCTCCTGAAAACAATATACAGTTTTCATTGTTAAATAATATGCGTCTAGTCCTTTTCTATAAAAAAGCATGGTCTGTTACAAGTTTCAAAAGTGTTTTTAATCCAAAGAATATCTCCAAAGAAGTCAATTTTAAAGAATTAATTTTTATTATCAAATGCAAGTGAGCAAACTTACTTTGAATGTCTCCAATCGGGTTGTGTATGATTCCTGAAGAAGTTGAAGGTTGTTGATCATCTGTAATAAGAAAAGTATGTATCTATTTGATAGTCAATATATTTAAACATAGCTCCGGTATGTAGCGTTATTGTGAAGCTCCCAGCTCATTAGAGTATTGATTTCTACAATTAATTTAAACGAAGCTAAAAACTTTGATATAATAAAAGTAATAATATAATAATGATATAAAATTAAAGAGCTTACCAGGAGTCAGCCGCATCCGCTTGTGAACAGCCTTATGTCTGTAGAGACTATCACTCCTCGAAAATGTTTTCCCACACTCGGCACAATTAAGCACTTGGCGTTGGTGAATTCGCTTCATATGTTGGTTTAGACGAATTCTAGAGGTGAAAGCAACCCCACAGATATTGCAAATTGAGTCCATGTCTATGAAAGGGAGAAACACAAAAATAGGTTGTCACCTCTGCAAGTCAAGCGAACGAGTGCTGAGTGGTATAGTACCGATGGTGTTTAAGAAGTGCTATCTCTCTGTTGTGCATAGGATTTATAAGGCGGGAATATCTACGTCATACAAACGTGTCTAAACCCGGTAAAAGAAACAACAGACGTGTCCAGACTTGTCAGGGCAAATTCTGCGGAAAACCCCATTCTATAAATAGCTCTGACGAAACATGTCACCCGCTGTCTGTTCAATCATTAAGAATGAAGCCACGTGTGTTCAATGATGTGTAACGCCACGCATTCCACATTAGTCGGGTTAAATAACAAACTGACAACGGCTAAATTCTAATAGTTAATCAAAAAATAGCTACACCGGTCAATGAAAACAAAGCGCGATTTATATTGTACGTATCAATAAAGAAAGAGGGACGATAGAAAGAAATGAATGAGCGCTTTTACCCGGTCACAAAAAAAAACAAAAAACATTAGTCCATAGAAATAAAATAATTACATCCATCCAATCAAAAAATGCTTTGCAAGCATTTGGTGTGAGAAGACCGAGTGTGAAAATTCGTGTCGACTATGAGATTAATTTAAAGCGAAAGAAAGAGAAATTAAAAAATGGCTATCAGAGCGTTATTATATGTTTATCTTCAAAGCGGGGAAGGACCATCAGATTCAACAACACGGCTTGAACGCAATTAACTAGATAACAACATATTTCATTCAAACGATCCATACAAATCTTAAATAAGTCAGTCTCATATACCGGTACATAGTCGCCCTAATTGTCGTGAGTAATCTGCCGACAATGCGTACAACCAATCAAACCATTGTAACCCGGCTGTTCGCTGTTACAGTTTTTGAAACTAATTATAGTGCTTTGAAGGACTCCAAGTATAAACTTAATTCCCACGGGTAACCTATGTTAAGATTTCTATAGAATTTTGACCACGGTATATCGTCTTAATTTCGACTTCACGGCAAAACAAAAAAAAAAAAAAATTTAGCTACTCCGGTGATCAGACATGATATACATTTGTATACACAACTTAGATCAACAAAAAATCTTACCACTAAACCAGGTTACATGCGTATTTAAAACCAACAGTAAAAATACGCAAATAAACATCACCTCTAAAACAATCCGAGAAAGCAGATTTTCCCCCCGTTTCCATGATAGTTTCTCGGATTGTTTTAGAGGTGATGTTTATTTGCGTATTTTTTCTGTTGGTTTTAAATACGCATGTAACCTGGTTTAGTGGTAAGATTTTTTGTTGATCTAGGTTGTGTATACAAATGTATATCATGTCTGATCACCGGAGTAGCTAAATTTTTTTTTTTTTTTTTTGCCGTGAAGTCGAAATTAAGACGATATACCGTGGTCAAAATTCTATAGAAATCTTAACATAGGTTACCCGTGGGAATTAAGTTTATACTTGGAGTCCTTCAAAGCACTATAATTAGTTTGAAAAACTGTAACAGCGAACAGCCGGGTTACAATGGTTTGATTGGTTGTACGCATTGTCGGCAGATTACTCACGACAATTAGGGCGACTATGTACCGGTATATGAGACTGACTTATTTAAGATTTGTATGGATCGTTTGAATGAAATATGTTGTTATCTAGTTAATTGCGTTCAAGCCGTGTTGTTGAATCTGATGGTCCTTCCCCGCTTTGAAGATAAACATATAATAACGCTCTGATAGCCATTTTTTAATTTCTCTTTCTTTCGCTTTAAATTAATCTCATAGTCGACACGAATTTTCACACTCGGTCTTCTCACACCAAATGCTTGCAAAGCATTTTTTGATTGGATGGATGTAATTATTTTATTTCTATGGACTAATGTTTTTTTTTTTTTTTTGTGACCGGGTAAAAGCGCTCATTCATTTCTTTCTATCGTCCCTCTTTCTTTATTGATACGTACAATATAAATCGCGCTTTGTTTTCATTGACCGGTGTAGCTATTTTTTGATTAACTATTAGAATTTAGCCGTTGTCAGTTTGTTATTTAACCCGACTAATGTGGAATGCGTGGCGTTACACATCATTGAACACACGTGGCTTCATTCTTAATGATTGAACAGACAGCGGGTGACATGTTTCGTCAGAGCTATTTATAGAATGGGGTTTTCCGCAGAATTTGCCCTGACAAGTCTGGACACGTCTGTTGTTTCTTTTACCGGGTTTAGACACGTTTGTATGACGTAGATATTCCCGCCTTATAAATCCTATGCACAACAGAGAGATAGCACTTCTTAAACACCATCGGTACTATACCACTCAGCACTCGTTCGCTTGACTTGCAGAGGTGACAACCTATTTTTGTGTTTCTCCCTTTCATAGACATGGACTCAATTTGCAATATCTGTGGGGTTGCTTTCACCTCTAGAATTCGTCTAAACCAACATATGAAGCGAATTCACCAACGCCAAGTGCTTAATTGTGCCGAGTGTGGGAAAACATTTTCGAGGAGTGATAGTCTCTACAGACATAAGGCTGTTCACAAGCGGATGCGGCTGACTCCTGGTAAGCTCTTTAATTTTATATCATTATTATATTATTACTTTTATTATATCAAAGTTTTTAGCTTCGTTTAAATTAATTGTAGAAATCAATACTCTAATGAGCTGGGAGCTTCACAATAACGCTACATACCGGAGCTATGTTTAAATATATTGACTATCAAATAGATACATACTTTTCTTATTACAGATGATCAACAACCTTCAACTTCTTCAGGAATCATACACAACCCGATTGGAGACATTCAAAGTAAGTTTGCTCACTTGCATTTGATAATAAAAATTAATTCTTTAAAATTGACTTCTTTGGAGAAGTCTTTGGATTAAAAACACTTTTGAAACTTGTAACAGACCATGCTTTTTTATAGAAAAGGACTAGACGCATATTATTTAACAATGAAAACTGTATATTGTTTTCAGGAGAGCTCGACACGTTAATCTCGGAAACAAGAGAAGATAACCACACTGATCCTCCGTGCAACTGGTGTAGGAAACTAGTTAAATTAATTCCTGGGAAGAGTTTTTGTCAAAAATGTGGTGACCAAGGTATACAATGTCGAGATTGTGGACGGCCTATGCCTCAGCGTTTTTACACCTCGAGTGTAGAAAGGTGTAACGCGTGTTGTCGAAAGAGAGAGAATCAGACTGGAAGAGGATCACAAAAGGTCACCGCCCTTGAAGGGCGCGTTAGCACCCATACTTTAGAACCCACATCTACGAACAAGCTCGACATACTACATTTTTTTAAGGAGAACGAAACACCGCTCATGAACATTTTAAATACTGAACTTGACGCTCATAACGGTTTGAAATGGAATCTAGTGCTATGCGTACGTTTAGTTCGATACACTACAGAAGGTGATGAAATCACAACTGAGCCATGCTTCCGTAGTCTTAATTCAATTACCACGAACAGTAGTCAGTTCCAACAAGCCATAGCGGATGCCTACCATAGAATGTATACGAGTTTCCAAACGTTTCAAATGGAAGGAAGTGGTTGGGTGTTGGATGAAGTGGTGAATATGCAATTAAATGTTGCAAAGTATAACCCTTTGCGTGGTTCTACCTATATCCCCATCCCACAGATCTTGGTTAAAAAAATGGCCCTGGTGAATGTAAAAAATTCTGATCATTTTTGTTTTGCATGGTCAGTCCTAGCGGCTTTACATCCTGTGAAGAAAAACGCTAATCGCATTCAACATTACAAACCTTATTTTAACAGTTTAAATTTAGAGGGTCTTAAATTTCCTCTAACCTTAGACCAAGTTTCAAAATTCGAATCTCAAAACAGCCTATCAGTCAACGTGTTTGGTTACGAAGACGGCGTATTTCCGTTACACGTGACATCAAAAAAAAGCGACAGACATATCAATTTGCTGCTTTTCTCAAAAGGAAACATTAGACACTACTGTTTGATCAAGTCTTTAAGCCGATTGCTAAGTGATCGTACCAAGCACGACGGTCAAACGTTTTTCTGCGATTACTGTCTGCACGCATATAGCAGCAAATCCCGACTAGACGATCATCTACCCTACTGCTCCCCTATGGGATTGCAAAGAACGGTAATGCCGGAAGAGAAGTTTCTGAAATTCAAAAACATCAGAAATCAGCTTCGCGTCCCATTCGTAATCTACGCAGATTTCGAGTGCTTCACACATAAAACGGATGACCACACGGCTCAATCGATTCGATATGAGGAGCACAAACCGTCGAGTTTCTGCTACACAGTTGTGTGTAAAGTGCCGCGGTACAGTAAGCCTCCCGTGGTCTATCGCGGTCCCAATGTTGTAGAAACTTTCTTGCGTGCATTGCTGAAGGAAAACGATTATATACGCGGAATTCTTAATAATTCCGTTGATATGATTATCTCCGATGAGCAGGAGCGTGCTTTTCAAGCCGCTACGCATTGTCATATCTGCGAAAAAGAGTTGAACGTTGAAACTGTTCGTGACCACTGTCACATTACCGGTTTGTACAGAGGTCCCGCTCACAACCAGTGCAATTTGCAATACAGATTTCGTACTACGTCCAAGGAAGAGGCTAAGAAGTTCTTCATACCTTGCGTTTTTCACAATGGTCGCAACTATGACACGCACCTATTAATCGAAGCAGTCGGAAAATTAAAAAACTTCAAAATTACATGCATCGCCAACAACATGCAGAAATATATAAGTTTTTCAGTAGGTAACATTCGTTTTATCGACTCTTTACAATTTTTAAACGCGTCATTAGATACCCTTGTCTCGAATATGGCTAAAGACAGTTCTAACAAGTTCTGTCAATTGATAAAGCATTTTCCCCAACCAGAACAACACAAATTGCTACTCAGAAAAGGCGTTTTTCCGTATGCCTACATGACTGATCCTAGTAAATTCGATGAGACGAAACTTCCACCCAAAGAATCATTTTATAACGATCTTAAGGAGGAAGCCTTGTCTCCAACAGATTACGCGCACGCTCAAATGGTTTGGAAAGAATTTGACACGAAAACTTTGGGTGATTATCAAGATCTCTACATTAAAACGGACGTGCTTCTGTTAGCGGACATCTTTGAAAATTTCAGAGATATCTGTCTCGCCTTTTATAATTTAGACCCCTTACATTACTACACCAGTCCTGGCTTGTCCTGGGATGCCATGTTGAAAATGACTGGTGTTCAGTTGGAATTGTTGCAAGATATAGATATGCACCTAATGGTGGAACGCGGACTTCGTGGTGGTATATCTGTCATCACCACCAAATACGCCAAGGCGAACAATCCGTATCTCAACGATTACAACCCCTGTCTACCGACGAGTTACATAACGTACCTCGATGCTAACAACTTGTACGGTTGGGCTATGTCACAACCTTTACCGTTGAAAGACTTTGCTTGGTTGACAGAAGAACAAATTAAGATTTTCGATGTGCAAGCCATCTCTAACGATGCGCATATCGGCTATATACTCGAAGTGGATTTGCAATATCCCGGCGAACTTCACAAAGACCACAACTGCTACCCCCTCTGCCCCGAGCGCATGTTGGTGAGGGATGAAATGTTGTCTGACTACTCAATGGACCTAAAACGTCAGCTCGACATCAAGGGTAGACCAACTGAAAAGCTTGTGCCCAATCTTAATGACAAATTCAAATATGTCATACATTATAGAGATTTGAAATTCTGTTTGGATAGAGGTATGAAACTGACCAAAATTCATAGAGGTATTCAATTCGTCCAGTCTACCTGGTTGAAGCAATACATAGATTTTAACACCGAAAAACGCAAACAGGCAAAGAATGAGTTTGAAAATGACTTTTTCAAACTTTTGAATAACGCTGTATTCGGAAAGACCATGGAGAATCTGAGAAAACGTTCGAGAATTGAACTGCTTCAGGATAGTAGCAAGTTGGAAAAATTAATTGCGAAGCCGTCATTCCAGTCATTTAAAATATTTAACCAAGATTTGTGCGGAGTCGAGATGAAGAAATTGAAATTGGTTCTGAACCGACCCATATACGTAGGTTTCGCTATTTTAGACATTTCCAAAATTCTAATGTATGATTTCCACTATAATTACATGAGGCCGAAATACGGTGAGAAGCTGAAATTATTATTTACAGATACAGATTCATTGTGTTATTTCATCGAATGTAAAGATATTTACAGTGACATGGCTGAAAACCTGAATTTGTTCGATACCAGTAATTACTCAAAGGACCATTTACTATTCAGCCAGGCAAATGCCAAGGTTTTAGGAAAGATGAAAGATGAGACAGCTGGCGAGCCCATCTCCGAATTTGTTGGACTGAGACCAAAAATGTACTCGATGGCATTTGCGGGTCAAGAGAAAAAGACCGCTAAGGGTATAGCAAAATATGTAGTCAAGAAGAAGTTGAGACACGATCACTATAAACAATCTTTATTTGATAAAAAACAATTCACAGCTATCATGAACTGCATTCGCAGTTTTGATCATAGTCTTTACAGCGTACGCATAAGCAAGATAGGTTTGTCACCTTTCGACGACAAGCGTTACGTTTTAGACAATGGTGTAGATACGTTAGCTCACGGGCATTGTGAAGTTAAAACTGTGAAAAACATTGTATGAATTATGTATCTTGTAATATGTTTGATAGAAATAATTAGAGCCGTATGATTTATGGAATTGTACATATTGTTTGTGTATTATTAAACATTATTATCATAACACATCGAAGGCTTCCTCTCTGGTCATTCCAAATATGTCTTCCATAAGTCCGCGAGTATTTTGTATATCGCGGTGTGTACTGTCTGAATTCAATCACCACAGAGGATAGTTCTAGAGCATGCGCTGTTTCATATCCGAGAGAATCTTCTTCAGCCGGTAACCTGCTCTCCCTATCTGAATAACCTGCCGTCGTACTTCCACTTTCTCGCAAACTTTATTCTCCATCATGGCACGGGCGGACACACCGAATAGGTCATGCCACAGATCCCACGAGAGAGGCCCTGTACAATGCGTCAAGTTAGTCATGTCTTTGGTTATTTACATAGTGCCTTTCGTCTTGAATGAACGCCCGGGCACGGTCGCTTAACGCCCGGGCACGGTCGCTTAACGTCCGGTGTCCGCTTAACGCCCGCCGGGCGTATGTTATTGGTAGTAAGGTTACATACTTTAAGAACATGTCACAGGTCATTTTCTATCCGAGCAGCGAATGGACACTGATAGTTGTCATCTCAGATGTTTCATTTCCTTACTTTCTAAATCTGGTATAATTATTTCCCTGTGTGACTATATGTTTCTATATGTTTTTCTGTTTGGCTCATGTATATTTTAACGTACACAATTTTCCCTATTGGTTAGTGAGAGCATTTCTACAAGTCTGTTCATAGTAGATATATAGCTTAATCGCGATGTTTAATTTTCTGTATTCGAAACAATTATACCGGCTGTAATAACTATAGCTTTACACAATCTCTCTATTGACGCATGTAGAGTATATATTTATAGATTTAATAATAGAAACACTATCAAGCCTCATCATTATTACTCACTGTCCTATAGCTACGGCTGTTTTCCTGACGTCATGGGAAATCCCCATTTCATAGCGGTGGTGCAATAAGACCTGTCTGGGTTTTACGCGGGGAATCCCCGTTTAAAGACGAATCGCCGCAGTACCCAAGGGAGGTAACTCTTCCAATACCTCAAAGTATTCTAGCCCTCGGGTTATCTCCCTTTGACCGTTTCTACACCCCTCAACACTATTTTGCAGATTTATACAGACTGTTATTTTTACAAAACCTATCCATACTGCCCTAAGGTGATGGCCGAGAGTGACCTTAAGTGATGGCCGAAAGTGACCGTCGAAATTGTCCTAAAGTGACCGGTGAAACTGCCCTAAAGTGACCGATGAAACTACCCTAAAGTGTCCGATGAAACTGGACAGCAGTGACCAGTAAAATGTTGCCACATGTGGCCACTGTGCTCGAACTGTCAAAGTTATATCTACTACCATGTCTGACTTTAATCCAGACGATTTCATGCAAGCGCCCGATCAGGATATTTTCGATTCTTTAAGTAGGAACGATTTATTTTTGTTAGGCGAATATTTAGGGCTAAACTTAAAAAAATCCTCTCGTAAACAAATATTACAACGTGATATTGCTGAACATTTAGTTGAAATTGAAGCATTTGACGAAAGTGCATTATGTGAATATTTACCTGATACAGATAAATCACGGCTAGTGCAACAAGAAAAATTTAAAATGGATAAAGAAATAGAAATGCAGAAATTACTAAATGAGAGAGAACGAGAACGTGAACAATTAGCGGCAGAGCGAGAACGAGAACGTGAACAATTAGCGACAGAACGAGAACGAGAAAAATTGCAATTTGAAAGAGAAAAGCTAGAAAAAGAAATGAGGGAGAAAGAGCTAGAAAAAGAAATGAGAGAGAAAGAACTAGAAAAAGGAATAGAAAAAGAAATGAGAGAGAAAGAACTAGAAAAAGAAATGATGCGAATGAAACTTGAAAATGAGAGGGAGATTGAAAAAATGAGAATTGAAAAGGAAATGGAAATTAGACATTCGGAAATTCAACAAAAGTCTGAAAAGGATTGTAAATTTGATTTAGCTCATAATATTAGATTAGTTCCACCATTCCGTGAGAAAGATATTGACAAATATTTTCTGTCATTTGAAAAAATTTAAACTGGCCTAAAGAATATTGGACTATGCTTTTACAAAGCGTACTTGTCGGTAAAGCTATGGATGTGTATACATCATTATCTGTAGAGCAGTCTAAAAGTTTTGACACAGTCAAACATAAAATACTACAAGCTTATAACCTGGTTCCAGAGGCTTATCGTCAAAAGTTTCGAAATTGTGAAAAAAATAAAGATGAAACCTACACTGAATTTGCTAGGAAAAAGGAACAACTATTTGAAAGACATTGTTTTAGTTGAAGAATTTAAATGTTGTATCCATAGTGATATTAGAACATATCTTGAGGAGAAGGGGGTGGATAATTTAGAGTCTGCCGCGACCGCAGCTGACAATTACGCAGTCACTCACAAACTTCCACTTGAGAGCAAACCAGGTAAACAATTTTCATTTAGAGATCGTTCTCAAAATTCTTTTAAACCTAATGACAAGCCTCACTTTAAAAATCAATCAAGACCACAAAATACTGGTAATACTGGAAAGACTGGTAATAATGGCAATACTGGAAATGAAAATAGATTTCAAAATAAACAATTTAGTAGAGTTACATGTAACTATTGTAAAAAGCCTGGCCATCTGCAGTCTAATTGTTTTCAACTAAAACCAAATCGTGATAATGATTATTCTAAACCAACTGGATTGTGTCTTGTGGATACCGACAATACACAACAGGTAGTGACATGTACTTGTGGACATCCTCCACCTAAAGACCTTAGTAGACAACAAAATGAAGAAGATTCATTTAAACCAACAGGATTATGTGTACTGAATAATGATAGTACTAAACAAGCTGTTAGCTATGTTAAACCACCTATTAAAGATGAAAAATTGGAATTTAATGATGGTGTAATGAAAGTTTTCAAACCATTTATCCACACTGGATCTGTTTCACTTAATAGTGATAATTCTAATGCTGTCCAAATTAAAATACTTAGAGATACTGGCGCATCTCAATCTCTTATGTTGTCTGAAGCGTTGCCATTTTCAGAAAGTTCTTACTCAGGCAACGATGCTTTGATAACAGGTGTAAATTCTACTGAGTCAGTCTCATTACATAATGTGTATTTAAATTCGGACATTGTATCCGGCCCTGTTAGTGTTGGTATTAGACCTTCATTACCATTTGATGGTATTCATTTGTTGTTAGGTAATGACCTAGCTGGTGATAAAGTAAATGTTGAATCCACTGTATCTAGTAAACCATGTACAGTTATTAACACTGATCAAAACAAGCAAGAAAAACCTAACTTGCACTCTTCATGTACTGTAACAAATGTTATGAGTAAAAATAATGTAGTCCTATCTCATGACAATAGTCTTGATAATAATTATGCCGACTTAGAGGACACGTTTTTGGCTGATTTGTTTAAAACCAATTCATTTTGTGATTTAATCACTGATTGTTCATTTGGAAAGCAAGAATGCTTATCTAACAATCTTGTAATTATTGAAAAATCTGAAGATAATTGTATTTCAAATCCTTTGGATACTGACGTTGTGTTAGACGCAACTATTTGTTATTGTGAGTCAGATTCTAGCATAACTGATCCTTATATTGTTGATAAGAAACTTAGTGATCTTAATTATTTAGTTCAGACTCCTGATCGGCGCAAAGCATGTCAATTATGTCATATTAATATGTTAAAACCATATATAGATAGAAATGGCGTTGACAATGAACCTATTTTACCAGTTAGCATAGTTTCTACTGACCCTGACAATTCTTTCGTCGAAGAGTCTACATTCAAAGATTTTGGAACACCAACGTCGGATTCCAAGTTACCGACACAATTGGAGGACTCTGAAATTCCTAAAACCCTTTCCGTAAAACGGTGTCGTTTGGAACCTTATCAACAGGATAAACTGCAAACATTGATCTCTGACTTTTCACATTTATTTCCTGATGCTCCATCTAGGACTTCTGTTAACTTTCGTGAAGTTTGTGTTGACAAGTCTTCGCCTATAAAAGACCACCTTGACAGAATTGAACTCTTCCAGAGACTCAGTAAAGCCAATTTGACTATCGGTCTTGCAGAAAGTAGTTACAGCTTTTAAATGAAATATGTCGAGGTTATTCGCATTACACATTCGAGCTAAGTCTTAACTATCCTTAATCTCACTTACCTTTCAGTTATTACCTCCTGTTATACCTTTGAAACATTCCTCTTTTCGCCGAACCCGTTGATTTCTTCGAATTCCGTTGTTAAACTGTTAAATCCCTCGATTCAAAAACCGGTGTAAAAAATTTGTTCCTCAGATTTCAAACTCTCCTCGAACAACGACAACATATCACATGATTCGGGTTTTTCCGGTACTTTTCCAAGTAACGTGACCTTTTTTCGGAGGGCTTCCCAATGAATTGTATGCGTGGAATGGAGGTCACGTGGTATTTGATATGCATCGAATGCCGCCATTACTAGGAAATGATGCGACTTCTATACAGGTATGTTATGCACGTGCGCTTCAACTATCAATGGCGGCACATTTTACTAAGTCAGATCAAACCAGCCAATGAGACGTGTCCATTCCCCGCATATAGTTCATTGGGGCTTCCCCATCGAGATCTTAAAATAACTGGCCTTTGCACACGACACGAATCCTCGCATCCCGTGACTCCTTGCTTTTGAACAGCCTGTCGATAGAGCCAACGGATATAATGGTGGTCTAATGTGTGGCTCTACCTGACCGTCAAAGTAAGTAAACCAGGATAGAGACACATGTGTGCGGCTAGCAGAAAGTGAGTTTCGACGTGCCACAGACATTTATCACGGATGTGTCGTCGGTCAGGGTCAGGTCACACCACTTAAAGTTAAAGTTGACGTCATTTCAAATTTTCTGGTGCCTGATTGTAAAAGACAACTGAAACGCTTCTTACGTATGGCTGGATATCCTTGGAAGTTTTATCAAAATTCACTTTCATTTTCTAAGCCTTTGACTAAAATGTAAAATTTATTTGGTCTGATAAATGTCAAGACGCTTTTGAAAAGATTAAAGCCATACTCTTTAGCGATCCAGTTTTCTTAGCACCTGATTTTTAATTCATTTAAATTAGAGTGTAACCAACCTATTATTGTATTTGGTGATCCTAACCCCATAGTGTTTTGAATAAGTTTCGAATTGTTTATCTAGATTGTAAATAACACTATCAGTATATATTTCTATTGTACTTTTTTTTAAAGAAAGTTTTTGTCAAAACTTTCTTTCTCTGAAGGGGGAGGGTGTTACGTACAGCTGAACTGTTAACATATGTATCTATTTCGATTGTCTTAGAATTTTCTCGATTGTGACGTAATGTCTATTTGTTTACGAAATGTTTCAATTTTGACCTAGTTCCCAACTGTTACTATGACGACTCCTTGGAAAGTTCTAGTCTCTATAATTTTAGTTCATAACCTGTTGTAATGCGTAGATTCAAGAAGATTCTCGAAATACTCTATTTGTATGCAAATGCTTAGATCTTTCTGGAAGTACTGAGAGTGTATATAAGACGTTGTTTTATCGTTATTAGTCAGTCAGTTTTCCAACTGGTCTCTGTATGATACAGCTAGTAAGCTGCTATCTTGAATACGATATTCGTCTTATGACATAGAGTCAGTTTTGAACTGGTCTCGATATACTTTGGATGCTACGGTCTGATATGAGTCAGATTTCTATCTGAACTCAGTTTACTATCTTTGAATAAGATATTCGGCCTGCTTTGTCAGTGATACCTGACTTGTGAATTCTGTCAAGAATTTATTCTGTGGATATACCACCAGTGTGCTAAACCAGTGTGTTTTCAATATTCTATCCTGCGGATTTACCATTGTGTCTTCAAGTTCAAGATTCATTTTGGGAATCTATATTTCGTCAATTCGTGGTCATCGGATTTAAACCAGTGAACTTTGTGAAGGATACAGATTTCTAGGAACTGTAATTACTTAACCTGTATAAGTAAGTCATATTGATATATGTTTTCTTTCCAACGTTTATGTAATATTTGCCTGTAAATAAGTTAGTCCGTTTGCTTTTTAATATAAGTTCAAATTTGTACATAAAATCTGCTGGTTTGTTGTTACTTCTTTTTATTATCATTCGGTATCGTAACAGCGAGAAGAATGCCTCACAAAGGTTTTACGCTGGTATTAGGTTTGTAAGTTTAAAGGATGGGAAATCTCTAGAAATATCTACGATGTAACTTCGATAGCAGCCAACAAAGCACTTGAAACATTTCACGTTAATTACCGCCAGTGACTCTCACCCTGTTTTTCTTACTTTCCGGTCAGGAAGATCCACACATTGTGCAGCCATTATACAGTTGGGCTCGATCGACAGACTTTTCAAAATCCAGCAGTCACGTGATGCGAGGATTCCGTTGTGACGTCAAATCATTCAAGCCTGTGATAAGCTTGTTAGTCGAATTGGGTTGGGGTCGTGTGCAAAAAATGTTGGGGAAACCCTCTAAAAAGCCACTTGACTAGGGAAATCCTTAGACAAGCTCCGGATCATGTGATACGTTGTCATTGTCCAAGGAGACTTTGAAATCAGTCGAACAAATTTTTTACACTGTTTTTTTTACAAAGAGGGATTTAGCAGATTAACAACGAAATTCGAAGAAATCAAAGGGTACAGTGAAAAGATTGATTGATTGATTGTTTGGTGTTTTACGCCGCGCTCAAGATTAATTCACTTATATGGCGGCGTTGCCAGTTTTATTGTGGGAGGAAACCGGGCTCTATACCCAGAGGAAACCTACGCCCTGCCATTGGTAACTGGCATCCATCCCACATAGGACAATGAAAAGAGGAATGTTTCAAATGTATGATGGGCGGTAAAAGCTAAAAAAGACAAATGTATGTCCTTACAGTGGGTTATCTGTGTCGCCATTTTCTTCGCTTTAAGATGACGTGATGTTACATCAGCTATTTTTAGATCAATAATGACGTATTCTTGTCGCTCTCTAATGTATGATGGTAGATTTAATTCCAAAAACATGGCGACAAAACTGAAGTGGGAAGATCGGTTCGAAATCTTTAGAGCAGTGCTGCAACCGCAAGTCATTTCTTAGGCAAGCCATTGGCTAAAATGCACCACACGAATACTCTATAAGACATCTCGATTTTAGTTATCGTTGATTGGATAAAACTTATGCAAAAATGGTAGTGGCCTTGTGAATGGCCCATGCAACGTTTCCCCTATTATAATGACACATTCAAATTTCAATTATTCGCTTTCGAGGGGATAAAACATACATTGGGCAAGGGTTTTAGACTAAATGATAATATAGCCTACGTCCCGAGAGGCCGTCTCAAAACGCGATCAATCGCAGTTGCCTTGGCGTCGTATCTCGTCACTATGATCGAAACCAAGCATCATTTGCAATGTGACGAACGAACCTCTGTTGGTACGGAGGCCTATTAGTGTCATGGGTGGAATTACGGGTGTTTTGGGGCCTTTATTGGAATTTTACCGCTGTACATGTAGTAACTTCTTTTTGAAACATTATTCTCGGTATGTTATAGAAAATCAAGGGTGCATCATAAGAAATATGCGTTTAACTAAACAATTTGCTGAGAAATTCAAAACCTGCATGCAGACTGTCAAATCCCCGCAATGAAACGGTTTCCTCCGCGGAATATGGGTTGTCAAAGCGGACAAATGGGAACATTTCGGTTGAAAGTCAAATTATTTCTAGACATCATGTGATTTATCATCGCGGCGGAAATGTTTACACCGAGGAGAAAACTTTTCTCCGCGGCGTACAACCTTTTCTCCGGGGTGGAAACATTTCCATAGCGTTTTTCGACTTTCATTGCGATTCGTTATATTTAAAGGTATGATTCTTATCATACACGCTTGGTTTTCTTCAAGATACAGAATTTCTCGTTTCAAAGCCAAGTTTCCATTTGTGCAAAAATTCTGGAAAAGGCGAAAAAACTGGAAATGTCAGTTTTGAAAATAAATGAGAAACAGTCCAACTTATCAACAGGATATGTTGATGTTTATGGTTCATTTATTTTTATTAGTTATAAAAAACAACAACGGCAACATTGTAGGTATATACGTATAAATGAGTGAAGAAGTATGGAGGACGATACCAGCCATACTGACATATGTTGTGTAACAAATCCACGCAATGTTTACCGCTTACATCATAACAAGCAATTGTACAAAACCAAAAATGATACCAGTTGACTATTTTAGACATCCAAATTGTTATTCAAACCCGCTACTCGTTGCCATGGTAATCTTTTAGTTTCTTTTCCTAGTGCACCCATCGTATCTGTACGTCACTTCACCTGGTTAACACAATTAAAAGGCATGAATCCATACACTTATGAATATAGCTAGATGAAGGAAAGTCAAAATTTTGATTCCCCCCCAGAAAAACCTATGTAGAAAACCGGCAAGGGAGCTTTTTACGTGTTTTTATATTCATTCATTCTTTTCTACAGTTTTTTTGTTCGACTTTTATTTACTGAAATAACCATGGATGCAAGTTTCAAAATGTGTTAAAAGGGGGTATGTCACTTATTGATTGTGTAAGTTTAATAGTTGGATTTTTTTAATTGTTTAATTTCTACATGTCTTATGATATACTTGACTTTTGTAGATTTTGTAAATTAAAATTTACCTTTTCTGTACATGTTGTAGTCGCCATTTTTCCATTTTTGTTGTCGATCCGGATTAACTGTTGAGCGTTTAGATTTTCGCATGTTAGAGAACGTGAACGACTCCGCAATTCCTTTCATGTTTCGTCAGACACGGGAAAATTACAGAACTCTGACAATTTCTTAATATTTGACAGAAGATCCTAGAAAAAGCAAATATTCTCGTTAAAAATCATGATTTAAAATTTGTGTATTTGGTAATTGAAGCAGACTTTATGGTACGGCTTTAATTTCATTTAAAGTGGTTTAAGAGCTGCGGGAAATCGGCCTGTTTTCTACTTGTTGAGGATTTCAAGTACCGTACCCAACGAACTATATACGTGGAATGGGGAACACGTGGTATTTGATTTGCATAGAATGCCACCATTGCTAAGAGATGGTGCAATGTCGATCCAGATCGGCCACGCACGCGCCCATCACTCAGCAATGGCGGCGCTTTTTACAAAGTCAACTTCAACCAGCCAACGAGAAGGGTCCATTCCACGTATATAGTTCATTGACCGTACCTTAAGAAACTAAAAAATTGACGGAAAAGCTAGTAACTCATACGAACTGCAGATGTGGCCCAACGTGATGGACAAAACCTGGGTAATTCCTGTGGAGTTTTGTAGCTCACTATCTAAAGTGGCATGAGCTGCCACAGTTCACACTTTTTTCATTATTTCTGATCGTCACGACAGTACGAGGCTTTGAAGGCCATCGAGAAATTTAATGATTGGCGTTGGAATGAGGAAAATCCATACAGTATTTGACCTGTAAGAACCGAAAACGTGTTCAAAAGTAAACAAAATTTAAATAGCTGGGACTACCATGCATTCATTTTAAGCCAAAGTTAGTTCAAAACCATACTTTATCGTACATTTTCGATACTAGAAGCACTAAAAAAACTCTGAATTATAAGTCTTGCGAAAAATAGCCAATATTTTCAACATTCTGTTTTAACGTCAAAATTTCAACATTTTGACAGCTCATGGCACTTTAAATGTATACATTTCCAAGATTGATATCAACCGAAAGCATTTTGTAACTTGTGTACATGTAGCTGATTTTGTTAAAACGAAATTTTGTCGATATTTATAAACCCATGTCTCTTTAGGAAGTGAAAATTAGATATAAGTAAATGCTATAGCCTCCCAGATGTTGCAGCAGCCATGATCTTCCAAATATGTGGAAGTTTCATTGAAACAGAAATAGCTTATTGTTCGTCTTTGTTCTTAAGAAGTACATAATAACAGCTTTCCGCTGATACCAATCTTAGAGACGTGCGTTAAAGTGGCATGAGCTGCCAAAATTCACACTTTTTTTCGTAATTTCTGATCGTCACGACAATTAGAGGCTTTGAGGGTCATCAAAAAACTAAATGATTGCTGAAATGAGGAACGAGGAAAATCCTTACAGTATGTGGCCTATACGAACCGAAATAGTGTTCTAAAAGTAAACAAAATTTAAATAACCGGGACGACCATTCATTCATTCTAAACCAAAGTTAGTTCAAAACAATACTTTAAGGTTCATTCTCGAGACTAGAAGCACTAAAAAGCTTCTGAATTATACGTCTTGAGAATAATAGCCAATAATTTCTACGTTCTTTTTAAACGTTAAAATATTAACATTTTGGCAGCTCATGCCACTTTAAGGTACGTTTTATAGGCCACAAAATCCCTAAAATGTACTCATACATCCCGGCTTTTTTAATTTTGTCCGTTTTTAGCACATATCTTCGGTTCATTTGGATCCCTGTTTTTAGCTATATTTTCTAGTTCAAATTTCAAGGTACTTCCAACGCTCAACGTATCTTGGTAATCAGATGATATGAAAAAGTCCGAATTTTTACATCTGCTGCCACTTTAAGTGTTTTAATTATTTATCTTGAAGACAATGTGCTAAAAGTGTATATAGGTCAACCACTGATCTATATATAACGGCTCTCATATATGATATATTTATGAACACTAAAACACACGGGCACAAGGAAAATCTTCTTGTCTAAAATAACCATAGAGACAAGTTTCTAATTGTGTTAAAGAGGTATATCATCTAGACCTTTATACCCCATTATAAGTTGTTGTAATAAACTAAATCCATGATATTTCATTTGGTTGACGACCAACAGGTGCTTGGCCTTAGTCAATAGAATTTTGTGGAACATTTTGTAATACATTGACAATGTTTACGCAACTTTAGCTATGGCCAGAATTTCAGTAGACTGAGATTTAACCCTAATAGGATCATTGGAAAAGAAAGTGAAAATTTTGGTTCCCCCCAGAAAAACCTAGGTAGAAGACAGACATGGGATCTTATATTTTTTAAATTATTACCCAAGCTGGCATGTGGTAATTCCTGCGCTATCTCGTGTAAAGGCGTACACGGAGGCTATCCTAGCCACTCTAAGGGAGGTCTCGCTAGAATTCAATTAGACCCAATGATGTTAACAAGGGAAGGGAGGCTATGTTTGACAAGTTTCCAAGGTCAAATGATGTCAGAGGTTAAATTACGTACCTGTTTCATGTCCTCGTAATGTAGCCGAAGAACCGGAAGTTGCGGATGATCTTCAAAGAACTGCTCGTATTCTAAGGTGTAGTCAAACCAATTCCCAGCTATCACTGAAACGTCAATAAATGTATACTAAAAGTGGTATGTGTTGCCAAAATCGTAAATGGTTTGCGTTTGAACGAGGAAAATCTATACAATCTGTAAGCTGTTCGAGCCAAAATAGTGTCCAAAGTAAAAAAAAATCAACAACTGGGACGAATTAACGTGCATTTATTCCAAGCTTTGGTTTGTTCAAAACACTGCTTCAATCTACTTATTCGAGATAAGTAGCATTAAAAGGCTGAATTGCACGTCTTGAGAAATATAGCCGATCGATTTCATGTTCTGCTTTAAGGGGAAAACATCCACATCTGGCAGCTCATGCCACTTTGTTGTTCTTCCGTGCTAGGTAGGTACACAGGGATATAGCAAAGCCTTACTACCAGTCCGATACAGGCCTTTCATCGACGAGACCCGGGATCGAATCCCACTCAGACCATATAAAAGTTGAACAAACTCAAACTTTTCACTTGATTGCCGTATGTGGAAGTGTTGCCAAGTGCTCGCGGAATGTCAGGGGTTTCCTCTGGGCACAGAGCTCGGTTTCCTCCCCTACTAAAGCGGGTAACGCCGCCATAGCGAAGCGGTGTGAACACAATCTATCAATCAAGTTTTCGACGAGCTTCAAACCAAGGTATTGTCTTCGCAATCAGAATTAATTAAAGAAGTGCAGATTTTGGCAGCTCATGGCACTTACATTAAATGCCAACGATTTTTTTCTATTACTATTACTTTTTGTCCAGCCTTATTGGGCTTTCCTGTGCCAACACACTCACTGCCTATAGTATCCTATCACGGAATTAGGACAATACTGTTATATTCACTTTCTAAAAGACACTAACTAATTATTAGGACAATATCTAACATGTACGAACCTTTCCCTTGCATGGCCATTTCGAAGAAGCCAGAGAAGGTGCCCTTGTGTTCATGATAATCGTCAAGATCAACACAATGGTTATAGAAAGAGGCCATGACATCTTTGGGGTTTCGCTGAATGTAAACAATTTTACATTTCTTTTTAATGAGGTCCTCGGGAAGTAAACGGGGCCGGATGTGTGTATTTAGAAGGCGAGGTGAAATGACGTCATCTAACTTTTCCTGATCGGTCATTTCCAAAAACTCCTCTTCTTTTTCGCCAGCCATATTTTCAGTTCTGTTTTGGGACAGAAGTCTAAGAATCTCCCACGTCCAATGCGTACCTGTGGATGAAGAAAATATTCCGAAACAAGAAAGGCAGGTGGCAACAAAACTATAAAATAAATAAGTATCAGTTTTGTTTGATTGATGTTTTACGCCGCATTCAAAACTATTTCAATTATATGGCGGTGTTGCCAGGTTTAGTGGGGAGAAAACCGGGTCCAACGCCCGACCATCAGTGAGTAGCTGGCAACTTTTCCACATTCGACGAAAGTTTCACTTAGAAATTTTTCAAATATTATTTAGTCTGAGTGTGATTCGATCCCTGCCGCATTGATGAAAGGCCTGTGTCGTACTGTGGTCAATCACTCTAACCGACTGAGCCTTCGAGACAATACTAACATGTTTTGTAAACTTTCATACATTTGCACTTTATGTGTACAATTGCGAAATAAGATTGGTCCAGTCCGTACCTGACTTTGGGTAAGCTAGAATAAAAATGTCATCGTCTCTGGTTTTCAAATTGTGTATGCTGGAAAGGCGTTTGACATTCGATGAGTGTGGGAAATACATTCCATTGTATTCCGTCATCTTTAAACTGCCACCATAGCCATCTTCAATCACCACCTGCATGTTAAACTCCTGATAAACAAACCAACAGATATTTACCATCTCTTATACATTTACAAATGTAGATGTGTATACACTACGCAAACTGAAGGACGGATAGTCAGACGGACAAACGGACGGACAACAGATGAACAAACCCCGTCCGTTTTAAAAGACGCACTTTACAAAGCAATGGCCGAGAAATCTTGTCTGTGTGGTTTTTCTTTATTTCTATATTACCACATACGTCAGGGAGTGTATGTTAGATTTTCAGCACCAAAACGCGTGTATCCAACGCAAGCCAGGAGTTGTTAATATTTTCTAAAATATAGCACAAACTTCTCCTGATTCTGACTAAGGTGGATCCATTCTAATGGATTCTATTCTATTCTTTTTTCCAAAAATGGGGATCGTGAGGGTCAGTTAAAATAACGAAAATGGAGAGTCAGTTCCCAAAATAATCCCATTTTAACGAAATCAGGCAAAATGGCGAGGCTCCCTGCCGACTCGATTCACCATGAACTAAACATTATTACAAGCTCCACGGGGGCGTTGAACAGCAATTGGTGTTTGAAATATTAGCTGTAACTGACGAGTTTCCTTGTTAAAGTGGCATGAGCTGCCAAAATGTTGATATTTTGATGTTAAAACAGAATGTTGAAATTATTGGCTATTTTTCTCAAGACGTATAATTCAGAAGCTTTTTAGTGCTTCTAGTCTCAAAAATGTACGATAAAGTATTGTTTTGAACTAACTTTGGCTTACAATGAATGAATGGTCGTCCCGGTTATTTAAATTTTGTTTACTTTTCGAACACGTTTTCGGTTCGTACAGGCCACATACTGTATGGATTTTCCTCATTCCAGCGCCTATCATTTAGTTTCCCGATGGCCTTCAAAGTCTCTTGCTGTCGTGACGATCAGAAATTACGAAAAAAGTGTGAATTTTGACAGCTCATGCCACTTTAAGTGTATGAGGGGAATAAAACACTTACTAAATGTTAGCGAGCGCTAGAGTGACTTTCATGATAATGCGTTTTGTCGAATGACTAAGAGTCACATGATCAGTCAATCCCATTTCAATGGATTAAAATTGCCACTTTTAGCCTTAGATGCCACACCCAGACCCCCCCCCCCCCACCGCAAACTCCGCCCCCCTCCCCCAAGCATCACCTTCCCTACGACGCACTTCTTCCACTACGGTATTCCCGGATATACAACAAAATGGGTAGGCCAAAGGACAGAAAATTAACTTGCTAGCCGGCATTTATAAACTTTAAAGCAATATTATTTAATGAAGAACTGTTTGAATTACTGATACATATCGATGTAGGCCTACATATCATATGTTGTCTTTCTAGACGTCGCACCCCTCACCCGCTTCATACGACTTTGTCTAAATTTAAACTTAAAGGCTCCTGCTTCGGGTACTATCGATATCTGGCGGCCTTTGGAAATTGAAACTGGCTCTCCATAGCAAGGATAGCTTATACAACGCTAGAAGTAACCCATCGCAATATAAGTGTGAGATATAAGGAAGTAAGAGGGGTGGGGCGGCAGGGCGGGGGGGGGGGGGGCTGTTTGAATATATTGACATGGTGGGTCTTAGCTAACCCTTTATGTTAGGCATCGTAGCGATCAATATAACTGGAATTCTGTCTGTGTACCCTGCTAAAGGCCGTGGGTAGCCCTGTCTTCTGACCATTTACCTATACCAGATTCTCGCAGATAGGTACGAGTACATTGCGCCTCCACGTTAGTGTTTGAATCAGCGGCTGTGAGATTCTCGTGACCTCAATATCGACACTGTAGATGATGAATTTGGTTTACTTCCTTGGCTCAAAATCAAGTGTTTATCGCATGTTATTTTTCATTTGAAGTTGATATTTTTAAATGCCAGAAAAAACAAAATCAAAGCGATCAAAAAGTCTAAGACAAAGACAACAATGGGCATTATGCAATGAGTTCAGAAACGTTAATCGGTCTGCGAACGTTGCCGAGAAATCTGGGCTCTGCTGAATGTTTTTTTCTCTCAGTGTTCGTCATAGTCGACAAGACACATTAGCAGCCATATAATACCAGTCGCCGTAAGACCGATAATCCGGACTATCTGCGAACGCAATAGAGTTTTTTCAGTTTTGGGAGTGACGTCGGACCGACCCACGGACGAACAACGTTACATACCGACATAAGCTCTCCCATAATCATAATCTGCCCGTGTTTGCTAGTCGTTTTGAGGTCACATTTTAACATCGCGGAGGTCAAGTTATGTTGCTGCAGTTAAGTAGTCAGGCCGAACTAGGTCAACGTTTTTTTAAATACTCAGTTTATATCGATATAACAATATATATACAGGATATAGGTCTAAACTTTCGTAGGCTTACATACACATGTAGCTGGTAAGTGGTTTCTACTTTAACCGTACTTTTTGATATTCACTGGTAGCTTACTTAAATAATCCTTCATTTCTCTTTTTAAAGATATTTTTAAGCTCCTTTATATTAAAATAAATCCGCAGATAGAACGAGAACACACATACCTGTTTGTCGATGATCCAATTTTCTACTTATGGTATACATGTACTTCAGAAGTATGGAAGCCCAGATAAATATTGTTTTTTTGTGTTCTCTTTGTTTTAATTTTTAGAGTTTTCTAAACCATGGGATAGGTCTGATAATTTGTAAGCCTTAATTCTGAAATATATGGTAATACAGAAGGGTAATGCCAAACAAACACAACCCTTTTTTGCGAAATGTTACACGACCCATGGGATAATGTTTCAGAAGAAAATTTTGCGCCTTTCGCCTAAAACAAAAGTAAGGAAGCTGAAATGAACCATGTCGCTATCTTTTATACGAAGTGGAATGGGTATTTTTCAGATTTTCAAGCATGGAAGTTGTGATCAAAGACGGCTTTGGTAGCAGTCTGAAACTGGTAAAATACAAGGGGATGTATTTTATACCGTTACCGAATTCTGTCAAACGCCTTTCCAGCATACCCAAGTTAAAAGTCAGAGATGATGATATTTTTATCTTAGCATATCCCAAATCAGGTTAGTGTTCAATACCGTTGACCTACATTACATATATTTTTTTCATCATTGAAATGGTTGGTTGGACTGAACAGTTATATATCTGTGCTTAATGATGGTCGACAAGGTCAGTTGTTTGGCCTCTTGATATTTATTATCAGCTTTAAAATTGGACGATTTTTATACTCCGGTCGGAAGACTGTATGTACTATTGTTTCAAATTCGCCCCGCCTGTCCGTCCGTCCGTTCGCTTTTTTGTCAGGCCTGCTTTTTCGATTTTCTAAAGTTAAGGTTCTAAAATATTAAAGTTATGACTATATACATGGATGACAATGAACCATAACTCTAGTTTAATCATATGCCTGGTTACCGTGGTTACCAGGTAGCTGCTGATGATATCAAATAGTCTGTTTCATTTTATTAGTCTCAAATATAAAAGCTGACGAAAACGTGTGAGTACAATGAAATATCGTTTTATTTAATTCATGAATTGTAACAGACCAAGTTTGAAATAGGGTTCAGGGATTCGTTTCACAAAACAGTTGCATCGCAAAAGAAGCTTTGTTGCCAATGGAAACCAAGGTGAAGAGATACGACTCATTTTGTGAAGGCTTCGTGAAACGGTCCACAGATTTCGAGTTGATATCATCGTGTAGCGTCGATACATTGAGTGACATCACAATTTATTTCAATCTGAGAGGTCAAATTGCCACTATAATGGCACCCTACTGTACAATCATTGGCCAAAAATCACATGCCGTTGACGATTATTAATTTTCTACGCCCTCACGGATTTGATTCAATTTTAACGTTATTACATACATCGTCCATGCTGATCGAAAATGGTTTGTATTCGCACTGTAATTTGTTAATAATATAAAAAATTCAACCGGCAATGGTTGTCGTGGTTACCAAACAGGCAATAATCAAACCCACAGATTGTAGCCCAACTTTGTTCAAATCGCTTCACATTTTTGTTCACCTGCAAGGATTTATTCAATTTTGTAGAGTTCATTTAAGTAGGTTTTTATTTAATTCCTCGCAACTCTTTTTCAGTGTACGTTTGTCTTTGTTGGTTCTTATATGCAATAAATTGTTAAACACCAGGTACGCATTGGACATGGGAGATCTTAAAACTTTTATCTCTAAACAAAACGGAAAATGTGGTGGACGAAAAGGAAGGAGAGTTTCTGGAAATCGTCGATCAGGAAAAGTTAGATGACGTCAGCTCACCTCGCCTCCTGAATACGCATGTCCGACCCAGTTTACTCCCGGAAGAATTAATAAAAAAGAAATGCAAAGTTGTTTTCGTTCAGCGAAACCCGAAAGACGCGATGGTGTCTTTTTATCATCACTGCCTGGACCTCAGCGAATATTTGTACAATTATGACGGAATGTTTCCTGGTTTCTTTGAGATGACCATGCAAGGAAAAGGTATTCATATGTTTGAAAATAGCATCCTTGAACGTTCTGTCAACTGTTATTAAAGTAGACCTAAGCACTTTAACAAAAATACATTCATTCATTGGTGTATTTTTACGAGTAGACGAAATTCTGCAGAAGCATAGGAATTTCGTACTTTACTGTTATTTTCACAGAATTCTGTTATTTGGTTATTTAGTTTTGACGATAGTGAATGTAGAATTATGCCTAACTATGAATGCAAAGGGAAATTGAAGCTAACATTTTATGATTAGTAACATATTTTACTCGTCCTTGTGCCGGCTGTTAAGTCCCCCTCTTGTCCTATTGTGTTGGGTATCGAATCGTATTAAGCTAATAAAAATGCATGTACATGTAGGCCTAGATGTCCTCTGTATGTCAGACGAAATGTATTTAGTTAAATTCTGACTTTATATTAATGAGATCAGAAAGCACGATACATCTATAAAAGTTTAGTGTCGCCGTGAAAGGCTATCGCTCTTTCAACTGAGTCACGGAGGCCCATTAGGATATCGCTGTAGGCCTATATCTATTTAAATTCAAATATACCAAAAAAATTTAGGCAGGTCAGGTCAATTTTAATCATCCATAGTTTGTGTCTAAAACCTATGCCAAACTTTTCTCCACATTTTTATAAGATGTAATTAGTATTCAGTTCCACATGTATAATCATATTTACTTTTGATATTTGATAAATCAGGGGAGACAACTTATGTCTCTGAATATGGGCCTATTTCAAGCATTTTTATGAATGGTAGTTATTTTTCTGTACAAGCCAAACACTGAGCAAACAGGGTTTAGTGAAAGGGCCCTGAGAAAATATCCAGACTAGACTTTTTGTTTTATTTGTAACTTTTGAGACTCACTTTTGTTTTTTAACTTTTATGATCAAATACCTTGTACCAGCATTTGATGACGTCACCGACCTGCCTACTCAAATAATTGCTGTTGTTATGATGTTGTTGTTTCAGTGGAATGTGGCACTTGGTTTGAATACACGTTAGAATACGAACAGTTCTTTAAAGACCATCCGGAACTTCCGGTTCTCCGGCTACATTACGAGGACATGAAACTGGTATGGTTCTGAAATTATTTGACATGGGAGAGAGAATTTGTGTCCCGACGGTACTCTGTATGTAAATCACGACAGTAGACATCTTGCCTTGTTCGACTGCATTGCGTGACGTTTATTTACCTTAAGCCGCCTCTAGCGTCGTCCTGGGGTAACTGTCTTGTCGGTTTACGTTGGCAATCCACCTTTTCAATATATTTGGCTTTGTAAATGGAAATCCATGGAACGATAGCCTATGCCCTCAGGCAGCTGTAATGGTTGACCTGTCACAGTTTTGTTGTCTTCACTGCCGGACACATTAGCGCATCCCACTGCCCAATATGCGAGCATTTTTACCTCAAAAGTCTTTCACTTGCTTAGTCAGTAAGTACAGGGCACCTTATGCTATATTTACCAGTTTCTCAAATGTACAATAAATCCCAAGCCTACCTGCTGCAACAAATATTTACGTTGGTTTAACATGGGTGTACCATATATGGCATGGTGGCAGTACGTCACAGCTACATGCCACGTGATCTAGCCGAGTATTTTGAGTATTTTCTAAAAAAATCAGACTTCTTTTGGAAAATCCTAGTGAAACCATTATGTTGAAATTATATCCTCACCTTGAGAAACCCCTAAAAAATGTTAGCTATTTTTTTCTCACTTGTATCGACGTGGGACATTTTGTCACAGATGTGTGCATTATTCTTAAGTGTTCTCTTTAAACGGCTTTTTGGCAACGTCTGTATTATTTCTCATGCCGAGCAGTTAAAGGCCACAAGAGTGCTCCGCAGCAGCAACATTTACATTTCGGGAGAATTTTGAGTTTTCACAGTCATTTTTGTATTCAAAAACCAATTCCGAATAGTTTTAAATTCTCAATGTAAAAGCCACCATACTTTGTTTTCTTTAGGATCTGTTGTCCAATGTGAAGAAATTAGCGGAATTCTGTAATTTCCACGTGCCTGAAGAAACTGTAAAAGGAATAGCAGATGTATGTACGTTCTCTAGCATGCAAAAATCCAAACGTTCAACAATCACGCCAGAGCGGCTGAAAGCCTGGAAAAACGGTGATTATACCATGTACAGAAAAGGTAAAAAAAATCCAAAAACTTCACAGAGTATTAAATTATTTTGCAAAAACATAGATTATGCTTAATTTTAAAGGTAATTTTCACTTGGTTTTGATTATTTCTGAAAGGACTTGCTATTGGTTATTCTCAAAGGGCAAGATAGCTGACGTCACATAAACCCGTGAACAGTTATAATATACTGCCCCTTTCACAGTCCTTGTTGAAAAATGTGAAAACATTTCTGTAACATTGCTTAACCCTTTTACTCCGTGAATAATCAGAGAGTTTACCAAAAACCTCCCAAATAACAAACAAAGCCATTCTTAGAACAAAGTTAATACTCCCTATAAAAATATTTAACCTGATATGTTCACGTTGATTCTAAGGATACTCAAAGGTAGATTCTCAATTTGTGTGCTTTTCAATTTTAATATGAAAATTATTTTTCTCTTAGGTGTCGTCGGAGATTGGAAGAACTACTTTACAGTGGCCCAAAACGAACGATTTGACGCGGAGGCCAAGAAACGACTTGCCGGAAGTGGCGTAAAAATACGATGGATGAACTAGAATCTTTTGTTGCTTTTTAATCATCAATGCTTCCATCGATGTTATTGGAACGGATTCCAATAATGGTGTTTCTAGGATTACTGACTTCTGCTGATTCGTATAATTAAGCATCACCTGATCTTTAATATCAAGGCCTCCAAAATGTATTTATAGGCTTTAATTGTATGCCTACATTAGAAGAATCAATAAACATGTTATTAAGAAAAAAAGAACTTTTAAAATGCAGGCTCGGTGAGCAAATCGATTTTCAATAGACTGAAATTGTCATCTTGGTCATACGAGATTTGATAAATGGGCGAGAAGAATGCCTCACAAGGGTTTTACGCTGGCATTAGGTTAGTAAGTTTAAAGGATGGGAAATCTCTAGAAATATCTACGATGTAACTTCGATAGCAGCCAACAAAGTACTTGAAACATTCCTCGTCAATTACCGCCAGTGACTCTCATCCTGTTTTACTTACTTGCCGGTCAGGAAGATCCAAACATTGTGCAACCATTATACAGTTGGGCTCGATCGACAGACTTTTTAAAATCCAGCAGTCACGTGATGCGAGGATTCTGTTGTGACGTCAAATCATTCAACCCTGTGATAAGCCTGTTAGTCGTATTGGGTTGGGGTCGTGTGTAAAAAATGTTGGGGAAGCCCTCTAAAAAAGCCACGTGACTAGGGAAATCCTTAGACAAGTTCCGGATCATGTGATACGTTGTCCGAGGAGACTTTGAAATCTGTCGGACAAATCTTTTACACTGTTTTTTTGCAAAGAGGGATTTAGCAGATTAACAACGAAATTCGAAGAAATCAACGGGTACAATGAAAAGAGGAATGTTTCAAATGTATGATTGGCGGTAAAAGCTAAAAAGGATAGAAGTCGGTCCTTACAGTGGGTTATCTGTGTCGCCATTTTCTTCGCTTTAAGATGACGTGATGTTACATCAGCTATTTTTAGATCAATAATGACGTATTCTAATCGCCTTTTAATGTATGATGGTAGATTAAGTTCCAAAACATGGCAACAATATTGAAGTGGAAAGATTTATTCGAAATATTTAGAGCAGTGCTGCAACTGTACGTCATTTTTTAGGCTAGCCATTGGCTAAAATGCATCACATGACTAATCTATAACGCATCTCGATATTATTCATCGTTGATTGGATAAAACTAATGAAAAAATGGCAACGGCCCTGTAAATGGCCCATGCAACTTTTTCCCTATTATAATGATACATTCAAATTTCAATTATTCGCTTTCGAGGGGATAAAACATACATTAGGCAATGGTTTTAGACTACATGAATTCTACTCTTTCCATCTAAACTAGTCTAATGTTCTTTGCCTTTAAGGTAGTTTTATATGCACTAAAAACCGTCATTATGGATCTGATATCATTTGACATGGGGAACCTGCCGATCATCGCTTACTCCCCTTTCATTATGGCTCTGATATCATTTGACATAGGGAACTTGCCAATCATCGCTTCCCTCCCCTTCATTATGGATCTGATATCATTTGACATGGGGAACTTGTCGATCATCGCTTACTTCCCTTTAATTATGGATCTGACATCATTTGACATGGGGAACTTGCTAATCATCGCTTACTTCCCTTTCATTATGGATCTGATATCATTTGGCATGGGGAACTTGCCAATCATCGCTTACTTCCCTTTCATTATGGCTCTGATATCATTTGGCATGGGGAACTTGCCAATCATCGCTTACTTCCCTTTCATTATGGCTCTGATATCATTTGACATGGGGAACTTGCCAATCATCGCTTACTTTCCCTTCATTATGGCTCTGATATCATTTGACATGAGGAACTTGCCAATCATCGCTTACTTCCCTTTCATTATGGCTCTGATATCATTTGACATGAGGAACTTGCCGATCATCGCTTACTTCCCTTTCATTATGGATCTGATATCATTTAATATCGGGAACTTGCCAATCATCGCTTACTTCCCCTTCATTATGGCTCTGATATCATTTGATATGGGGAACTTGCCGATCATCGCTTACTTCCCTTCATTACGCTTTGGTATCATTTGATATGGGGAACTTTCCAATCATTGTTTCGGTCAGGTTTCTGTCTTCATCTCAAACTGGCTTTGAATCTTTCACATGAAAAGGTCTGTACTGATTTTTATTCTCCATTTGAAATGCATTAGCGCTAAATCCAAAAAGGCCATATTTCATTTTTTATTTTAAAATTCATTCTGCTGTACACTACATTGTATTTTGCCGAATTTAGTTTTATACGTTATAAGAAGTGAAATACTAAATACTATGAGCATATAAAAATCAGATATACAGATTGCCATAGTAAAGCACACGATTATCAGCCCTTATAGTTTAGGCGCGCATTTTGTCGACTAGCGACTCACCACCAATGTATTCTATGTGACCTCAATTGCTGTTAATCTTCACAAATGACACATTATAACTTGTATGGAGCTACGTTGATTTACCTGATATTCACGGTCAACTTCTATCGGTCATTGGGTTTTCCCCCTTTTTAATGAATGGTTGTTGATTGGTTTATATTTTTAGGTTAGAACTATGTATACAAAATACATGCTACTAGACAACTTGTTGGTGTCGCGTGGCATCCGAATGAGTGGCTGGTCACATACTTTTTGCCAAATTTTAGAATGTGCACAGATAAGATCCATATTCAACTTAACAACGCCTCTGCCATTTTAAACTACCGTTTTACATTCTTAATGTAAATTCCACCACACTTTGTTTCAATAAGGATCTGTTGTCCAATGTGAAGAAATTAGCGGAATTCTGTAATTTCCACGTGCCTGAAGAAACTGTAAAAGGAATTACGGAGTCGTGTACGTTCTCTAGTATGCAAAAATCGAAACGTTCAACAATCACACCAGAGCGGCTGGAAAAACTGTGAATATACTATGTACAGAAAAGGTAAAAAAATCCAAAAACTTCACAAATATTAAATATTTTGCAAAAACATAGATTATGCTTAATTTTAAAGATAATTTTCACATGGTTTTAATTATCTCTATTGGTTATTCTCAAAGGGCAAGATAGCTGACGTCACATAAACCCGTGAACAGTTATAATATACTGCACCCATATTGGTTTATCTATTTCACATTAACTAATCACAATCCTTTTTGAAAAATATGAAAACATTTATGTAACATTGCTTCACCCTTTTACTCCGAGAATAATCATCATAATTTTTTCAGCGTGTTTACCAAAAACCTCCCAAAAAAACAAACAAAGCCTTTCTTAGAACAAAGTTGAAACTCTCTATAAAAATATTTTACCTGATATGTTCACGTTGATTCTAAAGATACTCAAAGGTAGATACTCAATTGATGTGCTTTTCAATTTTAATATGAAAATTATTTTTTTCTTAGGTGTCGTCGGAGATTGGAAGAACTACTTTACAGTGGCCCAAAACGAACGATTTGACGCGGAGGCCAAGAAACGACTTGCCGGAAGTGGCGTAGAAATACGAGAGATGAACTAGAATCTTTTGTTGCTTTTTAACCATCAATGTTTCCAATGAATTATATGCATGGAATGGAGACCACGTGACGTTTGAGTTGTAGAGTGTGTCGCCATTATTGTGAGATGGCACTCCTGATCTGACTTTGAAGAGGAAGCGAAAGAGAACGACGTCACTAGAACTGACACGATGACTGCTTTATTAACCTCATAACAGGATGACAAATCTCGTGACGTAAATTTTTACCGTTCATTCGTGATGTCATAAACTTGTAGAAAAACGTTGATTGCGTTAAGAGAGCCAACATCTCATAGTTATGACGGCAATTTTAGCACGCCAGATCCAATTTAACCGACGTGACGTGACCATTCCAGGCGTATAGTTCAGTGAATGTTTCCATCGATGTTATTGGAACGGATTCCAATAATGGTGTTTCTAGGATCACTGACAAGCTGATTCGTATAATTATGTATCACCTGATTTTAATACCAAGGTCTCCAAAATGTATTTATAGGCTGTAATTGTATACCTACATTAGAAGAATCAATAAACATGTTATTAAGATTGTTAAATTGATTTAAATTGTCATCTTGGTCATACGAGATTTGATGAATGGGCGAGAAGAATGCCTCACAAGGGTTTTACGCTGGTATCAGATTTGTAAGTTTAAAGGATGGGAAATCTCTAGAAATATCTACGATGTAACTTCGATAGCAGCCAACAAAGTATTTGAAACATTCCACGTTAATTACCGCCAGTGACTCTCACCCTGTTTTACTTACTTGCCGGTCAGGAAGATCCACACATTGTGCCGCCATTATACAGTATTCTTATCGCTCTCTAATGTATGATGGTAGATTCAGTTCCATTTCTTAGGCAAGCCATTGGCTAAAATGCACCACACGACTAATCCATAACGCATCTCGATTTTAGTCATCGTTGATTGGATAAAACTAATGCAAAAATGGTAGTGGCCTTGTGATAATATAGACTACGTCCTGAGGGGCCGTTTCACGAAGTCGTCCCAAAGCGCGATCAATCGCTGTTGCCTTGGCGTCGTATCTCGTCACTATGATTGAAACCAAGCATCATTTGCAATGTGACTGATTTGTAAAACGAACCTCAGTGTCAGGGGCGGAATTTCGGGTGTTTTGGAGCCTTTGTCGGAATGTTACCGCTGTACATGTAGTAACTTCTTTTTGAAACATTATTCTCGGTATGTTATAGAAAATAAAGGGTGCGTCATAAGAAATATGCGTTTAACTAAACAATTTGCTGGGAAATTCAAAACCCTTATGTAGACTGTCAAATCACCGCAATGAAAAGGTTTCCTCCGCGGAGTATGTGTTCTCATCGCGGACAAATGGGAAAATTTCGGTTGAAAGTCAAATTATTTCTAGACATCATGTGATTTATCATCGCAGCGGAAATGTTTACACCGATGAGAAAAGCTGCGGCCGAAACCTTTTCTCAGGAGTGGAAACATTTCCTCCGCGATGAGAAAACTTTCTCCGCGGTGGCACTGTTTTCCTTGTGATCTGACAGTTTACGCGCGTTTTTCGACTTTTATTGCGAATCGTTATATTTAAAGGTATGATTCTTATCATACACGCTTGGTTTTCTTCAAGATACAGAATTTCTCGTCTCAAAGCCAAGTTTCCATTTGTGCAAACATTCTGGAAAAGACGAAAAAACTGGGAATGTCAGTTCCCCCTAACCCTTAATAGGGTTCCGTATATGTTTGTCGAAGATTTATCTTCTATGGACTTCTTTGGAAATAACATTTAATATTGTCTGATAGCCTAGGTAATGTTCAATTGCAAAGAAAATCATGTTTAGTTATTTTCTTCTTACATTGATTATACATAATACGTAAGACATATCCTGCAGCGGAAATTGGGACCTGGGTGGCACAGTCTGTTAGTGTGATAGTCCGTCTTTTGATTTCCGTATGTAGAATATTTACCATGCTTTCGCCAAATGTCGCGGGTTCTCTCCTGATAAAAAGCTCGATCTCCCTCACTGGCAACGCCGCCATGGAAGTGAAATAATCTTGAGCGAGGCGTAAAACATCAAGCAATCAATCTTACATTGATTATGCTTCATCCATAAGACATATTAAACAGCAAAAATAAATCCCCTTTCGGTCTTATCTCTCCCCCTAAAGAATATTTTTAAATTTGAAAGTTAAATCTTAATATTTCCACGGTTGAACAACAATCAATTGTAAAAAACCAAAATGCTACCAGTTGACTTTTGAAAATAAATGAGAAATAGTCCAACTTATCAACAGGATATGTTTATGGATGTTTATGGTTCATTTATTAACATTAGTTCTAAAAAACAACAACGGCAACATTGTAAGTATATACGGATAAATGAGTGAGGAAGTATGGAGGACGATAACAGTCATACTGACATATGTTATATAACAAATAAAGCCAAACAATGTTTACCGCCGCTTATATTTCATAAAGAATACTTCCAGATGCATCCATATTTTTCCAATTTATTATTATTATTATTTTTTTTTTTTTTGGGGGGGGGGAGGGGGGAATTGAATTCAAGCCCTCTTCCCATCGATGTTCGTTGACAGAAGTATACAGCTCTTCGTGGCAGTCATTTAGTTTCTTTTCCTAGCGCACCCATCGTATCTGTACGTCACATCCTGTGAGACGTTTCTCGGCCTCTGCCTCAAATCGTTCGTTTTGAGAGACAGTGAAATAGTTCTTCCAATCTCCAACCTCACCTGGTAAACACAATTAAATCAATCCATAAATTTATACATCTTGCTAACCGATAATTTTGAAAATTAATTCATCGAAATACTAAGGAGGAGAAAAGCAGGTGAATTTCCAGTTTTCAAAATGCAAGATGATGGAAGAGTTGCCATATACTCGCGGTGGTCGGTGGTTTCTTCTGGGCAAAGAGCCCGGTTTCCTTACCCATTAAACCTAGCAACGCAGCCAAATAAGTGAAATAATCTTGAGTGCCTCAAAAACATCAATCAATTAATCAATCAAACGAAATGCAAGGCTTTAAGAATAGATTGTTAACCAAGGGTATTCATTCGATAAAACACAGCTGTAAAAACAAATTTGAATTTCTCAGATGATACAATAAGAAGTTAAGTAGGAAATATATTACAGCATATAGTTGTCTATAAAGAGGTTGAAATTTATTAATTTCGAGTTCTATCGCATTGTTTTTAAAGTGGCATAATTTCTGATCGTCAGGACAGTAAGAGGATTTGAAGGCCATCGAGAAACGAAATGATTGGCGTTGGAATGAGGAAAATCCATAGTGTCCTGTACGAACCAAAAACGTGTTCGAAAAATAAACAAAATTAAAATAACCGGGACGACCATTCATTTATTTTAAGTCTTGAAAACAATACTCTATCGTACATTTTCGAGGCTAGAAGCACTAAAATGCTTCTAAATAATACGGTCTTGAGAAAAATAGCCAATAATTTCAATATTCTGTTTTTAACGTTAAAATATCGACATTTTGGCAGCTCATGCCACTTTAACTGTTGGAATTTTGTAATTGTTTCATTTTCTACTTGTATGTGTAACATTTAGTACGTGAAGTTTTTATATTTTGTTCAATTGAAATTTACCTTTTCTGTACATGTTGTAGTCGCCATTTTTCCATTTTTGTTGTCGATCCGGATTAACTGTTGAGCGTTTAGCTTTTCGCATGTTAGAGAACGTGCACGATTCCGTAATTCCTTGTAATGTTTCTTCACACACGGGGAATTTACAGAATTCTGATAATTTCTTAATATTTGACAGAAGATCCTAGGAAAAGCAACCAAAAGCAAAAATATTCTCCTTAAAATCATGGTTTAAAAATTGGATATTTGGTCATTGAAGCCGACTTTATTGGACGGCTTTACTTTCATTTAAATCGGCCTGTTTTCTACTTGTGAAAAGACGTGAGGAGTTCAAGTACCGCGCCTAATGAACTATATACGTGGAATGGAAAACACGTGGTATTTGATTTGCATCGAATGCCGCCATTGCTAAGAGATGGTGCAATGTCGATCCAGACCGGTCACGCACGCGCCTATCGCTCAGCAATGGCGGCGCTTTTTACAAAGTCAACTTCAAACCAGCCAATGAGAAGTGTCCATTCCACGTATATAGTTCATTGACCGCACCTTAAAAAACTAGCTAGTAGCTCGTACGAACTGCTGATGTGGCATAATGTGATCGAAACTAGCTGGGTAATTCCTCTGTGGCTTCTGAATTATACGTCTTGCGAAAAATAGCCAATACTTTCAACATTCTGTTTTAACGTCAAAATTGCAACATTTTGACAGCTCATGTCACTTTAAATGTATACATTTCCAAGATTGATATCAACCGAAAGCATTTTGTAATTTGTGTAGCTAATTTTGTTAAAACGAAATTTGTCGATATTTAACAACCCATGCCACTTTAGAAACAGAAAATTAGATATAAGTAAATGCTATAGCCTCCCAGATGCAGGGGCCATGATCTTCCAAATATGTGGAAGTTTCATTGAAACAGAAATAGCTCATTGTTCGTCTTTGTTCTTAAGAAGTACATAATAACAGCTTTCCGCTGATACCAATCTTAGGGACGTGCCACAAAATTCCTAAAATCTACTCATACATCCCGGCTGTTTTTATTTTGTTCGTTTTTAGCACATATCTTCGGTTTGTTCGGATCACTGTTTTTACCTATATTTTCTTGATCAAATTTCAAGGTACTTCCAACACTCAACGTATCTTGGTAATCAGATGATATGAAAAAGTCAGAATTTTTACATCTGCTGTCACTTTCAGTGCTTTAATAATTTATCTTGAAGCCAATGTGCTAAAAAGTGTATATAGCTCAACCACTGATCTATATATAGCGGCTCTCATATATTATATATTTATGAGCACTAAAACACACGGGCACAGGGAAAATCTTCTTGTCTGAAATAACCATAGAGAAAAGTTTCTAATTGTGTTAAAAAGGTATATCATCTAGACCTTTATACCCCATCATAAGTTGTTGTAATAAACTAAATCCATGATATTTCATTAGGTTGACGACTAACAGGTGCTTGACATTAGTCAATAGAATTTTCTGGAACAGTTTGTAATACATTGCCAATGTTTACGCAACTTTAGCTATGGCCAGAATTTCAGTAGACTGAGATTTAACCCCATAGGATCATTGGAAAAGAAAGCGAAAATTTTGGAAAAACCCAGGTAGAAGACAGACATGGGATCTTTTATTTTTAAAATTATTAACCAAGCTGGCATGTGATAATTCCTGCGCTATGTCGTGTAAAGGCGTACACGGAGGCTATCCTAGCCACTCTAAGGGAGGTCTCGCTAGAACTCAATTAGACCCAATGATGTTAACAAGGGAAGGGAGGCTATGTTTGACAAGTTTCCAAGGTCAAATGATGTCAGAGGTTAAATTACGTACCTGTTTCATGTCCTCGTAATGTAGCCGGAGAACTGGAAGTTCCGGATGATCTTTAAAGAACTGCTCGTATTCTAAGGTGTAGTCAAACCAATTCCCAGCTATCACTGAAACGTCAATAAATGTATACTAAAAGTGATATGAGTTGCCTAAATCGTAAATGGCTTACGTTGGAACGAGGAAAATCTATACAATCTGTAAGCTGTTCGAGCCAAAATAGTGTCCAAAGTAAAAAAAAATCAACAACTGGGACGAATTAACGTGCATTTATTCCAAGCTTTGGTTTGTTCAAAACACTGCTTTAATCTACTTATTCGAGATAAGTAGCATTAAAAAGCTGAATTGCACGTCTTGAGAAATATAGCCGATCATTTTCATGTTCTGCTTTACGGGGAAAATATCCACATCTGGCAGCTCATGCCACTTTATTGTTCTTCCTTGCTAGGTAGGCACATATGGATATAGCAAAGCCTCACTACCAGTCCGATACAGGCCTTTCATTGACGAGACGCGGGATCGAATCCCACTCGGACCATATGGGCCTAAACAACTCAGAGGGGACTTTTCACTTGATTGCCGTATGTGGAAGTGTTGACAAGTGCTCGCGGAATGTCGGGGTGTTCCTCTGGACACAGAGCTCGCTTTCCTCCCCTACTAAAGCTGGTAACGCCGCCATAGCGAAACAGTCTTTAGTGCGGTGTAAACACAATATATCAATCAAGTTTTTGACGAGCTTCAAACCCACGTATTGTCTTCGCAATCAGAGTTTATTAAAGAAGTGCATATTTTGGCTGCTCGTGGTACTTTAATTTAATGCCAAACTATTTTTTCTATTAATATTACTTTTTGTCCAGCCTTTTTGGGGTTTCCGGTGCCAACACACTTACTGCCTATAGTATCCTATCACGGTATTAGGACAATAGGAATTTCGTTAATTTTAGGGATTACGCTTGTTGAGGAGGCCGGTTGGCTGAGCGGATAAGGCAGCCGGCTCTTAGTGTTACCGATAAGTGCCATACTCTGAGACCAGGGTTCGATTCCCGTTTCGGATTTCACCCAAAATCGGTAGAAAAATGTCTGCCATTTTACAAGAAAGTGTAAACCCAAAAAATAACGAAAATACTGTTATATTCACCGTCTAAATGACACTAACTAATTGTTAGGACAATGTACGAACCTTTCCCTTGCATGGCCATTTCGAAGAAGCCAGTGAATGTGCCCTTGTGTTCATGATAATCGCCAAGATTAACACAATGGTTATAGAAGGAGGCCATGACATCTTTGGGGTTTCGCTGAATATAAACAACTTTACATTTCTTTTTAATGAGGTCCTCGGGAAGTAAACGGGGCCGGATGTGTGTATTTAGAAGGCGAGCTGAAATGACGTCATCTATCTTTTCCTGATCAGTCATTTCCAAAAACTCCTCTTCTTTTTCGCCAGCCATATTTTCAGTTCTGTTTTGGGACAGAAGTCTAAGAATCTCCCACGTCCAATGCGTACCTGTGGACGAACAAAATATTCCGAAACAAGTAAGACAGGTGGCAACAAAACTATAAAATAAATATGTATCAGTTTTGTTTGATTGATGTTTTACGCCAGATTCCAGACTAATTATATGGCGGTGTTGCCAGGTATAGTGGGGAGAAAACCGGGCCCAACCCCCGACCATCAGCGAGTATCTGGCAACTCCCCCTTCCACATTCGACGAAAATTTCACTTAGAAGTTTTTCAATTTTTATTTAGTCTGAGTGTGATTTGATCCCTAGCCCCATTGATGGAAGGCCTCTGTGGTACTGTGGTAAATTACTGTAACCGACAGAGCCCTCGAGACAATACTGGACATGCATGATCAATCAACTCTCGAGCCCTAAATTTTTTCTAAACATTTATTTTTCATGCATTTGCACTTTATGTGTACAATTGCGAAATAAGTTTGGTCCAGTCCGTACCTGACTTTGGGTAAGCTAGAATAAAAATGTCATCGTGTCTGGTTTTCAAATTGTGTATGCTGGAAAGGCGTTTGACATTCGATGGGTGTGGGAAATACATTCCATTGTATTCCGTCATCTTTAAACTGCCACCATGGCCATCTTCAATCACCACCTGCATGTTAAACACCTGATAAACAAACCAACAGATATTTACCATCTCTTATATATTTACGATGTAGATGTGTATACACTGCGCTTCCTGAAGGGCGGATAGTCAAACGGACAAACGGACGGACAACGGATGAACAAATTCCGTCCGTTTTAAAAGACGCACTTTACAAAGCAATGGCCGAGAAATCTTGTCTGTGTGGTTTTTCTTTATTTCTATATTACCACATACGTCAGGGAGTGTATGTTAGATTTTCAGCACCAAAACGCGTGTATCCAACGCAAGCCAGGAGTTGTTTATATTTTCTAAAATATAGCACAAAACTTCTCCTGATTCTGACTAAGGTGGATCCATTCTAATGGATTCTATTCTATTCTTTTTTCCAAAAATGGGGATCTTAAGGGTCAGGTAAACCAATAACGAAAATGGAGAGTCAGTTCCCAAAATAATCGAAATCAGGCAAGATGGCGAGGCTCCCTGCCGACTCGATTCACCATGAACTAAACATTATTACAAGCCCCACGGGGGCGTTGAACAGCAATTGGTGTTTGAAATATTCGATGTAACTGACGAGTTTCCTTGTTAAAGTGGCATGAGCTGCCAAAATTCACAGTTTTTTCATAATTTCTGATCGTCACGACAGAAAGAGGCTTTGAAGGCCATTGAAAAACTAAATGATTGGCGTTGGAATGAGGAAATCCATAAAGTATGTGGCCTGTACGAACCGAAAACGTGTTCGAAAAGTAAACACAATTTAAATAACCGGGACGACCATTCATTCTAAGCCAAAGTTAGTTCAAAACAATACTTTATCGTACATTCTCGAGACGAGAAGCACTAAAGGGATTCTGAATTATACGTCTTGAGAAAAATAGCCAGTAATTTCAACATTCTGTTTTAACGTCAAAATATCAACATTTCGGCAGCTCATGCCACTTAAAGTGTATGAGAGAAATAAAACACCTATTAAATGTTAGCGAGCGCTAGAGTGACTTTCGTGATATTGCGTTTTGTCGAAGGAATAAAAGTCACATGATCAGTCAATCTCATTTCAATGAATTAAGATGGCCACTTTTAGTCTTAGATGCCACATGCTAAATTGCGCCTTCACGTTAGTGTTTGAATCAGCGGCTGCGAGTTTCTCGTGACCTCAATATCCACACTGTAGATGATGAATTTTGTTTACTTCCTCGGCTCAAAATCAAGTGTTTATCGCATATTATTTTGTTTCATTTGAAGTTATATTTATAAATGCCAGAAAAACAAAATCAAAGCGTTCAAAAGGTCTTAGACAAAGGCAAAAATGGGCATAATGCAATGAGTTCAGAAACGTTAATCGGCCTTCGAACGTTGCCGAGAAATCTGGGCTCTGCCGAATGTTTTTTTCTCTCCGTGTTCGTCATAGGCGACAAGACACATTAGCAGCCATATAATACCAGTCGCCGTAAGACCGATAATCCGGACTATCTGCGAACACAATAGAGTTTTTTTCAGTTATGGGAGTGACGTCGGACCGACCGACGGACGAACAACGTTACATACCGACATAAGCTCGCCCATAATCATAATCTGCCCGTGTTTGCTGGTCGTTTTGAAGTCACATTTTAACATAGCGGAGGTCAAGTTATGCTGCTGCAGTTAAGTAGTCTGGCCGAACTAGGTCAACGTTTTTTTTAAATACTCAGTTTATATCGATATAGCAATATATACAGGATATAGGTCTAAACTTCCGTGGGCTTACATACACAGGTAGCTGGTAAGTGTTTTCTACTTTAGCCGTACTTTTTGATATTCACTTGTAGCTTACTTAAATAATCCTTCCTTTCTGTTTTTAAAGATATTTTTAAGCTCCTATATATAAAAAGAAATCCGCAGATAGAACTAGAACACACATACCTGTTGTCGATGATCCAATTTTCTACTTATGGCATACATGTACTTCAGAAGTATGGAAGCCCAGATATATATTGCTTTTATTTTTGTGTTCTCTTTGTTTTGATTTTTAGAGTTTTCTAAACCATGGGATAGGTCTGATAATTTGTAAGCCTTAATACTGAATTATATGGTAATACAGAAGGGTAATGCCAAATAAACACAACCCTTTTTTGCGAAATGTTACACGACCCATGGGATAATGTTTCAGAAGAAAATTTTGCGCCTTTCGCCTAAAACAAAAGTAAGGAAGCTAAAATGAACCATGTCACTATCTTACATACGAAGTGGAATGGGTGTTTTTTCAGATTTTCAAGCATGGACGTTGTGATCGAAGACGGCTTTGGTAGCAGTCTGAAACTGGTAGAATACAAGGGGATGTATTTTATACCGTTACCGAATTCTGTCAAACGCCTTTCCAGCATACCCAAGTTAAAAGTCAGAGATGAGGATATTTTTATCTTAGCATATCCCAAATCAGGTTAGTGTTCAATACCGTTGACCTACATTACATATATTTTTTCATCATTGAAATGGTTGGTTGGACTGAACAGTTATAGATTTATGTTTAATGATGGTCGACAAGGTCAGTTGTTTGACCTCTTGATATTTATTATCAGCTTTAAGATTGAACGATTTTTATACGCCCATCGGAAGACTGTATGTACTATTGTTTCAAATTCGCGCCGCCTGTCCGTACGTCCGTTCGCTTTTTTGTCAGGGCTATCTTTTCGATTTTTCAAAGTTAAGGTTCTAAAATATTAAAGTTATGATTATATACATGGATGACAATGAACCATAACTCCAGTTTAATCATATGCCTGGTTACCATGGTTACCAGGTAGCTGCTGATTATATCAAATTGTCTGTTTTATTTTATAAGTCGCAAATATAAAAGCGGACGAAAACGTGTGGGTACAATGAAATATCGTTTTATTTAATTCATGAATTGTAACAGACCAAGTTTGAAATAGGGTTGAGGGGATTTGTTTCACAAAACAGGTGCATCGCAAAAGAAGCTTTGTTGCCAATGAAAACCATATTTAAGACATACGGCGCCATGGAAACTGCGATTGGTCGCATTTTGAAAAGGATTCGTGAAACGGTCCGCAGATTTCGAGTTGATATCATCGTATAGCGTCGATACATTGAGTGACATCACAATTTATTTCAATCTGAGAGGTCAAATTGCCACCATAATGGCACCCTACTGTTCAATCATTGGCCAAAAATCACATACCGTTGACGATTATTAATTTTCTACGCCCTCACGGATTTGATTCAATTTTAACGTTATTACATATATCGACCATGCTGATCGAAAATGGTTTGTATTCGTACTGTAATTTGTTAATAATATAAAAAAATTCAGCCGGCAATGGTTGTCGTGGTTACCAAACAGGCAATAGTCAGACCCACAGATTGTAGCTCAGTTTTGTTCAAATCGCTTCACATTTCTGTTCACCTGCAAGAATTGATCCGTTTTTTTAGAGATCATTTACGTAGGTTTTTATTGAATTCATCTCAACTCTTTTTCAGTGTACGTTTGTCTTTCTTGATTTTAATATGCAATAAATTGTTATACATCAGGTACGCATTGGACATGGGAGATCTTAAAACTTTTATCTCTAAACAAAACGGAAAATGTGGTGGACGAAAAGGAAGGAGAGTTTCTGGAAATCGTTGATCAGGAAAAGTTAGATGACGTCAGCTCACCTCGTCTCCTGAATACGCATATCCGACCCAGTTTACTCCCGGGAGAATTAATAAAAAAGAAATGCAAAGTTGTTTTCATTCAGCGAAACCCGAAAGACGCGATGGTGTCTTTTTATCATCACTGCCTGGACCTCAGCGAATATTTGTACAATTATGACGGAAAGTTTCCTGGTTTCTTTGAGATGACCATGCAAGGAAAAGGTATTCATATGTTTGAAAATAGCATCCTTGATGCTGTTATTAAAGTAGACCTAAGCACTTTAACAAAAATACATTCATTCATTGGTGTATTTTTACGAGTAGACGAAATTCTGCAGAAACATAGGAATTTCGTACTTTACTGTTATTTTCACAGAATTCTGTTATTTGGTTATTTAGTTTTGACGATAGTGAATGTAGGCTGATGCCTAACTATGAATGTTAAAGGGCAATTGAAGCTAAAATTGTATGATTAGTAGCATATTTTATTCGTCCCAGGCTATTAAGTCCTCCGCTTGTCCTATTGTGTTGGGTATCAAATCATAGTAAGCTAATACAAATGCATGCACATGTAGATGTCTATAAGTGTCCTCTGTATAGGTCAGGCAAAATATATTTGTTTAAATTCAGAGCACGATACATCTATAAAAGTTCAGTGTCGCCGTGAAAGACTATCGCTCTTCCAACTGAGTCACGGAGGCCCATTATGATACGGCTGTTGGCCTATATCTATTTAAAGTCAAATATACTCAAAATTTAGGCAGGTCAGGTCAATTTTAAACATCCATAGTTTGTGTCTAAAACCTATACCAAACTTAAGATATGATTAGTATTCAGTTCCACATGTAAAATCATATTTACTTAGAAAAATGAAATTAAATAAATCAGGGGAGACAACTTATGTATCTAAATATGGGCCTATTTTTGAATGGTAGTTATTTTTCTGTTCAAGCCAAAATGAGCAAACAGGGTCCAGTGAAAGGGCCCTGAAAAAATATCCAGACTAGACTTTTTGTTTTATTTGTAACTTTTGAGACTCACTTTTGTTTTTTAACTTTTATGATCAAATACCTTGTACCAACATTTGATGACGTCACCGACCTTGAGTCAAATAATTGCTGTTGTTATGATGTTGTTGTTTCAGTGGAATGTGGCACTTGGTTTGACTACACGTTAGAATACGAACAGTTCTTTAAAGACCATCCGTCCTCCGGCTACATTACGAAGACATGAAACTGGTATGGTTCTGATATCATTCGACATGGGGAACTTGCCAATCATCGCTTACTTCCCTTTCATTATGGATCTGATATTATTTGACATGGGGAACTTGCCAATCATCGCTTACTTCCCCTTCATTATGGATCTGACATCATTTGACATGGGGAACTTGCCAATCATCGCTTAGTTCCCCTTCATTATGGATCTGATATCATTTGGCATGGGGAACTTGCCAATCATCGCTTACTTCCCCTTCATTATGGATCTGATATCATTTGACATGGGGAAATTGCCAATCATGGCTTACTTCCCTTTCATTATGGATCCGATATCATTTGACATGGGGAACTTGACAACCATCGCTTCCCTCCCCTTCATTATGGATCTGATATCATTTGACATGGGGAACTTGCCGATCATCGCTTACTTCCCTTTCATTAAGGATCTGATATCATTTGACATGGGGAACTTGCCGATCATCGCTTACTTCCCTTTCATTTAGGATCTGATATCATTTGACATGGGGAACTTGCCGATCATCGCTTACTTCCCTTTCATTATGGATCTGATATCATTTGACATGGGGAAATTGCCAATCATCGCTTACTTCCCTTCATTATGGATCCGATATCATTTGACATGGGGAAATTGCCAATCATCGCTTACTTCCCTTTCATTATGGATCTGATATCATTTGACATGGGGAAATTGCCGATCATTGCTTACTTCCCCTTCATTATGGATCTGATATCATTTGACATGGGGAAGTTGCCAATCATCGCTTACTTCCCTTTCATTATGGATCTGATATCATTTGACATGGGGAAATTGCCGATCATCGCTTACTTCCCTTTCATTATGGATCTGATATCATTTGACATGGGGAAATTGCCAATCATCGCTTCACCTTCCTTCCAGTATGGCTTTAATATCAATCTCGTGGAAAGTCACGTGTCACGATAAAAGTTTTCTAAATTCTTCAGCACAAGTTTTGAAATGTGCATATTTTTATAGCTTTTATATAGTTTCTTTAAAGCGAGTGTTTTGGGTTTGTCAATGTCTGTCCGTTCTAACATTACGACCCTCTTTAACGTTACGACTAGTGCATGGATTTTGTAATAAGCGTATGTGTACAGGATGTATTATATACTAACATTTAGTTGTGGCGATCAACTCGTTACCAAGGCATGATATATTTAAACGAATGGTTGTCGCCAAACTACTTTCTGGTTACTGTGGTGGCCGTCCACATGAGTTGCTGACCAAATTTTGTCAGATTTTTGAAAGTGCACTTATTACGAGGAAGATGCTTTATATCCACTTAACAAGGCCGGCTGTCATTTTCTCATTGGTTTTATCCAATCAAAAACGAAAAACGAGATGCAATGCAGGCTTGCCATGTGATGCACTAAGGCAACAAAGAAACGACATACAGTCGCCTTGGTGACCTACATTTCTTCCACTGACTTTCTCCTATTTCTGTCGGGGTCTCCGTGGCTCAGTAGGTAGAGCGTTGGGCGCTCAATCTGAGCAGCCTTCCACCAATTTTCTGGTTCTCAAACGACTTTTGTGGAGTGGTTGCCAGTTACCACCGGAAGGTCGTGTGTTTCCTACGGGCACAGAGCCCGGTTCCCTCCACAATAAAACTGGCAACGCCGCCATACAAGTGAAATAATCTTGAGCGCGACGTAAAACACCAAACAATCAATCAATCAATCTTCACCTAAATCTCCTTTAATGCATTAGAGAGCTGTTAAATAACGACAATATTCAGCTAAATATAGTTCAGGAGAAAATAGCGAAACAATGGCTACTGAAAGAAAATACTACGGTCCCTTTTTATCAATGTGTGGGTCCCTGATGGTAAGAAAAGTTGGCTGTTAAACGGCTGTTATCGAAGTTAAACCGTATGTATGTCCAGTGATATTCCCTTCTTTAAAGGGAACACTTTAGCTGCCAGAACATGCATTCGAAGTAAAAGACTACCTATCAGGTACTTTTAAAAAAATAAAGAAAAAAATCGGCAAGCACTTGTAAGCGAGAATTTGTGTCCCGACGGTACTCTGTATGTAAATCACGGCTGTGGACATCTTGCCTTGTTCGACTGCATTGCGTGACGTTCATTTACCTTAAGCCGCCTTGAGCGTCGTCTTGCTCGCCGTGGAGTAAGCATCAGCTTCGCATAGATATCCCCTTCGAAACATTCATCTTTGAAATGAATCGAGCATATATTGGATGTAGCAGTGGAGTAACTGTCTTGTCGGTTTACGTTGGCAATACACCTTTTCAATATATTTGGCTTTAAATAGAAATCCATGGAACGATAAGCCTAGGCCCTCAGGCAACTGCAATGGTTGACCTGTCACAGTTTTGTTGTCTTCACTGCCGGACACATTAGCGCATCCCACTGCTCAACAAGCGAGCATTTTTACCCCAATAGTCCTTCACTTGCTTAGTCAGTAAGTACAAGGCACCTTATGCTATATTTACCAGTTTTGAAAATAACTTCAAACTTCTCAAATGTACAATAAATCCCAAGCCTACCTGCTGGGACAAATATTTACATTGGTTTAACATGGGTGTACCATATATGGCATGGTGGCAGTACGTCACAGCTATATGCCACGTGATCTAGCCGAATATGTTGATTGGATAAAAGGGTTTTCTAAAAAAATCAGACTTCTTTTGGAAAATCCTAATGAAACCACTATGTTGAAATTATATTCTCACCTTTCTAACTTGTATCGACGTGGGGCATTTTGTCACAGATGTGTGCATTAATCTTAAGTGTTCTCTTTAAACGGCTTTTTCGCAACGTCTGTATTATTTCACATGTCGAGCAGTGCTCCGCAGCAGCAAAATTTCCATTTCGGGAGAATTTTGAGTTTTCGCAGTCATTTTTGTATTCAAAAACCAACTCTAAACAACTTTAAATTCTTAATGTAAATTCCACTATACTTTGTTTTCATTAGGATCTGTTGTCCAATGTGAAGAAATTAGCGAAATTCTGTAATTTCCACGTGCCGAAAGAAACTGTAAAAGGAATAGCAGATGTATGTACGTTCTCTAGCATGCAAAAATCCAAACGTTCAACAATCACACCAGAGCGGCTGAAAGCCTGGAAAAACGGTGAATATACCATGTACAGAAAAGGTAAAAAAATCCAGAAACTTCACAGAGTATTAAATTATTTTGCAAAAACATAGATTATGCTTAACTTAAAATATAATTTTCACTTGGTTTTGATTATCTCTGAAAGGACTTGTTATTGGTTATTCTCAAAGAGAATATACCGCACCCATATTGATTTATCTATTTCACATTAACTAATCACAATCCGTTTGAAAAATGTGAAAACATTTCTGTAACATTGCTTAACTCTTTGACTCCGTGCATAATCCATCATAATGTTTTCAGGGAGTTTACCAACCCCCCCCCCCCCCAAAAAAAAAAACAAACAAACAAAACCTTTCTTAGAACAAAGTTAATACTGTCTATACAATATTTTACCTGATATGTTCACGTTGATTCTAAAGATACTCAAAGGTAGATACTCAATTGATGTGCTTTTCAATTTATGAAAATTATTTTTTTCTTAGGTGTCGTCGGAGATTGGAAGAACTACTTTACAGTGGCCCAAAACGAACGATTTGACGCGGAGGCCAAGAAACGGCTTGCCGGAAGTGGCGTAGAAATACGAGAGATGAACTAGAATCTTCTGTTGCTTTTTAACCATCAATGTTTCCAATGAATTATATGTGTGGAATGGAGACCGCGTGACGTTTGAGTTGTAGAGTGCGCCGCCATTATTATGAGATGGCACTACTGATCTGACTTTACAGAGGAAGCGAAAGAGAACGACGTCACTAGCCCTGACATGATGACTACTTTATTAACGTCATAACACGATGACAAATCACTCTTGTGACTTCAATTTTTACCGTTCATTCGTGATGTCATAAACTTGTAGAAAAACGTTGATTGCGTTAAGAGCCAAAATATCATAGTTATGACGGCAATTTTAGCACGCCAGATCCAATTTAATCGACGTGACGTGACCATTCCATGCGTATAGTTCATTGAATGTTTCCATCGATGTTATTGGAACGGTTTCCAATAATGGTGTTTCTAGGATTACTGACTTATGCTGATTCGTATAATTAAGTATCACCTGATCTTTAATATCAAGGCCTCCAAAATGAATTTATAGGCTTTAAGTGTATGCCTACATTAGAAGAATCAATAAACATGTTATTAAGAAAAAAAGGCTTTTAAAATGCAGGCTCGGTGAGCAAATCGATTTTCAATAGACTGAAATTGTAATCTTGGTCATACGAGATTTGATGAATGGGCGAGAAGAATGCCTCACAAGGGTTTTACGCTGGTATCAGGTTTGTAAGTTTAATATCTACGATGTAACTTCGATAGCAGCCAACAAAGTACTTGAAACATTCCACGTTAATTACCGCCAGTGACTCTCACCCTGTTTTACTTATTTGCCGGTCAGGAAGATCCACAAATTGTGCCGACATTATACAGTTGGACTCGATTGACAAACTTTTCAAAATCCAGCAGTCACGTGATGCGAGGATTACGTTGTGACGTCAAATCATTCAAGCCTGTGGTAAGTCTGTTAGTGGAATTGGGTTGGGGTCGTGTGCAAAAAATGTTGGGGAAGCCCTCTTAAAAAAGCCACTTGACTAGGGAAATCCTTAGACAAGTTCCGGATCATGTGATACGTTGTCATTGTCCAAGGAGACTTTGAAATCTGTCGGACATATTTTTTACAGTTTTTTTTAAAAGAGAGATTTTGCAGATTATCAAAGAAATTCGAAGAAATCAACGGGTACAATGAAAAGAGGAATGCTTCAAATGTATGATGGGCGGTAAAAGCTAAAAAAGACAGACGTATGTCTTTATAGTGGGTTATCTGTGTCGCCATTTTCTTCGCTTTAAGATGACGTGATGTTACATCAGCTATTTTTAGATCAATAATGACGTATTCTTATCGCTCTCTAATGTATGATGGTAGATTTAGTCCCAAAAACATGGCGACAAAATCTTTAGAGAAATCTCTAGAGCAGTGCTGCAACCGCAAGTCATTCCTTAGGCAAGCCATTGGCTAAAATGCACCACACGACTAATCCATAACGCATCTCGATTTTAGTCATCGTTGATTGGATAAAACTAATGCAAAAATGGTAGTGGCCTTGTGAATGGCCCATGCAACGTTTCCCCTATTACAATGACACATCCAAATTTCAATTATTCGCTTTCGAAGGGATAAAACATACATTGGGCATGATACAAAACATACATGATAATATACATAATAGTTTTGTGTTTAGTGGAAACTGGTAGAATACGAGAGGATGTATTTCATACCGTTACCAAATTCTGTCAAACGCCTTTCCAGCATACCCAATTTAAAAGTCAGAGATGATGATATTTTTATCTTAGCATATCCCAAATCAGGTTAGTGTTCAATATCTTTGAAATGGTTGGGTGGACCGAACAGTTGCAGATTTGTGTATAATGGTGATCAACAAGGTCAGTTGTTTGGCCCCTTGTTATTCATTATCAGCGTTCAAATTGCTATATTTTTTATATGACCGCCGAGATGGCCCCGGTGGTTCACTCGGTTAGAGTGATAGTTTCCCAGACCAACAAAGACCTAACACCGATGCGACGTGGGTTCGAATCCCATTGAGACCAAAAAAATCGCCGTATTTGAAACCGTGACCCACCCCTGTTTCCTCGCTATTAAAGCTGGCAACGCCGTCATAGGAGTGGAATAATCTTCAATAATCCGTGAAACATTAATCAATCAATAAATACACCAGAATGGCCGATATATTAAGTGACCTCAAAATTTATTTAAATCTGAGAGGTCAACTTGTCACCTTGGTCACATCTTACTCTACATTCATTGGCAAAAAAATCACCTATTGTTGCCGATTATTTATTTTCCACGCCCATACGAGTTGAATGACATTACTAGATATATCGGCTGTGCTGATGTAAAATTAATCTTGATTAAGGGCTTAAATAGAAACTTAAACCCTATGACAAACTCTATACGTTAAAGCAGCTTTCGAACATGCAACTAATTGAGACAAACTGATTGAGGCAATAGATAGGCCTACCAGCTAGTATCCTACTGGCATTTAGTTTTGGCGATAGGTGCCATACTCTGGGACCCGGGTTTGATTCCGGTTTCGAGCAAAATCGGTAGAAAGTGTAATCCCCACAATGACGAGTTCACTTTCTAAAGGACACTAACAAGTTAAACTCATGCAACAAATTGTTATCCACTAGGTACGCATTAGACATGGGAGATTCTTAGACTTTTATCTCTAAACAAAACGGAAAATATGGTGGACGAAAAGGAAGGAGAGTTTCTGGAAATCGTCGATTAAGAAAAGTTAGATGACGTCAGTTCACCTCGCCTCCTGAATACGCATGTCCGACCAAGTTTACTCCCGGAAGAATTGATAAAAAAGAAATGCAAAGTTGTTTTCATTCGGCGAAACCCGAAAGACCCGATGGTGTCTTTTTATCATCACTGTCTGGATCTCAGCGAATATTTGTACAATTATGACGGGAAGTTTCCTGGTTTCTTTGAGATGACCATGCAAGGAAAAGGTATTCACATGTTTGACAATAGCATCCTTGAACGTTCTGTCAACGTTTATTAAAGTAGGCCTAAGGACTTAGCCAAGATGCATCTAGCAATTGTGTACAAAACCAAAATGATACCAGTCGACTTTTGTAAATAAATGAGAAATAGGCCTACATATCAACAAGATATGTTGATGTTTATGGTTAGTTTATTGTTAATAGTTATAAAAATCAACAACGTCAACATTGTAAGTTTATACGAATAAACCAGTATGTAAGTATGGAGGACGATAACAGCCATACTGACATATGTTGTGTAACTGCTTAGTCATAACAAGCAATTGTGTACAAAACCAAAATGATACCAGTCGACTTTGTAAATAAATGAGAAATAGACCTACATATCAACAAGATATGTTGATGTTTATGGTACATTTAATAGTTGTAAAAATAAGGAGGACCATAACAGCCATACTGTTACGGTCAACCAGTATCGCAAAATTGAAATAATGAAATATTTGATCGACCGGTCAGGATAGCGATTTAATTTTTGTGATTAAAATCTTATCGCGATAATCAGTTCTGACACCACCGGAACATCCGGAAAATATAAGTATATTTCCTATACGTATTGTAGTAGTATTAAGAGAGTAAAGATTGCTTGCTTCAATTCAATCGTATTTTATTTGTAACCTTTTATATCATAACAATAAACGAACAGTAAATAATATTGGATCCTTGTCAGTCCGTATACGCTCCGAACGTGAATGTATATAAGTAAGACGCCTCTGTCCCGTGTTCGTATACGCAGATGTAATGTCCGTTGTTGTCCGATTCTGTGTGATGTAATGGAAAGCTGTGTAATTGAACCTTGTTCTGAGTGTTGTATGTTAGATATTTATGATAATAAACAGTTCTCTCCACTTCTGTATATAAGGTATAATAATCTCCCGATCTCCGTTTTAACGACATAAAACATCCGTTATGGACATCCACTGATCATCTAAAGGTTAATTTACGGGCAATGCTTAAAATGATAAATCGTACAATTTCGGACGTTTAAATAGCGTTTGGTTCCCCTATGAGGTTAATCAGGAGTGAACGTAGGCTAATTAGTCCAGGTCGGGTACGCATAACATCAAGCCCTTCCCATATCAAAACGTAGTGACAGTAATATCCTATGATGAGATTATCACACAGAGGTTAATCCACGGGCAATGCTTTAGATTAATTTAAGTACAAGTTGTTGATAAAATAAGCAGTTTGTTCCCCTATGACGTGAGTCAGGATTAAACGTCTGCTAATTAATCAGTAACAAGCACAGTTTTTAATCAAGCCCTTCCCGTATCAAAACGTACTGATAATGTATTCCTCTTCTTTATTTCGTTAAAATAATTCCTATATGATCCTAAGGTAACAGTAGCCTAAATACTTCCTTTCTGAAATGCTCACTGGTTACATTTACTTATAACCCTAGCGGTTTACCCCAACTTTTATCGTAGGGTGGAACCCCAACTTTAAGTGTGGATATAGAACCCCAAGTTAAATCGTAAGGTAAGAGAAGGAGCTCTGATATGCCTTTGTGCGCTGAGAATGTCGTTGTAGGCCTTAGTAATTAGGTTACTGAACGGTGTGAGCTTAATTCCCTTTTATTTGAAAGTTTTGTAGATTGAGATAATTCTGCAATCAATACTTACAATAAGGTTTGTGAACACGACCGTTTCTTGACTCAGCTCAGGCTTGAGTGATGTTTCTGTTGTCGTCTGCAGAATTTATACCTTCGCGCCATGTAAAGCGCCCTCTGTCGGGAGTTCTGCATATAGTTCCATTACTCTCCAACAGAAAGTGGTTAAGCGTATACGAGTTAAATAAGGAAATTAATCCCAGTTTAACCGATAGCTAAATGTATCCCTCTGCAGTTGTCTTCGTAATAAATCTGTCTTGAATCATATTAGCTCTTTCTTACGGTAAAAGATCGCCGTGTGCTTTATTCGAGTATAAATCAGATAACTCCAAGATGGCGGACATCGTTGGCTCGCCTATCGAAAGCTCGTGTAAAATTTGACTCTACAAGGCAATAAAGGTGTGTTCTGTTGAAAACTCATTATTCCCAGTATCTATACATCCCTTGATATCTAAATAATTATTGTCAAACAAAATCGGTTTCGTATTTGTCGTCACTTTCGGAATTCTTAAAGTGACATGAGCTGCCAAAATTCACACGTTTTTTCATAATTTCTGATCGTCACGACAGTAAGAGGCCTTGAAGGCCTTGGAAAAACTAAATGATTGGCGTTGGAATGAGGAAAATCCATACAGTATGTGGCCTGTACGAACCGAAAACGTGTTCGAAAAGTAAACAAAATTTAAATAACCGAGACGATCATTCATTCATTCTAAGAGAAAGTTAGTTCAAAACAATACTTGGTCGTACATTTTTGAGACTAGAAGCACTAAAAAGCATCTGAATTATACGTTATAAGAAAAATAGCCAATAATTTCAACATTATGTTGTAACGTCAAAATATCAACATTTTGGCAGCTCATGCCCCTTTAACCGCTGCTGAAGTTTCGTGTGTTAGACATAATACTTCACTCGTTTGACATTTAAACTAGAAGAATAACTCTGTGAACTCCAGATCTAGTCATCACAATACTGACATATGGTATATAACAATTAGAGCCATACAATGTTTACAGATTATATTTTATAAGGAATATGTATCATGTGTTATAACGGAGTCATACAATGTTATCTTGCAAGAAAGTACATGCGCTCAATCGCGATTTGAACTCAGATTAATTGGTGCAATCATAGTCCCGATTAATTATTAATTATCCACTGATTGATTAATTGATGATTTACACAGCTCTCAAGATGTTTGTCCATATATGGCAGCGTCGATAGAAATAGTGGGTGGGGTGGGCGGGCTTTGGGGGGGGGGACCTCCAGATTTTTGTTTAACTCGCTTCCCATCATTGTTTGTTGACAGAAGCAAACAGCTCTTCGTTGCCATGGTAATCTTAGTTTCTTTTCCTAATGCACCCATCGTATCTGCACGTCACTTCCGGCGAGACGTTTCTCGGCCTCTGCCTCAAATCGTTCGTTTTGAGAGACAGTGAAATAGTTCTTCCAATCTCCAACCTCACCTGGTAAACACAATTAAAAGGCATGAATCCATACACTTATGAATATAGCTAACCGATAGTTTTGAAAATTAATTCTTCGAAATACAAAATGCAAGGAGTGGAAAAGTTGCCAGGTACTCGCCGAAGGTCGGGGGTTTCTTTCGGGCAAATTTCCCCGTTTCATCCCGCATTAAACCTGGCAACGCCGTCATATAAGTGAAATAATCTTGAGTGCGGCGTAAACATCAATCAATTAAACACTCAATCAAAAAATCGAAATGTATGGTTTTGATAATAGATTGGTAATCAAGGGTATTAATTTGATAAAACATATCTTTAAAAAAGTTTAATGAAGCACTTGAAATTTACCTTTTCTGTACATGTTGTAGTCGCCATTTTTCCATTTTTGTTGTCTAGCAGGATTAACTGTTGAGCGTTAAGATTTTCGCATGTTAGAGAACGTACACGATTCCGTAATTCCTTTTAATGTTTCGTCAGACACGGGGAAATTACAGAACTCTGATAATTTCTTAATATTTGACAGAAGATCCTAGAAAAAGCAACAAGAAGCAAATATTCTTGTTAAAAATCATGATTTAAAATTTAGGTATTTGGTCATTGAAGCCGACTTTATGGGACGGCTTTAATTCCATTTAAAGTGGGTTTAGAGCTACCGAAAATCTGCATGTTTTCTACTTGTCAAAAGACGTTGAGGATTTCAAGTACCGTATCCAAAGAACTATATACGTGGAATGGGGAACACGTGGTATTTGATTTGCATCGAATGCCACCATTGCTAAGAGATGGTGCAATGTCGATCCAGATCGGCCACGCACGCGCCCATCACTCAGCAATGGCGGCGTTTTTTACAAAGTCAACTTCAACCAGCCAACGAGAAGGGTCCATTCCACGTATATAATTCATTGACCGTACCTTAAGAAACTAAATTATTGACGGAAAAGCTAGTAACACGTACAAACTGCAGATGTGGCCCAACGTGATCCACAAAACTAGCTTTGATGGCCATCGAAAAACTTAAAGTGGCATGAGCTGCCAAAATGTTGATATTTTGACGTTAAAACAGAATGTTGAAATTATTGGCTATTTTTCTCAAGATGTATTGTTCAGAAGCTTTTTAGTGCTTCTAGTCTCGATAATGTACGATAAAGTATTGTTTTGAACTAACTTTGGCTTAGAATGAATGATTGGTCGTCCCGGTTAATTTAAATTTTGTTTACTTTTCGAACACGTTTTCGGTTCGTCCAGGCCACATACTGTACGGAATTTCTTCATTCCAACGCCAATCATTTAGTTTTTCGATGGCCGCCAAAGCCTCTTACGATCAGAAATTATGAAAGAAGTGTGAATATTGGCAGCTCTTGCCACTTAAATGATTGGCGTTGGAATGAGGAAAATCGATACAGTATATGACCTGTACGAACCGAAAACGTGTTCGAAAGTAAACAAAATTTATATAACCGGGACGACCATTCATTCATTTTAAGCCAAAGTTAGTTCAAAACAATAATTTATCGTACTTTTTCGATACTCGAAAATAATAATTTGGTAATAAACTAAATCCATGATATTTCATTAGGTTGACGGCTAACAGGTGCTTGGCCTTAGTCAGTAGAATTTTCTAGAACAGTTTGTTATACATTGAAAATTGTTAACGCAACTTCAGCTATGGCCAGAATTTCAGTAGACTAAGATTTAACCCCATAGGATCATTGGAAAAGAAAGCGAACTTTTTGTTTCCCCCAGAAAAACCTAGGTAGAAGACAGACATGGTACCTTATATCTTTAAAATTATTACCCAAGCTGGCATGTGATAATTCCTGCGCTATGTCGTGTAAAGGCGTACACGGAGGCTATCCTAGCCACTCTAAGGGAGGTCTCGCTAGAATTCAATTAGACCCAATGATGTTAACAAGGGAAGGGAGGCTATGTTTGACAACTTTTCAAGGTCAAATGATATCAGAGGTTAAATTACGTACCTGTTTCATGTCCTCGTAATGTAGCCGGAGAACCGGAAGTTGCGGATGATCGTCAAAGAACTGCTCGTATTCTAAGGTGTAGTCAAACCAATTCCCAGCTATCACTGAAACGTGAATAAATGTATACTAAATGTGGTATGAGTTGCCAAAATCGTAAATGGTTTGCGTTTGAACGAGGAAAATCTATACAATCTGTAAGCTGTTCGAGCCAAAATAGTGTCCAAAGTAAAAAAAAATCAACAACTGGGACGAATTAACGTGCATTTTATTCCAAGCTTTGGTTTGTTCAAAACACTGCTTCAATCTACTTATTCGAGATAAGTAGCATTAAAAGGCTGAATTGCACGTCTTGAGAAATATAGCCGATCGATTTCATGTTCTGCTTTAAGGGGAAAACATCCACATCTGGCAGCTCATGCCACTTTGTTGTTCTTCCGTGCTAGGTAGGTACACAGGGATATAGCAAAGCCTTACTACCAGTCCGATACAGGCCTTTCATCGACGAGACCCGGGATCGAATCCCACTCAGACCATATAAAAGTTGAACAAACTCAAACTTTTCACTTGATTGCCGTATGTGGAAGTGTTGCCAAGTGCTCGCGGAATGTCAGGGGTTTCCTCTGGGCACAGAGCTCGGTTTCCTCCCCTACTAAAGCGGGTAACGCCGCCATAGCGAAGCGGTGTGAACACAATCTATCAATCAAGTTTTCGACGAGCTTCAAACCAAGGTATTGTCTTCGTAATCAGAGTTTATTAAAGAAGTGCAGATTTTGGCAGCTCATGGCACTTACATTAAATGCCAACGATTTTTTTCTATTACTATTACTTTTTGTCCAGCCTTATTAGGCTTTCCTGTGCCAACACACTCACTGCCTATAGTATTCTATCACGGAATTAGGACAATACTGTTATATTCACTTTCTAAAAGACACTAACTAATTATTAGGACAATATCTAACATGTACGAACCTTTCCCTTGCATGGCCATTTCGAAGAAGCCAGAGAAGGTGCCCTTGTGTTCATGATAATCGTCAAGATCAACACAATGGTTATAGAAAGAGGCCATGACGTCTTTGGGGTTTCGCTGAATGTAAACAATTTTACATTTCTTTTTAATGAGGTCATCGGGAAGTAAACGGGGCCGGATGTGCGTATTTAGAAGGCGAGGTGAAATGACGTCATCTAACTTTTCCTGATCAGTCATTTCCAAAAACTCCTCTTCTTTTTCGCCAGCCATATTTTTAGTTCTGTTTTGGGACAGAAGTCTAAGAATCTCCCACGTCCAATGCGTACCTGTGGATGAAGAAAATATTCCGAAACAAGTAAGACAGGTGGCAATAAAACTGTTAAGCAAATATGTATCAGTTTTGTTTGATTGATGTTTTACGCCGCATTCAAGACTATTTCAATTATATGGCGGTGTTGCCAGGTATAGTGGGGAGAAAACCGGGCCCAACCCCGACCATAAGTGAGTATCTGGCAACTTTTCCACATTCGACGAAAATTGAGTGTGATTTGATCCCTAGCCGCATTGACGGAAGGCCTGTGTCGTACTGTGGTCAATCACTCTAACCGACTGAGCCTTCGAGAAAATACTAACATTTTTTGTAAATATTTATTTTTCATACATTTGCACTTTATGTGTACACTTGCGAAATAAGTTTGGTCCAGTCCGTACCTGACTTTGGGTAAGCTAGAATAAAAATGTCATCGTCTCTGGTTTTCAAATTGTGTATGCTGGAAAGGCGTTTGACATTCGATGGGTGTGGGAAATACATTCCATTGTATTCTGTCAGCTTTAAACTGCCACCATAGCCATCTTCAATCACCACCTGCATGTTAAACACCTGATAAACAAACAAACAAATATTTACCATCTCTCTCAGTCAAACGGACAAACTGACGGACACACGGACGGACAACGGATTAACAAATTCTCTTCGTTAAAAAAAAAAACGATATTAAAGGCGCAACACACATGTCACAAAGAAAGTGATTGTTATTACGCCTAAAAACGTGTGTTTCCAAGGCAAGCCAGGAATTGATAATTTTTTTTAAAATAGAGTACAGAACTTCTCCTGATTCTGACTAACGTGGATACATTCTAATGGATTCTATTGTATTCTTTTTTTCCAAAAATGGGGATCATGAGGGTCAGTTAAACCAATAACGAAAATGGAGAGTCAGTTTCCAAAATAATCCCATTTTAACGAAATCAGGCAAGATGGCGAGGCTCCCTGCCGATTCGATTCACCATGAACTAAACATTATTACAAGCTCCACGGGGGCGTTGAACAGCAATTGGTGTTTGAAATATTCGATGTAACTGAGTTTCCTTGTTAAGTGTATGAGAGGAATAAACCTACTAAATGTTAGCGAGCGCTAGAGTGACTTTCATGATATTGCGTTTTGTCGAATGACTAAAAGTCACATGATCAGTCAATCCCATTTCAATGGATTAAAATTGCCCCTTTTAGCCTTAGATGCCACACCCAGAACACGCCCCCCCCCCCCCACACACACACACCAAACGTCCCCCACACCAAATGCCCACCCCCAAACGTCCCCCCCCCCCGCCTCACCTTACCTACGACGCACTTCTTCCACTACGGTATTCCCGGATATACAACAAAATAGGTAGGCTCAAGGACATAAAATTAACTTGCTAGCCGGCATTTATAAACTTTAAAGCAATATTATTTAATGAAGAACGGTTTGGAATTACTGGTACATATCGATGTAGGTCTACATAGCATATGTTGTCTTTATAGACGTCGCACCCCTCACCCGCTTCATACGACTTTGTCTAAATTTAAACTTAAAGGCTCCTGCTTCGGGTACTATCGACATCTGGCGGCTTTTGGAACCTGAAACTGGCTTTCAATAGCAAGGATAGCATATACATCGCTAGAAGTAACCCATCGCAATATAAGTGTGAGATATATTTATGATCACTAAAACACACTGGCACAGGGAAAATCTTCATGTCTAAAATAAGGAAGTTAGACGGGTGGGGTCGGGAGTGGGGGGGGTGGGGGGGTTGAATATATTGACAGGGTGGGTCTTAGCTAACCCTTTATGTTTGGCATCGTAGCGATAAATATAACTGGAATTCTGTCTGTGCAAAGGCCGTGGGTAGCCTAGTCTTCTGACCATTTACCTATACCAGATTCTCGCATTTTCGTGATAGGGATTTTCCGAAGGTACGAGTAAATTGCGCCTTCACGTTAGTGTTTGAATCAGCGGCTCTGAGATTCTCGTGACCTCAATATCCACACTGTAGATGACGAATTTTGTTTACTTCCTCGGCTCAAAATCAAGTGTTTATCGCATGTTATTTTTCATTTGAAGTTGATATTTTTAAATGCCAGAAAAAATCAAAGCGATGAAAACGTCTTAGACAAAGACAAAAAATGGCATAATGCAATGAGTTCAGAAACGTCAATTGGCCTGCGAACGCAAGAGAGTTTTTTTCATTGATGGGAGTCGGACCGACCGACGGACGAACAACGTTACATACCGGCAGAAGCTCGCCCATAATTATAATCCGCCCGTGTTTGCTGGTCGTTTTGAGGTCACATTTTAACACAGCGGAGGTCAAGTTATGTTGCTGCAGTTAAGTAGTCTGGCCGAACTAGGTCAACATTTTTTTAAATACTCAGGTTATATCGAAGTAGGAATATATACAGGATATAGGTCTAAACTTCCGTAGGTTTACATACACATGTAGCTGGTAAGTGTTTTCTACTTAATCGTACTTCTTGACACACACTGGTAGCTTACTTGAATAATCCTTTATTTCTCGTTTTAAAGATATTTTTAAGCTCCTTTATATAAAAAGAAATCCGCCGATAGAACTAGAAAACACATACCTGTTTATCGATGATCCAATTTTCTACTTATGGCATACATGTACTTCAGAAGTATGGAAGCCCAGATATATATTGCTTTTATTTTTGTGTTTTTTTTAGAGTTTTCTAAACCATGAGATAGGTCTGATAATTTGTAAGCCTTAATAATGAAAAATATGGAAATACAGTAGGTTATGCCAAATAAAATTTTACACGACCAATAGGATAATGTTTCAGAGGAAAATTTTGCGCCTTTCGCCCAAAACAAAAGTAAGGAAGCTGAAACGAACCATGTCGCTATCTTATATAAGAAGTGGAATGGGTGTTTTTCAGATTTTCAAGCATGGAAGTTGTGATCGAAGACGGCTTTGGTAGCAGTTTGAAACTGGTAGAATACAAGGGGATGTATTTTATACCGTTACCGAATTCTGTCAAACGCCTTTCCAGCATACCCAAGTTAAAAGTCAGAGATGATGACATTTTTATCTTAGCATATCCCAAATCAGGTTAGTGTTCAATACCGTTGACCTACATTACATATATTTTTTTCATCATTGAAATGGATGGTTGTACTGAACAGTTATAGATTTATGTTTAATGATGGTCGACAAGGTCAGTTTTTTGGCCTCTTGATATTTATTATCAGCTTTAAGATTGAACGATTCCTATACGCCCGTCGGAAGACTGTATGTACTATTGTTTCAAATTCGCCCCGCCTGTCCGTCCGTCCGTTAGCTTTTTTGTCAGGGTTCTAAAATATTAAAGTTATGACTATATACATGGATGACAATGAACCATAACTCCAGTTTAATCATATGCCTGGTTACCATGGTTACCAGATAGCTGCTGATAATATCAAATTGTCTGTTTCATTTTATTAGTCGCAAATATAAAAGCTGACGAAAACGTGTGGGTACAACGTAAAGTCGTTTACTTTAATTCATACATTGTAACAGACCAAGTTTGAAATAGGGTTCAGGGATTCGTTTCACAAAACAGTTGCATCGCAAAAGAAGCTTTGTTGCCAATGGAAACCATATTTAAGAGATACGACGCCATGCAAACTGCGATTGGTCGCATTTTGCGAATCTTTAGTGAAACGGGCCTCAGATTTCGAGTTGATATCATCGTATACATGTAGGGTCGATACATTGAGTGACATCACAATTTATTTCAATTTGAGAGGTCAAAGTGCCACTATAATGGCACCCTACTGTTCAATCATTGGCCAAAAATCACATACCGTTGCCGATTATTAATTTTCTACGCCCTCACGGATTTGATTCAATTTTAACGTTGTTACATACATCGACCATGCTGATCGAAAATGGTTTGTATTCGCACTGTAATTTATTAAAGTGGCATGAGATGCCAAAATTCACACTTTTTTCATAATTTCTGATCGTCAAGACAGTAAGAGGCTTTGAAGGACATCGAAAAACTAAAGGATTGGCCTTGGAATGAGGAGAATCCATACACTATGTACGAACCGACAACGTGTTCGAAAAGTAAACAAAATTTAAATAACCGGGACGACCATTCATTCAATCTAAGCCAAAGTTAGTTCAAAACAATACTTTATCGCACATTTTCTGGACTAAAAGCACTAAAAAGCTTCTGAATTATACGTCTTGAGAAAAATAGCCAATAATTTCAACACACAACATTTTGGCAGCTCGTGCCCCTTTAATAATATAAAACATTCAACCGACAATGGTTGTCGTAGTTACCAAACAGGCAATAGTCAGACCCACAGATTGTTGCTCAGTTTTGTTCAAATCGCTTCACATGTTTGTTCACCTGCAAGGATTTATTCGTTTTTTAGAGATCATTTACGTAGGTTTTTATTGAATTCCTCGCAACCCTTTTTCAGTGTACGTTTGTCTTTGTTGGTTTTAATATGCATTAAATTGTTAAACACCAGGTACACATTGGACATGGGAGATCTTAAAACTTTTATCTCTAAACAAAACGGAAAATGTTGTGGACGAAAAGGAAGGAGAGTTTCTGGAAATCGTCGATCAAGAAAAGTTAGATGACGTCAGCTCACCTCGCCTCCTGAATACGCATGTCCGACCCAGTTTACTCCCGGAGGAATTAATAAAAAAGAAATGCAAAGTTGTTTTCATTCAGCGAAACCCGAAAGACGCGATGGTGTCTTTTTATCATCACTGCCTGGACCTCAGCGAATATTTGTACAATTATGACGGAAAGTTTCCGGGTTTCTTTGAGATGACCATGCAAGGAAAAGGTATTCATATGTTTGAAAATAGCATCCTTAAACGTTCTATCAACTGTTATTAAAGTAGGCCTAAGCACTTTAACAAAAATACATTCATTCATTGGTGTATTTTTACGAGTAGACGAAATTCTGCAGAAGCATAGGAATTTCGTACTTTACTGTTATTTTCACAGAATTCTGTTATTTGATTATTTAGTTTTTGACGATAGTGAATGTAGAATTATGCCTAACTATGAATGTTAAAGGGAAATTGAAGCAAACATTCTATGATTAGTAGCATATTTTACTCGTTCTAGGCTATTAAGTCCTCCGCTTGTCCTATTGTGTTGGGTATCGAATCATATTAAGCTAATGAAAAATGCATGTACATGTAGATGTCTATGAGTGTCCTCTGTTGGTCAGGCAAATTATATTTGGTTAAATTCTGACTTTATATTAATGAGATCAGAAAGCACGATACATCTATAAATGTTTAGTGTCGCCGTGAAAGACTATCGCTCTTCCAACTGAGTCACGGAGGCCCATTATGATACGGCTGTTGGCCTATATCTATTTAAAGTCAAATATACTCAAAATTTAGGCAGGTCAGGTCAATTTTAATCATCCATAGTTTGTGTCTAAAACCTATACCAAACTATTCTTCACATTTTTATAAGATGTAATTAGAATTCCGTTTGACATGTATAATTATATTTACTTGGAAAAAGGGATATTTAATAAATCAGGGGAGACAACTCATGTCTCTAAATATGGCCTATTTTAAGCATTTTTATGAATGGTAGTTATTTTTCTGTTCAAGCCAAAATAAGCAAACAGGGTCTAGTGAAAGGGCCCTGAAATATATCCAGACTAGACTTTTAGTTTTATTTGGAACTTTTGAGACTCACTTTTGTTTTTTAACTTTTATGATCAAATACCTTGAACCAACATTTGATTACGTCACCGACCTGCCTGCTCAAATAATTGCTGTTGTTATGATGTTGTTGTTTCAGTGGAATGTGGCACTTGGTTTGACTACACGTTAGAATACGAACAGTTCTTTAAAGATCATCCCGAACTTCCCGTTCTCCGGCTACATTACGAGGACATGAAACTGGTATGGTTCATTTGACATGGGGAACTTGCCGATCATCGCTTCCCTCCCCTTCAGTATGGCTCTGATATCATTTGGCATGGGGAACTTGCCGATCATCGCGTACTTCCCCTTCATTATGGATCTGATATCATTTGACATGGGGAACTTGCCGATCATCGCTTCCCTCCCCTTCAGTATGGATCTGATATCATTTGACATGGGGAACTTGCCGATCATCGCTTCCCTCCCCTTTCGTTATGGATCTGATATCATTTGGCATGGGGAACTTGCCAATCATCGCTTACTTCCCTTTCTTTATGGATTTGACATCATTTGACATGGGGAACTTGCCAATCATCGCTTACTTCCCTTTCATTATGGATCTGACATCATTTGACATGGCGAACTTTCCAATCATTGCTTACTTCCCTTTCATTATGGATATGACATCATTTGACATGGGGAACTTGCCAATCATCGCTTACTTCCCTTCATTATGGATCTGACATCATTTGACATGGGGAACTTGCCAATCATCGCTTACTTCCCTTCATTATGGATCTGACATCATTTGACATGGGTAACTTGCCAATCATCGCTTACTTCCCTTCATTATGGATATGACATCATTTGACATGGGGAACTTGCCAATCATCGCTTACTTCCCTTCATTATGGATCTGACATCATTTGACATAGGGAACTTGCCAATCATCGCTTACTTCCCTTTCACTATGGATTTGACATCATTTGACATGGCGAACTTTCCAATCATTGCTTACTTCCCTTTCATTATGCATTTGACATCATTTGACATGGCGAACTTTCCAATCATTGCTTACTTTCCTTCATTATGGATCAGACATCATTTGACATGGGGAACTTGACGATCATCGCTTCCCTGCCCTTAGCAATTAGCATTTTGTTCAACTGTTTAGATAAAGATTTGTATTTTAAAATTCTAGAAAGTACGACTGTTTCAAACTTAATAATGTTTAACAGCTCACCAATGGATGGCAACCTGTCAGTGACACGACATTTATACACTAAAAATTTATCATTTGACATAGCGAACTTTCCAATCATCGCTTACTTCCCTTTCATTATGGATCTGATATCATTTGACATGGGGAACTTGCCAATCATCGCTTACTTCCCCTTCATTATGGATCTGACATCATTTGACATGGGGAACTTGCCGATCATCGCTTACTTCCCCTTCATTATGGATCTGACATCATTAGACATGGGGAACTTGCCAATCATCGCTTACTTCCCCTTCATTATGGATCTGACATCATTTGGCATGGGGAATTTGCCAATCATCGCTTCCCTTCCCTTTCATTATGGATCTGATATCATTTAACATCGGGAACTTGCCAATCATCGCTTACTTCCCTTTCATTATGGATCTGATATCATTTGACATGGGGAACTTGCCAATTATCGCTTACTTCCCCTTCATTATGGATCTGATATCATTTGACATGGGGAACTTGCCAATCATCGCTTACTTCCCCTTCATTATGGATCTGACATCATTTGACATGGGGAACTTGCCAATCATCGCTTACTTCCCCTTTATTATGGCTCTGATATCATTTGACATGGGGAACTTGCCAATCATCGCTTACTTCCCCTTCATTATGGATCTGATATCATTTGACATAGGGAACTTGCCAATCGTCGCTTACTTCCCCTTCATTATGGCTCTGACATCCTTTGACATAGGGAACTTGCCAATCGTCGCTTACTTCCCCTTAATTATGGCTCTGACATCATTTGACATAGGGAACTTGCCAATCGTCGCTTACTTCCCCTTCATTATGGCTCTGACATCATTTGACATAGGGAACTTGCCAATCATCGCTTACTTCCCTTTCATTATGGCTCTGACATCATTTGACATGGGGAACTTGCCAATCATCGCTTCCCTCCCCTTCATTATGGCTCTGATATCATTTGACATGGGGAACTTGCCAATCGTCGCTTACTTCCCCTTCATTATGGCTCTGACATCATTTGACATAGGGAACTTGCCGATCATCGCTTACTTCCCTTTCATTATGGATCTGATATCATTTGACATTGGGAACTTGTCGATCATCGCTTACTTCCCCTTCATTATGGATCTGATAGCATTTGACATTGGGAAGTTGCCAATCATCGCTTACTTCCCCTTCATTATGAATCTGACATCATTAGACATGGGGAACTTGCCGATCATCGCTTACTTCCCTTTCATTATGGATCTGACATCATTTGACATGGGGAACTTGCCAATCATCGCTTAGTTCCCCTTCATCATGGCTCTGATATCATTTGACATGGGGAACTTGCCAATCATCGCTTACTTCCCTTTCATTATGGATCTGACATCATTTGGCATGGGGAACTTGCCAATCATCGCTTAGTTCCCCTTCATCATGGCTCTGATATCATTTGACATGGGGAACTTGCCAATCATCGCTTACTTCCCTTTCATTATGGAATAAATTGCCAACATCATTAAGATCAATAGAATCGTCATCCCTATTTCAATCTAAACTAAAAACTTATTTACTTACCAAAATTTCAGAGTGTTATTAAAAACCTGTTAATATGCCTCATGTTTTTGCAAAAAAAAAATTCAAATTTTCCGCCCACACAATATATATAACTATTCAAAATATACAATCATTCATAATTCTATATATCTAACAATTAACTAACGGGATAGGACAAGCCATACGAGCTTTATTCCCGCCACAATTTAGAACTGATTCTTTAAATATCCTTGTCATGTACATATTTATGAATTGAGTGGTTAATAAATGAAATGAAATGAAATGAAATCTGACATCATTTGGCATGGGGAACTAATTGCCAATCATCGCTTAGTTCCCCTTCATCATGGCTCTGATATCATTTGACATGGGGAACTTGCCAATCATCGCTTACTTCCCTTTCATTATGGATCTGATATCATTTGACATGAGGAAGTAGCCGATCATCGCTTACTTCCCCTTCATTATGGATCTGATATCCTTTGACATAGGGAACTTGCCGATCATCGCTTACTTCCCCTTCATCATGGATCTGACATCATTTGGCATGGGGAACTTACCAATCGACGCTTACTTCCCTTTAATTATGGATCTGATATCATTTAACATTGGGAAGTTGCCAATCATCGCGTCCCTCCCCTTCATTATGGCACTGCTATCATTTGATACTTTCCAATTTGCTTCTGTCAGGTTTCTGTCTTCAGCTCAAACTGGCTTTGTATCTTTCACATGGAAAGGTCTGTACTGATTTTTATTCTCCGCTTGAAATGCATTAGCGCTAAATCCAAATTAGCCATATTTCATTTTTTATTTTAAGATTCATTCTGCTGTACAGTACATTGTATTTTGCCGAATTTAGTTTTATACGTCATAAGAAGTGAAATACTAAATACTATGAGCATATCAAAAATCAGATATACAGATTGCTATAGTAAAGCACACGATTATCAGCCCTTATAGTTTAGGCGCGCATTTTGTCGACTAGCGACTCACCACCAATGTATTCTATGTGACGTCAATTGCTGTTAATCTCTTTATGGGCACAAATTACATTTTAACTGGTATGGATCTACGTTGATTTACCTGAAATTCACGGTCAACTTTTATCAGTCCTGGGGTTTCCCCCTTTTTAATGAATGGTTGTTGATTGGTTTATATTTTTATGTTAGAACTATGTATACAAAATACATGCTACTAGACAACTTGTTGGTGTCGCGTTGCATCCTAATGAGTGCCTGGTCACATACGTTTTGCCAAATTTGAAATTGATTGATTGATTGTCTGGTGTTTTACGCCGCGCTCAAGATTATTTAACTTATGTGGCGGTGTTGCCAGTTTTATTGTGGGAGGAAACCGGGCTCTATGCCCGGAGGAAACCCACGACCTTCCGTTGGTAACTGGCAACCATCCCACATAGGTCGTTGGAGTGAAAACCCAGTCAGAAAATTTTCCAATTTTTGGGACTGAGTGGGATTCGAACCCGCGACCCATTGGTGGAAGGCTGTTCGGATTGAGCGTCCAACGCTCTACCTACTGAGCCACGGAGGCCCCCTCCAAATTTTAGAATGTGCACAGATAAGATCCATATTCAACTTAACAACGCCTCTGCCATTTTAAATTCTTAATGTAAATGCCACCATAATTTGTTTTCTTTAGGATCTGTTGTCCAATGTGAAGAAATTAGCGGAATTCTGTAATTTCCACGTGCCTGAAGAAACTGTAAAAGGAATAGCAGATGTATGTACGTTCTCTAGCATGCAAACATCCAAACGTTCAACAATCACTCCAGAACGACGGAAAGCCTGGAAAAACGGTGAATATACTATGTACAGAAAAGGTAAAAAAATCCAGATACTTCACAGAGTATTAAATTAATGTGCAAAAACATAGATTATGCTTAATTTTAAAGATAATTTTCACTTGGTTTTAATTATCTCTGAAATGACTTGTTATTGGTCATTCTCAAAGGGCAAGATAGCTGACGTCACATAAACCCGCGAACAGTTATGATATACTACACCCATATTGGTTTATCTATTTCACATCAACTAATCACAATCCTTTTTGAAAAATGTGAAAACATTTCTGTAACTTTGCTTAACCCTTTTACTCCGTGAATAATCTATCATAATGTTTTCAGGGAGTTTACCAAAAACCTCCCCCCAAAAAACCAAAAAAAAAACAAACAAATAAAGCCTTTCTTAGAACAAAGTTAATACTCCCTATAAAAATATTTTACCTGGTATGTTCACGTTGATTCTAAAGATGCTCAAAGGTAGATATTCAATTGATGTGCTTTTCAATTTTATTATGAAAATTATTTTTTTCTTAGGTGTCGTCGGAGATTGGAAGAACTACTTTACAGTGGCCCAAAACGAACGATTTGACGCGGAGGCCAAGAAGCGACTTGCCGGAAGTGGCGTAGAAATACGAGAGATGAACTAGAATCTGTTGTTGCTTTTCAACCATCAATGTTTCCAATGAGCTATATGCGTGGAATGAAAACCACGTGACGTTTGAGTTGTAGAGTGCGCCGCCATTATTATGAGATGGCACTACTGATCTGACTTTAAAGAGGAAGAACGACGTCACTAGCCCTGACATGACGACTACTTTATTAACGTCATAACACTCTTGTGAGGTCAATTTTTACCGTTCATTCGCGATGTCATAAACTTGTTGAAAAACGTTGATTGCTTTAAAGGATTTATGAACATGATTTAAAGCTGGTTTGTGTTTGTTTATGGACTAAATGTATATTTGAAAAACATCAGTTGAAACGATGAACTAGAATCTTTCGTAGCTTTTTAACCATCAATGTTTCCAATGAATTGTATGCGTGGAATGGACACGTAACATGATGACAAATCACTCTTGTGACGTAAATTTTTACCGTTCATTCGTGATGTCATAAAGTTGTAGAAAAACGTTGATTACGTTAAGAGAGCCAACATCTCATAGTTATGACGCAATTTTAGCACGCCAGATCCAGTTTAACCGACGTAACGTGACCATTCCAGGCTTATAGTTCATTGAATATTTCCATCGATGTTATTGGAACGGATTCCAATAATGGTGTTTCTAGGATTACTGACTTCTGCTGATTCGTATAATTAAGTATCACCTAATTTTTAATATCAAGGCCTCCAAAATGTATTTATAGGCTTTAATTGTATGCCTACATTAGAAGAATCAATAAACATGTTATTAAGAAAAAGGCTTTTAAAATGCAGGCTCGGTGAGCAAATCGATTTTCAATAGACTGAAATTGTCATCTTGGTCATAAGAGATTTGATGAATGGACGAGAAGAATGCCTCACAAGGGTTTTACGCTGGTATCAGGTTTGTAAGTTTAAAGGATGGGAAATCTCTAGAAATATCTACGATGTAACTTCGATAGCAGCCAACAAAGTACTTGAAACCTTCCACGTCAATTACCGCCAGTGACTCTCACCCTGTTTTACTTACTTGCCGGTCAGGAAGATCCACACATTGTGCCGCCATTATACAGTTGAGTTCGATCGACAGACTTTTCAAAATCCAGCAGACACGTGATGCGAGGATTCCGTTGTGACGTCAAATGATTCAAGCCTGTGAACAGCTTGTTAGTCAAATTGGGTTGGGGTCGTGTGCAAAAAATGTTGGGGAAGCCCTCTAAAATAAGCCACTTGACTAGGGAAATCCTTAGACAAGCTCCGGATCACGTGATACATTGTCATTGTCCGAGGAGACTGAAATCTGTCGGACAAATTTTTTACACTGTTTTTTTTTTACAAAGAGGGATTAACAACGAAATTCGAAGAAATCAACGGGTACAATGAAAAGAGGAATGTTTCAAATGTATGATGGGCGGTAAAAGCTAAAAAAGACAGAAGTATGTCCTTACAGTGGGTTATCTGTGTCGCCCTTTTCTTCGCTTTAAGATGACGTGATGTTACATCAGCTATTTTTAGATCAATAATGACGTATTCTAATCGCTTTCTAATGTATGATGTTAGATTTAGTTCCAAAAACATGGCGACAAAATGGAAGTGGGAAGATCGGTTCGAAATGTTTAGAGCAGTGCTGCAACCGCAAGTCATTTCTTAGGCAAGTCATTGGCTAAAATGCACCACACGACTAATCCATAGCGCATCTCGATTTTAGTCATCGTTGATTGGATAAAACTAATGCAAAAATGGTAGTGGCCTTGTGAATGGCCCATGCAACGTTTCCCCTAGTATAATGACACATTCAAATTTCAATCATTCGCATTCGAGGGGATAAAACACACATTGGGCATTGGTTTTAGACTACATGATAATATAGACTACGTCCCGAGGGGCCGTTTCACGAAGTCGTCTCAAAGCGCGATCAATCGCAATTGCCTTGGCGTCGTATCTCGTCACTATGATCGAAACCAAGCATCATTTGTTATGTGACTGATTTGTAAAACGAACCTCTGTTGGTACGGAGGCCTATCAGTGTCATTGATGGAATTACGGGGCCTTTTGTTTTGGGGCCTTTATTGGAATTTTACCGCTGTACATGTAGCAACTTCTTTTTGAAACATTAGTCTCGTATGCTATAGAAAATCAAGGGTGCATCATAAGAAATATACGTTTAACTAAACAATTTGCTGAGAAATTCAAAACCATCATGTAAACTGTCAAATCACCGCAATGAAAAGGTTTCCTCCGCGGAGTATGGGTTCTCAACGCGGAGAAATGGGAACATTTCGGTTGAAAGTCAAATTATTTCTAGACATCATGTTATTTATCATCGCGGCGGAAGTGTTCATTGCGAATTCATTGCGAATCGTTATATTTAAAGGTATGATTCTTATCATACACGCTTGCTTTTCTTCAAGATACAGAATTTCTCGTCTCGCAGCCAAGTTTCCATTTGTGCACAAATTCTGGAAAAGACGAAAACACTGGAAATGTCAGTTCCCCTCACCCTTAAAAGGGTTCCGTATGTTTGTCGAAGATTTATCTTCTATGGACTTGAAAACTTTGGAAATAACATTTAATATTGTCTGATAGCCTAGGTAATGTTCAATTGAAAAAAAAATCATGTTTAGTTATTTTCTTCTCACATTGATTATACATAATACGTAAGACATATCCTGCAGCAAAAATGGGGACCTGGGTGGCACAGTCTGTTAATGTGATAGTCCGTCACAGAGCTTCCATCGATGCGGCGCGGGGCCAAATCCCACCTCAGGCCAAATAATAATTGGAAATTTGGATTTTTCTCTCGATTTAGAATATTTACCATGATCTCACCAAATGTCGGGGGTTCTCTCCTGGTAAAAAGCTCGATCTCCCTCACTGGCAACTCCGCCATATAAGTGAAATAATCTTGAGCGAGGCGTAAAACATCAAGCAATCAATCAGTCTTACATTGATTATGCTTCATCCATAAGACATATTAAACAGCAAAAATAAATCCCCTTTTGGTCTCACCTCTCCCCCTAAAGAATATTTTTAAATTTGAAAGTTAAATCTTAATATTTCCACGGTTAAACAACAAACAATTGTAAAAAACCAAAATGCTACCAGTTGACTTTTGAAAATAAATGAGAAATAGGCCTACATATCAACAAGATATGTTGATGTTTATGGTTCATTTATTTTTATTAGTTATAAAAAACAACAACGGCAACATTGTAAGTATATACGTATAAATGAGTGAAGAAGTATGGTGGACGATAACAGCCATACTGACATATGTTGTGTAACAAAGCCACGCAATGTTTACCGCTTACATTATAACAAGCAATTGTACAAAACCAAAAATGATACCAGTTGACTATTTTAGACATCCAAATTGTTATTCAAACCCGCTACCCATTATTGCTCGTTGACAGAAGCACACATCTCTTCGTTGCCATGGCAATCTTTTAGTTTCTTTTCCTAGTGCACCCATCGCATCTGTACGTCACTTCCGGCGAGACGTTTCTCGGCCTCTGCCTCAAATCGTTCGTTTTGAGAGACAGTGAAATAGTTCTTCCAATCTCCAACCTCACCTGGAAAACACAATTAAAAAACATGAATCCATTAATTCTTCGAATTTCAAACAAGAACAAAAGCTCGGCTATTTTTAGTTTTCAAAATGCAAGGGGACAGGAGATTGGCTTTAGTCAGTAGAATTTGAATCTGGACATTTTATAATTTCTTGACAAAGTTTACACATCTTCAGCTATGGCAAGAATATCGGTAAACTGAGATTGAACTCAATATGATCATGATGAAGGAAAGTGAAAATTTTGATTCCCCCTGAAAAACCTATGTAGAAGACCGGCAAGGGAGTTTTATACGTGTTTTTATATTCATTTGTCTTTTCTACAGTTTTTTGTTCGACTTTTATTGATATAGACACTAAAACACACGGGAAATCTTCTTGACTGAAATAACCGTTAACATAATCACTGTTAAAAGGGGGTATGTCACTTATTGATTGTGTATTAAAGTTTAATAGTTTAATAGTTTGGATTTTTTTAATTGTTTAGTTTCTACATGTTTTATGAAGTACTTGACGTTTTTAGATTTTTTTTAATTAAAATTTACCTTTTCGGTACATGTTGTAGTCGCCATTTTTCCATTTTTGTTGTCGATCAGGATTAACCGTTGAGCGTTTAGATTTTCGCATGCTAGAGAACGTGCACGCCTCCGCAATTCCTTTCAATGTTTCGTCAGACACGGGGAAATTACAGAATTCTGACAATTTATTAATATTTGACAGAAGATCCTAGAAAAAGCATATATTCTCGTTAAAAATCCTGATTTAAAATTTGGGTATTTGGTCATTGAAGCAGACTTTATGGGACGGCTTTAATTTCATTTAAAGTGGTTTTAGAGCTACCGAAAATCTGCATGTTTTCTACTTGTTGAGGATTTCAAGTACCGTACCCAACGAACTATATACGTGGAATGGAGAACACGTGGTATTTGATTTGCATAGAATGCCACCATTGCTAAGAGATGGTGCAATGTCAATCCAGATCGGTCACGCACGCGCCCATCACTCAACAATGGTGGCGCTTTTTACAAAGTCAACTTCAACCAGCCAACGAGAAAGGTCCATTCCATGTATATAGTTCATTGACCGTACCTTAAGAAACTAAAAAATTGACGGAAAAGCTAGTAACTCATACGAACTGCAGATGTGGCTCAACGTGATCGACAAAACCTGGGTAATTCCTGTGGAGTTTTGTAGCTCACTACCTAAATAGTCTGGGAGCTGGGTGAAGTTTAACTAACATTGAAGGTACAAAAGGTTGGAGGTTATTGAGGTGTAGTACCACTCCAACTTTACACAAAACAGCCATTCTTACGTTCCGGAAGTGGTGGATGTGATAGGAGGCGCCACCCCAAAACCCCCCAAGATTGGATTTAATTAACATGAAAGGTACAAGTTTCATTTCTGTGCCAAATGTTTATGGGCACCCCACTTAATCCAAATCTACAACGTAAGAATGGAATTTCTGGTGGAATGATCACTTAAGAACGACGTTAATTAGGGCGTTAATTAAGGTTTTAATTAACATAAAAGGTACAAGTATGGAACCAAATCAGAAATGTAGAGGGTGGTTGTCTGGTTAAGAATCAATAGAGTAAGAATGAGAATTGTGGTGGAAAGGTCACATAAGAACAGGTCAAAGGTCACTAATTAAGCCAGACACTAATTAAAATTGCCATATCTCTTGAAGTTAATCATACACCATGTTGATTTTGGTCTTAAAATAAAGGCAGAATAAAGAAGTACCACTCGGGTGCCAACAAATCTCAGATTGTTAGTTCTAACTGGGTCAAATGTGGGAAAAACCTATAAAAAATGCACCTAATTGACCACTGGACTAATTATCATTTAAATTAACATGTAAGGTACAAATACAAAACCAGTGGGGATTTGTAGGCTGTGATCATCTGAATATAAAACACAAACGTAAGAATGGAAATTACGGTGGGAAGATAACTTAAGAATAGGTCAAAGGTCATATCGTGTCTAATCATCCCTAAATAACATTTTAATTATCATGGTACAACATCAATCTTGATGCAAACGGTTTTTTGGTTCCCAATCACCAACTGAAGAACAGAAATAGTGGTGAAAACAGTACGCGAAATTACACCGAATTACTATGGAGTGGACAGGCATCACATACAATGTAGTAAATATTACGGATTAACTCTCAGTTAGGATCACAACACTTAATAATCAGCAGCTTTACAGTAGTGTTTGTACATAAAAAGAATAACAATTGCACTCAATAAAATTGAATTATCCCTTCTAGTGCTAGGTTTTAGAATAATTTCGTCTGTTTACTTTTTCAAAAAATATAGCCATGAAATCCCAAAACCATGTACAAATGTTTACAAGGTCCGTAAGTAGCATAGGTCTCCATTTTCAAAGAGTTTCTCTAGAAAAAACAAAACAATTAGATTTGTAGTTCGAAGGCGGCGCTCTTAATATTGAAACAGCGCCAATGTTCATCCAATAATAACATCATAATATCATTAACAGTTTCTGCTCTCTGCAAGCTGGTATACCCATGCTAAACCATTCATAAGAGCCATAGTGTATGTGAAACCCCATAAGTTGACTCAAGTTCTACCTAGTGTTAAATGAAATGTTTCATATATGGTGTCAATGTGAATAATTAGTCTTCGCCTGACGCCTCATCCTCATCTGTTGACGATAGATCATCCTCCTCATCTGATGAGGACAGCTGGAGGTCTTCGTCGCTTTCCTCGTCGGTGACTTCTTGGTCTGGTACAAGAGGTTCTGGCAGTTGAAGACCACTAAACCAACAAATCCCGTACGTCTCCTCTTGAAGTTCCCAACCATCATCTTCAGTAGGGTGTTGCTGAATGTGGGCAACGTCGGCATTTGCTCACATTCTTGCGACAAACGACGCTCGACGAATATGTTGGGTAAGCTCAGCCTCACGGGTGGGATCATTGTCGCATCGATGCCCGTAATTTCTTCAGGGGCCTTTTGCATGTTGCCTTTGACCCAAAGCTTTTTTCAAATATTTTGCACCGATGAGTGACGAAGACCTCCAGCTGTCCTCATCAGTTGAGGAGGATGATCTATCGTCAACAGATGAGGATGAGGCGTCAGGCGAAGACTAATTATTCACATTGACACCATATTTGAAACATTTCATTTAACACTAGGTAGAACTTGAGTCAACTTATGGGGTTTCACATACACTATGGCTCTTATGAATGGTTTAGCATGGGTATACCAGCTTGCAGAGAGCAGAAACTGTTAATGGTAATATGATGTTATTATTGGATGAACATTGGCGCTGTTTCAATATTAAGAGCGCCGCCTTCGAACTACAAATCTTATTGTTTTGTTTTTTCTAGAGAAACTCTTTGAAAATGGAGACCTATGCTACTTACGGACCTTGTAAACATTTGTACATGGTTTTGGGATTTCATGGCTATATTTTTTGAAAAAGTAAACAGACGAAATTATTCTAAAACCTAACACTAGAAGGGATAATTCAATTTTATTGAGTGCAATTGTTATTCTTTTTATGTACAAACGCTACTGTAAAGCTGCTGATTATTAAGTATTGTGATCCTACTTGAGAGTTAATCCGTAATATTTACTACATTGTATGTGATGCCTGTCCACTCGATAGTAATTCGGTGTAATTTCGCGTACTGTTTTCACCACTATTTCTGTTCTTCAGTTGGTGATTGGGAACCAAAAAACCGTTTGGATCAAGATTGATGTTGTACCATGATAATTAAAATGTTATTTAGGGATGATTAGACATGATATGACCTTTGACCTATTCTTAAGTTATCTTCCCACCGTAATTTCCATTCTTACGTTTGTGATTTATATTCAGATGACCACAGCCTACAAATCCCCACTGGTTTTGTATTTGTACCTTACATGTTGATTAAAATGATAATTAGTCCAGTGGTCAATTAGGTGCATTTTTTACAGGTTTTTCCCACATTTGACCCAGTTAGAACTAACAATCTGAGATTTGTTGGAACCCGAGTAGTACTTCTTTACTCTGCCTTTATTTTAAGACCAAATTCAACATGGTGTATGATTAACTTCAAGAGATATGGCAAATTTAATTAGTGTCTGGCTTAATTAGTGACCTTTGACCTGTTCTTATGTGACCTTTCCACCACAATTCTCATTCTTACTCTATTGATTCTTAACCAGACAACCACACTCTACATTTCTGATTTGGTTCCATACTTGTACCTTTTATGTTAATTAAAACCTTAATTAACGCCCTAATTAACGTCGTTCTTAAGTGATCATTCCACCAGAAATTCCATTCTTACGTTGTAGATTTGGATTAAGTGGGGTGCCCATAAACATTTGGCACAGAAATGAAACTTGTACCTTTCATGTTAATTAAATCCAATCTTGGGGGGTTTTGGGGTGGCGCCCCCTATCACATCCACCACTTCCGGAACGTAAGAATGGCTGTTTTGTGTAAAGTCGGAGTGGTACTACACCTCAATAACCTCCAACCTTTTGTACCTTCCATGTTAATTAAACTTCACCCAGCTCCCAGACTAAAAGTGGCATGAGCTGCCACAGTTCACACTTTTTTCGTTATTTCTGATCGTCACGACAGTACGAGGCTTTGAAGGCCATCGAGAAATTTAATGATTGGCGTTGGAATGAGGAAAATCCATACAGTATTTGACCTGTAAGAACCGAAAACGTGTTCAAAAGTAAACAAAATTTAAATAGCCGGGACTACCATGCATTCATTTTAAGCCAAAGTTAGTTCAAAACCATACTTCATCGTACATTTTCGATACTAGAAGCACTAAAAAAACTCTGAATTATAAGTCTTGCGAAAAATAGCCAATATTTTCAAAATTCTGTTTTAACGTCAAAATTTCAACATTTTGACAGCTCATGCCACTTTAAATGTATACATTTCCAAGATTGATATCAACCAAAAGCATTTTGTAATTTGTGTAGCGGATTTTGTTAAAACGAAATTTTGTCGATATTTATAAACCCATGTCTCCTTAGGAAGTGAAAATTAGATATAAGTAAATGCTATAGCCTCCCAGATGTTGCAGGGGCCATGATCTACCAAATATGTGGAAGTTTCATTGAAACAGAAATAGTTTATTGTTCGTCTTTGTTCTTAAGAAGTACATAATAACAGCTTTCCGCAGATACCAATCTTAGAGACTGGCCACAAAAGCCCTAAAATGTACTCATACATCCCGGCTGTTTTTATTTTGTCCGTTTTTAGCACATATCTTCGGTTAGTTCGGATCACTGTTTTTACCTATATTTTCTTGTTCAAATTTTAAGGTACTTCCAACGCTCAACGTATCTTGGTAATCAGATGATATGAACAAGTCAGAATTTTTACATCTTCTGCCACTTTAAGTGTTTTAGTTATTTATCTTGAAGACAATGTGCTAAAAGTGTATATAGGTCAACCACTGATCTGTATATAACGGCTCTCATATATGATACATTTATGAACACTAAAACACACGGGCACAAGGAAAATCTTCTTGTCTAAAATAACCATAGAGACAAGTTTTTAATTGTGTTGAAAAGGTATATCATCTAGACCTTTATACCCCATCATAAGTTGTTGTAATAAACTAAATCCATGATACTTCATTAGGTTGACGGCTGACAGGTGCTTGGCCTTAGTCAATAGAATTTTTTGGAACAGTTTGTAATACATTGACAATGCTTACGCAATTTCAGCTATGGCCAGAATTTCAGTAGACTGAGATTTAACCCAATGGGATCATTGGTAATGAAAGCGAAAATGTTGGTTCCCCCCAGAAAAAGCTAGGTAGAAGACAGACATGGGATCTTACATTTTTAAAATTATGACCTAAGCTGGCATGTGATAATTTCTGCGCTATGTCGTGTAAAGGCGTACACGGAGACTATCCTAGCCACTCTAAGGGATGTCTCTTGAGAATTAGACTCAATAACGGTAACGAAGGGAAGGAAAGCTATGTTTGACAAGTTTTCAAGGTCAAATGATATCAGAGGTCTAATTACGTACCTGTTTCATGTCCTCGTAATGTAGCCGGAGAACCGGAAGTTGCGGATGATCTTCAAAGAACTGCTCGTATTCTAAGGTGTAGTCAAACCAATTCCCAGCTATCACTGAAACGTCAATAAATGTATACTAAAAGTGATATGAGTTGCCAAAATCGCAAATGGTTTACGTTGAAACGAGGCAAATCTATACAACATGTAAGCTGTTAGAGCCGAAATAGTGTCCAAATTAAAAAAAAATGAACAACTGGGACGAATTTGACGTGCATTCATTCCAAGCTTTGGTTAGTTCAAAACACTGCTTTAATCTACATTTTTGTGACAAGTAGCATTAAAAAGCGTCTGAATTGCACGTCTTGATAATTTAGCCGATCATTTTCATATTCTGCTTTAAGGAAAAAAATATCCACATCTGGCAGCTCATGCCACTTTATTGTTCTTCCGTGCTAGGCAGACACACTTGGATATAACAAAGCCTCACTACTGTCAGTCCGATACAGGCCTTTCATAGACGAGGCGCGAAAACGTTGAACAAACTCAGAGGAAACTTTTCACTTGATTGCCGTATGTGGAAGCGTTGCCAAGTGCTCGCGGAATGTCGGGGTGTTCCTCTGGGCACAGAGCTCGGTTTCCTGCCCTACTAAAGCTGGTAACGCCGCCTAAACAAAACTGTCATGAGTGCGATGTAAAACACAATCTATCAATCAAGATTTCGACGAGCTTCAAACCCCGGTATTGTCTTCGCAATCAGAGTTGGTTTAAATATATTTATTGTTTAATAGGAGCGCAGTAAGCCAAAGCTTGTTAGTGCGTCTCCTTACACAGGTGTTTATACAGAATGAAAGAATGAAAGCATTGTAATAAATAAGTTATAAACATTGTAATAAATAATTGCAATAAAAAAAGAAATAAAATGAATAAAGTGATGTTGCTCTCTTTGTCTCTGGATCTCTATAGCTGAAGTCGTTTGGTCTCTCCGGGGAATGAGAGAAGAAGAAGAAAAAAAAAAATAGATATAAAAAATAAAAAAAATATTTTGGCATGGAAATTATTGGTTTAAATATTTAATGTAGGAAGGAAAGAAGAAAAAAAAAAAAAAAAAGGAAACATCAAAAACGATTTGTGGTGGCTACATATTTACCTAGTGCTTTTTGAATATCAATATTTTCCTGAGTAGATTTATTATCATCTCCAGATATTAAAATTTGGGCGTCTTTTACTTCCCCGTCCATGTATATATTTGCTAGTTCAAGTTCTAGAACTGTTCTTTCATTCGCGTAAAATGGACAGTGGAAAAAAAATGTTCAATGGTCTCGTCATTATAGCCGCAATTGCACTCTGGCGATGTGGAGATGAAATTGTCAAAGAGATCTCTGTTAAGGCAATCAGAGTTAATGAAAGAAGTGCAGATTTCGGCAGCTCATGGCACTTACATTAAATGCCAACGATTTTTTTCTATTACTATTTCTTTTTGTCCAGATTTATTGCGCTTTCCTGTTGCAACACACTCACTACCTATATTATCCTATCACGGTATTAGGACAATAGTAATTTCGTTAATTTTAGGGATTACACTTGCTGAGGAGACGGATTGGCTGAATGGATAAGACAGCCGTCATTTAGTGTTACCGATAGGTGCCATACTCTGGGACCCGGGTTCACCCAAAATCCGTAGAAAAATTTCTGCCATTTTTCAAGAAAGTGTAATACCCAAAAATAACGAGGATACTGTTATATTCACTTTCTAAATGATCCCAACTAATTGTTAGGACAATGTACGAACCTTTCCCCTGCATGGCCATTTCGAAGAAGCCAGAGAAGGTGCCCTTGTGTTCATGATAATCGTCAAGGTTAACACAATGGTTATAGAAGGAGGCCATGACGTCTTTGGGGTTTCGCTGAATGTAAACAATTTTACATTTCTTTTTAATGAGGTCCTCGGGAAGTAAACGGGGCCGGATGTGTGTATTTAGAAGGCGAGGTGAAATGACGTCATCTAACTTTTCCTGATCAGTCATTTCCAAAAACTCCTCTTCTTTTTCGCCAGCCATATTTTCAGTTTTGTTTTGGGACAGAAGTCTAAGAATCTCCCACGTCCAATGCGTACCTGTGGATGAAGAAAATATTCCGAAACAAGTAAGACAGGTGGCAGCAAAACTATAAATAAATACGTATCAGTTTTGTTTGAATGATGTTTTACGCCGCATTTAAGACTATTTCAATTATATGGCGGTGTTGCCAGGTATAGTGGGGGGAAAGCCGGGCCCAACCCCCGACCATCAGTGAGTATCTGGCAACTCTTCCACATTCCACGAAAATTTCAATTAGAAATTTTTCAATTTTTATTTAGTCTGAGTGTGATTCGATCCCTAGCCGCATTGATGGAAGGCCTGTGTCGTACTGTAGTCAATCACTCTAACCGACTGAGCCTTCGATACAATACTAACATTTTTTGTAAAAATTTATTTTTCATACATTTGCAATTTATGTGTACAATTGCGAAATAAGTTTGGTCCAGTCCGTACCTGATTTTGGGTAAGCTAGAATAAAAATGTCATCGTCTCTGGGTTTCAAATTGTGTATGCTGGAAAGGCGTTTGACATTCGATGAGTGTGGGAAATACATTCCATTGTATTCCGTCATCTTTAAACTGCCACCATAGCCATCTTCAATCACCACCTGCATATTAAACTCCTGATAAACAAACCAACAGATATTTACCATCTCTTATACATTTACGATGTAGATGTGTATACACTACGGTTTCCAAAGGACGGATAGTCAAAGGGACAAACGGACGGACAACGGACGGACAACGGACTGACAACGGAATAACAAATCCTGCTCGTTTTAAAAAACGATATTAAAGGCGCAGCACACATGTCACAAAGAAAGTGATTGTTATTACGCCTAAAAACGTGTGTTTCCAAGGCAAGCCAGGAGTTGTTAATATTTTCTAAAATAGAGTACAGAACTTCTCCTGATTCTGACTAACGTGGATCCATTCTAATGGATTCTATTGTATTCTTTTTTTCCAAAAATGGTGATTATGAGGGTCAGTTAAACCAATAACGAAAATGGAGAGTCAGTTCCCAAAATAATCCCATTTTAACGAAATCAGGCAAGATGGCGAGGCTCCCTGCCGACTCAATTCACCATGAACTAAACATTATTACAAGCTCCACGGGGGCGTTGAACAGCAATTGGTGTTTGAAATATTCGATGTAACTGAGTTTCCTTGTTAAGTGTATGAGAGGAATAAACCTACTAAATGTTAGCGAGCGCTAGAGTGACTTTCATGATTTTGCGTTTTGTCGAATGACTAAAAGTCACATGATCAGTCAATCCCATTTCAATGGATTAAAATTGCCACTTTTAGCCTTAGATGCCACACCCAGATCCCTCCCCCCCCCCACCTTCCCTACGACGCACTTCTCCCTCTACGGTATTCCAGGATATACAACAAAATAGGTAAGCTAAATTAACTTGCTAGCTGACATTTATAAACTTTAAAGCAATACTATTTAACGATGAGCGGTTTGGAATTACTGGTACATGCCGATGTATGCCTACATAGTCTTTATAGATGTCGCACCCCTCACCCGCTTTAAACAACTTTGTCTAAATTAAAACTTAAAGGCTCCTGCTTCGGGTACTATCGATATCTGGCGGCTTTTGGAACCTGAAACTGGCTCTCCATAGCAAGGATAGCTTATAAAACGCTAAAGGTAACCCATCGCAATATAAGTGTGAGATATAAGGGAGGCAGAGGGGTGGGGCGGCGGGGGAGGGGGGGGGGATGACAGAGTGGGTCTCTCGTGACCTCAATATCGGCACTGTAGATGATGAATTTTGCTTAGTTCCTCGGCTCAAAATCAAAAGTTTATCGCATGTTATTTTTTATTTGAAGTTGAAATTTTTAAATGCCAGAAAAAAAAATCAAAACGACGAAAAGGTCTTAGACAAAGACAAAAATGGGCATATTACAATGAATTCAAAAACGTTAATCGGCCTGCAAGCGCAATATAGTTTTTTCATTTATGGGAGTGACGTCGGACCGACCGACGGACGAACAACGTTACATACCGACATAAGCTCGCCCATAATCATAATCTGCCCGTGTTTGCTGGTCGTTTTGAGGTCACATTTTAACATAGCGGAGGTCAAGTTATGTTGCTGCAGTTAAGTAGTCTGGCCGAACTAGGTCAACGTTTTTTTAAATACTCAGTTTATATCGAAATAGCAAAATATATACAGGATATAGGTCTAAACTTCCGTAGGCTTACATACACATGTAGCTGGTAAGTGTTTTCTACTTTAGCCTTACTTTTTGATATTCACTGGTAGCTTACTTAAATAAGCCTTTATTTCTCTTTTTAAAGATATTTTTAAGCTCCTTTATATAAAAAGAAATCCGCAGATAGAACTAGAACACACATACCTGTTTGTCGATGATCCAATTTTCTACTTATGGCATACATGTACTTCAGAAGTATGGAAGCCCAGATATATTGCTTTTATTTTTGTGTTCCCTTTGTTTTGATTTTTAGAGTTTTCTAAACCATGGGATACTTCTGGTAATTTGTAAGCCGTAATACTGAAAAATATGGAAATACAGTAGGGTTATGCCAAACAGACGCAACTCTTTTGCGAAATTTTACGCGCCCCATGGGATAATGTTGCAAAAGCAAATTTTGCGCCTTTCGCCTAAAACAAAAGTAAGGAAGCTGAAACGAACCATGTCACTATCTTATATACGAAGTGGAATGGGTGTTTTTCAGATTTTCAAGCATGGAAGTTGTGATCGAAGACGGCTTTGGTAGCAGTTTGAAACTGGTAGAATACAAGGGGATGTATTTTATACCGTTACCGAATTCTGTCAAACGCCTTTCCAGCATACCCAAGTTAAAAGTCAGAGATGATGATATTTTTATCTTAGCATATCCCAAATCAGGTCAGTGTTCAATACCGTTGACCTACATTACATGTATTTTTTTCATCATTGAAATGGTTGGTTGGACTGAACAGTTATAGATTTATGTTTAATGATGGTCGACAAGGTCAGTTGTTTGACCTCTTGATATTTATTATCAGCTTTCAGATTGAACGATTTTTATACGCCCGTCGGAAGACTGTATGTACTATTGTTTCAAATTCGCCCCGCCTGTCCGTCCGTCCGTTCGCTTTTTTGTCAGGGCTATCTTTCCGATTTTTTAAAGGCTCTAAAATATTAAAGTTATGACTATATACATGAATGACAGTGAATCATAACTCCAGTTTAATCATATGCCTGGTTACCGTGGTTACCATGTAGCTGCTGATAATATCAAATTGTCTGTTTCATTTTATTATTCGCAAATATAAAAGCTGACGAAAACGTGTGAGTACAATGTAATGTCGTTTTTTTTTATTTATACATTGCAACAGACCAAGTTTGAAATAGGGTTCAGGGATTCGTTTCACAAAACAGTTGCATAGCAAAAGAGGCTTTGTTGCCAATGGATACCATAGTGAAGAGATACAACGCCATGAAAACTGCGACTGGTCGCATTTTGCGAAGGCTTCGTGAAACGGTCCCCAGATTGCGAGTTGATATCATCGAATAGCGTCGATACATTGAGTGGCATCACAATTTATTTCAATCTGACAGGTCAAATTGCCACTATAATGACACCCTACTGTACAATCATTGGCCAAAAATCACACACCGTTGCCGATTATTAATTTTCTACGCCCTCACGGATTTGATTCAATATTAACGTTATTACATACATCGACCATGCTGATCGAAAATGATAAGGTGAAGAACTGCTTATGGATAACAACTTCTTGGTTTATTGGGTGACGGCGTTTCGATGTAGTTCTTACATCGTTATCAAAGTCAAGTCTTCACCTTATTGTTAACCTTTCAACTTCTAAATGCCATTGAAAGATATGATCGAAAATGGTTTGTATTCGCACTGTAATTTATTAATAATACAAAAAATTAAACCGGCAATGGTTGTTGTGGTTACCAAACAGGCAATAGTCAGACCCACAGATTGTAGCTCAGTTTTGTTCAAATCGCTTCACATTTCTGTTCACCTGCAAGAATTTATCCGTTTTTCTTAGAGATCATTTACGTAGGTTTTTATTGAATTCATCTCAACTCTTTTTCAGTGTACGTTTGTCTTTCTTGGTTTTAATATGCAATAAATTGTTATACATAAGGTACGCATTGGACATGGGAGATCTTAAAACTTTTATCTCTTAACAAAACGGAAAATGTGGTGGACGAAAAGGAAGGAGAGTTTCTGGAAATCGTCGATCAGGAAAAGTTAGATGACGTCAGCTCACCTCGCCTCCTGAATACGCATGTCCGACCCAGTTTACTCCCGGAAGAATTAATAAAAAAGAAATGCAAAGTTGTTTTCGTTCAGCGAAACCCGAAAGACGCGATGGTGTCTTTTTATCATCACTGCCTGGACCTCAGCGAATATTTGTACAATTATGACGGAAAGTTTCCTGGTTTCTTCGAGATGACCATGCAAGGAAAAGGTATTCATATGTTTGAAAATAGCATCCTTGAACGTTCTGCCAACTGTTATTAAAGTAGACCTAAGCATCGATGTTCATTCATTGGCGTATATTTACATGTATAATCATATTTACTTAGAAAAATGATATTTAATAAATCAGGGGGGACAACTTACATGTATGTCTCTAAATACGGGCCTATTTCAAGCATTTTTTTGAATGGTAGTTATTTTTCTGTTCAAGCCAAAATAAACAAACAGGGTCCAGTTAAAGGGCCCTGAGAAAATATCCAGACTAGACTTTTTCTTTTATTTGTAACTTTTGAGACTCACTTTTGTTTTTTGACTTTTATGATAAAATAACTTGTACCAACATTTAATGACGTCACCGACCTAATTGCTATTGTTATGATGTTGTTGTTTCAGTGGAATGTGGCACTTGGTTTGACTACACGTTAGAATACGAACAGTTCTTTAAAGACCATCCGGAACTTCCCGTTCTCCGGCTACATTACGAGGACATGAAAGTGGTATGGTTCTGAAATTATTTGACGTGGGAGAGAGAATTTGTGTCCCGACGGTACTCTGTATGTAAATCACGGCAGTGGACATCTTGCCTTGTTCGACTGCATTGCGTGACGTTCATTTACCTTTATAAGCCGCCTCGAGCGTCGTCCTGCTCGCCGTGGAGTAAGCATCAGCTTCGCATAGATATCCTCTTCGAAACATTCATCTTTGAAATGAATCGAGCCTATATTGGATGTAGCAGTGGGGTAACTGTCTTGTCAGTTTACGTTGGCAGTCCACCTTTTCGATATATTTGGCTTTGTAAATGGAAATCCATGGAACGATGGCCTATGCCCTCAGGCAGCTGTAATGGTTGACCTGTCACAGTTTTGTTGTCTTCACTGCCGGACACATTAGCGCAACAAGCGAGCATTTTTACCTCAAAAGTCCTTTACTTGCTTAGTCAGGAAGTACAGGGAACCTTATGCTATATTTACCAGTTTTGAAAATAACTTCAAACTTCTCAAATGTACAATAAATCCCAAGCCTACCTTCTGCGACAAATGTTTACATTGGTTTAACATGGGTGTACCATATATGACATGGTGGCAGTACGTCACAGCTACATCCCACGTAATCTAGTCGATATTGGATGAAAGTCCAGTAGTTCCACTGATTAGTTTAACGTAGTACACAAGTAGTGTTATTCCGAAAAACGAAAACTTCATATTGACTCAATATTTCGACTTTTATTCAGTCATCATCAGGAGTGAGGTACATTAGCAACAACATTGGTATATATACAGGTAAAAAACAAACAGATTAAGCAGTGATATAACAATATTAGGAACAGCCTTACAGATTTATAAACTTATCATCATTATTACATATGCACGTTGACAAAACAGATAAAGAAAACAGATTAGGGGAACAGCAGGATCTAAACTGGCATGGCTAGGGGATATTAACAAAGAGGTGCAGACGAAAGGGTTTTCTAAAAAAATCTTCTTTTGGAAAATCCTAGTGAAACCATTATGTTGAAATTATATTCTCACCTTGAGAAACCCATAAAAAATGTTAGCTATTTTTTTCTATTTTGTATCCACGTGGGACATTTTGTCACAGATGTGTACATTAATCTTAAGTGTTCTCTTTAAACGGCTTTTTCGCAACGTCTGTATTATTTCTTATGCCGAGCAGTTGAGGGCCGCAAGAGTGCTGATTTTTTTTCGGGAGATTTTTTTTCGGGAGAATTTTGAGTTTTCGAAGTCATTTTTGTATTAAAAAATCAATTCTGAATAGTCTTAAATTCTTAATGTAAATTCCACCATACTTTGTTTTCTTTAGGATCTGTTGTCCAATGTGAAGAAATTAGCGGAATTCTGTAATTTCCACGTGCCGGAAGAAACTGTAAAAGGAATAGCAGATGTATGTACGTTCTCTAGCATGCAAAAATCCAAACGCTCAACAATCACGCCAGAGCGGCTGAAAGCCTGGAAAAACGGTGAATATACCATGTACAGAAAAGGTAAAAAAATCCAAATGCTTCACAGAGTATTAAATCTTCCTTTTGCAAAAAATATGTTAGGCTTAATTTTAAAGATAATTTTCACCAGGGGCTCGTTTCATAAAGCAGTCGCATCTCAAACGAAGCGCAGTTGCCACTGGATACGAGATTGAAGAGATACGACGTCATGGCAACTGCGATTGATCACGCTGTGCGACGGCTTCGTGAAACTCCCCCCCCCCCCCCTGGCTTTGATTATCTCTGAAAGGACTTGTAATTGATTATCCTCAGTTGGAATATACTGCACCCATCTTGGTTTATCTATTTCACATTAACTAATCACAATCCTTGTTGGAAATGGTGCAAACATTTCTATACCATTGCCTTACGCTTTGCTTCTGTGAATAATCCAACAAAAACATAGAAAAACCTTTTTTTAGAACAAAGCGAATACTCTGTCTAAAAATATATTAAAAAATATTTCACCCGACGTGTTCACGTTGATTCTCAAGATACTCAAAGGTGAATAGATGTGCTTTTCAATTAATACAGATGATTTTTTTCTTAGGCGTCGTCGGAGATTGGAAGAACTACTTTACAGTGGCCCAAAACGAACGATTTGACGCGGAGGCCAAGAAACGACTTGCCGGAAGTGGCGTAGAAATACGAGAGATGAACTAGAATCTTTTGTTGCTTTTTAACCGTCTTTTGTTGCTTTTTAACGTTTCCAATGAACTATTTGCGTGGAATGGAGACCACGTGACGTTTGAGTTGTAGAGTGCGCCGCCATTATTATGAGATGGCACTACTGATCTGACTTTAAAGAAGAAGCGAAAGAGAACGACGTCACTAGCCCTGACATGAGGACTACTTTATTAACGTCATAACACGATGACAAGTCACTCTTGTGACGTAAATTTTTACCGTTCATTTGTGATATCATAAACTTGTAGAAAAACGTTGATTGCGTTAAGAGAGCCAACATCCCATAGTTATGAAGGCAATTTTAGCACTCCAGATCCAATTTAACCGACGTGACGGGACCATTCCAGGCGTATAGCTCATTTAATGTTTCCATCGATGTTATTGGAACGGATTCCAATAATGGCGTTTCTAGGATTACTGACTTCTGTTGATTCGTATAATTAAGTATGACCTGATTTTTAATATCAAGGCCTCCAAAATGTATTTATAGGCTTTTAATTGTATGCCTACATTAGAAGAATCAATAAACATGTTATTAAGAAAAAAAGGCTTTTAAAATGCAGGCTCGGTGAGCAAATCGATTTTCAATAGACTGAAATTGTCATCTTGGTCATTCGAGATTTGAATGGGCGAGAAGAATGCCTCACAAGGGTTTTACGCTGGTATTAGGTTTGTAAGTTTAAAGGATGGGAAACCGCTAGAAATATCTACCATGTAACTTCGATAGCAGCCAACAAAGTACTTGAAACCATTCAACGTCAATTACCGCCAGTGACTCTCACCCGGTTTTACTTACTTGCTGGTCAGGAAGATCCACACATTGTGCCGCCATTATACAGTTGGGCTCGATCGACAGACTTTTCAAAATCCAGCAGTCACGTGATGCGAGGATTCCATTGTGAGGTCAAATCATTCAAGCCTGTGGACAGCTTGTTCGTCGAATTGGGTTGGGGTCGTGTGCAAAAAATGTTGGGGAAACCCTCTAAAAAGCCACTTGACTAGGGAAATCCTTAGACAAGCTCCGGATCATGTGATACGTTGTCATTGTCCAAGGAGACTTTGAAATCAGTCGAACAAATTTTTTACACTGTTTTTTTTACAAAGAGGGATTTAGCAGATTAACAACGAAATTCGAAGAAATCAAAGGGTACAGTGAAAAGATTGATTGATTGATTGTTTGGTGTTTTACGCCGCGCTCAAGATTAATTCACTTATATGGCGGCGTTGCCAGTTTTATTGTGGGAGGAAACCGGGCTCTATACCCAGAGGAAACCTACGCCCTGCCATTGGTAACTGGCATCCATCCCATATAGGACAATGAAAAGAGGAATGTTTCAAATGTATGATGGGCGGTAAAAGCTAAAAAAGACAAATGTATGTCCTTACAGTGGGTTATCTGTGTCGCCATTTTCTTCGCTTTAAGATGACGTGATGTTACATCAGCTATTTTTAGATCAATAATGACGTATTCTTGTCGCTCTCTAATGTATGATGGTAGATTTAATTCCAAAAACATGGCGACAAAACTGAAGTGGGAAGATCGGTTCGAAATCTTTAGAGCAGTGCTGCAACCGCAAGTCATTTCTTAGGCAAGCCATTGGCTAAAATGCACCACACGAATACTCTATAAGACATCTCGATTTTAGTTATCGTTGATTGGATAAAACTTATGCAAAAATGGTAGTGGCCTTGTGAATGGCCCATGCAACGTTTCCCCTATTATAATGACACATTCAAATTTCAATTATTCGCTTTCGAGGGGATAAAACATACATTGGGCAAGGGTTTTAGACTAAATGATAATATAGCCTACGTCCCGAGAGGCCGTCTCAAAGCGCGATCAATCGCAGTTGCCTTGGCGTCGTATCTCGTCACTATGATCGAAACCAAGCATCATTTGCAATGTGACGAACGAACCTCTGTTGGTACGGAGGCCTATTAGTGTCATGGGTGGAATTACGGGTGTTTTGGGGCCTTTATTGGAATTTTACCGCTGTACATGTAGTAACTTCTTTTTGAAACATTATTCTCGGTATGTTATAGAAAATCAAGGGTGAATCATAAGAAATATGCGTTTAACTAAACAATTTGCTGAGAAATTCAAAACCTGCATGCAGACTGTCAAATCCCCGCAATGAAACGGTTTCCTCCGCGGAATATGGGTTGTCAAAGCGGACAAATGGGAACATTTCGGTTGAAAGTCAAATTATTTCTAGACATCATGTGATTTATCATCGCGGCGGAAATGTTTACACCGAGGAGAAAACTTTTCTCCGCGGCGTACAACCTTTTCTCCGGGGTGGAAACATTTCCATAGCGTTTTTCGACTTTCATTGCGATTCGTTATATTTAAAGGTATGATTCTTATCATACACGCTTGGTTTTCTTCAAGATACAGAATTTCTCGTTTCAAAGCCAAGTTTCCATTTGTGCAAAAATTCTGAAAAAGACGAAAAAACTGGAAATGTCAGTTTTGAAAATAAATGAGAAACAGTCCAACTTATCAACAGGATATGTTGATGTTTATGGTTCATTTATTTTTATTAGTTATAAAAACTAACAACGGCAACATTGTAGGTATATACGTATAAATGAGTGAAGAAGTATGGAGGACGATACCAGCCATACTGACATATGTTGTGTAACAAATCCACGCAATGTTTACCGCTTACATCATAACAAGCAATTGTACAAAACCAAAAATGATACCAGTTGACTATTTTAGACATCTAAATTGTTATTCAAACCCGCTACCCATCATTGCTCGTTGACAGAAGCACATAGCTCTTCGTTGCCATGGTAATCTTTTAGTTTCTTTTCCTAGTGCACCAATCGTATCTGTACGTCACTTCCTGTGAGACGTTTCTCGGCCTCTGCCTCAAATCGTTTGTTTTGAGAGACAGTGAAATAGTTCTTCCAATCTCCAACCTCACCTGGTAAACACAATTAAAAAACATGAATCCATTAATTCTTCGAATTTCAAACAAGAACAAAAGCTCGGCTATTTCTAGTTTTCAAAATGCAAGGTGACAGAAGATTGGCTTTAGTCAGTAGAATTTTAATCTGGACATTTTATAATATATTGACAAAGTTTACACATCTCCAGCTATGGCCAGAATATCGGTAAACTGAGATTGAACTCAATATGATCATGATGAAGGAAAGTGAAAATTTTGATTCCCCCAGAAAAACCTATGTAGAAAGACCGGCAAGGGAGTTTTATAGGTGTTTTTATATTTTCTACAGTTTTTTTGTTCGACTTTTATTTATATAAACACTTAAACACACGGAAAATCTTCTTGACTGAAATAACCATGGATGCAAGTTTCGAGTTGTGTTAAAAGGGGGTATGTCACTTATTGATTGTGTAAGTTAGGCCTACTGTTTAAAAATTGGATTTTTTAAATTGTTTTGTTTTATGAAGTACTTGACGTTTTTAGATTTTTTAAAATTAAAATTTACCTTTTCTGTACATGTTGTAGTCGTTATTTTTCCATTTTTGTTGTCGATCCGGATTAACTTTTGAGCGTTTAGATTTTCGCATGTTAGAGAACGTACATGACTCCGTAATTCCTTGTAACGTTTCTTTAGACACGGGGAAATTACAGAATTCTGATAATTTCTTAATATTTGACAGAAGATCCTAGGAAAAGCAACCAAAAGCAAAAATATTCTCGTTAAAATCATGGTTTAAAAATTGGATATTTGGTCATTGAAGCCGACTTTATTGGACGGCTTTACTTTCATTTAAAGTGGTTTTCAAGCTACCGAAAATCTGCCTGTTTTCTACTTGTCAAAAGACGTGAGGATTTCAAGTACCGTGCCTAATGAACTATATACTTGGAATGGAGAACACGTGTTATTTGATTTGTATCGAATGCCGCCATTGCTAAGAGATGTCAATCCAGATCGGTCACGCACGCGCCCATCATTCAGCAATGGCGGCGCGTTTTACAAAGTCAACTTCAAACCAGCCAATGAGAAGTGTCCATTCTACGTATACAGTTCATTGACCACACCTTAAAAAAATAGCTAGTAGCTCGTACGAACTGCCGATGTGGCATAATGTGATCGACAAAACTAGCTGGGTAATTCCTTTGGGGTTTTGTTGCTCTCTACTTAAATGTATAAATTTCCAAGATTGATATCAACCGAAAGCATTTTGTAAGTGGTGTAGCTGATTTTGTTAAAACGAAATTTTGTCGATATTTATAAACCCATGTCTCTTTAGGAAGTCAAAATTAGATATAAGTAAATGCTTTAGCCTCCCAGATGTTGCAGGGGTCATGATCTTCCAAATATGTGGAAGTTTCATTGAAACAGAAATAGCTTATTGTTCGTCTTTGTTCTTAAGAAGTACATAATAACAGCTTTCCGCTGATACCAATCTTAGAGACGTGCCTCAAAAGCCCTAAAATCTACTCATACATCCCGGCTGTTTTTATTTTGTCCGTTTTTAGCACATATCTTCGGTTCGTGCGGATCACTGTTTTTACCTATATTTTCTTGATCAAATTTCAAGGTACTTCCAACGCTCAACGTATCTTGGTAATCAGATGATATGAAAAAGTCCGAATTTTTACATCTGCTGCCACTTTAAGTGTTTTAATTATTTATCTTGATTGATTGATTGTTTGGTGTTTTACGCCGCGCTCAAGATTATTTCACTTGTATGGCGGCGTTGCCAGTTTTATTGTGGGAGGAAACCGGGCTCTGTGCCCGGAGGAAACCCACGACCTTCCGCTGGTAACTGACAACCATCCCACATAGTATTTATCTTGAAGACAATGTGCTAAAAGTGTATATAGGTCAACCACTGATCTATATATAACGGCTCTCATATATAATATATTTATGAACACTAAAACACACGGGCACAAGGAAAAGCTTCTTGTCTAAAATAACCATAGAGACAAGTTTCTAATTTCTTCTTGTTTGGTGTTTTACGCCGCGCTCAAGATTATTTCACTTATATGGCGGCGTTGCCAGTTTTTTTGTGGGAGGAAACCGGGCTCTGTGCCCGGAGGAAACCCACGACCTTCCGCTGGTAACTGACAACCATCCCACATAGTATTTATCTTAAAGACAATGTGCTAAAAGTGTATATAGATCAACCACTGATCTATATATAACGGCTCTCATATATAATATATTTATGAACACTAAAACACACGGGCACAAGGAAAAGCTTCTTGTCTAAAATAACCATAGATACAAGTTTCTAATTGTGTTAAAAAGGTATATCATCTAGACCTTTATACCCCATCATAAGTTGTTGTAATAAACTAAATCCATGATATTTCATTAGGTTGACGACTGACAGGTACTTGGCCTTAGTCAATAGAATTTTCTAGAACAGTTTGTAATACATTGCCAATGTTTACGCAACTTTAGCTATGGCCAGAATTTCAGTAGACTGAGATTTAACCCCATAGGATCATTGGAAAAGAAAGCGAAAATGTTGGTTCCCCCCAGAAAAACCTAGGTAGAGAACAGACATGGGATCTTATATTTTTAAAATTATTACCCAAGCTGGCATGTGATAATTCCTGCGCTATGTCGTGTAAAGGCGTACACGGAGACTATCCTAGCCACTCTAAGGGAGGTCTCGCTAGAATTCAATTAGACCCAATGACGTTAACAAGGGAAGGGAGGCTATGTTTGACAAGTTTTCAAGGTCAAATGATGTCAGAGGTTAAATTACGTACCTGTTTCATGTCCTCGTAATGTAGCCGGAGAACTGGAAGTTCCGGATGATCTTTAAAGAACTGCTCGTATTCTAAGGTGTAGTCAAACCAATTCCCAGCTATCACTGAAACGTCAATAAATGTATACTAAAAGTGATATGAGTTGCCAAAATCGCAAATGGTTTACGTTGAAACGAGGCAAATCTATACAACATGTAAGCTGTTCGAGCCGATATAGTGTCCAAATTAAAAAAAAATGAACAACTGGGACGAATTTGACGTGCATTCATTCCAAGCTTTGGTTAGTTCAAAACACTGCTTTAATCTACATTTTTGTGACAAGTAGCATTAAAAAGCGTCTGAATTGCACGTCTTGATAATTTAGCCGATCATTTTCATATTCTGCTTTAAGGAAAAAAATTTCCACATCTGGCAGCTCATGCCACTTTATTGTTCTTCCGTGCTAGGTAGGCACATATGGATATAGTAAAGCCCCACTTCCATTCAGATACAGGCCTTTCATCGACGAGACGCGGGATCGAATCCCACTCAGACCATATAAACGTTGAACAAACTCAGAGGAAACTTTTCACTTGATTGCCGTATGTGGAAGCATTGCCAAGTGCTCGCGGAATGTCAGGGGTTTCCTCTGGGCACAGAGCTCGGTTTTCTCCCCTACTAAAGCTGGTAACGCCGCCATAGCGAAACAGTCTTGAGTGCGGTGTAAAACACAATCTATCAATCAATTTGACGAGCTTCCAACCAAGGTATTGTCTTCGCAATCAGAGTTAATGAAAGAAGCGCAGATTTCGGCAGCTCAGGGTACTTAAATTAAATGCGCTTTCCTGTGCCAACAAACTCACTGCCTATAGAATCCTATCACGGTATTAGGACAAGGGTATTTTCGTTATTTTTGGGGATTACACTTGCTGAGGAGGCCGGTTGGCTGAATGGATAAGGCAGCCGTCTTTTAGTGTTACCGATGGGTGCCAAACTCTGGGACCCGGGCTCGATGTTTCACCCAAAATCGGTAGAAAATTTTCTGCCATTTTACAAGAAAGTGTAATCCCAAAAATTGCAAAAAAACTGTTATATTCACTTTCTAAATGATAGTAACTAATTGTTAGGACAATGTACGAACCTTTCCCTTGCATGGCCATTTCGAAGAAGCCAGAGAAGGTGCCCTTGTGTTCATGATAATCGCCAAGATTAACACAATGGTGATAAAAAGAGGCCATGACGTCTTTGGGGTTTCGCTGAATGTAAACAATTTTACATTTCTTTTTAATGAGGTCCTCGGGAAGAAAACGGGGCCGGATGTGTGTATTTAGAAGGCGAGGTGAAAGGGCGTCATCTAACTTTTCTTGATCAGTCATTTCCAAAAACTCCTCTTCTTTTTCGCCAGCCATATTTTCAGTTCTGTTTTGGGACAGAAGTCTAAGAATCTCCCACGTCCAATGCGTACCTGTGGATGAACAAAATATTCCGAAACAAGTAAGACAGGCTGCAACAAAACTATAAAATAAATAAGTATCAGTTTTGTTTGATTGATGTTTTACGCCGCACTCAAGACTATTTCAATTATATGGTGGTGTCGCCAGGTTTAGTGGGGTAGGAAACCGGGCTCCACCCCCCGACCTTCGGCGAGTATCTTGCAACTCCCCCTTCCACATTCGACGAAAATTTCACTTAGAAATTTTTCCATTTTTATTTTGTCTGAGTGTGATTCGATCCCTAGCCGCACTGATGGAAGGCCTATGTCGTACTGTGGTCAATCACTCTAACCGACTGAGCCTTCGAGACAATACTAACATTTTTTGTAAACTTTCATACATTTGCACTTTATGTGTACAATTGCGAAATAAGATTGGCCCAGTCCGTACCTGACTTTGGGTAAGCTAGAATAAAAATGTCATCGTCTCTGGTTTTCAAATTGTGTATGCTGGAAAGGCGTTTGACATTCGATGGTTTTGGGAAATACATTCCATTGTATTCCATCATCTTTAAACTGCCACCATAGCCATCTTCAATCACCACCTGCATGTTAAACTCCTGATGAACAAACCAACAGATATTTACCATCTCTTATACATTTACAATGTAGATGTGTATACACTACGCTTTCCAACGGACGGACAGTCAAACGGACGGACAGCGGATTAACAAATTCTCTTCGTTTTAAAAAAACGATATTAAAGGCGCAACACACATGTCACAAAGAAAGTGATTGTTATTACGCCTAAAAAAAACGCGTGTATCCAACGCAAGCCAGGAGTTGTTAATATTTTCTAAAATATAGCACAGAACTTCTCCTGATTCTGACTAACGTGGATCCATTCTAATGGATTCTATTCTATTCTTTTTTCGAAAAAATGGGGATCTTGATGGTCAGTTAAACCAATAACGAAAATGGAGAGTCAGTTCCCAAAATAATCGAAATCAGGCAAGATGGCGAGGCTCCCTGCCGACTCGATCCACCATGAACTAAACATTATTACAAGCTCCACGGGGGCGTTGAACAGCAATTGGTGTTTGAAATATTCGATGTAACTGACGAGTTCCCTTGTTGAGTGTATGAGAGGAATAAAACACCTACTAAATGTTAGCGAGCGCTAGAGTGACTTTCATGATATTGCGTTTTGTCGAATGACTTAAAGTCACATGATCAGTCAATCCCATTTCAATGGATTAAAATTGCCACTTTTAGCCTTACATGCCACATCCTGTCTGTGTACCCTGCTAAAGGCCGTGGGTAGCCCTGTCTTCTGACCATTTACCTATACGTGATTCTCACATCTTCATGATAGGGATTTTCCGAAGGTATGAGTAAATTGCGCCTTCGCGATAGTGTTTGAATCAGCGGCTGCGATATTCTCGTGACCTCAATATCCACACTGTAGATGATGAATTTTGTTTACTTCCTCGGCTCAAAGTCAAATCTGTTTATCGCATGTTATTTTTCATTTGAAGTTGATATTTTTAAATGCCAGAAAAAACAAAATCAAAAGGTCTTAGACAAAGACAAAAATGGACATAATGCAATGAGTTCAGAAACGTTAATCGGCCTGCGAACGCAATAGAGTTTTTTCATTTATGGGAGTGACGTCGGACCGACCGACGGACGAACAACGTTACATACCGACATAAGCTCGCCCATAATCATAATCTGCCCGTGTTTGTTGGTTGTTTTGAGGTCACATTTTAATTTAGAGGAGGTCAAGTTATGTTGCTGCAGTTAAGTAGTCTGGCCGAACTAGGTCAACGTTTTTTTTTAAATACTCAGGTTATATCGATATAGCAATATATACAGGATATAGGTCTAAACTTCCGTAGGCTTACATACACATGTAGCTGGTAAGTGTTTTCTACTTTAACCGTACTTTTTGATATTCACTGGTAGCTTACTTAAATAATCCTTCATTTATCTTTTTAAAGATATTTTTAAGCTCCTTTATATAAAATAAATCCGCAGATAGAACGAGAACACACATACCTGTTTGTCGATGATCCAATTTTCTACTTATGGTTAACCTCAAGAAGTATGGAAGCCCAGATATACATTGCTTTTATTTTTGTGTTCTCTTTGTTTTGATTTTTAGAGTTTTCTAGACAATGGGATAGGTCTGATAATTTGTAAGCCTTAATTCTGAAATATATGGTAATACAGAAGGGTAATGCCAAATAAACACAACCCTTTTTTGCGAAATGTTCCACGACCCATGGGATAATGTTTCAGAAGCAAATTTTGCATTTCGCCTAAAACAAAAGTAAGGAAGCTGAAATGAACCATGTCAGTATATTATATAAGAAGTGTATTGGGTGTTTTTCAGATTTTCAAGCATGGAAGTTGTGATCGAAGACGGCTTTGGTAGCAGTCTGAAGCTGGTAGAATACAAGGGGATGTATTTTATACCGTTACCGAATTCTGTCAAACGCCTTTCCAGCATACCCAAGTTAAAAGTCAGAGATGATGATATTTTTATCTTAGCATATCCCAAATCAGGTTAGTGTTCAATACCGTTGACCTACATTACATATATTTTTTTCCTCATTGAAAAGGTTGGTTGGACTGAACAGTTATAGATTTATGTTTAATGATGGTCGACAAGGTCAGTTGTTTGGCCTCTTTATATTTATTATCAGCTTTCAGATTAAACGATTTTTATACGCCCGTCGGAAGACTGTATGTACTATTGTTTCAAATTCGCCCCGCCTGTCCGTCCGTCCGTTCGCCTTTTTGTCAGGGCTATCTTTTCGATTTTTTAAAGTTTATATGGTTCTAAAATATTAAAGTGATGACTACATGTATATACATGGATGACAATGAACCATAACTCCAGTTTAATTATATGCCTGGTTACCATGGTTACCAGATAGCTGATGATGATATCAAATTGTCTGTTTCATTTTATTAGTCGCAAATATAAAAGCTGACGAAAACGCGTGAGTACAGTGAAATGTCGTTTTCTTTAATTCATACATTGTAACCGACCAAGTTTGAAATAGGGTTCAGGGATTCGTTTCACAAAACAGTTGCATCGCAAAAGAAGTTTTGTTGCCAATGGAAACCATATTTAAGAGATACGATGCCATGGAACCTGCGATTGGTCGCATTTTGCGAAGGCTTCGTGAAACGGTCAGCAGATTTCGAGTTGATATTGATTTAATTTGATTGATTTGATTTTTATTCACCAGAATGACTTACAATATTGTATACATATTTGAATATAATCTGGCGGGAGTATATCCTTTTTGATTCAGATTTATACATATGTCACGGCGAATACAGCCTATGTAAATAAAAATACCTAGAAAAAGACATCAAATTGTTTGTAATGTAATATCAAACGAAGAAAACAAAAAAGATTCAGGTTGTTGTTGCGTTACAGTCGGGAGTCAAACAGACTATCGTTGAATTACCAGTAATGATTAATGTAAAAAATTCAACCGGCAATGGTTGTCGTGGTTACCAAACAGGCAATAGTCAGACCCACAGATTGTAGCTCATTTCTGTTCACCTGCAAGAATTTATCCGTTTTTTTAGGTAGGTTTTTATTGAATTCATCTCAACAGTGTACGTTTGTCTTTCTTGGTTTTAATATGCAATAAATTGTTATACATCAGGTAGGCATTGGACATGGGAGATCTTAAAACTTTTATCTCTAAACAAAACGGAAAATGTGGTGGACGAAAAGGAAGGAGAGTTTCTGGAAATCGTCGACCAGGAAAAGTTAGATGACGTCAGCTCACCTCGCCTCCTGAATACGCATGTCCGACCCAGTTTACTCCCGGAAGAATTATTAAAAAAGAAATGCAAAGTTGTTTTCATTCAGCGGAACCCGAAAGACGCGATGGTGTCTTTTTATCATCACTGCTTGGACCTCAGCGAATATTTGTACAATTATGACGGAAAGTTTCCTGGTTTCTTTGAGATGACCATGCAAGGAAAAGGTATTCATATGTTTGAAAATAGCATCCTTGAACGTTCTGTCAACTGTTATTAAAGTAGACCTAAGCACTTTAACAAAAATACATTCATTCATTGGTGAATTTTTACGGGTAGACGAAATTCTGCAGACGCATAGGGATTTGGTACTTTACTGTTATTTTCACAGAATCTGTTCTTTGGTTATTTAGTTTTGACGATAGTGAATGTAGGCTGATGCCTAACTATGGATGTTAAAGGGAAATTAAAGCTAAAATTTTATGATTAGTAGCATTTTTTATTCGTCCTAGGCTATTATGTCCTCCGCTTGTCCTATTGTGTTGAGTATCAAATCATAGTAAGCTAATAAAAATGCATGCACATGTAGATGTCTATAAGTGTCCTCTGTATAGGTCAGGCAAAATATATTTGGTTAAATTCAGAGCACGATACATCTATAAAAGTTCAGTGTCGCCGTGTGAGGCTATCGCTCTTCCAACTGAGTCACGGAGGCCCATTATGATACGGCTGTTGGCCTATATCTATTTAAAGTCAAATATACTCAAAATTTAGGCAGGTCAGGTCAATTTTAATCATCCATAGTTTGTGTCTAAAACCTATACCAAACTATTCTTCACATTTTTATAAGATGTAATTAGAATTCCGTTTGACATGTATAATTATATTTACTTGGAAAAAGGGATATTTAATAAATCAGGGGAGACAACTCATGTCTCTAAATATGGCCTATTTTAAGCATTTTTATGAATGGTAGTTATTTTTCTGTTCAAGCCAAACACTGAGCAAACAGGGTCCAGTGAAAGGGCCCTGAAATATATCCAGACTAGACTTTTAGTTTTATTTGGAACTTTTGAGACTCACTTTTGTTTTTTAACTTTTATGATCAAATACCTTGAACCAACATTTGATTACGTCACCGACCTGCCTGCTCAAATAATTGCTGTTGTTATGATGTTGTTGTTTCAGTGGAATGTGGCACTTGGTTTGACTACACCTTAGAATACGAACAGTTCTTTAAAGATCATCCGGAACTTCCGGTTCTCCGGCTACATTACGAGGATATGAAACTGGTATGGTTCTGAAATCATTTGACATGGGGAACTTGCCAATCATCGCTTCCCTCCCCTTCATTATGGCTCTGATATCATTTGACATGGGGAACTTGCCAATCATCGCTTACTTCCCCTTCATTATGGATCTGACATCATTTGACATAGGGAACTTACCAATCATCGCTTACTTCCCTTTCATTATAGATCTGATTATCTTTTGACATGGGGAACTTGACAATCATCGCTTCCCTGCCCTTTATTATCATCTTCGTACCCCCATTATTATCGTCTGGGCCTCGGTGGTTCTTTGGATAAATTATCTCTCATCTCCACATAAATCTTACATCAAATGGGTATTCATTTCCGAAAGCCCGAACATTACTCTGCGTTTCTCTCAGTAAACTTGCAATGCCGAACTCTAAGTGAACGAATTTTGAGTCCAGCGTAAAATACCAATCAATTCTTCAGAAAAAACTAAATGATTGGCGTTTCAATGAGGAAAATCCATACAGTATGTGGCATATACGAACCGGAATAGTGTTCGAAAAGTAAACACAATTTAAACAACCGGGACGACCATTCATTCATTATAAGCCAAAGTTAGTTGAAAATAATAATTTATTGTACATTCTCGAGACTAGAAGCTCTAAAAAGCTTCTGAATTATACGTCTTGAGAAAAACAGCTACTAATTTCAACATTCTGTTTCAACGTCAACATACCAACGTGTTGCCAGCTCATGCCACTAGTGTACGGATTTTGACTCGTTTTCTTTTGTAATTAGCGTATGTGTACAGGATGTATTATGTACTAACATTTATTTGTGGCGATCAACTTGTTACCACGACATGAGATATTTTAACGAATGGTTGTCGATTGGCTAATGTATTTATAATAGAACTGTATACAAAGTGTCAAACTTGTCTCTGTGGTTATTTTAGACAAGAAGATTTTCCCTGGGCCCGTGTGTTTAGTGTTCATAAATATACAAAGTGTACGTCGCCAAACAACTTTCTAGTTACTGTGGTGGCCCATGGCGTCCACATGAGTTGCTGACCAAATTTTGTCCAATTTTTGAAAGTGCACTTATTACGAGGAAGATGGCCTATATCCACTTAACAAGGCCGCTGCCATTTTCTCATTGGTTTTATCCAATCAATGATCAACAAAAACGAGATGCAATGCAGGCTTGCCATGTGATGCACTAAACCAACGGCTTGGTTAAAGTGGCAATAGCTGCCAAAATGTTGATATTTTGACGTTAAGACAGAATGTTGAAATTATCGGCTATTTTTCTCAAGACGTATAATTCAGAAGCTTTTTAGTGCTTCTAGTCTTGAGAATGCTTGATAAAGTATTGGTTTGAACTAACTTTGGCTTAGAATGAATGAATGATCGTCCCGGTTATTTAAATTTTGTTTCTTTTCGAACACTATTTCGTTTCGTATAGGCCACATACTATATAGATTTTCCTCATTCCAACGCCAATCATTTAGTTTTTCGATGGCCTTCAAAGCCTCTTACTGTCGTGACGATCAGAAATTATTATAAAGTGTGAATTTTGGTAGCTCATGTCGCCTTGGTGACCTAAATTTCCTCCACTGACTTTCTCCTTTTATTTCTGTCGGGGTCTCCGTGGCTCAGTAGGTAGAGCGTTGGACGCTCAATCTGAACAGCCTTTCACCAATGGGTCGCGGATTGGAACCCCACTGATCAATCAATCAATCTTTTTCTGTCGACATGTTTCTCCACCTAGATCTACTTCCATGCATTAGAGAGCGGTTAAATAACGACAATATTGAGCTAAATATAGCGAAACAATGGCTACTGAAAGAAAATACTACGACCCCGTTTTATCAATTTGTGGGTCCCTGATACTAAAAAACGTTGGCTGTTTAACGGCTTTTATCGAAGTTAAACCGGATGTATGTCCAGTGATATTCCCTTCTTTAAAGGGAACACTTTAGCTGCCAGAACATGCATTCTAAGTAAAAGCTTACCTATCAGGTACTTTGAAAAAAACAAAGAAAAAAATCGGCAAGTACTTGTAAGAGAGAATTTGTGTCCCGACGATACTGTGTATGTAAATCACGGCTGTGGACATCTTGCCTTGTTCGACTGCATTCAGTGCATTGCGTGACGTTCATTTACCTTAAGACCCCCCGAGCGTTGTCTTGCTCGTCGTGGAGTAAGCATCAGCTTCGCATAGATATCCCCTTCGAAACATTCATCTTTGAAATGAATCGAGCATATATTGGATGTAGCAGTGGGATAACTGTCTTGTCGGTTTACGTTGGCAATCCACCTTTTCAATATATTTGGCTTTGTAAATGGAAATCCATGGAACGATAGCCTATGCCCTCAGGCAGCTGTAATGGTTGACCTGTCACAGTTTTGTTGTCTTCACTGCCGGACACATTAGCGCATCCCACTGCCCAACAAGCGAGAATTTTTACCCCAATAGTCCTTCACTTGCTTAGTCAGTAAGTACAGGGCACCTTATGCTATATTTACCAGTTTTGAAAATAACTTCAAACTTCGCAAATGTACAATAAATCCCAAGCCTACCTGCTGCGACAAATATTTACATTGGTTTAACATGGGTGTACCATATATGGCATGGTGGCAGTGCATCACAGCTACATCCCACGTAATCTAGCCGATATTGGATGAAAGGGTTTTCTAAAAAAAATCTTCCTTTGGAAAATCCTAGTGAAACCATTATGTTGAAATTATATTCTCACCTTGAGAAACCCCTAAAAAATGTTAGCTATTTTTTTCTAATTTGTAGCGACGTGGGACATTTTGTCACAGATGTGTGCATTAATCTTAAGTGTTCTCTTTAAACGGCTTTTTCGCAACGTCTGTATTATTTCTCATGCCGAGCAGTTAAAGGCCACAAGAGTGCTCCGCAGCAGCAAAATTTACATTTCGGGAGAATTTTGAGTTTTCACAGTCATTTTTGTATTCAAAAACCAACTCTGAATAGTTTTAAATTCTTAATGTAAAAGCCACCATACTTTGTTTTCATTAGGATCTGTTGTCCAATGTGAAGAAATTAGCGGAATTCTGTAATTTCCACGTGCCGGAAGAAACTGTAAAAGGAATAGCAGATGTATGTACGTTCTCTAGCATGCAAAAATCCAAACGTTCAACAATCACACCAGAGCGGCTGAAAGCCTGGAAAAACGGTGAATATACCATGTACAGAAAAGGTAAAAAAATTCAAATCCTTCACAGAGTATTAAATTATTTTGCAAAAACATAGATTATGCTTAATTTCAAAGATAATTTTCACTTGGTTTTGATTATCTCTGAAAGGACTTGTTATTGGCTTTTCTCAAAGGGCAAGTCAGCTTACATCACATAAACCCGTGAATAGTTGGAATATACCGCACCCATATTGATTTATCTATTTCACAATAACTAATCACAATCCTTTTTGAAAAATGTGAAAACATTTCTGTAACATTGCTTCACCCTTTGACTCCGTGAATAATCCATCATAATGTTTTACAGGGAGAACATCCCAAAAACAAACAAAGCCTTTCTTAGAACAAAGTTAATACTCTCTATAAAATTATTTTACCTGATATGTTCACGTTGATTCTAAAGATACGCAAAGGTAGATATTCAATTGGTGTGCTTTTCAATTTTATTATGAAAATTATTCTTTTTTTAGGTGTCGTCGGAGATTGGAAGAACTACTTTACAGTGGCCCAAAACGAACGATTTGACGCGGAGGCCAAGAAACGACTTGCCGGAAGTGGCGTAGAAATACGAGAGATGAACTAGAATATTTTGTTGCTTTTTAACCATCAATGTTTCCAATGAACTATATGCGTGGAATGAAGTTCGCGTGACCTTTGAGTTGTAGAGTGCGCCGCCATTATTATGAGATGGAACTACTGATCTGACTTTAAAGAGGAGGCGAAAGAGAACGACGTCACTAGCCCTGACATGACGACTACTTTATTAACGTCATAACACGATGACGAATCACTCTTGTGGCGTAACTTGTTAGCGTTCATTCGTGATGTCATTCACTTGTAAAAAAACGTTGATTGCGTTAAGAGGGCCAACATCTAATAGCTATGACGGCAATTTTAGCACGCCAGATCCAATTTAACCGACGTGACGTGACCATTCCAGGCGTATAGTTCATTGAATGTTTCCATCGATGTTATTGGAACGGATTCCAATAATGGTGTTTCTAGGATTACTGATTTCTGCTGATTCGTATAATTAAGTGTCACCTGATTTTTAATATCAAGGCCTCCAAAATGTATTTATAGGCTTTAATTGTATACCTACATTAGACGAATCAATAAACATGTTATTAAGAAAAAAGGCTTTTTAAAATGCAGGCTCGATGAGCAAATCGATTTTCAATAGGCTGAAATTGTCATCTTTGTCATACGAGATTTGATGAATGGGCGAGAAGAATGCCTCACAAGGGTTTTACGCTGGTATTAGGTTTGTAAGTTTAAAGGATGGGAAATCTCTAGAAATATCTACGATCTAACTTCGATAGCAGCCAACAAAGTACATGAAACATTCCACGTTAATTACCGTCAGTGACTCTCACCCTGTTTTACTTACTTGCCGGTCAGGAAGATCAACACATTGTCCCTCCATTATACAGTTGGGCTCGATCGACAGACTTTTCAAAATCCAGCAGTCACGTGATGCTAGGATTCCGTTGTGACGTAAAATCATTCAAGCCTGTGAAGAGCCTGTTAGTCGAATTGGGTTGGGGTCGTGTTCAAAAAATGTTGGGGAAGCCCTCTAAAATAGACAAGCTCCGGATCATGTGATACGTTGTCATTGTCCGAGGAGACTTTGAAATCTGTCGGACAAATCTTTTACACTGCTTTTTTTGCAAAGAGGCATTAGGCAGATTAACAACGAAATTTGAAGAAATCAACCGGTACAATGGAAAGAGGAATGTTTTAAATGTATAATGGGCGGTAAAAGCTAAAAAGTACAGAAGTATGTCCTTACAGTGGGTTATCTGTGTCGCCATTTTCTTCGCTTTAAGATGACGTGATGTTACATCAGCTATTTTTAGATCAATAATGACGTATTCTAATCGCTTTCTAATGTATGATGGTAGATTTAGTTCCAAAACATGGCGACAATATTGAAGTGGAAAGATTTGTTCGAAATATTTAGAGCAGTGCTGCAACTGTACGTCATTTTTTAGGCAAGCCATTGGCTAAAATGCATCACATGACTAATCTATAACGCATCTCGATATTATTCATCGTTGATTGGATAAAACTAATGAAAAAATGGTAATGGCCCTGTAAATGGCCCATGCAACTTTTTCCCTATTATAATGACACATTCAAATTTCAATTATTCGCTTTCGAGGGGATAAAGCATACATTAGGCAATGGTTTTAGACTACATGAACTCTACTCTTTCCATCTAAACTAGTCTAATGTTCTTTGCCTTTAAGATAGTTTTATATGCACTAAAAACCGTCAACTAAACTCCTACATCCCGGATTTTTGATTATTTCTCTTTTATCTTTTAGCACACATCTTCGGTTCGTATTTCTAACTGGCGTTATCCTTATTTGTTATTTCAACCTCAATCAGTTTTATAGGCTCGTCAAACGCTCAACTTCTCGTGGTAATCAAAATTTAAAATCCGAAGTCCGAATTTGGCAGCTCATGCCACTTTAAATATCTCATATCAACATATAAGATACAAAAGTGTTTTAGGATTGTGTTTATGTTCAACTGTGCAACTTGACATCATACAAGTTTTTGAACTCTTAAAAGTTTATGTTTTTTTTTGGGGGGGGGGGATAAATGAAATGAAAGGGTACGCAATACAAAGAAAAAATAAACAACCGTAAGGTCGACTTGCTGCAAATATCAGCTCAAAGGCGTTGGGGCTATAGTAAGTAGGGAACTCCCCCCAATTAATCATATGGTCTTGGTGGATCACGAACAGGCAGCTATCTAGGTACTCGATTTGAAAACATAAGATTCCCATTTGAAAATAAACCAGAAACCATGCACGTTATTCTTTTGTTGAGATTTTACCTCTAAAAGAATTGCTTGGTATATTTTACACATGTTGTTTAAAGTGACACGAGCTGCTAAAATTGGGATATTTTTCCGTTTAAACAGAACGTTTAATTTATCGGTTATTTTTCATAAGGCCATTTTTCTCAATTCAGAAATTGGCGCTCGTAATCGAGACAATACCCTAAGGTAGTGTTTCGAACTAGCCTTAAGACTTAAAATGAATGGACGCTCTGGTAAACTTCAGATTTTAGATCTACTTCAGAACTTACGCGTATGAAGTACTTAGAAAAACTAAAACATTGACGCTACGCTAGGATAGAAAAATATCGATAAAACTAATGATTCGAACGAACCTAAAATGTGTGCTAATAACGAACAAAATTCTAATACCGGGGATAAGTGAGTATGTTTGTAAGTTTTTGTTGCTCATAAAACATACACTAAAATAGTCTTGAATGTGGCGTAAAACATCAATCAAACAAAACTGATACGTATTTATCTAACAGTTTTGTTGCCACCTGTCTTACTTGTTTCGGAATATTTTCTTCATCCACAGGTACGCATTGGTCGTGGGAGATTCTTAGACTTCTGTCCCAAAACAGAACGAATAATATAAACTGCGAAAAAGGAGAAGAGTTTTTGGAAACCACTGATCAGGAAAAGTTAGATGACTCCAGTTCACCTCGCCTCCTAAATAGACACATCCGGCCCCGTTTACTTCCCGAGGACCTCATTAAAAAGAAATGTTAAGTTGTTTATATTCAGCGAAACCCCAAAGACGTCATGGCCTCTTTCTATAACCATTATGTTAATCTTGGCAATTATCATGAACATAAGGGCACCTTCTCTGGCTTCGTTTCCGGTTTGAGAGTCGAGGTAGGAAGACGTGTTCGCTACTCGCTCGGAAAATGGATTATGTTGTTTTTGTTTCCAAAACCGGTTATTCTTGATAGTGCGCCCAGATATCCATAGGCGAACCATACAAATGTCTAGTATGGCTTCAAGCACTAGGTCTGAGAATCTAAGAAGTTTAAATTCTAGAAGGTCTTATCTAAAAGAACATACTTTGAAGGTGATCGGGAACAGTGAAACGGTAACAGCTGGTGACATTATTGAATCTGTGGAAAATGAATGTGGACTCGGGTCCATGATAGCATTTGTATCCAAACCGGAGTATTTTTAAATAACAGTTGTTGATAAAGCAGCAGTTGATATCCTAAGCAATGGCCTTGAGGTACGGGATGTGATGTATGCAGTCACCAACTTATGTAAAAAAAAAAACGTGGTTGTCTCGATCATGGGACTTCCTTCTTACACCGACGATTATGAAATCAGGAAAAAATTGCTGGACATGGATGTAACAACCTTGTCGGATGTTAAGAGACGATACCACAAGGGTACCCATGAGGCTGATGGAACAAGGTTTCTGAAAGTCCTATTGCCCCCCGGATTGAAGTCTTTGCCCTGTGCCATGAAATTTAATACCGCCACTGGTCCGGAGTATTTTAGGGTAATACATGACGGACAAGTGAAAGTGTGTTCGATTTGCCTATCTGATGAACATTTGCATAAAAAGTGTCCCCGTTATTTCTGTCACAAATGTCTCATCCAAGGGCACCTATTGAGGGCCTGTAGTACCCCTCCTTGTGATGAATGTGGGAAATTTAGGAAAAAATGTATATGTTCAGATAGGGCTTCCATACTGTGTGATCGCTGTGGAGATAACAGTTTAGCGTGTAAATGTCACGCTGACCTGTCAATGTAGTCAACCTAGTCAAGGCCTCCACACTGACTGATTCTGAAGGTGTAGGTGAAACACGAATGCCGTCCGAAGAAGTAGGTGAGGATATTCCCATTGTGCCTGGCCCCCCAGCGTTGGAGCCATTGAACCTGAAGTTAAAGAGCACGTGCTTCCCAGTGACAACTCCTATAAAAACGTCTCAGTGGATCGACTGTACAGGGTTCCGTGTGTATCAGTGAGAAGCAATGTGAATTGACAACTGAACAGGCTGTGTCTGATAACAGTTTGACTGACGTTGAGAGCTCGTATACAACGGTGACCCGTAGACGGAGCTGTCGGATTAACCATTCACCGAATGTTGGGAAAGTGAGAATGACACCTTACAGTAAGAAACCTTCTATAGACTAAAACAATTGACTCGGTTTATTTTTCTTTTTTCTGTTTCTACAATGATTTTATTAGGTTCGTTAAACTGTAATAGCCTTAGAAGTCTAGATTAAATTGATAAAATTAAAGCATTGTTTTCAGTTTGCCATACTGATATTTTTTTCTTACAAGAAACTCATTGGGATCAATCCTTTGTTACCAACTACAAACATGTATTTGAGGGTGAGGTATTCTTCAGTAATGGAACTAATAATAGCTGTGGCGTAGCCATGATTGTATCAGATTCGCTAAAAAAGCAGCGTGACAAATTCTAAAACAGATACTTCTGGCAGGATTATTATGATTTATATTCTGCTAGACACTGAAGAAGTATATATTATAAATGTTTACTCCCCAAACACTGTCTCTGAAAGATATACATTTTTCCAAGATCTCTTCAATTTAACAAGACCAGATAAAAAGACAATAATTGTTGGAGATATCAATATCTGTTTTTCCCCATTAGATAGAGCGAATAGAAGGTTTGATAGTGACGAATCAAGGTCCATGTTTAGCAGATTAGCTTTAGAATTTGATATAAGAGATATTTGGCGGTACCTTCACCCTGATAAAATAAGTTTCACATGGCGTAGGTCAGTTCAGGGTACACTTCAACAAAGTCGAATAGACCATTTTTTCGTCAGTGGGAATTTAATGCAGTTTGTGAAATCTGTTTATCACTGACGCAAATAGCTATAGCGATCACAGCAGCATTTTTCTCCGTTTAAACTTCTGTTCTGTTGAAAGGGGTCCTGGTTTATTTGTTTTTAATAATTTATTGCTGAAAGATAAAACCTTTTGTGAAAAAGTCAAAGTCACAATAACAAGGGAAAAAACTAACCCATTATTTATTAACGAGAAAGCTATTTGGTGGGACAACTTAAGATATAAATTTAAACGTTTGGGGATTTTACACGGTAAGAGAATAAAACAAGAGAGAACTCAAACCATGTTCACTCTTCAGTGTCAACTGGAGGGTGAATACAAACGAGCTTCTGTAATTGACAATTATGATCATTCTGTAATTCTCAAACTTGAAGAAGAGTTAAGGGTTCTGGAGGGAGAAATATGCAAAGGGGCAATTTTAAGGTCTAAAGCTCAGTGGGCAATGGAGGGGGATAGAAACACCAGTTTTTTCCTCAACTTAGAAAAACAGAGACAAACAAATAAAAACATAACCAGTCTTGTGTCAAAATCGGCTGACATTATTTGCGAAACTGAGAGCATTATTGAAGAAGTAAAAAGTTTGTATAGCGAATTGTACAGTGAGGATGAAGTCGATAGTGAGGCCGTTGAGGATACTTTATCACAGCTCGCCTGGGGGAGAAGATAAACTATTCTGTGATCAGGATATTACTAAGCAAGAGCTTATCTCCGCTGTTAAAAATCTTTCGAGGGGGAAAAGTCCGGGCAATGATGGCCTCACTGTCGAGTTTTATTCTCACTTTTGGAAAGAATTATCTGATATATTTTTAAACTTTGTCATGATATATGTTACACTAAGTCATTAACGAGGTCCATGAGGACAGGCGTGATATCTCTGATCTATAAAAACCGAGGGGACAAATTAATTTGAAAAAAACTGGAGTCCTATCACTTTATTGAACGTTGACTATAAAATTCTTGCAAGAGTCATAGCTAACAGACTCAGAATGGTGATAAGCAGCATTATCTCCTCTTCCCAGAGTTGCTGTATTCCAGGGAGGGATATTGCTGACACTATTGCCAGCGTCAGAGATATCATGACTTATGTTGAAGAAGATAATCTTGATATGTTTGTTTTAAAATTGGATCAAGAGAAAGCTTTCGATAGGGTATCTCATTCGTTTCTCTTTAATGTTTTGAAAAAGTTTGGCTTAGCAAATGTTTAAACTCGTACATGTTTGAATAATCTGGTATAACACTTGTCAGACATGTGTTATGTTAGACAATACCGGGTTATCTTCCCGTGGCTGGTATCCTGAAGATCATCGAGGAGAAATTCCCCGATGCCGACCAAGGAAAGATTGAAGCAATGTATATGCTAATTAAATCTTGCATACCAACTAAATGGTTTCGATTATCCAAACACGATACTCCTTGTGGCGAATTAGAAGTAGCCATTCGTGATAAAGGAAAACTGTTACATGTTAAAAACCTTAAAAGATTTCTACTTAGTACTTATAAGCGATGTATCTAAAAACTGTTCAAGTTTAGAAAAGTGGTCGGTTTTATTCCCATCTCTGGACTTTTTCCCCTTCTGGAGTGTGGTTTCATTGAATGTAAAAGCCCCAGAGTGGAGGGATTTAGATTTTAAAATATGTCATAATGCCATATTTACAAAGGTAAAATTATACAAACTTGGTAAAACAGCGAATGAAACTTGTGACTTGTGTGAAACTGATAGAGAAACTCTCACTCATATTTTTATCTCCTGTCCTATTTTATTCGATTTTACATCTTATATAGGCGAATTAATACAAGTCCTTTTTCGTTTTTCACCTGCAAGCTACTTAAACCAATTTGATTACCAAACTTTAATTCTTTTTGGGTATGTAGGGAAGCATCCGTGTGTCAATAGTTTGTTTGTAAATTTAGTGCTCTCGTGCGAAAGATTCTCTATTTTCATATGCAGAAATATGTACATGTACCATGGGAAAACTGTAATACTAGTGTTCAAAATCCATTCAGGAGAGATATTTGTATTACGAGACCAAAGGGCTTAATTTAAAATTTGAGAGCGACTATCTCTTGTTCAACCCACTCATCAAGGTCAGTGTAGAGGACAAATTAATTCTAAAGTTGTAATCTGGTCATATTGTAACCTACAATCTCCCCTAATCTTCTGTGATATGTCTGTTGGTTTGTTTTTAATATGGGGATTTTCTGGAAATTTCTTGTAAATGTTGTATGAGTCATCGTGCAATAAAGGCCTGGGAGATCCAGGTTCAAGTCTGGGTCGAATCAGACCAAAAACTTTAACAGTGGTAGCTGCTGCTGCTTCGCTTGGCGCTCAGCAATAGGAGTTAGAGCAGCAATTGGTTGGCCCGGTGTCAGTATACTGTGACTGGGTGAGGGGGCTTGCTGGTTGTCTTCGGCAAGTCGTCTCGGTGAGGCAGCACCTAAAAGAGCGGTGGAAATCCGCCCTGCAACAAGGAGACAACGTCTTCATATAACTGAAATACTGTTGAGCAGGACGTAAAACCCAAATCACTCACCCACTTTATTCCTCTCATAAACTTTACAATCAGGAGAAGTTATGTACTCTATTTTAGAAAAAACTAAAAATACTGAAAATCTAATATACACTCCCTGACGTATGTGGTAAAATAGAAATAAAGAAAACACACACAGACAAGATGTCTCGGCTATTGCTTTATAAAGTGCGTCTTTTTAAAACGGACGGAATTTGTTCATCCGTTGTCCGTCCGTTTGTCCGTCTGACTATCCGTCCTTCAGGAAGCGCCGTGTATACACATCTACATCCTAAATGTATAAGAGATGTTAAATATCTGTTGGTTTGTTTATCAGGAGTTTAACATGCAGGTGGTGATTGAAGATGGGTATGGTGGCAGTTTAAAGATGACGGAATACAATGGAGTGTATTTCCCAAACTCATCGAATGTCAGACGCCTTTCCAGCATACACAATTTGAAAACCAGAGACGATGACATTTTTATTCTAGCTTACCCAAAGTCAGGTACGGACTGGACCAAATTTATTTCGCAATTGTACACATAAAGTGCAAATGTATGAAGAATATAAAGTGTTTACAAAAAATGTTAGTATTTTCTCGAAGGCTCAGTCGGTTGGAGTGATTGACCACAGTACGACACAGGCCTTCCATCAATGCGGCTAGGGATCGAATCACACTCAAACTAAATAAAAATTGAAAAATGTCTAAATGAAATGTTCGTCGAATGTGGAAGAGTTGCCAGATACTCACTGATGGTCGGGGGTTGGGCCCGGTTTTCTCCCCACTATACCTGGCAACACCGCCATATAATTAAAATAGTCTTGAATGCCACGTAAAACATCAATCAAACAAAACTGATAAAAATTTGTTTAACAGTTTTGTTGCCTCCTGTCTTACTTGTTTCGGAATATTTTGTTCGTCCACAGGTACGCATTGGACGTGGGAGATTCTTAGACTTCTGTCGCAAAACAGAACGAAGAATGTAATTGGCGAAAAAGGAGAAGAGTTTTTGGAAACCACTGATCAGGAAAAGTTAGATGACGTCATTTCACCTCGCCTCCTAAATACACACATTCGGCCCCGTTTACTTCCCGAGGACCTCATTAAAAAGAAACGTAAAGTTGTTTATATTCAGCGAAACCCCAAAGACGTCATGGCCTCTTTCTATAACCATTGTGTTAATCTTGGCAATTATCATGAACACAAGGGCACCTTCTCTGGCTTCTTCGAAATGGCCATGCAAGGGAAAGGTTCGTACATGTTAGATATTGTCCTAATACCGTGCCCACCAATGGGTCGCGGGTTTGAATCCCACTCATCCCCCCCCCCAAAAAAAATGAAAAACTTTCTGACTGGGTTTTTATATGCTCGAACGACCTATGTGGGATGGTTTCAAGTTACCATCGGAAGCTCGTGGGTTACCTCCGGGCATAGAGCCCGGTTTCCTCCCACAATAAAACTGGCAACGGCGCCATATAGGTGAAATAATCTTAAGCGCGGCGTAAAACACCAAACAATCAATCAATCAATCAATCTAATACCGTGCTATAGCTCGTCGAAACCTTGATTGATAGATTGTGTTTTACGCCGCACTCAAGATTGTTTCGCTGATATGGCGACGCTACCAGGTTGAGTAGGGAATGATACTGTGTTCTTTGCCCCGAGGAAACCCCTGAACTTCGGCAAGTACTTGGCAACACTTCCACATACGGCAATCAAGTGAAAAGTTCCATCTGTTTTTTGATGGGTTTTTTTAGGGTGGGGGGTTCAATTTTTATATGATCTGGGTTGGATTCGATCCCAGTCGCATCGATACATAGCCTGTATCGGACTGATGTTGATATTTTCCCCTTAAAACAGAATATAAAAAAGATCCGCAACATTTCTCAAGACTTGGAATTCAGAAGCATTTTAATGCTACTTGTCTCGATAATGAAGGTTAAAAGTATTGTTTTGAAAGCTTAGGATGAATGGACGTCAATTCGTCCCGGTTATTTGCAGTTTGTGAAATTTTTGGTCATTATTTCGGTTCGAACAGCTCACAGACTGAAAATATTCTGGAGTCTGACCGAATGGGAGCCTGCCCGAATGGGATTATGAAGCGAATGAGAGTCTGGCCGAATGGGGTTATAAGGGAATGGGATTATAAAGCGAATGGGAGTCTGGCCGAATGGGATTATAAAGTGAATGGGAGTGTGGCCGTAAGGAAATATGAACGAATGGGATTATAAAGCGAATTGGAGTCTGGCCGAACGGGAGTCGGGATTATGAACGAAAGGATTATAAAGCGAATTGGAGTCTGGTTGAATGGGATTATGAACGAATGGGAGTCTGGTCGAATGGGATTATGAAAGAATGTGATTTTAAAGCGAATGGGAGTCTGGCCGAATCGGATTATGAAGCGAATGGGAGTCTGGTCGAATGGGATTATGAAAGAATGTGATTTTAAAGAGAATGGGAGTCTGGCCGAATGGGATTATGAACGAATGGGATTATAAAGCGAATGGGAGTCTGGCTGAATGGAATTATGAAGCGAATGGGAGTCTGGTCGAATGGGCTTATGAACGAATGGGATTATAAAGCGAATGGGAGTCTGGCCGAATGGGATTATAAAGCGAATGGGAGTCTGGCCGAATGGGATTATGAACGAATGGGATTATAAAGCGAATGGGAGTCTGGCTGAATGGGATAATGAACGTATGGGAGTAAAAAGCGAATGGGTTTATAAAGCGAATGGGAGTCTGCCGAATGGGAGTCTGGCCGAATGGGATTATGAAGCGAAATGGAGTCTGGGCGAATGGGATTATGAACGAATTGGATTATAAAGCGAATGGGAGTCTGGCCGAATGGGATTATGAAGCGAATGGGAGTCTGGCCGAATGGGATTATGAAGCGAATGGGAGTCTGGCCGAATGGGATTGTAAAGCGAATGGGAGTCTGGCCGAATGAGATTATCAGTGATTATGATTAGGAAACGAATGGGAGACCGGCCGAATAGTATTGTGGTAACCGGCGAAGTTAGGAAAGGTCCAGATTTCGTAAATGCATCATTTGTTTCATAACGTATTTTCCTCGTTCCAGCTTTGTAAACCATTTCTGAGTTTGGCAGCCCATTCCACGTTAAGTATACATGCCATAGTGTAACCATGCGTAACCATTGTCAATGTATTACAAAACGATTCCAGAAAATTCTACTAACCAAGGCTAAACTCCTGTCAGTCGTCAACCTAATGAAATACCATAGGTATAGTTTATTACAACAATTTATGGGGTATAAAGGTCTAAATGATATACCTCTTTTTAACACAATTAGAAACTTGTCTCCATGGTTATTTTAGACAAGAAGATTTTCCCTGTGCCCGTGTGTTTTAGTGTTCATAAATATTTATTGACGTTTCAGTGATAGCTGGGAATTGGTTTGACTACACCTTAGAATACGAGCAGTTCTTTAAAGATCATTCGCAACTTCCGGTTCTCCGGCTACATTACGAGGACATGAAACAGGTACGTAATTTAACCTCTGATATCATTTGACCTTGAAAACTTGTCAAACATAGCTTTCCTTCCCTTCGTTACCGTTATTGAGTCCGATTCTCGAGAAAACTCCCTTAGAGTGGCCAGGATAGCCTTCGTCTACGCCTTTACACGAGATAGCACAGGAATTATCACCTGGGATTAATATAAGAAAAGAGGGTAAAGGAGATCAAACGTCTCCATCTCTTAGTAATGGCGGCGTTTGATGCAAATCAAGTACCACGTGATCTCCATTTCACGTATATAGTTCATTTGGTGCGGTACTTCAAATCCTCAACGTCTCTTAACAAGTAGAAAACAGGCCGATTTTCGGCAGCTCTAAAACCACTTTAACAGAAAGTAAAGCCGTCTTCAGTAACCAAATTTTAAATCATGATTTTTAACGAGAATAGTTTTGCTTTTTGTTGCTTTTCCTAGGATCTTCTGTCAAATATTAAGAAATTATCAGAATTCTGTAATTTCCCCGTGTCTGACGAAACCTTAAAAGGAATTACGGAATCGTGTACGTTCTCTAACATGCGAAAATCTAAACGCTCAACAGTTAATCCTGCTAGACAACAACATTGGAAAAATGGCGACTACAACATGTACAGAAAAGGTAAATTTCAAGTACTTCATAAAACTTTTTTAAAGATATGTTTTATCAAATTAATACCCTTGATTAACAATCTATTCTCAGAACCATACATTTCGATTTTTAATTGATTGTTTAATTGATTGATGTTTTACGCCGCACTCAAGATTATTTCACATATATGACGGCGTTGCCAGGTTTAATGCGGGATGAAACGGGGAAATTTGTCCGAAGGAAACCCCCGACCTTCGGCGAGTACCTGACAACTCTTCCACACCTTGCATTTTGAAAACTATAAATTGCCGAGCTGTTTTTCTTCTTTGTATTTCGAAGAATTAATTTAACTATCGGTTAGCTATATTCTTAAGTGTATGAATTCAGGCCTTTTAATTGTGTTTACCAGGTGAGGTTGGAGATTGGAAGAACTATTTCACCGTCTCTCAAAACGAGCGATTTGAGGCAGAGGCCGAGAAACGTCTCGCCGGAAGTGACGTACAGATACGATGGGTGCCCTAGAAAAAGAAACTTAAAGATTACCATGGCAACGAAGAGCTGTGTGCTTCTGTCAACAAACAATGATGGGTAGCGGGTTGAACAAAAATGGAAATACACTGTAATAATGTACATAATCATAACGATAATGGTAATCGCAATGATGGTGATGATACTAGTTATAGGTATAAAAAAAAATAGGTAAAAAAATAAATAATAATAATAAAGATGTATTAAATACCTGAAGAAAAATGACTGATTAGAAAAACAGCTGTTGTATCTATTGGAATAACATGAATAACCTTAATGAAGAGCAGATATTTGTAGGAGATAGGGTTTGATTTTTGGTTTGAATAAAGACTGAGATTGAAACTGACGGATAGTGAACGGATAGTTATATACTTCTAAACACTTTAATGTGTGTGAAGTTAGCATCCCATTCCCGTTTCCCTATTCGATTAAGGGCGAGTCCATTCACAAAACAATAGGGGTGCAGGAGTATCAGCGATAAATTAGGAAATTAAACGAGACTTACCTTGGTTAAAGTCGATGTTTGATTCCAATTATTGTAGTAAACAATAATCACTGTAGAGATCAAGTGAATAGAACTGCGCAAGCGCCGCATGGGCATATTTTAAAGAAATTTTTGGCGTGAAACAAAACATCCAAGACTGTAGAGACAATTGATTTATACATAGATGTCTAAGAAAAGGGAGGGTGGGAGAGGCACTTGATCTCTACAGTGATTATTGTTTACTACAATAATTGGAATCAAACATCGACTTTAACCAAGGTAAGTCTCGTTTAATTTCCTAATTATTTCTCGTAAACATCACTTACGAGATCACGTGAATCTTTAAAGCCAACACGCAAAAAATTCCGTAAACAAAAAATCGTCGAATTTATTTGTTTCGTACACCATAATAAAATGCTTATAAAAGAATGAATCGCACAGTAACTCTGTCTTTATAAGTTCAGCACATTTTCAGAAAAGGCGTCAGAACACAAAGGTTTGTCATAATACGTTTGAAATGTAGATGCATTTGTCCATCCAGCTTTCTGTAAAATAATGTCGATAGGAACTTGGCAAGATTTTGCCTTGCTTACTGAAGCAGTACGCACACTGTGTGCTTTGAAAACAGATGTATCTACACCAGCTAAAGTCATTACCGTTCGCAGCCAGCGAGCCACTGTATCGGTAGAAACAGGTGCATGGGGTTTAATATAACTTATAAACAAACTGTCACACAACGGGTCACGTAACAAGGAAGTACAACGTAAATATTCCTTTAAAACCGTATAAACACATAACCTCCTATCTGGAGAATAAGCCCGTAAAATAGTTTTTGACCGAAACTTTGGTCTACACGTCTTCAAAAGTTTAGAATAAGAAAAATAAAAAGCATCATCACTTTCTATCATGTTAGATAAACATAAAGCTTGTAAAGCCTGCACCCTGGATGCAGATGTCAGTGCGATTAGCATGACTAATTTGAATGCCAATAACTTTAATGATAAAGAAACCAGAGGTTCCAGGGAAATTAAATGGTTAAGCACTCTAGAAACATCCCATGTTACCGTGTATCTCGGCTGAGACGGACGTAAGTTGTATACACCTCTCAAAAACCTAATAACAAGCGGATGACTCCCAGCAGAAAATCCTTCTAAGATTATTCCAGTTGATGTTAATGCACTACGAACAGTGTTTATCGCACTATATCCTAGCCCGGACTCATACAGGGAGGTCAAAAAATCCAGCACAGTTACTACAGTCGGCAAAAATGGATCATGTAGCCTTTGACGACAGAAAAATAACCACCTTCTATAGTATGTCTGATACTGCTTCTGTGTGCCATGTCTCCAAGATGCAACGATGATTTCGGTAGTTTTGTGCGAAATGCCTCGGTCCGTAAACTGTCTCCGGAGAGCCGACAAGCCATCAACACTATTGAATCCTTTATTGGGTGATGTACAGATTGATTGGGTTGAATCAACAGATCGTCTATTGTCGGTAGAATGAGTGGGTAGTCCACCAACTGTTCCATCAGAAGGGGGAACCATATCTGAGTTGGCAAAATAGGAGCCAACAATATACACTCCGCAGCTTCTTGTTGAATTTTCCGTAGACATCGGGCCAGAAGACTGAAAGGAGGATTTAGATAGGAATAAAAATTGTGCCAGGAAATGCTAAAGGCATTTACATATATAGCATCTGGATCAGGTCTATACGAACAATATACTGGGACCTGGTTATTTAACCTAGAAGCGAACAGATCTACTTCTGGTGTGCCAAATTTTGTAACTATACTTTGAAATACTACAGGATTGTTGCAACGAGTTTTGTCACAACGTACGAGTTTTATTCCAACTCACGAGTTTTGTCACATGGTCGACGAGTTTTGTCACAACTCACGAGTTTTGTTCCAATCTTGACCAGTTTTGTTCTATACACGTCACGTGTTTTGATACAAACAGTCGACAGCTTTTGTACCAAATTTTACATGTCACGAGTTTTGATACAAACAGTCGACAGGATTTGTAGCAAATGTTGGCTGATGTCTTTAACCTTTTTTAAAAAGTAGTTGAAGTTTGGAGTAAATTAGATTACCATAATATATTTTGGAAAGGTAGTTAAATCAACACAAAGAAAAAATAAAATGCTGATTATTGATTTTCATTGATAATCAGTTAGGCCTATATATAACATAGGCCTAATCCTAGTCACTGGAAAGTTCGAAGTGGCGATGGGTTTTATTGTTTTTTTTTTCGGCTATCTTATTACCTGGTACCCAATTTAGACAAAAAAATGTCGAATTACCAACATGAAGACAACTTTTCACCAAAAGAACGAAAAAACCAAACCCATGAATTGAACTCGAAGCCGAGATATGTAGGCCGACCTTGTTTGCCGGTATAAGTATGCTGAATTTCCATATAAAGCCAAATAAAAAAATACCCAAATAAACAGTAGGGGGAAATTGTGATTGGCATACCTACAAAAGTGGCTTCTATTCCACTTCAGTATGTTCAATATGTTTCTGGTTAAAATTCTGGGATTGAACGTTACTAAGAACAGCCTGGCTAGGGAAAGGGGGAACGTGGAATTTCCCTGCAAAGCCTTGGGAACGCAACGATGAAAAACAATTCATTTGGGTAAAATCGCCTTTATTTGGGAAATTCGTCGTAGGCCTACCTGTACAGGCTAACAGGTAAAGTTCAATCCAAGGGAAAGCTTTTTTTTGTTCAATTTGGGTAATTCGACATAATTGTACCGGGTAGCAGGTAAACCATATCACGGTTCCATTTCTACTTTAACTAGTAAAATAATCAGTGTTAGTTTGAGAACAGATTATTCGATCTCTTCAAATACTTTGGATTTTTGTTTCGTTTGCAAGGAAACGTCTAGCCCTGTAACCAGACTTAAATCCTGTTAAAGGCACTGAACTGAAAACCAAAATGAAAATGAGCTCGTATGCACTGTTTTATAATCTCGTGTACGTTTAAAAAAGAGGAAGCAATATCGCTTTACCACCAGTGAACAGTTTGTTCATATTGAAGTTATGACGATCGCCCTCATTAATGATCGATCGGGATAGGGAGCATGCATATATCATAAGAAAACCATCCCACTTATTTGCTGATAGTGAATTTTTCCCCCAATCTACGTCCTGAGTGTTGTGTCAGTTGAGTAACAATTTGTTCCAATAGAAAAGCTCACACAATCTAAAGCCCATTAGGATGAGGATACCCTATCCCATATATACGCACAAGAAATTTGACAAAATAAGAGAAAGAAATGTTTGAAACTCTCTTTAAAAGTGGGTTCCATACTAATGATAAAAAATTAAGACATCACCATGTCGTCAGTTGTTTTTGAACAACACGAGCTTTCGACACCTGTGCCGGTGTCTTCGTCAAGTGTAACACTAAGACACCGGTACAGGTGCCGAAAGCTCGTGTTGTTCAAAAACAACTGACGACGTGGTGATGTCTTAATTTTTTTATCATTAAAATACGAGAAATACTCTAAAATATATATCAACAACAGTGGATAATGAGACATGACATAACTACTTGGTAGTGAGTTTGTACCAGCCAAGTTTCAAAATAATCCTCTAAATATTAAACGAAATATGACTAAGACAAAAAATACCGACAGAATGTGACCATTGCCACAAAAAGGGCAAAATACCAGCCAAATTTCAAAGCAATCCTCAAAATATTAACCCGGACATGGCCTGGACAAGAAATCATGACGGACGGACTCACGAACGGACAAGGTGGCGACTAAATGTTTCGCCGAAAGTTTTCGGAGAGCAAAGCTATCAGCCACTATAAAATTCTCTACAGCTGACATTTTGGGACAAAAGCTGTTGGCTCTTTGTATCAAAACTCGTGTCCTATTAAATCTGTTACAAAAACTGTTGACCGTTTGTATCAAAACTCGTAACATCGGTTTTGTAACAAAACTCGGCATGGTTGGAATAAAACTTGGGACATGTAACAAAAGCTGGCGCTCTTGTGACAAAACTCGTAACCTTTTGTGACAAAACTCGTCAACATTGTAACAAATCTCGTGAGTTGGAATAAAACTCGTACGTTGTGACAAAACTCGTTGCAACAGGATTCAACATCCATTCAATTTGATCATCAAATTTTTAAGATAATTGATCAGCTACAGTGTTAGAAACACCGGGTATATACTTAGCAGTTAACCATATGTTTCTAGCAACACACCACGACCAAATTTCTCTAGCAACTGTGTCACATTGTATAGAAGTAGTACCACCCATATTATTAACATAAGCTATGGCAGTTTGGTTATCCATTAACACATTCACATGCTTTCCTTCAAGCATTTTGAGACAGAACGCAATGCATAAAAGCACGCCAAAATCTCTAAGTAATTAATATGGTATTTTGCCTCCGTGGTATTCCAACGACCGCCGGTTTTTGTAGCCTCCATTGAGGCGCCCCAACCTTCAAGAGATGCATCTGATGCAATTGTGACTGCAAAAGGTTTATGTGAAATGTCTCTGAACGACTGTGAAACATTGTCTATCCACCATTGTAACTCAATCTTCATATCGGATGTTACACACATTAGGCAATCATAATTTCCTGCAGATGATTTTACAGATATTATTTTTGCTTGCTCTAAACACCGATAATGCAGTCTACCTAGCGGTACTGCGGTGAAAGCCGTCACAAGGTAACCTATAACCTGGGCCACTCTGCGAATCTTGACCTGCTTCTGCTTTTTGAGGTCAGAACAAGCATACATAATAGCTCCTTTCTCCTCGCAGTTAGACGAACTGTCATATTGGGCGAATTTATATCATTACCCAGAAACGTTATATGTTGAGTCGGTACAAGACTCGACTTTGAATTATTAACATGAAAGCCAAGATATTTTACAAGTTTTATAGTGTCTTTTACAGATATTTGACAACTAATGAACGAATCACCAATTATGAGAGAATTGTCGATATAGCCAACTATGACATGTCCGAGGCGACGCAAGACAGAAAAGACAGGTTTCAATAGCTTTGTGAAAATGCGGGGTGCACTTGCCAAACCCATTGGAAGGGCGTTATACTGATACACTTTATCACACCAGATAAATTGAACAAATTTTCTATGATGTTCTGCTAGAGGTACAGAGTAGTATGCGTTGCTAAAATCAACGCTAGCAAAATAGCAACCTTGTTTCACACAGTTTAATGCGGATTCCAGAGAATCCATTTTAAAATGATGGTATGTTATAAACTGATTCAGTTGTTTCAAATTTATTATAACCCTGTATCCGCCTGATTTCTTAGGCCGGGTAAAAATAGGTGAAACAAAACAAATGTCACTGGGTGGTACCTCTTGAATAACTTTCAGCGTTAAAAGAGATTTAATTTCATCTCGGATGATCTCAGTTTCCTTTGGACTAAATGTAGGCTGATGAGGCTTTTGAACCTGTTCGGGTTCTTCGTCGTGAATAAATTCTAAATTGTATCCTTCAACAATTTGAAGGATATTAGGATCGGACGTGAGACATTCCCACTGTGAGATAAAGTGTTTCAGAGTACCCGCTTCAAATGGGACTAGCTTTTGACAAAATTCTTTACCTGCCTGAGATAAATGAAGGTCTACTTGTTTGTCTTGAATTGGCCCGCGCCCCGGCGCTGGAAGTTTTTTGCCTCAAATGACTGTGGTCTGCCTCTGCCACGACCTCGACCTCGTCCTCTGGCTCTAAAACCCCGACGACCTCTATAGGATCCCCTGAAACCAACTCTGTTGCTTATTCTAGAGCAATCTGAGATATCTTTGACAGTTTTTGGAACATCGTCCCCAAAGATGTGGTCAGTAAACTTCAGGTTATGGCTACATAAATGTGTGTACTCCCCTTTCATGTCTGGTTTCGTCAACTCTCTGCGCAACATGCACAATTGTCTATTCGCATGCCCAAATAAAGCCAAAGATTCCAATACACTGGGCAGAAGACTAGATGTCTCAGCATTGTCTATCTTGGCCATTAAATCAGCGATTTTTTTCAGGCCTATTTGACAAACGAGGATTGCACATTTTGTAATTTTTTTATCATTTGTGCGTGAGACGGGACTTAAAAAATCCCACACCATCTGATTGGTTTTCACAACTACTAAAGATGTAGCGTTGTCTGGCCTATTCAATTTTTTTACCAAACCAAGATAACCTTCCTCTTCTATACCCTCTCGGAACCAATCGTTGACCAGCTTCGCAAGTTGGCCGTCAACTTCAGAATCTACAGATTCTTTAGTTTGAAGGTTTTTGCCAGCTACTAAAAATGTATTGTCGGATTGCACATTCTCATCAATACAAATCCGCTTTAGTGAGATGTCTATTGTCTCGTCAAACTCATATTCACCTTCACCTTCATACGTATCGTCATACCCATAATTGAAGACCTCGTCTACTCTTGTGTTGAGCTGCTCAATTTTATCATTTTGATTGTTTTGATTTTTCTGAATTACATTCAACATGGCCAGGACATCTGCGATGCCGGCAGAGTGAGGAGTCCCAGGTGCGCCTCCCAGGCACGGGGACTTAATAAGAGAACTACCTGCATTTTGACTGTTGAACAAAGGGACGGTAACAGCTCCACTGCTCGAAGGAGTCGTAACCGCAGAGACTTTAGCAGAGGAAACTTTCCGTTTACCTGGCTTTTTTTAACTCACAGTCGGGGACGTTCGCACATTAATTTTCGAGAGTTCGAGACTCTCAGTCTCTGACATTGACATGTTAAAAAGAGACAAAGTCCCACGTGCTACAACTGCCCCGAACGTAGTCTGATATCAGCTGGAAATTATCCACCGAAATTTTAAGCAGAAATTCTGATTGAAAATGTAACTCCGTTACAATAAAAAACAAGAATCGATGGTCAAACCTGCACTCGAAATGAACTTAGATAAGAGCAGAAGGGACAGCGTCCTTTCAACTCAAGCGGCTAGCAGATCAATGCCCATGCGGCGCTTGCGCAGTTCTATTCACGTGATCTCGTAAGTGATGTTTACGAGAAATAATTTAATGTCAACATTAACTCTATTCTTTAATTCGACCGAGTGCATAAAATTTACCCACATATAATTGCTGAATTTACAGAACACAATTTTCTGTCACTTGTCTAACTTTATCAAGTCTAACATATTGCCGAAACTTACTACACCTAACCCTACCCTAACGCTGCATTGAAGGAGTTATGCTGGGTCCGCGTGGGTCCAAGTAAGTTACAGCCTACAGTCGGCGCAAAGGTATTCATTTCCCTGTGTTAAAGTCCTCCCTCGCCGATCTTCAGATAGGAGGCGGAAGAGCAACAAAAAATCCTCGGCACTCAACGTCCGATTTACAAAAGTCGCCATCTGCATACTCTCATTGATACGTCACTATATGCTCGAAAGTTCAACCTGTCACATGACTACCCCACTAGCAGGCGATATAGTTCATTGGTCGTTTTGTTTTTTTGCTGAAGTCACGTGAACCAACACGACCAATGAACTATATCGCCTGCTAGTGGGTAGTCATGTGACAGATTGACCTTTCTCACGTAAAGTGACGTATCAATGAGAGTATGCAAATGGCGACTTTTCTAAATTAAAGGTTCGGTACAATGTGAGATTTAACCGGGCAGATCTATGGCTGGTGTCGACGTACAGACTTCAGATTGGTGCGAGGAGAAAGGGAAATCATTAAAGTACGTGTTAGCAATTTTATTTTTTAAAAGTTATGAAGAGAATCTTGATATTTTTGATGAGAAACGAGAGAATTGATCAAATGCGTTCTGACGATGATGATGGCCTATCTGTCAGAAAATGTCTTACATCATCATCGCAGATATTTCGGGCTACACTTCGTCTTCACTACACTACAGTCTATAGTATTCAATTCATGCAACCCCCCCCCAAAAATGGGGGCACCGTTAGTTTTTGTAACTTGCGTCGGAAATACAAAACATGTAGTGAACTTTCTTTAGCGTATGCCAAATAATTTTGATGATTACTTTAAGAAACATCTGATTTTTTTGAAGTTTTCACAGCATATATCAAAGGAAAAAAAAACATTAAACTGAGCCAACCCCTCCTAACTCGGGGTACAGATTGAATTGGCAAATAGAAAGCTTGTTCCTCTTGACATATGAGTCTCAGTATTTTCCAATTTGAAAATATGACTTCGTTTTCTGCCATGATCATGGCCTCTAAAATCATGCATACTGTGTTTTGTTATCACAAAATGTGTTTAAATAATACCGGGTATACATGTATGAAATTTAAAAAAAAATTGTAAACCTTCCAGTTTCAAAGCTTTGAATTTTCACATGTTATTATTTTTATATTTTTTTAGCAAAGAAGATGATCAGTCAATCCTAAGAATATAATGGACTACACAGCTGGACATGGCAAACTCTTAAAGAACACAAATATTCTATGGCTATTTACTGCTGAATAGAGTAAGTTGTTTTCCTAGGTCACTCAACATTTATGAGTATAAATCCATATTAAACACCATGATGCTGATATTGTAATGTTTGTTGTGTGGATTAGACAGGGATGAATGAAAACCTCTACTAAGTGTCAATAAGACAAAATTGGTAGATAAAAGTGGAAGTACATTAATTCTTTTCAGACTTGAAGTTAATAAAAAAAACTAATTTATGTGGAATAAAAATACTGATTGAGGCGGTGTCATGTACAAATGGAGATAATTTTGGAAAATAAACAAAATTTAAATAAGGGCAGAGTGATAGTCGCTCAGTTCGACTTGGGCCTGAGTGGATTTTTTTACTTGATCGCCATATCTGGAAGAGTTGTGACTTGTGAGGCACTCTCCGTTGGGGGTTTCCTCCTGACAATGCCTCCATATAATTCAAATAATGTTGTGTGCGGTGTAAAACATGGATCAATAATCTATAAATCCTGAACAACCTTATAGGATACATGAGCTAATATTTTATTCATGGAATATCCACATTATAACAGCTTATGCTACTTTTATTACCATATTTAAAGAGGCATGAGCTGCCAACATTCGTATTTTTTTTCATAAATTCTGATTGTCAAAAGAAGTTCAACGTATGAAGTACCTTGAAAAACTAAAAGATTGACGTTGAAATAAAAAACCCAAAAATGTGTTCGAAAAGTAAACAAAATCAAAATTTAACGATGTTATTATCTTTCACCAATCTAATGGCAATGTTTTATAAACATGTAGTATTTTTTTATATCAACCTTAATCGGACGTTGAGTACCGAGGATTGTTTGTTGCTCTTCCCCCTCCTATCTGAAGATCGGCGAGGGAGGACGTTATCCGGGCAAAGAACTCTGTTACCTCGGAAGCTAAAAGTGACACTTGAGTAAAATATTCTTGAGTAAGGCCTAAAACATCAATTGAATCTAATGAGAAAAAAATTAAGGCATCACCACGAAGTAAGTTGTTTGTGAACAACACGAGCTTTCGACACCTATTCCGGTGTCTTCGTGAAGTGTAACTGTTACACTTGACGAAGACACCGGTATGGGTCCTGAAAGCTCGTGTTGTTCACAAACAACTACTAATGCCTTATTCTTTTTCTCATTAATATGGAGCCTATGTTTGAAGAGAGTTTCAAACATTTCTTACAGCAATTGAACAGTTTGGGACAGGGCATTGAAGAATAAGTATGGGGTTATGTCTGGAGGAAATTAAATTGCTCTGCTTGGTCTCAGCGCTTGTCTTGGTAAAGCGGCCAGTTTTTACACCGTCTCCGTAACTACCAACCACTTTCCAGAAGACTATCGCAATCTTACTCGAAAAGGCATACCATTGAGATCGAAATCATTTTTTCTTGTCATTCTTCGTCGCCAAGTATCTAACCATCATAAACTCTTCTATAATGATTTTTCATTCAGGTCTCCAAATGAAAATTAACATCATACTTTGCTATGACTCTTGCCAATAGAAAGGCCCACCATGCATGGTTAACAACGAAATATACGAAATGTAATGTTGCCCACGTTTATAAAAAGAAAAAGCAATATCTATTAGAAATGAAATTTCTAGTAATAATCAAATATCTAAAAACCAAAACACATAGGACAACTTGTGCTACTTTGTACATGGTGATGTTTAATATGGGCTTTCGAGAGCTATTACTCTCATCATTGGAAATTAGAGGAAGTAGTAGCTCTCGAAAGCTCATATTAAACATCACCATGTACAAAGTATTACAAGTTGTCCTATGTGTTTTGGTTTTTAGTAAAATCGCTCCACAGACGAATCTATAATCAAATATCTGTAATATATTTAATATGCATATCTGTAGAATATACATCATTTTCAAAAGGAATAGAAAAGGAACTACACTGGAAGGAAGCGATTTTTCTTTACAAATCTACAAATCAGTTAAATCACTAATGACCAGTATTTCTTCGGGAAACCCATAAGTATTATTAGTCAAGCGCCCAATAGCAATTGGAAATTCATACAACTTTTCCAGAAGAAATAAAATGTTGATTGACTACTATTCTACGCCACATTCAAGATTAGTTCGTCTTTCAGCTTGCGTTGCTATTGGTGCGTTGTATAAGCAGGTCGATTCTTTGACCAGATGCCTTCGGACATTTTTGTCTGGTGCGCTTGTTCCTAATATAAAGCATTTAGCGCCCAATGTTCTATCTACATTGGGCAACGGACGCCCCGTTCTGGCCATTGGAAGAGTGTTTCTTGAACGGCTGTTCATATTTAACGCCCAACGTTCTACCTATATTGGGCAACGGATGCACCCCGACACCTCCGAGCAATGTGTTTCATTGAGGACCGTCCATCTTTAGCGCCCAGTGTTCTTCCCACCCGCCCCCGCCAGCAATGTGCTTCTTAGACGGCTGTTCGTATAGAGCGCGCAGCATTCTACCAACAGTGGTCAACTGATGCCCCACAAAGCAATGTGCTTCCTTGAGAGCTGTTCGTTTTAGCTCCCAACGTTGTATCTATATTGAGCAACGCGTCACACCCCCCCCTCCACCACCAACAGCCAACAGTGTTTTACCTGTATTGAACAACGCATCCCCCCACACCACAAACGCACACCCCACCAACAGCCACCGGCGTTTTACCTATACTGAGCAACGCGTCACCCCCACCCCCCCCCACACACACAAACACCACCTCCAACCACCAGCGTTTTACCTATATTGTGCAACGCGTCATCCCCCCCTCCACACACACACACCCCACCAACAGCCACCAGCGTTTTACCTATACTGAGCAACGGCCAACCCCCACCCCTCCACACACACACACCCCACCAACAGCCACCAGCGTTTTACCTATATTGAGCAACGCGTCATCCCCCCCTCCCAACCACACACACACCCCCACCAACAGCCACCAGCGTTTTACCTATACTGAGCAACGGCCAACCCCCACCCCTCCACACACACACACTCCACCACCAGCCACCAGCGTTTTACCTATACTGAGCAACGGCCAACCCCCCCCCCCCCCTTTCCACACACACACACCCCACCAACAGCCACCAGCGTTTTACCTATATTGAGCAACGCGTCATCCCCCCCCTCCCCTCCACACACACACCCCCCACCAACAGCCACCAGCGTTTTATCTATATTGAGCAACGCGTCATCCCCCCCCTCCCAACCACACACACACTCCCCACCAACAGCCACCAGCGTTTTACCTATACTGAGCAACGGCCAACCCCCACCCCTCCACACACACACAATCCACCACCAGCGTTTTACCTATACTGAGCAACGGCCAACCCCCACCCCTACACACACACACACCCCACCAACAGCCACCAGCGTTTTACCTATACTGAGCAACGGCCAACCCCCACCCCTCCACACACACACACCCCACCAACAGCCACCAGCGTTTTACCTATTCTGAGCAACGCGTCAGCCCCCCCCCCCCCCCCAACCACCACCACCACCACCACCACTGAGCAACGGATACTGTTCTTATGTAGATCCCGACCTACCTATACTTAGCACTAGATACCCTCACAGCAATAAACATCCTTTCATTGTTGAATCAATAGCAACATCATCCCATTAACTGATTTTTACAGCCAGTGAATCAATGGATCAACTATCTGTGTTACCTCCCTTTGTGTGTAGAACAATATCTAAGGAAAAGGCTGACGGAGAATTGACCCATCTTAATGTTTTGATCTTTATTAATAACCAGGCTTAGGCAAAGAATTATCATGGGGTTATCACGATCAAATGAGAAATTGGCCAGATTATCAAATTCCATCAAGATTTAAATCCTTATTCTCAAAGTCAAAGACATTGCACGCGAGAAATTCTATTTAACACTTTAAAGATAGTGTTTTTCATCTCTCTCTCGTTCGCCATTGGAATTACAAGTGACACAAAAAAGGATATAAAACACAGCCAGCTGTTTTATTATTTTTCTCTATCTCTTTCTTTAATAATATGTTTTAATTCCTTGTAGTTTTGTGAAAACAAATAATCGAAACCTGTTTTCATTTTATCTTAATAGACCCTTTCGGCTTAAGGATTGACACAGAAGCCTCGCTGTATGGCAAAATGACGCTAAATTGAGTTTTTGTATAAATCTGACGTCGGAATCGTGTTCATTTCGTTTGAATAAATCACATGTACCCGCAGAATTTTAACATATTTCTCATTCGCCGTTCCCAAATGTGGAAATATTAAGATTCAACTTTCAAATTTAAAAATATTCTTTTAAAAATATACCAATAAATATGTTTAATTCGATCGAACTTTTTAACGTAAAATATTTTTAAAAATGTCTAAACATACCTCAAAAATATATAACAATAAAGGAATCACTGATTTTAGTTTTGAAAATTTTCTTCAAACAGCTTTCTTCAAATCATGTATGAGCTGCCAATGGGATGTGCTATCTGGTACCATTGACGTGTGCTACGTGTACCAGCTGTGGGCAGTGGGGTTTTGTCACAACTGTATTTGATTATAGGTCAACGGGGAACATAAATTTAAAACTTCCTGTCAACTTGAATAAAAACTTTGCTCCGATGCAAATGATTAAGATCGTTAAATTGAACTATATATACATTTAATTTAGGTAGTTCAGTATAGGTAAAACGCTGGTGGCTGTTGATGGGGGGGGGGGGCGTGTGGTTGGGAGGGGGGATGACGCGTTGCTCAATATAGGTAAAACGCTGGCGGCTCGTGATGGTGTTAGTGTGTGTGCGTGTGTGTGGAGGGGGGGGGGGGGGTGTGTGGTGTGGGTGGGGATGCGTTGTTCAATACAGGTAAAACACTGGTGGCTGGTGGTGGTGGAGGGGGGAGGGTGTGACGCGTAGCTCAATATAGATATAACGTTGGGAGCTAAAACGAACAGCTCTCAAGGAAGCACATTGCTCGGTGGGGCATCCGCTGCCCACTATTGGTAGAACGTTGCGCGCTCTATAGTCTATACGAACAGCCGTCTAAGAAGCACATTACTAGTGGGGGAGGGTGGGAAGAATACTGGGCGCTAAAGATGGACGGTCCTCAAAGAAACACATTGCCCGGAGGTGTCGGGGTGCATCCGTTGCCCAATATAGGTAGAACATTGGCGCTAAATGCAAAAAGCTTTATATTAAGAACAAGCGCACCAGACAAACATGTTTGAAGGCAGCTGGTCAAAGAATCTACCTGCTTGTACAACGTACCAATAGCAACGCAAGCTGAAAGACGAACTAATCTTGAATGTGGCGTAGAATAGCAGTCAATTAACATTTTAATTCTACAGGAAAAGTTGTATGAATTGGGCACTTGGCCTTAGTGAAGGACTAATACTACTTATGGGTTTCTCGAAGACCATTACCATTACTGATTTAACTGGATTTGTAAAGAAAAATCACTTCCTTCCTGTGTGGTTCCTTTTCTATTCCTTTTGAAAATGATGTATATTGTACAGATGTTAAATCTATTACAGATATTTGATTATAAATTCTTCTGTGGAGCAATTTTACTAAAAACCAAAACACATAGGACAGCTTGTACTACTTTGCACATGGTGATGTTTAATATGAGCTTTCGAGAGCTATTACTTCCTCTAATTTCCAATGATGAGTGGGATGGTTGCCAGTTACCAACGGAAGGTCTTGGATTTTCTCCGGGCATAGAACCCGGTTTCCTCCCACAATAAAACTGGCAACGCCACCATTAGTCCGGGTTTCTGACTCCAAAATTACTTTTTTTTTGTTTGGACTGACGGTAAATACGGCCGTAAGTATAAAAATAGTCATTTTGGAGTCAGAAACCCGGACTACGCCACCATATAAGTGAAATAATCTTGAGCGCGGCGTAACACACCAAACAATCAATCAATCAATCCAATGATGAGAGTAATAGCTCTCGAAAGCTCATATTAAACATCACCATGTAAAAAGTAGTGCAAGTTGTCCTATGTGTTTTGGTTTTTGGATATTTGATTATTACTAGAAATTTTCATTTTTTAATAGATATTTCTTTTTCTTTTTTTAAACGCGGGCAACATTACATTTCACATATTTCGTTGTTAACCATGCATGGTGAGCCTTTCTATTGGCAAGAGTCTGAAAGCAAAGTATGATGTTAATTTTCTTTTTTTTCATTAGCGTTGAAGATACCAGCATGTGGTTATTAAATATCAAATATTATACAAGGTTTCCAAAGATTCCGAATCAAAGAAGCTGCAAAGAACTCAAGAAAATATGTATGCTTATTAATAAACTACTTGGTCATTTCTCAGTGTGTGGTACTAATCCAGGTATACAAAATATAAAAGAGGACTAAATGTGGTATGGTAGATGCTGGTATGTTATATAAAATACAACCTTGGAGATATTGATCGACCTGAACGAAAAATCATTATAGAAGATTTTTATGATGGTTAGATACTTGGCGACTAAGAATGACAAGAAAAAATGATTTCGATCTCAACGGTATACCTTTTCAATGAATAATACAAGACGAGTAAAATTGTGATAGTGTTCTGGAAAGTGATTGGTAGTTACGGAGACGGTCTAAAAACTGGCCGCTTTACCAAGACAAGCGCCGAGACCAAGCAGAGCAATTTAATTTCCTCCAGACAAAATACCATACTTATTCTTCAATGCCCTGTCCCAAACTGTTCAATTGATGTAAGAAATGTTTGAAACTCTCTTCAAACATAGGCGCCACATAAATGAGAAAAAGAATAAGGCATCAGTTGTTGTTTGTGAACAACACGAGCTTTCAGCACCCATACTAGTGTCTTCGTCAAGTGTAACAGTTACACTTGACGAAGACACCGACACAGGTGTCGAAAGCTCGTGTTGTTCACAAACAACTAACTTCGTGGCGATGCCTTAATTTTTTTCTCATTAGATTCAATTGATGTTATAGGCCTTACTCAAGAATATTTTACTCAAATGGTGGCTTGTCACCTTTAGCTTGGGAGGTTATAGAGTTCTTTGCCCAGTTAACGTCCTCCCTCGCCGATCTTCAATGGTATGTACAGCCATTTCAGATAGGAGGCGGAAGAGCAACAAATAATCCTCGGTACTCAACGTCCGATTAAGGTTAATAGAGGAGGCCGTTTGGCGAGATGCTAATAGCTCGAGAAAGGGAGCCGGACACATATGGCAGTTTTGGCCACAAATGGAGGACACATATGGTTATTACGAAACCTGTAACCATAGAAATCCAAATTATCTTCAGACACCTGAAAAGTATTATTTTGCATTTTAATTTGACCAAACTGCGATCAGCCAGATAAATTGTACCACATCTTTTGCAAGGAAAATCACACTTAAACGATAGACCTACGATCGCCTTTGTGGGTCGGACTTGTGAGCCTCGAAAAACTGGGTCACATAAAACTCCTGTCAGTAATGAAAATGTAAAATCAGAACCTCTGCAACACTTTTGAATTTATAACTAGGTCTGATTGAAATTCAAAAACTAAACTAAAGATAAAAAGATCACAGTAAAATTTGCGTTTGGCATCCAAAGCATGAACGATTAGAGTTCGGCTTCCACTAAAACCAGTTCTCCGTCAATGTGTCGCGGGATTGAGTCACACTAGAACCATTAAATGCATCTTCAAACTAAAGGTTATAAACTCGAGGTACATAAAAAAGTTGACGTACATAAATCTTAAATAATAAAACAAAGAAATAAAGCCAGACTTACATATTTAAAACTACATCTTCCCGTTTTTATTCCATACTCATACAAAACGATAAGCCAATTTTCCACGCCTTTTTCCCACGAAATGCTGTCTTCAATTGGAGACAATTTGTAAAACTATTCATGTGTAAAGCTGTAGACATTTAAAGGTCCGATAGCTTATATATTTAGCCCTAAGTGAGACCAACAAATACTTGTATTATTATTGTCTAAATGTGCCATTTAATGAAATAGCGGAACCAAATTCGGTTGAAAATTAGCATTACACTATTGAATTAAATTTGCGTCACTCACAAGTGAAAGATGCCATACTGATTATTAACAATACTTCTTTGGATACAATTGAAAGTCTTGAAAACAATACGTATAAAGTATTTAGCAATACTTAAACAACAACGTAGTACAACTATCTGGTCGTTATTAGATGAAAAAGTAATAACTTTATTTAACTTTTATCGATATATTTTGTATTGCCAGATCTTAACATTTATCCGAAAGCTAAGAAAATTCAAGTAGGATGCTAAAACTGCAAGAAAGCAGATATAAACAAAAACTACGGTAAACTTCAGTCACTTAAAGTGGCATGAGCTGCCAAAATTCACACTTTTTTCATAATTTCTGATGGGCACAATAGTAAGAGGCTTTGGCGGCCATTGAAAAACTAAATGATTGGAGTTGGAATGAGGAAAATCCATACAGTATGTGGCCTGTACTTACCGAAAACGTGTTCGAAAAGTAAACAAAATTTGAATAACCGGGACGACCATTCATTCATTCTAACCCAAAGTTAGTTCAAAACAATACTTTATTGTATATTTTCGAGATAAGAAGCACTTAAAAGGTTCTTAATTATAAGTCTTGAGAAAAATAACCAATAATTTCAAGATTCTGTTTTAATGTCAAAATATCAACATTTTGGAAGCTCATGCCATTTTAAAGACTTTTACATTAAGCAAAAACATAACGCAGGAGTATATATTAAAAAAACTAGATTTTCTAAATATTTGAAATAAAAATAAAAAGCAGAAAAATCTTTGGAGTTAAATATGCAATAGTGAGCAGCCCTAAAAGTAAAAGACTATCTCAGGTGTACTAAGATATTATGCGCTTGTAAAAGAAGCGCTTTAGAAATTCCGTCCCCTAAGAAACTGGTATCTAATAAATTGGCCCTGTATGTAATGTAATACACTGTGTATGTTCCCTGATTATAAAAGAAATGAAAAGAAACCAACAATTTCCATCTTAGGCAAAACGGACCAATATTGACTTCAAAACTGAAAATTCACAAATTCTCAAAAATACCAAATCTGTGTCTTTTCAGAGCAACTAGCCTATAATTTGCTCTCAAATACCTTGAAATGTCCATCGAAAGCGAAAAGACCCGCAATTAAACCGTTACCATATGTGTCCAGACGGCCTGTCTCCGATGGCACTTTTATGAAATTTAAATTCTTGTCATTCCCACATGAAAGACCAGCTTAAATCATGTTAAAACCACTTTCACTTTTTCCATGAGGTTTTTAGAAATGAGGTTTTTGAATTTCAATCTACCCTCTACCCTTAAAGAAAAAGGACCAATATTGACTTCAAAACTGAAAATTCACGAATTCTCAAAAAATACCAAATCCGTGTCTTTTCAGAGCAACTAGCCTATAATTGCCCTCAAATGTCCTCAGATACCTTGAAATGTCCATCGAAAGAGAAAAAACCCGAAATTGAACCATTACCATATGTGTCCCAACGGCCTGTCTCCGTTAGGAGAAAGCCGTTTGTGGCCAGACCGGACACATATGGTGGACACTTTTGGCACTTTTATGAAATTTATATTTTTGTCATTTCCAAACGAAAGACCAGCCTAAATCATGTTAAAAACCACTTTCACTTTTTCCATGAGGTTTTTAGAAATATCTAAAAATTTATTTTTAAATATTTCTTGTCAGTATCCGAAACCCCCTCCGTAAGACCCTCATTCAAAACTAAACAAATTTAAGGATTTTCGCTGCTTTAACAGCTACAAATACTGGCACATGAGTAATACAACACATACCGAAGATAATTTAGAAGTTTTGAAGCCGAAAAAATAATTAAATATCGTCAAATGTCGGAAAGCTAATTGTTCATATCAGGATGTACGTGTAGAAGAATATGGTTTCTCTCCATACTCAACTACGATCTAATAGAATATACGTCATTAATTGAACCGTATGTGTTTCCTGTTGATGGAAAATGCAAAGAAACCAAGAATTTCAATCTACCCTCTACATTGAAAGAAAAAAGTCCAATATTGACTTCAAAACTGAAAATTTACAAATTCTCAAAAAATACCAAATCCGTGTCTTTTCAGAGCAACTAGCCTATAATTGCCCTCAAATGTTCTCAGATACCTTGAAATGTCCATCGAAAGCGAAAAAAACCGAAATTCAACCATTACCATATGTGTCCCAACGGCCTGTCTCCTTTAGGAGAAAGCCGTTTGTGGCCAGACCGGACACATATGGTGGACACTTTTGGCACTTTTATGAAATTTAAATTTTTGTCATTTCCAAATGAAAGACCAGCCTAAATCATGGTAAAAACCACTTTCACTTTTTCCATGAGGTTTTTAGAAATATCTAAAAAATTATTTTTAAATATTTCTTGTCAGTATCCGAAACCCCCTCCGAAAGACCCTCATTCAAAACTAAACAAATTTAAGGATTTTCGCTGCTTTAACAGCTACAAATACTGGCACATAAGTAATACAACACATACCGAAGATAATTTAGAAGTTTTGAAGCCGAAAAAGTAATTAAATATCGTCAAATGTCGAAAAGCTAACAGTTCATATCAGGATGTACGTGTAGAAGAATATGGTTTCTGCCATACTGAACTACTATCTAATAGATTTTGCGCCATGTATTGGACCGTATATGTTTCCTATGTATAAACAAGAGTTTTAGTAAACCCAACATACGCCCGCCGTGGCAAAGTCGAACCGCTACGATTAACAACTTAACATTTAATATAACATTTGTTTTAATTTCATCAATTAGAATTTCTTGTTCACATCCGAAGTTTTTCTTTTTTGAATTTGATGAAGTTGCAACTAAATACCAGTACGTTATAGTACACATATATTATCTGTTAATTTCCATCACAGTTTAATTTCAAAAACTGAAATGTGGCTGTTTTGACATTGCTCTTATCAATCAATACAATAGCTTACAATTCTTGAATTTTAACAGTTTTCACTGGGACACTGTTCTATTGGACTTGGCTGTAGTTTTATTACAAAGCAAACAATCTTCAGGCTGACCACTGATATGCTGGTGTGTAAATATACAAACCTTGGATGTCATTGTCCCCTTATCTCTATTTAAACAGCCACTCTGATAAATACCAGATGGGTAATAAAGTGGGAAAATGGTCTTTTTTTGTTATTATAGTGCACATTAAACTATCCAAGAAAACAGTCTCAAAATGTATGAATTAATTGGCTTCCAGTATTACTCTGGACCAAGTGTACTCCAAAAAGCATTGATATATATATTAATATATATATATATATTAAACATCAGGTACACATTTCTGATAAAAAAAAACTGAAAACAGACAAAAAATATGTGTACCCAAATCAAATTTGGTATGCGACATATCATCTACCTATAAGGTATATATACTCTAAAAGAATTGGAGAGATTATATCAAAACGAAAGAAGTTCTGGAGCCGCAAGGGAATATTACATAATCCAATAGGGCTGCCATATTATGCAACAGGTGATGTCAGAAATGGTACGTGAAACAACGTCTGCCCATAAGGTATATACTCTGAAAGAATCGCCAAGATCGGATCAAAACTTTAGAAGTTATGGAGCGGATGGGAATATTACATAATCCTATATGGCTGCCATATTATGCAACGAGTGAAGTCAGAAATGGTACATGACACACCATCTGCCCATAAAGTATATACTCTGAAAGAATTGTCAAGATCGGATCAAAACTCTTCAAGTTATGGAGCGGAAGGGAACGAAGATATAGACTAAGACAGAATATTACATAATCCAATGTAGAAGCCATATTATGCAATGGACAATGTTCTTAATGGTTCATGACACACCTTCTACCCCTAGAGTATATGTTGTAAAAAAAAATTGTAAAGATCGGATCAAAACTCTTCAAGTTATGGAGCGGAAGAGAACGAAGATATAGACTAAGACAGAATACTACATAATCCAATGTAGAAGCCACATTATGCAATCGACGATGTCATAAATGGTTCATGACACACCTTCTACCCACAAGGTATATGTTGTGAAAGAATTGTAAAGATTAGATTAAAACTCTTCAAGTTATGGAGCGGAAAGGGATCCGGGACGGACGGCCGGACGGACGGACGGACGGCGCTGGTGATTCCATAATACGACCGACTTTTTTTAAGTCGGGCGTATAAAAATGCAAAGAAACCAAGAATTTTAATCTACTCTCTACTCTGAAAGAAAAAAAGACCAATATTGACTTCAAAACTGAAAATTCACGAATTAATAAATTCACGAATATTTCTAAAAATCTCATGGAAAAAGTGAAAGTGTTTTTTTACAAGATTTAGGCTGGTCTTTCATTTGGAAATGACAAAAATTTAAATTTCATAAAAGTGCCAAAAGTGTAACCATATTCTTCTACACCTACATCCTGATATGAACTGTTAGCTTTCCGACATTTGACGATATTAAATTACTTTTTCGGCTTTAAAACTTTTCAATTATCTTCGGTATATGTTGCATTACTCATGTGCCAGTATTTGTAGCTTTAAAAGCAGCGAAATTCCTTAAATTGGTTTAGTTTTGAATGAGGGTCTTTCGGAGGGGGTTTCGGATACTGACAAGAAATATTTAAAAATAATTTTTTAGATATTTCTAAAAACCTCATGGAAAAAGTGAAAGTGGTTTTTAACATGATTTAGGCTGGTCTTTCATTTGGAAATGACAAAAATTTTAATTTCATAAAAGTGCCAAAAGTGTCCACCATATGTGTCCGGTCTGGCCACAAACGGCTTTCTCCTAACGGAGACAGGCCGTTGGGACACATATGGTAATGGTTCAATTTCGGGTTTTTTCGCTTTCGATGGACATTTCAAGGTATCTGAGGACATTTGATGGCAATTATAGGCTAGTTGCTCTAAAAAGACACGGATTTGGTATTTTTTGAGAATTCGTGAATTTTCAGTTTTGAAGTCAATATTGATCTTTTCTCTTTCAGAGTAGAGAGTAGATTGAAATTCTTAGTGTCTTTGCATTTTTCATCAACAGGTTACACAGACGGTTTAATACATGACGTATAATCTATTAGATCGTAGTTGAGTATGGCAGAAACCCATATTATTCTACACGTACATCCTGATATGAACTGTTAGCTTTTCGACATTTGACGATAAATAATTCCTTTTCAGGCTTTTTTCTGGGCAAAAATTGTTTAAATATCTTCGGCATGTGTTGTACTACTCATGTGCCAGTATTTGTAGCTTTAAAAGCAGAGAAATTCTTTAAATTTGTTTAGTTTTGAATGAGGGTCTTTCGGAGGGGGTTTCGGATACTGACAAGAAATATTTAAAAATAAATTTTTAGATATTTCTAAAAACCTCATGGAAAAAGTGAAAGTGGTTTTTAACATGATTTAGGCTGGTCTTTCATTTGGAAATGACAAAAATTTAAATTTCATAAAAGTGCCAAAAGTGTCCACCATATGTGTCCGGTCTGGCCACAAACGGCTTTCTCCTAACGGAGACAGGCCGTTGGGACACATTTGGTAATGGTTCAATTTCGGGTTTTTTCGCTTTCGATGGACATTTCAAGGTATCTGAGGACATTTGAGGGCAATTATAGGCTAGTTGCTCTAAAAAGACACGGATTTGGTATTTTTTGAGAATTCGTGAATTTTCAGTTTTGAAGTCAATATTGATCTTTTTCTTTTTCAGAGTAGAGAGTAGATTGAAATTCTTGGTGTCTTTGCATTTTTCATCCACAGGAAACACATACGGTTTAATACATGACGTATAAGCTATTAAGTCGAAGTTGAGTATGGCAGAAACCCATATTATTCTACACCTACATCCTGATATGAACTGTTAGCTTTCCGACATTTGACGATATTTAATTACTTTTTCGGCTTTAAAACTTTTCAATTATCTTCGGTATATGTTGCATTACTCATGTGCCAGTATTTGTAGCTTTAAAAGCAGCGAAATTCCTTAAATTGGTTTAGTTTTGAATGAGGGTCTTTCGGAGGGGGTTTCGGATACTGACAAGAAATATTTAAAAATAATTTTTTAGATATTTCTAAAAACCTCATGGAAAAAGTGAAAGTGGTTTTTAACATGATTTAGGCTGGTCTTTCATTTGGAAATGACAAAAATTTTAATTTCATAAAAGTGCCAAAAGTGTCCACCATATGTGTCCGGTCTGGCCACAAACGGCTTTCTCCTAACGGAGACAGGCCGTTGGGACACATATGGTAATGGTTCAATTTCGGGTTTTTTCGCTTTCGATGGACATTTCAAGGTATCTGAGGACATTTGAGGGCAATTATAGGCTAGTTGCTCTAAAAAGAGACGGATTTGGTATTTTTTTAGAATTCGTGAATTTTCAGTTTTGAAGTCAATATTGATCTTTTCTCTTTCAGAGTAGAGAGTAGATTGAAATTCTTAGTGTCTTTGCATTTTTCATCAACAGGTTACACATACGGTTTAATACATGACGTATAATCTATTAGATCGTAGTTGAGTATGGCAGAAACCCATATTATTCTACACGTACATCCTGATATGAACTGTTAGCTTTTCGACATTTGACGATAAATATATCCTTTTCAGGCTTTTTTCTGGGCAAAAATTGTTTAAATATCTTCGGCATGTGTTGTACTACTCATGTGCCAGTATTTGTAGCTTTAAAAGCAGCGAAATTCCTTAAATTTGTTTAGTTTTGAATGAGGGTCTTTCGGAGGGGGTTTCGGATACTGACAAGAAATATTTAAAAATAATTTTTTAGATATTTCTAAAAACCTCATGGAAAAAGTGAAAGTGGTTTTTACCATGATTTAGGCTGGTCTTTCATTTGGAAATGACAAAAATTTAAATTTCATAAAAGTGCCAAAAGTGTCCACCATATGTGTCCGGTCTGGCCACAAACGGCTTTCTCCTAAAGGAGACAGGCCGTTGGGACACGTATGGTAATGGTTCAATTTCGGTTTTTTTCGCTTTCGATGGACATTTCAAGGTATCTGAGGACATTTGAGGGCAATTATAGGTTAGTTGCTCTAAAAAGACACGGATTTGGTATTTTTTGAGAATTCGTGAATTTTCAGTTTTGAAGTCAATATTGATCTTTTTCTTTTTCAGAGTAGAGAGTAGATTGAAATTCTTGGTGTCTTTGCATTTTTCATCCACAGGAAACACATACGGTTTAATACATGACGTATAAGCTATTAAGTCGTAGTTGAGTATGGCAGAAACCCATATTATTCTACACCTACATCCTGATATGAACTGTTAGCTTTCCGACATTTGACGATATTTAATTACTTTTTCGGCTTTAAAACTTTTCAATAATCTTCGGTATATGTTGCATTACTCATGTGCCAGTATTTGTAGCTTTAAAAGCAGCGAAATTCCTTAAATTTGTTTAGTTTTGAATGAGGGTCTTTCGGAGGGGGTTTCGGATACTGATAAGAAATATTTAAAAATAAATTTTTAGATATTTCTAAAAACCTCATGGAAAAAGTGAAAGTGGTTTTTAACATGATTTAGGCTGGTCTTTCACTTGGAAATGACAAAAATTTAAATTTCATAAAAGTGCCAAAAGTGTCCACCATATGTGTCCGGTCTGGCCACAAACGGCTTTCTCCTAACGGAGACAGGCCGTTGGGACACATATGGTAATGGTTCAATTTCGGGTTTTTTCGCTTTCGATGGACATTTCAAGGTATCTGAGGACATTTGAGGGCAATTATAGGCTAGTTGCTCTAAAAAGAGACGGATTTGGTATTTTTTTAGAATTCGTGAATTTTCAGTTTTGAAGTCAATATTGATCTTTTCTCTTTCAGAGTAGAGAGTAGATTGAAATTCTTAGTGTCTTTGCATTTTTCATCAACAGGTTACACATACGGTTTAATACATGACGTATAATCTATTAGATCGTAGTTGAGTATGGCAGAAACCCATATTATTCTACACGTACATCCTGATATGAACTGTTAGCTTTTCGACATTTGACGATAAATAATTCCTTTTCAGGCTTTTTTCTGGGCAAAATTTTTTTAAATATCTTCGGCATGTGTTGTACTACTCATGTGCCAGTATTTGTAGCTTTAAATGCAGCGAAATTCCTTAAATTTGTTTAGTTTTGAATGAGGGTCTTTCGGAGGGGGTTTCGGATACTGATAAGAAATATTTAAAAATAAATTTTTAGATATTTCTAAAAACCTCATGGAAAAAGTGAAAGTGGTTTTTAACATGATTTAGGCTGGTCTTTCACTTGGAAATGACAAAAATTTAAATTTCATAAAAGTGCCAAAAGTGTCCACCATATGTGTCCGGTCTGGCCACAAACGGCTTTCTCCTAACGGAGACAGGCCGTTGGGACACATATGGTAATGGTTCAATTTCGGGTTTTTTCGCTTTCGATGGACATTTCAAGGTATCTGAGGACATTTGAGGGCAATTATAGGCTAGTTGCTCTGAAAAGACACGGATTTGGTATTTTTGAGAATTCGTGAATTTTCAGTTTTGAAGTCATAATTGGTCTTTTTTTCTTTCAGAGTAGAGAGTAGATTGAAATTCTTGGTTTCTTTGCATTTATCATCCATAGGAAGCATATACGGTCCAATACATGGCGTATTCTCTATTAGATAGTAGTTGAGTATGGCAGAAACCATATTCTTCTACACTTTCCGACATTTGACGATAAATAATTACTTTTTAGATTTTTGACAAAAACTGTTTAAATACTTTCGGTCCACATATATACGACAATGGTTTGATTAAGCTCTGCGTTAGTAGTTTAGAAAAGACTTAGATGATGGATTTGGGTGAATTCGGAAAATTTATGCTTATAAGTAAATAGTCCATCGCCTGTAGCTAGATTTGGATCCGATATGCATTGGGAAAAGGCTTGTTGGCGTTTGACTTCTCTTCTATATGCCAAGTCAGCCCAGAAGGCTTCCAGGGTTGTATTGAAGATGGATGTGATGATAGTGGAAATTCGAACCATTGACGCATAGGTGGAAAGCTCCTCGGTGCGTGGGCGTCCAGTGATCTATACTCTATACTGATTGCTTGTTTATTTGGTGCTTTATTCCTCACGCAAGATTATTTAACGTATAGGACGATGTTGCCAAGTTTATTAGTGGGGGGGGGGGGGGGGGGGGCTATACCTTGAGTTAACTGCAGTCCTAACGTTGGTACCCGAATACCACATTAAAACTGTTACTATTTCGGGGCTAAATGGGATTAGGCCCCGCGACCCGCTGTTGGAGGGCTGGTCGATTTCAGCGTGCAACACACCTACCGCCCGCACGCATTATTTTTGGGCTGATAAGACAATCACGTTTTGGGGTAAAATAGGGCATAAAACGGGCTCTTTGCACGTAGGCATACCTGGCAAGTTTATAATGAAAAGCGAATAAGATCCAAATAAGAACAATCCATCGCCTGTCGGTGACATTTAGAAAATAAAATGTTGCTAAAAGAATTGATCTGTCTTAAAGAGGCATGAGCTGCCAAAATTCACACTTTTTTCATAGTTTCTGATCGTCACGACAGTAAGAGGCTTTGGAGGCCATCGAAAAACTAAATGATTGGCGCTGGAATGAGGAAAATCCATACAGTATGTGGCCTGTACGAACCGAAAATGTGTTCGAAAAGTAAACAAAATTTAAAGGGGCATGAGCTGCCAAAATGTTGATATTTTGACGTAAACACAGAATGTTGAAATTATCGGCTATTTTTCTCAAGACGTATGATTCAGAAGCTTTGTAGTGCTTCTAGTCTCGGAAATGTACGATAAAGTATTGTTTTGAACTAACTTTGACTTAGAATGAATGAATGGTCGTCCCGGTTATTTAAATTTTGCTACTTTTCGAACACGTTTTCGGTTCGTACAGGGCACATACTGTATGGATTTTCCTCATTCCAACGCCAATCATTTAGTTTTTCGATGGCCTTCAAAGCCTCTTACTGTCGTGACGATCAGAAATTATGAAAAAAGTGTGAATTTCGGCAGCTCATGCCCCTTTAAGAAGAGCATATTTTAGGACTGCAGATTTCGTTTGATGCAGGGATTATGATTAAAATGTTCACTCTGCCAGCAGTATCTGTTGACCCAGTTTTATCTCAGTTTTGTGAGGGTCACAAGGCGTACTCTCAAACGCGAAATATGTTTTTCAAAGAAATCAGTGGTAAAACTAAATATTTATGTTTCTTTTTTCTCTTCAAATACTTCAGTCACAGTCCATCATGAGTTTCGTTACTGGATTTATCAAATTCTGGATTTCTATGGTTACAGGTTTCGCAGTGACCACATGTGTCCTCCATTTGTGGCCAAAACTGCCATATGTGTCCGGCTCCCTTTCTCGAGCTAATGACATATGCGTTTGGCTGAATGGATAAGCCAGCCGGCATTTAGTGCTGGCGATAGGTGCCATACTCCGGGACCCGGGTTCGATTCCCGTTTCGGGCGTCACCCCAAAATCGGTAGAAGAATTTCTACCATATTTTCAAGAAAGTGTCATCCCAAAATAACGAGCTTACTAATAAGGTTAATATTATAAAAAAATACTACATGTTTATAAAGGTAATACTATCGTTTAATTATTTAATACTTATGAACACTAAATCACACGGGCAAGGAGAAAATCTACTTGTCTAAAATAACCATGGGGACAAGTTTCTAATTGTGTTAAAAAGAGGTATATCATTTAGACATTTATACCCGATCACAAGTTGCTTTAAAGTGGCATGAGCTGCCAAAATTAGGATATTTCACATGAATTCAGATCGTCAAGAGAAAGAGAGAATTTGCAGCCCATTGAAAAACTAAACCAGCCATACAGAATCAAAAATTATTCAATGATACTTTGGATTAACTCGAAAAAAGTTATCGCTGTTTGTTTTGAAATGGAAAGTGGGCTGGCCATGTTGCGTCGTGAGTACTAGGCGATATGGCTGATCTTTCCCACGCAGTTTCGCCTGTCTTGCCCCCCCCCCCCTATTCTGGAGCGCACCGAGACTACTTTCTAATGTTCTTGGCCATTCCCTCGGTATTTCTTATTGATTCTTAAGTCTTGTTTTCGTCGACTGACTGGACTTGATTAAGCCGACGTTGTTGTTGTATTCCCAGATTAGCGGTATTCTATATATGGAGATCGGCACGTCCCCTGATTTTTGAATGCCCAACTCACCCGGGATACATGAGTTTGTTTTTGTGTCTTGGGTATTTCTAGACAATTACTTAACATACAATGCTGAGGCTGATATTAACGAAAAGCTCTTTATTTGTACTGTTTGGAAAAATTAGCCAATTATTTTGAAATTCTGTTTTAACGGAAAAATATCAAAATTTTGGGATGTAATGCCACTCTAATAAACTAAAACCCATGATATTTCATCAGGTTGATGACAGAAAATGTAATATTAATATAAATGCTTGCAAAAGTAAACAATTTCCTTACATATGCGCTAGACTTTCTTGCGCAAACATATTAATACATGAAAATGGGGTTTTCAGAAAAAAGTCGGCTCTAACAATAAAATCACCTGTTTGTCGGAGGAATATCTGTGGCGAAGAAAATTGGTAAGTTTCTCACTTGACTGACGGGTAGTTTTTTTATCAGTTAGGGTTGCGTTAAAAAAAAGTGAAACAAAATGGCGTCTTAATAAGTTCGTGTATCTGAGTAAACTCCTGGGCCATGTCTTACGAAGCTGGCGTACAGTTGCGCATAGGCTTACAACATGGACCAGTTGCAACTAGGGCGTAAGTTCCTATAGATTTAACACTGAATTACGTCCGACGTAACTTACGCCACCTTTGTAAGACAGGGCCCTGGTCGATTTGTTTTTATACCACTTGAAGAGAATCCTTTTTTGGTAGTCTCTAACATATATGTAGACTGTAGAATTATCTTTCGCCTTTCTGTTACCATGGCAACTGTCAAACATAATTGGCGTAAATATAACTGTTGTCATTCCTTGTCATTCGAATTATCGATAAGCATATACCAGTAAATATCTATACATTGAACTTTTCTTAAAACTCTTTTTGAAAGTTCTTATCAATTTACATTTACGTCTGATAATCAATATTTTTTTTATATTTCTACACTAATTGCCTCTTATAAGTTATTAAAAGAATCAATGATTTGATAATGATTTGCGGGTTCAGTACGTTCATGGTTTCCTTGTTTGTCACGACTTTGGACGAGACAGTTCGCTAATAATAGAGACAGTTTACAAACAAAGATAAATAGATACAAGATAAGAAAAAAATACGTCAATCATAAACACTTATTTATAACAACACTGTCGACGGGCACCTTTCCGATAATTCTACATTTAATTTTTTTTCTGTTTTAATACGAGGCCTTTCTTAAAACGCAACATATGTAATCTATTTTACTGTTTCACAAAGCGGCGTAGCGTAAGTTTTCACGTAAGTGCCGTAGCAACCCATATACTGTAGAGATACGTTAGTAGGAAAGTTGCGTAAAATAACTTCTACGCGGCTTGGTGAAACAGGGTCCAGATCATATTTTGTTAATTATGTCGTGGACAAAAGGTTAATTAAATTTTGATTTAGACCCATTTTTATTAGTTTACATATGTAATCTATAAAGTATAGAAAAGAAACCTCGCCAATATTCATGATGTATAACCTCATTAGTTCGAATTTAATTAAGTCGTCATCAGGAGAATTATGAGCAAATCAAAGGACTGTATATATGCCTTTATAGAGAAAACACAGCGTTGAGTCTGATGACGTCACACCGATTTACGCAAAGCTTTCTGGATAAAATGTACCTCAGTTCGCCATTTTGTTAACCAGTACTTATAAAGTTATAGCAATACGTCACATAACGTATTTAAAAGTTGATACTGGTATAGTTATGAAAACAGATATAGTTATGAGAAGCACGACAGATAAGCTCCGTCGAAAGATTTGGCACCTTTTACGTCCTCTTCTCGATACAGCACTATTCCTTCGGCCAATTTCACATTATTGAATCACAATCCTTTTTGAAAAATGTGAAAACATTTCTGTAACATTGCTTTACCCTTTGACGTCGTGAATAATCCATCATAATGTGTTTCAGGGAGTTTACCAAAAACCGCCCCAAAAAACAAACAAAGCCTTTCTTAGAACAAAGTTAATACTCTCTATAAAAATATTTTACCTCATATGTCCACGTTGCTTCTAAAGATACTCAAAGGTAGGTACTCAATTGATGTACTTTTCAATTTTAATATGAAAATTATTTTTTTCTTAGGTGTCGTCGGAGATTGGAAGAACTACTTTACAGTGGCCCAAAACGAGCGATTTGACGCGGATGCCAAGAAACGACTTGCCGGAAGTGGCGCAGAAATACGAGAGATGAACTAGAATCATTTGTTGCTTGTTAACCATCAATGTTTCCAATGAACTATATGCGTGGAATGGAGACCACGTGACGTTTGAGTTGTAGAGTGCGCCGTCATTATTGTGAGATGGCACTACTGATCTGACTTTAAAGAGGAAACGAAAGAGAACGGCGTCACTAGCCCTGACATGACGACTACTTTATTAACGTCATAACACGATGACAAATCACTCTTGTGACGTAAATTTTTACCGTTCATTCGTGATGTCATAAACTTGTAGAAAAACGTTGATTGTGTTAAGAGAGCCAACATCTCATAGTTATGACGGCAATTTTAGCACGCCAGATCCAATTTAACCGACGTGACGTGACCATTCCAGGCGTATATTTCATTGAATGTTTCCATCGAACGGATTCCAATAATGGTGTTTCTAGGATCACTGACTTCTGCTGATTCGTATAATTCAGTATCACCTGATTTTTAATATCAAGGCCTCCAAAATGTATTTATAGGCTTTAAGTGTATGCCTACATTAGAAGTCTCAATAAACATGTTATTAAGAAAAAAGGCTTTTAAAATGCAAGCTCGGTAATATATATAGCTATAATATATAGCTATAATATATTTATCATATACCTCGTAATTGTGTTGTTTTACTGCTACTTATATAGTAATTAAAGGATGGAACTCTTTGAAATAATCATCTGGTGTTATTCGGCTCATTATACTATTTCGTACACAACGAATCCATCCGCGCTGAAGTAGGTCAGACATCAACCGAGACGAATCGACCTAACTTTAAAGTTTGTTAAAGGCACACTTGCCGCGAAAATCAGGAATATTGTTTACATTAAAAAAGAAAGACCGTATTCTGTATTTTTCCCAGACAATATAAGTTAGGAACTTTCTATTTTTACCAAAATTTAAAAGTTTGGACGTCACTTTGTATTTTTAATTTGAATTTGAAAATTTGAATTGTTACGGACCCGGAACGTAAACAAAACGATCTGCCCCCTATTGGCGATTTTATGTTTCAGTCGAGTGAGCGAACTAACGGCACAGTGTTATTTTACGTAGGCCTATTTATCTGAGAAATACAGACTGACGATCGGTTAACAGCGACTGGAAAAGCCTGCTGTTAATTGTTTGAGTGTAAACTTATACTTACTTTTTGAAAATGGATAATGATCTTACTACGTATCGTGCAACGATTGGTCTATTTGGACAAACTTTAGTTAAATGTATTGCTAATAGCAAGACAGGCACATACAAATTTTTGAATATTTTGAATAGAAATATATGTTCCTTTATTCGTAATGGCATCCGAAGTTCGTGCGCTGGTGCCTATCTGTATTTATACTTACAGTGTTTTCTCTTAATTCAACTTCTTATTTTATTAAGTGGAGATGTGGAGGTAAATCCTGGTCCTATTTTGGGAGGGATGCTGTCTCTTGTTCACTTGAACGTGTGCGGCTTGAGGAACAAGTTAGACTCTGTGTTTGCCAGTCTGCACGAATATGATATCCTAGCTTTTACCGAAAGTCACCTCACTGTCCACATCTCAAACAGTTCAATTGCACTTCCAGGCTTCCATGAACCTCTGAGAAGAGATCGCGACCAGGCTTGGGGAGGTGTTTGTATTTATGTCTCTAACAATTTAGCTTTTAATCGCTTACCCAGTCTGGAGCATCCTCATATTGAAATGATCTGGTTGGAGGTTCATGCGAGGCCGAAAAGTGTAATTGGAGTTGTTTACAGGCCGCCAGGAACTGAAGTTGGGATGTGGGAGGAGTTAAAATATAACATAGAAGCCGTAATAGACAAATACCCTAACCATAACATTTTACTAACTGGCGACCTTAATGAAAATCTACTAAACCCACGATTAACTAATTCGTCATCATTAATTAATAATTTTGGATTTTACCAGTTAATTACTGAACCTACTAGACCAGTCTCGGGTTCTCTTTTAGATCCTGTCATCTGCAATCGAAGGGACTGTGTGTTGGATTTTGGTATTCTGCCAAACTTTTGTAGCGACCACTGTCCGGTCTTTTTGCATGTCAGATCTAATGTTGTGAAACAAAAGAAGTACCCGAGACTGGTCTGGAATTATGAAGCAGCTAATTGGAACGAGTTTCGGACCTCTTTGTCTAATATGGATTGGGACGGGATGTCTCTAATTGAAGACGTTGACGAACTATGCCAAAATATCACGCAAACTTTATTAAATACTTCAAAGCAGCACATTCCAAATAAAACTGTATACATTTATCCAAATGACAAGAGCTGGATAACGACGCGAATAAAATCAGAAATTAAACTACGTAATAAATTATACAAAAAATATCGAAAATTCCAATCTGCTGAAAATTTATCCCTTTACAAAACCCAACGAAACCATGTAAATTCATTAGTAAGAGATGCTAAGACAACTCATCAAACCAAAGTTACTAACAAAATCGATAGCGGAAATACTAACTCAAAATTCTGGTGGAAACTCTGCAAGTCTTTTCTGAATAACAGAAATGCAAATGTGTCTCCTATACCACCTCTAACCACTGACAATCTTAATTATCATACTGATAACACTGAAAAAGCAAATATCCTCAATGAATATTTTGCTGGTATTTGTTCGTCTGGTGGTCTAGATGTTGTCCCACCCGATGTTAATGCCAATTACGAAATTGGTTTACCTGGCATCCAGGTGTCGGCTGCAGATTTATTGGAGGTACTGAATTCTATTGATGTTAATAAGGCCACTGGACCAGATCAAATAAGCCCCAAAATCATTTATGAAGCAAGAACTCAACTAACCACCATATTATGTAGATTGTTCCAACTATCGTTGGATAAAGGAATTTTTCCCTCGGCCTGGAAAATAGCAAATGTTACGCCAATATTCAAATCCGGAAATCCATCTTTAGTATCCAACTATCGCCCTATCTCCCTACTCAGTTGTTTAAGCAAAATTTTTGAACGGGTTGTATTTCGCAATATTTTTGATTTTCTTAAAACAAAAGTATCCTCGTGTCAGTATGGATTCCTGCCAAACAAATCAACCATATCGCAATTACTAGATGTGTATCACGACATAGCGCAAGCATTGGATGATGGGAAGGAAATCCATTTCATTTTCTTCGATATTGCCAAGGCATTTGACAGAGTATGGCACGATGGATTAATTGTTAAATTAAGGTCACTGGGGATAATGGGAGATCTTTTAAGTTGGATAAAGCATTATATCACTGCTCGTCAGCAGCGCGTGGTTATAAGTGGAGCTACTTCCGGTGTTTTGCCATTAACAGCAGGTGTTCCTCAGGGATCTGTCCTTGGTCCCCTGTTGTTTTTGCTATATATAAATGACTTGCCAGAAAACATTTTAAGTAACATAAAATTATTTGCAGACGATACATGCCTGTACGTCATATCGAACGATTTGCCTAATGAAACAGAAATAATTCAAAATGATATTGTATTATTAGAACAATGGGCTGAAAAATGGCTAGTGGATTTCAATCCTCAAAAAACTAAATCCATAACAGTTTCCAGACGTCGCACCTCTTCTGAAGTCCAGTGCAATTTCCGAGGCCATCCTATTGAATCAGTGGTATCCCACAAACATCTCGGAGTTATTTTTAATAGCTCTGGAAACTGGAACCACCGTATTGCAAAACTGATAGAAATGGCTACTAAAAATTATCAATGTTCAGGGGATTAAAATACATACTTAACAGAAAAAGTTTGGAAACAATGTTTAAAAGTTTTATTCGACCTTCTTTGGAATATGCAGACGTTGTGTGGGACAACATTACGGAACACCAGGCGACTTTACTGGAAAATATTCATAAGGATTGTATTAGAGTTATAACTGGCTTAACAAAAAGTACTTCGTCTTCTCTGCTTTATGAAGAATCCGGCCTTCATAAATTAGTCACTAGACGTAAAATTCATCGTTTACAAACCTTCCAAAGTAACCTTAATAACCCTGATAGTAACATTAATCAAATAATACCTCCCCCTACTCATATCCGTAACCCGTATCCCGTTAGAAACAGAAATAACTTAACCCATTTTAGATGTAAAACTGCTAGTTTTAGGAAATCCTTCTATCAACAAACTATACGTGAATGGAACGAGTTACCAGAGCCAACAAGATCCATAACTGATAAAAAGAAATTCAAAAATGCCTTAAATGTTATTTTTCCGTTACCAAAAGTACCGTCTTGGTACTATTCTGGACCTCGGAAAAGTGGTATCATATTGTGCAGGCTGCGCAACGGGTGCAGCTCTCTAAACGACGATTTATATAACAACTATATTTCCGACTCTCCAAAATGTTGGTGTGGGTCTCCAATGGAGACTGCATCGCATTTTCTCTTGGAGTGTAGGAGGTTCCTCTTGCCGCGCACGGGAATGTACAGGCAGATAGAAACAAATGGATATACTGGGGTGATCTCCACGTCTTTACTTCTTTATGGATCTCACGAAGTAAGTAAAGAAATGAATGAAACTATTTGTATTGCAGTTTGCAATTATATTGACAAAACTAAACGATTTTAATTTATAGTTTATACGTCCATGTTGGACCATTCGTGTGTCGCGGTATGGACGGCCAATCTCAATCTCATGTCATTTCTTTATCTATGTCAGGGTAAACAAACTACATTTAGTTTCAGTTACAGATTTTTATTTAACTTCAATAATTTTTCATATGTTGCCAATTTCTGTACGAATTGTTGCACGCAATAAGCTTCTAGCTTACTGTGCACGAATAAATTATGTTTAAAAAAAAAAAAAAAAGATACAAAGGCCTGAAAGGAGGGTTATCCAACACGAAAGTTGACCGACACTGATCGTTGTTGTTGTAATCAGGCTTCGATTCTTCGTTTGTTTTTCACCCCATTTTTACAGTCTAAAGCTAACTAGACATGTTTTATGAGTTATATGTTTAAGTTTAGTGGTATTAGTCGTAGTAAGCTCATGTAAATTGGTTTTCTTAGCAAATTTAAACAGGCTACGGCGGCAAGTGTGCCTTTAAAATTAAGATTTGATAGAAAGAATAAAGGAAAGAGATGAGTTACCTGTGTTTAACAAATCGAAAGTCTGTTCTTTACAGCAATTGAATTTCGCGGATTTCACTCGGTGATTCCTAAGAAAGAATGCAGCGTCGTCTGTCGACAAGATTTGTAAAACCGCCATTTCATTTTCAGTACCGCCACCGTAGCACGCAACTTCGTAGTCTGCGTCCTTGTACTGTAAGTGTAAACATTTAAATATTATTGTCTAGTTGATGTTCCAGTGTTTAACCAGAGCTCTTTTTTTTGGGTACATGTCGAAATGAGTTTTTAACGAAGAATGATTACTTGATTAGAGGTGGACAACAGCTTTTTGACAACTTCACTACTCGGACATTACACATGGTAATCAAACGGGGTTTATTTCCCTGCCTGGGACTGGGGTCCACGCAACAGGCAGAGATGAAGATTTCCTGCCCGACTACCGTCTAGCGCTTTGAGGATCTCCCTTGCGTGATATTTATAAACACAAAGTTAACTTTTAAGCGCTGTGCAGCTATATTGAATTTCTGATAGTAACAAGACCTACACTATAAAAAATTTCCATTCATGGGAAAGTTTTTAGACAATTTTTAGTTACTAAATAGAAGAATAAAACACATCACCCAGTACGGCAGTAGGCCCAATATTATTATTAATTCAACAAGTTAAACTATACTTTGTCTATTTGGCTCCATGGATAGTCGAAAAAGTGAATCAACTGTAAACCGGGCAGATCTATCTTGTCAGATTGCAAAATAAGGATTTTTGCTAGATATAATGAATTCATGCCGATTTTTAGGAGTTCTTTAGATTTTTTCCTCTGAAACAGATATTCCAAACTATAAAATGTGACCAGTTTTTGATAAATTGTATTTCTAAAATGGAAAAGTTAAATCAAATGTCCACATGTGCTGGACTAAATCATAATATATATTATATTTACAGTTGGCAGTCATCTTCAGCAAAAAAAAACTTGAAAATATCCCACAACTCTTACTAATTTATAAATCACAAAGGCCAGTGATTATGATGTATAAGTAATTAGTAATATTGTCAAGAAAGCTATTTAAAAATCACAATAGCAGTTAGTTGTGAAGCATTAATGGAGTCTATGAATTATATAGGCCCTATAGGCCTATTATTACATTAGGTTATTATGTCATTTTCAGCTGACTCAATGACCAGCTACATAAATATAAATTAGATTAAAGTGGCATGAGCTGCCGAAGTTCACACTTTTTCATAATTTCTGATCGTCACGACAGTAAGAGGCTTTGAAGTCCATCGAAAAACTAAATGATTGGCGTTGGAATGAAGAAAATCCATACAGTGTGCCCTGTACGAACCGAAAACGTGTTCGAAAAGTAGCAAAATTTAAATAACCGGGACGACCATTCATTCATTATAAGCCAAAGTTAGTTCAAAACAATACTTTATCGTACATTTTCGGGACTAGAAGCATTAAAAAGCTTCTGAATTATACGTCTTGTGAAAAATAGCCGATAATTTCAACATTCTCGTCAAAATATCAACATTTTGGCAGCTCATGCCCCTTTAACAGATAATAATTTCAGCAAATCATTGAATGGTAGAAATTGATATACTTAAAATTAAAGGTTTTTGGTATAAAAATTAGGCTTTGTTGTTTGAATTATATTTACAACTGAAATATTATTTTTAATTATTATCTTTAGAAGTTACAGCCAGGTTGTGTATCGCAAATGAGTGGTCAGAAATCCAAAGCGATGCATTAATTAAATTTCATTTATAATTAAATAGAAGATTCTGTTATAATTAAATTGAAGATTCTGTTTTTTCTGTATTTGTTTCAGTTCGTGGACAAATGTTAATATTTAAACTTTTATTAAACTACATCATGAATGTTGAATGTTGCACCTTGGTAGATTCCAGCTGTTATTTATGTGTCAAAAGGTGAAGGTCACGATAAAAAGTAGTCCGGTAGGTACATTCCAAATGTGCACGAGAGGGCAATACGGAAACGGAAAATACGTGTCTGTATTACACTCTGACACTCATAGGTATATGATAATGACGTATTCTTATCGCTCTCTAATGTTACTGATGGTAGATTCAGTTCCAAAAACATGGCGACAAAATTGAAGTGGGAAGAACGGTTCGAATCTTTAGAGCAGTGCTGCAACCGCAAGTCATTTCTTAGGCAAGCCATTGGCTAAAATGCACCACACGACTAATCCATAACGCATCTCGATTTTAGTCATCGTTGATTGGATAAAACTCATGCAAAAATGGTAGTGGCCTTGTGAATGGCCCATGCAACGTTTCCCCTATTATAATGACACATTCAAATTTCAATTATTCGCTTTCGAGGGCATAAAACATGCATTGGGCAATGGTTTTAGACTACATGATAATATAGACTACGTCCTGAGGGGTCGTTTCACGAAGTCGTCTCAAAGCGCGTTCAATCGCAGTTGCCTTGGCGTCGTATCTCGTCACTATGATCGAAACCAAGCATCATTTGCAATGTAATCGATTTGTAAAACGAACCTCTGTTGGTACGGAGGCCTATTAGTGGCATGGGCGGAATTACGGGTGTTTTGGGGCCTTTATTGGAATTTTACCGCTGTACATGTAGCAACTTCTTTTTTAAACATTATTCTCGGCATATTATGAAAAATCAAGGGTGTATCATAAGAAATATACGTTTAACTAAACAATTTGCTGGGAAATTCAAAACCCTCATGTAGAAGGTCAAATCACCGCAATGAAAAGGTTTCCTCCGCGGAGAATGGGTTCTCAACGCGGAGAAATGGGAATATTTCGGTTGAAAGTCAAATTATTTCTAGACATCATGTGATTTATCATCGCGGTGGAAATGTTTACACCGAGGAGAAAGCTTTTCTCCGCGGCGGAAACCTTTTCTCCGGAGTGAAAACATTTCCACAGCGATGAGAAAACTTTCTCAGCAGTGGCACTGTTTTCCTTGTGATCTGACAGTTTACCCGCGTTTTTTGACTTTCATTGCGAATCGTTATATTTAAAGGTATGATTCTTATCATACACGCTTGGTTTTCGTCAAGATACAAAATTTCTCGTCTCAAAGCCAAGTTTCCATTTGTGCAAAAATTCTGGAAAAGATGAAAAAAATGGAAATGTCAGTTCCCCCTAACCCTTAAAAGGGTTCCGTATGTTTGTCGAAGATTTATTATCTTCTATGGACTTGAATACTTTGGAAATAACATTTAACATTCAATAGCAAAAAAAAAATCATGTTTAGTTATTTTCTTCTTACCTTGATTATACATAATACGTAAGACATATCCTGCAGCGAAAATTGGGACCTGGGTGACACAGTCTGTTAGTGTGATAGTCCGTCACAGGCCTTCCATCGATGCGGCGCGGGGTCAAATCCCACCTCAGGCCAAATAATAATTGGAAATTTGGATTTTTCTCTCGATTTCCATATGTAGAATATTTACCATGTTCTGGACAAATGTCGGGGGTTCTCTCCTTATAAAATGCTCGATCTCCCTCACTGGCAATTCCACCATATAAGTGAATTAATCTTGAGCGAGGCGTAAAACATCAAGCAATCAATCTTACATTGATTATACGTTATCCATAAGACATATTAAACAGCCAAAAATAAATCCCCTTTTGGTCTAACCACTCCCCACTATCGCCCTCCCTCGAAAACAATTCCCTAAAACTTTAACTGCATTACTAACTTAACCCCATAAATTGAATGTACATGTAGTTCAATTTAGCGATTTGAATCATTTGCATCGGAACAAAGTTTTTATTCGAGTTGACAGGAAGTTTTAAATTTATGTTCCCCGTCGACCTATAATCAAATGTAGTTGCGACAAAACCACACTGTCCACAGCTGGTACATGTAGCACACGTCCATGGTACCAGATGTCAGATTATTGTCATTTTGCCATACAGCGAGGCTTCTGCGCAAGCGTCAATCCTTAAGGCGAAAGGGTCTATTAAAGTGGCATGAGCTGCCAAAATGTTGATATTTTGACGTTAAAACAGAATGTTGAAAGTATTGGCCATTTTTCTCAAGACGTATAATTCAGAAGCTTTTTAGTGCTTCTAGTCTCGAAAATGTACGATTAAGTATTGTTTTGAACTAACTTTGGCTTAGAATGAATGAATGGTCGTCCCGGTTATTTAAATTTTGTTTACTTTTCGAACACGTTTTCGGTTCGTATAGGCCACATACTGTATGGATTTTCTTCATTCCAACGCCAATCATTTAGTTTCTCGATGGCCTTCAACGCCTCTTACTGTCGTGACGATCAGAAATTATGAAAAAAGTGTGAATTTTCGCAGCTCATGCCCCTTTAAGATAAAATGAAAACAAGTTTCAATTTTTTGTTTTCACAAAACTACAAGAGATTAAAACATATTATTAAAGAAAGAGATAGAGAAAAATAATAATTATAAAAAAGCTGCCTGTGTTTTTATACCTTTTTGTGTCACTTGTAATTCCAATGGCTTTGTGTATAGCGAACGAGAGAGAGATGAAAAACACTATCTTTAAAGTGTTTAATATAATTTTTCGCGTGCAATTTCTTTGACTTTGAGAATAAGGATTTAAATATTGATGGAGTTTGATAATCTGACCAATTTCTCATTTGATCGTGAAAACCCCATGAAAATTCTTTGTCTAAGCATGGTTATTAATAAAGATAAAAAAATTAAGATCGGTCAATTCTCCGTCAGCCTTTTCCTTAGATATTGTTCTACACACAAAGGGAGGTAACCCAGATAGCCGATCCATTGATTCACTGGAGGGTATTTCATAAACAGCTTTAGAAGGCTAAACTGACCTAGCCGACTAGAATAGCACTGCTTTAACATTACTGCTTAGTCGACTATCTGACCTTGGTCGGCTATATGTGGTTTATGAAATACCCCCCTGGCTGTAAAAATCAGTTAATGGGATGATGTTGCTATTGATTCAACAATGAAAGGATGTTTATTGCCGTGAGGGTAACTGGTGCTAATTGTAGGTAGGTCCGGCGCTACATAAGAACAGTATCCGTTGCTCAGTTTAGGTGGAACACTGGTGGCTGGTGGTGGTGGTGGTTTGGGGTGACGCGTTGCTCAGCTGGCTGGTGGTGGTGGTGTGGGGGTCGGGAGGGGGGCGCGGGTGACGCGTTGCTCAATATAGGTCAAACGCTGGTGGCTGGTAGTGGTGTTTGTGGGTGTGTGTGTGGCGGGGGGGGGGGGGGGGGGGGGAGGGTGACGCCTTGCTGAATATAGGTAAAACGCTGGGAGCTAAAACAAACAGCTCTCAAGGAAGCACATTGCTTTGTGGGGCATCCGTTGCCCACTGTTGGTAGAATGTTGCGCGTTCTATAGTCTATACGAACAGCCGTCTAAGAAGAACATTGCTGAGGGGGAGGGTGGGAAGAACACTGGGCGCTAAAGATGGACGGTCCTCCAAGAAACACATTGCTCGGAGGTGTCGGGGTGCATCCGTTGCCCAATATAGGTAGAACGTTGGGCACTAAATACCAACAGCCATTCAAGAAACACATTTCCAATAGCCGAGAGGGGGTGTGGGGGGATGGAGGGGGTACCGCTGGCCAATATAGGTAGAACATTGGGCGCTAAATATAAACAGCCATTCAAGAAGCACATTTCTAATGGCCGGGAGGGGGCATCCGTTGCCCAATATAGGTAGAACATTGGGCTCTAAATGCAAAAAGCTCTATATTAAGAATAAGCACACCAAACGAAAAAGTTTGAAGGCATCTGGTCAAAGAATCTACCTGCTTGTACAACGCACCAATAGCAACGCTGAAAGACGAACTAATCTTGAATGTGGCGTAGAATAGCAGTCAATCAACATTTTATTTCTAAAGGAAAAGTTGTATGAATTGGGCGCTTGACCTTAGTGAAGGACTAATACTACTTATGGGCTTCCCGATGAACTACTGACCATTACTGATTTAACTGGATTTGTAAAGAAAAATCCCTTCCTTCCAGTGTAGTTCCCTTTCTATTCCTTTTGAAAACGATGTATACTTTACAGATATTAAATATATTAGAGATATTTGATTATAGATTCTTCTGTGGAGCGGTTTTACTAAAAACCAAAACACATAGGAAAGCGAAATACGAAATGTAACGTTGCCCACGTTTAAAAAAAAGAAAAAGAACTATATATTAGAAATGAAATTTCTGGTAATAATCAAATATCTAAAAACCAAAACACATAGGACAACTTGTACTACTTTGTACATGGTGATGTTTAATATGAGCTTTCGAGAGCTATTACTTCCTCTAATTTCCAATGATGAGAGTAGTAGCTCTCGAAAGCTCATATTAAACATCACCATGTGCAAAGTAGCACAAGTTGTCCTATGTGTTTTGGTTTTTAGATATTGGATTATTTGTAGAAATTTCATTTCTAATAGATATGTTTTTTTTCTTTTTTAAAAACGTGGACAACATTACATTTCGCATATATCGTTGTTTACCATGCATGGTGAGCCTTTCTATTGGCAAGACTCGTATATCAAAGTATGATGTTAATTTTCATTTTTTTCATTAGGGTTAAAGATACCAGCATGTGGTTATTAAATATCAAATATTATACAAGGTTTCCAAAGATTCCGTATCAAAGAAGGTGGAAAGAACTCAAGAAAATATTTATGATTATTAATAAACTACTTGGTCATTTCTCAGTGTGTGGTACTAATCCAGGTATACAAAATATAAAAGAGGACTAAATATGGTATGGTAGATGCTGGTATGTTATATAAAATAAAACCTTGGAGATATTGATCGACCTGAACGAAAAATCATTATAGAAGATTTTATGATGGTTAGATACTTGGCGACTAAGAATGACAAGAAAAAATGATTTCGATCTCAACGGTATACCTTTTCAATGAATAATACAAGGCGAGTAAAATTGCGATAGTGTTCTGGAAAGTGGTTGGTGGTTACGGAGACGGTGTAAAAACTGGCCGCTTTACCAAGACAAGCGCCGAGACCAAGCAGAGCAATTCAATTTCCTCCAGACATAACACCATACGTATTCTTCGATGCCCTGTCACAAACTGTTCAATTGATGTAAGAAATGTTTGAAACTCTCTTTAAACATAGGCTCCATATTAATGAGAAAAAATAAGGCATGAGTAGTTGTTTGTCAACAACACGAACTTTTAGCACCCATACCGGTGTTTTCGTCAAGTGTAGCAGTTACACTTGACAAAGACACCGGTATAGGTGTCGAAAGCTCGTGTTGTTCACAAACAACTAGCTTCGTGGCGATGCCTTAATTTTTTTCTCATTAGATTCAAATGATGTTTTAGGCCTTACTCAAGAATATTTTACTCAAATGGTGGCTTGTCACCTTTAGCTTGGGAGGTAACAGAGTTCTTTGCCCAGTTAATGTCCTCCGTCACCGATCTTCAATGGTATGTACAGCCATTTCAGATACGCGTGCAATTCTGAGGCTATTATTAACGAAAAGCTCTTTATTTGTTATGTTTGGGAAAAATAGCCATTAATTCTGTTTTAACGGAAAAATATCGAAATTTTGGCATCTAATGCCACTGTAAAAAACTAAAACCCATGATATTTCATTAGGTTGATGACATAAAATGTAATATTAATATAAATGCTTGCAAAAGTAAACAATTTCCTTACATATGCGCTAGACTTTCATATTAATACATGAAAATGGCTTTTTCAGAAAAAAGTCGGCTCTAACAATAAAATCACCTATTTGTCGGAGGAATATCTGTTATGAAGAAAATGTGTCAGTTTCTCACTTGACTGACGGGTATTTTTTTATCAGTTAGGGTTGCGTTAAAAAAAGTGAAACAAAATGGCGTTTTAATAAGTTCGTGTATCTGAGTAAACTCCTGGTCGATTTGTTTTTATATCACTTGAAGAGAATCCGTTTTTGGTAGTCTCTAGCTTATCTGTAGACTGTAGAATTATCTTTCCTCATTTTGTTACCATAGCAACTGTCAAACATAATTGGCGTAAATATAACTGTTGTCATTCCTTCGTGATACAATCGAATTATCGATAAGCATATACCAGTAAATATCTATACATTGAATTTTTCTTAAAAATCTTTTTGAAAGTTCTGATCAATTTGCATTTACGTCTGATAATCAATATTTTTTTTATATTTCTACACTAATTGCCTCACATAAGTTATTAAAAGAATCGATGATTTGATAATGAATTGCGAGTTCAGTACGTTCATGGTTTCCTTGTTTGTCACGGCTTTGGGCTCGACCGTTCGCTAACAATAGAGACTGTATACAAACAAAGATAAATAGATACAAGATAAGAAAAAAAATGCATCAATCATAAACACTTATTTATAACAACACTGTCGACGGGCACCTTTCTGGTAATTCTACATTCAATTTTTTTTTCTGTTTTAATAAGAGGCCCTTCTTAAAACGCAAATTATATAATTTATTTAACTTTTGCTAATGTGCAGATCATCTTTTGTTAAGTGGCATGAGCTGCCAAAAATCACACTTTTTTCCCCTAATTTCTGATCGTTACGACAGTGTAAGGCTTTGAAGGTCATCCAAAACCCAAATGATTGGCGTTGGAATGAGGAAAATCCATACAGTATGTGGCCAGTACGGACCAAAAACGTGTTCGAAAAGTAAACAAAATTTGAATAACCGGGACGACCATTCATTCATTCCAAGTGAAAGCTAGTTCAAAACAATACTTTATCTTACATTTTCGAGACTAAAAAGCTTCTGAATTATACGTCTTGAGAAAAATAGCCAATAATTTCAACATTCTGTTTTAACGTCAAAATATCAACATTTTGGCAGCTCATGCCACTTAAATTATGTCGGGGACATAACGTTAATTAAATTTTGATTAAGACCCATTTTTATTAGTTTACATATATAATCTATAAAGTATAGAAAGGAAACCTCGCCAATATTAATGGTGTATAACCTTATTAGTTCGAATTTAATTAAGTCGTCATCAGGAGAATTATGAGAAAATCAAAGGACTATATATATGCCTTTATAGAGAAAATACAGCGTTGAGCCTGATGACGTCACACCGACTTACGCAAAGCTTTCTGGGTAAAATGTACCTCAGTTCGCCATTTTGTTAACCAGTACTTATAAAGTTATACCAATACGCCACATAACGTATTTAAAGTGGCATGAGCTGCCGAAATTCACACTTTTTTCATAATTTCTGATCGCCACGACAGTAGGCCTAAGAGGCTTTGAAGGCCATCGAAAAACTAAATGATTAGCGTTTTGGAATGAGGAAAATCCATACAGTATGTGGCCTGTACAAACCGAAAACGTGTTCGAAAAGTAAACAAAATTTAAATAACCGGGACGACCATTCATTCATTCTAAACCAAAGTTAGTTCAAAACAATACTTTATCATTCATTCTCGAGACTAGAAGCACTAATAAGTTTCGAAATTATACGTCTTGAGAAAAATAGGCAATAATTTTTACATTCTGTTATAACGTCAAAATATCAACATTTTGGCAGCTCATGCCACTTTAAAAGTTGATACTGATATAGTTATGAAAACAGCCTATTGTGTACCGAACTCTTCAAATGAGAAGCACGACAGATAAGCACCGTCGAAAGATCTGGCACCTTTTACGTCCTCTTCTCGATACAGCACTATTCCTTCGGCCAATTTGTAAAATTATGCAAATATCCCTCAATCTCCCGAAATGCTTTGCGCGTAATTTCCAAGTGACGTCATCAAGCAATCGGTCAATGCAAACATAGGTGGCTGTTTGCCCGAACAATCGGCCTCTATAGTGATGAGATTCTAACAAACACTCCCTGACGTTTGCACCATTGAGCCCGAATCACGTCTTCTTAGGAAGTTAAGAGAAAAGCCACACAGACAAGATTTCTCGGCTATTCGGAAATGAAGAAAAACCACACAGACAAGATTTCTCGGCTATATAGAAATGAAGAAAAACCACATGGATAAGGTTTCTCGGCTACATGTATATAAATTTAAAGAAAAACCACACAGACAAGATTTCTCGGCTATATAGAAATAAAGAAAAACCACACAGACAAGATTTCTCTGCTATATAGAAATGAAGACATAGAAAAAACACATAGAAAAGATTTCTCAGCTATATAGAAATGAAGAAAAAACACATAGAAAAGATTTCTCAGCTATATAGAAATGAAGAAAAAACAAATAGAAAAGATTTCTCGGCTATATAGAAATGAAGAAAAAACACATAGAAAAGATTTCTCGGCTATAGAGAAATGAAGAAAAAACACACAGAAAAGATTTCTCGGCTATATAGAAATGAAGAAAAAACACATAGAAAAGATTTCTCGGCTATAGAGAAATGAAGAAAAAACACACAGAAAAGATTTCTCGGCTATATAGAAATAAAGAAAAAACACACAGACAAGATTTCACGGTTATATAGAAATAAAGAAAAAACACACTGACAAGATTTCTTGGCTATATAGAAATTAAGAAAAACCACACAGACAAGATTTCACGGCTATATAGGAATGAAGAAAAACCACACAGACAAGATTTCTCGGCTATATAGAAATAAAGAAAAAACACACAGACAAGATTTCTCGGCTATATAGAATTACAGAAAAAAACACACACACAAGGTTTCTCGGCTATATAGAAATAAAGAAAAACCACACAGACAAGATTTCTCGGCTATATAGAATTACAGAAAAAAACACACACACAAGGTTTCTCGGCTATATAGAAATAAAGAAAAACCACACAGACAAGATTTCTAGGCTATATAGAAATGAAGAAAAACCACACAGACAAGGTTTCTCGGCTATATAGAAATAAAGAAAAACCACACAGACAAGGTTTCTCGGCTATATAGAAATAAAGAAAACACACAAAGACAAGATTTCTCGGCTATATAGAAATAAAGAAAAACCACACAGACAAGGTTTCTCGGCAATATAGAAATGAAGAAAAACCACACAGACAAGATTTCTCGGCTATATAGAAATGAAGAGAAAACACACAGAAAAGATTGTTTTGGCTAAGGTGGCTGTAAGAAGGCATTGGGGGAGGGGGGGGGGGCAAATTTGTGTTTCTTTTGTTACATCTGATAACGTTTTAATAACCGCGAAATTCATCTATAAGTAAAAGTCCGTGCATATAAAAAGGTTTTCTATTTTACGATGGCCGTATGTGAAAGAGTTGCCATGCAGGTACATGCCGAAGGTCGGAGGTTTACTTCTGGCAAAATCATCGGTTTCCTCCCCCACTAAACCTGGCAACCCGCCATATAAATGAAAGAACATTGAGTGCGAAGTAAATCATCAATCAATGTATATTATTCATTTTGACGGCAAATTAACAGGAGATTTGGTGGATGTTGAGCCTTTTAAGTGGCATGAGCTGGCAAAATGTTGATATTTTTTTCTGCCTTAACAAACATTTGAATTTCCAGGCTATTTTCTCTATAAATATAATTATTTCGCTTTTTGATGACATTAGTCTAGAAAATATACCTCAAAGTGTTTAGAAGTATATAACTTATGCCTACGGTTCACTGTTCATTATAAATTGGCATGAGCTTCCAAGATTCAAACCTTTTAGCATTGGTCAAGAATGTAAGACGGGTGGAATTTAGTTTAGAATTATTTTTTATTAGCTAGTGTCTGTTAGGAACTGAGTATACAAGTATTCTTGTTATTTGTAGGATTACATCAGTGAACTATATAGGTGGAATGGACACTTCTCATTGGCTAGTATAGAGCTGACTATGTAAAATGTGCCGCCGTTGATAGTTGAAGCGCGCGTGCATAACAGATCTGGATCGAAATTGCACCATCTCCTAGGAATGGCGGCGTTCCAGGGAAATCAAATACCACGCAACCTCCATTGTGCCCATATAGTTTATTGGCTTACACTTCCTTGGATAGTGGCATAAGTTCTTCTACCGAATATGGGTGACGTCCGGAACGGGAATGGAACCCGGGTCCCAGCGTTTGGGACCCATCGCTAGCCCTAATGCCGCTGTTTATTCATTCAGTCAACCGGCCTTCTCTGAATGGATAAGACAGCCGGCATTTAGGGTTGCCGATAGGTGCCATACTCTGGGACCCGGGTTCGATTTACATTTCTGGCGTCACCTAAAATCGGTAGAAGAATATCTGATTTTTTTTTAAGAAAGTGTAATCCCGGAAAATAACTTTTTTGAGTGGCATTTAGAAACTAAAGAATACAATAAAACAATGAAAGCTATATGGATTACAACTTCTTAGGTTCTTATAGAGTGTAATTTGAACAAATAGATTTATACCATAATAATTAAAAAATTAACCCAGGTTAGTCGCCTCCGACAATCAAGCTTGCCTGGGAGCTGTGAGCCAATTCTTATCCTCTGGAACCCACACGGGGCCCGAGGATTAGTCACATGCTACGATCAAGCACCTTGGGAAGGCTGAGGGTCTATTCTTATCTCCCCGGAACCCACACGGGGGAGAAAATAACAAAGAAACTAAATGAACAATGTTGGAATAAAGGAAAATATATTTAACCTGTGGTTTGTATGAAGGAAAATAATGCTCCAAAAATAAACAAAATATAAAAATCCTGCATAGACTAACTGTCTTTGATTTAGCTTTAAGTTCTTTCCAAATAGTGCTTGGGGCCTCGGTGGCTTAGTCGGTTAGAGTGATTGTCGCTCCGTCCGATACAGGCCTTCCACCGATGCGGCGATGGTTCGAATCCACTCAGGCCAAATAAACTTGGTAACGCCGCCTTATAAGTGAAATAATCTTGAGTGCGACGTAAAACATCAATCACTCAAATAGTGCTTCACTCAAAAAGACTGCCATCACTACAAAATTTATAAATATAAAAATATATTTCACAGAAATATAATTCCAGAAAATGAAACCCATCAGCTCACTGGATAAAATTCAATTTGAGCAGTATGATAGAGGCGAATAACCGGTTCGTATGAATATTTCAAGAAAGTGTGTTCTTTTTAATTAACATGCATTATAATTACATAGAACTTAGAAGAAAACTTTATTTCGAGGAGTAGCCCTTACGATTATAAATGATCTCATAATGATTCATGAACGATTGGATATATTTTTCTTAGTAGTGAATAGACGATCGGAAACTAGATGGTATTTTTTTTCAAAGCATAACCCTTTGAAGTTTTTCAAATTACATCCCCGTTTCTATTAACACTAGTGATTCTAAATTGATTTATAAAACCGAAGGCGAAGGGCAAATGGAATCGATAAATATCCATACGTTGAAATCAACAACTCTTTTTCGAAAGAGAGGACTTCGCGTCAGTTGACAAGCCTTGTCCTCTAGCTTTTGAAATCTACAGTCTTCGCGGTCAATTTCACTCTAATTCCGATCACATTTCGATTAGGAACTCCGGTGGATGACCGGCAGATATATCAATCCGTAATTTTCTCCCTTTTAGAGTATGAATGTTCAATTAGAGATGTGACGCTCTTGACAAGGCTCTAGCTAATTAGGATTGGTTTAAAATCATAAATATATATGCTTTTAGTGCAGCTATAGATATTCTAGTTTGATTGGAATCGATCAAGAGCATCTTCGCTGAAGGGCTAATTATGTAGCCCTTGCTATTGACAAGCCATAGAGCTGATTGGGTGACCACGAGGTAAGCAAAATGCCTACCGTTCAGCCTAGCAACTGTCTTGTATAGGATGCGACAAGAAGCAAAGAGATCGGACGCTTCGCTTGGATAAGTCATATGACATTCTATGAAATATACAGCTCTCGTTAGGCTCGGAAAAGTACTTGTCACAGAGACATTCTTTCTGCAATGAAGAAGAAATTAATGGACGCTCTGAAAATAAAGGTAAGTTTTTTACTGATTTAATAGTCTAATTTGTTACTCTATTGTAGTTTGCTTTGCACCCCCTTTCCTCCCTGCAAAAGACAAAGCAATACTAATAAAATCCACATCAAAATCTGTCAACTTATTTTTCTTTCAACTTTCAAAGGATGGATTTCTTTATTTCATGTTCTCTTAAGTTGCTTCTCTGTAATATAAACTACAGTATATAAAAACAACTTGGAAAGAAGTCATTAAATTGATAACACCGTTTATCAAATAGGGGCCTACATTACACTCATTTTAATAAAAAATAATTAAAAAACCAAAACAGTAACATATTCATTTTGGTTGTAATCCATCGTCTGGATGCAAAATGCAATCATCCTTCTTCAAGTTCATATTATTCAATTCTTTCTTATCGAAATTATTTAAAGCTGTCAAAAATTTAATTTTTTTTTCATAAATTCTGATTGAAACGACAGTAAAGGGCTTTGAAATTCATCGAAAAACTAAATAATGGTTTACGTTGGAATGAAGAAAAATCATACAGTCTGTGCGCTCTGCGAGCCGAAATAGTGCCCAAAACGTAAACAAACTTTAAATAACTGGGTCGATCGTTTAATCATTCTAAGCCTTAGTTAGTTCAAAACATTAACGTACAATACCGAGACTATAATAGTACTAAAAAGCTTCTGAATTGCACGTCTTGAAAAAAATAGCCGTTTATCAACATTTTGGCAGCTCATGCCAATTTTAACTTTTTAAAACTCTTTCGACTTTTTGAAAACCTTTTTCATTTATAGAGCTATGAAGGCCAGTTCACCAGCTTTTTACCAATGTAGCGCAAGCTCGAATCTAGACTAGCTTTGTTTCTTTTTTATTTGTTAATGAAATTATCTTCAGTGTGGCTAAACCATTAAACAATACAAATTTTAATCCGAGCAGAAAGCTTGATTCCTGATAACAAAAATACCATAAAAGCTGCCAAAATGTTGATATATTTTTTTCAAGACAACATTTTGAAATTATTGGCTGTTGCAAGCTGTATCTTTTGAATGAACGATGCAGTAAGTTAGACCCGATATAACTGGGCGTTCTTGCCAGTTATTTATCTTTTGTTGACTTTTTGACATGTACAGATTTGTAAATTTTTCCTGATTTTAGCATCAATCATTTTGTAAATGAACTAATTAAATGAACAAACCTTACTCATTCTAGATGAGTGGAATTAATAAAAAATAGCATATTTTGGTTCGCAGTTGCACTATGAAGCCGGTTTAAGCTAGCATGTATATATCCATCCATTACCACGTTTTCTTTAGTAGCGTTTCGCGGTGGTTGCAAAACCGTTATTTGTCCGTTCTTTATCTATCTTCTTCAGACATCATTCATTGCAACTTTCCGTTAATGGCATCCTGGAGGCAGATATAATGGTCTTCACTGGTGATATATATTGTTCGATTTTCAATTCTCTTTTCTGTCAGCGAGGCTATAATGTATATTTCATTAAACTTAACGATGTATACATGTCCTAGAGAAATGGACTAGCTTCAACGACAAAGGCTACAATGCTGCTTGTGTCTTGCTTGTAGTAGAATCCTAATAATATTGATCAGTTTTCACCAAAAAGACACGAGTCAATCAATCGATGAATGTGTTCATTTTTTTTCTTTTTTACACCAATCAGAGTAGAGTTCAGGCTCATAAGAGTAATAAATTTATACCGTGCTCACTCACTCATCGAACTCATATCCAATTTTAAATTACAAATCAAAGAATGTGCGAAAGTTTTGCCATTTTCTTAAAAATTTTCCTCTTCTCCTGTTATTATCGAGATATCTTTTTCTATTTCATAATAGCTGCTAATATTTCTTATTACGCATCCGGTTTTAATTACATCAAGGTTTGCTTTATTTTGAAAAATATATTTTTTGACTATGATAAAAAATAAGTTTAATATTTCTTGTCCTGGTCCATGCCCAAGAATAATGCTTCTATCGGATGTATTAACTGGAATGTTAAAGGTTAAGTTTATCCAATGAGCAAATTGAGTCCAGAAATTTGCAACCCGATTACAATCTACCTATATTTCGTATATTTTGTACAACAGAATATAGAATTGAAAATTTCTTTCCAGCTACTATTTTCTATTACACAATTAAGTTCATTTTCCCATTTTCTATATGTTGGCATTTCTATATTTGTTGTTTCGGAAAGCAAAATATCACTAAATGGTTTTTGTTATTTTCATACCAATGTTCTACAAAAGGGAGTCTTTTCTTAAGGTGGGAGTTGCACCATAAATGCTGTGTCAGTATGTCTGATGAGGTGTTTACTTTTATTTTTGTATTCATCAATTCCCAAGCTTTAAATGTATCCCTCCAAAACGGATTTTTAGTTTCATTGAGTAGTACTTTAACATAGTCGCTCCCTAATGTAAATATCTTGCGTATATTTTCTTCTTTTAGAACTAATGTTTTCCACTTACCCTCAACTACCAGCAATCTGCGAATCCATGTTACCTTGAGGGCTTTTATAAAGGGCAGTAGGCTTACCATACGTATACCCCCATAACTGTAATATCTTGTCAGGATTGCTCTCTTGATGCGATCTTGTACATGATGATGAATGTGAATGTGTTCATTGATTGATTGCTTGATTGATTGATTGATGTTTGCATAGTGTTTCTACTAATTTGAAATGTAGAAAAAATGACGACTTTGTTTAAATGGCGGTAGATTTTCAGCTAAAAAATGTGTAATAACGAGCAGTTATTGGGAATTCCGTGTTAGCTGTTTATTGTATTACGGACAGCTTTGGTTAGATATAAACGGGGGTCCTACATAAACCCTACTGTAGTGAGCTGTAAAACGGTAACTATGGAAGCCGATAGAGGCCATCTCGCGATCTCGCAATCTCGCCCTTCAAAGCCTAGAGCGAGATCGCGAGACCGCGAGATCGCGAGGCGAGAGTGCGAGACCTCGAGACTGCGAGATCGCGAGACTGCGAGGCCGCGAGACTGCGAGATCGCGAGGCGAGACTGCGAGATCGCAAAGCGAGACTGCGAGATCGCGAGGCAGTCTCGCCTCGCGGTCTCGCGATCTCGCAGTCTCGCGGTCTCGCGATCTCGCGATCTCGCAGTCTCGCGATCTCGCGATCTCGCAGTCTCGCGGTCTCGCAGTCTCGTGATCTCGCGGTCTCGCGATCTCGCAGTCTCGCGATCTCGCAGTCTCGCGATCTCGCAGTCTCGCGATCTCGCAGTCTCGCAGTCTCGCGATCTCGCGGTCTCGCGATCTCGCGGTCTCGGGATCTCGCGGTCTCGCGGTCTCGGGATCTCGCAGTCTCGCGGTCTCGTGATCTCGCGGTCTCGTGATTTCGCGGTCTCGCGATCTCGCAGTCTCACGGTCTCGCGATCTCGCGGTGTCGCGATCTCGCGGTCTCGCGATCTCGCGGTCTCGTGATCTCGCAGTCTCGCGGTCTCATACTGTCGCGATCTTGTGGTCTCGCGATCTGGATTTAACATGTACTTGAAAGGGTCATTTTAGGTCTGTGTGACAATATGGCTTGAATGATGGGCACTGAAGCAGGGCTTTGCTACGCTTCTGTCATACACCGCCTATTAAGTTCTCACTGGGGACATAGGGTTAATTTTTTTTAATTCCGTACCATTAGGAGTTAAAAGTATACACTCATAGATGGTCTGTAAATAGTATATTTGCTTAATTAAATAAATACTTCTAAAAACTTTCCTTTTCTTAAAACTATCGCATTTTGATAGTTTTACAAACAGATCAATGAGAGAGGCCAATGTCTTTTTAGTGTGATGATAAAGAACAGAAATCTAGGCGTAGGCATTTGGGCATTAATATCGACAGCTCTGAGTTTGTCTGTTATTGAATTAGCTAACGGATCTGTTGGCTAAATTTATTTTACATTTTCCAGTCAGTTTTCCCAAACCTCTCGAAATATATTGTGGATTTTGTCTCGTGGAAACCGTCAGAACGTATTTCCACCCACCAATGGTATCGGAGCTTCCGGGATCGAGGCGGACCCTGGACACTCGCTTAATGTGTTTGGGATCGCCAATCTCCCCGCCCCCCCCCCCCCCCCCACCCCGCCTACTCCCAGCTGTCGAAAATGTTTAGTGAGCCCTAAAGCCGTGGTCTCGCGGTCTCGCAGTCTCGCGGTCTCGCGATCTCGCAGTCTCGCGACCTCGCGGTCTCGCAGTCTCGCAGTCTCGCAGTCTCGCGGTCTCGTGGTCTCGCGGTCTCGCGATCTCGCGGTTCCATGGCTTAAGGGAGAAATCCATAATTGTTAAAACTTGACGGCTAAAGCTGAGGCCGCATAAGTTTCGAAAATTCTGACTCTTTCATAAATTCCGATTGTAAAAAGAAGTTGGGCGTTTGATGTTCCCTTATAAAATTAAGCTAATGACATATGAAATCGAAACTGTGTGCTTATAACGGATAAAATTCAAGTAACCGGGATGTATGGGGGTATTTTAGGTTTTTGTTTTTCTTACAAATACTACATGCACGTACATAAACATCTCCAAGATTGTAATCCACTTTTACGTTGTATTTCTTAAAATAATCACGAACAATTTGCTATTACTGTCTCAATAAAATTTTCACTTTATTGGGCAGCTCATCTCACTTTGAGAAATTAAAGGAGTTTTATTCATCAAACTGACTAGTTATATAAAACAATGTGTAGTCGGTTTGCGTTGTAATCATACTTTGCTACACTCTGATATGCCTCAATCAGAGAAGTCGACCACCTGGCTGACATGTACATTTCATTCTCTCCCGGCTGGGTCACACGTCTGTCATTTCGGAAATGTACGGTGGCTGTTAAACGCCAGGCTTTTTTTTCGAAATTTGTATTTTGCCTTAACATTTAAAGGGGCATGAGCTGCCAAAATTCACAGTTTTTTCATAACTTCTGATCGTCACGACAGTAAGAGGCTTTGAAGGCTGTCGAAAAACTAAATGATTGGCGTTGGAATGAGAAAAATCCATACAGTATGTGGCCTGTATGAACCGAAAACGTGTTCAAAAGTAAACAAAATTTAAATAACCGGGACGACCATTCATTCATTCTAAGCCAAAGTTAGTTTAAAACAGTACTTTATCGTACATTTTCGAGACTTGAAGCATAACAAAGCTTCTGAATTTTACCTCTTGAGAAAAATAGCCAATAATTTCAGCATTCTGTTTTAACGTCAAAATATCAACATTTTGGCAGCTCATGCCCCTTTAATATAATGGATGGTAAAAATTGGCCCCAGTTGATCACTACGAATAACTAAAAAACTATTAAAATAAAATTTGCAGCCAGTTTCGGTCAACTGGCTAGATTTCCAGCGAGATATTTGGATAGACTACGGCACAATGGAAAAAGGGATACGTGAAGTGTAGCCTACATTGACGTACATGTAGACTTTACAAAGGCTAACTAATTTGTCAGGTTTTATGTAGGAGGAAACCGGGCTCTTTGCCAGCAAGAATCCCCCCCCCCCTCTCTACGATCAGCGCTGCCATTACTACGAAATGATTAGGCAATTTCAAAAAACGATGGCGGATGGGCACGCGCGCGCCCATCTCGGAGCAATGGCGGAGTTTTTTTTAGAACGTCAGATCCAAACGAGCCAATGAGAAGTGGTCAATTTACATATAGTTCAATGATTGTCATTACGGGTAGACGTTTCTCGATTGCTCATGGAAGCAACATATGTCAAGTTTGCATAGTTTTGCAAATTTATTTTTATATACATGTACGTAGAAATATGATTTTTCTTGAATTTGAAGAGGTCTATTTAGTCAGTACCCGGTACGTAAATAACTGCTCAGTCTGCAATGGAATGCTGTATATGATACAATGAATAGGATATAATTGCTTATTTACTTGCAGCCTGTGAATTTTTGTCAATATTGCAGTCATTTGTTTGATCTGTGAAATCTTCTATTCGGGCAAGCAGTTGTGTTTCCAGGATTTTATCCTTTGATTTTTATTCGAGATCGATACTGCTATTTCTACTCTCTTTGAATTCTCGGTCTACAGTTTTCTATCTCGAAACTATTAGTAAATAAAGTTGGTAAAAGTACGTAATTTTGATATATACTACTCTATTTGCAATATAAATAAAAATCTGTCAATATAATCTGCTGGCCTTGTGTTACAGGTCTTGTTTTTAGTTTACTGTCGCAAATTTATCGGCAAGCTTTTTGTGCCCCTCCAACCAAATCCTCTGTCTGTAATTCTCATATGATAACTTCGGGGATTTACGTACGTAAAATACCCTCTGATAGACTGCAGGTCATTTTGAATATGGCGACCAAATAGGTAGCCGTGAAGCGTACAATTTCCAAATCTTCTCGAAGACCCCACAAAAGTGTCCCCGCGATAATGTAAGGGATCGAAATACTCTGTTTGTTAACTTTCAGCTTCGATCAGTTATATAATTGAAGTATTTGAAGATTCCTGATATGTACCGAAACTGCGTCTGTCTACAACATGTGGTTTTGCGGGCTAAATAAAATATATAATCAAATATCTTTCTAAATGGTATTAAAATTTAATAAATTTATAATTATTTCTATTTTCTTTGTTCGTCGGTAGTGAAATATTTTGATATTGACTTTCGACGCCATTTTTATTCAGCCCAAAAATACGGTGATTTACCGTATAAAAAGCGCAGACTGCCCGAGGCGTCTCAAAGCCGACCGGTAGCGAGCGAAGATAGCCGAAGGGAGTTCCGACTGAACTCGCTTACACGGCTCAAACCATTAGAGCGCGTTTTTGTGCATGCCCAGGCTCGGAGTTTCCCTATACGTTGCGGGTACATGACAAAAATAATCTCTTTTTTTGTATTTATTAATCTTAAGTGTTTCCTTTGACCGAGCAAAATATAAGGCCATCGATCTATCGTAATATAGCCATCGCTCTATCGCCATCACTCCGTCACCATCGCTGATAAGCAGTATGTACCAATCAGAATCAATTAAACAGAAAACCCCAAAAACTGGTTGAAATAGAATTTAGCAATACGTTATTTTTATGGTCCTTTCTGGAATTATGTGTTCACTGTGCAGTTGACTTTGTGACATACTTCCCACAGCCGTTTACCTTATAAAACCGACCGGCTGGGCCGTTGATATATAGGCCTAGTGTCGCCCTAGATTTAGGTCAATAAAATATATCTCATTGCGTTCAAATGAATACTGGGTTTTCTAGAAGAATAGAATTTGTAAACTTTGAATAGTTATGTAAATTTAGGTTTATACATTATTATAAGATTGATCTGGAATTTAAAGAGGTCTATTTAAAGGGCACTGTTTGCGATATTTAGCCTGTCAGTTTACAGATGTTCAGTAATGCTGCTACAGTATGATTTCGTATGTTATATTACATGACTGTTTCAGTGTGGTTGTATTTTTATATGTGAAATAAATTAATTTTTTTTATAGATTTTACAAATTTTCGGAAAATAAGCATTTCTCCCTTCCTTCGACACACCCATTGCTCCACTCCGAAACAATCCTTACCGCTGGCCAGTTAAGATATCAACCAATGATAGTTGAGAATTCCGAATTTCTATTAAAATTTGTACCCGTTTTTATTGGTTAAAAGTACCACGTCCCTAATATCTTTAAAGTAGAGAACATTAGTTTTCGAAAGTTTTAATGTAGGACAAGCTTTTTGGTTGATTTTTAAATCGTTTTAGCAGCGTTGTGTTGCAGTATCAACCAGGACTGTTTACAAATGAAATAGCAGGTGTGTAGAACGAAATGGGAAATACCTGATTGTATAGGCCAAGTGTTTTGAATTATGATAAAATACTTTTTTTAGTTTCTAAATTGGTCGATGGAACCCATAATTATTAAATGTCAAATATCCATTCTCCCCTACCCCCCCCCCCCTATCAGCCGGCCAAAAAAAAAAAAAAAAAGAGAGAAAAAAAAAGAGAGAAAAAGGAAAAGAGAGTAGGAAAACGAACATCTTACATCACAATACTATGAAGAAAGAAAGTTTATATGGAGCCACGATCACATTTTAATTTTTCGTATAATTGCCTCATTGGTACGGGCAGTGCCCATGTGTGTTGTACATCTAAAAACACCAGGTTCTTGGAGAAGTGGTAAGGAGAGTGGTGGGGGCGCAAAGCCACACGAGATTAAGCGATGTGGGCTGGTAGTCGTAGCGTTTTCGGGAGCCTAGGCAGCCCGTGGACCCACGCCTGTATATAGGCCTAATGAGTTTGGGTACTCTGCCCCCTTCCCACTTTCAATAAAAAAAAAGTCAGTCCAAAACAAACCGTGGGTGATTCTCCTGCTTGTCTTATTTTGTTATTTTTAAGAATTAGGGAAAGCGAAATCCGAAAGTTATTAGCATTTTTACTCGCAGAACAGACTGAGAACACTTCTCAGGCAATCTAGAACCCCCGAGCTTCCGGGGCCTGGGCGGCCCCTGCACCCTCGCCAATTGGCTCGGGAAAGTCACCATGGTATGTGTAGGTAGAACAGCGGGAGGGGGGCTACAGGCCTCTTTCGAATCTGTTATGTTACTGTAATCAAAGGGCCTGGAACCCCACCTTTAAGACCATCGACCATTAAGAATTCGGGTAGGGTCTAACAAAGTGAAATTCGTGCAAATTAATTTGATTTACCCGTGACTATATTTTCGATTGCCCTCTCAGCACCATCGCCCCCCCCCCCCCCCCCCACCCCCCTCTTCCCAATCCTCAAACCACCTCCAGACACATTTAAAAATACTGACTCGATCTGTTAGAACTTGCGCCCCCCCCCCCCCCCCCCCCCCCCCCCTTTCACAAAATCCTGTATCCGCCCCTGTATGAATTATCTACGGTCCGCAAATTCAATGAAGCTCCAAGGCCCTTAATGCCGCTGAGGTTGCATGAAAAAAATATGATCGGTGTAGTTTCGTGTTCAATGTACATAGCTGATAACAACTTGGCATATACATCATATATTGAATAAATCCGATATGAAATCGTAAGGAGGAGAAAAGTTTATACATGTATTTATGTCGACCATCGAAGAGCCTTTTCCACTATCTGACTGAAAAAATCTGCAAATAACTGTATTTATCTAATACCCATTTATGCTGTTTCGGTCAGGGACAAGACCTATTTTTAGTGCCATATAATCCTCATGTTTGCCTTGTTATAACCCTCAAAGACGAGAACGCAATTTTTTTTATCAATTTTAATGCATTGAAATTTACTTAGCAGGAGAAATTTAGTTGCAGTAATGACTTAGGTATATAACGAGTCTGATTTACTCTCCCGTTATTTATATGGTTTACGTATCTTGTTATTCAGTTTATACTTATCTCGTTATATCTTCTTATATTCTCTCGTACTATGAATTTACTTATCTCAGAATCCTTACATTATATTGGATTTTTTATTTTCTTGAAAGGCTTCATTCAAGGCTTCCATAAATGTGTGAAGCCGCACGATCTACGGTTAGGGTGTAAATTTCACTTCTTGTCAAACAAACCACATGAAACTTACAAACTGTGGTTTGATTTGGGTTTATGCAGCCTACCAGATTTCTCCTATACTGGCAGTTCCAATTGTCATAAATAAATACACGTAACTCTTAGATCTCACCGCGTTATAGCCATCAATTTAACAATTAACAATGCCTCCCTAAAATAAAACAGCTAGACTGCGAGATCGCGAGACTGCGAGATCGCGAGACTGCGAGACCGCGAGATCGCGAGACTGCGAGATCGCGAGATCGCGAGACTGCGAGATCGCGAGATCGCGAAACTGCGAGATCGCGAGACTGCGAGATCGCGAGACCGCGAGACTGCGAGATCGCGAGACTGCGAGACTGCGAGACCGCGAGATCGCGAGACCGCGAGATCGCGAGACCGCGAGAGAACGAGACCGCGAGATCACGAGATCGCGAGACCGCGAGACTGCGAGATCGCGAGACCGCGAGATCACGAGACCGCGAGATCGCGAGACCGCGAGTTCACGAGACCGCGAGATCCCGAGACCGCGAGATCGCGAGACTGCGAGATCGCGAGACCGCGAGACTGCGAGATCGCGAGATCGCGAGACCGCGAGATCGCGAGACTGCGAGATCGCGAGACTGCGAGATCGCGAGACCGCGAGATCGCGAGACCGCGAGATCGCGAGGCGAGACCGCGAGACCGCGAGGCAAGACTGCGAGATCACGAGGCGAGACTGCGAGATATACCATCTCGCGATCTCGCGGTCTCGCCTCGCGATCTCGCAGTCTCGCTTTGCGATCTCGCAGTCTCGCCTCGCGATCTCGCAGTCTCGCGGCCTCGCAGTCTCGCGATCTCGCAGTCTCGAGGTCTCGCAGTCTCGCGGTCTCGCACTCTTGCCTCGCGATCTCGCGGTCTCGCGATCTCGCTCTAGGCTTTGAAGGGCGAGATTGCGAGATCGCGAGATGGCCTCTATCGGCTTCCATAGGTAACCGATATTTACAAATCTGATAAACTGCGGAGTGCTGACCTTCTTTAGTTTCTTTCTACATTATAAAATCACGAAAAACAAACCCCGACAAAAAGTCAGATTGATTGTTTGGTGTTTTACGCCGCGCTCAAGATTATTTCACTTATGTGGCGGCGTTGCCAGTTTTATTGTGGGAGGAAACCGGGCTCTATGCCCGGAGGAAACCCACGACCTTCCGCTGGTAACTGACAAGCTTCCCACATAGCAAAAAGTCAGAAGACAACGAAATGACCGGTCATGCTGTACGCGTTCAACGGCCCACTCTGGAGCCTCTGTTAGAAAATCCTGTCTTGCTAAAACTAGAAGTAAACAACACAGCTTGAAATAAATTCAAAAAATGTATTAAACTCGTCATTTAACGGGCTACATGTACCAGCGAAAAGAAGTTTTCCCAAATGTAAGTATAATATAAATATAAATAGCAAAATGGAATTTTTTTTTGATCTGTAATTTTCCTCAGGCACACGGTGCCTTTTTAACTAATATTCATTAAGATAACCGTTGTTTGAAAGTATGCGATTTTTAGAATCTGTATGACGTTTTATTTACTACGTCACTTTTTATTTTCCTTACCGTTCTTGGGTTTATGAATAAACCTTCCGGTAATTCCCTCCAGTGGAATATTCATATGGATGGACGCGCGACTAAACTAATACAACCAGCCAACCATCTTTATTGACTAAAATTTGTTGCTAATGAACGTGTATTAATTTTGTTTAGAGACCATTGGTTGATATTAGGAAATATTCGCCATTGAAAAGAGCCCCAGTTACGGACCGTATAACTAAGCATTGGCGTAAATTAGTGGCAGTGTAATAACAGGCGACCGAGTGTCTTCCATAATACGACATTAGAAATGACAACTGTGTGTGTTCCAAACTCAATATCAATAATCAATATCCGTCCAGTTTGTTATATAAACTCAGTTTTATAATCCAAATCGAATGCATATTATATAAAGCCAAAAGCATCGAAAAAAAAGAATAATTTTTAAGTTATATAATTCGGATGGATTCGTTTCACGGGATTTTTATAAGCTTTTTTCAGAATTTTATAATTTGTATAAATTCATCTGACATGCTTATTATATAAAATTTAAATTATATAAAACTATGGTTAATCTCCTTAGTTGCAATTCGACTGAAATAATTATCCGTTCATGTCAGACCGAAATGTCAGGAACTTTAGTAAATTATGAGCACGGCTGCTTTGAGGAATATATCGATTGCGAAATGACGTCATCATCGTCTGGCGCAATGTTTTAGGGATTTTAAAGGGACATGCCCGGAACGAATATCGTTAAAATGTGTGCTATTCTACCTTTGTTTATATAAAGATGAGATTTCCAAATGGCCATTGGTAACTTTCCCAGCTCCCACGGACCACTGGCTAGGGAGTTTTATTTGAGGATTCCAATGTCTGCTTTGTGTTGTAAAAAGAATCGAGTGCGCAGTAGAACCCTTTCTGGCTAACCGTTTGGTCTGCTTTTGGCTGTTTGTTTACTGACTGTCAGACATACAAATTTGAAGTTCAACGGACAACCACAACAAACTTAAGCGATGTGTCCTTGTAAGGGGATGAATTGAAAGTATTTTGCACAAAAATGTTTGGCTTGTGTGTCGCTACATGGACTTGTTCTGAGGCGGTCACTTCAAAGGTAAACCCCTCATTTATACACACAATGCAACTCTCCGTTTTAAGTGACGTAATTTTGCTTCAAGGGGTTGTTCCTTAAAACATTTACATCGGACATAACTTTGCGCCTGGTCGTAATGTAATGTTTAAAGTATTTGTTGCCATTCCCGGTAGTCCTCGCATTGGACAATGCTTTAAAGGGAAAGAAAATCTAAGCTTTAGACTAGTTTAGATGGAAAGAGTAGAGTTCATTTAGTCCAAAACAACTGTCCAATGTATGTTTTATCCCCTCGTAAGTGAATAATTGAAATTTGAATGTGGCGTTACAATAGAGAATAAGCTCCATAGGCCATTCACAAGGCCGCCACCATTTTTTCATTAGTTTTATCCAATTATTTTTGAATAAAAAATTAAGTGCGTTATAGAGTAGTCATGTGATGCAATTTAGCCAATGGCTGGCTAAGTAATGGCGCGCGGTTGCATACTGACCTATATTTTCGGAGACAATCTTGCCACTTCAAGTTTGTCGCCATGTTTTTTTGGACCTAAATGTACCCTTATACATTAGAGAGCGATAAAAATACGTCATTATTGATCTAAAAATAGCTATACCAACATCACGTCATCCTAAAACGGAAAAATGGCTACACAGATAAGCCACTGAAAGGACATACTTCTGTCTGTTTTTATTAGCTTGAGGGTCACTGGAGGTAATTGACGTGAAATGTTTTAAGTACTTTGAAGGTTGTTATCGACGATAATCTCTATGTATTTCTAGAGATTTCCCCTTCTTTAATATACAGTCCCCAAGGTCTGTTAGGTAACAAATATAACATTTTGTAGTAAACTCTTGAATCTTAATGAGAAACATAATGTAGAAATTTAAACAATTAAAAACAATCGGAGCTTTAGGTTTGCTATGGCAATCTGTCGAAACCTCATGTTTTACTTTTCGGATGGGGGCTATTGCGATAGTATTTCTTGTGGACAAAAAGAATTCTATCGATCGGTTTGGGGTTCGAATCTTAATCAGTATTAAGCAAGAAAAAGTTTGAGTGTTTCTATGTGTAAGGTTTTACTGCATGTGCAAGGTCCGGGTCAGGGGTGGATGGGGGGGGGGGGGGAGGTTCTTCTAGACAACAACCCCACCCCACCCTCCAACTATGAGAATTTTTTTAAATACTAGTATTTGGGAAAACCGACCGGAAAAAAGAATGGGTCCACTTACTACATTTCCAACAAGTTATTCAATATGCATGCGCTTTCATTTCGATCCACAATACATCTCCCGCAAGAAAGACCTTTAAAATACCGTGGGCGGAGAGTTTCATTAGAATAATAACTGCTTAATAACATCTCATTATCGAGTGAGTAGTGACAGATGACCAGTGAATTAGGCACCTTTGTTCACTGGGACAATTCAGAACAATATGTGCGTGACCATTGTTTGAATCGACGATGTTGAACCCGGCGCTTCCCATTATACTTTAGTTAGCCTCGGTTGGTTCATCGCTAAAGAGGTAGTCAGTCTCTCCATCTGACACAGGCCTTCAATTGATGGGGGTTGCCAGTTACCAGCGGAAGGTCGTGGGTTTCCTCCGGGCACAGAGCCCGGTTTCCTCCCACAATAAAACTGGCAACGCCGCCATATAAGTGAAATAATCTTGAGCGCGACGTAAAACACCAAACAATCAATCAATCAATCAATTGAAGGGTTATGAGTTTGAATACCATTCAAACCAAAATAATTTTTGGGAACAATCTGAGTGGGTTTATCACCGGATCAGGAAACAGTTGCCAGGTACTCGCCGATGGTCGTCGGATTCCGCATGTTTCCTTTTCCTATTAAGCGTGGCAACGCCACCATAAAATGAAATAATCTTGAGTACTGTGTAAAATGTCAATCAATCAATGACTCACTCACTCAATCAACGAATCAATCAATGAATCAATCAACGAATCAAGCAATCAATCAATCAATCGATCGATCGATTGACCAATCAATCGATCGACCAATCAATCCATCGATCAATCAATCAATCAAGCAATCGATCGATCGAAAATCAATCCATCGATCAATCAATCAATCAATCAATCAAGCAAGCAAGCAAGCAAGCAAGCAGCCAACCAACCAACCAACCAACCAACCAACCAACCAACCAACCAATCAATCAACCAACCAATCAATCAATCAATCAAAGCAAGCAAGCAGCCAACCAACCAACCAATCAACAAACCAATCAATCAATCAATCAATCAATAAATCAACCAATCAATCAATCACTTACTCAATCACTCAATCACGCAATCAATCAATCAATCAATCAATTGATAAATCAATTAATTAATCAACCTTGAATTGTTTTTTTTTTTTCATAGCACCATGAAGGACGTACTTTTCTAGTTTCTTGGAAGGCGTATTAGTAGTGGATTCCACATAAGCATCAAAGAACAGATAATCGAAATGTGATGGCCTAAGGAAAACGGTTTAACCTTTCAACGACTGAGAATAATGAAATATTCAAGAGAAGTTTATTGAGGAGAAATGTGGACTAGTAAACCGATAATGTGAGTCTATTGACGCTGTTGAAAGATGAACTGTTGCTATGACGTTCTGCCCTGTGTGAAGAAAAACAGAGTAAGTCCTTTGGAAGAAGAGGAGTTTATTAAAGAAAAGCGAACGACGTGCTTTACTTCTGAACTAAGCTGTCGTCAACTCGGCGCCCACGCAAGTCTTGCTACTCAAGAGGGACGTCGTTTTCAGTTTCTTAAAGTATTTTTTCTCTGCATGACGTCAACGATGGCGCTGACTGCCGTTTTGTTGTTAGATTTGAGACGCTCTGTTATAGATACTGATGAACTTCAAATAGCTCAAGACGCGCTTACAGACTCAGAAAACAACGGTATATTATTACAGGCGTCCCTTGTGAAGCAGCTTACCGACGTTATGTTGACGTTAACAGGCTGCAGATCTAACGTAAATGATACTGGGTATTTTAACGTTACGAGAAATTGCAGCGTGTTGCAAACCGTTTGGGACGATGTCAATAATTCTTTCAAGAATTTGCTCAGTAAAACTAGTGTTGTTTTAGACAGCGCTAGTTTCGTATCAAGTGAAGCTTGCAACCACAGCTCGGGAAATTACGAGAACATAAACTATGTAAATGCTAACTCTGTGCTTATTGAAAATGTGCTAGAAAACTTTCGAAACGTGAGCGTTAAAAATTGGAACTCATTGACTGCGTACTTTATGGTTATGAAAACACAGCAGTTGATATCGCGCATGTTCCAGAGGTGTCTGGACGCTTCCTGTTCTAAAGATTCCAATTTTCCCAATCCTTCATACAACAGCGACATTTTCGAATTCGTTTACAATGAATTGCTAATGATATCTGTAGATGAAATAGGATTTCAGTTTCAAAATCTGACAATGTACGACAACATATGCAACGAATTTTGGTCATCGAATAATGACACAACTTCATATTTACTAGTGTATAACGATATGATGGGTATATTGTCCTCGCTACGTGAAGGACAAAATCAGTGTGCAAATAACATAGCGAAAGATATCAGTGATAAAATTAATAGTATTATGCTGGAAATTATTTTCAAAGTTTTGATATTCATAATCGTGGCCATTTTGTTGCCATTTGTTGCCATTAGTGTGAAGCGAATGACAGACTGGATTTACAATTATGCTACAACGCTGGAGGAGAGAACGAACGAGTTAGACGAAGAGAAGAAAATGACGGAGACTCTACTGTATCAAATGTTACCCAAGTCAGTAGCTAACCAGCTCCGAAAAAAACTAAAAGTGCCCGCAGAATCTTTCGAAAGTGTCAGCATATTCTTCTCGGATATTGTGGGATTTACAACTATTTCTGCACAAAGCACGCCGCTACAAGTTGTAGATCTGTTAAACTGTTTGTATTCAACGTTTGATTCGCGGATCGACACCTACGACGTTTACAAAGTGGAAACTATCGGAGACGCGTACATGGTGGCGAGTGGGCTTCCAGAACGCAACGGAGACAGAGTGAGTATGGTGAATTTCTATAAAATATTAATTTGTAAACATATATATATATATATTTATCCTACCTCACAATGAATACTTGCTTCCGATTGGCTCAAACCAGTTACGTGAAGATCTACCATACATGGCCCGTGACGTCATTTCTAGACATTTGTCAGTCGTGTCTACTCGTGCCATACATATTACAAAGTAGTTTTCGGAGTTCGCTCTCTGCCTTTTATGAAACAGTCAATTTTGAGGACCAAGCTTAAATATCACATAATTTAAGGCCTTAATGGATAAATTCGTCTCCGGGTTTTTTTTTCTAGCTGGAAACGGAAATATATGGGGTTAGTAAACAGTTTGGGCACCGCTAGCGCCTTGCATGATCTTTCGTTTATTGATCCCATATATTTCCGTAACCCCTCTCGAACAAACCCTGTAACTAATAATATTGCATATATTTTTGTAGCTATCTTTTGGGTTTTCACTTTGTTAAAAATGGTAAAAAATAGTTGTACCCATTTTAAGTCGAAAAATCAGGATAAACAAATGTGCCATTTTTTTCAACAAAGTGTAACAATGACTTGAAAAATGTCATAAATATTTTTACTCATTGTAGCGAGAAGAATTTGTACTACTTTTCCGCATAATGGAAGGCAATAATCTCTCACGTCGAGACAAGCCACTCAATTTAAAGGGGGAGAAAACGAAAAAAATAATAACTTCAGCTTAACGACAGAGCCCGCTATCCTTACTAACGCGTACCAAACTCATGCTTTTGCTCCCTGCTTTTACTCCTGGGCCTTGTCTTACGAAGCTGGCGTAAAGTTGCGCATAGGCCTACAACATGGACCAGTTGCGACTAAGGCGTAAGTTCCTATAGTTTTAACACTGATTTACGTCCGACGTAACTTACGCCAGCTTTATAAGACAGGGCCCTGACCGTCAAGTTAATAAAAGATCACTATACGCAAAACAAATTGGTCAACTTTTAACTGTTTAAACCTATGTTAAATTCCTCCTCTGCAAGGCCATCGTAACTCTCCATTATGGCGCACAGACCATTTTTTGTTAGCGAGTTGAATTAAGCTGGGTTAAAATTTAAGGGGCTCTACGTAGGCTTGTAGATCTTTAATACGTCGCCGTCGGGGTTCTCCTTTACGTAACCCGTTTAGACAGCAATTTCCTAGGTTCGACCCGATGTTGCTTCGGGATTTACAGGAAAGAAGACCAAAAGATGAGAGGTTTGGTAACCGTAGATGTTTACTTTCACAGAAACAGGCAAGGGCTATAACAGTCAAATCGTTGATACAAAATCCTGTGCAGTCTAGATACTCAGATGACAATAGTCTTGTATACAAAACAAAGACCTGGGTAGTAATGGTCTTGTTCATGCAGCCTGAAGACACAGATGGTAATGGTCTTCCATATACAATAAAGACATTTATTTTATAGAGAAAGAGAACAGTAGAAACACAGGATAAGTGGATTGGACCTGCCTTTGTCCTTTTACCAATTCCGGCCAGCTAAGTAGGTCCGGTTAGTTTAGTTACTGGACAGGAAGGGGTGTTGTCCACCAACCCTGTACTGTCAACATGCATATTTCAATAATACATATATATTCAAAGTAAAGTTTGTTGCTTACCAGTATTGACCATGTATGTTGATGAAAGGCTTTCAAGTACCCTAAGTCTTGGTACTGAACAGTAAGCCATTTATAACACTTACAAAGGTCCGGGTCAGTGACCACTTTAGATTTCTACATTAATTATATGAGAACCAAAATTTTACTACAGTTACCTTTTTATGAAATACAAACAGAGTTTAGAAAATATAAAATAGAATCATAATCAACTAAGAGATTAAAGATAGAAAACAAAGATCAATTCCTAGATTTTACACTGGGCTAAAATGGACGATTTTGAAAGATGAATAATTTGTTTTGTATACGTAACATATTACGGTATTTTGTAAATTTCATCATGCCCCATGAAAAAATCCCAAAATTATGTGTTTGGTACCGCTGGAAAAGAAAATTAAGCGGGCTTCTTATGAACCATAAAGTATTGTTTGTTTTCTTCTTCTTTAAAGGAGATATGAACAAGATTTAAAGCTGGTTTGTGCTTGTTTATTGACTAAATATATATTTGAAATTTATCAGTTGAAACGAAACAACCTTCGCGTTAGTTCCCTGGTAGTCAAAAAACGGGGAGGAAATATGCATATTTTCAGTATTTTTCGTAACTGCTCGGAAAAATGACGTCATACACGACCTTCTATGTGTACAAACTGCCACGAAGACGTACTGAGACAACAGAAATCGTTTATTACGTCATCGCTGTGAGTGTACGTCAACAACGGAGGTCGTGTTTGACGTCATAAGTCTCTGAGATAATTAACTTTCGTAAGCATTGTAGATCGGTAAACGTAGCTTGAATTTTGTATGGGCTGCGACCGAAATTTAATTTTCTTTTTGGTCAGACTTTTAAAGTACGTGTTCTACAACACACCTAACGCAAATTAGAGAATATTTCCAAAAGCTGTTCATAAATCCTTTAAAGGAAAAAATAAGAGCGCCTTATGTGAAAGGGTTGACCTCCGGGCAAACAGCCCGGTTTCTTCCACCACAAAATTGGTAACATCGCTTTATAAACGAAATAATCTGAGTGTGGCGGACAACAACAATAAATCAAGCAATCAAAAAAAAAGTATAGCCCCATATATATTCCTCTTATTGTTTTCCCTAAATGCATGCATATGCTTACTAAACAGTATATTTTAGACATGATTTATGAACTTGAACTAATAGACCGATTGTTTTGTGACGTCATCGAGGTAATAAACATGGCGCATGCAAATGATTCCGCACAGAAAAATATAGGTGAATCAATCAATAAATGATCGACCGTGCAGTTTCTATCTCTTACCTATACAGATAGTCGAAAGATTCATGGCCTAATAAGAAATTGTCAGACAACTTATTACGGGACAGTATTTTGATCAAAGGAAAAATCTACATAATTCGTTGAACTTAGACTATATCAGTCAAGCGCTGATATGAGTCTTAGATTGCTATCAGCGCAAACTGTATTATGAGCCAAATTACTTCCGTAAACAAGAAGTTGATTTTAGCGGGCTATCTTAAAATATACATCAAAGAATGAAGACTACTATAGGACTTTTTAAGGTCAACGTTTTATCTTGTCGGCTTGAATTGAGAACGGAAGCTAGAAATTCGGTTAGTTATATGACGTTACATTTGTAATGTTTTCCATTAATATCTTGATAAAATGAAAGAGTATTGGCCCTAGGCAGAATTATGCGTCACGGAAACGCCTCGAACAAAAACGTTTTACCACCGTTTTGAAATGGCGCATCGTACGGAACTGTTTTTATAAATTGGTCACTTATTTATTTCGTAAGCAATAATGCCTACCGATATTTCCTCCCAAAGAGCCCAGTGAAAACGCACTTAACATGTCCCTCTGCCCGTGTGTTTAGTGTTTATAATATATTTTCATATAGATGTTCTTGTTCGCAAATTGACCGTATCGATTTAAGCTTCGCATCCGTGCGGACTCTCGAGCCGCTTTGTAAAGGAGATTCCTACAAGGTTCAATAACATGATTTGCTTAAAGTGGCATGAACTGCCAAAATGTTGATATTTTGACGTTAAAACAGAATGTTGAAATTATTTTCTATTTTTCTGAATATATATAATTCAGAAGCGTTTTAGTGCTTCTAGTCTCGAGAATGTACGATAAAGTATTGTTTGGAACTAACTATGGCTTAGAATGAATGAATGGTCGTCCCGGTTATTTAAATTTTGTTTACTTTTTTAACCCTATTTCGGTTCGTATAGGCCACATACTGTATGGATTTTCCTCATTCCAACGCCAATCATTTAGTTTATCGATGGCATTCAAAGCCGTAACGATCCGAAGTTATGAAAAAAGTGTGAATTTTGGCAGCTCATGCCACTTTAAGACACGGGTAGAATGCGTCTGCATGTTAGCCCATGAATCAGGAGCGGTGATAATTTCGCGACCGATATTGACATTGTGAACTGTATTTTAAAATGATAGTAGCCGAATTAAAAGCAGTCAAATGCCACAATTGATATTAACAAGTTAATTGGGAATATTTTAAACATCATGGCAGACTTGCTGGGACAAACACGGCGAGCAAATCTTTTAGAGTCAAAATCTCAACGGAGAAAATGTGTGTAGAGGTGTACCCTGTTTTATGACGTTGAAAAGTCATCCAACAAACGCCGATCATTCAAACTGGAGAAAACCTCTTCATTCCGCTGACACATGATAGTTATTTCATTGATGCTAAGTCTCAGTACTCGTAAAGAGGCTTGAGCTGCCAAAATTTAAACTTTTTCAAAATATCTGATTTTCACGGCTTTAAGAGGCTTTGAAAGTCATCGAAAAAACTTAACAATTGCCGTTGCAATGAGGAAAATGCTTACTGTCTTGTGCTATCCCAGCCTGAGTGGTATCAACTGAGTGATTCTAATCGTCCAATGAACGTTCAAATGCCTTTTTATCCCCGGCATATAATGCGGGGGGATATAGCGATCAGCTTGTCTGTCCGTCTGTCTGTCCGTCTGTCTGTCTGTCCGTCTGTCCGTCCGTCCGTCCGTCCGTCCGTCCGTCCGTCCGTCCGTCCGTCCGTCCGTCCGTCCGTCCGTCCGTCCGTCCGTCCGTCTGTCTGTCCGTCCGTCCGTCCGTCCGTCTGTCTGTCTGTCTGTCCGTCCGTCCGTCTGTCTGTCTGTTTGTCTGTCTGTCCGTCCGTAATCATTTCTTGTCATCGCATCTCCTCCCACAGTTTTTATCAGATTTTTTTGAAACTTGGTTGACATACTGGATATCATTCGACGGTGTGCACCTCTTATTTTGGTTCCGCTGGTTTCATTATTTTTAGAGTTGCTGCCTTTTTCCGACAGTATAAGACGATACAGACAATTAGTGCTTGTCATCGTATCTCCTCCCACAGGTTTCATATTTTTTTTCCGAAACTTTGTGGACATGCTGGATATCATTCGCGGATGTGCACCTCCTATTTTGGTTGCGCTGGTTCCATTGTTTTTAGAGTTACTGCCCTTTTCTGACAGTATAAGACGACAATTAGTGGTTGTCATCGCATCTCCTCCCACGATTTTTATCACATTTTTTCGAAATTTGGTCGACTTGCTGGATATCATTCGAGGATGTGCACCTTCTATTTTGGTTGCGCTGGTTTCATTATTTTTAGAGTTACTGCCCTTTTCTGACAGTATAAGACGACAATTAGTGGTTGTCATCGCATCTACTCCCACGATTTTTATTACATTTTTTCAAAATTTGGTCGATTTGCTGGATATCATTCGAGGATGTGGACCTTCTATTTTGGTTGTGCTGGTTTCATTATTTTTAGAGTTACTGCCCTTTTTCGACAGTATAAGACGACATAGACAATTAGTGGTTGTCATCGCATCTACTCCCACAGTTTTTATTCATTTTTTTGGGAAACTTGGTGGACATGCTGAATGTCATTCGAGGATGTGCACCTCCTATTTTGGTTGCGCTGGTTTTATTATTTTTAGAGTTAATGCCCTTATCCGACAGTATAAGACGACAATTAGTGCTTGTTATCGCATCTCCTCTAACGATTTTTATCAGATTTTTTCGAAACTTGGGGCTTTTGCTGGATATAATTCGATGATGTGTACCTTCTAGCATTTTGCAAAATAAAAAACATCGCTTATAATAAACTGCAAACTGCCTATTGCCCACGACACGTGTATGCACATGTATTAGTTTCATAAACGATGTTTCTATTTTAAGGAAACGTTTTTTTTTGTTGATTCTAAGTACACTCCGAACCCATTAAGTCGCTTTGAGTGGTTATATATTATTAATGCGAATCGCTTCACAGTAGAGTTTTATCGTGTTGCTGTCTCCATAGAAGTATTGACGGTGATTTGAGTACTGATTCACATTCTCTCTCTGAAAAACAAAATTATTATAGCTTATGTCTTGTTTTTATGTTTAGACAAACTCGTTTCCTTTTACATTTATATGGCGCATGAATTATTTAACAGTGTATCTATATTTTCAATTCACAGGAGCATATAGTCTCTTGTTCCAGCGGTTTATTTCAGGAATGGCTTTAGCCAGCTATGGTTGCATAGCCGACTAAAACTTCTATACTTGGCATGAGCTGCCAAAATGTTGATATTTTGACGTTTAAACAGAATTTCGAAATTATTGGCTATTTTTCTCAAGACGTATAATTCAGAAGCTTTTTAGTGCTTCTAGTCTCGAAAATGTACGATAAAGTATTGTTTTGAACTAACTTTGTCTTAGAATGAATGAATGGTCGTCCCGGTTATTTAAATTTTGTTAAAACTTTTCGAATACGTTTTCGGTTCGTACAGGCCACATACTGTATGGATTTTCCTCATTCCGACGCCATTTTTCGATGGCCTTCAAAGCCTCTTACTGTCGTGACGATCAGAATTTATGAAAAAAAGTGTTAATTTTGGCAGCTCATGCCACTTTAAAATTACAGTGTATTTCGGTTATCTGTTATCTGTAGACATGTGCACATTTTTACGCCAGATTTGTGAGACGGGACCCAGGAGCCTGTTACACAAAGCGGCGTAGGGTAAATTTTTACGTATCTGCCATAGCTCTATAGCATGGGTTGCTATGGCAGTTACGAAACAGCTAACACTACGCCGCTTTGTGAAACTGCTTCAAGTGAATTTCTTATAAAGCTGGCGAAGAGAACTGAAGGCGCATATAGGCCTGCATGGGCAATTTCTAACAAGGGCCTTAGTCTGCTAAGGTCGCGTAAGCTACTCGCGTAACTCCCAACAGCCATTCATCCTAAAATAAAGAAAATAAAAAGATGAAAAAAAAAACACACACAATGAGATGTTATAAAATTCTAACATGAAAAGTCACGATTTCTTCGATCCGGAGATTTCCTAGGACATTATTTAGTAAAAGAGAAGAAGAACAAAAACTGGATGGTATACACCAGGCACGCGTTGGTGAGCTTCCTTTGAAATATTCCATACCAAAATATCAAAACACACACTGCCTGTTCATGTTCCTTCGTGTGACTTTTATCAAAAGAACGGTGATTTTGTTTGTTTAACATACCAAAGAATATAAGAAAGAATCGCCAGCCTTCTTCGATTATTGGTCTGGATTTGTCTATTAATAGAAGCACCCTTTGGCCCAGAAAGGTTACGTGGGGTCTATGTGGCTCAGTAGGTAGAGCGTTAGACGCTCAATCCGAACAACCTTCTGGTTCGCGATTTCGAATCCTACTCAGTTAAAAAAAGTTGGAAAATTTTCTGACTGGGTTTTCACTCAAACGACCTATGTAGGATCGTTGCTAGTTACCACCGGAAGGTCGTGTTTTTCCTCCGGGTATAGAGACCGGTTTCCTCCCACAATAAAACTGGCAACGCCGCCATGTAAGTGAGATAATCTTAAGCGCGTCGTAAAACACTAAAAAAATCAATCAATCGATCAATCCAGAAAGGTTACAAAGGTCTAGTTTGTCAATATGGTCCGTTTGCTGGGGTTTGTTTTGCTATAGAAGGCCGGGGTCATTCAAAGCACCTCGGCTGTGCTTGGTATGCCTCGGGCAGTACATTTTATACGATAAATCGCCGTATCTTTGGGCTGAATAAAATGGCGACAGTAAAAACGTGTCAAAATATTTTACTAAAGAAAGATATAGAAAATAATGGTCAAATAATCAAATCCTTAAAGTGGCATGAACTGCCAAAATGTTGGCCATTTTTCTCAAGAATTCGGGGGTTGTTAACATTGCGGGTACTTGATAAATATAATTTTCAATTTCAAATTACAAATACTAAATGATGCCAAAATTTTCAATGTTCGGTAAAAATAGATAGTTCCCAACTTCTTCTGTCTGGGAAAAATACAGAAAACCACCCACTGTTTTTTTTTAAGTAAACAGTATTCCTGATTTTCGCGGCAAGTGTGCCTTTAACAAAAAGAGTGTTTCGATTCCTAACGTTTCACTGGGAAACTTTTGTTGTGTTCCCAGATGGATATCGGAAGTGTTAGTTTAGGGGCTACCTTTTGGTGACCACATTCAAAATGAACTTCAACCTGACATTCGGATATCCTTGGTGATTTTCGTACGTCAAATAACCTCGGACAAGGTCCAGTTTTCGTCGTTGGCAAAATGGTAGTCGCCGATCTGTCGAACTTTGTCGAATCTATCGACCTTGGATTTGAAATGTGTGTGTAAAAATGTGTGCGCTTATGTACAGTTCTATTTCGTAATCATACCATTATTTCCAAGAGTCTTAAGTTCGTGGTCCTTTTATTTCTATACCTAAGTACCTGGGCTTAGTTTCACAAAGCGATCTTAGCTAAGTGTGATCTTAACTACCATGGCAACCAATGCTAAAGGTATACGTTGCCTTTGGTAATTAAGATCACCTTAAGCTAAGATCGCTGTGTGAAACTGGGCCTAGAGCTTCAAGGCTGATACACTTAATTAATTATTTCAGTACGGTACCTGTATGTTGCAAATTTCTACAAACCCCTGTGTTAATTTTTCGTTGATTTCGACAAAGCCATCCCCGTACGTTGAATATTTTGATTGATTGTCTGGTGTTTTACGCCGCGCTCAAGATTATTTCACTTATATGGCGGCGTTGCCAGTTTTATTGTGGGAGGAAACCGGGCTCTGTGCCCGGAGAAAAAACCCACGACCTTCCGCTGGTAACTGGCAACCATCCCACATAGGTCGTTCGAGTGAAAACCCAGTCAGAAAATTTTCAAATGTTTGTACTGAGTGGGATTCGAACCCGCGACCCATTGGTGGAAGGCTGTTTGGATTGAGCGTTCGACGCTCTACCTACTGAGCCACGGAGGCCCCCTGAAATAACTTGAACCTCAAGGAGGTGTTGGAATAAAATTACTTGCACTTGACGTCACTTCCGGTCTCAGTCCGACAATGCGCCATTTTGACAATCCACGGCGTACTTCTGCGCATACATGTACACAACATAAACAATGGTATAGATGATATGCACACAACATTAGAAAGATCGAGTTCTCTCAATTCATTTCTTGAATGTTTAATTACGATGATGCATTGGATAAAATACGAAATAAAAATCATTTATGAACACGATATGTAGTTTTTTAGCGCGGTCTTTGTTCATTAAATTCAATTGACCGATTGCTTGATGACGTCACTTGGAATTTACGCTCAAAGCATTTCGGGAGATTGATGGAAGTTCAATTATTTTTAAAATATGGCAGAAGAAATAATACTGTATCGAGAAGAAGACGTAAAATGCGTTAAGTTACCATAAAAATGTGTTGAAAAAAAAAAAAACAGGTTATGTCATCAATGTTTTCCAAAAAGGCGACATCTTGCTAATAACCAATAAACACAATGGCGAACTGAGGTACATTTTACCCATAAAGCTTTGCGTAAATCTATGTCCCGTCATCAGGCTCGGCGGTAATTATGGGGAGCAATTCGTTAAACGGGATACACGCTCAATGGGTGTGTAAACAGTGTCTTAATTGAACTGCATCTACGGAAACAGACAGCACGATAACCTGGTTTGTACGGAAATAGAACATTTAGGAAAGTATAGTCGAACACTGAAAAAGACTGGCATACACATGTATTATAGTTATTTCCCTAATGAAATATCATAGGTTCATTACAACAATTTATGATAGGCTATAAATGTCTAAATGGTATGCCTCTTTTTAACACAATTAGAAACTTGTCTCCATGGTTATTTTAGACAAGAAGATTTTTCCCTGTGTCCGTGTGTTTTAGTGTTCTTAAAATAGATATTATAGTTATTTCCATGATAAGTTTTCCGTTAAAAACACGCACACCCTAGCAGACACACACCGCGTAACGTTCAATGGGGGGACTCCCAGCCTTCCACTGGTATCAGAAAACCATTAGAAGAAGTTGATTGAGTGAAAACCCTCTCAGCAAATATCCATATTTTTTTGACAAAAGAGGGATTGGAGCCCGCCCCTCAAATGAGACATTTCTGTTTTGGCATTTTTATTTGAGAAATTGAACATTAAAATAGTGATTGATTGACTGATGTTTTACGCCGCACTCAAGATTATTCAACTGATATGGCGGTATTGGCAGGTTTAGTGAGAGACAAAACTGGGCTAATGGCTCGGAGGAAACCCCCGACCTCCGGCGAGAAATTGGCAACTCTTCCACATACGGTGACCAAGTGAAATAAACACTCAGGATTTGTTCCAGTTTTATTTGGTCTGAGTGGGATTTGAACTCGCGTCGCATTGGTGGAAGGGCTGTAACGAACTGAGGGTGGTAACTGGCAACCATCCCATATCGGTCGTTCGAGTGAAAACCCAGTCAGAATTAAAGATTTGAATACTAAAACATACACATGTATAGATACAAATTCTTGGAAAATCTTATAAAGAAACTTATGTCCTTTATATGTAAAAAAATAGGTCACAGAAATAGACGTGTATGTATGTATACAGATAACAAAGAAACTCTCGCCCATTATAACCTTGACAAAAGAGGGATAACTTTTTTCTCCGACATGCGATAGCTTGATGGGTGTTATCGATGTTGGGTTTTAAAACTTAAAGATTTTAACAAGGTCGTTGTGCTTCGTTGTTCGGTTGTCATGGCAACGAACGATTCCTTTGTGTATTTATTATTCACTGCTTTTTTAATAAGAACAAAGCCACCACGTCGCCAAGCTGTCCGACGGGTTGATGCGCTAATAGATTGTTAGTATTTCTGTCTTTGAAAAACCAGGTATTAAAAACGTGTGGAACATCCTTTCATTAAATAATGTCCTATTTTCTATGTAGCAGCCATTATTGAAAGCGAAAGGAAGATTTTTTAAAAAGAATACATAATGATCTACTTTACCGTTGTCAATGAATACATCGTTAAAGTTTGTGTCTGACTGTTAACTTGAATAAAACGAATAAAAGAGAATAATACTAAAAATGGATGGCTATAGATAATAAATTTCCCAATTTTTTAAAAAAATATATGGAAGCCGGATACAGATCTTCTAGTTCGCGTGCTTCGCTATCGCGCAAAACTCGGGGTGGGAAAAATTGCATTTGAAGTATTTTGGCGAGTCTGTTTGGGCACGCGAACAAAATGTTTGTATCAGGCTTCCATACTTTTCGGCATTTACCATGTCAAAACTTGAAAGATCTTTGAAAATGTTTATACTGAATGTATAGAATTGAACATTCCGCCTTATACCAAACTTGAGAGAATGGGCACGCCAGTAAGTTAAAACAATCAACCAACCAAACTTGAGGTTAATAAATCAACTGGCTGTACTATTTCAAGCTGTAAACGCAGGTTAATAAATCAACTGGCTGTACTATTTCAAGCTGTAAACACAGGTTAATAAGTCAACGGGCTGTACTATTTCCAGCTGTAAACGCTGTAGATAAAATCTGAAACATAATTTAATAATTGTCTTGTAAGGTTGATGGACTTTTAAATCCAACCCACGTCTAAGAAGACAAATCTTGGTTATGTTTTTAACAACCAATTAGTACACTTTCTCTGAGTATTATTGGTACCACATTGCCGTAAGTGGGTGTAATCGTTTTGTTATCGCCAAAAAGTCACGTTATGCCATAATGTTATCAGTGACAAACTTTCAGTTCAGGACATTATTAGCTTGATACCTTGGTGGCTCAGTCGACAGAGTAATAGTCCCTCATTCCTACACAGGTCTTCCATCTATGAGGCGCCAGTTCGAAACATACTCAGACGATATAAAATTTAACAAAAATTGTGTGCTTTTCAATCGGTCGCTGTGTGTGCCAGGTACTCCCCAAAAGTCGGGGATTTTCTCCGGATAAAGAGCCCGATTCCTACCTCACAAAAACTATCAACGTCGCCATATAAGTGAAAAAATCGTCAGTACCAATAATAAAGTATAAGTATAGATACGAAGTAGTAAAAGTAAGTGTACTATGTGTTTTGGTTTTACTAAAGCCGCTCAATAGAGAAATCTATTAACTTTGAATTCGAATGAACGTTCGTCCCGATTATTTGAATTTTGTTTACTTTTCGGACAGTATTTCGGCTCATTCAGCACATAGACAATATGGAATTTCCTCATTTCAATTAATTTAATCTTAAACTGATCTTTAAAGACCCATTTTGTCGTGACAATCAAAACTTATGAAAAAGTTCGAATGTTTGGAACTCATACCGCTTTTACAAAGGTATCACCAAAAGCCGGACAGCTTTTCTCGTATGACAGTTTTTTTTCTCTTATTCCATCTGTGAATAGTTGTCAATCATTGAATCGATAACATTTTCTTGGTTTTAGAAGAAAAAAATGCCTGCTTACAGAAAAGCCCTTTCTTCACCTAATTCATCATTTAGCGTTTCTTCACGGTTGGCTCAACCCTGATTTAGATTACAATTTGACGTCTTTCTTAATCAGGTCATAGAAAACTATTTCTTGAGAATACAATTGGATGACGTGCATGACTGTCTGGGTGAGGCATTTGTCGTTAAATTCGAAAAGCCCTGCACCAATAGGTTTTGAATACAGAATTCTAACAATGTATAATTGAACTCCCATGCGCTTGATTTATGTGGAATGATTTTCAGATGTAAAGAAAAAGGCGACGTTTCTCCGAAAGTTAGCCCCATGACTCCAAAATAACTGACATTGCTATCGATACAAACTGAATGATTTTGTTTCCCATTGGAAATCAAGTTTTCTGATCTCTGAACTATCAATATTTATGAAAAAAGAGCTTAATGTGGGTTACTCTTGGCTCATGTAATACGATGTAAAAGGTCTGATTCTATAGCGAGATCTAATATACTGAACCGCAAAAGAAACGTCACCCTGCTCAAATGTTGCTAAATGCATATATTATCATAATATTCAATAATTTTTCACTTTTGATATCCTTGTTGGGCCTGTGGTCAAGAAAGTTTGGTTTCTGATCATGTTACTAATATGCAAAATACGTCGTCAAAGCACAGCTACTAAAGTAATGATGGGGTGCTTTTTCGGTTCGTTTTGCCTGAGGGTCACAATGCACGTGTGTTGCGAGGTGCCATCCCTATAAAAAAAAAGCCACCGAGCATGCACCGAATCATTCCCACTTTGGCAGTTGTGACATGCCACGACTGTCACGGGAGCAGATAGACCAGATAGTCCAAGCCTTGCGAAGACTTCATGCTGGCCAGACTGCAAGACCTGTGGCAAACTACTTCACGCGTGGGGAGGTCCCAGCATTATGGTATGGGGTGCTATAGCACTGAATAAAAAACTAGGCCCTATGGTGTTCCAAAATGTTGGTCCTTGTAGAGGAAATGGTGTAACAGCTGCCCGCTACACCGATCAGGCGCTGAGACCTTCATAGCTGAACTCACTCATATCAAAGTTGGAATCATTCCTTTGGTAAGTGTGTTGTTTACATCTATTTGAAATGCACTGATTATCAATATCCAAAAAGGAGTGACGTTTTTTTTGCGGTTCAGTATATATTACCAAGTTATAGACAGGTAAGTGATGTAACACGACACGAAATTTTAAAGGAAAATGTTATCGAGTTGTATATCGATCATATGTCATAGTGATTTTTCTACGTTTTATAAAGTGTATTTCCGGTGTACATGGAATTCCAGATTGCTTTACATGGAATTCCAGATTGCTTTTGTAGCTTGAAGTTATACATAGGTTCTTTATCAAGCGATGACATTCAAAGGGTTTTCGTATTACACGCATGTTTGGTCATATTGACCAACGTCCACGTGTATATCGGATCGCTCATTATTTCTTATTTATCTAACACAATCAATAAGATGTACATATATCTCAAGTTATCAATCCACACTGTGTATCGAATATATCAATACCATGTCAGATTCTCCGCCTAACTAAAAGTCTTTAGTATTTGTTTTAGGTAAGATAACTATGTCAAGTAAAAAATCGGTACCCCGTATGATGTGGCCAGATCAGTGGGTCGTCTTCGAAACTAGGTCATGATCCCGGCAACCTAAATGTCCGTAAACAGGATTAATTAGCTAGCAAAATATTCCCCGGCCCAGGAGCCCAACTCAATGACTCAATAAAGTGGCACGAGCTGTCGAAATTCATACTTTTTTCATAATTTCTGATCGTCACGTCAGTGAGAGGCTTTGAAGGCCATCAAAAAACTAAATGATTGGCGTTGGAATGAAGAAAATCCATACAGTATGTGGCATGTACGAACCGAAAACATGTTTGAAAAGTAAACAAAATTTAAATAACCGGGACGACTATTCATTCATTCTAAGCCAAAGTTAGCTCAAAACAATACTTTATCGTACATTTTTGAGACTAGAAGCACTAAAAAGCCTCTGAATTATACGTCTTGAAAAAAATAGCCAATAATTTCAACATTCTGTTTTCATGTCAAAATATCAACATTTTGGCAGCTCATGCCACATTAAACATAAATCCGGCAACAACTCTTCTCCATACAGCGATTAAGCGATAAATCAACTCAGAAATGTTTCAATTTTTATTTGGTCTGAGTGGGATCAGTGGAAGGCCTGTGTCCGACTAAGGGGCTATTATGCTAAACTATTGAGTCCCCGAGGCCCCCAACATCAAAACTATAAGTGAACTTTATCTTGTGGAGTAAAGTATCAATCAACCAATCGTTCCACCAATCAATCAAACAATCAAGCAATGACTAAACCAACCAACCAAATAACAAACCAATCAACCAATCAAACAATCAGTCAACCAAACAATCAATTAATTAACCAATCACTCAGTCATTAAACCAATGACACAACCAATCAATCAATCAAGTGATACCGAACTAAGAGCTTCTACCACTACTACCAAAGAAAAGACACACTACATGTATAAATTGAACTATCTTTGGGTCAGTTGATTTTAGTTCACTTAGTTAAAGTGGCATGAGCTATCAAAATGTTCATATTTTGACGTTAAAACAGAATGTTGAAATTATTGGATATTTTTCTCAAGACGTATAACTCAGGGGCCGGTTGTTCAAAAGTGCATTAGGCTTTAATACCGGAATAACTTTGCAAGGTCACAATTTAATTTCTTTGTTTTGCGACGTCATGTAGACGGGTAATAAGCCTAATACACTTTTGAACAACGCAGCCCAGAAGCTTTTTAGTGCTTCTAGTCTCGAGAATGTACGATGAAGTATTGTTTTGAGCTAACTTTGGCTTAGAATGAATGAATGGTCGTCCCTGTTATTTAATTTTTTTTTACTTTTCGAACACGTTTTAGGTTGGTACAAGCCACATACTGTATGGATTTTCCTCATTCCAAGGCAAATCATTTAGTTTTTCGATGGCCTTCAAAGCCTCTTACTGTCGTGACGATCAGAAACTATGAAAAGAGTGTGAATTTTGGCAGCTCATGCCACTTTAAAGGGAAAGAAAATCTAAGCTTTAGACTAGTTTAGATGGAAAGAGTAGAGTTCATTTAGTCCAAAACAACTGTCCAATGTATGTTTTATCCCCTCGTAAGTGAATAATTTTGAAGGTGGCGTTACAATAGAGAATAAGCTCCATAGGCCATTCACAAGGCCGCCACCATTTTTTCATTAGTTTTATCCAATTATTGTTGAATAAAAATTTAAGTGCGCTATAGAGTAGTCATGTGATGCAATTTAGCCAATGGCTGGCTAAGTAATGGCGCGCTGTTGCATACTGACCTATATTTTCGGAGACAATATTGCCACTTCAAGTTTGTCGCCATGTTTTTTGGACCTAAATCTACCCTTATACATTAGAGAGCGGAAAAAATACGTCATTATTGATCTAAAAATAGCTATACCAACATCACGTCATCCTAAAACGGAAAAATGGCTACACAGATAAGCCACTGAAAGGACATACTTCTGTCTGTTTTTATTAGCTTGAGGGTCACTGGAGGTAATTGACGTGAAATGTTTTAAGTACTTTGAAGGTTGTTATCGACGATAATCCCTATGTATTTCTAGAGATTTCCCCTCCTTTAAGGAAGTCTGAAGACCCTAATTCAAATATAAAGTCGGGATCTACGAGTCCGTTTTGAGGGGTTCGGTTGCTTTAAAAACTACCTAAACGATATCTGCACGATTGACATTAACGGAAAGCATTAAATTTGCACTTTTTAATAAAACTGACCAACGATTATCTATTTCCGTTTTAGCACAATTTACCCTAAATTTGACAGCTCATGCCACATTAAAAAAATCTAACTTTTTTCTAATTTGAAGTACTCGAAGCACTTTAATGAACCGATGGATTAACGTTGAAATAAAAAAAAATATATAAGCCAATTATAAGCATTGCAAATCGAAGAGGCGTGCCAACAACGGACTAAATTTAAATACACGGATGTATGAAGAATATTTGAGGTGAAATTTTATTAAAACTATCTAAGCACATATTTCCAAGATAAATATCGGTGGAAAACTTTTATTTTGTACTAATGATAAAACATTAAGACATCACCACGTAGTAAGTTGTTTTAACTTCAGCATAGAACCCGCGTTTAAAGAGATTTTCAAACATTTCTTTTATTTTGTAGTTCTTTACAAAGGACGAGCAATTAATTAATTAATTAGTAAAATATAATGTCACTATATTTGGCAACTCATGTCATGCACTTACGTCACACGGGTTAGATACATCGTTTAAGATTCGTACTGAAAAAAGGCCCAGTAAATTGAGCGTTGTAGGTAAATCGTTATCATGAAAGTTGATTGATCTGTGGAAATCGATTACAAACGCCTCATTAGATATTGATAATTTCTTCAAGAGCTAATGGCCATTTAGGTTCACACTTTATCGTGGTATTGGTCAATTACACATTTATAATCAATTCACGTGGGTGAACACGTGAATTTGCATCGGCATATTGTAACGTACTGTGTATTTCCTGCTGGTTGATTTTGAAGGAAATAACTAGCTGATGCCGGTTGCACAAAGCTGTATTAGCCTTAAGTCAGACTTAAATACGTCACGCCACAATGGATTTGATAAGATAAGTCAGACTTAAGCTTAATATACCGTGCACCCCCCCCCCCCCACCCTTTAGACGTGGCTTAGATATATCCGGACAAGAACAAGGGCAACTTCTAATTTCAGATTGCTCAGCCCTTTGAACAAGATTTATGACTAAAGTATCGCTAGTGTACAGCGTAACTCTCTTCGAAGCGTATTTTTTTTTCAACATAACGTTACGACCTGTTCCAAAGTTACGTTGGGTGTTCATGTTTTAAGGGACAGCTCTCCGCACCTCGCTACAAATTTAAGGAATGTAGTGAGTCTAAATAGTTAAATATGACGCAGAAATGTTTTTTTCTGTGATTATTGACAAAATATTGAATCGCTAATTTATTTTTTTTTTGGGGGGGGGGGGGGGGTAAAAAAGGCTGCCTACTATGAGCATTATATCAGGTTATTCACAGAAAAGGCCATTTCTGCAACTGGCTTAGGTTGTTAGGCATACCTACAATCTGGATTAGATATAACGGACCCCTAACGTAACATGGGGCCGTTTCAAAACTACAACTGGATCCTTTTTAAATCTGAAATCTGCATAATATTTAACTAAGTCAGTTAGCTACCAAATGAGCACATGCCTATTTCTAGCCCTGATTAATTACTAATAAATTGCTTTTATCAAATTGTGTCCAGCACGTACAAATTATTCAATTATTAGGGGTTTGGGCGAATTACATGAACACCATGTAGTCTTCTTATGTCTTGCCCCAGCTACCATTCTATGTTCAACTCAGAATATTACGAAATCATACTTCTAGATGTAACCTATGCTAGAATTATCTTAAGAAGATACTCATTGTGCGACATGTTTCACAGGCATATTTAACAGTTTTACACCCAACCCGCCCATAGATATCTCTTTGGCTGATTCTGGCTGTTTCAAAGCATCTCAACTGTCGATAGATCATTTACAATTAGTTGATTTTTAGTAATTTATTATTGTGGTATGCATTTGTTTTTATATAAATGTATACCACTTTTTTTTTAGTTTATTTAGGTAGTGTCTTTAAGAAAATGAGTATAAGAGATTTTCGTTATTTTTGGAATTGCACTTTCTTGAAAAATGACACAAATTCTTTACCGATTTTGGGTGCCATTGAGGCTGGTTAGGTGAATGAATACAACGGTCCGTATTTAGTACTGGCCATTCATGTAGGTGCCATACTCTGGCGCCCGGATTCGATTCCCGTTTCGGACATCACCCAAAACCGGTAGAAGAGTTTCTAACATTTTTTCAAGAGAGTGTAATTCCACCCCCCCCCCCCCCCCCCCCCCCCCCCAAAACAGAACATTTTTTTTGTTGCTGTACATTTTATACTCACGTATTAAGCGTTCTCCATGTATTGTTTATCAATTTTAACACTATATCTATGCTGCTTACTGAACCTGCAATTTGCCTGCAAAGCCTGTTGGTTCCTTAATTAATAGATAAATAATTCACGGGCATTCGGAACACGAACCGCAAATAAAGCGATGTTTCCTGGGATGCTGAGGGCGACCTCAGCTGAGAGGAAACTCACGAGAAATGCTCCAAATTGCTAACATAGTGCTCGTTTCACAACGCAACCGCATGGCAAATGAGTCCAAGTTGCCAGTGGGTAGGGCCTACCAATGAACTATATGTTCGGAATGGAGGTCACGTGGTATATGATTTGCCTCGAATGCCGGCATTACATATAGGAGATAATGCAATAGCGATCCAGATCTGTTTTGCACGCGCAGCTTCAATTATCAATGGCGGCACAGTTTACAAAGTCAAATCCAAATCAGCCAATGAGACCTGTCCATTCCACGCATATAGTTCATTGGGGCCTACCATAGTGAAGAGATACTACGTCGTGGCAACTGCGATTGATCGCACTTTACAGCGGTTTCGTGAAGCGGCACCCTGATTCTCCCAAAAGTGTAATTTTAAGGAGAGCTCCCAACACATAGTGCTCCGATTTAAGGAAATCAAATAAACATTTGTCTGTGACGTAATCTTTGGTTTGATAAATTTATAGGTTTGAAAGTTTGTCTTAACGATTATTGGTTAATCAATTTCAGCATTTGGAGGAATTGTCCACAATGGCGCTGGATCTACTAACGGCGGTGAAACAAGTCGTGGTACCTCATAAAAAAGATGAAACATTGCAGCTGCGAATCGGGATGCATACAGGTAATGTACCAAATACATAGTTTAGGACCAAGTTAGTATTCCACAAAACCGGAAGTCTATGAATGGGGAAGTGTGAAAGGTCCCATTACCCCATATTCAGGACAATGACCCCGCCAGCCTGCTAATACTACATTATGCGACGTTTATGCACTGTAGATTTTAAAATTGCCAACGGTTGCGCAATTTCAAATCAAATCAGAAAATAAATTCACTCTCCACTTACTAGACTATCATATCTATCGACAACCCCAGTATCCACAGCTGACTGACCGAGAGAGGGCGCTGTGTGGGTGACCTCTGGGTCAAAAGGCGTCAGTGTCTTTTATATGGTGTAATGGGACGTTTCACACTTCCCCATTCATATACTTGAAGCATTGTAGTTTCTGTCGATGACGTAAACTTAGCTGTCAAAATCTTTAATGAAATTGGCGCAATGCAATATGAAATAGCCGATGCAACTATGTTCACCCTTTAAAAGGAGAACCAGGTCATTACAGATCCTACCTTTCAATGAGTATATCACAGTCCCATATGGGATCAGATCGCACGCTTCAAGCGGTTCTAACATGACCGCGTTCGATTTGGACAACATAATAAAAAAGTTTCAGCTTACGCAAATTTGCAGCTCGGCCCCAATCGAACGCACAGTGTTGCAGCCCAAAGACAATTTAATCGAATCCCCATCTGTAAGCTACTAAAATTATTTAAACTTAAGACATTCATCCAAATTACAAAGCTGTTTTTGTTGAAACGAAAAATCATTCACTGCTGAGATAGGACCCCATTTTTCGCTAGAAGCATATGGTTCGATTATAGGTAGATCGGTGGCATACCAGATCATCCCGAAAGGTCAGGACCCTGTTTCACAAAGCGGCGTAGCGTAAGTTTTTACGTAAATGCCCTAGCAACCCACACTGTAGAGATACGTTAGTATGAAAGTTACGCAAAAATACATCTACGCCGTTTTGTGAAACAGGCTCCGGGTCTGTAACGATCTGCTTCTCCTTGGAGGAGATGCATCGGGTGCAAGGGGCGACAGTGGAAAGTTCTTGAGGGTAAGATGCCAGTGTACTGGTTTTAAGATTACCGTCTTTTTAATTAAGGTTAAACGTTTTTTTATATCTTAACGCATTATTGCAACGATCTTTAGCAAGGAATGCAACATTGGCTCAAACCCCAAAGAGCTAAAAACATGTTAATTTTTTTCTACTTTCGAAAACTGGAACTAAATTTTCTATATGATTTCATTTTGTTATATTCAGGTCCGTGTGTAGCTGGTGTGGTAGGCTTAAAGATGCCACGGTATTGCTTGTTTGGGGATACTGTTAACACCGCCTCTAGGATGGAATCCACTGGCCTGCGTAAGCTGAAATTTTTAAATTACCGATTATATCAATAGATTGCTTGTTTGATTGTTTGGTGTTTTACGCCGCGCTCAAGATTATTTCACTTATATGGCGGCGTTGCCAGTTTTATTGTGAGAGGAAACCGGGCTCTGTGCCCAGAGGAAACCCACGACCCTCCGCTGGTAACTGGGAACCATCCCACATAGGTCGTTCGAGTGAAAACCCAGTCAGAAATTTTTTCCAATTTTTGGGCTGAGTGGGATTCGAACCCGCGACCCATTGGTTGAAGGCTGTTTGGATTGAGCGTCCAACGCTCTACCTACTGAGCCACGGAGGCCCCCTATATCAATAGAAAAGGAGTGGAGTGTTTGAACGTGTATCATTTGACTTCATGTTTCTTCATATTTTTCGAAGATTTTTTCGTGATACAATTGCAGTAAAAATCCACAGTTTGTGCTAGTCCACACTTCGTTAGGGTTTAGATCGACTTAAGATTTCAAGACAAGATCGTAAACTGTAATGGAGCCAAGACACCGTAATAAACACAAGCCATATACATCTCTGTGGTCATAAAATAAATCCCGGGAGAATATATTTATGAACACGAAAACACACGGCCACAGGGAAAATCTTCTTGTCCGGGAGAATATAGATATACATATATATTTATGATCACTGATATACATATATTTATAGGGTTCAATCTCAGTCCACCGATGTTCTTGCCATAGTTAAGATGCGTAACCATTGTCAATGTGTTACAAAAGTATTCCAGAAAATTCTACTGACCAAGGCTAAGCTTCTGCCAGTCGTCAACCTAATGAAATATCATAGGTTTGGTTTGTTACAACAATTTATGGGGTATAAAGGTCTAAATGATATACCTCTTTTTAACACAATTAGAAACTTTTCTCCATGGTTATTTTAGACAAGAAGATTTTCATTGTGCCAGTGTGTTTCAGTGATCATAAATATATGTGTTAATTTATGTTGTTTTTGGGTATACAGGAACTTGCGCTTTTTTGGTTCGTTTTTACCTAATGATACCCCAACAAGGCAAACGGTCTAACACATTCGTGTTAAAAGAAAAGAAGAGAAAAATCACTCTAGGTTCCACAAGAAGTGCGCTAATTTTTCCTTTCTAACGGTTCCAAACACATATGTATGCGATTTTTTCATGCGTCATGATGACGTTTTAAAAATACGTAATATGCTACACGCTCAAAACAAATTAGTCAACTTTCAAAATCTCCCATTTAAACCCAGGTTAATTTCACTCTCTCCAAAGTCTTCCAAGCTCAAGAACATTGCTTCCAATTTCTGGAAACTTACATTGAATTACCAAGGAAACTTTGAGGAAAATGTTGCTATGCCACATTGGTGAGTTACATGTGGATGCTATTTTGCTTTTTGTTATCTTTCATTAACTTCACTGTCAGGCGTAAAAATTACTAAAATATGTGTTTGGCATTGTTGGAAAAGAAAATTAGCGCCCTTCGTCTGGACCCGAACGTGATTTTTTGGTTTTCTCTACCTTTAAGAACGTCTCGAATTAGCTCAGAAAGTATTATTTATATACAGTAATTTAGATGTCCGTCATGTACAATACAATGGTACAGTTCTGGCGTATAAGTTACTCGATTTATCACGGCAGCTTAGATCAAACTTCAAACGATCTCTGATTGTCGAATGAGAATATTTGTCTTACTCAGTGTCAAAGACAATATATGGCATAATAACCGGCAGTGCTTATCTAATGAGCCGCAAGGAAAAACATACCTTTCATTGTCACGTAGAAGGTCGATATAGGATTTGTCGTGTAACAGTTACGTCAATGAAAGGATATTTTTTATATTCAATCGTGATTACGACGTTCTCTTTTGGAAATTATATATGCCATCATTTATGTCTTCCAGAACAAAACCCAAGGTCATTAGTTTTCGAATCTAAACCTTTGTTCAACTTTAGTTTTATTCCAAACAAATTTAAATAATTCAAAATGAAGAAGTCGTATTAATTGTATTAATCATAGCTTGAGATACACTGTAAGTCGAAACAACAGCTAACGACTCATTAATCATGTCGACAATGCTTCGGATTGCTTGCGAGGCCTCAATGCCTCAGCCGGCAAAGCGATGCCGTCTTTCAGTGCGGCACAGGACTTTCATCAATGGGCATGGGGGAGGGGGGGGGGTGAATCCCAATCAGTCCTCCTCCCACTCCCCCTCCCAAATATATGATTTCGGTGGGCATGTGGTCTCCACTCGATTCCACGTGAAAAAAATCGGTTACATCCGTATTAAATGTTGCAACGGTATGAAATGAAATAACCTGGTGTGTGACGTAAAGCATTGCCTAATGGGTTGATTTTTATTCACTGCGGAGTAGATTTACGTGCAGATAGTTTGGTGATATATGATCACATATTTACTTGGTCAATGGCCAGATCCGCCATCTTTATTATTCTAGTCTGAAACCGGAAGTAGGTATACGCATGATCTGGCCAATTCATTGATCTAACGGTGGCAACTTCCGATTAAAAGAATACATGTATCACGATATTCATTTTATGTTACTATGGTAATCCATTTTCTCAAGCATGGAAACAATTGTAATTGTTAAGACATAATTACTGAATGGACCATTTGCCAGCTTTGCGCGCAACAATGAAATGACGTCGCGACATCAATCTTACACTGAACAAGTCCAATAGTCATCTTGACTTTTGCAATATTTGATTGAAATACCTTTTCATCCACGATTTTTATCCCCCTTTTAGATTCATTCGGATATAAATTGTCTGAATATAGGTTTTCATTTCTAAAACAGATGGCTCCTTTATCCGGTCTACTACTTTGGCCAGTCATTGTGACGTCGCTAAATTACGTAGTTTGAAAGTAATTGGCAAATCGCATATTATGTAATAGGCAAAGCCTATAAATGACCGCACAAAATAATTTACAAGTAAACTTTCCTAATTTATCTCAGTGTAGTTTTTTGATTGATTAATTGGGGCTTAACGTCGCACTCAACAGCTAAGGTTATATGGCGACAAAAGTACCAACTGACCAAAAGATCCCACCTAAATTTTAACATTAAAACCTCCACAGACCATATAAACGTCAGGAAGGCATACTTAATTGTTCTCCATGCTAGGTAGGCGAAAATGGTTATGGCAAAAACCACACCGCCCCCAGCCCGAGGGTGTAGGTTTTTGAAACAACCTACCAGATGAGCTCTTCTGTAAAACGAGAGGCAAAAGCTGAAACATTTCTCAACAGTAGTTTTAGAATTTAGAACAAAGATGGCGGCGGTTTCGAACACCGATATGGAACGTTTCGACAAAAACAAAGTTGACTTGACTTTGCAGTGAAGTCTGAAGATGGAGGCATAATCTAAAATAATACATTCCCAGGACAACTCCCCCTCCCCGCCTCCCACAAAAAAAACTCACATAACAAACGTTTTTCACAGAGTATGTTTTTCTTGTAGCCTTCGCACTTAGAAAACCACACAGTTGTCTAAAGCCCGGCTCAGGTCGAGTTAAGATCCGATCCGATTGTCTGCGATTGAGTCTTATGACCGTTTATGTCGACTGAGACTGGTTTATCGTTCAGCCAAACGATTCCTGACTGATCAGTCTTAAGCCCTGCTCAGGTCGATGCCATCAGTTGATCGGAAGGAAACTTCGTCACCATATTCGGCAGACTGGCACGCCACTAGGAATAACGCAACAATAAAACGTCTTCGAAACGCTGAGAAAAAATGATCACGTGATGAAGTATAGGTCGCTGATTGGCTGCGACCTTAAGACTGATCGGAAGATCCTCAATCTTTACGATCGTAAGACCGATCAGTCTGAGACCGATCTGAAGAGTCTTAGGGCCGCTCATGTTGACAAACGTTCTCCGACTGATTGATCGCAGATTTACTACAGACTGGAGCTTACGACGATCGGATCGGATCTTAACTCGACCTGAGCCGGGCTTTACCAGTGAGGGCGTTTGTAATCTATGTCAGCCACGTTGTTAGAATCGTTTTTTAAATGCGTCACTCTTTTGTTTTTAGCTTGAATATAGTTTTGTCACCCAAAATTACTTTATTTTATTTCATGGTTGGTCTTATTTATTCTTATACACATAAATACTATTCCAATCATTTCAGCTTTCAAAATCCACATAAGTAAAGTGATGCGAGATCGATTGGAGCAAACGAACAAGTACACATTAACGTCAAGGGGATTTATAGAAATCAAGGTACGAGTCATTTTATAATTATTAACGATTTTCTGTTTTGAGTAGATCAGGATAGAGGGTCGGCGTGTGATTTTACATGTACTTACAATTCACCATGACAACCCACCATCTTGGTTTTAAACAATGTATATTGTCATATGATAGATGATGGACTCTGGATAAATGTCGAATCTAAGCAAATGAAAAAAAAACATATTTTTTGTAGATTGAGAACCTACCAAACCATATTGATTAACAGTAGGCGCTATGATGAACTAATTATGGTAAATGTGTTAGCCCCAAACTCTGTCATAGAGAAGAATTCATACGAATGCTCTAGGTCACAACTAAATACGCCTGTTGAATATACACCCGGTGTAGCACCTTCAACATCATTTGAACTAGGAATACATTCAACGGTATACAAGTTATACCCAAACATAATGGCGATTCTCAACTGGCCAAGAATATGCTGCTCTTAACAAATCTCCTTTTTGTTTTCCTTTCTAGGGCAAAGGTCTTATGGAAACCTTTTGGCTGGAGAGTAGAGCCGACATGGGAAAAGCCAACGACAGTATGGTTTGCATGTTCAAACCAAAACGAAAAAAGAAAGCCGGATCTGGAGCACAGTCGTTCGTCTCATTATTGAGCGAATCGGACGGTAGACCATCTCCTGCACCGGTGTCCGTTTTGCACGAAGCCGTGGAGCCCCTGGCCACTCCCATTGAGACTATTTCGCAAGATAGACCGTCAGACATAAAAATAATTGTCGAGGACGATCGTGGATCACAGAAAACGTTATCAATGGAATCTCCAGGCTCTAAGGCTACACAACCTATCAATAATAATTGCAGTTCGGAGTACCCAATCGATACTACTTCCAGCAGCCATTATTCAAAAGCAGCTCCATCTACTTCCGGTGCAAATGGTCATGAGCCTTCAACGAATCAATCGGTTGCCAATCAAGTCACACCCAATCGAGCCAGTGATCGATCAACACATATTAATTTGGATATACCGCATGACATTTCAGTTTCTACGCCGAGTGAATCTGTTATTGACAGTACCAACGATATTCAAAACTCTTCAAAATCGTGTGAACACATCGAACATCCAAATTCGTTGAACTGTGAAATTACAAGTGATAAGGAAAATAGTAAAGCTAGTGTTTTAACAGATTTTTTGATAAACTCAAATCATTGTGTTGACGATAATCGGACAATTCAAGTTAAAATGACGTCGGAAGCACCAAATAATTCTAAAACTCCTGCAGGCTAACCCTTTCAGAGACAAATCTAAACTTTACTTCAACTGATCATTTTCCGATTTTGACAGGCAATGCTTCATCTAGCAATTGTTCAAAGCGCCGTTAGCTTAACGGCAGGTTAGATGACGTAGCATCACAAAGGAATTTGTTTGTTACGTCGCGTCATTTAACCTGCCGTTAAGCTAATTTTCTTTTGAACAACCAGCACCAGAGCGCCGATTCTGGTATGGACGTTTTTGTACTTAACATTGGAGTGAGTGAGTGATTTGGGTTTTACGTCCTGCTTAACAGTATTTCAGTCATATGAAGACGTTGTCCCATTGTGGCAGGGCAGATTTCCACTGCTCTTTTATTTAGTGCTGCCTCACCGAGACGACTTGCAGAAAACACCCAGCAAGCCCCCTCATCCAGTCACATTATACTGACACCGGGCCAACCAGTGGTTGAGCGCCAAGCAGAGCAGCCACAACTCCCACTGTTAAAGTCTTTGGTCTGACTCGACCCAGACTTAAACCTGGATCTCCCATTCCTGAAGCGGACGCTCTACCAACTGAGCCATCGGGGCTGGTACAAAACATTGGAAGATTTTGTACAAAACTCGATGACGTCGGTGTCCCATCCTGACAGGGGAAAAAACCATTGGGAGATTTTGTACAAAACTCGATGACGTCCAGTGCCCCATCCTGGCAGGGGATAAAACCATTGGGAGATTTTGTACAAAACTCGATGACGTCCAGTGCCCCATCCTGACAGGGGATAAAACCATTGGTTGTACAATCGTACACTAAATGCTTTTCACTGTTCACTGTTTTCCACACACTGCCTTTTTCACTGTTTGAAAAGGAAAGGCCTGGGATGGGTTGTTCAAAGCGTCGTTAGCTTAACGGCAGATTAGATGACGTCGCGTCACACAGGAATTTTTTGTTATGGCACGTCATTTAACCTGTCGTTAAGCTAATTTTCTTTTGAACAACCGGCCCCAGCTGTCTTAGCAATGAAGCCCAGAGTCGGATAGCATTCACAGACATGGATGCTTTCTTTGGAAGGAATTTGTTCTTGATATAGTTTATTTGGACTTATTCGGCGATGTTTTAAACGATTTATTCTAATTTTCCATGTGGACATTCGCTACTGAAATACACTCCTTTCCAACATGCATGTTCTTTTTATATTAATAATAAATCAAAGTTAATGTCGTAGAATCGCCGAAGTATACGATATAATATTTAATGTAAAATGCACTCTTTTAACTATCATGTTATTCAGGAAAATAGATACGCCGTTTTTTAACCCAAATGGAAGTCTGGGTGAGCTTACGTTGTTCAGTTTAGATAGGCACTCTAGTTTGAAGTACTGAGGTGGGTTGTTCAAAACGCCGTTAGCTTAACGGCAGGTTAGATGACGTCCCGTCACAAAGGAATGTCTTGGTTACGTCACGTTATTTAACCGTCCATTAAGCTAATTTACAACCGGTCCCTGGACAATAGGCCTACTGATAGTAGGCTCACGGGTTGATGGGAAATTGGCCAGTCCAAGTGGACAGAAAAAAATTATATTTATTGATATGAAATAAATATACCCTAGTGTACATTTCACGAAGATCCTATCTGGTAACCAACACACTTTATTAATTGCAATAAATGGTAACACGATCTACAGGCCGAAATAGAGTGTCACTATGTTTAATTGCGTGTAAATTGATATGAAGAAAATGAAGACAGGCAAATAGCATTACTAATTGCTGATCTCGAATCGATGTGTTGTCCGTATAAATTGACCGTGTAGGCTCTTCACTGCAATTTATATTTATGATCACTAAAACACACTGGCACAGGGAAAATCTTCTTGTCTAAAATAACCACAGAGACAAGTTTCCAATTGTGTTAAAAAGAGGTATATCATTTAGACCTTTATACCCCATCATAGCTTGTCGTAATAAAATAAACTTTTGATATTTACGTGCCTTTGGCTGCGACAAACCACAGTATGTTTTCTTCAAGTGCTGCCAAAATTCGCGTTTCTTTTATGAATACTTTTTGTCATTGCAAAGAGAGAGTTTGAAGGTCATTGATGAAAACCTAAATGATTGACGTACTATTGGGACAAATACGAAAAGAAACACTGTTCGAGAAGTTAAAAACAGTCATTCGCTCATTTAGCTTATTTCAACCCCTACTTTCTAATAAACACGAGTGGCTTCGGTGGCTTAGTCGGTTAGAGTGATAGTCTCTCAGTCCTACACTGCCCTCCCTCCGTTGTGGCGCGGGTTCGAATCCCACATAGGCCAATGAAATATTAAAAGATTTCTGAGGGGATTTTTCAATCGACCGCCGTATGTGGGAGAGTTGCCAGGTACTCGCCGAAGATTGGGGGTTCCCTCCAGACAAAGAGACTGGTTTCCACCTCAACTAAACCTGGCAACGCTACCAAATAAATGAAATAATCTTGAGTGTGGCGTAAAAATCAATCAATCTACATACATACGAGAAAAGAACCACTAAAAACCCATCGAATTGTACGTCTTGAGAAAAATAATCAACAATTTTAACATTTAGTTTTTAATAGATTAAGATCAACATTTCGGCAGCTCGTGCTAATTGAAAGGATGGGAAATCTCTAGAAATACATAGGGATTATCGTCGGTAACAACCTTCAAAGTACTTAAAACATTTCACGTCAATTACCGCCAGTGACCCTTAAGCTAATAAAAATAGACAGAAGTATGTCCTTTCAGTGGCTTATCTGTGTAGCCATTTTTCCGTTTTAGGATGACATGATGTTGCAGTAGCTATTTTCAGATCAATAATGATGTATTTTTACCGCTCTCTAGTGTATGGTGTATGGTATGGTAGGTCCATAAAAACATGGCGACAAACTTGTGGGAAGAGTGTCTCGGAATATATAGGTCAGTATGCAACTGCACGTCATTTCTTAGCCAAGCGATTGGCTAAATTGCATCACATGACTATTCTATAACGCACATAAATTTTTATTCAACAATAATTGGATAAAAATAATGAAAAACTGGTGGCGGCCTTGTGAATGGCCTATGGAGCTTATTCTCGCCAGCTATATTGTAACGCCACCTTCAAATTTCAATTATTCACATACGAGGGAATAAAACATACATACATACAATCATACCTTCTGGGAAGTAATCATAGGTTCTGGCAACTCATGTGTAATCATATGTTCTGGGATCTCATGATTAATCACACATTCTGGGAAGTAATCATAAGTTCTGGAAACCCATAAATAATTAATCATACGCCCTGGTAACTCATAATGAATCATAAGTTCTGGCAACTTATAAGTAATCATACATTCTGGAAGTCATAAATAATGATAAGTTCTGGGAAACCCTAAGTAATTATACGTTCTTGGAACTCATAATTAATCCTACGTTCTGGGAACCCATGAATAATCACTCATTCTAGGAAGTAATCATACGTTCTGGAAACCCATAAATAAATAATACTACGTTCTAGGAAATCATAATTAATGATACGTTTTTGGTAGTAATCATAGGTCTGGGAACTCATAAGCAATCATAAGTTGTAGTAAATCATAAGAGATCATAAGTTCTGGAAACCCATAAATAATTAATCATACGTTTTGGGAAGTACTCATAGGTCTGGGAACTCATAAGTAAGAAATGTTTGAAACTCTCTTTAAACGTGGGTTCCATACTAATGATAAAAAATTAAAGACATCACCACGTCCTCAGTTGTTTTTAACAACACGAGCTTTCGACACCTGTGCCGGTGTCTTCGTCAAGTGTTGACGAAGACACCGGCACAGGTGTCGAAAGCTCGTGTTGTTAAAAACAACTGAGGGCGTTGTGATGTCTTTAATTTTTTATCATTAACTCATAAGTAATCATAGTTCTGGGAACATATAAGTAACCATACGTTCTGGAAACTCATAATTAATCATACGTTCTGGGAACTCAGAATTAATCATACGTTCTGGGAAGTAATCATAGTTCTGGGAACTCATAAATAACCAAAAGCTCTGGAAACTAATAAGTAATCTTACATTCTGGGAATCATAAGCAACCATACGTTCTGGAAACTCATAAGTAATCTTATCATTTGGGAACTTGTACACAATCGTACGTAGTCACGTTCAGGAATTCGTATATTGGGGATACGCCTACGTAAACATACCCTGGTCACCGGTTCTCATTTTCTAAGCAACTGGAACAAGAATCCAAATATTCACGTTATGCGTTCTGGAAACTCATAAGTAATCATAGTTCCCATAAGTAATCACAAGTTCTGTGAACTTATGAGAGGAGATGCCAAGGGAGCAGGGGAGCAGGGGTGTAAATTATTAATAAATACTATTTTTATCGGCCCACATAGGTGCAAAAAATACACCTCTGTAGAAGTTTTAGCCGTTTTGTGTTATGCTGGTTTCACATTGCGTATCAAGAGAAATGATTCGTCAATCTACAATTTGACGTCACCGTAATCCTGAAGTTCTGGGGCCGGTTGTTCAAAAGAAGATAAGCTTAACGGCCGGTTAAATGACTTGATGTAACACTGAAATTCCTTAGTGGCGCGACGTCATCTAACCTGCCGTTAAGCTAATTTTCTTTTGAACAACCGGCCCCAGATGTGATCCTTAAGGCTAAATTTTGCCAATTAAATCGGAAAATCGATAGGACTTGGGTTGAAGGGGTTTTCCTTCGCCGAAGTATACGATATAATATTTAATGTAAAATGCACTCTTTTAACTATCATGTTATTCAGGAAAACAACGATCCGTCTAAAAAGGCAACGATCCGTCTGAAAATGCAACGATCCGTCTGAAAAGGCAAGGTGCAGTTCGGATGTTGGGGACACAGTCAATGCAGCCTTGAAGCAGACACTCTACCAACTGAGCTATCGGGACTGGTACAAAACATTGGAAGGTTTTGTACAAAACTCGATGACATCCAGTGTCCCATCATGACAGGGGATAAAACCATTGGGAGATTTTGTACAAAACTCGATGACGTCCAGTGTCCCATCCTGACAGGGGATAAAACCATTCGGAGATTTTGTACAAAATGTATGTACAATCTTACACTAAATGCTTTTCACTATTCATTGTTTTCTACACACTGCCTTTTTCACTGTTTGAAAAGTAAAGGCCTGTGGTGGGTTGTTCAAAGCGTCGTTAGCTTTACGGCAGGTTAAGGTCCGCTCACACGGTGCGATTTATCGTACAGACTTGTAGCATGCGATTAAAATGGATGCTTTTAATTGGTTAATACGGTCTGTCAACCAATCAAATACATCCGTTTTTATCGCATGGTACAAGTCCGTACGACAAATCGCACCGTGTGAGCGGGCCTTTAGATGACGTCGCGTCACACAGGAATTTTTTGTTATGGCACGTCAATTAACCTGCCGTTAAGCTAATTTTCTTTTGAACAACCGGCCCCAGGTGTCTTAGCGATGAAGCCCAGAGTCGGGTAGCATTCACAGACATGGATGCTTTCTTTGGAACGAATTTGTTCTTGATATAGTTTATTTGGACTATTCTAATTCGGCGATGTTTTAAACGATTTATTTTAATTCTCTATGTGGACATTCGCTACTGAAATACACTCCTTTCCAACATGCATGCTCTTTTTATATTAATAATAAATCAAAGTTAATGTCGCAGAATCGCCGAAGTATATGATATAATATAATAATGTAAAATGGACTCTTTTAACTATCGTGTTATTCAGGAAAATAGATACGCCGTTTTTTAACCCAAATGGAAGTCTGAGTGAGCTTACGTTGTTCAGCTTAATAGATAGTCACTCTAGTTTAAAGTACTGAGGTGGGTTGTTCAAAACGGCGTTAGCTTAACGGCAGGTTAGATGACGTCGCGTCACAAAGGAATGTCTTTGTTACGTCACGTTATTTAGCCGTCCATTAAGCTAATTGTCAACCGGTCCCTGGACAATACTGTTAGTAGGCTCACGGGTTGACGGGGAATAGGGGCCGGGATTATAAAAACGTGCTATACTCAACTCAGACTCCATACTCAACTCTCCTTGAGCATACTCCCAGGAGTTTGGATCAGAGATTGAGATTATAAAACATTCTGAGAACGTGCTCAACTGAGTATATAAACAAGGCAATTTCATCCAAGTTGAGTACGAATTATTGGAGCTCTCTAGGAAGGGAGGTAAAAATAAACGTTTGTCTTGGTGTTGTTGCAATTTTGTCAAGTCATCGGCAGGTCGAACATTTGGAAATAAGTAAAACTAAGGGGTTATCACTTCCAAATTTAGTGCAAATAAGCTAAGAAACTACAATTTTTCACTAAATATCGATAAAAAAACTTATTTAGAGGGATATTTTACGTTGAGTCTAACTTGGAGCAAGGTCGATAGCTTACTTAGAATTTCGTACTCAGCGGAGCACAAAAACGAACTCAAAAGTTTTATAATTCCGACTTTTGATGTGTGAGTTTGGAGTTGAGCACAGAAACGGCACTTGAACACAGAGTCGTGCTCAAGAAATAATAATATAATCAATATCAAGAAAAAATATAATCCCGGCCCATGGTGTTTTGCCAATTACTTTCAAATGACGCAATTTAGCGACGTCACAATTACCGCCCCAAGTAGAAGACCGGACAAGGGATCCATCTGTTTTTAACTTTGTATTTTTGGTATTTTACAAAAGATATAAGAAATGAAAACCTATAGTCGGACAATTTGTATCCGAATGAATCTAGAAATGGGAAAATATCGTGGATGAAAAGGGATTTTGTCCCAATTCGACAACAGTAAAAATGACTATTGGGCTTGTCCGGTGTAAGTTTGGTGCAGCGACGTCATTTCATTGTTGCGCGTAAAACTGGCAAATCGTCTATTGGCCAATCAAAGTGGTCAGAAAAAAATGTTATTTATTGATATGAAATAAATATACCCTCGTGTACATTTCACGAAGATCCTTTCTGGAACCCAAAATACTTTATTCATTGCAATAAATTGTAACACGATCTACAGGCCGAAATAGATTGTTACTATGTTTAAGTGCGTGTAAATTGATTTGAAGAAAATGAAGACAGGCAAATAGCATTACTAATTGCTGATCTCAAATCGATTTGTTGTCCGTATAAATTGACCGTGTAGACTCTTCACTGCAATTTATATATTTATGTACACTAAAACACACGGGCACAGGGAAAATCTTCTTGACTAAAATAACCACGGAGACAAGTTTCTAATTGTGTTAAAAAGAGGTCTATCATTTAGACCTTAATACCCCATCATAAATCATTGTTAGAAAGTAAACCTATTTAGACAAGAAGATTTTCCCTGTGCCCGTGTGTTTTAGTGTTCATAAATATGATATTTATGTGCTTTTGGTTGCAACAAACCACAGTATATTTTCTTCAAGTGACAGGAGCTGCCAAAATTCGCGTTTCTTTTATGAATACTTTTTGTCATGGCAAAGAGAGAGAGAGAGTTTGAAGGTCCTTGATGAAAACCTAAATGATTGACGTACTATTGGCAGAAATACGAAAAGAAACTGTTCGAGAAGTAAAAAACAGTCATTCGTTCATTTAGCCTATTTCAAACCCCTACTTTCTAATAAAAACGAGTGGCTTCGGTGGCTTAGTCGGTTAGAGTGATAGTCTCTCAGTCCTACACTGCCCTCCCACCGTTGTGGCGTGGGTTCGAATCCCACTCAGGCCAATTACATATTGAAAGATTTCTGAGTGGATTTTTCACTCGGTCGCCGTATGCAGATACTCGCCGAAGATTGGGGGTTTCCTCCAGACAAAGAGAGTGGTTTCCTCCTCCACTAAACCTGGCAACGCTATCAAATAAATGAACTAATCTTGAGTGCGGCGTAAAAATCAATCAATCTACATACATACGAGAAAAAACCACTAAAAACCCATCGAATTGTACGTCTTGAGAAAAATAATCAATAATTTTAACATTTAGTTATTAACAGATCAAGATCAACATTTCGGCAGCTCGTGCTAATTTAAGATCTTTGATGACACTTTAACGACATCTGGGTTCTAGTCATACTCAAATAACCTTTGATAAAGATAATGTCGATATCAGAACTTGTTAGTAACAAATGGAAGGTTAGGGATGTTAACTTCTGGCAGCTCATATGTAATCAGGGAACTTTATACATAAGCGTACGTTCGAGGAACTCATAAGTATCCATACGTGCTGGGATCATAAGCTTTTGGAACTCGTAAGTTATCATAAGTTCGGGGAATTCATAAGTAATCAGAACTTCTGGCAGATCATAAATAATCAGACGTTCAGGGAACTTAATACATGAGCGTACATTCGAGGAACTCATAAGTATCCATACGTTCTGGGATCACAAGCTTTTGGAACTCATAAGTTATAAGTTCGGGGGAGTCATAAAAAATCATAAGTTCTGGCAACTCAGAAATTAACATACGTTCTGGCAAATCATAAGTCGCATGCTCAGGATTTATTACCTTGGAAATTCGCCTACGTAAAAGTATCCTGGTTAACGGTTCTCATTTGCGTTCTGGAAACCCATCAGCAATCATACCTTCTGGGAAGTAATCATAAGTTCTGGCAACTCATAAGTAATTATATGTTCTGGGATCTCATTAGTAATCATACAATCTGAGAGCTCATAAGTAAACATACGTCCTGGAAGTCATAAGTAATCATAAGTTCTGGAAGTCATAAATAATCATAAGTTCTGGGAAACCATAGGTAATTATACGTTTTTGGAACTCATAATTAATCAGACGTTCTGGGAACCCATGATTAATCACACATTCTAGAAAGTAATCATACGTTCTGGAAACCCATAAATAATTAATACCACGTTCTAGGAACTCATAATTAATCATACGTTTTGGGAAGTAATCATAGGACTGGGAACTCATAAGTAATCATAAGTTCTGGGAAATCATAAACGATCACAAATTCTGGAAACCCATAAATAATTAATCATACGTTTTGGGAAGTAATCATAGGACTGGGAACTCATAAGTAATCATAAGTTCTGGGAAATCATAAGTGATCATAAGTTCTGGGAAGTAATAAATAATCAAAAGCTCTGGAAACTAATAAGTAATCTTACATTCTGGAAATCATAAGCAGCTATACGTTCTGGAAACTCATAAGTAATCTTACCATTTGGGAACTTGTACACAATCGTACGTAGTCACGTTCGGGAATTCGTACATCCTGGTCACCGGTTCTCATTTTCTAAGAAAGTTGAACAAGAATCCAAATACTCACGTTATGCGTTCTGGAAACTCATAAGTAAGCATAGTTCCCATAAGTAATCATAAGTTCTGGGAACTCATCAGTTATCCTACGTTCTGTGAATTTATGAGAGGAGAGGCCAGGTGAGCAGGGGTGTAAATTATTAATTAATACTATTTTTATCGGCACAAAGGTGCACAAAAGACACCTCTGTAGAAGTTTTAGCCGTTTTGTGTTATGTTGGTTTCACATTGCGGTCAATCTACAATTTGACGTCACCGTAATCCTGAATTTCTGGGACCGGTTGTTCAAAAGAAAACTAGCTTAACGGCCGGTTAAATGACTTGATGTAGCACTGAAATTCCTTAGTGGCGCGACGTCATCTAACCTGCCGTTAAGCTAATTTTCTTTTGAACAACCGGCCCCAGATGTGATCCTTCAGGCTAAATTCAGCGAATTTAATCGGAAAATCGATAGGACTTGGGTTGAAGGGGTTTTCCTTCACATGGTAAATTTATTCTGATTCGACTAAACCACTACATCATAAATTCAACCTTGCCTTTGCTCGCATTTACACGCTTTTCGATCACTGTCTTACATCTCGTTATATATAACCTTAGTTATACATCCAGCTTTTCAGACACTAGCAACAATTGAAAACGATTTGTGGAGCCTATAAGATTGGCAAACCCAAGGTGAATCGAATCGACACGGAGCGTCTCCATCTTGCATGATTTCGTGAAAATTTGACTTTTTCGTGAAATAGACTCTCCGTTTCCGTTACTGGTTTAATTCCAAGTATTTTTCTCGTATAGTGTGTAGCCGAGACATCTGGGCTCTGTCGATTTTTTTTTTCTCTCCGTGTTCGTCATAAGGCGACAGGGCACATTACCAGCCTTACGTCGCCGTAAGACCGATAATCCGTGGTAGTATAGTGTGATGTCAGGATTGTTTTCTCATAGCCTTAAAATGTTACCCAGGCTGGCGTGCGGTAATCGAGCACAAAAAGCTACCTAATTGCAGAAAAACAAACACATTAGACGAACAAGCGTTAAAAGTTACGTAATGTTAAGAAGATTTTTCCCAGAATATGTCATTTGTTCTTATTCCGCATTGCTCACATACGCGCTTCACTGGGACGCCAATTATCGTTTCAAGAAATAGAGGGCTAAAAGCTTTGTTCTGTAGACTGATAAATTAACCCGTATATGTTTCTCTGACGCAAGTCATTTATTGATAAAGCCAAGCAAATTAAAATAGATAGCTTTCTTCGCTATTAGAGTAATGTAGTGATCGATCGTATGTCTAATGATTGTCGTCTACGTTATCTCAACATCAAGAAGAAGAACGTTAAGCCCTCCATACGTTAACCGGGAAAAACGTATGATTAGCGCACTCTATAAAGGCCAGATAAACTCAGTTTAATTTTAAATATCCAGATATACGTTAAAGAGGCATGAGCTGCCAAAAATGTGGATATTTTTGGGCAAAAACAAATTTTGGAAATTATCGGCTATTTTTTAGAGCTCGAGTGAAAGATGTGTTTTGAACTTAGTTAAACCAAGAATGAATGAACGGTCGTCCCGGTTATTTAAATTTTGTTTACTTTTTAAATACTATTTTGGTTCGTACTGGCCACATGTTGCATGTATTTTAATCCTTCTAACGTTAGTTATTTAGTTTTACGGGGACTTTCAAGATTTTTTCAATCAGAATTTATGAAAAAAAGTTCTAATTTTGGCTTCCCATGCCTCTTTAATCTCTTTATGTAGAATAAATTGCTATTACGGCAAAGTATGCATTTGGAACGATCCGTCTGAAAAGGCAACGATCCGTCTGAAAAGGCAACGATCCGTCTGAAAAGGCAACGATCCGTCTGAAAAGGCAACGATCCGTCTGAAAAGGCAATGATCCGTCTGAAAAGGCAACGATCCGTCTGAAAAGGCAACGATCCGTCTGAAAAGGCAACGATCCGTCTGAAAAGGCTGCGTGCAGTTCGGATGTTGGGGACACAATCAATGCTGATACCTACACTATCATCAGAATATTAGATTGATTGATTGATGTTTTACGCCACACTCAAGATTATTTAACTTATATGACGTCGCTGTCAGGTTTAGGGGGATAAGAAACCAGGCTTATTGCCAGCCGGAGGAAACTCTCGACCTTCGGCGAATACCTGGAAACTCTTCGGGTATATCTTGGGTGTGTCTGATGTATTCGACCGTAAGTGCTAAACTGTTCAGGCGCCATTCTGTCGCGGACACTTGACCCTCGGCGATTGAAACGGCCAAGAACTTGTATGTCCTGTCAAACATCATTTATTATTTGTTGATAATGAATACGAGGGTTAACACTCTTCTTGTTAACTCCAATAATAAAAAGGTATATTTGTCCGTATACAGAAGAGTAAAAACTATCGGTTAACGATATCATCCATTTCAATACAACTCTTCGATCAATACTACTAATATCTACTAACATCTCTACACCAAATGGATATGCGCAGTATTTTTTCCATTTTGTCAATGTTAGATAAAAGGCCTACATTTTTTTATTTTTTTATTTGGCCAAATTTGAAAAGTCTGCGAGGCTTTTGGGTCAGCTGTAAACGCTTTTATAGTTCGTTGTGTGTAATGTCCTTTATGATTTTTTAACTAAATCATTGTATTTTATAAACTTCAATCAATGAGCAACATAGGCCTATATAAAAACCCAAAGTGTCTTTGGAAAGGTACCATTGGGGTCCATGCACTAATTTGCGAAGAGGTTTGTAGTTTTCTTTTCTATTTTTGTCGAATAGTTCTTCAGTAGTAGCATACTGACCGAAATAACGTGTTTCGTATTTTACAAAATGCATTTAGTTTTCTCGTCTTGAATTTTTCACTGGGTCGCTGTATGTAGAGTTGCCAGGTACTCGCCAAAGGTCAAGGGTTTCCTCTGGACAATGAGCCCTGTGCCCCCCCCCCCACTAAACCTGGCAACGCCGTCATATAAGTCAAATAATCTTGAGTGTGGCGTAATTCATCAATCTTGTTTTGGCGTGTCTCTATAATCACGTATCTATGTCCAAAGCCGCTTTAACATTGCCTCCATAGTTTTTATGCTTTTCATATTTATACACCTTGAAGGATTGCAAGTATAAAAATAGTACAACAAAAACCAGTGACGCATTTGGTAAGGAATACCTGAAAACCGGCTCATAAGCAATCCTACGTTCTGGGATCTCCTAAATGATCATAAGTCCTGGGAACTTTTACATAAGCATACGTATCGCCTACGTGAACGTATCCTGGTTAACGCTTCTCATTTGCAACGCAAACTCATAAATAATCATACGTTCTGGCAAATCATAAGTCAAACTAATTTCGGGGAACTTATACTTAATAATACGTAGTTGTATGTTCAGGAATTATTACCTTGAAAATTTGCCTACGTAAAAGTATCCTGGTTAACGGTTCTAATTTGCGTTCTGAAAACCCACCAGTAATCATACCTTCTGGGAAGTAATCATTAGTTCTGGCAACACATAAGTAATCATATGTTCTGGGATCTCATTAGTAATCATACATTCTGAGAGCTCATAAGTAACCATACGTCATGGAAGTCATAAGTAATCATAAGTTCTGGAAGTCATAAATAATCATGTTCTGGGAAACCATAAGTAATCACATGTTCTTTGAACCCATAATTAACCACACATTCTGGGAAGTAATCATAAGTTCTGGAAACCCATAAATAAGTAATCATACGCTCTGGTAACTCATAATTAATCATAAGTTCTGGGATCTCATAAGTAACTATACGTTTTGGAAGTCATAAGTAATCATTCGTTCTGAAAGTCATAATTAATCATAAGTTCTGAGAAACCATAAATAAATAATACTACGTTCTAGGAACTCATAATTAATCATACGTTCTGGGAAGTAATCATAGGTCTGGGAACTCATAAGTAATCATAAGTTCTGGGAAATCATAAGTGATCATAAGTTCTGGGATGTAATAAGTATATAGTCATACATTCTGGAAGTCACAAGTAACCATACGTTCTGGGAACTCAAAATTAATCATACGTTCTGGGAAGTAATAATAGTTCTGGGAACCCAAAGGTAATCATACCTTCTGGGAAATCATAAGTAATCATACCATTTTAGAAATCATAAGTAACTATACGTTCTGGAAGTCATAAGTAATCTTACCAACTTGTACACAATCGTACGTAGTCACGTTCAGGAATTCGCACATTGGGGATACGCCTACGTAAACATATCCTGGTCACCGGTTCTCATTTTCTAAGCAAGTCGAACAAAACTATAAATACTCACGTTATGCGTTCTGTAAACTCATAAGTAATCATAGTTCCCATAAGTAATCATAAGTTCTGGGAACTCATCAGTTACCCTACGCCCTGTGAACTTATGAGAGGAGAGGTCAGGGGAGCGCGGGTGTAAATTATTAATTAATAATGTTTTTATCGGCCCACATAGGTGCACAAAAAGACACCTCTGTAGAAGTTTTAGTCGTTTTGAGTTATGTTGGTTTCACATTGCGTATCAAGAGAGTTGATTCGTCAATCTACAATTTGACGTCACCGTAATCCTGAAGTTCTGGGGCCGGTTGTTCAAATAAGGATTGACTTCAATGTTTCTTCGATTCATCGAGTTATGAACGAACTTGACCCTGTGCAAACTAAATAAATCATCGAAGCGGTTTATGAAAAGTTTGCACAGGGGCCAGTTCGTTCATAACTCCATGAATCGAAGAAACATATTTTCAAATTAATTGCTTTCTCCGTTTCAATAAATAGGCAGTAGACCTATTGTTGTTTCGTCGGTGATTCACGTATATCTTTGTAAAAATAGTCCGGAGCTGGTTCGTTCATCTGATTATGCACGAAAGCAGATTAGCCAATCAAATTGTAGTATTCATTCTAAACACACTGGAAATTAAATTATAAGAAAATTAGCTTAACGGCAGGTTAGATGACCTCGCGTAACAAAGGAATTTCTTTGTTTCTTCACTTCATTTAACCTGTTGTTAAGCTAATTTTCCTTTGAACAACCGGTCCCAGATGTGATCCTTAAGGCTAAATTCGGCCAATTTAATCGGAAAATCGATAGAACTTGGGTTGAAAGGGTTTTCCTTCACATGGTCAATTTATTCTTATTCGACTAAACAACTACATCATAAAATTCAACCTTGCCATTGCTCTCATTTACACGCCTTTCGATTACTGTCTTACATCTGGTTATATATATGATCACTAAAACACACGGGCACAGGGAAAATCTTCTTGTCTAAAATAACCATGGAGACAAGTTTCTAATTGTGTTAAAAAGAGGTATATCATTTAGAACTTTACACCCCATAAATTGTTGTAACTATATAACCCTAGTTGTACATCCAGTATTTCAGACACCAGCAACAATTGAAAACGCTTCGTGGAGCCTATAAGATTGGCAAGTCTAAGGCGAATCGAATCGACACGGAGCGTCTCCATCTTGCATGATTTCGTGAAAATGAAACTATTTCGTGAAATAGGCTCTCCGTTTTCGTTACTGGTTTAATTCCAAGTATTGTTCTCGTACAGTGTGATATCAGGGGGGGTATTTCATAAACAGGTTTAGAAGCCTAAAATGACAGAGCCGACTAGAATAGCAGTGCTTTAACATTACTGCTTCGTCGACTATCTGACCGTAGTCGGCTGTATGTGGTTTATGAAATACCAGCCAGGATTGTTTTCTCATAGCCTTAAAATGTTACCCAGGCTGGCGTGTGGTAATCGAGCACAAAAAGCTACCTAATCGCAGAAAAACAAACGCATTAGACGAATCAAGCGTTAAAAGTTACGTAATGTTAAGAAGATTTTTCCAAGAATATGTCATTTGTTCTTATTTCGCATTGCTCACATACTCGCTTCACGGACACGCCAATTATCGTTTCAAGAAATAGAGGGCTAAAAGCTTTGTTCTGTAGACTGATAAATTAACCCGTATATGTTTCTCTGACGCAAATCATTTATTGATAAAGCCAAGCAAATTAAAATAGATAGCTTTCTTTGCTATTAGAGTAATGTAGTGATCGATCAATGATTATCGTCTACGTTATCTCAACATGAAGATGAAGAACGTTAAGCCCTCCATACGTTAACCTGGAAAAAACGTATGATTACCGCACTCTATAAAGGCCAGATAACTCGGTTTATTTTTAAATATCCACATATACGTTAAAGGGGCATGGGCTGCCAAAAATGTGGATATTTTTGCTCAAAAACAAATTTTCGAAATTATCGGCTATTTTTTAGAGCTCGAGATAAAGATGTGTTTCGAACTTAGTTAAACCAAGAATGAATGAACGATCGTCCCGGTTATTTAAATTTTGTTTAAATACTATTTTGCTTCGTACTGGCCACATGCTGCATGTATTTTAATCCTTCTTTTGTCATTTATTTAGTTTTACGATGACTTTCAAGATCTCTTACTGTGACAATCCGAATTTATGAAAAAAAGTTCTAATTTTGGCTTCCCATGCCTCTTTAATCTCTTATTGTAGAATAAATTGCTATTAGGGCAAAGTGTACATTTGGAACGATCCGTCTGAAAAGGCAACGATCCGTCTGAAAAGGCAACGATCCGTCTGAAAAGGCAACGATCCGTCTGAAAAGGCAACGATCCATCTGAAAAGGCAACGATCCGTCTGAAAAGGCAACGATCCGTCTAAAAAGGCAACGATCCGTCTGAAAAGGCAACGATCCGTCTGAAAAGGCAACGTGCAGTTCGGATGTTGGGGACACAGTCAATGCAGCCCTGAAGCGGACACTTTACCAACTGAGCTATCGGGACTGGTACAAAACATTGGAAGATTTTGTACAAAACCCGATGACATCCAGTGTCCCATCATGACAGGGGATAAAACCATTGGGAGATTTTGTACAAAACTCGATGACGTCCAGTGTCCCATCCTGACAGGGGATAAAACCATTCGGAGATTTTGTACAAAATGTATGTACAATCTTACACTAAATGCTTTTCACTATTCATTGTTTTCTACACACTGCCTTTTTCACTGTTTGAAAAGTAAAGGCCTGTGGTGGGTTGTTCAAAGCGTCGTTAGCTTTACGGCAGGTTAAGGTCCGCTCACACGGTGCGATTTATCGTACAGACTTGTAGCATGCGATTAAAATGGATGCTTTTAATTGGTTAATACGGTCTGTCAACCAATCAAATACATCCGTTTTTATCGCATGCTACAAGTCCGTACGACAAATCGCACCGTGTGAGCGGGCCTTTAGATGACGTCGCGTCACACAGGAATTTTTTGTTATGGCACGTCAATTAACCTGCCGTTAAGCTAATTTTCTTTTGAACAACCGGCCCCAGGTGTCTTAGCGATGAAGCCCAGAGTCGGGTAGCATTCACAGACATGGATGCTTTCTTTGGAACGAATTTGTTCTTGATATAGTTTATTTGGACTATTATAATTCGGCGATGTTTTAAACGATTTATTCTAATTCTCTCTGTGGACATTCGTTACTGAAATACACTCCTTTCTAACATCCATGTTCGTTTTATATTAATAATAAATCAAAGTTAATGTCGTAGAATCGCCGAAGTATATGATATAATATATAATGTAAAATGCACTCTTTTAACTATCGTGTTATTCAGGAAAATAGATACGCCGTTTTTTAACCCAAATGGAAGTCTGAGTGAGCTTACGTTGTTCAGCTTAGATAGGCACTCTAGTTTAAAGTAGGCCTACTGAGGTGGGTTGTCTAAAAACGCCGTTAGCTTAAAGAGGCATGAACTGCCAAAATTCACGCTTTTTTCATAATTTCTGATCGTCACGACATTAAGAGGCTTTGAGGGCCATGGAAAAACTAAATGATTGGCGTTGGAGTGAGGAAAATCCATACAGGATGTGGCCTGTACGAACCGAAAACGTATTTGAAAAGTAAACAAAATTTAAATAACCGGGACGACCATTCATTCATTCTAAGCCAAAGTTAGTTCAAAATAATACTTTATCGTTCATTCTCGAGACCAGAAGTACTAAAAAGCTTATATACGTCTTGAGAAAAATAGCCAATAATGTCAACATTCTGTTTTAACGTCAAAATATCAACATTTTGGCAGCTCATGCCACTTTAACGGCAGGCTAGATGACGTCGCGTCACAAAGGAATGGCTTTGTTACGTCACGTTATTTTACCGTCCATTAAGCTAATTTTCAACCGGTCCCTGGGCTGAGTTGTTCAAAAGTGTATTAGGCTTAATACTGGTCTTAATGACGTCGTGTAACAAATGAATTCAGTTGTGACGTTGCAAAGTTATACCGGTATTAAGCCTAATACACTTTTGAACAACCGGCCCCTGGACAATACTGTTAGTAGGCTCACGGGTTGACGGGAGATTGGCCAGTCCAAGTGGACAGAAAAAAATATATTATTTATTGATATGAAATAAATATACCCTCGTGTACATTTCACGAAGATCCTTTTTGGAACCCAAATACTTTATTAATTGCAATAAATGGTAACACGATCTACAGGCCGAAATAGATTGTTACTATGTTTAAGTGCGTGTAAATTGATATGAAGAAAATGAAGACAGGCAAATAGCATTACTAATTGCTGATCTCGAATCGATTTGTTTTCCGTATAACTTGACTGTGTAGGCTCTTCACTGCAATATATATTTATGATCACTAAAACACACGGGCACAGGGAAAATCTTCTTGTCCACGCAGACAAGTTTCTAATTTTGTTAAAAAGACGTATATCATTTAGACCTTTATACCCCATCATAAATTGTTGTAATAAAGTAAACCTATGATATTTGCGTGCCTTTTGGCTAGAACAAACCACAGTATGTTTTCTTCAAGTGACAGGAGCTGCCGAATTTCGCGTTTCTTTTATGAATACTTTTTGTCATGGCAAAGAGAGAGTTTGAAGGTCATTGATGAAAACCTAAATGATTGACGTACTGTTGGGACAAATACGAAAAGAAACACTGCTCGGGAAGTCAAAAACAGTAATTCGTTCATTTAGCTTATTTCAAACCCCTACTTTCTAATAAACACGAGTGGCTTCGTTGGCTTAGTCGGTTAGAGTGATAGTCTCTCAGTCCTACACTGCCCTCCCTCCGATGTGGCGCGGGTTCGAATCCCACTCCGGTCAATTAAATATTGAAAGATTTCCGAGGGATTTTTCAATCGACCGCCGAATGTGGGAGAGTTGCCAGGTACTCGCCGAAGATTGGGGGTTTCCTCCAGACAAAGAGATTGGTTTCCTCCTCCACTAAGCCTGGCAACGCTACCAAATTAGTGAAAAAATCTTGATTGCGGCGTAAAAATCAATCAATCTACATACATACGAGAAAAGAACCATTAAAAACCCATCGAATTGTACGTCTTGAGAAAAATAATCAATAATATTAACATTTAATTTTTAACAGATTAAGATCAACATTTCGGTCGCTCGTGCTAATTTAAGATTTTTGCTGACACTTAAACGACATCTGGGTTCTAGTCATACTCAAATAACCTTTTAAAAATAATGTCGATATCAGTATTTGTAGGTAACAAATGGAAGGTAAGGGATTTTATGCGTCATTGTACGTTGGAGAACTCATACGCAATCTTACGTTCAGGGAACTAATAAGTAATCATAAGTTCAGGGAATTCATAAGTAATCATAAGTTCGGGGAATTCATAAGTAATCATAACTTCTAGCAGCTCATAAATAATCAGACGTTCAGGGAACCTAATACATAAGCGTACATTCGAGGAACTCATAAGTATCCATACGTTCTGGGATCATAAGCTTTTGGAACTCGTAAGTAATCATACGTTCTGGAATTCCATACGCACTCATACGTTTAGGGAACTCGTAAGTAATCCTACATTCGGTTAACTCATATAAAGCAATCCTACGTTCTGGGATCTCCTAAGTGATCATAAGTGCTGTGAACTTTTACATAATCATACGTATCGCCTACGTGAACGTATTCTGGTTAACGTTTCTCTTTTGCTGCGCAAATTGAACAACGTCCTGGGAACTCATAAATAATCATACGTTCTGATAACTCACAAGCAACTCATAAGTAACCATACGTTCTGGAAGTCATAAGTATTATCATAAGTTCTGTAAGTCATAAATAATAATAAGTTCGGGGAAAGCATAAGTAATCATATGTTCTTGGAACCCATGAATAATCACACATCCTAGGAAGCAATCAATAGTTCTGGAAACCCATAAATAATTAATACTACGTTCTAGGAACTCATAATTAATCATACGTTTTGGGAAGTAATCATAGGTATGGGAACTCATAAGCAAGCATAAGTTCTGGGAAATCATAAATGATCATAAGTTCTGGAAACCCATAAATAATTAATCATACGTTTTTGGAAGTAATCATAGTTCTGGGGGCTCGAAAGTAATCATGAGTTCTGGGAACTAATAAGTAATCATACGTTCTGGGAACTCATAATTAATCATACGTTCTGGGAAGTAATCACAGTTCTGGGAACTCAAAAGTAATCATAGTTCTGGGAACTCAAAAGTAATCACAGTTCTGGGAACTCAAAGTAATCATAGTTCTGGGAACTCAAAAGTAATCATAGTTCTGGGAACTCAAAAGTAATCACAGTTCTGGGAACTCAAAAGTAATCATAGTTCTGGGGACTCAAAAGTAATCATAGTTCTGGGAACTCAAAAGTAATCACAGTTCTGGGAACTCAAAAGTAGTCATAAGTTCTAGGAACTCATAAGTAATCTTACCATTTTAGAAATCATAAGTAATCATAAGTTTTGGAAGTCTTAAGTAATCATACGTTCTGAAAACTCATAAGTAATCTTACCATTTGGGAACTTGTACACAATCGTACGTAGTCACGTTCAGGAATTCGTACATTGGGGATACGTCTACGTAAACATGTCCTGGTCACCGGTTCATAGTTCCCATAAGTAATCATAAGTTCTGGGAACTCATCAGTTATCCTACGTTCTGTGAACTTATGAGAGGAGAGGCCAGGGGAGCAGGGGTGTAAATTATTAATTAATACTATTTTTATAGGCCCACATAGGTGCATAAAAAGACACTTCTGTAAAAGTTTTAGCCGTTTTGTGTTATGTTGGTTTCACATTGCGTATTAAGAGAGTTGATTCGTCAATCTACAATTTGACGTCACCGTAATCCTGAAGTTCTGGGGCCGGTTGTTAGCCACACCTCTCAGAATTTCTTCCATAATCGAGGGAGTCATTCAATAACGTGCTTGTATCATGGTATTAGTGATTGACGTTGTCAATCAACTAACACGTGTTTACTCTCTGATACCCAGTCAAGAGAGCCATACAACAACTTCCAAAATCGGGAAGTTATTCAACGCTTAAGCCCCGCCGCCCACTCTCTGTCCACTGGGTATCGGATTTGTCGAGGACTGTTCATCAAAAGAAAAACGCCCTAACATGATACAACCTTAGTTGTACATCCAGCATTTCAGACAGTAGCAACAATTGAAAACGATTCGCGGGGCCTATAAGATTGGCATGTCTAAGGCGAATCAAATCGATACGGAGCGTCTCCATCTTGCATGGTTTCGTGAAAATGGGACTATTTCGTGAAATAGACTCCCCGTTTTCGTTACTTGTTTAATTCCTAGTATTGTTCTCGTATAGTGTGATTCGTACAGTGTTTTCGTACAGTGTCACGGTTGTTTTCTCATAGCCTTAAAATGTTACCCAAGCTGGCGTGTGGTAATCGAGCACAAACAAGCTACCGAATTGCAGAAAAACAAACGCATTAGACGAATCAAGCGTTAAAAGTTACGTAATGCTAAGATGATTTTTCCAAGAATATGTCATTTGTTCTTATTTCGCATTGCTCACATACTCGCTTCACCGACACGCCAATTATCGTTTCAAGAAATAGAGGGCTAAAAGCTTTGTTCTGTAGACTGATAAATTAACCCGTATGTGTTTCTCTGACGCAAATCATTTATTGATAAAGCCAAGCAAATTAAAATAGATAGCTTTCTTTGCTATTAGAGTAATGTAGTGATCGATCAATGATTATCGTCTACGTTATCTCAACATCAAGATGAAGAACGTTAAGCCCTCCATACGTTAACCTGGAAAACGTATGATTAGCGCACTCTATAAAGGCCAGATAGCTCAGGTTATTTTTAAACATCCAGATATACGTTAAAGGGGCATGGGCGGCCAAAAATGTGGATATTTTGGGGCAAAAACAAATTTTGGAAATTATCGGCTATTTTTAAAGCTCGAGTTAAAGATGTGTTTTGAACTTAGTTAAACCAAGAATGAATGAACGATCGTCCCGGTTGTTTAAATTTTGTTTACTTTTTAAATACTATTTTGGTTCGTACTGGCCACATGTTGCATGTATTTTAATCATTCTAACGTTAGTTATTTAGTTTTAAGGTGACTTTCAAGAATTAACGAAAAAGAAAAAAAAAGGGTTCGATTTTTGGCAGCTCTAGCCTCTTTAATCTCTTTATGTAGAATAAATTGCTATTAGGGCAAGGTATGCATTTGGAACGATCCGTCTGAAAAGGCAACAATCCGTCTGAAAAGGCAACGATCCGTCTGAAAAGGCAACGACCCGTCTGAAAAGGCAACGATCCGTCTGAAAAGGCAGCGTGCAGTTTGGATGTCGGGGACACAGTCTATGCTGATACCTACACTATCATCAGAATATTAGATTGATTGATTGATGTTTTACGCCACACTCAAGATTATTTCACTTATATGACGTCGTTGCCATGTTTTGTGGAGGAGGAAACAGGGCTCTCTTTTCCGGAGGAAACCTGCGACCTTCGGCGAGTACCTGGCAACTCTTCCACATACGGCGACCGAGTAAAAAAAATACACTCGGAATTTTTTCAATTTTTGAGTGTGTTTCGAACCCGCGCCGCATCGATGGCAGGTCTGTCTAAGATTGGGAGACCATCACTCTAACACTCTGGAGAAACTAGGTCCCCAGAATATTACAAGAAAAAACATACTGTTTAGTAGGCGTAAGAATTAACTGTGGGTGTGGAAATATAACCAATTACAGATACATCGATTACATGTTAAATCTATTGAGATTCATTGAAGTGCCCTTTATAAGGTGAATTTCTGGTTTCATACAAAAAAAAAGTCCGGGTGTGTCTGATGTATTCGACCGTAAGTGACCGTAAGTGCTAAACAGTTCAGGCGCCATTCTGTCGCGGACACTTGACCCTCGGCGATTGAAACGGCCATAAACATGTATGTCCTGTCAAACATCATTTATTATTTGTTGATAATGAAGACGAGGGTTAACACTCTTCTTGTTAACTCTCATAATAAAAAAGATCTATGTGTCCGTATACAGAAGAGTAAAAACTACCGGTTAACGATATCATCCATTTCAATACAACTCTTCGATCAATACTACATGTACTAATATCTACTAACATCTCTACAGCAAATGGATATGTGCAGTATTTTTTTCCATTTTTTCAATGTTAGTAAAACATTTATTTTTGTGATTTTTATTTGGCCAAATTTGAAATGTCTGCGAGGCTTTTGGGCCAGTTGTAAACGCTTTTATAGTTCGTTGTGAAAACTGATTTTTTAACTAAATCATTGTATTTTATAAACTTCAATCAAGGAGCAACATAGGCCTATGTAAAAACTCAAAGTGTCTTTGGAAAGGTACCATTGGGGTGCATGAACTAAATTACGAAGAAGTTTGTCGTTTTCTTTTCTATCTTTGTCGAATAGTTCTTCAGTAGTAGCATAATGGCCGAAAATATAAAATAAATAAAAATAGTACAACAAAAACCAGTGACGCATTTGGTTAGGAATACCTGAAAACCGGCTTCATTGAGGCGCCAATTATCGTCTCGATCGAAGATGGCCTAAAAGCTTTGTCTTGTAGGATGAAAAAAAACCTTATATATATCCGGTAGCCATTTTGTTGACGTAAGCGTTCAATTGAACTAGATAGCTCTCTTTGTCGTCACCGTAACATGTCATTCGGTTTATTTATTGCTGTAGATTTTCACGCCCTGACTCCGTGCTTGAAAAAGAAATAAAAAATTCCCATTCGTCTGCCATTTACCTTACCTTACCTAATAAATTAGAAAATGCTTTGTCAATCAGTCAGCCAGTCGGAACTCCCATCGGCTATCTTCGCTAGCTACCGGTCGGCTTTGACACGCACGTAAATCCCCGAAGTTTCAGAGTGTCAGTCAGCCTGACGAGCGGATAGAGTGAGACCGTCAGCCGTGCTCTCATTGGTCGGTTAACTGAATGACGTTATGGTTTAGAGATCTAGGTCAGGCAAGAGGGGTTCCCCCAATGATATTTACATGGTAGGCGCTGTATTTCGAAGCCGATAGCTTGAACAGAACCTACATGGTGTAGCAATGTGCGCATTAGGCGTGTCGAGCGACTTACTATACTGTGGTATATGTTAATGCTAGTCTGGGTTTCTGACTATATTGACGGTCCAAAAGACGCCCGTCAGTATAAAAAAAAACAGTCAATTTGGAGTCAGAAATCCGGAATAATGTGTGCAATGCTATTCAAGACGTTTTCATAAAGAAGTTTAGCTCAACAAACATTTTTTTATTTTTATATTTATTTACTTTTTCGATGAACTCGAAACACTCGAATTGTTGACATCACCTATACTTATATAGTTTGCTACAATATTCAGTATGCTTTTCTTCTCTTCAGTGCTAAGTTATGCGAGTCTTAATATATTACACTTCTGGCCAATCAATATAGCCTACAATTTTTTGAAACTTAGGCTAATCGTTAGCCCAAGTTTATAATATGGCGTTTAGGCCTAGGCCTATACTTAGTAAATTCGAATCATCTTCACTCGGCCTTGTTTGTATTTATTTTATTACCATCAGTTTTGAAATCTACAGTAATAATTCCTTTATAAAATAAAACACGTATGCTTAGGCCTATATATAGTTCTTTCTAAAAGCTAAAAATAAAACAGGCCTACCTTTTACATTTGTCTTGCCAAATTCCATGATCTCGATCTATGCGACAAAGTGCTGTCAAAGCCTGTCGAAATGCGCGCTTCGTCTTTGGTCGGAATGTCCAAGGTCGCCGAAAAGACAAATGCTCGGACGATACATTTATTAATATGGGCACTCTATACACACATATTTTACGTATAATTGTGATCTCAAAAAGTAATCGTCAGGGTAAAATTAAAATACATCGAATTTATAGGAAACGTCAGAGATGGTGACATTAAAAATGAGCAGGATCGAAAGATAGATTATGCGTGGTAATAAAAATGACACTATAGTTTAAGTAATTGTAAAAGCAATGCATAAAACATTATATAAACATATGGATGTGTCACTGAACCCGAATAATTGAAATACCGATATAGGCCTACCGGTACTTAATATAGCTATGCCTTCTATAACGTGGGGCCTTCATGTATAGGCCTACGTTTAATCATACATAAAGGTTTCCTTTAACTAAACTGGAGGAATATAGAAGAATTTACCAATACAAGGAATTAAAAACTTGTTGACCAAATAATATTTCGGTTTATTTAGAAAACATCTTCACGAGTAGGCTTGTATATTCGATAGATATAGCTTTAGGCCTACTGACGTGATCATTTTTCTGCTGTTGACATGATAACATCTGAAGTTTACGAAAATGATTGATAGGGACGAATAAGCTCTCGTCTCCGCGTAATTATATAACTAAATGCTGTTCTGGTAGACGAATCATTCTTTGTTTTTGTAATTAGTTGTAGGCTAAATAGTTGAAAATAACGGTACCGGTATGCTTATTTTTTATACTTTTATTTTTACTCAGACAATTAACTCAATATAAGACTTCTGATGTTCATTGAATTGTATATATTGTTAATATGTATGAATGAGTGTATGCATGGGCCGAGTTGTGGGACTTGCTCCTGTGGGTTATCCTTGCAATAAATAAATATGCACGAGGCTTCGCTAGTATTGGTAGCAGTGTGATGCGAAGGCCTTCTGTCACGGAATCCCACTCAAGGCACGTCATTTACATTAGCCAATGAGCGGCCGGCTGACGCTCGATCTCTATCCGCTCGTGTCAGCCTGTCTCTTGGCTAAAGGGAGATAAACAAAAGGTTGCAATATGCCAGTAAGGGGCCTCCGTGGTCCAGTGGGTTAGAGTGATCGCCCCTCACTTCAACACAGACCTTCCGTCGATGCGACACGGGTTCGAATCACACTCAGACCAAATACAAATGGACAAACTTCTGAGTGGTTTTGACTCAGTCGCCGTATATGGAAGAGTTGCCAGGTACTGGCCGTAGGTCGGGGATTTTCTCCGGGCAATGAGCCTGGTTTCCTCCCCACTAAACCTGGCAACAATTTTATTTTCAACAACATTGGTGTGGAATTAACACGTGCACATCACGTGTTTGAGTGTTTCCGAACATACGAGGAATTCGACCTAAACCGTTTCATATTAGTATATATGTTTTTCACATATAGAGTTGATTTATCGTCAATTTATTCTCATTCGACTAAACAACTACACCATAAAATTCAACCTTGCCTTTGCTCGCATTTACACGCTTTTCGATTACTGTCTTACATCTGGCTATATATAGCCTTAGTTATATATCCAGCTTTTCAGACACTAGCAACAATTGAAAACGCTTCGTAGAGCCTATAAGATTGGCAATTCCAAGGTGAATCGAATCGACACGGAGCGTCTCCATCTTGCGTGATTTCGTGAAAATTTGACTATTTCGTGAAATAGACTCTCCGTTTTCGTTACTGGTTTAATTCCAAGTATACAGTGTGATGTGATGATTGTTTTCTCATACCCTTAAAATGTTACCCAAGCTGGCGTGTGGTAATCGAGCACAAAAAGCTACCTAATTGCCGAAAAACAAACGCATTAGACGAATCAAGCGTTAAAAGTTACATAATGTTAAGATGATTTTTCACAGAATATGTCATTTGTTCTTATTTCACATACTCGCTTCACGGAGACGCCATTTATCGTTTCAAGAAATAGAGGGCTAAAAGCTTTGTTCTGTAGACTGATAAATTAACCCGTATATGTTTCTCTGACGCAAATCATTGATTGATAAAGCCAAGCAAATTAAAATAGATAGCTTTCTTCGCTATTAGAGTAATGTAGTGATCGATCAATGATTATCGTCTACGTTATCTCAACATCAAGAAGAAGAACGTTAAGCCCTCCATAAGTTAACCTGGAAAAACGTATGATTACCGCACTCTATAAAGGCCAGATAACTCAGTTTATTTTTAAATATCCACATATACGTTAAAGGGGCATGGGCTGCCAAAAATGTGGATATTTTTGCGCAAAAACAAATTTTGGAAATTATCGGCTATTTTTTAGAGCTCGAGTTAAAGATGTGTTTTGAACTTAGTTAAACCAAGAATGAATGAACGATCGTCCCGGTTATTTCAATTTTGTTTACTTTTTAAATACTATTTTGGTTCGCACTGGCCACATGCTGCATGTATTTTAATCCTTTTTTTGTCATTTATTTAGTTTTACGACGACTTTCAAGATCTCTTACTGTGACAATCCGAATTTATGAAAAAAAGTTCTAATTTTGGCTTCCCATGCCTCTTTAATCTCTTTATGTAGAATAAATTGCTATTAGGGCAAAGTGTACATTTGGAACGATCCGTCTGACAAGGCAACGATCCGTCTGAAAAGGCAACGATCCATCTGAAAAGGCAATGTTCGGTCTGAAAAGGCAACGATCCGTCTGAAAAGGCAATGATCCGTCTGAAAAGGCAACGATCCGTCTGAAAAGGCAACGATCCGTCTGAAAAGGCAACGATCCGTCTGAAAAGGCAACGTGCAGTTTGGATGTCGGGGACACAGTCAATGCTGATACCTACACTATCATCAGAATATTAGATTGATTGATTGATGTTTTACGCCACACTCAAGATTATTTCACTTATATGACGTCGTTGCCATGTTTTGTGGAGGAGGAAACAGGGCTCTCTTTTCCGGAGGAAACCTCCGACCTTCGGCGAGTACCTGGCAAATATTCCACATACGGCGACCGAGTGAAAAAGCCACTCAGAAATTTTTCAATTTTTGAGTGTGTTTCGAACCCGCGCCGCATCGATGGCAGGTCTGTCTAAGATTGGGAGACCATCACTCTAACACTCTGGAGAAACTAGGCCCCAGAATATTACAAGAAAAAACATACTGTTTAGTAGGCGTAAGAATTAACTGTGGGTGTGGAAATATAACCAATGGATACATCGATTACATGTTAAATCTATTGAGATTCATTAAAGTGCCCTTTATAAGGTGAATTTCTGGTTTCATACAAAAAAGGGTCCGGGTGTGTCTGATGTATTCGACCGTAAGTGACCGTAAGTGCTAAACTGTTCAGGCGCCATTCTGTCGCGGACACTTGACCTTCGGCGATTGAAACGGCCATAAACATGTATGTCCTGTCAAACATCATTTATTATTTGTTGATAATGAACACGAGGGTTAACACTCTTCTTGTTAACTCCCATAATAAAAAAGATCTATGTGTCCGTATACAGAAGAGTAAAAACTACCGGTTAACGATATCATCCATTTCAATACAACTCTTCGATCAATACTACTAATATCTACTAACATCTCTACAGCAAATGGATATGCGCAGTATTTTTTCCATTTTGTCAATGTTAGTAAAAAGGCCTACACTTATTTTTGTGATTTTTATTTGGCCAAATTTTAAAAGTCTGCGAGGCTTTTGGGCCAGTTGTAAACGCTTGTGTGGTTCGTTGTGTGTGATGTACTTAATTGAAAACTGATTTTTAAACTAAATCATTTTATTATTTATACATAAGTGAAAACTAGGGATTTCCTTCACTCAGAAATGTAATTATTCACTGCAGTGCAATAACAATTTTTGTTATTTAATGCACGCGTCGAAGCCGATGACGTCGCCGGAACTACTTCTTTCTTGTGTACTGACGTCTGCTGTACAACAACAACAGTACATATGATATGGATAGGCTAAATGAAGCCTTTTCAGTCAATTTAGCATTAAGATAAATAATTTACAACTGAAAACACTAAATTGATTCAATAAAGGATTGCCTTACCACTTTAAATCAAAGCGATAAAACAAAACTTCATTACGGATCGTCAGTTGGCAGCGTTGTGTGGCCTGCATCATCATGGCTTCGGAGAATCGTAACGAGAAACTGTAATTGCCGTTCAATGACGCGGTAAAACGATGTTAAGTAGTTTTATAAGTAATTTTTTATCCTTGTGACTGGTGCGCTGCAGAGTTAAAATCCATGTTGATCGATTTAATTTCTTTTTACACGAAATATCGCGAAAAATTTCAGGGAGAAAATGGCAATTCAAATGACCACAGATCTGACAGTTGACAGTCACGTGAGAAGAACAGACATGCTGTTGTTTCATTGGTCAGCGATATATATTCCTACGTTTGCTAAAAACCTAATCCGTCATAAGTTTGTTGATATTTTCTTTTTTATAATTGATAAATTTATACTTAATAAACAATCCCCAGAATAAAACATGATAGTATAAATAATAAACAGAATATTGAACAGCTGTGTTTGAAAAGCATTTATATTTTTTCTCTTGAAAGGCGGAGGGATAACCCACTCGACGCTTCGCGTCTCGTGAGTTATTCTCCGACTTGCACTCGAAAAAATATAAGTGCTATTCAAACTCAGCTGTTCAATATCCTCTATGTATTTTATAAACTTCAATCAAGGAGCAACATAGGCCTATGTAAAAACCCAAAGTGTCTTTGGAAAGGTACCGTTGGGGTCCATGCACTAAATTACGAAGAAGTTTTCTTTTCTATTTTTGTCGAATAGTTCTTCAGTAGTAGCATAATGACCGAAATAACGTGTTTCGTATTTTACAAAATACAATTTAGTTTTCTCGTCTTGAGTTTTTCACTCGGCCGCCGTATGTGGAGTTGCCAGGTACTCGCCAAAGTTCAAGGGTTTCCTCTGGGCAATGAGCCCTGTGTCCCTCCACTAAACCTGGCAACGCCGTCATATAAGTCAAATAATCTTGAGTGTGGCGTAAATCATCAATAAATCAATCATTCTTGTTTTGGCGTGTCTCTATAATCACGTGCCCATGCTCAAAGCCGCTTTAACATTGCCTCCATAGTTTTTATGCTTTTCATATTTATACACCTTGAATAATTGCACGGATAAAAATAGTACAACAAAAGGAATACCTGAAAACCGGCTTCATTGAAGCGCCAATTATCGTCTCGATCGAAGATGGACTAAAAGCTTTGTCTTGTAGGATGAAAAAAAACCCTTATATATATCCGGTAGCCATTTTGTTGACGTAAGCGTTCAATTAAACTAGATAGCTCTCTTTGTCGTCACCGTAACATGTCATTGGGTTTATTTATTGCTGTAGATTTTCACGCCTTGACTCCGTGCTTGAGAAAGAAATAAAAAAATCACATCCGTCTGCTAAGGTACATTTGCCTTACCCTACCTAATAAATTAGACCATGCTTTGTCAATCAGTCAGCCTGTATATTGGCTAAAGGGAGATAAACAAGAGGTTTCAATATGCCAGTAAGGGGCCTCGGTGGTCTAGTGGGTTAGAGTGATCGGCCCTCACTTCAACACAGACCTTCCATCGATGCGACGCGGGTTCGAATCACACTGAGACCAAATACAAATGGAAAATTTTCTGAGTGGAGTCTTGACTGAGTCGCCGTATATAGAAGAGTTGCCAGGTACTCGCCGGAGGTCGGGGATTTTCTCCGGGCAATAAGCCTGGTTTCAAATTAAACCTATAAATTCGGACTAAAGACTTCTTTGGGTGTTTGTAATTAAAATAATTTTCGTACAGCTTGCTCTTTGAACCAGTGTCGCAATGGTTGTCAAGCGGTATATGTATATTTATGTATTCTTTATCCGTTGTATTGAAATATATTAGGATTGAGAAATACCGCAATTAAGAAATGAAATTTGACTCAACTCATGTGATGTGCAGTTTATCGGAGAAATGTATATAAACAAGGTCAACAGCGTTAAGCGTGACCTCGATCGCCTGACATAAAGCTACCTGTATTGGATCTACAATGGAGACGCCAGGTAAGGTCTTGATTTCATTTAAGGTTTTAACTGAACGTAATATGTGTAAATCATCAACTTAACCAACTTACTAAGGTATAGAGTTAACTTAAAAATGTTTATACCGATAGGTCTTTCTGTCTGTTTGTCTGTCGGTCTGTTTGTTGTTCAGTCAACCAACCGACTAAACAATCACATACACATATGTACAAGATTAAAACAAAACTAGAATGTTCGCTTTCTAGCTAATCCCCATAATTTTAGGTCCGAATTTCTTCAAACTATTTCTTCTACGGACGTTTTCGAGACTATAGCGCTAACATGTTTAACTAATAAATATTTACTTTCTTTAAAGGCATGTCCGTACGGGAACAGTTCCGTTTAAAACGAGAGAGAGGAAAGGTTTGGATTCATAAGATAGGTGTGACACAATTAGCGGAGGGCATCATATTGCTCATTCTGGGCACCGTCACATTGATATATGGGGCCCCAAATGATACCTTTGTCATTTATGTTGGGACCCCAATTTGGACAGCTCTGGTGGTAAGTTTGTCCACAGTTTAATATTTTATCGGGTAATAAGTATTTTTATAAGGACTGTATAATCATGATTTAGGCTGTTAATACAACAATACAAAAATATGGACTTAAATAAGTTTTGAAGTAAAGATCATTTTAATAAAAACATTTTTTTGATAACTATATAAAGATTTTACAATAGTTCATTTAACGGGCTGTTTTATTAACTTTTTTCCTTGTGTATAGCTTTGCTCTATTTTTGTCAAATATTTCCAAAGAAAAATCACCAGAAATCAAGATCAACGTAACGCAAAAGATCACAATGGAGAAATCGACATGTTGGATGGTTGCCAACTGAACATCAATGCCTCCTCCATTCATACAAATGGACGCGTCAATAAGCTGAAACAACCAACCAACCAGCCTCCTCTTGGCACGCGCAGAATGCGTCTTCATTTTACCTCTTGAATCAGGGGCAAACGAATTTTCGTGACCTTAATAATGACTTTGTGAAGTGTATTTTATAACATATAGCTGTGTTAAAAAGATCAAAATCCATAAAAACTACAAATTGGTATGAGTGTGAAAGTATTGCAAAAATCAGTAACAAAGTCGGAAGATGTTAAACAACATGACATACTCTTTATAGGCCCTTTCGGCTTAAGGATTGACGCTTGATCAGTAGCCTCTGTGTATTGCTGGTTGGTTGTTTGGTTGTTTTGGTGTTTTACGCCGCGCTCAAGATTTTTTCACTTATATGGCGGCGTTGCCAGTTTTATTATGGGAGGAAACCGGGCTCTATGCCCAGAGGAAACCCACGACCTTCCGTTCGTAACTGTGTATTGCAAAATGACGCTAAGCTGTATATCGAGTTTTTGGATCAATCTGACGTCGGAATCGTGCACATATTATATATGAAGCGATGGGAAAGAGGTGTATCAGGGCGCCAGCGTCAGAAAAGAGACGGCAATGCAATGCAATTAGAACAACATCATAAAAACGTAATTCTAAGCAGGAAAGGCCTATTGGATAATATGATTACCGAGTCTTCTTAAGCCAAAAATCATAACAAAGAATGGTGAATATGTATGGTTTAACACTCTTTTTGCAGTAACGTTGTTACGAATTACAATTTTTAACTCATTTTTAAATTGAATGTTTTTCTTCAGATTTTGCCAGCTGGGATTTTGGGAATTATGGCGGGAAGATTAAATGATTTAGAGGGATGTGTTATTAATCCGTCTCAAAAGAAATTAGTAAGTATTTTGGTGTAGTGTCTTAGTTTTTCAGTTACGAAGTAAGTAAATATATTTATGATCACTAAAACACACGGGCACAGGAAAAATCTTCTTGTCTAAAATAACCATCGAGACAAGTTTCTAATTGTGTTAAAAGGAGGTATATCATGTAGATCTTTATACCCCATAAATTGTTGTAACAAACCAAACCTACGATATAAGTTGATTCATTGGTGTTTTTTGCCTCTCTCAAGATCATTTCCTTTCACTTATATGGCACCGTTGCCAACCTAGGCTAGTAGGGAGGGGTGTTTTTCTCAGAGGAAACTCCCAGCTTTCTGTGAGTAACTGGGTACTCTTCCACATAAGGCGGTCGAGTGAAAATCCACTCAGAAAATTTTCAATTTCCGTTTGAACTAAGTGGGTTTCGTTCTCGCGTCTCAACGATGGAAGAAGTATATATGGACAACTTGGGCTACAATATTCAACTTTTAGTTTTTTTAGATGTACTTTACAAGTAGAACCAAACAGAAAGTTTAATTTCGGACATAGAATACGCCAAATTTGTTGCTTTATATGCTGGGGTCGTTGCACAAAGCGGCGTAGCGTAAGTTTTTACGTAACTGCCATAAAAACCGTACTGTAGGGATACGTTTCTATGAAAGTTACGCCAAAAAATACATCTACGCCGTTTTGTGAAACAGGCTCCAGGTCTACAACGCTTGCGGATATTTACTAGCGCTGTGTCGTAAAATCATACACAACTTTATTGTGTAACGCGTACTCATTCGGAGCGTTGTTAGGTTTAGGCGCGAATCTATGGTGAGAAACTTAATGACGTCACTCAGAAAATTATGGGATATTTGAGGGGTATTGTTTGAAGTGACTGCTTGGATACAATTCTCTTTAGTTATAATCATGGCTGAGTGCTTATGTGTCTGTGGAGAATGTTGTCCTGGACCAGGTTGATCCCTTAGTAAACGTCAATGACGTCATTAGGCAATCGATCTATTTAAGTTACTGTATAGCACAAGAAATAATTATGATTTTTACTTTATTTTGTTCCTTTCTGTAGATTGTTGGGAATTACGTGCTTACAATAATATCTTGGACACCGGCAATCATGACAGTGGTTTATGGAGCGATTGCTTATTCTTGGTGCGAGTCGCCGCCAGACGATTACTCGCACGCATGCGTCGACAACCACCCTGAAAATCTGTCCATTGCTGTGATAAATATTGTGGTGGGAACGGCTGTCATTCTTATTTCCGTTCCCTTTGCTGTGTTTTACTGTTACTATGGAAGGGCATTTGGAATACGTGTCAATAACACATTTGCCGAACCCGACCCTCTGGTGGAGGAGCAAATGCGCCACCAAGCCACCATAATAGAGCAGCAGCAAGCGGAGATCGCTCAGCTGGCTCAGCGACAACAGGCAATGGAGAAGCAGCTATCAGCGAGATCCAGTGTTCCTGAGGAGGCTCCTCCACCCTATGACGAGCCTATTGTTGAAAAATCGCACCCGTAGACAGAAGTCCAAATCTAATTGTACCTTCAGGATATTTTCAGAAGTATTTCGACAATCGACCTAGTTTGACTAACTCGGGTTAGGTTATATGGTGTATTCTTTCAAATAAGTGCAAATTAGAAGTCTTCTAGATATACAGGTCTCGAGAACTAACTTAACGTTTAAATGAATGACATTCGTCTCTATTATTTCGGTGTTGCAAACACTATTTCTGCTCGAAAAGATCGGAGACTGTATTGATTTTCGTTATTCCAACGTGAAATATTCTGCTTCAACATGTCCTATTATCTTGGCAATCCCAATTTCTGAGAACAAACTGTGAATTTTGGCAGCTCATGCCACTTAAAACACCTCTGTACGGTCCTATGACACGCAGTAATAACGTGTTATTATTCAGTGTGTTTAAAATGTATGCTGATTTATGTTTCTTGTAAAAGTCGCTCTAAACCTGTATATATTTATGTATGTCACCTTATTTCTGTGTCTGAGAAGTTGCTCATTTGTTTCTGTGTTTAATCCTGCAATATATTTGGAGGTGTGGGGAGGTTGATTGATGTTTAACGCGGCAGCAAACAGCAATATTCACTTATATGGCCGCCAGGTTTGTTTGGTTGATTGTTTGGTGTTTTACGCCGCGCTCAAGATTATTTCACTTTATGGCGGCGTTGCCAGTTTTATTGTGGGAGGAAACCGGGCTCTATGCCCGGAGGAAACCCACGACCTTCTGTTGGTAACTGGCAACCATCCCACATAGATCGTTCGAGTGAAAGCCCAGTCAGACAATTTTCCATTTTTTTTTGGACGGAATGGGATTCGAACCCGTGACCCATTGGTGGAAAGCTGTTCGGGTTGAGCGTCCAACGCTCTACCTACTGAGCTACGGAGGCCCCTAGGTTTGTTTGGAGACGCGTTTTTCACTGAAGGAAACTACCGACCTTCTGAGAGTACCTGGCGTCAAATAGGGTGATAGAGTCACATTAGTGATCAGGGTAAGATAAAGTCGATTGATTGGTGTTTTACGCCACACTCTAGATTATTTCACTTATATGGCAGCCTTGCTAGGTCTAGTGGGTGCCAATTTTTAATACGACCTCTGGGATCACTTATGAGGAAAGGGAGGTAACTCTCAGTTCTGATTTTAGAGCTTATACAGAGAATCGCTAATTTATCCGACAGAAGTTTAATAAAGCCTATAACGCAGCCTGTACAGATTAAATATTGTTTTAGCGACCCCTTACCTAATTGTTACTTTTCCTAGTTAAACGGGAAAGTAAAATTGAATTTCTGAAATTTATTCTGAGAAATACATTTGCTCCTAAAGTTATATCCGACATAAATTCTTTTTAACAGAATTTAGTTCGACTTCAGGGCCTGTATTGATGTCCCTGGGTTATCTCCCTTGGTATCGAAACTTATACGATTTAATTAATTAAAATATCAAAACTTGGTCCCAAAAATCAACACTTGTTTGGTGTTTTACGCCGCGCTCAAGATTATTTCACTTATATCACGGCGGTGCCAGTTTTATTGTGGGAGAAAACCGGGCTCTATGCCCGGAGGCAACCCACGACCTTCCGTTGGTAACTGGCAACCATCCCACAAAGGTCGTTCGAGTTAAAATTTTCCAATTTTTGGGTGACTGAGTGGGATTCGAACCCGCGACCCATTGGTGGAAGGCTGTTCGGATTGATCGTCCAACGCTCTGTCTTTTCAGCCACGGAGGCCCCCCAATGATAGGAGAAGTGGCTGTCACACAGGCATCGATAAACTCAGGTGACATAATTGATAGCTATGTGTAAATTCCAGGCCGGTCTTTCGATAAAAAACAGTTCCTAGACTATGTTTTTCAGATACGCCCGGACCTTGCCACATTAGAGAAATAAATACTTTTTTAAAGCACACTGCCATCCTGAAAATACATTTACGACCCTGATTCGTTTTTTTTTTTGGGGGGTGGGGGGGGGGGGGGGGGGGGTGTACAGTTTTTGACCAAATATTTTAAGTTCATTCATTTCCTTATGCTTTCTTCATTAATAATAATAATAACAATAAATGTGCTCCTAAAGTTTTAGTAGCAATAAGTACTGTATTAAAAAAACTGTTTTCAATAGAATTTAGAGTTAGAGGTTATGATGGCAGTTCGTAGACGACCCTAGCTTTTTGTAAGGTTAGAGATCAAGACGACAGGTGATGGGAAGGTACCACGTGGTGCGGCTCAGCGAATCATCCTCCCCCGTTCTCGTTTTGTTTTTCTCACCTCGGATAAACACTCTTTGCACCCCAGCCGCGGTTCGAATCTGTTGCCTTGAGTTTTTTTGTTAGATCAATTAACAAGACTTATTAAATGATAATCTCACTCATACCATAACTATAGGAAGTAATGATTGTGTATTTATCTTCTTCGGAACTCCGGCCAGGGACGACAGCTGAACCGCCCCTGTTCTCGCCTTAGATTTTGTTAACAACTTCGGACCAGCAGCTGCCAGAGGTGTTTACATGGCATTTACAAAATAATATCAAAAATTGTTTACAAAGAAGAATTGAATTCGTTATATTTTGTAATACCAATATTGCAATGAAATTGCAAAAATAAACCCTTTCCTTTGCATTCAAATTGATGCTATCAACGTTTTCTTTTTGAATATTTCTTGCTAAATATCCCGAAAAGATGCCAGTTTTCCACATATAGGCCTACTTCTGCAAAAAAAAAGTGTGCCAAAATAAAAATCTTACATTCCGTTATTATATTTTTTCATATTAGATCGTACATTTACATATCCATTATGCACATATTTCACCCACAGCTGTAGTATGTCATTTTGTAAAATTTTTTCCACACGGGCTTCTTACAAAATTATATATATATGTTTTTTAACTTTTCAATTTTGTTAGTTTGCAGGACTAGCTACGCGATAGGCGGAAACATACCGAACGACAGACAAACATCACAGTTTATGGGATATCTTCAAATATGATCTACAAACAAAAATGAGGCGTCCTGCGTAGTTTCGTCTTTCACGGGCGTATTTAAACAAGTTAAGACAACGAATCCGTCTCCGTTTGCAGAGCCCCTCTTCGTTTTTATTTGGAAAAGATTTATCCGAATCGAAATAATAAAATAAATCGTCAATGTAATTAATAAACTTGTGTCCCATTTTTGGGGAGGTCCTGTTGCCAATCGAGTGTGATTCTGGGCGGCGGATATGGATGTTTGATTCATTTTAGAGGAAGTCCTAGCGTGCTCATTTCCGACGAGATACACTGGAAGAGGTGAACACCGTCATAAGTCAAATTTTCCCGGTCAATGAGAAATTTGAATATACATATCCAAATCCAAATTTTATCTAGTTGTTTATTCTGTGACATGCAAATTGCTTATTCCATGAAATGCAAGTTGCTTTTTGTTAATTCTATGAAATGCAAGTTGCTTTTTGTTAATTCTATGAAATGCAAGTTGCTTTTTGTTAATTCTATGAAATGCAACTTGCTTTTTATTAATTCTATGAAATGCAAGTTGCTTTTTTGTTAATTCCATGAAATGCAACTTGCTTTTTGTTAATTCTATGAAATGCAACTTGTTTTTATTCTATGAAATGAAATGCAACTTTTGTTTATTGCTGTTAAATGACGTATACATACAGCCAGATGCATGACATAAATGACGAGAGCAACGATTACCTGTAACATTATGATATTTCCGCCCAAAGGTGGAATAAATTTTCAATTTGTTTGGTCAATAGTTAGCAGGCTGGTAAATAACAATGCATGCATGTCTTATTTTTCTTCCGTGCTATGAGTCAGGTTTCCTCCCCACACTAAACCTGCCAATCGCACCATATAAGTGAAATAATGAAATAATCTTGAGCATAAAACACACATCTATCTGCATGGTTTAGACTTTAGACAAAACTTTTATTATGCGATTATCTAACTAACACGCATATTAATTATGAAAAAAATGTTGTGACTCATTTTTATAATCTGTGAAATAAATCTATAAGCTTTGATAAGAAATAGAGAGTAAGTTTGTCATGTAAAATATAGTTTCAAATTCAAAATGTATTCTTTCTAAAAATTTCACTAGAATCTTTATTCTTTTATTTATTAATATGCAACGATTTGGTTGATCGGTTTTGTTGGGACTATAACTTTTTGTCCTTAGGCCTACATCTGCATGTTGAGTTTCCGACCAATCCCACCTGTCCATTCGTAATAAGATTTGTTTACAAATTACAACCACATGCTTTCAAACACAGTTCGAAAAAGTTTTTTGTCACAAGTCAGTAGGCGGTCATTATCCACGAGGCCCCTGGCGCGAACCGCACGCGAAGAGGCCTTTTATTATATAATCCTCACTGATCCACCTCTGCAGAAATCCCCAGTGTTGTTGGAAATCCTAGATAATTAAATCTTTGTTTTTTAGTTTTAAAGTAAACATCCATAATGCATTATCAAAAGCTGATTGATTAAGTCAACTTAATCGATAATCAATATTTAAACTATTGATTGGTAACCAAAACTCTCCCTGCAGCAGGATGTTTAGCTATCTTTTTATTCTTTGCAAAGAGAATGAAGCTATTGTAATAACACATCGACTCGAAGAGTTGTTATAATTTAATTCCTGGGGGAATGGTTCTTGGCGGCCAATTTGCTGCAAAATATTGCATTTATATTCGAAAAAATCTGTTTTAGGGAGAGACGCCTTGAGGGCTTTTCCTGTAATAAACTGAAACTCAAAACACTCTTAACTTTTGTTGAAGTATAGTTTTATCTTTAAGTGATATGGAAATTAATGCGGCCTTAGCGAAACCATCTAAGAAAATATTTTTTGGACAGATAGATTTGTTCATAATAAAAACGCTTAGGCCTATGTATGTTATTTAGCTTTACTACGCTTGCCTAACCAAAAGACACGGTGTTCTGTCACCATTATTTCGCTCGTCGGTTGTCACCTAGTACTTAATAGTAATCATAATCATCACAAAGGATGTTGCGCAATGTCTAAACAGGGAGATGAAACTTTTGGAGAGCGTCTATAGAAACTGAAGTACCATCGCCACGTGGTAGGGGCAGCTTCAAAAACATTTACGGAAAATGTAAACTATTTATGACGTAACCAAGCTATTAGTTGTTGAGGGACATTGCATAGTCCAGCGGACTATAAATGCCCCATGTATGTTTGTTAGGTACTCCAATGCTAATAGCTTCTCTACATATACCCTAAATGTCTCCGAACAATGCTTAACAAGCCCTTATGTTGCAAACTTAAATAGAACGACAATAGAAATATTGATATTATAAACCTTAGATCAACTGAAATTTTGGGTTTGTGGTTAACATTAATAATATTTACAATGATTGAAATCACTAAAAAAACCTAAAGATAAAAAAAAAATAGTCTACATTTTTTGATAAACGCTAAATTTCTATTGCGGTATTTTTATCTCAATGCTTTATGTACTAGGTCTATCTGTTTTCTTGAAATAATAATATTGATTATGTCGTAAGCTTATGGACTAATAACTACTGGTTGCATAAGCATCTGGTAACAATTGATTAAAGTGGTTGGCCTTTACACCTGTTGGCGAAAAGCGGTCCCCTTTGATGTTTAAGAAACCCAGGTAAGTGAAAAGACTTAACTTCGAGTTTAACTTGCAGACATCCAACAGCTGTATCAAAGAATGTTTTAAAAAGTACATCGAAATATTTTATTTAAAATACATACATATCGAGGTAAGTGAAAAGATTTAGGATTTAACTTACAGACATCCAACACCTGTATTTTAAAAAGTACATCAAACCTATTTTTAATTATTCTCCTACAGTCTATATATCATTTATGACTTATGTGAATTCTCAAATATAACTTACTAGCGGAAGGTCGTGGGTTTTCTCCGGGCATAGACCCCGGTTTCCTCCCACAATAAAACTGGCAACGCCGCCATATAAGTGAAATAATCTTGAGCGCGGCGTAAAAAAACAAACAATCAATCAATCAAATATAACAAACTAAACCGGTTTGCTATTGAAAAAAGATACACAATATACAAATTTCTAACAAAAATGGTATTATCAGAGATGGTATTAGACCGTACTATTGCAAACAGAATCCGTGGGAAAGCATTGATACCAGCAGAGCAAAAAAAAAAAGATAAGTAAAACTTGTCAATTCCTAAACATATATTTAGGTTCAAACTGTATTATATGTGTCAGTTATATTTCAATTTTAGTACATTCATAGGACCAAATGTATAAATTTCAATTTAATCAATTAATATAAAATTTCAGTTTCGCCAGAGAACTTGTGACAGTTTCGATGCTTTTGGTTACCTTCCATGTTCTCTACAGGTTTTTTTTTTGTGTTAGTCGCCATTTGCATAAATGTGTAAATTGATAAATTATTCAGAGCGTTTGTCTCTGCCACAAGACGTAACATTTCTAAAACCATAAGTGTGCCCAACCTCTAAGCACAATCGCCTGACTTTGTGGTCCAGAAGGATGTCTAGCGCCTTACGCAATTCACACGCGAGTAAAACGGTGTACAAGCAATTAAAAGACAACAGTTGGATAATATGTCTGCCTGACACTGCTGACAGTTTACCTTAAATTTGTCTGCGTTGGCGATTGAGATCACATCATATTCTTTGTTAACAAGGGGAATTTATTTAGTTTATTTTAACTGCTGTAACCTACGTTGTTCTTATCTTATATACAAGTACAAACAAAAATAATTATTTACGAAAATAGAGTTATTTTATTTGTACTATAAAATGTTAGGTTTTCTCAGTGCCTTTGAAGTAAGGTATTCCTACGCGAGCTTAATTTGTGTTTCACGCTAACTTTGTTTAACCGGAAGTTCTTTCGATTCAGTAGTAAATGATAATACTGAATTGTAATAGAAATAAAACTAGTAAAAATAATCAAATCATGTTTTTTATCCCCAGAATAATTTAGCGTGGGTTGATATGTGTTAGTTTTTCTAAGGATTTTCTACTTCTTCGTCAAAAACATTTGGAGCACAGTCTGAATGGGCAAATATCTTTGACGTAGAAGACACCTATTTGAAGAAACAAAAAAAATCATCCGACTGGAGAAACGTTTTTTTGCGAATTGGCACATATTTAAAAAACATTTGATGCTTAATAGTTTTGAAGGTTTGATTTGGTAAGATTTGCAAAAAACTAGATTTTCACTCGTAATAACGCTATTAGATAGTTGAAAATAGTAGACACTCAGCAGTTGTGTAGAGTGGACGTATACCTGTGATTAGATAAGGTACAGAAATGACTATTTCAAAGACAATCTGGTATACTCCGCTTGTTAGACAGCTTGCTGTAGTTATACTAAGAAGATTTCGTCAGTTTCCATTCTTCAAATTTTGTATCAAATACTTATTTAGTAAAAAGGAAAAAAAAACATTTCTGCACCGTAACAATTTGACGTGTCCTCAAATTCGGTATCAAATACTTGTCAAGAAAAGAAATAAAAATGTACTAAATTATGTACTTACAATTCAAGCGTCAATTTAAGTCGTCAACAACCAGGTAAGTGTACAGTAGCCAGTTTTCGTGGTATCTAAATTGTATATTGACGTTTGACTAGTTCGTCGTTCCTTTAATGCAAACAGATAAATGAAATTCAGAAAGGTTCTTTCCCTTTATATAGTTTAAAAGATGACACTGGTGCCATACTGGGAGACAGGAAGCTATCTCCGATGTGACATCTTCAATATTTTCTTTAACGACATTCAGCGCGTGTATCCAATGATAGAAACAATGGCTGCCCCGCCCTCCCACAGGCTTCCTGGGTCAGTAAGGTAACATATTGGCTTTATTAATCCGATAAACTCAACTCCCAAACTCCGGGCAAAATTCTGATCAAAACTCAGGTGACATTATTGAGAGCAATGTATATCCAGACCAGTCTTTCGTTAATAAAACAATTCCAAGTCAATTACTTCGTTACCCCCCGAACTAGCCACATTAGGGAAATATATACTTTCAGACTTAAAGTACATTTTCGAAGTGAAAAAAAGGACCTACAGTTTCCAACATAATATCTATAGGCTAACTCATTTTTCTAGACTTTTTCATTAAGATAAGAATATATTTACTCTTAAAAAACATGCTCTTAAAGTTATATCCAGCACAATATATTTTATAAAATCTGTTTTCGTCATCAACAACAGAATAAATTTCGCCACAACGGCTTTGGTTGCTGTCTCAGACAATTTTATTCAAAATTTACACGACTTCTTGATTTAAAGGATCAGTTCTTCTCCATAACTTCACTCTGAAAAGTACACATGCTTCTAAAGTTATATCCGAAATAAGTGTTGCATTTAAACAAAAACTATTTTCAAGATAATTATGTTCGGAACTACGGCCTGTGTTGCTGTCCCGGGGTTATCTCCCTTTGTATTCGAAACCTACGCGACTCGGGATTAAAAAACAAAAAACAGGACGATGTAGAATTATTTAGTTTTATGAAAAAGTATTCAAGTGTAAACTATCTTATTCCTCCTCTTCCCATCGGCTCTAAACCTGCAGACTGTCTGGAGAAAGTGGCATATTTTATATTTTCTTTACCGACATTCAGCGCGTGTAACCAAGCATAGAAATAATGGCTGTCCCGCCCTCCCGCAGGCTTCCTGGGTCAGTAAGGTAGCATATTGGCTTTATTAATCCGATAAAAACTCCCAAACTCCTGAAAATTCTGATCAAAACTCAGCTGACATCATTGAGAGCTATGCATAATTTCCAGACCAGTCTTTTCGATAAAGAACAATTCCAAGTCTTTTTTCTTCGTTTCGCTCCTACCTTGCCCCATTAGGGAAATGAATAATTTCTAACTTAAAGTGGCATGAGCTGCCAAAATGTTGATATTTTTACGTTAAAACAGAATGTTGAAATTATTGGCTTTTTTTCTCAAGACGCATAATTCGATTTAGCGTGTGTACCCGTTGATAGGAACAATGACTGCCCCGCCCTCCCACAGACATTCTGAGTCAGTAAGGTAGCATATTGGCTTTATTAATCCGATAAATTCAACTCTCAACCTCCGGGCAAAATTGTTATCAAAACTCATGTGACAATATTGACTGCTATGTATAAATTCTTTTAAATTAGGATCCGACCTTTTCAATGTTAATACTCAAAACAAACTGCCTTCAGTCTCTCTGGACAGTTTAGAGGCGGCGATGAGATTTTTTTCATAAAGCAAAATAAATCTACATCGTCGTGTATTTTGTTTCAAAATCACGAGTTGCTGATAACCTCGCCACAACTGGAATCAAACAATGATTTTTTTATGATCAACAGCTGATAATTTAAATAGATAATTCGTGTACGGTACATTTCAAATATATACAGATTATCATAACACTGTGCCCGAAGGGCGAGGCTGATGCGAATGTCCGATCTCAGCCAACGAGATGCTGATACGGCCTCACATATCACACAGTGTTATGATAATCTATTTATCAGATTTACGGCTGAAACATGTGTACGCCTAGTTTTAGCTGCAAAGCCAGAAATTTACAAATGTCACTTTTCGACTGGCAGTTTTGCCGAATTGCACATTTACTTTCAAAAGGCCCCCGCGCGAGAAGTAGACCCAAGATAAAAATACTAAGCACGCAGAAATTATTGACTTTATATCGTCACAAAAAAATATTTTTTTAATGTATTATTCAACCGATTTAGTAGAAAGAAGCAACAATTTATCTATAATTCCTCTGACACAGTAGCGTCTGTCAATGACACACATATACCGATCACTGTGCGGGAATTTCCATTTCAGTTATCACGTGACTTTTCAAACTATACTGATACGGACAATTATCAGATGGCTGTGTATCAGTAGGGTTTGACGTAAGTTTTATGACGAGTTGATAAGTTTTATGACGGATTGATAAGTTTTATGACGAGTTGATAAGTTTTATGACGAGTTGATAAGTTTTATAATGAGTTGATAAGTTTTATGACGAGTTGATAAGTTTTATGACGAGTTGATAAGTGTTATGACGAGTTGATAAGTTTTATGATGAGTTGATAAGTTTTATGACGAGTTGATAAGTTTTATGACGAGTTGATAAGTTTTATGACGAGTTGATAAGTTCCGAATAACAAGGGAGATAACCCTTGGACAGCAACACAGCCGTAGTTCCGAACTTAATTCTGTTGAAAACATTTTTCTTTTAAATACAATACTTATTTCGGATATAACTTTACGAGCATCTTAATTAGAACAAATCTAGAGAAATGAATTAACCCTTATACATTTGGTCGGAAACTGTAGAAATCCAAAACTATATTAAAATGTTTTTTTTTTATTGCTGCAGAGAAATTTAAAAAAGAAAGTATTTATTTTCACTAATATAGCAAGGTCGGGGCATGACGAAATTAAAAAAAAGACTTGGAATTGCTCTTTATCAAAAGACCGGTCTGGAATTTATACCTAGCTCTCAATAATTTCACTTGAGCTTTGATCAAAATTTCCAAGTGATGTTGAGAGTTGAGTTTATCGGATTAATAAAGCCAATATGCTACCTTACTGACCCAGGATACCGGTGGGAGGGCGGGACAGCCATTGTTACTATCATTGGATACACACGCGGAATGTTGTTAAAGAAAATATTGAAGATGTCACTTTCTACAGACGGTTTGCAGGTTTAGATGCAGGATAAAGTTGTGCACACTGCAAATATTTTTTTATAAAGGTGGAACAAATAATGTTTTTTATGATGAGTTGATAATTTAAATAAAGTCGTGTAAGTTTCGCATATCAAGGGAGGTAACCCTGGGACAACAACACAGCCATAGTTCCGAACTTAATTCTGTTGAAAACATTTGTCTTTTAAATACAGTATTGATTTCAGATATAACTTTGCGAGCATAGGCCTATACATTTTTCAGAGTAAATTTATTCTAATGCTAATGAAATAACTCTAGAAAAATGAATTAACACTTATATATTTTGTCAGAAACAAAAAAAGTGTTTTCGTTGCTGCAGTGCGCTTTAAATAAGAAAGTATTTTGTAAAGTCAGGCAGTAACGGAATAAAAAAAAGACTTGGAATTGTTCTTTATTCAAAGACCGGTCTGGAATTTATGCCTAGCTCTCAATGATGTCACCTGAGTTTTGATCAAAATTTTGCCCCGAGGTTGGGAGTTGAGTTTATCGGATTAATAAAGCCAATATGCTACCTTACTGACCCAGGGTACCTGCGGGGAGGGTGGGGCAGCCACGCTGAATGTCGTTAAAGAGGAGTAAGTCATCAAATAAAAAAATAAATAAAAGACTGGTCTGGAATTTATACCTAGCTCTCAATAATGTCACTTGAGTTTTGATCAGAATTTTGCCCGAGGTTGGGAGTTGTGTTTATCGGATTAATAAAGCCAATATGCTACCTTACTGACTCAGGAAGCCTGTGAGAGGGCGGGGCAGCCATTGTTTCTATCGCTGGATACGCACGTTGAATGTCACTTTCTCCAGACAGTTTGCAGGTTTACAACAAGGATAAGATTGTGTACATTGTAAATATTTTTTTCATAAAACAAAATGAATCTACATGGTCCTTTACTTGTTCCATAATAACGAGCTCTCCACAGAAATGAAACAACAATTTGTTTTAATGAAAAAGAACTGATCATTTAAATCAAGAAGCCTTGTAAGTCCGAATACAAAGGGAGATAACCCTGTGACAGCAACACAGCCGTAGTTATGAACTTAATTCTGTTGAAAACATTTTTCTTTTAAATACAGTATTGATTTCAGATATTACTTTACGAGCATATATATTTTTCAGAGTAAATTTATTCTAATCTTAATGAAAAAAGTATAGAAAAATGAATTAACCCATATATATTTTGTCGGAAACTGTAGAAATCCAAAAATTATAATAAAATGTGTTTTTGTTGCTGCAGTGCGCTTTAAATAAGAAAGTATTTTCCCCTAATATTGTAAAGTCGTGGAGTAACGAAATAAAAAAAAAGACTTGGAATTGCTCTTTATCAAAAGACCGGTCTGGAATTTATACCTAGCTCTCAATAATGTCACTTGAGTTTTGATCAAAATTTTCAGGAGTTTGGGAGTTGAGTTTATCGGATTAATAAAGCCAATATGTTACCTTACTGGCCCAGGATACCTGCGGGAGGGCGGGGCAGCCATTGGTTTATATCATTGGATACACACGTTAAATGTCGTTAAAGAAGAATAAGTCATTTTCTCTTCATTTTCATTTTTATCTTGTTTGTCCTATGTACTCTCATCTGCGGTTATATCATCTACCAATATATATTTTATAGCCTAGCATTAACATGTTCAAAAATTTAATGTCATCTATTACTGTTATACAAAATAACATAGCGCAATATATTTTGTCATGCTCTAGCCACGAGAAAAAAATGATTGATACAAAAAGTGATAAATATATTACAACATTGTACGTAAAACCTACTAGTAACCCACTATCTGAAAATTCAGCTGTAACTCTATGTTTAATGTTTAGCCTTGCAGTGTAATCTGGAGATGACAAGGAGCCTTTGTTAGGCTCAGGGCTTTGATCAAATTTTAAACCTGATATGGAAAAGGGCAAATAAAAGACCGGTCTGGAATTTATACCTAGCTCTCAATAATGTCACTTGAGTTTTGATCAGAATTTTGTTCGGTGGTTGAGAGTTGAGTTTGTTGGATTAATAAAGCCAATATGCTACCTTACTGACCCAGGATACCTGTGGGAGGGCGGGGCAGCCATTGTTTCCATCGCTGGACACACACGCTGAATGTCGTTAAAGAAAATGTTGAAGATGTCACGTTCTACAGACGGTTTGCAGGTTTAGATACAGCATAAGATTGTGTACATTGCAAATATTTTTATAAAGGTGGAACAAATAATGGTTTGTCTGATAAGTTGATAATCTAAATAAAGTCGTGTAAGTTTCGTATACCAAGGGAGATAACCCTGTGTCAGCAACACAGCCGTAGTTCAGAATTTAATTCTGTTGAAAACATTTTTCTTTTAAATACAGCATTGATTTCAGATATAACTTTACGAGCATATATATTTTTCAGAGTAAATTTATTCTAACCTTTATGAAAAAAAAAATCTAGAAAAATGAATTAACACGTATATATTTTCGTTGCCGCAGTGGGCTTAAAATAAGAAAGTATTTTTTCCCTAATGTTGTAAAGTCGGGGAGCAACGAAATAAAAAAAAACACTTGGAATTGTTCTTTATCCAAAGACCGGTCTGGAATTTATACCTAGCTCTCAATAATGTCACCTGAGTTTTGATCAAAATTTTGCCCTGAGGTTGAGAGTTGAGTTTATCGGATTAATAAAGCCAATATGCTACCGAATTTATTTCTTTCGAAAAAAAATTTCTTTTAAATACAGTACTGGTTTCAGATTTAACTTTTCGAGCATATATATTTTCCGGAGTAAATGTATTCTAATCTTAATGAAAAAAGTCTAGAAAAATGAATTAACCCTTATATATTTTGTCGGAAACAAAAAAATGTGTTTTCGTTGTTGCAGTGCGCTTTAAATAAGAAAGTAGTTTTAAAGTCGGTGAGTAACAAGATAAAAAAAGGCTTGGAATTGTTCTTTTTTTAAAGACTGGTCTGGAATTTATACCTAGCTCTCAATAATGTCATCTGAGTTTTGATCAAAATTTTCAGGAGTTTGGGAGTTGAGTTTATCGGATTAATAAAGCCAATATGTTACCTTACTGACCCAGGATACCTGTGGGAGGGCGGAGCAGCCATTGTTTCTATCATTGGATACACACGCTGAATGTCGTTAAAGAAAATATTGAAGATGTCACATCGGAGATAGCTTCCTATCTCCCAGTATGGTACCAGTGTCATCTTTTAAACTATATAAAGGGAAAGCACCTTTCTGAACTTCATTTATCTGCTTGCATTAAAGGAACGACGAACTTGTCAAACTTCAAGAAATAATTTATATACCACGAAAACTGGCTACCGTACACTTACCTAGTTGTTGACGACTTAAATCGACGTTTGAATTGTAAGTACATGTTTTAGTACATTTTTATTTCTTTTTGTTAACAAGTATTTGATACCGAATTTGGGGAATGGAACGGGAAATTGTTTAGTTTTGAGGACACGTCAGATTGTTACGGTGCAGACATGTTTTTTTTTTCCTTTTTACTAAATAAGTATTTGATACAAAATTTGAAGAATGGAAATTGACGAAATTTGTTTAGTATAACTAAAGCAAGGTGTCTTACAAGAAGAGTATACTAGATTGTCTCTGAAATAGTCATTTCTGTACCTTATCTAATCAGAAGTGATCGCCCATTCTACACTACTGCTGGGTGTCTACTATTTTCAACTAACTAACAGCGTTATTACGAGTTAAAATCTAGTTTTTTGTAAATCTTACCAAATCAAACTTGTTTTTCCAAATTATTTAGCATCAAATGGTTTTTAAAATATGTGCCAATTCGCAAAAAAAAAAACGATTGTCCAGTCGGGTGATTTTATTTTGTCTTCTACGTCATTAGATTTTTGCCCTTGTTTGTGCTCCAAATGTTTTTGACGAAGAAGTAGAAAATCATTAGAAAAACAAACACATATCGACCCACGCTAAATTATTCTAGGGATAAAAAATGATCTAATTATTTTTATTAGTTTTATTTTTATAACAATTCAGTACTATCGTCTACTAATGAGTCGAAAGAACTCCCGGTTAAACAAAGTTAGCGTGAAACACAAATTAAGCTCGCGTAGGAATACCTTACTTCAAAGGCACTGAGAAGACTTTACATTTTATAGTAAAAATAAAATAACTTTATTTTCGTAAATAATTATTTTTTTTGTACTTGTATATATTATCTGTACAACGTAGGTTACAACAGTTAAAATAAACAAAATAAATTCCCCTTGTTAACAAAGCAAATGATGTGATCTCAATCACCAACGCAGACAAATTTAAGGTAAACTGTCAGCAGTGTCAGGCAGACATATTATCCAACTGTTGTCTTTTAATTGCTTGTACACCGTTTTACTCGCGTGTGAATTGCGCAAGGCGCTAGACATCCTTCTGGACAACAAAGCCGGGCGATTGGGCTTAGAGGTTAGGCACACTTATGGTTTTAGAAATGTTACGTCTTGTGGCAGAGACAACCGCTCTGAATAATTTATCAATTTACACCTTTATGCAAATAGCGACAAACGAAAAAGACACGAAAGAACATGGGAGGTAACCAAATGCATCTGAACGGTCAAAAGTTCTCTGGCGAAACTGAAATTTAATATTAACTGATTTAATAGGAATGTATACACTTGGTCCTATGAATGTACTACAGCTGACATGGTTACTATATTTTGAATTATAATAAATGTTTAGGAATATACAAGTTTTAGATATCATTCTTATACGAAAAACATATCTTCCCGAATGCTGCTTATATAGTTTTGAATATTTCTGCAATAGTTTAGTGACAATGATAATTTTCCACTGATTATGTTTGCAATAGTACCGTCTCATGCCATCTCCGATAATACTATTAAAAACTGAAACTATATTCCATAACAAACCGCTTTAGTTTGTTATGGTTGAAATTAAAAAAAAACCATAAATAATAGACTAAGTAAATAAGTAAAAATAGTTTTTATTATATGTATGTGTTTCAAATAAAATATACTTTTTAAGGAATTCTTTGATAGAGGTGTTGGAGGTCTGTATGTTAAATTCTAAATCGTTTGCATTTACTTGTATGTATTCAACATAAAATATTTCGATATACTTTTTAAAATATTCTTTGATACAGGTGTTGGATGTCTGTATGTTAAACTCTAAGTTAAGTCTTTTCACTTACCTGGATTTCTTAAACATCAAAGGGGACCGCTTTTCGCCAACAGGTGTAAAGGCCATTCACTTTATTCAATTGTAACCAGATGCTTATACAAACTTTAGATGTTTATTTTTACCATGAGCTTATAAGCTTAATGTACAATACATATTTTTATTTCACGAAAACAAATAGATAAAGCATTCAGGTAAAAATACCGCACATGAAATTTAGCGTTTATAAACAAAAACAAACAAGTAGACTGTTGCGTTTTATTAGTGCTTTGGTCATTGCAAATATTATTAAGTGTTTTCAACAAACCTGAAATTTCCCTTGATCTAAGGTTTATAATATCAATTTTTCTATTGTCGTTTTTGAGAGTTAAGGGCTTTAAGTTCGCAACATAAGGGTTTAATGAAGTTTGTTAAACATTGTTCGGGACATAGAGACATTTAGGGTATATGTAGAGAAGCTATTAGCATTAGAGTACCAAACAAACATGTATGGGGCATGTATGCTCCGCTGGACTAGGCAGTGTCTCTCAACAACTAATAGCTTAGTTACGTTATAAATAGTTTACATTTTCCGTAAATGTTTTTGAAGCTGCCCCTACCACGTGGCGATGGTACTTCAGTTTCTATAGACGCTCTCCAAAAGTTTCATCTCCCTGTTTAGACATTGCGCAACATCCTTTGTGATGATTATGATTACTATTAAGTACTAGGTGACAATTGTGCTAACCGACGAGCGAAATAATGGTAGCACCTTGTCTTTTGGGTTGGGGAGCCTAGTGAACCTAAATAACATGCATACCAGTGCATAATACACGTTTTTATTATGAACTTATCCAAGTGTCCTAAAATATGTTCTTAGATTGTTTCGATTTCCATATCGCTTAAAGAAAAGATAAAACTATACTTCAACACGAGCTAAGCGTGTTTTGAGTTTCAATTTATTACAGGAACCGCCCTCAAGGCGTCTCTCCTCAAAACAGAGTTTATAGAATGATACATTTAACTAGTTGCATTACTATTAATTACATAAACATAACGCGTATAACACAGCGTCAAGTTTGGGAATTAGGTTTACCCGAGTGACATGTACTAAATAAAGGCTGTCTAACACATAGTGCATCTTGGATATATTATGATAATGAAAGGAAAATATAGCATGGGATACGTCAATTGTCACAATCTAACAAGTGTTATATATGAACCGTTTCAGTTCTACGAATAGTTTTTGGCATCTTGGGTTTTTAATTCAATAGTTGGATCGTAGTATTATTAGCACCGTCCCATTTTGAATCTAAATGCATTATTTTGTAGCAAATTGGCCGCCAAGAACCATTCCCCCAGGAAATAAACTTATAACAACTCTTCGAATCGATGATTTATTAAAATAACTTCATTCTATTTGCAAAGAAAAACAAAACAGGAAAACATCCTGCTGCACAGAGAGTTTTGGTTACCAATCAATAGTTTAAATATTGATTATCGATTAAGTTGACTTAATCAATCAGCTTTTGATAATGCATTATGAATGTTTACTTTAAAACTAAAAACAAAGATTTACTAATCCTCCGATTTCCAAAAAACACTAGGGATTTCTGCAGAGGTTGATCAACGATGATTTTATAATAAAAGGACTCTCTGCTGACCTTCGTGTGCGGTTCGCGCCAGGGGCCCCGTGGACAATGACCGCCAACCGACTTGTGACAAAAAACTTTTCAGAACTGTGTTTGAAAGCATGTGGTTGTAATTTGTAAACAAATCTTATTACGAATGGACAGGTGGGATTGGTCGGAAACTCAACATGCAGCTGTAGGCCAAAGGACAAAAACTTACAGTCACAATAAAACCGATCAACCAAATCGTTGTATATTAAGAAATAAAAGAATAAAAATTCTGATGAAATTCTAGAACGAATAATTCTTAATATGAAACAGTAATAAGATGACAAACTTACTCTTTATTTATTATTAAAGCTTATAGATTTATTTTACAGATTATAAAAATTAATCACACCTTTTTTTTTTTATAATTAATATGCGTGTTAGTTAGATAATCGCAAAATAAAAGTTTTGTCTAAACCATGCAGATTGATTGGTGTTTTATGCTTAAGATTATTTCACTTATATGGTGCGGTTGGCAGGTTTAGTGTGGGTAGGAAACCTGGCTCATAGCACGGAAGAAAAATAAGACGTATATGTTGTTATTTGCCAGCCTGCTAACTATTGACCAAACAAATTGCAAATTTATTCCACCTATGGACGGAAATATCATAATGTTATAGGCAACCATTCGTCTAGCCATGTATGACTGTATGTATACGCCATTTCACAGCAATAAACAAAAGCAAGTTACATTTCATCGAATAAACAAAAAGCAAGTTGCATTTCATAGAATAAAAAAGCAAGTTGCACTTCATATAATAAATAAAAAGCAACGTGCATTTCAAAGAATTAACAATAAGCAAGTTGCATTTCTTTGAATAAACAAAAAGCAAGTTGCATTTCGCATAATAAACAACAAGATAATGATTTCATTTGCATATGTATATTCCAATTTCTCATTGACCGGGAAAATTTGACTTTTGACCGTGTTCATCTCTTCTAGTGTATCTCACCGGAAATAGGCACGTTAGGACTTCCTCTAAAATTAATCAAACATCCACTTCCGCCGCCGAGAATCACACTCGATTGGCAACAGGACCTCCCCAAAAATGGGACATTATTGTATTAATTATTTTCTCGATTTATTTTATCATTTCGATTCGGATAAATCTTTTCCAAATAAAAAAAAGAAATAAAACGAAGTGGGTCTGCAAACGGAGACGGATTCGTTGTCTTAACTTGTTGAAATACGCCCATGGAAGACGAAACTACACAGGGCGCCCAATTTTTGTTTGTAGATCATGTTTGAAAATAACCCATAAAACTGTGATGTTTGTCTATCGTTCGGGTTGTTTCTGTCTGTCGTGTAGCTAGTCGTGCAAACTATCAAAATTGAAAAACATATATAATTTTCTAAGAAGCCCGTGTGAAAAAAATTATACAAAATGGCATTGTGGGTGAAATCTGTACATAATGAATATGTAAATGTACGATCTAATACGAAAAAAGTATAATAACGGAATCTAAGATTTTTTAATTTATCACATTTTGCTTTTTTTTGCTAAAGTATATATGGAAAACTGGCATCTTTCCGGGATACTTAGCAAGAAATATTCAAAAAGAAAACGTAGATTGCATCAACTTTAATGCAAAGGAAAGGGTTTATTTCTGCAATTTCATTGCAATATTGGTGTTAGAAAATATAACGAATTCAATCCTTCTTTGTACACAATTTTTTAATATTATTTTGCAAATGCTATGTAAACACCTCGGACAGCTGCTGGTTCAAAGTTGTTAAAAAATCTAAGGCGAGAACAGGGGCGGTTCAGCTGTCGTCCCTGGCCTGAGTTCCGAAGAAGATAAATACACAATCATTACTTCCTATAGTTAGGGTATGAGTGAGATTATCGTTGAATAAGTCTTGTTAATTGATCTAACAAAAAAACTCAAGGCAACAGATTCGAACCGCGGCTGGGGGGGGGCAAAGCGTGTTTATCCGAGGTGAGAAAAACAAAACCAGAACGGGGTAGGATGATTCGCTGAGCCGCACCACGTGATACCTTCCGATCACCTGTCGTCTTGATCTCTGACCTTATATAAAGCCAGGGTCGTCGACGAACTGTCATCATTACCTCAAACAGTCAGTATAGGAATATAACTTGAGTTTTAGCTCACTAGCAATACGGATATCCTTTTTATACATTGGTTTAACGAGGAATATTACATTTTAGGTATGGATAATTTCTACAAAGAGCCAAGAAAAAGCTTCAGCCACGAGAATATAACCATAGACGAGACTTCACGGGATAGTGGAGTTTGTTTGGATTTAGACGCCTGGCAAAGAAGTCCATCCTCTTACAACGTTCAACAAATTTTACCACCGAGAATGTTTTCCCCGGACTTCGATAGATCACCGTCCAAGGAAAATTCACCCTTTAGTTTTGGACGAGTACCCACTCTGGTAAGTTTCTCTTCGGCTATTACTTTATCTGTCTATACACAGTTAACATTATAGTTGTGTTCTCGAATCAAATGGTAAAATGTTATTGTTTTATACGCTAAAGGAACATCTGACAGCTTATTGGAAGGCTTATAAAAACAGCTATACCATATACGTCAAAGTGTATAGTAGGTACATGTTACAAAGGCGGAGTTAGAGCTAAAATATATTTGAGAATTTATCAGGATAGAATGAGCATCTGCATTATTATGTGTATAATCAAACACTAATCTCATGTTTTTTCCTCTCTTTAGAATTTCGAAATGGACACTCCCGAAAAGTCCACCTTAGGAAATTCTACGCCGTCACTACCAGGAAGTTTTAACTCCCTATTTTCCTCTGCCATCTCAAAAGACTGCAAGGATGAAACTCCCAAAAGTCGTCGCCTAGCAACACAATTCCGCACTCTACACATCCGGTCGCGTGCAAACAGGAAGAGAGAAAGCCCCTCCCAGGATGCCAGGGAATTGGATGCCACACCTAACTCAAAACGACCCTGCGGGAGTTTATTTACCCGAAGATGTCAAAGTTTGGAAGTAGCACCCTCCCCTAAACCCGATATTGATGATTTCTGTGGGGATCAAGAGGCCGTTATTATGGAAGCTTTGGATAGAGGTATGCTTCGAAGTTTTTTATTGACATTTTCAGTAAACGCCATTTATTAATTTGAAATGCAAAAATTAGGGTAAAAAAAAATGGTTTTTAAATCAGTCCTCACGCTATATCCCTTCAGAAGATTGTTGAATACGTATATAAGATTTATAAGAATTGTTTCAATCCTTTTTCAGTTTCTGAAGACGCTGACTTGATAAGCGACGGAAGTAGAGCCTGTTGCCTCCCGACGATTGCCGGAAAACATCAAGATCTCAAATCCATTACACCAGAAACACTTTCCCGTGTTCTAAACCACGAATTCGATGACGAAATAGAAAACTTCGTCATTGTTGATTGTCGTTATCCATATGAGTTCGACGGGGGTCATATACAGGTAGATATTTTACCATTTTTACTCAACAAATACTTTGTTCTTTCATTATTTCTGCTGCACTCCTTCTTGTGATTAGAACATCAAAATGTAAACATACTATTATGGCTACTATATTGACCGGTATCACCACTAAGGCATTAATTTAAGCACTATCTCCAGTATCTGACCTTCAAAAAGGACAGAAAAACTAATTTGAAATGAGTTTTTTTTAGCGAAAGCGTAACTTTACCATCCTCATTACCAGACTCGCTTTCTTCACTTTTTTCACTGTGATTAATCAAGTTTTGTTTAATTTCAGGGTGCAAAAAATCTCTACACAAAAGACAGTATTATGGAGCATCTAGTCGACAACCCAGTCTGCAGTACGAACCCAAACAAACGAACAGTCCTTATTTTTCACTGCGAGTTTTCCTCTGAACGAGGGCCGAAAATGTAAGTAACCGATCTAATAAGCTAAAACAAGAAACAAGTAACTGGTTTGCTTTTCTTGAATGTCTGTGAAAACGTACAAAACGTTAACTTTTGCGGAACCCTTTTTCACTCACTAAAACAATAATGCTACATTTGAATCGGGACTGAAAGTTCTACAGACAGTTAAACGGAATCTTAGTATTTTAGTGTTAAACATAAAAAATAATACTAATACCTGTAGTCGTTAATATCGTATAACTTGTTTAAGTGGTATTTAGAAGTTGAGCATAATAATGAAGGAAAGAACACTCTTACGTATCACTTGATAACGGTGTTAGGAGTTACACCGAAACGTCGTGTTCCCAATAAACCAAGAAGTTGTAAATTCATACGCAAGAGTGTTCTTTCCTTCATTGTTAATATTGTAGTTTGTGAGGGTTCAGGATATTTTCTAGTTTTATAAGAAACGGAAACAATAAGTGACATTAGAATATCAATACATAAAACTCATAGTTTAAAATGCCTCTTTTTTCCCTTTTCAGGTCTCGATTTTTGCGAACACAGGACCGAAAACTGAATGCCGATAAATACCCGTTCTTATTCTACCCCGAAGTTTATCTTTTACACGGTGGATACAAAAACTTTTACCAGACACAAAAGGTTAGCATTTGATTTTTTTATGAGAATATTTATGTCTACTCTTAAATCACCGATGTCGCAAACAGTCTATAAGTTAATTGATTGATTGATGATTTACGCCGAACTCAAAATTATTTCACTTATATGGCGGCGTTGCCAGGGTTAGTGGGAGAGGAAGACGGGCTCATTGCCCGGAGGAAACTCCCGACCTTCGGCTACTTGGGCGACTGAGTGAAGAAATCAATCAATCAATCATCCGAGTTCATTCAGTCACAGGATGAACGAATCTGTCACTCATCCAATGATCAACAATTTTTAAAATTAAGTTTACCACTTGGCAATAATTATCTATTTATTTTACTAGAAAAGCTATAAAGTCTTCAGTTGATAATCATTGACCTTGGCGGTTGTTCAACTGAACGTTCGGTTTTGGTGGATACCTATGATTCCGAACAAAACCCCTTATAATTTTCCAACAGAATTTTTATGTTTTGTTCCTTGTTTATCTTTACAGGAGTTTTGCTTTCCACAATCCTATATGCCGATGCATCACGAAGATTACAAGGCCGATTTGAAAAGATTTAGAGTGAAATCAAAATCATGGGCTGGCGAAAAACCCAAAGGAAATCTAAGAAAAGGTCTTCGGTTCTAAAAACAAATGATTCATATTTTACAAAAGTGCTCAATGTAAAAATTTACATTATATTTAAATGTGCTGACCATTTGCTTATCAGTAATTGGTATGATTTGATTTTTGATTCCGTGGTTGTTGTCATATATTGTCCTATATACATGTAGGCATATTTTTTATTTTACTTTTGTTAATAAAATCTCAAATACATCACTTCACTTGAATCTTACTATGTTTCCATCAGTATAGTCTATTTCTATATTGAGATAAATCGTGTGCACCATTAACCGGGCACTTGTGCGCTATTTTCCGTGCATCGTGTGCATTATATAGACTTGGAACAGTGTGCTGGTGAGGTACACTGGGTCTTTTTCATAAAGCGAACTTGAACGAAACAGCCAAAATAGCAGGGCATCCAATTATTTGAAAGCCATGATCTGCCCCTACTATCAACATTATAGTTGATATTAGTTTAAAAACGAATTGCTTTCTGATTAAGGGAAAGATGAAGATTGATGGATCGATTGCTGTTTTACAACGCGCTCAAGAGTATTTCACTTATATGGCGGCGTTGCCAGGTTAAGTGGAGGGGGAAACCGGGCTCATTGCCCGGAGGAAAGCGCCGACCTTCGGAGAGTACCTGGCAACTTTTCCACATACGGCGAGAAAGTGAAAAATCCACTAAGAATTTTTTCAATTTTTTATTTAGTCTGAGTGATTTGAGCATCGATGGAAGGTCTGTGGTACTGAGGGAAGATCACTCTAACCCACTGGACCACCGAGGTTTTGTGAAGCTAGCTTGAACAAGCCAGCTAAAATTGCAATGCTTTAAAGTACATGTAGAATGAATAGCACAAATTTGAGCATTTCGTAAATTCCAACCCTCAAAAGAAGTTGGGCGTACCTTAAAGATTTATCAAAAGATTGGCATTGAAACAAACAAATATCGGTAAAGCCAGTAACCCACATGAACCTAAAATATGTGCTCATATCGAATGTTGAATTAAAATTAAATCAGCCCGGATGTATGAGTTTAAGAGTTTTAATGGTTATAGAAACTACCTAAATGTACATCCCAATATTTGTACCGGCGGAAGGCTCTAATTTTGTTAATTATGTTTGACAAATTTCCCTATATTTGGTAGCTCGTGCCACTTAAAGCACACAATGAATGAAAGAAAGCAACTTTTTGAAGTCACTTAAAACGGGGCTTCAACATAGTTACCAATGAAATAGCCTCGAATTAGTTCCCTATGCCCCTATGTTCTAATGCTCCTTCAAAATGTCTGATTGCCTTTTCACTCGATCGCCTTATATAGAAGAATTGCCAGGTACTCTCCAAAAGTTGTGTGGTTTCCTCCCGGCAAAGAGGTTTCCTTCCAAACTGACCATCGCCGTCATATAAGGGAAACCAACCCGAGTGCGCCGTTAAACTCCCAGTCACGATCCACCAGGATGCACATGTTATATGTAGACATATAATACCTAAACTTTATGGCCTATTAAGCTACCATATCCAAATTTGATATCAGTTTAAAGCTATTACTTTCTACTTCCTGATAAAAATCAGATAATTCCGTTTGAACGAAAATATTTCCATGTCACTTTATTATAGTATTTTTGAAAATAAAGCCCGACTGACACATTGGTAATAATGTTTTTCTTTTATTATAGAAAATCTATATAGACAAATTTATATAATTCTCCCGAGTGGGTAAGTGGTCACCTTAGATTAATTTGGTCTGAGTGTGATTCGAACCCGCGTCGCATCGATGGAATGTCTGTGTGGGACTGATGTACGGTCACTCTAAACCACTGGACCACCGAGGCTCTTAAATGAAGAAGATGAGACTAAATACTAAAGGAACTAACTAGTGGATAATGATAGTAACCGCGATTTCATATATATATATATATATATATATATATATCTTTGAGACTTGTTTTTCTCAAAAGCTACAACCTGAACTGACATTTGACTAAGCGGGCGAGTCATATTGTTGATTAATTGATGTTTCACGTAGCACTCAAGATGATTTCACTATTATGGCAAAGTTGTCAAGCGATCGAGTGAAAAATATACTCAGAAATGTTTCAATTATATTTGACCTGAGTGGGATTCGAACCAACTCCGCATAGATGGATGTTAAACTCGTATTAATAAAAGAATTTTACAAATTTTAATATTTTTGTCTTCTAAAAAAATATCCGATTCTTTCTTTATTTAATAGTAAAAACGTCCCAATTCGACAGTTTATATCAATTTTTAAAAGTTTCTTAAGTTTTAATTCACGCAATTTAAGTTTACATACAGTAGGCTTACTAACCATGTTTTCTGGCTTTCTGCTACTGTATTGTGGCACAGCTAAGTCTAAGGGGGGTGTTGGCAGTGACTACCACACATATCCAGCCTTAACGAGGTATCGTCAGGTACAGATGTTCTTATCTATCTTCTTGCTTTCTTTCCTAGCGTCTTTTCCGACTAAGCCATTTTGGGAAGAGACTATCAAGTTTCGCACATATGGGCGAGTTACTATGGTAATAGGGCCTTCTTCAGCGGCACTTCATCCAACTGCTCCCCAGGGTGAAACTGACTTAGTGCTGTAAATCGAGCCTTTCTCCTCTCTCCCGTCGCATTTCCTTATAGGGCACAAATTATCTGGGCACGAGTGATGGGTACATTAATAAAACAAGCTGGTCCATGTTTGGAGTGGAATGGATTTAAGAAAATCTCTGTAAGCTTATATGGGTCAATGAGCCCAGTAGTCAATGGATGACAAAGTTTGGTGAACTCAACTTTGTGCCATATGTATTAAGTCTACTGTACCACGAGAGCATCCCGACTAATAGATAGCCAATATTTCTGTACGTATGTGGAATTTGGGCTGATAATACGCCCTTAATAAGAACCATTACGGCAAAGACCAACTGGATATTTTACGGGAGATGTAGCCCCAGCTGATATCTTCACATTGCCAGGCCATGTTGTTGTGGGAACTTTCTAGGGAGTTTCTCATCTCATAACATCCTCAAGCGCCGACAAGACGGAGAATCTTCCTTACAATAAAGACAGAGAAAGGTAAGGTACATATTTCTGATATATATAAAAGCCGACTTATGCTTTATTAAGTTTTCTGGTTTGCCAATAACCCATTCGGCCTTTGTTAAACGATAAAGTAGCCATGTATGCTAAATGGTCCGTAGTAAGAATTCGGAGGATGTCTTCTAACTAGAGCTGCCAGGTACTCGTCGAATGTCGGGGGTTTCCTCCGGACGATGTGCGGTTTCCTCTCCCACTAAACCTGGCAACGCCGCCATATAAGTGAAATAGTCTTGACTGCGGCGTATAACACCAATCAATCAATCGATCTAAGTACACGGATAAACAAAATTCAGTGTTTATTTTCAACCTTATATATATGTGCACACATGCTATGCGGTTCATCATTTCCTAGCTGCACAGATAAACTAGTTTTTTTCAGTCTTGCATAAGAACACAAAGTGAGGGTTTTCAGAGTTTTGTTATACCAGGCATTAACGACATGTAGTTCGTTTATGTTAGGCCTTGCGTATTCACACACATGTAATGCTCTTCTACTGCTTCTAATTTCATCGATGCTATAATTTGTTTTCGGCCCTGCATGTGCTTGAAGGCCTATATACCCACGTAATATATTTCAGATTAAACTAGTTCCAGAGAGAAGTTATGATTGCGTAACTTTATAAATCGGTATTAATAGGTGTTAAATACGAGCATATGTGTGTAACATAAAACCACGTGCGTAATACAAAGAAATGTGTGTTACATAACGAAATGTGTGTCCTATAAAGAAATGTGTGTAACATAAAGAAGTGTGTGTAACATAAAGAAGTGTGTGTGACATAAAGAAGTGTGTGTGTAACAAAGTAATGTTTGTAGCATAAAGTAGTGTGTGTAACATAAAGAAATGTGTGTAACATAAAGAAATGTGTGTAACATAAAGTAATGTGCGTAACATAAAGTAATGTGCGTAACATAAAGTAATGTGTGTAACATAAAGTAATGTGTGTAACGTAAAGAAATGTGTGTAACATAAAGAAGTGCGTGTAACATAAAGTAATAAAGACATGTGTGTAACATAAAGAAATAAAGAAATGTGTGTAACATAAAGAAATGTGTGTAATATAAAGAAATGTGTGTAACATAAAGAAATAAAGACATGTGTGTAACATAAAGAAATAAAGAAATGTGTGTAACATAAAGAAATTTGTATCATACAGAGAATTGCGTGTAACAAAAAAACAAATATGTGAAACGTAAATAAACGGGGGTAACAGAAAAATAAATGTGTGTAACGTATAGAACTGTGTGTAACATAAAGAAAGGTGTGTAACATAAAAAATATGTGCGTAACATAAAGAAATAGATTTCAAATTTAATTTCAAATTGGATTGCATTGATAAAGGTAGAGCTAGCTAGAGTAATATTCCCCGGAGATGGTATACTATAATTTCATATATGTACAGTTTGAACGTGACACGCGCTCTAAATAAAAAAAAGTTCCGTGTTGCCGAAAGACTCCGTTAAAAAGAGTTTCGAGGGACTGCTGAAAGCACCCACCAAGCCCACCAACATTACCTCAAATGGGAAATGAAACGGTGTACTATCTCCAAATAGGCTAGGGAGGATGTTCTGACTCTTACAGGCTTGTCGTCAGTGACCTGTATGTAGCAACTGTTACACAGTTCCTTCCTTGTGCACTGGGCTGCTTGATGGACGGCATTGGTGCCGCTCGTGTTGACACCGGCTTTGGGTTAGTTTAAACAGTCGAACTACTGTTTTGTGGCAAGCCACCGGAACATCAACCGCCCATGTCACCAAGCTCAGCGAGGAAACGATAAGAGTAACATGAGCTGCCAAAATTCAAACTTTTTTTATAGATTCTGATTGTCATTGTAGCTTTGGACGTCATCGAAACATTAAAAGATTGGCGTTGGAATAAGAAAAATCCGTACAGTCTGACTACTTTAAGAGTCTAAAAATTTAAATCACTTCGGACGAATGTTCATTCAACCACAGCCTAAGTTCACTCAAAATACAACTTTAACGTACATTCTCAAGACTAGTAACACTAAAAAGTTTTAAAAGTGCACGTCTAGAGAAAACTAGCCGATAATTTCCACATTCTGATTGAACCAGAAAATATCAACATTTTTGGCAGCTAATGTCACTTTAATAAAACCTAAAAATAATATTTTAAGAGTTAACTTTGGCCTAGTGTGGAACAGATTTTATTCTTTTAAAGCCAAAAAATATTTTTGTTCTGCCCCGATTCTAACCCTCAAAAAGCAATAAATACAACAGATAAGTAAATAAATAAACAAATAGATAGCCAAACAAATAATAACCCAAAACCAACTGTGAAATTTCCTGATGTTTTTCTTTCTTGTGAGTGGGATTCGAACCCGGGACCAATTACTGGAAGGCGCCTAACTTCTGCTCCTTCTCTGACATTCTGTATATTCAAGTAACTATATATTTGTTTACAAGTGGTTAAGTATCAACTTATCTAACCCTCAAAAAGCAATAAATACAACAGATAAGTAAATAAATAAACAAAAAGATAACCAAACAAACCAATAACCCAAAACCAACTCTGAAATTTCCTGATGTTTTTCTTTCTTTTGAGTGGGATTCGAACCAGTGACCAATTAGTGGAAGCGCCTAACTGCTGCTCCTTCTATGACATTCGGTATATTCAAGTAACTATATATTTGTTTACAAGTGGTTAAGTATTAACTCTATGTTTTAGTCGTATTGCAAAAACTGCTCACTGAGTTCTCAACGCTCTTTGGTTATATTTTATGCTTTGAGCCAAGAATGTTTTCCGCTTAAGAAAACCGAGGGAGTCACAGATACCAAGAGTAAAAATATCTTTTTGCGCAGTGAGACTAACCCAATATTTTCCTTCTTGGTAAAGAATTTTCTCCGCAAATCAAGAAAGGAAGTCGACTCATAGATTCATTTTCTTACTCACGAGCTGCCGAGATATGATTCTTTTTCATGTATTCGGATTGTCGAAATAATAGCATATTTTATATTTCATGTGAAAAATAATTGATTAACTTTGAAATAAAAATAAAAAAAATTTAAAAAAAGTTCGGAAAGTAAATAAAATTTAAATGACCTGGATTAGCGTTTATTCATTTTAAGCTAAAACTACTTTAACGTACATTTTCGAGAAAAGAGCAGTGTTTAATTTCTAGGGGGAAACTTAGCCAAAAATGTCTAAATGGTTGTTTAAATGCACCCTCGCCAATAAAATACATGATACTGTTAACATAAATTAAAAGAATAGTTAATTAATATTTCCCAGATAAAGAAGCTACGATTTAAATTTAATTGTACTAAAAAAAAAATTTCATATCGCTTTGTATTTCTTAAACGAAGTTAACAAAAATGATACAAGCAATATACGGTAAACAAACTTGGAGCCTGGGCATGCGCACAAGCGTCCTAATGTTTTGAACTGGCACAGTATTCATTTATTGATTTTATCAGATAAATATATAGCAAATAGGGTTTGAAGGACACAAAAAACTGGACGACAAAAATGGGGGGTTAACATACAAACAAGAAGACTTGAAATGAGGATATTCTGACTCTGAAGTGAACCGGTTTCTAATCGTCGTAGTTGTTGTGGTTGGGCTATAAATCTTCGTATCCTTTTACATACCCAATTAGACATAACTGAACACACACATAATGGGTTTAATTCTGTTGGGGCTCCTTGTATAAGCTCGTGAAAATTGGCCTTCTTAAAGTGGCATGAGCTGCCAAAATGTTGATATTTTGGCTATTTTTCTCAAGACGTCTAATTCAGAAGCTTTTTAGTGCGAAAATGTACAATAAAGTATTGTTTTTAACTAATTTTGGCTTAGAATGAATGAATGGTCGTCCCGGTTATTTAAATTTTGTTTACTTTTCGAACACATTTTCGGTTCGTACAGGTCACATACTGTATGGATTTTCCTCATTCCAGCGCCAATCATTTAGTTCTTCGGTGGCCTTCAAATCCTCCTACTGTCGTGACGATCAGAAATTATGAAAAAAGTGTAAATTTTGGCAGCTCATGCCACTTAAACAAACGTCAAAAAGGCTACGACAACAAGAGTTAAAATTCTTTTACATTAACTTAAAAGGGCAGTGTGGGTATGAGGCAAATTAGAGATCCCATAAATTTCGACGTTTTACTGTCGTACACATAACACTGGTAAACTTCTTTCCCCTGATTGACCATTAAATGACGAGTTCAATACGATGTTTGAATTCATTTGCAGCTGATATATTTATTTTTAATTTAAGCCAGGTAGAGTTTTTATTAGCGGCCCGCTTCGTCGTCTTCTGACTTTTATGTTTTTTGGGCTGATCACATAACGTAGAAATAAACTAAAAAAGTTGGCTCTGTACAATTTATCAGATAGATGAATATAATTTAGGGAGACAACTCAAGCGTAGATAACATTGCTTGTTCTTCAGCTCATTAAAGTGGCACGAGCTGCCAAAAATGTTGATATTTTGACGTTAAAACAGAATGTTGTAATTATTGGCTATTTTTCTCAAGACGTATATGTCAGGAGCTTTATAGTGCTTCTGTTCTTGAGAATGAACGATAAAGTAGTGTTTTGAACTAACTTTGGCTTAGAATGAATGAATGGTCGTCCCGGTTATTTAAATTTTGTTTACTTTTCCGATTAGGTTCGTATAGGCCGTAGACTTTATGGATTTCCCTCATTCCAACGCCACTCAATTAGTTTTTCGATGGCCTTCAAAGTCTCTTACTGTCTTGACGATCAGGAATTATGAAAAAGGGTGAATTTTGGCAGCTCATGCCACTTTAAGAAGGTTTCAATTGCTTACACAGTTTTGAATCAGAAATATTCCAAACAACAGTCAGCAGTTTCATTTCATTTTTTTTTTCATTACGTGTCCACAAGTGTAAATTTTGTATGTGAGAATAAAGATGATTTTGAAAAAAAAAAACCCAGATAGATGAATATTAGTAACGCAATAAACAATGCAACACGGAATTACCACTAATTACTCGTTAATTGTGCAGTTTTGCGTTAAAATCAACCTACTACCCTATATTCAAAGTTAAATCGGTCTTATTCTTTAAATTAGTATAAACATTATGAGAAGTGTAAACAATAATACACAACTAGTCCCTTTAAGCTGAATACCCACACAGCCACTTTACCAATAAGCATTAGTCTTCGTGTAAATAAGCCAAATGATATCAAATTACTTATCTTGAAGTAACTTGACGTCACCATTTTCACTAACGTTAGAAATGCAATATTTTATAGCCTCTTGTTAAAAAATGATTAAAACGTGTATTGCCCAAAGGTAAGTCTTGTCAACTCAATTAGGCAACAATGTATTTCACTCAAAGTGTTCACTTTAAATTTAAAGTAAGAAGGCTGCATCAACTGGCCATAATATGTAAATTTATCAAACAAAAGGGAACAAGATTATTTGATTATTTAGTTATTTATTTAATAAAGGCCATTTTTTGTCATATCCAGATGTCTGAGGTCAGTTCTACGGATACGGTAGGCGAGAAGGACCAAATTACTGTGACAAAGGACTCGTTCAACGACATACAAATAAGTGTACCGAAAGAGCTGTTCCACGATTTTGAAAGTTTGAAAAACGGAACGAATTTAACAACAGTTGACCTGATGCGCAAGCTTCTTCTAGAATATCAGTCATATCAGAGGTATTTAGCTAACATTTTTAAATTCAGAAATATGTTATTTTATCATTTGGATCAACTAATAGAAGCACTATCTATAACAGAAACAGATTGAAGATCTGTGGGAATAGTCCGCATAAAACACTCGGCCTTTGGAAAGTACTTGGCAACTCTTCCATATAGGGGTATCCAGTGATTTTGTTAAAATTCTTCCTTTGACTGAGAGGGATTTGAACCCACAACCTGTCGATGGATGGCTTGTGTCGGACTGAGAAACTGTCCCTCTGCCACGTAACCCCTGAGACCCCAGGGGCACATTTCACAAAGCAGTCGCATCGGAAAAGATATGTTGTTGTCAGTTGATATAATAGTGAAACGATACGACTTCATGGCAACTGTGATTGATTGCACTTTCTGACGGCTTTCTGAAACACCCCCTCCTTTGCTGTTTTGAGGCCATGTTTCTCTCGTAGTATAATCGATTGGACATATATTAGATAATTTCTGTAAACGCTCATTTTTTTTGGTTCTCAACAGAGATGGTGCAACGAGTGACGGGAGTCAGTTGGAACTGAAGAAGGAACATCAAGCGTTTTGTGATAGTCTCGGCATGGATCTGACAGAGGAACAGCGCCACCTGGCGTCCAAAGAGAGAACCCCAAGTCCCAGGCTGTTTCCACAAAAATCTCTCTTAAAATCTGGTCGGAAAAGTAGCCTTCCTGGCCAGAAGTTGAGAAAAGTCTGTGATATTCTTCACTGCAAGAGAGCAGCTAAGGAACTGGAGCAGCAACGAAAGACTGAATTAGGAGAGAGGAACTGTCACAGCGTCGGTAGTAATTCAAGTGGAACCCTCGGAAGCAGTGAAGACAATTTTATTGTGCAATCAAACTTAGAAGGGAACTACCTTGACAGTCCATCTCCCAACGTGTTTCAAAGAAAGCAAGACATTCACGTCCCACCAGCTCATATAACTGGAACCCAAGATGCTGTCTTTATAAGAAAAATATTAGCTAGTCGTTCAAATTTAACAACTCCAGATCCCAATGAATATTGTTCTAGTTATGATAATTCAGAAGACGGAGTATTGGACTTGTCTGTGAAGAGACGGCCTAATGACGATTACTGCACCCTCAATGATGCAGCTAATGTTGAGTACCAGATGGAAGGATCAATTATTAGTGCAAATGCACCTACAATGATAAAATCTGAACTGTTTGCAATGCATGGTGAGTGGTCTTATTTTAATCTATATATGGCGTATGACTATACATATGCCTATAATTATGAATGTATGCAAACAAAAATGACAATGTTGTCCCTCTACTACTAGTATCTGAGCATTAGAACTCTGCAGGCAATACCGAGAAAGCAAAATTCTCTTTGATCAGATGCTTATAACTGTCTTAAAAGTTTTTACTCCGATGGAGATATAGTTTATCATTTCATTCCGCCACATTTTTGTTATATATAGTTCCATACAATATTAGAACTAGGCCAATACGGATACCAGAATATTGGCTAATTGTTCTACCTAGTACAAATATAGTTAAAATAAAAAACATATTAATTTCCGCATTAATGAATTTAAGAGTAGATCTATATTATCACGTTGGTTGTGTTATAATGTCTTTTAACAAAGAGTGGCAGATTTAAACATTTAGCTATATGTAGATTGAAAAGACATACTAGTGTCTCCACCTATATTGACTACAACTGATATCCTCTTTCATATTATTGTTTTTCAGAGCATTCCCCTGTCAGCGTAAGTCCCAGGCAAACTCCTACACCTACGGATTTAAATATGATGTATGTCCAGCAAACACAGCCACCGTCTCTTCAAGATTCACGATTTATTTCCAGTAGCATGATTCAGTCTTACCATAGTCTCCAACAACAACAGCAACAGCAACGTCTACAACAACAACAACAGCAACAACAACAACAACAACATCAACAGCAAGTTTTTCACACCACCACTGACGTTAACGAAAGGCCCGTAAGCAGACCGGTGTCCCCGAAAATTCGACCTCGTACAAGGCGACAGACTCCTAAAAAGACTCAAATTAACGAAGGGATGAAACTGATTAACGAAAATAACCTTTATCCAGGTGTCTATACGAGCACGTTTAAACTACCAGGAAGCCGTAGAGGTCGGCGGAATGCGAATGCTAAGCAAACTGCCCAGTCAACACCGGACCCGAATAATCAATCATCTATGTGTGCCCCATCTCAAAACCAACAAAGTATGATGGTCCCAGTTCAAGTTCCTAACGGAGCAAATTCTTCTTACATGATGCTGTGTCCTCAAGTTGCCGTTTCGTCTGTCCTCGTTAAATCTCCCAGGAAGAGAGGACGTCCACCGAAAAGACCGACGTTGACCCAGTTCCAGCCACCAATGGAAGCTGGGACAGCACATGCAACGATGCCACAGACGCAAATGACTTTTACTATACCTGTTGGAGGTCAGGTAGGGAACGGAGCAGTGGAAAGCGGGTCCATATCTCTACTCCAAAACTCCGTGAACGACAATAAGGGCTTAGTCTTTCAGCAGCCGAATCAACAAGCAACGAATGCTCAAATCTCTTCTCAAATGCAACCCAACCACTCTCAGTTGATGAGCATCTTGAACCAGGCCACATCCATTAATGCCTGTAACCCGATATTTGTACCAAACTCGTCCCTTCAGGCTGGAATACCCACTGCTCTTCCTACGAATTCTTCGGGCTTAATTACATTACCTCTTCAACAAATGAACCCCGAATCCCACCAAATTACTTTGCAGCTTCCCGAAAGTGTCGCACAGGCGTCTTCCTCTGTGAATCAGGAGATGATAGCAGAGAATAGCCCTCTGGTAAATACTGCTCAACAGCTATCAGCAATACAGTCCAGTAACTCTACTGATGTATTGTTGGATAAAGAACAAATGGCAAAGACGCCATACCAAGAACTAATCCTATCACCCAAATCACTAGTTACAGTTAAACCCCGATCTAAGCCCACTACAACTGAGCTGATTCGCTCAAATTCAAACTTTTATTGCGGGTCTTTTAAGATACGGCCACAAAAGCCCTCAGCACATGCCGGCGAAGGGGCACCTATTAAACGTGGTCGCGGAAGACCCAGGTTGAATGTGTTTGAAAGTGTCCGTCAAAAGGAGACGAGCGAAAGTCGCTCAAAAATGTACCAGGAGCTGTTTCATTGTAAAATTTGCAATGAAATTGTTCCCACCGACGAAAGAATGGCTCACCAAAGAAAACATCTAGGATCAAAATCTCGATGTGAAACTTGTGGCGTGGAGTACCAGGCAAACAAAAGCTCAGATCTCAAAACTTCACAATGTCTTCAGTGCAGAAAAATCTTTGGTTGTGAATTAAAAATGACCCCGGAAATATCCGATGTTGAGGACCCCGTTGATTCTACATCGACTTCAAACTTATCAAGCCAGTATTATTGCTGTGGGGTTTGCGGACAATCTTGTTCCTCTCAGGAAGAATTGGCGTTACATATAAATCTGCACCAAGAAGAAACAGTGACATCAGGAGAAGACAGCTCTTCGGATGTCTATCCATACGAAGATGAGCCAACTGAAAACAATACTAGACACCATAAGTGTCCATACGACGGTTGTGAAAAGACATTTCTGAAGAACTTCCATTTGCAGGAACATATTAGAGTGAAGCATTTTAACATCAAGGCCTTCAAGTGCAACTGGCCTGATTGTAATAAAGAATTCGCCGGTATAAGACATCTGAAGGTCCATATGCTGATTCATAAAAACGAAAAACCTTTGAAATGCAGCTTCTGTGATTACCGGTGCCGACAGCGCAATGCCTTAAACTGGCACATGCGAAAACACCCCGAGGCCGTTTTAGACAACGAGGATTTGATGGACACGGATAGTGACTGTGATGAACCTAGTATGGTAGGCGATATTTCGCCTAACGATCAGCATATGCCAGTGGAAACCATGGACTCTGAATCAGACATGATCTATGATCATGTTGTTATGAATGAAAATGGCGAAAAGGATTCAGAAAATATGAATGAGGAATTTTTTTATTGATTGATTGATTGATATTTTACTTACCATATGTAGTAGTAGAGAAAACCAGGCACTTTGTCCAGAGGAAATCCTTGACTCTCAGTGAGTGTCTTGCAACTCTTTCAGATACCACGATGGATTGAAAACCCCACTCAGAAATTTGTATTTTTATTCGACTGAGTGAACTAGATTGATAGATTGATTGATGTTTTACGCCGCACTGAAGATTATTTCACTTATATGGCGGCGTTGCCAGGTTTAGTATTAGAGGAAACCGGGCTAATTGCCCAGATGAAACCCCCGACCTTCTGCGAGTACCTGGCAACTCTTCCACATACGGGGATCGAGTAAAGAATTTACTAAGAAATCTTTTTCATTTATTTGGTCTGATTGTGTTTTGAACCCGCGCCGCATTGATGGAAGACCTGTATGAGAATTAGGGACGATCACTCTAACCCACTGGACCACTACGAGTGAAATTGATTGATTGATTGTTTGGTGTTTTACGCCGTACTCAAGATTGTTTCACTTATAATATGGCGGTGTTGACAGTTTTAATGTGGGAAGAAACCGGGCTCTTTGCTGGGAGGAAACCCACGACTTTCCGGTGGTAACTGGCAACCGAAAATTGAACCCACGATCCATTACAGACTGTGAGACTATCGCTCTGTCGACTGTTTCACTGAGGCCGTCGACGTTTTACCACATAGTTATTTAATGCCAGAGAAGTGTTTTATCTCTTGTGGCAAGCAAAGTTTGTTGTTTTTGTGCTTTGCAATGGCAGTTCCTTGCTACTTATTCGCTTAATATATGTACATGTATATGTTTTATGTTGTCGAATATCAATATCCAGTTTCGATTATTTTTGTGTATTTCAAATTCATGAGTTGTGTTTAGTTTGAGGTTGTTTGAAAAATTTATGATGGAGATTTTAATTCTAAATATGCAGACAAAATATCTTCTCAATTTTGTCAGGACTAACCAAAGGCCGGTGGTGCAATAAAATAGGTTGTAATATTTATTATGAACAGTGTGTACTAATTTTATAAATATAAATGTTTTATTGCATTCTATGTTGGTAATGTTGGTATTAAATGAGGCGTGGAACAAAATAAAGTTGAAGCTTCTATTGTGTATTTATGTTGATATTTATTGTTGTGACAGCTACCTGGAGTTTTGTCAATAATATTGGGACAAAACCTTAACTAGAATTATTTTACTACCTATACATTTTTCATATTTTTTATGATAAAAGCCGTGAATCATTTTACTTTTACTTAAAAGGGGTAAGATTTTTATGGCAATTGCCACCGAGCCTGATGACGTCACACAGATTTACGCAAAGCTTTCTGGGTAAATGATGTGCCTCATTTCGCCATTTTGTTTACCGGTATTTTTTTTTTTGGAAACCATTGGTGACTTAACGTTTTTTAACCACACATTTTTCTAGTAACTTTGCATCGTTTACGTCTTCGTCTCGATACAGTATTACTCTTTCGGTCATTTTGTAAAATTATAATATTTGAACATCCCTCAATCCCCCGAAATGCTTTGCCCGTAAATTCCAAGTGACGTCATGAAGCAATCGGTCAACTGTTGATAGACACATTTGCTTTAGTTATATTAGGTTTGGTCGATAAATTCGCGTCACTGTAATTTCCTATTCGTCCTCTCCCGATTCATTATAAAATAGATTGATTGATTGATCGATTGACAGATTCATGTTTTACGCCGCACTCATGATTATTCCACTTATATGGCGGCGTTGACAACAAAACCCGACTCATTGCGGAGAGGAAACCCTCGACCTTCGGTCAGTACCTGGCAACTCTTCCACATACGGCGACCGAGTGAAAAATCCACTCGGAAATTTTCAAATTGTTTTATTTGGTCTGAGTGGGATTCGAAACTGCGCCGCATTGACGAAAGGTCTGTGTTGGACTGAGGGATAATCACTCTAACCCACTGGAAATCGAAGACTCTGCATTAAAAAAATGTCTATCGACAAACAGATATATTATCGCTCATTCGCTCATGTGTATGAAATGTTACACACAGAGTTCATTTGTCTGACAGAGTTATATCCCCTGCACATTTTTTGTTGTCGAGATTGTTGTGTAGCTTTGTACTAGAAATATATTTTGAGTGGTAATCAAATACATGTTAACCATGTTGGGTTATAAATGAAAAAGAATTATGTTCCCTATGAAAAATCTTTCGGAGAAGGTGCGAAGTGAACTTATTTACAAGAAATTATTTAAAGTCTAAGTAATGAAAATTGTTCACTATTGTCAAAAATGTCTTTGTTTGCAGCTGTAACATTGTGTCCGTGTTTCTTTTCAAATTTATGGTTTCTGTCGAGTTAAAACTTCTGAAAATATGTTCTGTAATTTTGATTAGTGTTTGTGAGTTAGTTTTTTTTCTTTTTTGGCATTTTAAGGTTCGAAATTGACAATACTGAATCTAGTTATTAGTACTAGATAATTATTGTCGTTCACAAAAATTATCGCCCGGGTTAAAACCATCTAAAAAAAATTGAAAACTGGAGAAAAAAAATTGAATCTTAAAAAAAGAATAAAAATTAAAGCACTTTAATGTTTATTCAAGCCACCGTATATTTTATCCTTAAATCGTTACTACGTGAGACAAGCATGCTAAAGATTGTTACAGGCACGTCGCTGGAATTTTGTTATTAAAATATAACGGTGGAGGAAGTCGAGCTCGTTTCCCAGAGGAAACCCCCGACCTTCGGCGAGTACCATTACGAACATGGTAGGATAGAAATTACGATAACCATCTGCAAACCTTTCCAATGTCAGCAAGATACCTGGACGTATCGTAAGCTAAGCCTTTTTAATTGCAAATTTAGTTATCGATTCAACTCGCTTACGGTTCCGCATCGTCTAGAGCCAAGGTAAATCTCCAAATAGCCATTCTATGTTTAACTTGTCAGATTATGCGGCTTTAACTCATAAATCGAAGAGCGCCCACTGGTAGGAATGCAATAGTTGTCTTTCCTACCCTTTAATAGTTTTAACCAACCCACACTGCATTAGCAAAATCTGAAAATGTACATATTTATAGACAGCTGTCATTACGTCATTTCTCAGCTAGCGAAGAGTGCACGTGCCAGACGTTTTGATTTGCTGTGATTTTACTCGCATCCACTCTACATGGCCAAATGCAGATTTTACATTGGCTCGAGAAGATGACGTTTCTAGGAAATAAAGAACAGTTATTTTCATAAGGTAATCAGATAATTTCAAACTCATTGACAGATCTTCAGATCAACGCAAAAACCACCAAAGCGTACTCATGTAACCTGGAACCTGTTTCACAAAGCGGCGTAGCGTAAGTTTTTACGTATCTGCCATAGCAGCCCATACTGTAGAAATACGTTAGTAAGAAAGTTACGCAAAAATACATCTACGCCGCTTTGTGAAACAGGACCCTGGCTATTTTAAATCTGTACGTTATTATCTCACACGTTCGGTCCATACGGGTCACTAGCTTTATTGATATCTTCTATTTCAACGAAAATTGGAAAATTTTCTGTCTGGGTTTCCACTCGAACGACCTATGTGGGATGGTTGCCAGTTACCACCGGAAGGTCTTGGGTTTCCTCCGGCATAGAGCCGTGTTTCTTCCCACAATCAAACTGGCAACGCTGCCATGTAAGTGAAATAATCTTGAGCGCGGCTTAAAACACCAAACAACCAACCAACCATCTATTTCAACGTTAATCCTTTAGTTTTTCGACGTACGCGGATTTTCTCTCGACAATAAGCCCCTTTCGGGTTTTGTGGAAGTCCCACGAGATCACGCAAGACCCGTGTTTAGGGGTATAACTTTCACCGATCGGCTGTCCGATTAACATTAGTGCTTATGGAGATCGGTTGTACACCCTGTTGTTATTTCTGTGATTCTCAGCTTACAATCTATACTTATAACAAAAGTCTTTTTGTGAGACATATCAAGATATATACAAAGTCATTAGATACTTCGTTTTGACGGACAAAAAAATAATATTATTTCTAACACAAAAATAACACGTCGTAGTTGTGTTTTCTGCGTTGGTTTTTAACAACTTCTAAGCGTATCCACGCGATATAAATATTTTTACTGACAGTCAACTGACAAAAACACAACTGATAGCTTCTGGTGTGTTTCACAAAAAGAATTGGATTAAAGAAATGATTTAGAAATAAAGAATCAAAGACAAAACCACACGATAACCGTCGATCACCATATACGTTAATGTTAAATGAACGGCTGGTCAGTGAGAGTTATACCCCTAAACTCATTTCTCGCGTGATCTCGCGGTGTTTTAGCCAAACTCGAAAGAGGCTTATTGAAATTAAAAAAAAAATGATTGGCAGTCCATCTTATTTTATAGCAGAGTAGAGCATATCGTTCATGTAAAACTGCTTTCTATGCAAGACAGCTATTATGCTATAGCTTAAAGGATATATTTTCATATTCCGTTTGTGAAAATGTTAAAGTTTTTATTTGTGGTTGATTACCTAAATCTCGCTTTTCCTTTCCATTAACAAATAGATCAACATATAATACATCCTTGATAACAAAATAAAGTTGACATAGTGTATGTCTGTTTCAAGCTGCACACAATACGTTATATTACAATTAAGGAATAGTTACCCCCTTGCTGTGCTCTGTATTGAAAAGAGGGAGCATTTTCCCACTTTCGCGAGATTTCTGAGAGGGGCCTTGTGTTTAAAGTGGCATGAGCTGCCAAAATTCACACTTTTTTCATCATTTCTGATCTTCCCGACGGTAAGAGGCTTTGAAGGCCATCGAAAAACTAAATGATCGTCGTTGGAATGAGACAAATCCATACAGTATGTTGCCTATACGAACCGAAATGGTCTTCGAAAAGTAAACAAATTTTAAATAACCGGGACAACCATTCATTCATCCTAAGCCAAAGTTAGTTCAAAACAAAACTTTATCGTACATCTACGAAACTAGAATCACTAAGAAGCTTCCGAATTATATGTCTTGAGAAAAATAGCCAATAATTTCAACATTCTGTTTTAACGTCAAAATATGAACATTTTGGCCGCTCATGCCACTTTAAGTTATAGGGAATTGTACAGAAAACTTTAGACAGACCATAAGGTCAAAACATTTCTTTGCATTTGACCTTAGATAGTTAAAATAAAAATATAAAGGTTTAATTAATTGATTAAAACATAACGAAATTGTATAGATCTCTTTCATTGTTAGTATTCCTGTGCTTACGCTTTCTCAGCAAAAAAACAAAAAAAAAGTAAATACAGTAGATTTACATTCGTTTCAATCAAATATTCAAATAACCCAGATACAAAACTATCGCTAGGTAAGCCAGTTTCTAGCTATAGCATAACCTAGATCAATTTTCATTGGCTGAAAAACAGAAACTGGGTGCTTTGACCTAAAGCAAGAAAAACATATCGAATCAATTTTTTGCGACGAATGAAAATGTGTAGGTAATTCCCCTGCCAATTGCTCAACATTTTATATGCCTTCCTTTTAGCAGAAATTGAAGAAAGTTCTTAGATATTGTCATCAATGTCAAACAACCAAAATATCGGATTCGAAAATTAAAAGGTTGATATATTTTCATTAAAGGAAGAAGGAACTACGTTTCACTGCTGACAAGTTTCTTTTAAACAGTGCTAAATAGATTGACTAGGTGACATTTAACACGAACCGATTTGTATTTTGCGGCGTTGTCAGTTTTAGTGGGCTCTGTGATCGGTTGAAATAAACCAACTTTTCTGTGAGGAGTGGCAGGGGGTGGGGTGGGGGGGGGGGGGGGGGAGGAATTTCGCTTTGCATTATCGGACTGACCACAATGCATCAACCAGAATATTCGTTTGGGCATTTCGGCTGAAATTCAATTAAACTCCACTTATATTGCACCGTTGCCGATTACCGAAGTTCTCATCGATATCAATAAAAACTCTTTGCATTGAAGCCACCTGTTACCTTTCCTTTGGATGCTGACGGTTATCTCACATTGGGGGAACATACTTACGGTCTGCTCGCCGTTTTTTCGAATTGAGCCATGGTTAAAGTCTATCCAATCGTGCCCACATGCTTACCTCCCCTTCGCTTCAGAACTAAGTCTCGCATGCGAAAATTAACTTCTCTGTTTAGATTGAAGTCTACCTTGAGCTTATTTCCTCAAAACAGAATTAAAATCTTGCTTAATTTTTTGCTGGTGTATGGACGAATCTAAGTAATAAGTACAGCATAATCCGTATAACTATTATCGCAAAGATCGAGACAGAAATATAAAAATAAATCGGCTGGTTTGTGGCCGTGTACTGCAACGCCGTCTTGGAAGGGACCGTGTCTGGCCGAATGTATGTTGTGTTACCGGAATAACCCAATCCGCATTCCACCAGAATAGAAATCGCCCCATTGGAGCACCTGGAATGGAAAGCAAAAGCTGTAAGTGAAATGCATATATTTTTACGATATCCGGGCACCGGTGACGTCACTTACGTACGTTTTGATTACGTTGTCTTCCACTAGACCTTTTACACTCAACAATGTCGAGTCGTAAACCCATTTTAAAGAAAACTACAAGCCTTTGAATATCCACAATATTTAATGATTTATTTTAATGGCAAATTAGAAGTCGTCGAGAACATAATGAAGAAATAATAAGTCACTAACTAATTAGATAAAAAACTGTTTTGTTAAAATGGCAAGAGTTGCCAAACTTTTTTTAAATATATACCGAGTGTCAAGAAAATATGAGGGTTTGAAGTACCTTGAAAAACTAGTGTATTGATGTTGAGATAAAACAAACTATGGGTTAAGTCAGTAACCCGCGGGAACCGATGATATGTGCTAATAATTGACAAAATCCAAATAGCCCGGCATGTATGAGCAAACTTGGGGAGGGGAGATGCCCTTTTAAAAGACTACTTAAACTTTTCTATCTAAGATTGGTATCAACTGAGAGCTCTTATTTTGTATTTTTTGATAAAAATGACTATTAGGAGATTTTGTTTCAACGAAATGTCACCTATAATTGTCAACTAGAAACTGACAATAACCATGCCCTCTTAGATCTGAGTGGGACTTAAAATAGGTATGCACTTAATCAAACCATGGGCTGACAAATCAATCGAAATATAAATCAAGGAAATCAAAAATATGCGGACCAATTAATACAAAAATCCGATTTAGGCCCGTTCTGATTGTGCAATTTGTTGTATCGAATTGTAGGATGCGATTAAAATGGATGCTTTTAATTGGTCAAAATGATTTATCAACCAGTCAGTTGCACCCATTTTAATGGCATCCTACACGTCGGTACGACAAATCGCACAGTGAGAACGAAACAAACTGTCTTACCTCAGTGGTTTGTTGTCTGTAAACTGAAGCCAGTTAAAAGCGTGAAATGTGTAGAAGATTGGGGAAGTATATTTGGTCCAATCCAACCAAACAGGAAGGTTACGAATGAAAAATCCAGCTATGAGAAAAACAGAAAATACGCACAAAATCCGATTATCGGTAATTTTCAATTTTTTCATGGGTGGAAACGAATAATTTTTAAGATTATAATAATGTATGCAATGAAATGTTTACTATTATAACATAGTCCGCTTTAACCAAGTCTACAGACATTAATGTCGTATTTCTGAAAAGAAACTACGGAAGCGTATTAGAGCCATGTAAAAAAATGTTTACTCTGAATTAGAGCGCTTCGTTCGGATTTAGTATCTCCAAATTAGGAGAATTATAAACAAGTTTTTACACCTGGCACTAATACGCTTCCGTAAGAAACGGCTGCGTAAAAAAAGAGAAAATTCACTATACCTGAACTTAAAGACCAGAGGATTAGGATGTTTATCAAGCTGAAGCCAAAGCGAATGTCTTTAAACGCAGCACCAACGAGGAAACCAACTGTCTATAGGTGGAAATAAATAGATTATAAGTAGTCATCTTCATTTTGTTCTTTTTTCATATTCACTACTGTCCGGCCATCTAAATCGGCCCAGGGGTCGGTTGCTCAAAATAAAATTGGCTTATCGACAGATCTCGGCGGATACCTGGCAGCCATTTTTCTTAAAGTGAAAAGAAAAGTAACCTCACTTCAAATATTCCTTTTTCCTTGGACTCCATGGGATTTTAGCTCGCGATCCGCGAGAGCATGTTGCTCTGCTAACTGATAGTCTACAGAGGCTCAGGTCGGTATTGATTGATGTTTTACGCCGCAGTCAAGCTTTATTATACTTGTATGGCGGCGTTTTCAGGATTAGTGGGCGAGGAAACCGGGCTCTTTGCCCGGAAGAAACCTTCGATCTTCGTCGAGTATCTGGCACCTACTCACATACCACAATCAAGTTAAAAAGCCACTTAAAAAGTTTTCAATTTTTATTTGGTCTTAGTATGATTCGATCCCGCTCCGCATTGATGAAAGGTCTGTGTCGGAACGAGTGACTATCTGATGTCGACGAAAAAAATTATTCTAAATTAAGACAGCTTAATGCAATCTAATGTTAAAAGACTGCATTTTGAAGTGAAGACTGTCAGAGAAATGTTGCAACCTATTGAAACCAACCATAGCTCATCGTGTTCCTATTATGACGTCATGTCATCTTCAGCCAATCAAAATCATAGCATACAACTAGTGGCAAACGACGTCATTAAGCCTATACATGTTCTATGCTGACTGTGATATTCCTAATACTATTTAACATCGGTTGTGTGAATAACTAAGACAGAAGTATGTCGTGAAACTTTGAAGTCCTTACTTGTCCAAAAATCCCATGAATACAGATGACTCCTAAGAAAGCGAAAAAATACCCTGCGTGTGGATTGAGCCCGACCATCCAGTATGTTAGGGTGACGGAGATAGCAGGTTTTACCGTGGCGAAGATCAATTCTGTTGTCATTTTTCCCAGGAGGTATGCAGATAACCGATAATCCCCGTCTAACCGCTCTTTGTTGATGACAGCTTTTTCAGCAGGAACTATATGAGATAAACATAAACTATTTTCAATCAAGGAAGCTGTTCCTTACACGCAAAATACGCCATTTTCACAATAGCTTGACCATTGCCTTGAATGACATAGTTGCCTTTTTCTTTAAAGTGGCATGAGCTGCCAAAATGTTGATATTTTGACGTTAAAACAGAATGTTGAAATTATTGGGTCATTTTTCTCAAGGCGTATAATTCAGAAGCTTTTTAGTGCTTCTAGTTTCAAAAATGTACAATAAAGTATTGTTTTGAACTAACTTTGGTTTAGAATGAATGAATGGTCGTTCGAACACGTTTTCGGTTCGGGTCACAGACTGTCTGGATTTCCCTCATTCCAACGCCACTCGTTTAGTTTTCCGATGGCCTTCAAAGCCTCTTACTGTCGTGCAAATATGAAAAAAGTGTGAATGTTGGCAGCTCATGCCACTTTAACGCTAATCCTTTAGTTTTCTAACGAATTTCAAGCTACCATTGTCTCGACAATCAGAATCTATAAAAGTCTTTCATTTTGGTAGCTCATGGTACTTTCAAGCAAAATATCTTCCCTATTAGGATAAAAAAAACTATCCAAGAGTTATTCGTGAATAGATATAATTCAGTGTTAGTAGCTGGACACATTTGGTTGCCTGTCTCTGAAACATTTCATTGTTAGTAGCTGGACACATTTGGTTGTCTGTCCCTGAAACATTTCATTGTTAGTAGCTGGACACATTTGGTTGTCTGTCCCTGAAACATTTCAGCGTTAGTAGCTGGACACATTTGGTTGCCTGTCCCTGAAACATCTCAGCGTTAGTAGCTGGACACATTTGGTTGTCTGTCCCTGAAACATTCCAGCGTTAGTAGCTGGACACATTTGGTTGCCTGTCCCTGAAACATTTCAATGTTAGTAGCTGGACACATTTGGTTGTCTGTCCCTGAAACATTTCAGCGTTAGTAGCTGGACACATTTGGTTGCCTGTCCCTGAAACATCTCAGCGTTAGTAGCTGGACACATTTGGTTGTCTGTCCCTGAAACATTCCAGCGTTAGTAGCTGGACACATTTGGTTGTCTGTCCCTGAAACATTCCAGCGTTAGTAGCTGGACACATTTGGTTGTCTGTCCCTGAAACATTTCAGCGTTAGTAGCTGGACACATTTGGTTGTCTGTCCCTGAAACATTTCAATGTTAGTAGCTGGACACATTTGGTTGCCTGTCACTGAAACATTCCAGTGTTAGTAGCTGGACACATTTGGTTGCCTGTCTCTGAAACATGTCAGTGTTAGTAGCTGGACACATTTGGTTGCCTGTCCCTGAAACATTCCAGTGTTAGTAGCTGTACACATTTGGTTGTCTGTCCCTGAAACATTTCAGCGTTAGTAGCTGGACACATTTGGTTGCCTGTCCCTGAAACATTCCAGTGTTAGTAGCTGGACACATTTGGTTGTCTGTCCCTGAAACATTTCAGCGTTAGTAGCTGTACACATTTGGTTGCCTGTCCCTGAAACATTCCAGTGTTAGTAGCTGGACACATTTGGTTGCCTGTCCCTGAAACATTCCAGTGTTAGTAGCTGTACACATTTGGTTACCTGTCCCTGAAACATTCCAGTGTTAGTAGCTGTACACATATGGTTGTCTGTCCCTGAAACATTCCAGCGTTAGTAGCTGGACACATTTGGTTGCCTGTCCCTGAAACATTCCAGTGTTAGTAGCTGGACACATATGGTTGTCTGTCCCTGAAACATTCCAGCGTTAGTAGCTGGACACATTTGGTTGCCTGTCACTGAAACATTTCATTGTTAGTAGCTGGACACATTTGGTTGTCTGTCCCTGAAACATTTCAATGTTAGTAGCTGGACACATTTGGTTGTCTGTCCCTGAAACATTTCAATGTTAGTAGCTGTACACATTTGGTTGCCTGTCACTGAAACATTCCAGTGTTAGTAGCTGTACACATTTGGTTGTCTGTCCCTGAAACATTTCAATGTTAGTAGCTGGACACATTTGGTTGTCTGTCCCTGAAACATTCCAGTGTTAGTAGCTGGACACATTTGGTTGTCTGTCCCTAAAACATTCCAGTGTTAGTAGCTGTACACATTTGGTTGCCTGTCACTGAAACATTCCAGTGTTAGTAGCTGTACACATTTGGTTGTCTGTCCCTGAAACATTTCAGTGTTAGTAGCTGGACACATTTGGTTGCCTGTCTCTGAAACATTTCATTGTTAGTAGCTGGACACATTTGGTTGTCTGTCCCTGAAACATTTCAATGTTAGTAGCTGGACACATTTGGTTGTCTGTCCCTGAAACATTTCAGTGTTAGTAGCTGGGAACATTTGGTTGTCTGTCCCTGAAACATTCCAGCGTTAGTAGCTGGACACATTTGGTTGCCTGTCACTGAAACATTCCAGTGTTAGTAGCTGGGCACATTTGGTTGCCTGTCCCTGAAACATTTCAGTGTTAGTAGCTGTACACATTTGGTTGCCTGTCACTGAAACATTCCAGTGTTAGTAGCTGAACACATTTGGTTGCCTGTCACTGAAACATTCCAGCGTTAGTAGCTGGACACATTTGGTTGCCTGTCCCTGAAACATTCCAGTGTTAGTAGCTGGGCACATTTGGTTGCCTGTCACTGAAACATTTCATTGTTAGTAGCTGAACACATTTGGTTGCCTGTCCCTGAAACATTCCAGTGTTAGTAGCTGTACACATTTGGTTGCCTGTCACTGAAACATTCCAGTGTTAGTAGCTGAACACATTTGGTTGCCTGTCCCTGAAACATTCCAGTGTTAGTAGCTGAACACATTTGGTTGCCTGTCACTGAAACATTCCAGCGTTAGTAGCTGTACACATTTGGTTGCCTGTCCCTGAAACATTCCAGTGTTAGTAGCTGAACACATTTGGTTGCCTGTCCCTGAAACATTCCAGTGTTAGTAGCTGTACACATTTGGTTGCCTGTCCCTGAAACATTCCAGTGTTAGTAGCTGTACACATTTGGTTGTCTGTCCCTAAAACATTCCAGCGTTAGTAGCTGTACACATTTGGTTGCCTGTCACTGAAACATTTCATTGTTAGTAGCTGAACACATTTGGTTGCCTGTCCCTGAAACATTCCAGTGTTAGTAGCTGGACACATTTAGTTGCCTATCCCTGAAACATTCCAGTGTTAGTAGCTGTACACATTTGGTTACCTGTCCCTGAAACATTCCAGTGTTAGTAGCTGTACACATTTGGTTACCTGTCCCTGAAACATTCCAGTGTTAGTAGCTGTACACATTTGGTTACCTGTCCCTGAAACATTTCAATGTTAGTAGCTGTACACATTTGGTTGCCCGTCCCTGAAACATTCCAGTGTTAGTAGCTGTACACATTTGGTTACCTGTCCCTGAAACATTCCAGTGTTAGTAGCTGTACACATTTGGTTACCTGTCCCTGAAACATTCCAGTGTTAGTAGCTGTACACATTTGGTTGCATGTCCCTGAAATATTCCAGTGTTATTAGCTGAACACAGTTGGTTGCCTGTCACTGAAACATTCCAGTGTTAGTAGCTGGACACATTTGGTTGCCCGTCCCTGAAACATTTCAGTGTTAGTAGCTGAACACAGTTGGTTGCCCGTCTCTGAAACATTCCAGTGTTAGTAGCTGTACACATTTGGTTGCCTGTCACTGAAACATTCCAGCGTTAGTAGCTGAACACAGTTGGTTGCCTGTCACTGAAACATTTCAGCGTTAGTAGCTGGACACATTTGGTTGCCTGTCACTGAAACATTCCAGCGTTAGTAGCTGGACACATTTGGTTGCCTGTCACTGAAACATTTCAATGTTAGTAGCTGGACACATTTGGTTGCCTGTCACTGAAACATTCCAGCGTTAGTAGCTGTACACATTTGGTTGCCTGTCCATGAAACATTTCAGTGTTAATAGCTGGACACATTTTGTTGTCTGTCCCTGAAACATTTCAGAGTTAGTAGCTGGACACATTTGGTGGCCTGTCCATGAAACATTCCAGTGTTAGTAGCTGGACACATTTTGTTGTCTGTCCCTGAAACATTTCAGAGTTAGTAGCTGGACACATTTGGTTGCCTGTCCCTGACATTGTTACACCATTAATAGCGGACATTATTACACCGTGAGTAACGGACATTATTACACCGTGAGTAACGAACATAATTACACCGTGAGTAACGAACATTGTTACACCGTTAGTAACGGGCATTATTACACCGTTAATAACGGACATTATTACACCGTGAGTAACGGACATTATTACACCGTGAGTAACGGACATTATTACATCGTTAGTAACGGGCATTATTACACCGTTAGTAACGGGCATTATTACACGGTTAGTAACGGACATTTTTACACCGTTAGTAACGGGCATTATTGCACCGTTAGTAACGGACATTAGTACACCGTTAGTAACGGACATTATTACACCGTTAGTAACGGGCATTATTACACCGTGAGTAACGGGCATTATTACACTGTTAGTAACGGGCATTATTGCACCGTTAGTAACGGGCATTATTACACTGTTAGTAACGGGCATTATTACACCGTTAGTAACGGGCATTATTACACCGTTAGTAACGGATATTATTACACCGTGAGTAACGGACATTATTACATCGTTAGTAACGGGCATTATTACACCGTTATTAACGGGCATTATTACACTGTTAGTAACGGGCATTATTACACCGTTAGTAACGGGCATTATTACACCGTTAGTAACGGACATTGTTACACCATTAGTAACGGACATTATTACACCGTGAGTAACGGGCATTATTACACCGTTAGTAACGGACATTATTACACCGTTAGTAACGGACAATGTTACACCATTAGTAACGGACATTATTACACCGTGAGTAACGGGCATTATTACACCGTTAGTAACGGGCATTATTACACCGTTTGTAACGGACATTGTTACACCGTTAGTAACGGACATTATTACACCGTTAGTAACGGACATTGTTACACCATTAGTAACGGACATTATTACACCGTGAGTACCGGGCATTATTACACCGTTAGTAACGGACATTATTACACCGTGAGTAACGGGCATTATTACACTGTTAGTAACGGGCATTATTGCACCGTTAGTAACGGGCATTATTACACCGTTAGTAACGGGCATTATTACACCGTTAGTAACGGACATTATTACACCATTAGTAACGGACATTGTTACACCATTAGTAACGGACATTGCTACACCGTTAGTAACGGACATTATTACACCTTTAGTAACGGACATTATTACACCGTGAGTAACGGACATTATTACACCGTTAATAACGGACACTTTTACACCGTTAATAACGAAAATTATTACACCGTTAGTAACGGGCATTATTACACCGTTAGTAACGGACATTATTGCACCATTAGTAACGGACAGTATTACATCGTTGGTAACGGACATTATTACACCGTTAATAACGGACATTATTACACCGTGAGTAACGGACATTATTACACCGTTAGTAACGGACATTATTACACCGTTCATAACGGACACTATTACACCGTTAATAACGGACATTATTACACTGTTAGAAACGGACATTATTACACCTTTAGTAACGGGCATTATTACATCGTTAGTTACGGACATTATTACACCGTTAGTAACGGGCATTATTACACCGTTAGTTACGGACATTATTACACTGTTAGTAACGGACATTGTTACACCATTAGTAGCGGACATTATTACACCGTCAGTAACGGACATTATTACACCCTGAGTAACGGACATTATTAGACCGTTAATAACGGACACTTTTACACCGTTAATAACGGACATTATTACACCGTTAGTAACGGGCATTATTACACCGTTAGTAACGGACATTATTACACCATTAGTAACGGACATTATTACATCGTTGGTAACGGACATTATTACACCGTTGATAACGGACATTATTACAGCGTGAGTAACGGACATTATTACACCGTTAGTAACGGACATTATTACACCGTTAATAACGGACACTATTACACCGTTAATAACGGACATTATTACACTGTTAGTAACGGACATTATAACACCGTTAATAACGGACATTATTACAACGTTAGTAAACTGGACACTTTTCTGTAAACGAAAACTTACACGAGACAAACCCATCCAACTTTGACCGTATTAAAAGAAAACCAGACATAAGAAAGAGCTGAAAAGAAAAGAAAAAAATACACGTTTATTTTAATTTAGATTTAAACGATTGTTTTGACGATATTTGACGATATTGATCGTCCGTGTATTCGATAATGAAAACAAGAATTTTTCCCATGAGTAATTTCTAGGGAAAGCCGTGATGAATAAACAAGGCAGAACGTCATTTTTTAAGTAATGGCATTTAATTTTTTTTTCCAGTGAACCATTAAAAAGATACTTAATTGAAACTTAATTAACTACGTCAATTTGAAGGAAGTACGAACGGAAATTCCACAGTCAATTGACCTGCTTTTAGATAAGTAAATACTATTTCATAAGGTTATTTTGATTTGGTCAAAAGGCTGCCTGACGAAGGCTTGAATTTTCAGCTTCCGTGAGGTTACCTCTTTTACATGGGCTCTTTTGTAAATCCAGGCGCTATTGTTGGGCCAACATTATTTTGTTTTTCTACCCATAAATGTGTTGGTATGCATCTGATGTTATTGAACGCCCGATCAGCGTTGGATGAACGCACACGAAGATCAACATCGGAAAACGATCAGTTACCGCCGAGCTTGATGACGTCACATAGATTCACGGAAAGCTTTCTGGGTACACTATGTATCTCAGTTCGCCATTTTGTTTATTGATATGCAACTTAATAGAAAGATGTCACTTTTTTTGGAAAACTTTGGTGAAATACCGTGTTTCTATCCACACATTTTTATGGAAAATGTGCGCCTTTTACGCTTTCTCGGTGATACATTATTATTTCTTCCGCTTTATTTTAAAATTATGGGAACATTCCTCAATCCCCCGAAATGCTTTGCACGAAAATTCCAAGTGACGTCGTCAAGCAATCAGCCAATTACTTAGATTTCACGAATGCCTCTTAAAATATATAATGCATGATATACTGTGCCCGTGTGTTTTAGTGTTCATAGATATATTCTAGTGACCCACTCTTGGGCATGTGAACAAATTGTCGTTAGGCATCACAATGGTACTATTATATTGGTCTTGTTGGCCTAATTTGGTTTAATGAAGCTGTGCTTTCGTGGTAACTTGTTGATCCACTGAATAGCTTCGCATAATGCAGTAGCAAGGTAACTCCGAATAAATTTAACAAACGCAGGGTAAACCCTGTAAGCTAATAAATAAAGTTCACAACAGGGGACATTTTGACCAAGTTCAGGAAATTCCAGCGCCTATACGTAATATATAGTTGTCTTAATACATTGGAATAAATATATTGATATTTTTCGTAATTATTGAGTTATTTCAATTCTAATTTAGTAGCGATTTGTCGAGCCACCAGGGGCTCGTTTCACAAAGCAGTCTCATCGCAAAAGAAGCCTGGTTGCCAATGGATACCATAGTGAAGAGATAAAACGTCATGGCAACTGCAATTGATCGCATTTTGCTAAGGTTTTGTGAAACGTCCTCCAGATATACATATTAAAACATATCTTTCTAGTGTTATTATTTTATTTGGGCTAGTATTCCATGTGCCTGTGTGCTAGGAATTGGAAAATACCAACGGTTCTGATGGCTTCTCTTTGAGTTCCATGGACTTTGTGCGTCATTTGAATGAAAGGTCCCTACAAGGAGCACATATTCTTCAAGATTTAGCCCCTTATAAAACAGAAGATTCTATAGTCATGCTATTTTAACTTTTCGACCTTTCTAAAATGAATCTCGAAGATAAAATGGCTACCGTATGATAATTTTGACATATTTATAATTCTCGTTAATTCACGTACTAGCGATGCCACGAGGAAAGAGAGAAAAAGCACCCTCAAACATCATATATCGGATCATGCTAGAAAACGTTATATAATATTTCTTCTTTTTTCTATAAAAATATATATTTATCATTTGATATATACGTTAGTACTTATAGTACCAAAACGCGTTTTGCAAACGAAATGGTGCCTGATGTCAAGGTGTCTGATCAACTGACCCGTGCATTTGTATTCTATGGTTTACTTTGAATCGATCTAGAGACACACAAAAAAAATCATAAACAAGAACAAAACTCACCAGAGCTGCCCTTTTTTCTACGTCTTCCTCCGTGTTTTCCAGTTGGAAGAAAAACACTCCCATTATGATTCCGTAGGCAAGGGTTTGCACCAAGCTTTGGACGTTTAAGATAGACTTTTTGGATAACTGAAACGAACGCCACGTAAGCAGTCTGTACTGTGTCCAAAATGATGTCGGCCATTTATTTTCGAGCCTTTCTTGTCCATCATTCTTCGAGGATTGTTTTTCTAACTCGCATAAACACACAGAAGAGCTTCCAGAAGCTGGAAAAGGGTTGAACCATTATAATTAAATGGGAATATATAACAAAGTATTTCAGAAAAAATGTACTGTCTGCCTTCAACCTAATAACATAGCATGTTTTTTGTTTATTATAACAACACATGACTGGATATAAAGGCCTAAATGACATACCCCTTTTTAACAAAATCAGAAACGCGTTTCCATGGTTATTTTAGTAAAGAAGATTTTCACTGTGCCTGTGTGTTTTAGTGTCTATACATATTATAAAAAAGGCAACCTAATGGAATATCATAGGTTTTGGTTTATTACAAGAGCTTATGACTGGGTATAAAGGTCTAAATTATATACCATTGTTTAACACAATCTTGTCTCCATGGTTATCTTAGACAAGATTTCAGAATCTGAAATGTCGAAATTTTCCTTATAGTTGGTATCTCATGCCACTTTAAAGAGGTAAGAAAATACACAGAAAGTTGTGTGCTAGACAAGTTTTGTCGTCAAAACAAGTTAAAATATACCTAATTTGGGGACTTACGTGTTGAACACAATTATTAAGGGTTTTATATTTATGAACACTAAAACACACGGGCACAGGGAAAATCTTCTTGTCTAAAATAACCACGGAGACAAGTTTCTAATTGTGTTAAAAAGAGGTATATCATTTAGACCTTTATACCCCATCATAAATTGTTGTAATAAAGTAAACCTATGATATTTCATTAGGTTGACGACTGACAGGAGTATAAGTAGAGTAAGTCCACATTTAGATGATATCCCATTTTCGTAATTTGGATATGCAATTATGCGGCCTAAAATTACATTATTTAGGCTCAGGTGTTTTGTTTTTTTATTAATGGAATGCCCCCCCCCCCCTTTACTCGGGCGACATGGCCTCGTCTCTGTAAGTGTGTCACCATTTTACCAAGCAGTTTAAGCACCTGGCATTAGTGCATAATCGCAGTTAAGCACTAGTCCGTTCCACACCAAGTGTTTCACAGATTTTTAAAAAAGTCAAATACCAGGCACCATTAACGTCAAACATACCATCTATCACATAAATTCTCCCAGCCATGATATTGGAAAAAATAGCCTAAAGCTGTAGTTACATACAATATTCTTTGTAGAGAATATGACTCTAGAAGAGTTGCCATTTATTAATTCGCCAAACGTTTTGTCATTTTCGGATTTGAAGTTAAATTACGCTGATAATCGAGTACTTCAGCTGAGCCTTCGGGTAATTCCCTGAGATGTTTCATTCAGTTCAGGATACGCCTATATACAGCAATTTTGTTTTAATTAGTATGTTTGATTGATGTGAAATCTGAAATTATTCATCCAGTCCCTGTATTTCGTATTACCTCGAAGAAACTGAAAGAAACAGGCTAATTTTCATTTTAAAACACATTTTTGTCCAATAGACCGATGATTTTATGACATCATTGGAAGGATAAAAATATCACATGGAAATGAATCTGCAAAGAAAGTAAAGATATGCAGTCATGAGTGTCGCGAACAAAGCGGTCCCTTCAAACACCCCTCTTCCATCCCATAGTTATATCAATGACGTCACTAGGCTTTCGGTCTATTCTATTCAAGTTGAAATACCATTTCTTACCAAGATGTAAAGCTGGTACCGTTTCTTTGTCACCAAAACCACTTTTGACAAATGCATTATTGATAAGTTGATCTCCTGCATAGAAACCGTCGTTAAAATACGAATGAGTCCTCTTAGATTCGTCCCCATTATCCATTTTGGCAGCCGCAATAATCCTGGACAACTCATCATTGCTAGAGTTTAAATGTTCCACTGAAGAAGGTAAAGGGAAACAGACGAAGCAAGTAGAACGCATATTCTTTTATACAATTGTAGGGAAGAATTTGATTAACTGACATTACCAGGTCGGGCGGCAGGAGGGGAACCTGTTATTTGAACGGAGGAAATCCCCGACCGTCGCTGAGTACCTGGCAACTCTCCACATACAGCGGGCGAGTGAAAAATTCATTCAGAATTTGCTCAATTTTGTTTTCAGCTGAGTGGGATTCGAGTCGGAACGATGGAAGGTTTGTGTCGGACTGAGGACTTATCTTTTAGCCGACTGAGGAAGAATAAGGATATTTGTGGAGCTATTAAGTGCTAAAGGGAAAAGACACTTCATGCTAATTGTTTGTTTTGAAAAGATTATTATAATAACAATGTATCCAATGTTTAATGACGTCATTGGGCTATGCAGAGGGATCAAAATGGCCGACACAAACTGTCCTCCTCCCAAAAGTACTGAGGTTGTAGGTGTGGGATCATGCGTATCAAGGCAATTGCTTGTAACGAAACAATCACTTAACAAAAGATCGGCCTTTCGCAAATATCTCATAATTTTTTCGAGCAACGCCATTAAACCTCCAGCCTATGGTTTAAGAAAAGAACTTACAAACAAAATCTGCCGGATTACAATTCGCTGGGCAATGCAAATCCAGTTTCTTAAAGTGGTCCAACAAATCGACGGATTTTCCGAAATATGCCACCTGGGGGGATATATCGAAGAACACTTGATTGCATGTTTCAATCGAAAGATTAAGTACATACGAATGGACCCGCCAATAAGCTAAAACAACCAACCAAGCTGTTAAGTATAATACACTTTACGCTGGGTTTGACGCCAATACAAATTCCATGGGGTTTTTTTTTGGTTAAAGAACACACCAAAGGTTTGGAGTTTTCTTAGAGCAAAAAGCCTACTTTCATCTCCCCTTTTAACTTGACAACCTGGAATAAACTTCAGAGTACCATAATACGCAAATCAATCAGCTTTGATTTATATTTATAAATTTCAGCTTTTAGAATGGCTTAAATCTCAATGTCTCTCACACATGATTGTAATTGAATGAGTCACACGTACAGACAATTTAAAAAAAAAAATCCGTGATTTTAGGATGGTGTTTTGGCTAGAAAAAAATCGTTCTGTCTCAGCACCCCACCCTGTGAATGTTTTAGCCCCCGACCCCACCCATTTTTTATTCTTAGAGGTGCAATTTAAAAAAGAAGAATGTTGCCCATAATGTGTCCATCCATCGGCTTTGGGATCAATGAACGCAATCTCTGTTTTGTAACTTACCTGACCTTTGGTCAAAAGAAGAAGATTCTCAATAGAATGGAAGACATTACTGGAGGGTTGATGGAGAGCGAGAATTACAATTCTACCTTTGGACGCGTAGGACTTGACCTGGGCGATGATTACCTCGGCAGAGTACGAGTCAAGACCGGAAGTCGGCTCCTATAACCGCACACAAAAGACAAAAGAACAATTTTCTAGAACATAATTGTCAAACGCAGCTTAATTACGCGCTTTCAAGATAGTTCTGGGAGGACATCTACAACTCGTTTTTTTCTGATTGCGTCATACACATTGCCATCGCTTATCACTGATTATTCGACGGAAGTTTATTGCCTTCCAAAGAAAACGATCAAATGGATTGATTGGCTGACGCCGCACTCAAGATTATGACGTTGCCAGGTTGACTTGGGACGAAGCCGACCTTCGGCGAGTACATGGCAACTCTTCCACAAATGCTGATGGAATAAAAAATCCTCTCTGAAGTTTTTAACTTTTATTGGGTCCTCGAAATCAGAAGGGAAATAACACACAAAGACGATATATTTCGGTTTGTTTGATGAGATGCTGGCTTGTAGATAAACCGATTGATTGATTAATTGTTTGGTGTTTTACGCCGCGCTCAAGATTATTTCACTTATATGGCGGCGTTGCCAGTTTTATCGTGGGAGGAAACCGGGCTCTATGCCCGGAGGAAACCCACGACCTTCCGCTGGTAACTGGCAACCACCCCACATAGGTCGTTCGAGTGAAATCCCAGTCAGAAAATTTTCCAATTTTTGGGGGACTGAGTGGGATTCAGATAAACCGAAATAATGAGTAAAATTGTAAAAAAAAGTTTTTTGATGGTTATCATCTATGCAACTGGTTTCACAGGGTCTGTTGAGCTTAAATCGATAAAATAAAATAGAAACAAAAAATATGAAATAAAAAAGGTTTTAGTGTATATCCAGTTTTAATCGTGGTGTATATTACTTACGTCCAAGATCAATATATCTGGGTTAGAGATCATCTCATATGCAGTACTTGCTCGCTTTTTCTCCCCACCCGATAATCCTCGCATCGTAGCATCACCTATAACTGAGGAGAAATGGTATGTTTTGAAAATTATTTACAAGACTTTCTGTATGCTACAATCCATTTGATATATGCTATATCTAAATTGCTTTATGCTATACTATAATTGCTATATTAGATTAGATTAGATTAGATTATTTATTCACCAGAAAGAGAAATAATAAGTACAAATGGTTAATATGAGTATTGATCTGGCGGGAATAAAACCCCAAGGGGCTTGTTCTATCCCTAATAAAGATATAATAAATAGTTTGTTTGTTGATACAGGTGCAGAAACAATAAATTAACTTATTTACAGAAGTATTGGCAGAGTTCTAAATAGTGTCGTGATTAACTGAACTAAGGAGCTGTGGTTAAGTAAATTTTTAGTTTTGATTTGAAGAGTGATATTGAGGGAATGGATTTGAGATGTACAGACAGTTTGTTCCATTCACATGGTCCTTTGGTTTTGAGGGAATGAACTGAGAGATTAGATTTTGGAAAGGGTCTGTTGAGAGCGAGATGTTGGTATCTGGTTGGATATTGGTGTAAGTCTGTTTGTCTGATAAAAAGTTGATTGAATATTCGGGGTAATTGATCAGAATTATAGATAAATTTGTGTGTGATGAGTAGAGAGGTATAGAGGTTTAGATTAGGCAGTGTGATTATTTGAAGTTTGGAGAAAAGCGGTTGTGTATGATCTAGTTTTTGAGAGAATGTTATGAGACGGACAGCGCGTTTCTGGAGGAGAAATAGAGGATGAAGATGGGTTTGATATGTGTTGCCCCATAGTATATTGCCGTAAAGAAAATAAGGATAGATGAGTGAATAATAGAGGATATAGAGAGTCTTCATATTACTAGACAATTTTATGTGATTTAGTATTCCTATGTTTCTTGATACTTTTTTGCAAACATAACTAATATGTGCCTTCCAGGTTAAATTGTCACTAAAGATGATACCTAGAAACCTGAAGTGGTGGACTTGTTCTATGATGTTGCCAGAAAGACAAAGTTGGGGACTGGTCCTTAAAGAATGATTAGGGTTATGTCGGATTATCATATATTTGGTTTTGTTTAAATTGAGTGAAAGACGATTAGCATTGAACCAATATTGAAGTTTCAGAAGTTCTTCTTCCATAGTTTTAAGAGCGGTGTTTATATCAGAGGAAGAACATACCACAGCGAAAAGTATTAGATGTACAAGGTTGGATACCCTGTTGGCATCGTTTATATATATCAGGAATAGGACTGGACCCAACACCGATCCCTGGGGAACTCCACACGATATCTGGGACGAAGATGATAGTGTACCATTGAATGATACACACTGGGATCTGTCAGACAGATAACTTTCAAACCAGGCAATCGCAGTATCTCTTATACCGTAATGTTTTAGTTTTGAAATAAGGATATGGTGATTGACTGTGTCAAACGCTTTTGAGAGATCTAAAAATGTTACTATGCTATGAAATTTATTTTCTAGGGCCTTTACTAAATAATCATATAGGGTATACGCTGCTGCAGCTGTGGTATGGTTCGATCTAAATCCGAATTGACTTTCAGTAATGATGTTGTTGGTTTCTAAATAAATGATGAATTTTTGTGCTACAATTTTTTCCAGTATTTTACTAAAACTTGTTAAAACCGAAATAGGCCTATAGTTTTCGAGTTTGTTTTTGTCTCCAGATTTGAAAATTGGGGTTATTTTGGCCGATTTTAAGTGAGAGGGAACTATTCCACTAGTTAGTGACAGATTTATTACATGTGATAGGGGAGATGATATATGGTTACCAACTATTTATAAGAGAGAAGACTTGATGCCATCAATACCGGGGGCAGAGGGTTTTAAATTATTGATTATTGTTTCTACTTCACTTGGATAAACGTGAGTAAAGGCAAATGTGCTTTGATGGGCAGGTCCAAGATAGTCGCCAGGGGATTGAGTATTATTAGGTATTTTCTCGTCAAGTTTTGAAGCGACGGTGCTAAAGAAGTTATTAAATTCATTTGCAATACTTAATTTATCGGTTGTATCGGTTCCGTCTATGTTAAATGATATGGGTAACGTTGATGTTTTATTATGTCCAAGTAGATTGTTAATAATTGTACAGGTATTTTTTATGTCTTGATTATATTTGTTAAATTTAGATTCGAAATATCTCTTTTTAGAAAAACGGATAAGATTGTTTAATTTGTTTCTATAATCTCTGTATTTTTTTATACCGGCGTTAGAAGAGGTACATAACTGGGTCCTATAAAGTCTGTTTTTTTCATGAATTGATGTTAGAATTGCATGTGTAATCCATGGTTTAATAATTTTATGTTTTGATGACTGAATTTGAACAATAGGGAAGCATATATTGTACAGTGTATCAAATTTTTGTTGAAAAACTTGAAGAGATTTCCCAGGGTCGATGTTTTCCAGGAGGACGTCGGACCAATCACATTCAGAGATTTTTCTGGAGAAGCGCTCTTTGTCTTCTTCGCGTATTCTGCGGAAAGTGATATTAGGTTGAGACGGGACCAAAGTAGATGTAGTAGAAATAATGTGAAAAATAGGGAAGTGGTCTGTGATATCGGTAAGTAGAATTCCAGAAAGAAGGTGTGCGTCGTGAAAATTAAGAAATATGTTATCGATTAGCGTGGCTGTGCGGGATTGAACTCGTGTGGGTTTGGTGATTTGGGGGTAGTAAAAGTTAGATTTAAGTGTTTCAACAAATTCTTTGGTTGGGGCATGGTAGTCGGTTTTGAAAAGGTCTATATTAAAGTCACCCATTATTATACATTTTTTATTTCTAGTCTGTTCGGAGGTAAGAATATTAGAGAGGAAAGAATTAAAATTTGTAACATTTTTGCCAGGAGGACGATAAACGATGCCAACAAGGTATTGTATAGATTGAAATTCAATTTCTACGAACATACATTCGCATTCACCATCATGTTCTATAAAAGTCAGGTCGGTTCGGATAGTACATTTTTCTATGATATCATTAACATAAAGAACAAGTCCACCACCTCTTTTCGATATACGAGAGGAAGAGAAAAACTTATAGCCTGGAATATCATACATTGCTTCAGTATCGGAAGTGAGCCAACTTTCAGTAAGTCCAATGATGGTAAATGGATAATCTAGAGTATGGATAAAGCCGGAGATTTCTGTAAAATGCCTACTGAGACTTCTTGCGTTTAAATGAAGAAAAGAGAGAGAGTTGTGTTTTGAGTTAAGAGCATTTGTATCATTAATAAAAGATGGATGAGAAAAGTACTGTGATTGGTGAGTATCTATAGCTCTCCAGTGTGTCATCTCATATTGAGTGTCGTCGGTCGGAGTCGATGTGTGGGCTGTGTCATTCAGTTCGGTTGGGTTGAAGCACATGTTGTCGATAGAGTCGAGTGTGAATCGGTCTGTGGTTTGAGGGGTTTTGATGACTGGAGAAGGCACTCGGTCTTCGCTATAGAATGGGAGAAGTTGAACAGGACTTGGAGATGGAACAGAGTCAGTTAGGTTTACTTGAGTTGTACATGAAGTAGCCATGTTCGTATTATGGGAGAGTAACTATATGCTATATCAAAAGTGATGTATGCTATACCATAATTTATATATGCTATATCAAAAGTGCTATATGCCCCACCATAATTTCTATATGCTATATTGAAATTGTCATATGCTATACCATGTTTGTTATATGTAATACCACAATTGCTTTACCGCAATTGATAAATGCTGTACCTTATAATATGCTTTACCAAAATTATTATATCTTATACCACAATCAATATTTGCTTTGGGCTATATTACAGCAACTATATGCTTTACCAAAATGATTATATGTTATACCAAAATAAATGTATGCTATACCACATATGCTTTGGGCTATATTAAAACTGCTATATGCTTTACCAAAATGATTAAATGTTATACCAAAATGATTATATGTTATACCAAAATAAATGTATGCTATATCTCATATGCTTTACGCTTTATTACAACTGTTATATGCCTTACCATAATTGTTATATGTCATACCAAAGTGGGTATACTCTTATTATTGACTTGCTTACAAAAACTATTATAGAGAGCTATCTCAATAGCGTTTTTTCGTAATAGACTTTTTGATAACTATGCTGGTCATTTGGCAATTATAATTATAGTCTTTACTAACTGTGTTTCCCCAAAAATAGGAAAATTTTCTGACTGGGTTTTCACTCGAACGACCTATGTGGGATGGTTACCAACGGAAGGTCGTGGGTTTCCTCCGTGCATAGAGCCCGGTGTCCTCCCACAATAAAACTGGCAACGCCGCCATATAAGTGAAATAATCTTGAGCGCGGCGTAAAACACCAAACAATCAATTAATAACTGTGTTAAAGAGATTTTTTCTCTCCAAATACATTAAATTAATAATTATGGCCATAATATTTGATTATCATTTGTGTATTTTTACTTTCTCGAACGAAGCAAACAACCAAATAACTTTCAAACAGATAGGATCGAAATCCTTTTTAGTGCAATTTTGAAATGATATATTTTTTCCAAAGGCCTGATATTAAAATATAGAGCTATTCCAACTAGTTCAACTTACTTGTATTCAAGCATTTGCCAAGGTTCAGCTCTTCGACCAATTCTTTTAACCGTTTCATTTTAATATTTTTTGTCATCGAGCCAGGAAGCTTCATCATGGCTGCAAACTAAAGAACACACACGATGGAAAACATGCACAAATATTCTTAAATCGGCATGATGAAAAAATCAACTTACATGCATAAGTTATTGCCCTTAGAAAAGCCCTTTTGACCAGGGTAAAATTAATTTCGAATTCAAAAAGGTAGAACTTAACGTTGAGATTATATAGTGGGGTAATTGTGAAAGAAAAAGTAAAACAGACAAAAGAAGCAACAGACTGAGACGTGACATATATTATGTGCGTGCGTCCATTAAACCAAGAGAGCATAACGCTTAGTGATTTTTTAAATTTTCCTTAGTGGTGACTTCGTGGTCTATGGTCCCTAGGCAATTTACGACTTAATTTAACATTGTACTTTTCAACCGGTTAGGCTTAAAGTGGCATGAGCTGCCAAAATGTTGATATTTTGATGTGAAAACCGAATGTTGAAATTGTTGGTTGTTTTTCTCGAGACGTATAATTCAGAAGCTTTCTAGTGTTTCTAGTGTCGAGAATGTAGGATAAAGTATTGTTTTTAACTAAATTTGGCTTAGAATGAATGAATGGTCGTCCCGGTTATTTAAATTTTGTTTACTTTTCGAACACTGTTTCTGTTCGTACAGGCCATATACTGTATGGATTTTCCTCATTCCAACGCCAATCAGTTAGTTTTTCGATGGCGTTCAAAGCCTCATACTGTCGTGGCGATCAGAAATTTGGAAAAAAGTGTGAATTTTGGCAGCTCATGCCACTTTAATTTCAGGTTAAGTGAATAATCGCCAAATATCTTTACAAAGGTGGAGTAAATGTTCAATATTATATCATTCATATTTTTTTATGACAGATCTAATAACAATGGCCTGTTTTGCCAAAATTGACCGAAAACTTTCAACATACACTCTTGTGCGAAGAATAAAGTTGGTCTTTAAAACTTCATCACGTATGTGTGAAAATCGGTATAACCATAATAAAATATGTTTAACTTTTCACGATCAGAAATTATAAAAATGTTGGCAGCTTATGCTACTTTAAATTATTTTCTGTGGAAAGGTTGGTTTTAATGAGGAAATAAGTCCAACACTCTTTCTATACCGAGCTGTTGAACCGACGTTTCTCCAAACAAACTCAAACTAGAATCTATCTGAAGATGCTTAGCTTAACCACCCTGGTAGCCCACCCAGGGGTTCGTTCTACTAAGCTGGCGCAAACTTACGCATAGGTTTACAGCATAGAGTTGCGCCGCCAGATTTGCGATCATGCGCAAGTTTCTATAATTTAACACGCGCTTGCGACTGACGCAACTTACGCCAGCTTAGTAGAGCGCGCCCCAGACCTTGAACTGTAACCTCAACCGTTGTTTATATGTATCTACTCACTGAAAGGGCAACTTTATTTTAAAATATGTTTTATGTCATTGCATATACCAACTTGACCAGTGATGCTTCTACTCTGTGCTTCCATATCAAACATTCGTAAATATCCTCTTTAAAACGTGAACCGCCATTAAATAGAATAAAGAAGTTTAGAAAAAAGTCAAGACTTACGTAAAGTGTCTCCTGCAAGGTTAATTGAGGGAACATGTTGATCTGCTGTTGGACATACCCGATCTGGCGCCTTGTTGACTTTTCATAACTTTTTCCGTTGAGAGTGATCTCCCCTGAATCGAAACTCTTCAGTCCAGCAATGCAATCAAGGAGGGTTGATTTTCCCGAACCTACAAAAACAGCGGTTGTATAAGTCCCTTTTGAGTTGGGTCAAAGTCTCATGAGATCACGCGAGAACAGTGTTTAGGTGTATAAATATAACCGATTGACCGTGCGTTTAGGAGATCGATGGCTACTCTTTTATTGTCAGTGAGCAATCCACACTTATAATCAATTTGTTTTCTGAGACCTATCAAGATGTATACAAAACCATTGTATAAATTTTTAAGTTTTTTGAAAATACTATTATTTCTATCACAAAAATAAGGCTTCGACGTTGGGTTTTTTTCTGGTCATTTTTGACAACATGAGGTTTTTGGCGATATAAATATTTGTATTAACTGTTAGCGACAAAAGGCCACTTACAGTGAGCACTTCAACTAAAATACATTAAAATTCATTAAAAAAAAACGATATTTGCTTGTTTACCAAACACGTCTTGGATAATTGTATTTTACTTTTACCAACTTTGAACCATTTTGTGTTAATGGTAAGGCGAAATTAGGACGTCGAGTTTCTTGCAGATAACAAACACAAGTATAAGGGTTTGATCGCACAGGGATATTTTTTAAAAATTCTGTTATAAAGTAATTTTGTTGTCCAGATATTGAGTTTAAGCAAGAGCAAAATTCATTATTGGAGGCAAACATATATTGTTTACCAGCATGAAATCCCGTGCATGTTATTCACATCAACTTGACGTCTTACATAAAAATACTTAATTTTCATAACTGCTTTTACAAAAGTCGTAGAAAATCATTCATTCAAATCAGGATGATATTGTCTTGAAAATGAAATACCATGCATTTCATCTAAAGTGTTCTCTTTAAATAACGTATATTACCTTTGTCATGCTTCAGTAGTTTCTACAACTAAAATGTTCTAACGTCAAGTTACATTAAGTGTGTTGCTAGTGCAGTTGGACATATTAATGGCTGATTTTATTATGTTTTAAAAGCAGAGCCTTCAGACCATGCAATTTAAATTGAAAAATTTCTGAGTGGATGTTTTACTCGATCGCCCTATGTGGGAAAGTTGCCAGGTACTCGCCGAGAATGTCGCATTTCCTTCGGCCAAAGAATCTGGTTTTCTTCTCCACTAAACTTGACAACGCCGCCATATAAGTGAAATAATCTTGAGTGCGGCGTAAAACACCAATCAATGAATATCCAGTAAACTAGCTAACTGGGAATTTTGTTCCCTCAAAAGGTTAGATACTAGTAACGTTTGTTTTAGTTTCAGATTTATTGATTGACTGATTGTTTCGTGTTTTACGCCGCGTTCAAGATTATTTCACTTATATAACGGCGTTGTCAGTTTTATTGTGGGGGGAAACCGGGGTTTTAGTTTCAGTAACCTTGCAGAGAAAACTCCAGGTCAAAGCTTTGTGGAGTAATCTAAATAGACATTAAACAAATTTCTACTAACGTATCCAGCCAGGTTTTTTCATCATCTTTATTTTAAAAAAAATATCTCACTAAACAACTCTAAATCCTAATAATGACATCGGATTGAACGGAAAGAACAACCCCCTTTGTCCCAATCATGCCCAGGTCGCGTGGCACATCGGCTCTCATCCAATTACAAACAGACACCAAAGCTCGGTCGTACGGCAACTTAAAGTTGCATTAGCTGATAAAAGTCGACCTTCTTTCATGATTCCGATTGACCTTGAATTACAAGTATTTGTAAACCCAGTAACCCAGACGAACGGAGTTTGTGTGCTAAAAAGGGACAGTATTTTAACATTAGGGATGTATGAGTTTATTTTTTCTAGCTCTAGCTACCTTGACGTACACCTCCAATGGCAAAACACTTGTTGTGGTCAATCGATATACTGGTTTGTTTAAAATGACATTTAATTTGGGAAAACACTAAAAGCTCTGTCAAAGTATTCGTGTTAATGGTATCGACTCAAACGTTGAACCCAACGTCAAAGTCGGATTTGTTTCATAGTATGAATTCAAACAGGATATATTTCACTTTAAACGAAACGGGCAATAACTAAAGGTTGTTATCTTTATCAATCGGTACAAAATAAGAGCTTTCAACTGATAATAATCCTGGAGATGTACGTGTACGTTTAGATCGTTTTCATAGGTAACAAAACTCAAAAATGTGCTTATACGTCCCGGCTATTCTCAATTCAGTCCGATATTATTTATTACAACATCAATCATTTAGTTTTCCATGGTAGTTGAAACGTTGAACCTCTCGTGACAATCAGAGCGAAAAAAGTTGTTATTGTGGCAGGTAACGCTTTAACATTAAGTTTATCATGGTCTGTTATAGCATGCCGACAAACCTGAATTAAATAAACAACTTATAGCACCCCAGCAATTGTTCGAAATGAGCAATGGTACTCAATTGCCAATGAGCTTTAGTTGAAGTTCTTCAAACTCTGTTGCCAAATCTGTTTGCCACCCATCATCAATATCTTGGCAACAGAGTTTGAAGAACTTCACCTACAATGAGCTATATATAAAGTTTGCCTTCACTTACCACTCGGTCCCATGAAAACCAAAATTTCACCAGAATCTGCCCTTCCGTTGACATCTTTCAAAATTACTTTCTCTTTCACAGAAAGTGTGATGTTTCTAAATTCCAGCGAAAAGCTGGGGACGGATCCAGTCACCATGCTTGAAATACGTCTCACCACAAACTGGCCTGATATTGTTGAAACAAAACCTAAAGTACTATCTGGCTCACCGAGCACACGCGTGTTCGTCGGTACTCCATATATCTGGCATTACGAGATATTCTTGCTTCATGCAGATCTCGTGCATTTATAGTGCCTATTAGAATCGGACGTACAAGTCGACAATGTTTGTACAGATTGTTTGGTGTTTAATACCGCACTCAAGATAAGTTGGCTAAGTCTACCATCTCGGCATAAACCATCTATCAATTTAGGAACGGCCTCACTGCGGGTTCGAATCATACTCGAATAAACATTTCTGAATGGATTTTTCACTTGGTCGCCCTATGTGACCTTCGCCCGCTGAAGGTCGGCAGTGAGTCCGGTTTCCTACCCCACTAAACATGGCAACGTAAATAAGGTAGAGGAATGATATTTAAAGAAGATAAAAGAGGTCCGGTATGCTCCAATCTAGATGATAGTGTGATTAAACGGAAGGCGCGTTTCTGTAAGATAATTAATTACTCGGACATCATTTTTCGTGTATATACATTCGTTCTCCTTCGGGCAATAAAACCTGAACAAAGTATAAAATTGATGCGGGCCTTACACTTGGAATTATACTTAACATTAAAAGATGCTATATGTTGAATCAACCCATAACTGGATCCCTGAGAAACGGAATTTAATGTTTTCGTCCCAGTTACGTTGAGAGCCCTATGGCATTTAATAACCAGTCTTTGTTGCTGATAAACATCTTATCATACATATCCGTCAAACTTCAAGGGAAAAGGACGAGTAATTGCGTCATTCTGTTTCAAAGAAAATGTCCTTATGTGTGGCAGCTCAGGCCGTTTTAAACGACTGCTACCTGGAAAACAATAGGTATATTCCCTTGTTTTATTGAAAATATTCGCATTTTAATCATAAACAGACTGACATTTTAGTAACAGATTTGTCTATAAATGAAGCGTTTACCTTTCAATATATAGAAAAGACAATGTCATTTGCTTTCATATGAGAACTGTTTGTTAGAGGTTAGACGGTATGAAATATAATATAGCTAATTGAAAAAAGTATATGGTCCAGGTACTAACGTGGGATATTCGCGCGTTAAAAAAAAGACAATCTTGACAAGTTGTGGTTCGTTTCACAATTAAATTTATTTCTCATAATACGATTACTGATCCGATAAGACGTGATGTAGAAGACAGAACATCAATTTTCCTTTTTTTTTTGCTGAATTATCTTGGTGACCATCCATATGCAACCAAAAACTAAGACAGTCCCGTGTGCGTATAGTATGTATAGTCTCATAATTAGTTATTTTTGAAAACTTGTTTTCATTTAAGAAAACTTAACTTATCTGCTCTCTCTCTCTCAGTGGATCCGCCTGCAAGGTGATTGTCTCTCAGTCTGCCACTAGCCTTCCATAGATTGCTCGCTGGTTCGAATCCCACCCAATCAAACTGGAGAGTTTTGTTTTTCGAAGGGCAGCATCGTTAAAACTGGGATAAAAGAGGTGTGGATTAACATCACATTTCGCAGACTTTGCTGTTAAAGAAAACATATGGCACACAGAGGTGCTGCATTTTACAGCTTGTGAAGCCCCGGATACCAATATGACCTTCTTGCCGACCTCTAGTTCTATATTCTTCCAAAACTCCACAGACCCACTGAAAAATGACCCAAGCTTTCACTGCCACCAGGGTGTCCTACCTCGGATTGTCCACGTGAAAGTTATATAATATCAGAGATAATAGATTACTATCTAAAACCTATTGCAGATCGGTATCCTAGCCTAATCAAAGATACTAATGATTTATTGACCAAATTACAAAGATACGATTTTGGTTACTGTAGATGTGGAGTCTATGAATAAAAACATTGTCATATACTTGGGTCTAAAATCCATAAAATCAGCACTACCAAAATATCCTGACCTCTGTCGTCCAAACAAAAAAAATGTAGAATTCTTGGTACTTAAATTAAAAGGTAATGGTTTTGAATTCGACCTGGAGATCGTTACGCAAATTAAAGGCTGTGGTATGGGAAAACGTGTTGGTCTTAACTTTGCCTCTATTGTAATGACTGAGTGGAAGAGTGATATTCTTAGCAAATGTCACAAAAACCCTTACATTTACCTCCGGTGTCTACAAGACATTTTATGTTATGGCAGCATGCGTTGGAAGATCATCCTATTTCTCTCTCAATACTCTCTCACTCTCAATTCCAACGACCCCAGCATTAAAATACAGTTTACTATTGATCACATTTTTGTGATTTTTTGGATGGTTAAAAGTGTCATAAATATCAACAGACTGGATATATAGATAACAAAGCATTCTTCAAACATACTGCTCAGTCCAAAAATTAGAAAATTTTCTGACTGGGTTTTCACTCGAACGACCTATGTGGGATGGTTGCCAGTTACCAACGGAAAGTCGTGGGTTTCCTCCGGGCATTGAGCCCGGTTTCCTCTCACAATAAAACTAGCAACGCCGCCATATAAGTGAAATAATCTTGAGCGCGGCGTAAAACACCAAACAATCAATCAATCAATCCAACATACTGACCCGCATCAGCTGTTACATGCTGGGCCATGCTATCTTTTTTCAAAACGGTGAAATAAATAGAATCGACCGATCCACCATAGGCCCAGCAATATATATCAGTCAAATATTTTAAAGTGAGCTGCCAAACATAAGGAAAACTTCTTGGACAAAATAATTAGCTGTTGGTTATTTTTATCAGAAACTTCAAAATAAGAGCTGTCCGTTGATACCAATCTTCAGATGTACGTTAAGGTGGTTTTATAAGCAGCAAAACTCCCAAAATGAACTTATGCATCCCGGCTATATGAACAGTCTATTAATATAAGATTAGTATACGTCTTTGGTTAGCAGATAGGCTATGGACTTTACCATTTTTTTCTTTATTTTAACGTCAATCGTTTAGTTTTTTAAAGTGGCATGAGCTGCCAAAATTCGGATTATTTTCATAGATTCGGATCGTCAAGACAGTAAGAGGATTTGATGATTGGCGTTGAGACGAGGAAAATCCACACAGTATGTGGCCTATACGAAACGAAATAGTGTTCGAAAAGTAAACAAAATTTAAATAACCGGGATGACCATTCATTCATTCTTAGCCTGAGTTAGTTGAAAACTATACTTTATCGTATATTCTCGAGACTAATATTATCAAAAAGCTTCTGAATTGTACGTCTTTAGAAAAATAGCCGATAATTTTAGCACTCTCAATTTTGGCAGCTCATGCCACTTTAAGCTTCTTCAAAAGCTGAACTTCTGTTGGCAATCAAACTTTACACAACAAAATTCGAACTTCGTCAGCTCATGCCACTTTAAAGTACGAAGTCTTTTCATACAGAGAGTCGACGAAATATAAAGTGTCAGTTTATCGAGATCGATTACGGACTTATTTTCACTCTTATCAAAACTTATGTATTTTTATCTAAGATGTTTGTTTTCACACGGTCAGATAAAAGCTTATGCATTTCATTGTTGCATACATGCGAGTACAATTATACAACAAACTGGAAACGAGATTAATCCATTAACAGCCTATTCAACTGGGCACACTGAGATTATAGTCATTGATATTTCCACTCTATATTGTTTTGGATATTACATTATACATCGAGGAGTGAAGCTAACAAAGGGACTCTGTGTATAGCCCTGGCAAATAATGTCCATATTATGTAGTTTTCCTTTATTTCCGAGATCAACATTGACTTACGTTGTCTGAAGAATTTCAATATATTAGTTCCAAACTATCTGTGGTAGATAGACATTCATAGAAATACACGCACTAAAAAAATCTCTTAACCAAACCGAAATAGTGATTAAAGGATAAATGTTTTTTTTTCTTTTAATGTAAATTAACTAAATATATATCCAAAAACAAAACTCCCCGTAAGGTCCCAGTGTGTCAAAGAAACAGCGATTGAAAATATGCATATTTTCCGTCACCAATCGGAAATATCTTCGTATTTGACGTCATAGTTGACATTTGAACACTTTCGTTGTCAACCAACTATGAATACAGCCTAGCTCAAAGTCGTCTGTGTATGACGTCACCTTAATAGTAATGTACACATCGGATCTTTCATTGACATTTAGAAGTTGAAAGGTTATAATAACGATGTAAGAACTACATCGAAACGTCGTCACAATAAACCAAGAAGTTGTTCTCCATAATATTAGTTACACAGTCTGTGTGTGCCCCAATACGGAAATATATCACGTCTCCACGTGATCGATGACGTCCAATCAAATGCAAGTATTTTGTCTGATGCGGGATAAGTAATTCTTCACCTTATTGTACATATCAGATGTTAACTATGACGTCACGGCGCTAAAGCTAATTAATTTCAGTATCTAGGCTGTAGAGAGAAAAAATGTCTTGGAGTTTGTAGGTGTTGTGCCTGAAATATGATGTTCGTACGTCTATACTGCGCATGTTTTAAACAAATTGATTACCAAATAAAAGGCATTGACTTAAAGTTGTCATTTATCCTTTAAATACCAAATTTTTTTTATAACCCATCAGCTTATACGTATATGCTATTTGAACCAAAATGGCGGCCAGTGGAAGTGAAAATAAAAGTCCCTCATTGTCACCTGCAGCAAGCACCGATCCACAAAAGTGTTAACTTGTTTAGCAATTAGCATAGGGACCTACAAAAGATATTTCATTGTTCATACATGCGCATACAGTTATACAACAAACTGGAAACAAGGTTCATTCGTTAACAGCCTATTCAACTCCCAACATTGAGATTATAGTCATAGTGGTTTCACTCTCTATTGATTTTGATAATATACCATACATTAAGGAGTGAGGCTAACAAAGGGACTCTGTGTATAGCCATGACAAACAATGGCTATATTATGTATTTGACTTTTTCTTTATTGCCGAGATCAATATTGACTTGCGTTGTCTAAAGAACTTCGTGATCACTTCTAGGAAATAAAATGAAATCAGCAACATAATATGTTCTTTGTTGGTATAAGTAATTGACATATACATACCTTGCTTTCCTGCAGAGATAGAAATAAAAACTCTCATTAAACGTGCATGGGTTCGATTCTCGATTGAAATAATTGAAATATTGTTCACAGAAACTTACTCCGTGGTGGTGCCTAAGTTATGTCTCTTTAAGCATCAGGTGTTACAGTGGAAAGGACTGCTAGCATCCGATTGATTGCCTGATTGATGTTTTACGCCGCACGCAAGATTATTTCACTGACATGGCGGCGTTGCCAGGTTTAGTGGGGGAGGAAACGCCCGACCTTCAATGAGTACCTGGCAATTCTTCCACATACGGTGCCCGTGTGAAAAATCCACTAAGGAATTTTTCAATTTTTATTTTGGTCTGAGTGTGATTCGAACCCGCGCGACATCGATGGAAGGCCTGGCGAGACTAAGGGATGATCACTTTAACCCACTGGACCACCGAGGCCCCGCTAACATTTTAACTTCTTACATAAATTCCAGTTGTCCAGAGAAATTGAGTATTGACGTCCCAGTTTTACGTCATAACATTTGAGATAGCCGGGACGAATGAGTTGATTTTATGGGTTTTGTTGCTCATATAAACTACATGAACATACATCTCCAAGATTGCTATAAGCGGAAATATCTTGATAATGATGTATTAACGATTTTGCAGCTCATTTCAGTGTAACTTAAAGTGAATTTTCAATATAGTATACGTATTACGTATAGTAAGATCTTTCTCGACCTCTATTGTCTGTTAGCAAACTGCTTGTTTGCCGGCTCACCCAGGCGGCTGTTTACAATAACTTTATGTTCTCGATCGGAAAACTGATTTCGGATTGCAATACACAAAGAAAAAGTTATGCAAAGAGGCTTGTATCTGGCTTTACAGAGCGAACATATTGAAGTAGAAATGTTACTTTGAGTGTGTAGAACACATCCCTAGAGCAGAAAGTAAATACCGCGTATAGCCCCCAATAGCTTCCAACCTGCGTCTCAACCGTCTAGTGTGACGTCGGATCTGTTACAGGGGTAAAAGCGGCCAATACCTACATGTATGTAATGCGGCTTCCAATTCCTCCAGATTTTGTACAGGAGGCTCTGGGGCTTGATTGTTTCTGCCCATGCTATCCCAAATGTGCTCTAAAGGATTCAAATCCGCGCATTTTACCCCTTCAACAGATCCCACGTCTCACTGGAGGGTTGCTTAACTTTTTTCTTTGTGTATATACTAGTATAGGAACTGTCAGTTCTTACTTTGTAAAAGTAAGTCATAATGATAGATATATATGTTTTCTTTTCAATATTTGTATATTATTCGTTTATAAATACGTTGCTCTGTATGTTATTTGTATAAATCCAAATTTGTACATAAATTCTGCTGCTCTGTTGTTACTTTTTATTATTATACTTAGCGTCATTAAAAATGCACGGTTGAATTTTATGTTTCTACCCCAGTAAAGCTAGGGGCCATTTACGTTTTGTTGTTTATTGTTAGTTCGAGTTGAGTTGCAATAACTGGATAACCTGTGGTGTTCCCGACGCGCCTATTACGAATATTACGCAACATTTCCTTATAACGTCCATTGAGTGTTTCACCGTCACTGAGAACAGCTTTCAGGGCTCATTTGTCGTGGGCTCAACACTTTACACGAAGCTCAGCATAAAGACGAGAAAAAAAAATCAGAAAACGTTACCATGTCCCGACTTACGACACAACAAAGGGAACGTGCCATTGGCATGTTACAGGCGGGTCTCAGTTGTGCCGCCGTAGGACGTCACATGCAGTGTCATCCCTCCACAATTAGTCGCCTCAGAATCAGGGAACATGAAACTGGCAATGTTGCCGACCGACCACGCCCTGGTCAGCCAAGAGTCACTACAACACGCCAGGATCGGTACGTCGGCTTGTTGCACACACGTGACTCGCACCGCGACACAGACTGCTCGTGTCACAGTGGGAATTGGAAGGCCCAGGGTAAGCCTCAGCACCATCCGACGCCGTCTCCAACAGATACAGATGCATGCACGCATCCCCTACCGAGGGTCCATATTGACACCCGCCGCACGCCAAAACCGTTTACGATGGGCTCGAAATCATCAGAGATGACGTATCAATGATTGGAACTCTGTCCCTTTCTCTGACGAGTCTCGTATCTGCCTTGATCGTCCTGACCGAGGTCAACGTGTGTGGCGCAGACGTGGTGAACGTTTTGCAAATGCATGTGTGAAGGAAGGAAATCGCTGGGGTGGATGTAGTGTTATGGTGTGGGGAGGCATCACTTCTCGCGGACGAACTCCCCTTGTCATTGTTGATGGCAACCTGAATGCTCAGGGTTACGTGCATAACATCCTTCGACCTGCGCTGCTTCCATTCCTCCAAGCCAATGCTGGCGTCACGACGTTTCAGCAAGATAATGCGCGCCCACACTCTGCAAGGTTGACACAAGACTTCTTGCAACAGAATAATGTGAACATCATGGAATGGCCAGCTTACTCCCCCGATCTATCGCCCATAGAGCACTTGTGTGATCAGCTTAAGAATGCCGTTGCACAACGTCAACCCAGGCCACGCAACCGACGTGAATTGATCCAGGTAGTGCAGGAAGAGTGGGATCGGATCCCACAGCACAGAATAGCCACACTCATCAGGTCCTTGCGTCGCAGATGTACTGCTTGCGTTGATACCCGAGGTGGACATACCCATTATTGAATGATGACACCTTCAATTTCTGTATCAACGATTTCTTTGCAAGGAATAAAAGTCACCAGGGTTTCACATATTGTTAATTCTTTGTCTCATTGTGACCAATGCCTTGTTCTTCAATTTAAGAGTACTTACAATATTTTACACTTTACATTTCTCAAAATATTTTACATTGTTTGGGTCGTGCGTTTTAAGTAGCGCTAAGTATATTTTGTTTCTTAACTACAGAGGTCTATTAATGCCATGGGAGCATTCTGTATGTGGAAGAAAATCAAGCGTTTATGGCACTAATAGGGCTCCATACGTAACAAAAGTCCGATAACTGGATTTTCAAGCGGTCCATGTTTTTATACATGTACAGAGTAACTTGATGTGAATTTTCCATAACATATACCTCACTTAACTGCATTTTCAAGTGGTCCTTGCTTTTAGACGTGTATCGAGTAATTTGGTGTGAATTTCTCGATAACTTAATTGTATTCACTTTGATGCGGTGCAGCGTGATGAACATATTCTAAATTATGGAATTATATTTCAAAGTTAGTTTGTTTGATTGTGTAAAAAAATGAAGTAAGCTTATAAACGCGACTATTTTTAAAAGGAACAACTCAACACGCTGGTTCACCGACGTCGCAATTTATTGCAGTATTTCGTTCCACAAATGTAAAAATAACGTGCACTTATCACGGTGAATTGTAAGACATTTAATCTGCCGCTTATTTAAATGCACACCAGCGGCGTAGCTTTTCTGAGATTTGTAAAAACAGCAAACTGACACGAGCTTGGCCGGAGTAAAATCACTTAGACTTACTATGGGGCACAATATGCATGTCCAGTTATCTTTAAAAAGGCCAAATTATAGTGTCAAACATACGTTCAAACGAAGCCCAAACATCAACTGGTCTCTGCGAAACTGAGTAGGCCTATTAAGCTCAGGTGTTTTTGTCTCTAGTTTAAAATCTAAAATGTATCGACACCGGGCCCTCAAAGCAAATCCATTGTGCATATTTCTCCTACAAGTTTCTAAAATACGTTAATCTGCCTAGGCGTTTCACATCATAACGCATCTTATGCACAGGCTCCGACGTGACGTTTATTTACATGGAGAATGCTTGATAAATTAAACTTTTCAATTTCAAATTGAGAACCCAAAATGATGCTTAAACTTTTAAATTTTGACAAAAATAGAACGTTCCTAACTTCTTCTGTCGGGGGAGGGGAAAAACAACTTTATGTTGTTTTTAAACTGTATGTCATGAGCTGCCAAATGTCCCGAAAATCTCCTAAAAACCAAATTCTTAACAGAGTGTACAAAATAAGAGCTTTCCACTGGTACAAATCTGAAACAAATGTATGTTAAGGTAGTTTTATAAGCAGTCACGCTGCTATAAATAGCTCATACATCCCGGCTATTTGAACCGTTAATAACATACGTCGTCGGTTTTTACAAAACAGTTTTATTTCATAGTCAATCCTTTAGTTTTTCTAAGTACACCAACGCTGAACTTCCATAGACAATCAAAGTAAATAAAAAAACATCTGAATTTTGGCAGCTCATCTCACTTTAATGTAAACAGTATTCTATATTTTCTTGGCCTTTAAGCATGGTTGAACAGATATTTGAGAATTCAGTCTTTTCTTGTTGCCCTAAAGTGTTCCTTTGTACTTGATTAACAGTCTTGATTTGTTTTCCAAGACCGGCATTTGAAAATAAAACAGCGCTCTGTTCCTTTTTTTTAAATTAAACATTTCTGAGTGGATTTTCATACGGTCGTCGTGGAAGAGTTGTCAGGTACTCGCCGAAGGTCGGAGGTTTCCTCCGGGCAATGAACCCGGTTCCTTTTCCCCTAAGCCTCGCAACGCCGCCATATAAGTGAAATAATCTTGACTGCCGCGTAAAACATCAATCAATCAATCCTTTTTTTCATGCAGTGTATATAAGTTTCAGCGTATAAAATTTGCAGCGTATGGCACTTGGAGTCGTAAAAGACGATAACAACACTTTTTCATGGATTAGCAAGCCTCTATGTATATATGTAATTAAACGTAACATTTGTGTATAATAAAATTCACTTTTTTAAAAATCAGATAGTAGGTATATATACAAGTATTAAAACAAAGACGGTTCCAAAATCAGTCAAAAGAAACCCTTTTCTTGAAACTGGATACCTCCAAAGAAATGCTTCCGTGAAAAACTGATCTTTGTGATATTGTAGTCACACGAGATGTATCCGACCCCCGAAAATCCAAAAGTGGGTGAATTCGGTTATGGGGTTGCTTGCTGTTGATTCTAGATTTGAGAACATTTGAAAAGAATGCATCACGAATTTGTTTGTTTAAAAATCCGTAAACCACCGGATTTAACACACTGTTCAAAATAGAGATTATATCAAAGGCAGTTATCATATCCTGCGATTCAGTTATCACGGGAGAGCCACGATCTAAATACACTCTCATAGAATAAACCGGTAAATGACATATAATAAAAACCGAAATCATAAGAATTGATAAGCGGAAAGCTTTTGTATTCTTTCGTTTGTCTGGTTTTGGGAATCGAGCTCTTATTGAGTTTTTCGAGACGAAGTAAAGCAGGCCGCTGTAAGATGCGATAATTGTGAGAGCAGGCAACGCAAAAACAACGATAAAGTCAAAAATGATTAACGGCGAATTTGTATTCGCATGTCTTTGGGACACCCAGCAAACCATCATAACGTACAGCGTGCCCTGATCGTCTCTTACGTCCACTGGTGTTATCGAGAACAAAAATGGAGCTCTCATACCGTAAACCAAGGCCAGGAGCCATATGCAGGCGATTACTATACTTGTCTCTAGCAAAGTGAATTTTGGTTTCAACGGCCATACAATGGCTCTGAATCGGTCTAACGATATAAACACAAGCGAAAATGAAGCCGCAGCCAATGACAGGTGTGAAAAATAATGACAAATCCGACAGATAATGTTTGCCATCCACAATTCAGAAAACCTTCCCGATATCATGCCGGGCACAACAAAGAGAGCAATGCAGATATCGGCAGAGTTCAAAGACAAAATAAACATGTTAGTGGGCTTTTTCAGGGATTTTGTCTTCAAAATTGTCACCATTAAAGTTATGTTAGTCACTAGAATTACTCCTAATAAGATAGATAACGTAGCCACGACGGTATTTCTCCTAACAAAACTTCCAGGCTCAGCAGACGGTTCACTCGTTAGATTCATGCTGCTTTCTGGCTCAGCAAACCCAGAGTCTGTTTGTGAATCTGATTCAAGTCCAGAACTAGCCTCTGACAATGGCTCACATTCTGGTCGTGTGTTGTTCTGTATGAATATTTCTGACTTCGGTTCGTATTCTGAAGTTGGCTCTGGATAAGATTCAGGTTCTGGTATAGGGTGAAAAGATTCGCCAAACATAGCTTCTTTCTCTGTTTGTAAAGAGTTATCTTCAAGCGAGTCTGTTGTAGCTTTGTCTACTGGAGTAGCAGCCAGAGTAACCGCCTCACTAAGACTATGATATAGTGTTGACGTTATACCATCATTCTTACTTTTATGGCCTGTGCCACCCTCTTGTAACTCGCTGTTCTGAAACCCGTTTTCATCATCCCCCGGTGGTTGAACGCTACCTTTAGCTATCTGTGCTTTAATCATTACTGATGTCAGCAGAAGACAAACATACATGACAATTGGTGTCATTGTGTTTATACATATACACCCTTGAAATTAAGGATCAATTATGCAAATCGATTTTTTCCCATATCAAACAGATATCTTCAAACATCAGTAAAAGAAAGGAAATAAATGTGTTCTAGGTGAACTGAAAGGACCAGTTCAACTGCGCCATGAAGCTTTTAGTATCAACATTGTACCTTCTGTTTTAGACAAATGTGTATCAGAGTAAGAAAGGACCGATCGATTGAAGACAGGATGTGTTTTGTTAAACGGTTAGCATAGAATGGGCTTTGCTTCTGTCCTTGCGAAACCTATTTCTTAGTAGATGTCTGCGTTGGTCTTCCCAACTCTGTCCCAAACAAACCGTACACCATGGCTGCCGTCTGAAAAAAATATCATAATATAACTTTATAAACAATTAAACAATTCAAAACAAACATGAGCTTTTGGAATAAAGCAAACCTTACGTGCATTTCATGGCTGCCGCCTAAAAATGTATGATATCAATTAATAAAACAATTTAAAACACACATGCGCTTTTGAATCAAAACAAGCAATGGACCAAGTTCGGGAAATATTCTTCTTAAATAGATACAGTTTGTACTATATTTATCAATTTGTGTCGCCTAGCAACGCTAGCCCTATGATTAGCTCATGGTTCACGCACCATAAAATCGGTGATGTTAACGATGCTAATTTGATTCCTGTATTATAATCGCTCATATATTTTGAATTATTGGACTGATTTTGTATTTGTCAGCCGATGTTTCGGTATGTGTATATTCATAGAAATACCATCTATAGAACTAAAGTCATTTCCGATACCAGCTAAAGATCTTTTGGTGCGATCATATGACGTACATTGGACAAATGGAAATATACATAAAGAACATAGTGTTCTCCACATTAAACCTGAATGGTAAAATCATTTTGACTGGGACGTAAAAAGTCTAAAACAATCCATAAATAAAAAAAACTATCAGAATTGTTTCAGATGTAACAACTCGTCTATTTCTACATACCAAAACAATATCAAATTTTGTCGTCTGATTTTCGACCAGCTAATTAAATCCATCTGTTAGCGTCGTAAGCTTTAACTGACTGTTGATTCATACGTAATGATATATGCAAGGTGACATATTGATTTTTAAGGTGACATCTACATTCGTGGTCAGATTATACAATAACAATTAACGCAGTGATTGTGTCCAGCTGATGGTTTGTACGACCTTTTATGGGGCGACTCCGTCTCATTAAATCCGGACATCAGATCTCATAAATATTACACACAATGATATACGGAAGTGGTATTCCCGAGAAAGTGACACGTTGTTTGTTTAAGGGTTTAATACCGCCGTAGCGGTGTTTGTTGCGTAACCCGATACCGCTGAACGTTGGTTCGTACCGAGTCAAACCACGAGAATGCGCAGCATTCGAGGGGTTTGACGAGGTGCTAACCAACGTTCAGCGGTATCGGGTTATGCAATAAACACCAAGACGAAGGTATTAAAGTCGATTCTACCCCGATAATTGAGAAAAATGAGGAAAAAGTGACCTGTTGTTGATTGCCGTTCCTTTTCCCTCCCTCTGGACAGAGTGGGAACGTTTAACCAATCAACGATAAGCTTTGGTCACGTGCAACGGTTGACCCAGATATTTTGAAGCAGAATGACATAATGTCACTATGGCTACCGCTTTGACAGGCTGGGTTGCTGACGACGCTAGGGGGGGGGGGGGGGAAATGTTGTGAAATCAACCCTTTGGTGACTGTATACGTTCATGACAGCCCAGTTTTCAATTTAAAAGGACAGAATATAACCACACTCACAACATTATCAGGTTAAATCCTTCATTTTGTATGATAACAAGCAAAAGATCACTTCTTCCGGGGGAGGTAAACCTACCAGCCGATATTGCACTACAGACTCGATGTTGTTTGAAAAGTCATCTCTACTTAACATGTATATTTGCACACGGCACGCACATGCAGGAGGGGTAGAATGTGCGACCTATTTGAACTCGTCAACCTTTGCACAAGTTGACTGGATGAAAACCGAGTAAACAAACATGAAATCTTGGTTTTGGGTGTGGATGGTTTATGTTGAGATCGATTTGAACCCATGACCTGTGCACAAGTTGACTGGATGAAAACCGAGTAAAACAGAACAGCTAATCGTTTATTTTCGATTTGTAAACATGTAAAATGAGCATTTGAATTCGCCATTAGGCACCAAAAATCGTAACGGTTGAATAAAGATACTCCCAAATTGGATCGAGTCCAGCTGGAAGCTTGATGAAATAGTTTAGCTTACGGAGAAAAAATACGAAATCAATCCTTGGCAAAATTCTTCACCTGTCAATAAATACATCTACATAAATCAATCAGAGCCATTCTGCAAAAAGGATCATAAAATCTATTTCAACCAAATGTTACTCCCCAAAAGAAAATGAAAAATTTTCTGGCATTTTCGGTCGTCAAGTAACTGGTATATACATTTATAAATATGAAAACACACACACACAGGGGAAATCTTTTTGTCTAAAATAACCACAGAGACAAGTTTCTGATTGTGTTAAAAAGGGGTATATCATTTAGACAACCATGAGTTGTTGTAATAAACTAAACCCATGATAATTCATTAGGTTTATAGTAACTGACAGAAACTTGACCGTAGTCACTAGAATTTCTGGAACACTGTGTAATGAATTGGCAATGCTTTCCACCAATGAAAATCCCACTCAGTCAAAAAAACTTGGACAATTTTCTGACTGGGTTTTCACTCGAACGACCTATGTGGGATGGTTGCCAGTTACCAACGGAAGGTCGTGAGTTTCTTCCGGGCATAGAGCCCGGTTTCCTCCCACAATAAAACTGGCAACCCCGCCATATATGTGGAATAATCTTTGCTGTTATAGGCAATACATATGCTGTTCTGATGTTGATATAAATATCCCCCCTAAAAAACCATTAAAGGGGCATGAGCTGCCAAAATGTTGATATTTTGACGTAAACACAGAATGTTGAAATTATCGGCTATTTTTCTCAAGACGTATAATTCAGAAGCTTTTTAATGCTTCTAGTCCCGAAAATGTACGATAAAGTATTGTTTTGAACTAACTTTGGCTTAGAATGAATGAATGGTCGTCCCGGTTATTTAAATTTTGCTACTTTTCGAACACGTTTTCGGTTCGTACAGGGCACACACTGTATGCATTTTCTTCATTCCAACGCCAATCATTTAGTTTTTCGATGGCCTTCAAAGCCTCTTACTGTTGTGACGATCAGAGATTATGAAAAAAATGTGAATTTCGGCAGCTCATGCCACTTTAAATTGATATAATATTTTCAACGTTTAATTCCAGAATTTTGATCCGACTATTCCATGCAAAGTTTATTTCCAGAGTTTTTATGTGTCAATTCCATATAAAGTTTAATTCCAGAATTTTGATCCGACAATTTCATACAACGTTTAATTCCAGAATTTTGATCCGACATTTCGATACAAAGTTTAATTCCATAATAAAACCTGAAGAATGCAAAGAAATTGAATTTAGATAAAAAAAAAACAACTGCTGTTAGAGATAGGTAAAGGCGAAATTCTATATTTTGTATCCGACATTTCCATACGAAGTTAAATTCCAGAATGAAAACCTGGAGAAAGCCAAGAAATTGAAATTAGAAAAAAAAACCTCTGTTGGCGATTGATAGTTATTGGTTAATATGTGTAAGAATATCTACATTAGCTACCAACATTTTTTCTTTCGGTCGACCATTACAAATGATGCGTGCTCCAGTTTTTTTACTCGCTCTAGGTATTAATTACTCACTAATATGGCGTACATCATTCATAAGAATATTTTCACCTGTCAACATTTTCGGCAAATATTTTCGACAGTTTGCAGCCAACAGTTTGCAGCCACCGCGGAAACAGCAGCCTGTGTAAAATGAAAGTCCTTATTCTCATTTCTCATCAAACATTCAGCTGCGTTATGTAACCTTGTATTATATACTGTAGATGCAAACTGAGGAAGCGGAAGTGCGCAATCCCGCGATTGCACTGTGTTGCCCTTCACAGTTCAGCGCGAGGTCGTGATATTTCAAGGCCACGAGTTAGCTTCTTGATGCTTCTCTGTCTTGCATAGCTGCACTAATTTATAAGAATTATTGTTTTGTATTCATGTGAAATGCCAATAAGATGTAGCTTACGTTAAAAAAATTACTTTACTTTATAAAAGGGTAAACTTGTGGCTAGCGCAGGAAATTAGGTTGGTGGTCTTAGCTTCTAGGCGCGTCCCACCAATGGGTCGCGGGTTCGAATCCCACTCAGTCCAAAAAAACAAATTGGAAAATTTTCCGACTGGGTTTTCACTCGAACGACCTATGTGGGATGGTTGTCAGGTACCAACGGAAGGTCGTGGGTTTCCTCCGGGCATTGAGCCCGGTTTCCTTCCACAATAAAACTGACAACGCCGCCATATAAGTGAACTAATCTTGAGCGCTGCGTAAAACACCAAACAATCAATCAATCAATCTAGGCGCGTCCATTAGTATGGATGATGTACGCCCTATTAACGAGTAATTATTACCCAGAGCGATTAAAAAAACACTCTCGGAAAAAATATACAGAATATCTTTGTACACTAGTAGCCTACATGTTAGTTTGTTTGAGGACGGCTCAATATCTAAAGATATCAAAACATGCAATATAATTGAGCTTACACCCATATACGTTTTACCAGATCGCAAAAATACTAAAGGCTCCCATAGCAAACAGTGGATCTAAATAGGATGGAGAATTGACCTGTCCGTCATGACTACGTGTCCAGTCCAAAAGTTCCAGAAGGTTGGGGCCTCGGTCGTCCAGTGGGTTAGAAGGGTCACCCCTTAGTCCCACGCAGACCTTCCATCGATGCGAGCGGGTTCGAATCACACTTGAACCGTATATAAATTGAAAAATTTCTGAGTGGATTTTTCACGCGATGGTCGCATGCGGAAGAGTTGCCAGGTGCTCACCGAAGGTCGGGGATTTTCTCCGATCAAACAGCTCAGTTTCCTCCCCCCCCCCACACTTAACCTGTCAAAGCCGCAATATAAGTGAAATTATATTGAGTGCGGCGTAAAACATCAATCATCAAACCAAAAGGTTGGACACACCCAGCGAAATAGCTCTGTGACGTCATGATATTTATAACGTCACAAAGCCAACTCTGGGTTTGTCTAACCTTTTGGAACGTTTGGATCAAACGTGGTCGAAACGTCGATTACTTAAAGTGGCATGAGCTGCCAAAATTCACACTTTTTTCATAATTTCTGATCGTCGCGACAGTAAGAGGCTTTGAAGGCCATCGAAAAACTAAAGGATCGGCGTTAGAATGTGGAAAATCCTTACAGTATGTGGCCTGTATGAACCGAAAACGTGTTCGAAATGTAAACAAAATTTAAATAACCAGGACCACCATTAATTCATTCTAAGCCAAGGTGAGTTCAAACAATACTTTATCGTACATTTTCGAGACTAAAAGTTCTAAAAAGCTTCTGAATGATACGTCTTGAGAAAAATAGCCAATAATTTCAACATTCTGTTACACTCTCAAAATTTCAACATTTTGGCAGCTCATGCCACTTTAAAGGTAATCAAAGGCATGTTGCCCTGAATGGCTTTAATTAACACATTACCGGTTAATACATGTACGACCATTGTTGTCATTCGAGAACATTATATTTTTTGCTGTAACCAACTCAGAATGAAATGATGCAGACCAAATCTCAAACATGCATTTTGAAATTAAGTTCTTTAAAATTATAAAACCTCATTGGATTTCACATTAAAATTCAATGTGAACGTTTAAAATTGCACTTTATGATGTCGTTGTCCAATACAGAGCTTACAATATCAATATTCGAAATATTCTTAATAAATGTAAATGAAAGTCTTCTTATTTGTTTTTATCTTGGAAATTGTGGATCATTTCCCGATATTGCTAAAATGGCCATCTTTCTCACTTTAGCCAAAAAACATAGGACAACTCGTACCATATTGTATATGATGGTATATATTTATGAACTTTCGAGAGTAGCTACTCTCATCATCAGAGATTACAGATGTGTGTTGTAATATCTGATGATGAGAGTAGTTACTCTCGAAAGCTCATAAATATACACCATTATGTACAATATAGTACGAGTTGTCCTATGTGTTTTGGCTTGAGTAAAACCACTCCATAGTAGAATTTATTTCTGACTTTAAATACTGAATACATGTTGCTATTAAGGCAGTTAGTAAATCACACTGAACTGAACTTAATAAGTAATTTACAGGTTTAAGAATTAATCAAAAGTTAAAACAAAAAATTAAACATCAGTGCTCTCAAATCAAAGAAAAACTTACCTTGCAAGAAAGGAATCCGATAAACGCCTTTTAAACTCCTGCTTATACAAGTAAGTCTTTTAAAACTCAGCTATGTACATCGGCTGTTGCAGCTTTACTTAAGCGTCTCTTTTACGGCTCTGCTTTAACGTCTTCTGTGGCTTTCCTCAAACGTCTTTCACGGCTCTCCTTAAAACGTCTTATGTGGCTTTCCTAAAATGTATTTTACGGCTCTGCTTAAAACGTCTTCTGTGGCTTTCCTAAAACGTCTTTTACGGCTCTGCTTAAAACGTCTTCTGTGGCTTTCCTAAAATGTATTTTACGGCTCTCCTTAAAACGTCTTCTGTGGCTTTCCTAAAATGTATTTTACGGCTCTGCTTAAACGTCTTCTGTGGCTTTCCTAAAATGTATTTTACGGCTCTCCTTAAAACGTCTTCTCTGGCTTTCCTAAACGTCTTTTACGACTCTGTTTAAACACTTTTACGGCTTCCCTAAAACGTATTTTACGGCTCTGCTTAAATGTCTTCTCTTGCTTTCCTAAACGTCTTTTACGGCTCTGTTTAATCACTTTTACGGCTTCCGTAAAACGTCTTTTACGGCTCTGCTTGAACGTCTCTTAAAGCTTTCCTAAAAGCATTTTACATCTGTGTTTAAACACTTTTACGGCTTCCCTAAAACGTATTTTGCGGCTCTGCTTAAACGTCTCTTACGGCTTTCCTAAACGTCTTTTAAGACTGACACAACGAATTTAACAGCTCTTTGAAAATGTATTTACAGCTCTGCTGTTACGGTCGTCTTTCAACGGCTCTGATAAAATGTCTTTTGCAGCTCTGTTAAAATGTAGCTTTACAACTCTGCTAACACGCCCTGATGAAACGTCTGTTTCGGCTCTGTAATCACGTCTTTGAATGCGATGCTAAACGTATTTCACGGCTCTGTAAATCGTCTTTTACAGCTTTCATCAAACAACACGCCCAAGGCGAGTTTATTTGTCACCTGTTGTATGAAGAGATGGTTAACGGATATATTAGTTGTCAGCGATAATGGGAATCGAATTAACCAAGTAAGGCTTAGGCTGCACGAGCTTTGTATTCAGCTAATAGAATCCCAGTGGACGAGTAGATTTCCAACTGACTTTGCAACTCTTCCCAATCCTCTGTTGGATAGACGACGTCTATTGGCGAATGCCAGGTGTGCGTTTGGTGTTATATTTCCAATAAAAAAGATACATGATGACGTCATATAATCTAATATCATCACCCAGTAGGCCTACATCAACAATGACTACATCATTTCTTTCCGAGTTGGTTACAGTGAAAACATAAAACGAGGTGGAGAGATTGCACGGACTTGGATATTCCGGAAGAATAAAGTCCGCTTCCAATTAAAACACAGCTCGCCTCGGCTCAGTTTTTTATCGATTGGGAATGAAGCGAAAAGATAAAAAGCTGAAAATCCGTTGATGAATTACTGGCATTGCTGAAGACAGTGTTATCCCAATAATAAAGAAAATACTTAACTGAAAAAAAAAACTAGCAAATCATGAAATTATCCAGAACCAGAGAAGCAGTGCTGTTTTAATGAGAATCTTAATCCTCCTTTTATTATATTTTCTTAATGCGGAAGTGTTAACGGACTCTTTGAACATTTATTGGTTGTGACCTATTATAATAACCTATGATTGGGTATAAAGGTATAAATAATATGTCCCTTCTTAACACAATTAGAAACTTGTCTCCATGGGGGGGGGGGGGGGGGGGGCGTTGGCTCAGTCGATTAGAGTGATAGTGTTAGTCCCTCAGTCCGACACAAGCCTTTTATCGATACGGTGGGAGATCAAATCCGACTCAGACCGAATATAAAAAATGTAATTTTTTAGTGAATTTTTCTCTCGATCGCCGTATTTGGAAGAGTTGCCAGATACTCACCGGATGATTTCCTTCTCCGCTAAACCTGGCAACGCCATATAAGTAAAATAGTCTTGAGTGCGGCGGAAAGCATGAATCAATTAATTTATGTTTGATTCAGATGTGCAAATAATTGTTTCTAGAAGTCTACAATTAATCCTATCAACACAAACAATCAGAAATAATTTGTACGGCTGAACACAACACTTATCAAACCTCATTTGAACAAGCAATAGTGACTAAGATCACATCTCTCATAAATATGTTATCTCCAAACCACTGCTTTTAATGAGAATAAGGTGTTAGTGAGTAAATTGTTATCTTGGAAACTCTAATATATATAATTAATAAAACAACTGATTTGTTGTAGTTATTAATATATTCTAGAGTCCGTAAGGCTTCTTCATGTCGTTGTATTGAACATAAGCAGTTTATTTAAAAGCTCCCTTCAGTCGTATTTAATATGTTTTGCAGATTTTACTAATAAAGAGGTTATAAAGTTATTATTTTTCTCAGAACAGCCAACACCTAATGATTAAGATGCAGTCGTTAACAAACACATTTGAATATGTTTGAAAGCGATATGCCGCGGGCCTGATGAGGCCAGATAGCTACATTAAAGTTGTTTTACTTGAGAAATGATAGCTTTATTTTTTGACAAGAAGATTTTCCCTGTGCCTGTGTGGTTTAATGTTCATTCAAAGGTTTGCTAAGGCAATGAACATCTTCAGTGAAATCGCGTGGCTTTTTATCGATGAAATCTCGATTTAACGTAAAGGTTAAATCAAAAATCGTTACAGAAAGAACCCGTTGTTATGACAATTATGTAAACAATGTTTTCTTTAAAAATCATTAAAATAGATTTGATAAAAGGCTAATTGTGAACTTCCTACAAACTGTGAAGCTCAGTGACATCGTTAGAGAATTGTATTCAGTCAACAACTATGTTACCATTCTAGCACACCATAATTACTCTGGTATCACCAGCATGCGTATATACGTACAGAAGACATCATTGGTATTTACTTTGTTTTCGGGAAGAAACTATAATAGTACTATTGATCAAGATCAAGGTTCATAGTTTCCAATTCGAGAAATATCGAATCAGAATTAACAGAATAACTGAGGTATGTGTTCAAAATAAAATTTCACAAAAAAAAAAATCTTCTGTCAGCATTCTGTCAATATATCACATGACCTGACGTCACAGTTTGCATTTTGGGTAATATATCCGCCATTTTGAGGCTCAACTTAATCTTGTTTACACTATGCACGTGATGTTTTTGCATAACTGTGATAATTTGACCATCAAAAAGGTGGATGGACGGACCGGAAGTGACTCCCACTGCTAGTGATGTCTACTTTGCAGTATCAATCTGTATGCATTTCTAGGTGATTCTTTAGTCGTCTTTAATAATGGAAAACCTTTTAGTCCAATTAATATATCGCCACAGGACCCTGTATTCAAGAATTGGAATATCATGAGATACACAGATGCTATTAGTTTCCGTTTTTTCTTCTTCTTCAAATGTATTTTATCTGAACTTAAACAGTCACTATGCCGTCCATTAAAGATACCAGCCTTGCCTGAGGTAGTAATTGTGACCGTGAAGAAGGAGATTTGAAAGTGGATGGGCTACAAAGATCTGCATTTGTCTTTTAAATTCCGAGTATCGAGAAAATGTCAAAGTTACAATATCATTAATTTAATAAATAATTAAGTTAAGTTAAAATTATTTCTAATGGCATTTGTATACAACAAGGAACCAAGCGCATCCATGACTCCCAGCTACCTTTGGCGGATGTTTATACTCAAACGATTTTTTTCTAAACATGTTTTTTTTGGAAATCATTGTACACTGATAAGTCACCGGATTATACTGTGGACCTAATAATATCTTGTTGGTCGCTTTAGCTTATTGGCGTGACCATTCGTATGAATGGTGTACGTACTTAGCGATTTTTTTAGAGTCCTTTTAAGATCCCTGAAAAATAACTGTTCAAAAATCTGTTACGCCCTGGGGTTTGAAAGGGCATTGCGTCTACACACACTATGGGAGGGACAAATGGGTCGCCAGAGCGATTCTTAGTACAACACTTGCAGACTAATAATGCACGTATAGTTCTTATGTTTTGAATCCATTGATTTAAAAACCCTTCAACCTTCGCACTATGACTTTGACAAGAATGCGGCGCGGGTTCGATTCACACTCAGACCAAATTGGAAAATTTCTGAGTGGATTTTTCACTTGGTCGCCGTGTGTGGATGAGTTGACAGGTACTGGCCGAAGGTCGGGATTTCCTCCGGGCAATGGGCTCGGTTTACTCCACCAATATGTCTGGCAACGCAGCCATATAAGTGAAATATTCTTGAGTGCGGCGTAGAACCTCGATCAATCTTTTGGCTAAACCTCAAGGTCAGTTGGCGAACAACTGAAATTTAAAGCTCTTAAAGATAACACGTGTTTCATACATTGCTTTTTTTATTGATGTCTTGTCATAGATGATCTCACACGCTGATGCTGGAAACATATTCAAAACTTTATGAACGAGTTCCTTAAATTTCATATTATCGAGTGTGAGATTCAGTTTATCACATAACTAAACAAGAAAAAATGATAAAAATCGAATTTAAAATTGTACACATCGTATGTTATTAAAAGTTATAAATAGATAACAATCAGAGCACTGTCGGTGTTTTCAGTCGAAAAAATGAATTACATCCATTGGAATTCCCCTTGAATTTCCAGAATGACAACACCCACTAGTGTAAAAAAAATATAGAACGTCTAGATCACAACTAGAGATAGCAACTATAGCGACGAGCTGACTTATATATGCCAAGCTAACACGTCACTCGTTTGTCGACCTATATATACCAAGCTAAAGGCCCATCACACAGTGCGATTTGTCGTACCGACTTGTAGCATGCGATAAAAATGGATGTATTTGATTGGTTGACAAATCGTATCAACCAATTAAATGTATCCATTTTAATCGCATGCTACAAGTCGGTACGACAAATCGCACCGTGTGAGCGGACCTTAACACGTCACTCGTGTGTCTATGGCAAAGGACTACGGAATAATTATTTTTTGAAAAAAGAACATTTGCAGTCTAAATACTTTCACCCAATTTTTACAGGCCAAATTGAAAGTTAGCCCTTCAAATAAAAGCAATATAAAGAGATCTTCAAGTGCACATACGAATTATTTTCCCTGGCTTTTGACCAATCATTTGTACTAAAAGTGTTTTGTAACATACCATATTTACGACATGGTTTTGTAGATGCGAAAAACAGCACAAGTATGTGATAAGTATGTGATCAAGTTTTAATTTAGAACCGTATTCTCGCGTCAACCGATATGTCAACCGTGGCGTGACTTGCATCAGGTGTCTATCAAATCATCACATGTATCAAATAATATTGCATAAAGTGGTATGAGCTGCCAAAATGTTGATATTTTGACATTAAAACATAATGTTGAAATTATTTGCTATTTTTCCCGAGACGTATAATTCTTTGGCTTCGAATGGTTGTCCCGGTTATTTAAATTTTGTTAACTTTTCGAACACGTTTTCGGTTCGTGTAGGCCACATAATGTATGGATTTTCATAATTCCAACGCCAATCATTTAGTTTTTCGATGGCCTCCAAAGCCTCTTACTGCCGTGACGCTCAGAAATTATGAAAAACATGTGAATTCTGACAGGTCAGGCCACTTTAATGAAAGGGTCGAGTAGGGAGAGAAAATTACTATTAATTAAAGCTAAACTTAACTCACCCATTAAGTTAAAAAAACACCCGTAAACTAACCATTGCCTTTCCTTTGACGTTGCTGAGACATCTATTTTGTTTCAACGTTGTACTTTAAATATATTTGTTATTTTTAACTTAAATGAACCGAAAAATGTACCTGAATCTTTTAAGACAGGCTCTGTATATGATGAATGAATTAACAAAATAATACTTCAAATGGTGATGTCTGTATTATAGTTTATTTGGTAAATGAATTAACAAAATAATACTTCAAATGGTTATGTTTGTATTATAGTTTTTATGGTGAATGAATCAACACAATAATACTTCAAATGGCGATGGCTGTATTATAGTTTATTTGGTAAATGAATTAACAAGGTATTACTTCAAATAGTGATGTCTGTATTATATTTTTATGTCAAAATTATTAACACAAAATACTTCAAATGGTGATGTCTGTATAATATTGTTATGGAGAATGAATTAACAAGATAATACTTCAAATGGCGATGGCTGTATTATAGTTTTTATGGTGAATGAATTAACAAGATAACGAGTTAACAAAATACTACTTCAAATGGTTATGTTTGTATTATAGTTTTTATGGTGAATGAATCAACACAAAAATACTGTTGTAATAGTGTTATGGCGAATGAATTAACACAATAATACTTAAAATGCTTAAGGCTTTGTATTATAGCTTGTATGTTGAATGAGTTAACAAGATATATATAATACGAATTGTTTTGTTTTTGTATTACATTTTTATGGCGAATGGATCAGCCGATCAGTACAATGTCGAGTTATCGGACTATTTACCTTTATCTGTCAGACAAAGATGCGGGAAATATCTTAATACATCATAAGGCAAGAGACGAGTTTAGAGAATAAACTCGCGTGACATTTCATTGATCAACGCTTAAATTCACTTATACGTGTACGTTGTGTTTAGAATCCATACGGGAAATAAATCGTCGTTATGGTGATTATATAAACAATGTAAAATCGACAAAGATTATCACAGCGTATTTGATATTTATAGCTCAATTAAATTATTTGAAAGTATTTAACTTTTTTGACAGTTACTCTGTGAAACTAAGCTTTCCCTACCAACCAATTGTTTGTCCGAATCTGCTTCGTTTCAGCAAACCTTAATCTTCTCATTTACTAATCAAGCCATATTAAACTAATATGAAATAATTAAGGTACCACCACGGTTATGTGTTAGACATATTAAATTGGTTCCAGCTACCAGATATGGAGAACATTTTGCAGAAGCAGAGCTGGTCGTTATTTCGATCTAAGTACAAACAAATATATGATGCTGCCAAAATTCACACTTTTTTCATAATTGCTGATCGTTACGACAGTACGTGGCTTTGAAGGCCACCGAAAAGTTAAATGATTGGCGTTGGAATGAGGCCTATGTATGTGGCCTATGCAAACCAAAAACGTGTTCGAAAAGTAAACAAAATTTTAATAACCGGGACGACCATTCATTAATTCTAAGCCAAAGTTAGTTCAAAACAATACTTTAAAGCTTCTGAATAATAAGTCTTGAGAAAAATAGCGAATGATTTTAACTAAATCTGGCAACGTCGTCATACAAGTGTTATAACATTGAGTGAGCCATAAATACCAATCAATCAATCAAATTAATTTGGCAAAAGTTTTCTGTGCGGGCTGTTCTTAGTACCTTGAGGCCCCAGGACCCCCCCCCCCCCTTTTTTTTCTGAGAAAAAAAGGGGTAAAAAGAAGAAGAGAAAAAAGAAGAAGAGAGAAAAAAGGTAGGGAGAGGAGAAAGGAATTAACACAGATAAGCACGGTAACTATGGTCATATGTATCTTTTTGAATATTTTGCACATCATAGTCCGTATTGCAATGTTATAAGCAACGTGTTTCATGGTTCTAGCAATGAACAAGCTGAATTTTGAAAAATGCCATTTTTGGATGTAAAGAATCACACAAAATTCAGTGATCATCTCGTGCCACAAACGTGTTTCATACCTAATAAACCTATATTCGGTTATAAACACTGATATGCTGGCCTTATCAGACAGGAATATGGCACTCAAGAATAGAGAACAAAACTATATACACCGTTCTTTGTTTAGACATATCTTCGGCGACGAAGATCCTTCGAGCTTCAACCAATATCGCGGATCGTCGATGATTTATATAAAAGATTTCTCTGAGAAAGTGTCTTCAGTACTCCAACTGTTACTTTCAAGAAAGTATAACGAAATGGACACTGTTTTGCTTGATGATTTTTAGAGCCTAAGTGGCCCGTGGACCCACGCCTGTATATAGGCCTACTGGGTTTCGGTAGTGTGCCAACTTCCCACTTTCAATAAAGAAAACTTTCCACGGACCCTGTTTTTGTAGCACAAGTAGGCATTTGTAGTTTTCCCATATAATTGTCCAAATCAATATAAAACAAACCGCGGGCGCTTCTCCTGCTTGTCTTATTTTGTTGTTTTTAGGAATTAGGGAAAGTAAAATCCAGAAATGATTTACTTGCAGAACTGCATCAGAACGTTTCTCAGGCAATCTGACCCTGAGCCCTCGCCTGATGCGTTGGGATAGTCATCCCCTCTCCAATGCTTCAAAACGTTACAAGGCTTCATCTATAACTTTGGAACATAACGATTTTACTGTTATTTTTTAAGAATTAAGGAAAGCAAAATCCGGAAATTATTAGCATTTTTAGTTGCAAAACACCCTCAGAGGGCTTCTCAGGCAATCTAGATTTCCCTGCGCTTCCGGGCCTAGGCGGCCCTAAACCCTCGCCTAATGTCTCTTTTAAATTTGTTATGTTTCTGTAATCGAAGGGCCTGGACTGCGAGTGAGACTGCCTCGTTGTAATGCACGGGAATGCAAACTATTAAAACTACATTTACAGATAATTCCGTCGTGTTTCGATGAATTCTTGATATGCCTAATACCATATTAAATGTTTGATAACGAATACAAAGACACATTTTTATCCCATGGCCCGTTTTCAGTATTGTGTACATTCCCCATAGATCCACAATTCCGCCTGTGTCGAAAATTTCGCGGCATTGGCACAATCTCGAACCATTTCAGTGGAGAGCAAACAAAGGGGGATAACTATTTTTTGATGGAAGTAGAGCGTATAGATAAGGCTAGGTATTCTCTTTATCATGCGATGGCCAGGTCGAAAACTGGTCGTGCATTAATAAATAATGTATTTCAGTCGGATAACTTGTAATGTAGAAAAACTGACCAAAGTCTATATTCCTCAATTAACTTTGTTATCAGAAGATCGTTCAATGTGAGCATATAATTCTCCGGAGCGTCCAAAGTACCTATGGAACGCCTTTGGTTCTCTAGCTAATAACTACATGGAACTGATGGGAAAAATGGACTGACAGCATGAACAATTTTTCACCGAAATCATCAATAATGAACGCGATATTCGATAGTGATTTGCACAAGGGCATGTACTCAATACAATTTTCAATGGCTGGACCATTAGGGTGTGGTTTTATCTTGCAATTTTGGAGAAAAAAAATAATAATTAATAATTAAGATATCATCACGACGTAAATTTTGTGAAAAACAAAACACCAGTTTTTCACACCATGCATTTCACAAAGCTCAAGTTGATAAAGATATCAGCATAGGTCTCCAAAAGCACATGTTGTCTTCGTTTTGCACTCGGCAGGCTTTTATAGTTCATTTTACTCGATCGTTAGTCTGTATTTCTCAATTTGAGTTCGTAAAATTGTACTGTGTCGTTAAATCGCCCACACGACTCAAAACATAAGCGTACTTGTGCGCATGCTCATGTTTGAAATTTGTTCACATTGCGGGTACCTGGAAAATCTGTTTTTTTAATTTCAAATGAAAAATAATGAATAATGCCTAAACTTTCAATTTCTGGTAAAAATAGAAAGTTCCGAACTTCTTCTGTCTGTGAAAAATACAGAAATCGTCCACTGTTTTAATGTAAACAGTATTCTGGATTTTCTCGGCGAGTGTGCCTTTAAGTAGTGTTAACACGAAAACATAAAACACAGATACGTACACGTAAGAAGTACATAGATACATGCAAACGCAAATACATGTAAACAATGTGCATTTACAGATGAATACATACACGTGTAAACAGTACACAGATGCATATAAATACATATACGTGTAAACAATGATCAGATCCATATAAATACATACAGTCAAACCTGGACAAGCGACCACCTTTAAACAGCAACAACAAAATCCGCGGCGTATTATACCTGTGATTTGCATTATACTAAACAGAATTGACAAAAAAACCATCTCGAATAAAATTATCAATAGATTTATCGCGGTTAGGTTTCTTTTTAATCCTATACAAATCCCATACAAAATCAGTGAAATAAGTCAAAATGCAATCGCCTAAGACTGGCAAAGCCCTCATTTTTCAGGATAAAAGATGACAGGTTATCGAGATGTCGGTTGCATAAAACCTGGATCAAGAGACCACCTGTCTTAAGAGACCACTTTTCACGTTTCCCTTAGTTGGTCGCTTAAACCAGGTTTGACTGTATATGTGTAAACAGTAGAAAATTACTTTCTTAAATTGATTGATTGATTGTTTGGTGTTTTACGCCGCGCTCAAGATTATTTCACTTATATGGCGGCGTTGCCAGTTTTATTGTGTGAGGAAACCGGGCTATATGCCCGGGGGAAACCCAAGACCTTCCGTTGGTAACTGGCAACCACTTTCTTAAAAGATAGACCGCAAAAGTTTGTTGTGATTCTCCGTTGACCTTCAGATTTATAGAAAAAATAAGAAGTGGTTAATCTCGGATGAAAGACTGTAATTCGACTTTCCGCCAAAAATAGATCTATCCTGTTGCTTTGTTTCTTGTCTGACAGTCAGGTGGTTAATTAAACATGTTTCTGGTCGAAATTGTTGTATTCGGACTTAAAATTTCTTTAGGTCAACTTTGTACAGCATATGTTCTTAAAACATCGATTACAAAAATAAAGGTTGTTGTCCTAACGTGATCTAATATTTAGTTGAACTGGGAGAAAATTACAACTATTTGGTTCCATAATCTTGATTCTTTGCCACTATCGACATCTGTAATTTCAGATGTTCTAAATATAGGCCTGGATATACGTGTTACACAAATGTCTGGAGTTTGGGGTCAATGGGTTTGTCACCATCTAACGTTGGCTGAGAGTTATCAAAGCGAGTATGTTTGTCAGTTTCCCTTTATCGAATTACGCTCAGCGTTCATGCTATTCATGGATAGATAAACATAGCACGAGAACTGTGCATTAATGGGTAAGGATTTATTAAAGTCATCCACAGTAATGATTTACTTGATTACATCCAATCATAAAATACAACCGTGTAAAGAAGGATTATCATTGAAAAAAATCCCTGGCCGGAAATAGGTGGCGCTTTTAGACAATATGCAATCGTCTGCTTGTATAGCTTTCCCAGTTGAGAATTTATTCCAGGCCAGTCGGCCTATCTCCAAGGCTCTAGAAAGAATTGAGACGTATTAATTGTATTTGTTACAGTTTTAAGCGTCTTGAAGACCAACTTCGACCAATGACTGAGTGGATTTAGTCTCAATCGCAGTATGTGGACGTGTTGCCAGGTACGCGCTGAAGGTCGTATGTTTCCTCCGGGGAATGAGCCCGATTTCCTCCCCCACTAAACCTGGAAACGCCGCCATAAAAGTAAATAATATTGAGTGCTGCGTAAAATATCAATCAGTCAATCGATCAATCACCTCAGGTCCACTTTGGCGCCAGGAACGATTTGATTTGGAATTTAGGTATTGGAGTCCCGTGCTCGGTGAAGCTTTTACAAGAACCTATGCATTCTCCGAACTGCGGTTACTGAGATTGCCGATAAATATGATAGTCCAGCAAGTGAAGAATGAATGAATTTATTTTCTGATTTGAAGTCGCGCAACTGTTGACAATTTCAAAATATACCGCGCATAAACGTCACATAATATAGTTTAAGCAGACAGAACATCATTAAAGGGACATGAGATGCCAAATAGAGACAAAATTTCGTTTAAACAGAATTTGCTTATTGTTTGAAAGTTGTATCAAGAAGTACAAAATAGGAGCTTTCTGTTAATTCCAATCTTGTAGATGTAGGTTAAGGTAGTTTTTATAAGCAACACAACGCCCAAAATGTACTCATACGCCCCGGTTATTTAAACGTTGGCCGTTATTAGTACATATCTACGATTCGTACAGGTCACTGGCTTTACGGATATTATTTATTTAAACGTCAGTCCTTTAGTCTATCAAGGTACTTCAAACGCCCATCCTTTCGTGACAATCAGAATTAATGACAAAGTCCGAAATTTGACAGTTCATGCCACTTTGAAATCAATGTATTGCCAAAACGGTTTTTGTTCAATATTTAAATTTCAGTATTAATGATAGAAGACCTGGTGGAAGCCATTTTGGGTTTTCGGTAATCATTTTTTGACTTGGGTTGATATCGTTTTGGCCTCAACAATTCAAAATCGAAAAACAAAATATAAAATTGAAAAACGTACTTCAACAAAAAAAATCGTGGCTAATTCTTTTGTGCCATTTTGGTAAAAAAAAAAACGAATCTTTGACTTGAACGATAGCACTTTCGGAAAGTTATAGTGTCACCCAGTTACAAAACTCTGAGTTTGTAGACGTGGAAATAACTGTTTAACCAGCAACGTATAGGCCTACGCCATAAAATCTGTAATGTGTAAAACTGGGCGGAATAAGGTGGATAGGCCTACATAACTCGCATTGAAACTCGTACTTTGTTGTAAACGGCGTATACCTGTGAGCTTTCGAAAGAAACTACTCTCACCACAATCAGATATTATAAGAATCAAACAATATTTCGAGTTGTCCTATGGGTTTTGGCTTCAGTAAAAACACTACATGCACAGTAGAATCAAACTGAATGATGCATTATGGGTCAGCTGGTCTTGAGTCATAACAAGCGGTTGTGCTAAAGCTAAGATGACCAAGTATACTTTTAGTCTTAATTAAAAATGAAAATAATTTGTATGGCCTAATATCATGATCAAACGGTGTCATACCCAATCAATACAATATTTATAAATGCAACGGTTCTCAACTGGCTTGTCACAGCCGCCGTCAATTATAGATAGCAAGGGATGCCAGGTGCATTTGAGATCACATTTCTAGCACATTAGTCGCATCACGGTAGTGCTTTACAGCTACATAATTAGATCATTTTTTCACCTTAAAGGTACACTCGCCGCGAAAACCCACAATAATGTTTACATTAAAAACAGCGGGTGATTTTCTGTATTTTCCCAAACAGTCTTAGTTAGGAGATTTCTATTTTACCCAAATTTTGACATCATTTAGTATTTTTAATTTGAAATTGAAAAACAGATTTTCAGGTACCCGCAATGTAAACAAATTTCGAATCTGAACATGCGCACAAGCGCCTTAATGTTTTGAGTCGTGTGAGTAATCTAACGGCACAGTATAAATTTGCGAACTTTATCTGAGAAATACAAACTGACGGTAGGGTCAGAGGGACTCGAAAAGTCTGCCGATAAATTGAGAGTGTGAACCACAGACAAAAACGCCTGAAATTAGTGTAATCCAAGACGAAAGTTAGCCGACACTGATCGTTGTTATTGAGCTTCAATATGACTTTTGTTATTCATCCCATTTACACATTCTAAACCTAACTGGACATATTGCATGCTTAATTCTAATGGTTTTAGCTGTAAGCTAGTGTAAAATGGTTGTCTTCGGCAAGTCGTCTCCGCGACGCCGCAACTAAAGGAGCGGTGGAAATCAATAATAAACTATTCATAAATGCAAATGTTCTTAGATGGCTTGTCATGCGCACTTTTATCTAGGACGACAGTCGTTCATTAGACGAAATTAAGTGATGCCAGGTGAGTTTGAGATTATATTTCTAACACATTAGTCACATCACGGTGGTGCATTACAGCTACATAATTAGACCAATGTTTCACCTTAAGAAACGAGGTGAGCTTGGAACTAATGAACCCTTGGTCGATGGAAACAGTTGCAAAGCCCTTACCATGATCATAGCCCAGTGCAATAGCAAAGAACGCAAGTTCTAAGTTACGAGGCACTATTTTCGGGAATGCTAGGACAGGGAACAATTAAATTTCGACATCTAGCGGATGTGCTTGGTAATAAATACTTTGGCAACATACGACAAATTTTATACAAGTCTCAAGAAAACAAAAAATATTTAAATCCACATCATCAGTAGATGTTGTGTTGTGTACAGTGTCACAACAACAAAAAAACAATTTAGTAAGTTATAACATGAGATTTCCCAGAACACTGAAGCACCAGGAAAAAACCAACGGAATTTAAACATCAGGAAATAGCTTGAAAGCCAAGTGCGACAGCAAAGAACGTCAGTTATAATGGCTGAAAATCAATAATTTGGAAAGTTCTCAAATGCCACAGCAAAGAACGTCAGTTATAATGGCTGATAATCAATAAATTGGAAAGTTCTCAAGTGTCACGCGTCAGTTATAATGACTGTCAGCAAATAATGTGGAAAGTTCTCAAGTGTCACAGCAAAGAATGTCAGTTATAATGGTTGACAGTAAATAATTTGGAAAGTTCTCAAGTGCCACTGCAAATCACGTCAGTTATAATGGTTGATAATCAATAATTTGGAAAGTTCTCAAGTGCCACAGCAAATCACGTCAGTTATAATGGCTGATAATCAATAATTTGGAAAGTTCTCATAGTGTCACTGCATATCACGTCAGTTATAATGGTTGACAGGAAATAATTTGGAAAGTTCTTCAGTGTCACTGCAAATCATGTCAGTTATAATGGTTGATAATCAATAATTTGGAAAGTTCTCATAGTGTCACTGCAAATAACGTCAGTTATAATGGTTGACAGTAAATAATTTGGAAAGTTCTTCAGTGTCACTGCAAATCACGTCAGTTATAATGGTTGATAACCAATAATTTGGAAAGTTCTTCAGTGTCACTGCAAATCACGTCAGTTATAATGGTTGATAACCAATAATTTGGAAAGTTCTTCAGTGTCACTGCAAATCATGTCAGTTATAATGGTTGATAACCAATAATTTGGAAAGTTCTTCAGTGTCACTGCAAATCATGTCAGTTATAATGGTTGATAACCAATAATTTGGAAAGTTCTCAAGTGCCACAGCAAATCACGTCAGTTATAATGGTTGACGGTAAATCATTTGGAAAGTTCTTCAGTGTCACTGCAAATCATGTCAGTTATAATGGTTGACAGTAAATAATTTGGAAAGTTCTTCAGTGTCACTGCAAATCATGTCAGTTATAATGGTTGATAACCAATAATTTGGAAAGTTCTTCAGTGTCACTGCAAATCACGTCAGTTATAATGGTTGACAGTAAATAATTTGGAAAGTTCTTCAGTGTCACTGCAAATCACGTCAGTTATAATGGTTGACAGTAAATAATTTGGAAAGTTCTTCAGTGTCACTGCAAATCATGTCAGTTATAATGGTTGATAACCAATAATTTGGAAAGTTCTTCAGTGTTACTGCAAATAACGTCAGTTATAATGGTTGACAGTAAATAATTTGGAAAGTTCTTCAGTGTCACTGCAAATCATGTCAGTTATAATGGTTGATAACCAATAATTTGGAAAGTTCTTCAGTGTTACTGCAAATAACGTCAGTTATAATGGTTGACAGTAAATAATTTGGAAAGTTCTCATAGTGTCACTGCAAATAACGTCAGTTATAATGGTTGATAATCAATAATTTGGAAAGTTCTTCAGTGTCACTACAAATCACGTCAGTTATAATGGTTGACAGTAAATAATTTGGAAAGTTCTTCAGTGTCACTGCAAATCATGTCAGTTATAATGGTTGATAACCAATAATTTGGAAAGTTCTCCAGTGTTACTGCAAATAACGTCAGTTATAATGGTTGACAGTAAATAATTTGGAAAGTTCTTCAGTGTCACTGCAAATCATGTCAGTTATAATGGTTGATAACCAATAATTTGGAAAGTTCTCAAGTGCCACAGCAAATCACGTCAGTTATAATGGTTGACAGTAAATAATTTGGAAAGTTCTTCAGTGTCACTGCAAATCATGTCAGTTATAATGGTTGATAACCAATAATTTGGAAAGTTCTCCAGTGTTACTGCAAATAACGTCAGTTATAATGGTTGACAGTAAATAATTTGGAAAGTTCTCCAGTGTTACTGCAAATAACGTCAGTTATAATGGTTGACAGTAAATAATTTGGAAAGTTCTTCAGTGTCACTGCAAATCATGTCAGTTATAATGGTTGATAACCAATAATTTGGAAAGTTCTCATAGTGTCACTGCAAATAACGTCAGTTATAATGGTTGACAGTAAATAATTTGGAAAGTTCTTCAGTGTCACTGCAAATCATGTCAGTTATAATGGTTGATAACCAATAATTTGGAAAGTTCTCAAGTGCCACAGCAAATCACGTCAGTTATAATGGTTGACAGTAATTAATTTGGAAAGTGCTTCAGTGTCACAGCAAATCATGTCAGTTATAATGGTTGACAGTAAATAATTTGGAAAGTTCTTCAGTGCCACTGCAAATCACGTCAGTTATAATGGTTGATAACCAATAATTTGGAAAGTTCTTCAGTGTTACTGCAAATCATGTCAGTTATAATGGTTGACAGTAAATAATTTGGAAAGTTCTTCAGTGTCACTGCAAATCATGTCAGTTATAATGGTTGATAACCAATAATTTGGAAAGTTCTTCAGTGTCACTGCAAATCACGTCAGTTATAATGGTTGATAACCAATAATTTGGAAAGTTCTCAAGTGCCACAGCAAATCACGTCAGTTATAATGGTTGATAACCAATAATTTGGGAAGTTCTCATAGTGCCACAGCAAATCACGTCAGTTATAATGGTTGACAGTAAATAATTTGGAAAGTTCTTCAGTGTCACTGCAAATAACGTCAGTTATAATAGTTGATAACCAATAATTTGGAAAGTTCTTCAGTGTTACTGCAAATAACGTCAGTTATAATGGTTGATAACCAATAATTTGGAAAGTTCTTCAGTGTTACTGCAAATAACGTCAGTTATAATGGTTGACAGTCAATAATTTGGAAAGTTCTTCAGTGTCACTGCAAATCATGTCAGTTATAATGGTTGATAACCAATAATTTGGAAAGTTCTCAAGTGCCACAGCAAATCACGTCAGTTATAATGGCTGAAAATCAATAATTTGGAAAGTTCTCAAGTGCCACAGCAAAGAACATCAGTTATAATGGCTGCCAATTAATACTTTGCAAAGTTCCCCGGCACAACGGAACAGAACGTCAGTTATCATGGCTGTGGTTGTCAATTAAGGATCTGGGCCCACTTACACAAAGCACTCTTATCCAAGAGTACTCTTGGCCTATGTCTACAATATTGGACTTAACAGGGCCCGTAAACATTCCATGTTGTAGAGATATACTAAGCACCATCTTTAAATTAAGAACGCTTTGTGCAAGTGGACCCAAACTGGTTATATAATACAATTTTTTTCTCCAGCAGAGAGTAAAAAGATTACAATTTCAGCATCAGCAGATGATGAATTGCTAAAAATAAATAACTTGACGTAGTATAAGAAGATATTTGTCAGAAGTCGCAAACTTAAAGCAGTTAAAACACCACCAGATGATCTCCAAACATTTGAATATTTCAGAACACTAAAAGGCATTTTTGTGTTGCTAACAGCCTACGACAATTTTCTCGTTTTACATAATGTAGATTAGACATTCAACTTTTAAAAATGATTTGATTTCTATAACACCCACTTCCTTGACTGACAGATTTCCGTAAAACAACCAGCCTCTTCATACTGAGTCATTCGCCCTTGTTAATTTAACTCAATAGAACATTGTTTAGTTTAGCAATTTTAGACTACATAGCCTAAACCTGGTTTGTATATACTATTCATTTTTCTGATCTGAAAAGTTGTAGATGTTTTTATTATAAGGTGGTTATGCCATTCACCTTCTAAACAAAAACGCTGGGAAACGTGGAATAAAATATCAAATTATGTATCCATCTATTCTGAACATATAGAGGATATTGAACAGCTGTGTTTAAATAGCACTTATATTTTTTTAAGTGAAAGTCGGAGAATAACTCCGCCTTTCAAGAGAAAAAATATAAATGCTTTTCAAACACAGCTGTTCAATATTCTGTTTAGTATTTATACTATCGTGTTTTAGGCTGGGGATTGTTTATTAAGTATAAATTTATCAATTATAAAAAAGAAAATCTCAACAAACTTATGACGGATTAGGTTTTCAGCAAACGCAGGAATATATATCGCTGACCAATGAAACAACAGCATGTCTATTCTCCTCACGTGACTGTCAACTGTCAGATTTGCGGTCATTTGAATTGCCATTTTCTCCCTGAATTTTTTCGCGATATTTCGTGTAAAAAGAAATTAAATCGATCAACATGGAGTTTAACTCTGCAGCGCACCAGTCACAATGATGAAAAATGATCTATGAAACTACTTAACATCGTTTTACCGCGTCATTGAACGGCAATTACAGTTTCTCGTTACGATTCTCCGAAGCCATGATGATGCAGGCCACACAACGCTGCCAACTGACGATCGGTAATGAAGTTTTGTTTTATCGCTTTGATTTAAAGTAGTAAGCCAATCCGCTATTGAATCAATTTAGTGTTTTCAGTTGTGAATTATTTATCTTAATGCTAAATTGACTGAAAAGGCTTCATTTAACCTATCGAAATCCTATGTAGTGTTGTTGTTGTACAGCAGACGTCAGTACACAAGCAAGAAGTACATGTAGGTCCGACGACGTCATTGGCTTCGACGCGAGCATTAAATAAAAAAAAAGTGATATTGCACTGCAGTGAATTATTACATTTCTGAGTGAAGGAAATCCCTAGTTTTCACTTATGTATAAATAATAAAGGCAATTATTGCCATATAAAGCGATATGTAAATTCAAAATCTCCGAGTAACAATCTTTCTCGACAATTCAAACGTGAGAAAAACATAAAAACAAAGCCGTAAAACTACTTAATAATGGAAATTAGAACGGTAAGCGTGTTAATATCCCGTAAACTGGGGTAACTTTGAACAGCGGAGTATCTTGAAACAGTCAAAGACGAAAATCTAAATTTTCGCTATTTGGTAACAATTACTAAGAAAAGCGTCAATAATCACGACCGTAGCTTTTTCAAAGGTGAAAAACCTAAAGACATAATTATTCATAAAAACATTTTCATCTTTGACTGTTCAAAGATACCCGGCCGTTCAAAGTTACCTAAGTTTACGGTACATGGCTTGTTTATCGGTGTAAGGTGTTTGGTGTTTAAATGTGTATACCTCTTAACACCTACTATCACTACGAGCTTGTTAACGCCCATTATGTTCAGATATATACATCTTTGATATGCAAGATTTTCTGCTATGTTTTTGGCTTGATTGATTTTTACGGCGCTTTCTATGACCGGGAGCCCGTTTTAACAAAGCAGCCTATTTATACAGTACGGGTTGCTCTGACAGTTACTTAAAAACTTTCGCTATGCCGCTTAGTGAAACAGGCTCTGGGATCCAAACCCGCCTCGCAGAATAAGACAACCACCACAAGCATACTGTATTTCAGAGTGTCTTATAACAGTCTTCTGAGGTACTACTTTTTTCTCGCATTCCAAAATTTAGGAATATAGACCGCGAGGCGAGATCAAGCGACCACGAGATGATACCTATCGCAGGCTGACCCGAGCCGAACAAGGTAGTTGGGGACTTTGTAAATGAAAAATTCATTCAGAATGTTTTTAAATTTGTATTTGGTCAGAGTAGAATTCGAACCCGAGCGGCATCGATGGAAGGCTTACGTCGGATTATCAGTCTAACCGACTGAAGCCCCCAAAGACAAGTAGAATCTGCTCTGAGGGACATGAAAGGCCTGCCGATAAATTTAAGAATGTAAACTACATGCAAAAGACCTGAAATGAGGATAAACTAATAATGAAAACCGGTTGATGATATAGTGCCCAATGTTTAATTTCAGGGGCTTATTAACGTTTTTAAATTGGCTTTTCTAAACAAATTCCATAAAGGCCTCGGCGGCGAGTATGAGTGAATACTTCTGCTTTATCAGAATGTATTATCTATGGAAGCTGAATACATACATTTTAGTTCGCGTGCTTGGCGACCCCTTGGAGAGCCGACTTTTTCTAGCGCGCCAAACTCACCACACACGCCAACCGCGCAAATCAATTAAATAAAATTACCGTCCTTCTCTACCTTGGCGTGGCTGGCGAGGGCGAGAAGGTCGCGATTCTATTTCTAAAAATGAAAAGCTTTCTGTTTTTGAAAAAAACTGGTCATAATTTGAAAAACTGTTAAGAACATGTCAAGGTCCCTCTATGTAAATGTGAAATATGTTGTTTTCTTATTTATGTGTGAGTTCATATAGTCTTACATGTATTTTATATATATTTATGAGCACTAAAACACACGGGCACAGGGAAAATCTTCTTGTCTAAAATAACCACGGAGACAAGTTTCTAATTGTGTTAAAAAGAGGTATATCATTTAGACCTTTATACCCCATCATAAATTGTTGTAATAAAGTAAACCTATGATATTTCATTAGGTTGACGACTGACAGGAGCTTGGCCTTAGTCAGTAGAATTTTCTGGAACACTTTGTATTGCATTGACAATGCTTATGCATCTTAAGCTATAGTAAGAATATCGTCAGACTAAATATTATGGGGTCATGGGAAAAGACAGTGAAAATCCCCCCCCCCCCCCCCCCCATATATGTGCACAACTGTAGAATACCAAAAAAATGGAAATAACAAATAAAAAAACATAAAAAGTATACTTTTAGTCTTAATTAATAATGAAAATAATTTGTCTGGCCTAATATCATGACCAAACAGTGTCATACCCAATCAATACAATATTTATAAATGCAACGGTTCTCAACTGGCTTGTCACAGCCGCCGTCAATTATAGATAGCAAGGGATGCCAGGTGCATTTGAGATCACATTTCTAGCACATTAGTCGCATCACGGTGGTGCTTTACAGCTACATAATGTGATCAATGTTTCACCTTAAAGGTACACTCGCCGCGAAAACCCACAATAATGTTTACATTAAAAACAGCGGGCGATTTTCTGTATTTTCCAGACAGAAGAGGTTAGGAACTTTCCATTTTACCCAAATTTTGACATCATTTAGTATTTTTAATTTGAAATTGAAAAACAGATTTTCAGGTACCCGCAATGTAAACAAATTTCGAATCTGAACATGCGCACAAGCGCCTTAATGTTTTGAGTCGTGTGAGTAATCTAACGGCACAGTATATATTTGCGAACTTTATCTGAGAAATACAAACTGACGGTAGGGTCAGAGGAACTCGAAAAGTCTGCCGATAAATGTAGAGTGTGAACCAGACAAAAACGCCTGAAATTAGTGTAATCCAACACGAAAGTTAGCCGACACTGATCGTTGTTATTGAGCTTCAATACGACTTTTGTTATTCATCCCATTTACACATTCTAACTGTCCTTTGTTTAATTTTGGTGCTTTTAGCTATAAGCTCGTGTAAATTGTTTTTTTTTAACAAATGTCAAACACGCTACGGTGGCAAGTTGGCCTTTAAGAAATGGGGTGAATAATATATTTATGTTATATATATATATATACGTATATATATATATATATGAATACACTGATCTAGATCTATATATATACATGTACATGAATCCACTGATCTAGCCTAATTTCATGATCAAATCGTGTCATATCCAACCAATAAAATATTCATAAATGTAAATGTTCTTAGCTGGCTTGTCATGCGCACTTTTATCTAGGACGACCTTGGTTCATTAGAAGAAATTAAGTGATGCCAGGTGAGTTTGAGATTAAATTTCTAACACATTAGTCGTATCACTGTTGTGCATTACAACAACATAATTAGACCAATGTTTCACCTTAAGAAACGAGGTGAGCTTGGAACTAATGAACCCTTGGTCGATGGAAACAGTTATTTAGCTCTTACCATGACAATAGTCTAGTGCAATAGCAAAAAACGCCAGATCTAAGTTAGGAGGCACTATTTCCGGGAAGGCTAGGACAGGGAACAATTAAATTTCGACATCTAGCGGATGTGCTTGGTAATAAATACTTTGGCAACATACGACAAATTTTATACAAGTCTCAAGAAAACAAAAAATATTTAAATCCACATCATCAGTAGATGTCGTGTTGTGTACAGTGTCACAACAACAAAAAACAATTTAGTAAGTTATAACATGAGATTTCCCAGAACACTGAAGCACCAGGAAAAAACCAACGGAATTTAAACATCAGGAAATAGCTTACAAGCCAAGTGCGACAGCAAAGAACGTCAGTTATAATGGCTGAAAATCAATAATTTGGAAAGTTCTCAAGTGTCACAGCAAAGAACGTCAGTTATAATGGCTGATAATCAATAATTTGGAAAGTTCTCAAGTGTCACGCTTCAGTTATAATGACTGTCAGCAAATAATGTGGAAAGTTCTCAAGTGTCACAGCAAAGAATGTCAGTTATAATGGTTGACAGTAAATAATTTGGAAAGTTCCCAAGTGCCACTGCAAATCACGTCAGTTATAATGGTTGATAATCAATAATTTGGAAAGTTCTCAAGTGCCACAGCAAATCACGTCAGTTATAATGGTTGACAGTAAATAATTTGGAAAGTTCTTCAGTGTCACTGCAAATCATGTCAGTTATAATGGTTGATAACCAATAAGTTGGAAAGTTCTAAAGTGCCACAGCAAATCACGTCAGTTATTATGGTTGACAGTACATAATTTGGAAAGTTCTTCAGTGTCACTGCAAATCATGCCAGTTATAATGGTTGATAACCAATAATTTGGAAAGTTCTTCAGTGTTACTGCAAATAACGTCAGTTATAATGGTTGACAGTAAATAATTTGGAAAGTTCGTCAGTGTCACTGCAAATCATGTCAGTTATAATGGTTGATAATCAATAATTTGGAAAGTTTTCATAGTGTCACTGCAAATAACGTCAGTTATAATGGTTGACAGTAAATAATTTGGAAAGTTCTTCAGTGTCACTGCAAATCATGTCAGTTATAATGGTTGATAACCAATAATTTGGAAAGTTCTCAAGTGCCACAGCAAATCACGTCAGTTATAATGGTTGATAATCAATAATTTGGAAAGTTTTCATAGTGTCACTGCAAATAACGTCAGTTATAATGGTTGACAGTAAATAATTTGGAAAGCTCTTCAGTGTCACTGCAAATCATGTCAGTTATAATGATTGATAACCAATAATTTGGAAAGTTCTCAAGTGCCACAGCAAATCACGTCAGTTATAATGGTTGACAGTAAATAATTTGGAAAGTTTTTCAGTTTCACTGCAAATCATGTAGTGTATTCATAAATGTAAATGTTCTTAGCTGGCTTGTCATGCGCACTTTTATCTAGGACGACCTTGGTTCATTAGAAGAAATTAAGTGATGCCAGGTGAGTTTGAGATTAAATTTCTAACACATTAGTCGTATCACTGTTGTGCATTACAACAACATAATTAGACCAATATTTTACCTTAAGAAAGGAGGTGAGCTTGGAACTAATGAACCCTTGGTCGATGGGGACAGTTACTTGGCCCTTACCATGACCATAGTCCAGTGCAATAGCAAAAAACCCGCCAGATCTAAGTTATGAGGCACTATTTCCGGGAAGGCTAGGACAGGGAACAAGCGGCATCTAGCGGATGTGCTTGGTAGTAAATATTTTGGCAATATATGGCAACATTTTATACAAGTCTCAAAAAAAAATATTTAAATCAACATCATCAGTAGATGTCGTGTTGAGTACAATTCGACAAGTTATACGATGAGATTTCCCACAACTCTGAAGCACCATGAAAAAACGAATGAAATTCAAACATCAGCAAATAGCTTGCAAGTCCAGTACCACGGGATAGAACTTCAGTTATAATGGGTGTCAATATGTGCAAAGCTCCCCAGCGCAACGGGACAGATCGTCAGTTATAAAGGGCCTATAAACTGCCCATGTTGTAGAGAAATACTAAGCGCCATCTTTAAATTAATAACGCGTTGTGCAAGTGGACCCAAGCTGGTTTAATAAGACAATATTTTCTCCAGCAGAAAGTAAAAACAAAAACATTACAATTTCAACATCAGCAGATGGCTTGTTAACAATAAATAACTTGACGTAGTATAAGAAAATATTTGTCCGAAGCCGCAAACTTAAAGCAGTTAAAACACCATCAGATGATCTCCAAACATTTACATATTTAAGAACACTAAAAGGCATGTTTGTGTTGCTAACAGCCTACGACAATTTTCTTGTTTTACATAATGCAGATTGTACATTCAACTCTTCAAATTTATTCGATTTCCACAACACCTACTTCCTTGACTAAAAGATTTCCGTAAAAAAAAACAGCCTATTCACACTGAGTAATTCGCCCTTGTTCATTTAAATCAATAGAACATTGTTTAGTTTTGCAATTTTATACTACATAGCCTAAAACTGGTTTGTATATACTATTCATTTAAAGCATTTCTGATCTGAAAGTTGTAGATGTTTTTATTATAAGGTGGTTATGCCATTCACCTTCTAAACAAAAACGCTGGGAAACGTGGAATAAAATATCGAATTATGTATCCAATTAGTCTGAACATAGGCAATTATTGCAAAATGTAGAGATTTGTAAACTCAAAAACTCCGAGTAACGGTCTTCCTCGACAATTCAAACGGGAGAAAAAAAACATAAAAACAAAGCTGACGGTAAAACTCCTTAATAATGAAATTAGAACGATAAGCGTGTCAATATATTTAAAAAAGATACTAGTTTTTCTCATCCCGAATTGCGACCTTCGCGCCTTTCGCGACCCTCGCGCATTTCTCATTTACCACGCAAAGGTCGCCGTAGTGTCTGGCGACCTAGTCGTTTTCCCAACTCCTAGAGAATTGCTTTGTCGAGTCTGGTGGGTTCGATGCTCGAAAAATAAAATGGCTGTATCGGGGTTCCATAATAATCCTAAATAAAATACATTTTGTTTACTAATAGTTATATAGACAAGTTCGTTAATAAATTTAAACGTAGTTAGGTTTTACAAAACCTTCAACGAAAATTTAAAAAAAGACTAGCAGACTTCACAAAGTTGATATACTTGTTAAAAAAGAGTAACCTATTTCCCGGCAAATATTTAACCAGCAGTGGAAATAAAACATATATCGAGACTTACTTACAAAATACCAAGTTCTAACATTTCCAGGGAAATAAACTGTAGTAAGAAAACTATCAGTGTTTATACATGAAGAAAACACAATTTTATGAAGCTAACGCCCGCTACCTATTAAAAATATAAGCCTCTTACTTTCACAGACACAAAACAATATAAAAAAACTTTGGACATAAAAGAAAAGCCTAAACAATATGGTATTTCTGAAGTTTACTCCAGATAAATGAACTCTTATCTTTGGCACCTACTCGCTATTCTATTAATTTACAGTAGTGTGATAATTGTTGATACGTTGGTTTGAAATCGAATCTATCTGCCACCTCCCAATACCGCATCGAACTGATTCAACGCCCATTATCGGGGTCTATTTATCATATTAACAGCTAGACAAACAATTACATAGTCACTACCTCTCCTCGTTATTTACACAAACAATAACAAACTAACTCGCAATATTGTCTACACTGATATGTATAGTCTATCAAACATATGTTTAGCCGATCATGTATGGTTGATTGATTGATTGATGTTTTACGCCAAGCTCATTCAACATAATAAAGCCTCGAAGGGTCAGTCTCAATCTCTCCAACTGACTGGTTTAAAGTGAACACTTTAGGTAAAATACAATATACTTCATCTTAAAGACAGTATCTACCTGGTATCAAAACATGGTTTAGTTATTTTTTATGACTTTCCTACAAGAAGCTATGGTTAATTATTCTCAGATATCAAGGTGACATGATGTCAGTGAAACATGTGTACACCTTACAACTGGCAATATGATTGGTTTATTTGACCTAACTACACCAATAACAGTTTAGCATACCAGGTGTGCGCATGTTTCAGTGACATCCAGTCACTTGACATCTGAGAATATTTAGCCATAGCTTTTTGTATGAAAGTCATACAAAATATATAAATCATGTTTTGGGACTAGGTAGATATTGTCTTTAAGATGAAGTGTAATGTATTTTACCTAACGAGTTCACTTTAAGGTAAAACAACCGAGAATCGAACGGCGAGTTTCATCAGACGACACACGCTACAATATAAAATAACATCCCGTGCTAAATCAGAAACAATCACTTAGTACAACCGGGAAATTGCATGTCACTTTAATTACATCAGGTTTCCTAGAGTCTGTGACAATAGATATAAGAACACTTTTATAATTAAATCAATGGAATATAAAAATAGAGCTTCCCTTTGTGTGGCTTGGTTTGATGAAATTAACAATATAGAATTTGTCTATCGTAACGGTACAATGACCGTAGTGATTTAACCAACTGCTTTGGGATAGACAAGAAGCTGCTGAAATCGTCTCTCTGTTTGATTAACTATCCAATATTGATTTTTGGTAGAAGCTTTCAATGCATTCCTTACCTAATTTCAATTCATTGTCATAAGTTATTGTTTGGCGATGTCGGTGAACTTAAATGCACACAAACGTGTACAGTTTATCTCTGGACCCAAACTGATGGCATAAATACATTCTTGTACATAACATACATGTAACAGACAGAAGGCGGAGAATCGTATCTTGGTAATCAGATGGTTTTATGGACTACATGTACTTGCTTTATCGATTTCAACATCAATCCTTTAGTTCAAGTTACTTCAAATGGTGAACTTCTTGTAACAACCGAAATTCATGAAAAAGTCCGAATCTTGGCAGCTCATGTCACTTTAACATGCAGTATTGTCGTCTCGCGGAGTCATGAGTTTTTTCTATGATACCTTTGACTGAAAGCTAATTCTACGTTGATTTAAGCGGTCGTTACACTTCGAAAGGTGTAGATTACTTTAAAGGACAAGACCCGAACAGGCGCAACACAGACCGTTAAAATGTGTGCTATTAAACTTTTGTTTATTATTTATACAAAAGTGAAAACTAGGGATTTCCTTCACTCAGAAATGTCATAATTCACTGCAGTGCAATAACACTTTTGTTATTTAATGCACGCGACGAAGCCGAAGATGTCGGACCTACTTCTTTCTTGTGTACTGACGTCTGCTGTTCAACAACAACAGTACATAGGATTTCGATACGAATACAAAGCCTTTTCAGTCATTTTTGCATTAAGATAAATAATTTACAACTGAAAACACTAGATTGGTTCAATAGAGGATCGGCTTACCACTTAAAATCAAAGCGATAAAACAAAACTTCAATATCGATCGTCTGTTGACAGCGTTGTGTGACCTGTATCATGGCTTCGGAAAATCGGACCACTGCGTGTAACGATTACCTGTAATTGCCATTCAATGACGCGGTAAAACAGTGTAAAGTAATTTCATAGATCACTTTTTATCAAGGTGACTGGTGCACTGCAGATTTAAAATCCATGGAGATCGATTTAATTTCTGATTAGTAGTGATTACGTGAAATATCGCGAAAAACTTCAGGAAGAAAATGGCCATTCAAATGACCACAAATCTGACAGTTGACAGTCACGTGAGAAGAACAGACATGATGTTGTTTCATTGGTCAACGATATATATTCCTACGTTTGCTGAAAACCTAATCCGTCATAAGTTTGTTCATATTTTCTTTTTTATAATTGATAAATGTTTACTTAGCAAACAATCCCCAGCCTCACACATGATAGTATAAATAATAAACAGAATATTGTACAGTTGTGTTTGAATAGCATTTATATTTTTTCTCTTGAAAGGCGGAGGGATAACCCACTCGACGCTTAGCGTCTTATGGGTTATTCTCCGTCTTTCACTCGAAAAAATACAAGTGCTATTCAAACACAACTGTTCAATATCCTCTATTTATTTAAAACGAGGTTTCCATATGGCCATTGGCATACTCGACACTATTTGTTTACTGACTGTCAGACAGAAAATAATAGCAGCAGGGAATTCCCTCAATAATTAAATAAATGTTCCTTTTTGACACAGCCTTTCGTCAGAGATGTATTTGATATCAGTCGCATTGAAAGTAAAGTAAATATTTAAAAGGAAAATCTGTTTCACTTACGAAAATAAATGTACTTTTCACTGACCGAAAGTAAGGGGAAAAGCCTATAGGTTTGTTCAAAACGCCAAGCGACTTTTAATATCCCACTCGGAACCAACGGAGATTTCCGAACTACCCGCGGGCAAACTGCATGCGGTTTTGTATGTGTTTTTACCTTTTGGGAACCAAGCAAACGTGTCCCAGTGACGTAGTGAAAATAACAAAAACACTCTGTTGAAACAGTTCAACCGTAATCGGTTATAATTGAGGCACCTAAAGGCACACTTGCCGCCGTAGCCTGTTTAAATTTGCTAAGAAAACCAATTTACACGAGCTTACTACGACTAATACCACTAAAACTTAAACATAGGACACATAAAACATGTCTAGTTAGCTATTTAGAATGTAAAAATGGGGCGAAAAACAAACGAAGAATCGAAGCTTGATTACAACAACAACGATCAGTGTCGGTCAATTTTCGTTTTGGATTACCCTCATTTCAGGCCTTTTTATCTTTGGTTTACACTCAAACAATTACCAGCAGGCTTTTCCAGTCGCTGTTAACCGATCGTCAGCCTGTATTTCTCAGATAAATAGGCCTACCTAAAATTGCACTGTGCCGTTAGTTCACTCACTCGACTGAAACATAAAATCGCCAATAGGGGGCAGTTTGGTTTGTTTACGTTCCGGGTACCTAACAATTCAAATTTTCAAATTCAAATTAAACATACAAAGTGACGTCCAAACTTTTAAATTTTGGTAAAAATAGAAAGTTCCTAACTTATATTACTGTCAGTCGTCAACCTAATGAAATATCATAGGTTTACTTTTACAACAATTTATGATGGGGTATAAAGGTCTAAATGATCTACCTCTTTTTAACACAATTAGAAACTTGTCTCCATGGTTATTTTAGACAAGAAGATTTTCCCTGTGCCCGTGTGTTTTAGTGTCCATAAATATATTGTCTGGGAAAAATACAGAAAACGGTCTTTCTTTTTTAATGTAAACAATATTCCTGATTTTCGCGGCAAGTGTGCCTTTAAGAAGATACTGAAACTGCGTCTGTCTCCATTTGTGTTCAACAAGAGGTTAGTCTAAGAATCAGAGGCGAGGGAATGCTAGTGATTGCGATATTGTCATTCTGGACAAAAATGTGACGGAGTCAAATATAAACGAACGAACAGCTATAAAATAGTTTTACGTGTCGTAAAATTGCATCAATTTAAAGAAAATCTTAATTTATGAAAACATCATGGCGGACTTCTTAAGGAGAACACGGCGAGCAAGTGCATTAGAGTCAAAATCTCAATAAATATATACTTTAGAAGGCGTTGTAACAGAGTCCCCTGGTACTGCATAGGGTAGCGAAATTGATTGACAATACATGTAGGTGCCTCTGGGACGCGGGTTCGATTTCCGGTGAAGGCAAACAAAATCGGTAGCAGAATTAATGTCATTTTTCAAAAACATTGAACCCATGAAACGACAGGATACTGTTAAATTCAATTTAAAAAAAGCGCAAACCAAAAAAACGTGAATAGATGAAGAAAATATCAGTGATAGGTTACCCAATATCTTTCAGTATAATTATGTTGATTGGTTATGCCACATGACACCATATGTAGCCAATCAAATCACGGTAAGTTACAAATTCACTAAGTGACGTGTCAGCAGTGTCAATTTCGACCCCCTCTGGTTCCCACAGCCGTAAATCGTTAAATCGTGTCAGGTGGGTTTGAGATTATATTTATAAATTAAGATGCAGTAGGGTGATTTTTTACCTTACGAAATGAAATTACCAGGAAGCATATAACCAATTGATTGGGAGCAATAATACCATTCTCTTCAATTTGGCAATTACATTTCCTTGAAAAAAAAAAACCCAGACTGTTGGTTGAATGGATACGACACCCAGTATTTAACGTTGGTAGTCGGAGCTAGATTCTTTTGTTGAGAAAAAGAACCACTATCATTTTTCAAGAAAGTGTTATCCCAAATCTAACTAAAAAAACATTTAAGGCTTAGTGTTTTGTCATATAAAAATCTTCGACATTTCAAGCTTAGTTTCCTCTTTCTTTTCCCGTATCCCATTACCTCCATTCCCCGCCTCAGATACACAAAAAACACATTCCCTAAGTAAGCAATCAAAAAGTGTGACTTTGGGTAAAGTATAACAAAATCTGTTTTAAAAAAAGAAAATAAAAATTCCCCAATCTTCAATGGCTTGCCATTTTAGGGATTTCGCTGGGCTACACATATGTGTCTTTAATAACCCTCCGTCTCTCAGAAATATATTAAAATGCATCGACAAAGAAACCACCGATGATGATTGAGTTATTGATTGCTTGGTGTTTTACCCCGCATTCAAGATTATTTTACTTAGAAATTTTTCAATATATATTTGGTCTTAGTGTGATTCGAGCCCGCGCCGCATTGATGTAAGGTCTGTGTGGGACTGAGGGAAGATCACTCTTACCCACTGAACCAATCGACTCCGATGATAACACTTACATATCAAACATGTATTATTAGACTACTGAATGGGCATCACGTATAGGGATAATATGCACTTACAAACACCCAATAGTTAACAAGATGAGACAATTTCTACCTATTAACACATTTGCGGTTCTCGTTTATTATTAACCAGTTTCTGTTTTGGGATCGTAAATCATTTCAAATGGTAATAATGGGCACTGACTAAATGGATGCTTTTATCATTAGTATGAAACCCACGTTTAAAGAGAGTTACAAACATTTCTTAAAAATGTAAATAACCTGGACGACCATTCATTCATTCTAAGCCACTTTCAAGGATTTATTCCACATTCCTCAGCGTTTTCCATCGGTTACGCGTGGCCCACCCGCATTATTATGGAAGCATCCAGAATTCTGAATGAATGGTAGATATCCAAATAGGTTTACCAAACATAATCTAAAACTATCAAACGACAGAGACCAAAACAACTTTGTTTCCTTTTACAATTTTAACCAAGAATGTCGAAATGATTCAAATCTGAGACTAAAGCTAATATCAGTTGGGTTTAAAGTGACGAGAGCTGCCAAATATTGAGAACATTTTATTGGATTACAAAAACTGATTGATCGCGAATCCTGGCAACAAATGAATATTTGGTCGAAACAAATATCAAGACTGAAGCTAAATGTACTTTTTGTGGCACCATTGAGCATCTATTTGCCGATTGCAGGGTTACCGCCGCCGTGTTCGGTCGACTAAATACCTGAATTTATCAATCAACAGGGACAGTATTTAATCCAAATAGGCTGGAATCCTGGGTCAGGCAATTGGGTCAAAATACTTTTGTGCTATAAATGGCATTCTGTTAATTGTTAGGTATTACATTTATAAAACGTGGTGTCAGGAAAAAATACCGTCAATCACTGATTTCAAGTTTCAAGTCACTGACTTCATAAAGCAAGAAAAAATCTTTGCAATAAACATGAAAAGCGTTCTGTTTTTTTAAAAAAAACTGGTCAAATTTTGAAAACCTGTCAAGAACATGTTAAGGTCCCTCTATGTAAATGTAAAATATGCTGTTTTGTTATTTCTTTGTAAGTTTATATAGTCTTATATGTGGTTTATATATTTATGTAGCAACTGTGTAAAAACAAAATGTGTACAACTGTAGAATACCAAAATGTGGGAATAAAAAAAATAAATATTGATCATCCAATAAAAACCAAACCTACAAAAAAAAAACGAAAAAAAAAAAAAAAGATTGATCGTACTTGTCCTAAAAAGAGTTCACAATAAAAACTTTCTTTCTAACAAATCTTGTATATATACATGTAAGTTGATCACAAGCAGCACAAAGTTTTAAAAATGCACTCATTTCTCCATGTAGCACATATCGGAAACAAAGAAATTACTGATATTTTTTATTTCAACTTCAATGTTTTTGTTTCTCAAGGTACAGGTACTTCAAACGCTCAACTTCTTCTGACATTCTGAATTTATATACAAAAAAGTACGAATATCTTCTGTTGATTTAGGGGGGTCTGCGTGGCTCAGTAGGTAGAGCATTGGACGCTCAATCCGAACAGCCTTCCACCAATGACCGCGGGTTCGAAACCCACTCAGTCCCAAAAAATTTTGAAAATGTTCTGACTGGGTTTTCACTTGAACAACCAATGTGGGATGGTTGCCAGTTACCACCGGAAGCTCGTAGATTGCCTGCGGGCATAGAGCCCGGTTTCCTCTCACAACAAAACTGGCAACGCCGTGATATTAGTGGTATAATCTTGAGCGCGAGGTAAAACACCAAACAATCAATCTGTTGATTTAGAAATTTAATTGTTTATTTTTTGGCTTGTGACTCTCTTGAAATCTACTCTCATAGCTGGTTTTAACCAACCCCAGCCATCATAGCGACCATTCCTTGCGCAGGCCTTTTGTTTTGGCATGAGGCTAATGTAAAGTTTGGTTTCAAAACTTGTCAAATTATTTATTGTCAATCACAGCCGATAGGTATCAAACCTTTACTGTTTCAAGCTGGATGTTTTCCGAAACAATGTCTCATAACTTAGATCTGGCGTGTTGTCTTGTGGCACAGGACTATAGTCGTGGTAAGGGCTTTGCAACTGTTTCCGTCGACCAAGGGTTCATTAGTTCCAAGCTCACCTCGTTTCTTAAGGTAAAATATTGGTCTAATTATGTAGCTGTAATGCACCACCGTGATGCGACGAATGTGTTAGAAATATAATCTCAAGCGCACCTGGATTCCCCCTATGGACGAGAATTGTCTTGGGGGTATTTCATAAACCACATATAGCCGACTACGGTTAGATAGTCGACTAAGCAGTAATGTTAAAGCAGTGCTATTCTAGTCGGCTAGGTCAGTTTAGCCTCCTAAACCCCTTAATGAAATACCCCCCTGGATAAGGGGTTTAGAATAAATAAGCATGCCAAGCCAGCTGGTAACCAGTGAGGATTACATTATCTGAATACGACACCGTTTGATAATAAAGTGACGTAAGACAAATTAAGAATGTAACAAAAGCTTTCCAGGCGTTTGTATTAGCATTGGGTAAGGCCAGCTGTCCCCTGATGCACCATTCGATCAAAGTCATCGTTTCACTGCTTTCTGATGGGTGGCGGGTTCGAATCCCACTCAGTCCTACTCCCACTCGAACGACCTATGAGGGATGGTTGCCAGTTACCAAAGGAAGGTCGTGAGTTTCCTCCGGGCATAGAGCCCGGTTTCCTCCCACAATAAAACTGGCAACGCCGCCATATAAGTGAAATAATCTTGAGAGCGGCGTAAAACACCAAACAATCAATCAATCAATCACTGATTTCTGCTCAGAGTTATCTCAGCGGATTACAGACGTGTTGAATGGATGGTCTTTATACAGGACGCTTAAAAGGCATTTCACTTACATCCAACAAATAGTTTTGGATTTTAACGAGAACTCGGCAATAACACAAAATGATAAAATAACGTTTGAAGATGTTAACTTTAAGGCACAGTTTACATACAAAAAACACATTACTTTGCATTTGGATGGCAATTCAATTTTTGATAATTTTACAGACGATACTAAATGGGGCATCGGTCAATTCATCTTTTAACGTTTAGCCACTCAGGGCAAAACGTGAGAACTGACTGTTAAAAATATATTTTCTGATCTAAATCACACTTTCAATCACCAAATTTATATTTATGAACACTAAAACACAGGGAAAAAATTCTTCACTAAAATAACCATGGGACATGGGAATGTTAAAAAAGGGTATGCCATTTCGATTTTGCCTAACTTATATTTATAAACACTAAAACACAGGGAAAATCTTGTTGGCTAAAATAACCTTGGAACTTGCAACTAATATTGTTAAAAAATGGTATGCCATTCCGATTTCGCCTAACTTATATTTATAAACACTAAAACACAGGGGCACAGGGAAAATCTTGTTGGCTAAAATAACATTGGAACTTGCAACTAATATTGTTAAAAAAGGGTATGCCATTTCGATTTTGCCAAATTTATATTTATAAACACTAAAACACACGGGCACAGGGAAAATCTTGTTGTCTAGAATAACCTTGGATATAAGTTTCTAAGTGTATATTAATGCACACAAAAACCCACACACACAGGGAAAATAACTGTATACATGCACACGGCTAAAGGCGTCTTTCAGTTCTACTAAAGAGAAACTGTACACTAATATGCAGGGAAATTTAGACAAAGGAAAATATATATGTTTATTTCCTTCAAAGGTCTGTAAAATTTGTCATTTCATGATTAAAATCCTCACCCATTTGACCCATATCTTAAAACAAAATTCGGAAATAGTTAGCCATTTCGCAAGACCTTAATCGAACCCCCATTCCATAAATTATTTCCGGTAACCTCCTACGTTTATCGATATAATTATAAAGTAGTCCATAAAAGTTTCATTTCTTAATTAAAAAATACACTCATTAGGTATTTTAAGGAAATTGCAAGCTTTTTTAAAGATCATAATCAAGTCCTTGACCGTTCGATAATGCCCAGCAAATTTAAACCCCACATATGTCGGTATAGGATTCCAACTCAGTCAGATAGTTTGCAGAAATTGTAAGGACTGTGTCTATCCATCACCTCTCGGCTTTATATTGGACTAATTGAACTCTCGTAATCAGTGTTTATTGAACGCATTAACATGTACGCAAACACTGACAAACTAATTCTGAAGCTCATCTTCTGTAATTGGATTGGCCATGTGGTTGCCGGGTTTATATACTAATATCTAAGAGTTATTGGCATACGAATATTGATCGCTGTCAGTGACAGTTTCAAAGCTGTTGTTACATAAAATGACGGAGGGGCAATATTTGGTAATGGTGAATTGTACATACCGGGTTACATGCATTGGATAAAACAGGAAGAGTTCTTAATACAACGCCTTTATTCGTAAGTACCGATCTGTCTATATGGCCTATATATTGTTATCTTGTATATGTCACTGCGCATTTTAAGCAGCTATTTTCGGGGCCATAAGAATTTCTTCACGACGCTTTGATAGATTGGTAGTTTGCTAGATCGTTTACACCGAAGTCGAAAGTTTTAAGTGAGCACGTTAAAAGCTTTGATAGGGTAGAAAACTGGGGCTTCCACGAGTGCCTGGAAACTGTTCCGCATAAAGTGAAAATCAAACTCAATTTTTTTTTAATTTTCGAACCCTCCACTAATCGACGAAAGCCTTCTGTTGGGCATACAAAGTAGGCTAATCATATGTACAACACGTCTTGGACAATGATCCGTAAAACTATACAACATGTACTCTCTGGACCTGTCTTTCAAAGCTGGCGTAAATTTGCGCATAGGCCTACAACATGGACGCGTTGCCGTCAAGACGCAAGTTACTATAGTTTTAACACTGATTTACGTCCGACGTAACTTACCCCAGCTCCGTAAGACAGTGCCACATATAGTCGACTACGGTTAGATAGTCGACTAAGCAGTAATGTTAAAGCAGTGCTATTCTAGTCGGCTAGGTAAGTTTAGCCTCCTAAACCCCTTTATGAAATACCCCCCTGGATAAGGGGTTTAGAATATATAAGCATGCCAAGCCAGCTGGGTACCAGCGAGGATTACATTGTCTGAATTCGACACCGTTTGATAATAAAGTGACGTAAGACAAATTAAGAATGTAACAAAAGCTTTCCAGGCGTTTGTATTAGGCCAGCTGTCCCATGATGCATCATTCTATCTAAGTCATTCTGTATTCTAACCATTTCTCCTGAAGATGACAAATAAAATTTTGTCGAAATATTGAGAACGTCAACAATGTCGTCTTACTTTATTCGGAGCATCTATGCTTTTGCTATCTAAGTCATCTTTTCACTGCTTTCTGCTCAGAGTTATCCCAGCGGATCACAGACGTGTTGAATGGGTGGACTTTATACAGGATGCTTAAAAGGCATTTCACGTATATCCAACTTATATATAAGTTTTGGATTTCAATGAGCACTCAGCAATAATCCAATATGATAAAATAACGTTTGAAGATGTTAACTTTAAGGCACATTTTACTTACAAAAAACTTTGCATTTGGGTGACAATTCAATTTTTGATAATTCAACAGACGATACTAAATGGTGAATCCCTCAATTCATCTTTTCACTGTTAGCCACTCAGGGCAAAACGTGAGAACTGACTGTTAAAAATATATTTTCTGATCTAAATCACACTTTCAATCACCAAATTTATATTTATGAACACTAAAGCACAGGGAAAAACTTCTTCACTAAAATAACCTTGGAGCTTGTAACTGATACTGTTAAAAAAGGGTATGCCATTTGGTTTTGCCAAATTTATATTTATAAACACTAAAGCACACGGGCACAGGGAAACTCTTGTTGTCTAGAATAACCTTGGAGACAAGTTTCTAAGTGTATATTTATGCACACAAAAACCCACACGCACAGGGAAAATAACTGTATACATGCACACGGTTAAAGGCGTCTTTCAGTTCTACAAACTCCTAAAGAGAAACTGTACAGACACTAATGTACAGGGAAATTTTGACAAAGGAAGGTTTATTTATGTCCTTCAAAGATCTGTAAAATGTGTCATTTCATGATTACAATTCCCGCGCCTTTGACCATTATCTTAAAACAAAATTCGGAAAAAGTTAGCCATTTCTTGAGACCTTAATCAAACCCCCATTCCATAAATTATTTCCTGTAGCCTCCTACGTATATCGATATGATTAAAAAGTAGTCTATAAAGTGTCATTTCTTAATTAAAAATTACGCTCATTAGGTATTTTAAGGAAATTGCAAGCTTTTTTAAAGATCATAATCAAGTCCTTGACTGTTCGATAATGCCCAGCAAATTTAAACCCCACATATGTCGGTATAGGATTCCAATTCAGTCAGATAGTTTGCAGAAATTGTAAGGACTGCGTCTATCCATCACCTCCCAGCTTTATATTGGACTTATTGAACTCTCGTAATCAGTGTTTATTGAACGCATTAACAGGTACGCAAACACTGACAAACTAATTCTGAAGCCTATCTCCTGTAATTGGATTGACCATGTGGTTGCCGGGTTTATATACTAATATCTGAGAGTTATTGGCATACGTATATTGATCGCTGTAAGAGACAGTTTCAAAGCTGTTGTTACATAAAATGACGGAGGGGCAATATTTGGTAATGGTGAATTGTACATACCGGGTTACATGCATTGGATAAAACAGGAAGAGTTCTTAATACAACGCCTTTATTCGTAAGTACCGATCTGTCTATATGGCCTATATATTACTATCTTACTGTGCATTTTAAGCAGCTATTTTCGGGGTCATCAGAATTTCTTCACGGCGCTTTGATAGATTGGTAGTTTGCTAGATGGTTTACACCACAGTCGAAAATTTTACGTGAGCACGTTAAAAGCTTTGGTAGGGTAGAAAACTGGGCCTTCCACGAGTGTCTGGAAACTGTTCCGCATAGAGTGATTGGGTGCAAATCAAACTCGGTTCGAACCCTCCACCAATCGACGAAAACCTTCTGTCGGGCATACAAAGTAGGCTAATCAAATGTTCAACACATCTTGGAAAATGATCCGTAACACTACACAACATGTACTCTCTGGACCTGTCTTTCAAAGCTGGCGTAAATTTGCGCATAGGCTTACAACTTGGACGCGTTGCCTGCAAGGCGCAAGTTACTATAGTATACACTGATTTACGTCCGACGTAACTTACGCCAGCTTCGTAAGACAGGGCCCAGCAGGCGTTTACATAAGGCGGAACTGAAACCTCTTTTGAATCCAAAGTCAAGTATACTTGATGCTCCTATTAAGAAACACAAAGGAAATGTCCGTAAATTGTTAAACTGAAGGTTGAATACTTTCAAATTTAGATACTCAAAAGAAGCTTAAAGTTTCTGTTTGTAACTGAACTCATATGGGCAAAAAACGTACAGCATTTTCTTAAGCACTTCAGCTTTATGACACCAGAATCTGCGCAGAACTGTCAATTGTGCTGTGATTGAAGTGAGATGGCTTTTGAAATTTGACCATTGAGGCATATATCCGAGAATGGGTTATTGTAATTTTTAATTCGAAGCGCTTAAAGTGGCATGAGCTGCGAAAGTTCGGACTATTTTCATAGATTCTGATTGTCACGACAGTAAGTGGCTTTGAAGGTCATCGAAAAACGTAATGATTGGCGTTGGAATGAGGATAATCCAAACAGTATGTGGCCTATACGAAACGAAATAGTGTTCGAAAAGTAAACAAAATTCAAATAACCGGGACGACCATTCATTCATTCTAAGCCTAAGTTAGTTGAAAAAAGTTCCTTAATCGTACATTCTCGACACTCTAAGTACTAAAAGGCTTCTGAATTGTACGTCTTGAGAAAAATGGCCGGTAATTTTACCATTCTGTTATAATGGCCAAATATCTCAACTTGGCAGCTCGTGTCACTTTAACTATCAAAGCTGGAAAAGTATGAAAAAGGCTTAAAGGTTACATTACATATCGCTTCTGCAATCCGAATTTGTGATTTCTATCGTCTAAGGTGGAGGGGTTGATTGATTGTTTGGTGTTTTACGCCGCAATCAGGATTATTTCACTTATATTGCGGCGTTGCCAGTTTGTATTGTGGGAGGAAACCGGGCTCTATGCTCGGAGGAAACCATCCCACATAGGTCGTTCGAGTGAAAACCCAGTCAGAAAATTTTCCATTTTTTTTGGACTGAGTGGGATTCAAACCCGCGACCCATTGGTGGGGAGGGGTTGATAAATAAACGTCAAAAGTCGGGGGTTTCTTCCGGGCACAGATACTAAACCCCCTCAACACCGCCACGAAATCTTTTTTTACAAATAGAAACCATATACAAAATCAGATACTAAAAAAATACTGTTTTCATTAAAAATGATTAAAATTCTATCCCTGGAAACATTATTAGAGCGATCGAACCTTTGAATCGATAGGCTTGTAAATAAGTTGTAAATAATATAATGTTTAACTCAATTTTGCTTTGTGGAATTTTTGCCATGTGCATGTGCCTGTAGTATGCCGGAAGGTTTACGTGGAAAAAGAGCGTGTTGTCCGACCCACTTAGCGAAGCAACGTCGCCACATCAATGAAATAATCTTGAATGTGGCGTAAAACGTAAATCAATCATCATCTTTTCATTAATTTCAATTTATCTTTTTTTTTCTCTGCAGATGTAGATATCTGTTTGCTGACAACTGTTGGCGAATAAACTGGGATAGAAGTTATCTTCCAAGACCAGAATAGACCACAGTGAAGAGAAACAATAAAATGCCCAAAACCAGAAATACAAAAAGACGAAGCTGAGCTGAGCATCTTTGCAATCGTATGACGTTTCATGGATGAAATCAAATACTCACTACCACAACAACAGGAAGCTATAATAAAATATCAGTGGTCTAAACATTAGCTGGCCGTTTGAAAGTTTCGAGGCGTGTCTTCGTCCATATATTATCATGAAAAACAAAATGTTTAGGGCAATTGTAGTCGCTGTCAGATGGCACATCCGTATAATTTCCGTTCATTGTTACTAGATTAGTTTTGTGGACCCAGTAACAGTTGTGACAAAGTAACTTTTTATAATCAAATTAATGGCTCGATGGGCGAGACAAAGCTTTGCCATTTTGTTTGATGAACTAGCTTACAGGCGTCGATATTTCTAACGGATTTTCAATGCATTTCTGAGCTAATTTGTTTTTCAAATATGAGAGCTGTTAATGTCAACTATTGTTTCGTTGCGTTAGTGATATGGAATACACAGTTTGCCAAGTATCGCAGTCAAGGACACGGTTCACACGTGGGTCCTCTCGAGGCGGTCAATACGAGCATTTTCCTGTCGAGAAGAATACGGTCTATTGGAAAAGAGCAAAATGATACATACTCTACCGTGTCTCTTAACGAGGAGAACAAATTACCAACAAGTAGTGATAGTGCCTTGTTCTTGGTAGTGGACACCTCTACATTCATATATGAAAGGGACATTACTGACGACGAGAAGAGTTTGTTGTCAACCTATGGAGGTTTTACAACTGAGCCGACAGCTGTTTTGAATGTCAATAGTCAACCTACTTCTGAACCCCTCGAGGAGTACGCTTCAAGAAGACAGGATGTAACTGTATCCGGTCACAATGTAGAACCGACCGATCCTTCTCCGGAACCTGAACCTTTGCCACAAGGTGAGTCTCATTCCGAGCCTCAAGGAGAACCCGAGCCTCGTCAAGAAACTGAATCTCGCCAAGATTCCGAGCCTCTCGGAGAATCTGAACCTCATCAAGAACCAGATGCTCAGCCAGAACAGGTTCCCGAAAATGAACCGGAACCAGAGTCCCAGGAAGATTCAACATTTGAAATCGATCTGATAGCAGGAGTGGGTTCTGTAGAACCAGAGAGAAATATGAATGTAACAAGTGAACCTTCGGCTGAACCGGGAGGTTCTACAAAGAGAACTGCTATCGTGATAATTCTATCAGTGCTATTGATGCTAATTCTTATCACCAACGTAACTATAATGGTGACGATTTTGAAGACCAAAACTCTGAAAAGACCAGGCAACATGTTCATACTTTCCTTGAACTTTGCAGACATCTGCATTGCCCTGTTTGTTGTACCCGGTATGATATCTGGCCGGTTTTCTGAATTATGGATGGCAAACACTATTTGTCAGATTTGTCACTATTTTTCACATCTGTCAATGGCTGCGGCTTCATTCTCACTTGTAGGTATATCATTGGATAGACTAAAAGCCATAGCAAGGCCTCTAAGACCTAAACTAAATTTTCAAGAAACCGGCATGGTTATGGCGTTCATCTGGGTCTTCGCTGCTCTATACGGTTTGAGGGCCCCATTTTTGTTCTCGATAACACCCGTGGACGTAAGAGACGATGAAGGTACCATTTACATTCTGATGGTTTGCTGGGTGTCACGTCGACATGCTGATACGAATTCACCATTAATTATTTTTGACTTTATCGTTGTTTTCGCATTGCCTGCTCTAACAATCATCGTCTCCTACAGTGGTTTGCTTTTTTTCTTATCGAAAAACACGATGAAAACACAATTCACAAAACCCGATAACCGGAAGAATTCAAAAGCTTTGCGCTTATCAATTCTTATGATTTCGATTTTTATCATATGTCATTTACCGGTTTATTCTATGAGAGTGTATTTAGATCGTGGGTCTCCCGTGATAACTGAATCGCAGGATATGATAACTGCGTTTGATATAATATCTATTTTGAACAGTGTGTTAAATCCGGTGGTTTACGGATTTTTAAACAAACAAATTCGTGATGCTTTCTTGGATGTGGTATTCAAATCTAAGGAAACAAAGGTCAAGGCCGCCCACAACAAGGTGCATCCCATGCCGACTGTCGGTTGACTAGAACTTGTCTCTTGGCGATAAGTAATATTAGATGATTCCATTTCAATCTAATTTCCTAAATCGAAACCAAAAGTAAAATTGAAGGGTCCTAGAAAACACAGTGCTACAATTGAAAAGTAAAACCAACAATAATCTCGTTAGTCTCGTTAAAGTGGCATGAGTTACCAAAATGTTGATATTTTGACGTTAAAACAGAATGTTAAAATTATTGGCTATTTTTTCTCAAGACGTATAATTCAAAAGCTTTTTAGTGCTTCTGCTCTCGAAAATGTACGATAAAGTATTGCTTTGAACTAACTTTGGCTTAGAATGAATGAATGGTCGTCCCGGTTATTAACATTTTTTTTACTTTTCGAACACGTTTTCGGTTCGTACAGGCCACGTGCTGTATGGATTTCCCTCATTCCAACGCCAATTATTTAGCTTCCCGATGGCCTTCAAAGCCTCTTACCGTCGTGACGATCAGAAACTATGAGAAAAGTGTCAATTTTGGCAGCTCATGCCACTTTAACTGGCGATGACTAATATTGGAATATTCAAAACTAAAATTGGATGCTCAAAATCTCAACAAAGAATGATATATGTAGTTTGAAGTCATAGAATGCAAAGCAAAGTCAATGTTTCTAAACATCTACGCATATGATAAAGGCTAAAGCTCACAACCACGAAGCTTTTTTTGCACAAATAGTACAGTTTATCTCTTCAATTGCATAGCAATGGGAAGTCGTTGTTTTGTTAAGCCAAGGTGTGTCATCACATTTATACAAAAAGAACATAACAGTCAATGAAAACTGATGAGAAACACCGATGACTTAACGCTTCAGTGAACCGTGGCTTCAGGAAAAAATAAACAAAAGAATTGAATGTGCACAATGTCCTGAAAATATCTATTAAACAAGTAGATTAAGAAAATCATGGACCCGGTAACTAAGATATTGTGTTCCGTTTATTGCGTGTTTTCATTGTTGTTTTGTTTTTGTTTTTTTTGCTTTTGTCAATGACAATGAGTTTTTATGTATATTGTTTTACGCTTGTATCTGATATTTGGGATAGAGCATATATGTATATTCAAACCACCAGGATTTGCGTTTTATTTTAGGAAAGATGTACAGATATATTTTGAATAGTTCTGTTACTCGATTTAAAAGAATTAGAAAATTATGAATCTGTTATGATAGTTGTTACGTAGTACATAACTGTCGATAATAAAATACACGCATAGTAACTTGAAAGTGCCAAATATTGGTAAAAAATGAAACAAAATTTCCCTAGCGCAGGAAATGCGTCCTGAGTAAAATCGCTATGTGGTGGACTTCACAAAAATAGATTTTGCATTAAAATATAGGCAAGCAATTATCCGATTTCTAAATCTCAATTAAATATTTCTAGACAATAAAACACACGGGCAAGGGGGAAATTGTCGTGAGTTAAATAACCATGAAGGCAATCCATAATTATAAATGGAAAGAAATATAAAGTAATTTAGACTATAACCTATTTAATGAACTCATTAACAACCAAGGGTCATTTCCATAAAAAAAGTCTTAAGTCTTATTTCAAAGTATTTTCATCAAAAACCTGCAAAAAGATTTTAAGTCAAATAAACTAAGAGTTCAAATCTAAAGTCATTTCTGAATAAAATGTTAATTACTCACTTATGAGTGTTTATTAGTTTTATTTGAGATTACCAGGTCACTTATTAACTTAAAGTGGCATGAGCTGCCAAAACGTGATTTTTGGCAGCTGCAACAGTTAAAACAGTTAAAACAGAATGTTGAAATTATTGGCTATTTTTCTCAAGACGTTAAAACAGAATGTTGAAATTATTGGCTATTTTTCTCAAGACATATTATTCATGAAATTGTTCTTCGTTTAGTCTCGAAAATGAAAGATACAGTATTGCTTTGGTATTACTATCGTGTAGAATGAATGAATGGTCGTCCCGGTTATTTAAATGTTTTTTACTTTTCGGACACTATTTCTGTTCGTATAGGTTGTAGACTTTATGGATATCCCTCATTCCAACGTCAACCATTTAGTTTTTCGATGGCATTCAAAGCCTCTTACTGTCGTGACGATCAGAAATTATGAAAAAAGTGTGAATTTCGGCAGCTCATGCCACTTTAATGACTTGACAAATGAAGACTTGTTTAAATATCTTATACTCCTTTTAACCCCATCTTTGACAAATTCAAGTAATTCAAATAAACAGTCCATATCTTTTATAGTTCATCGTCAGCAATGCAGACAAATGGTGTGATACTTAGTTTTCTCTAACATCATCATCGTCACGGGCTCAAATCCGTCTCGGTCTATTGCCGATTGATATTATATGGCTGGTAATCTGTCCGGTTTTAAATCTTAATTTTTGATATTCTAGCCTTTTAATATTCTGTTTTGGCGTGAATCAGCCAATAAATTTAATCATCACTACCACCAGTCAGAATTTGGCTAGCTTGATCCACTTTAAAGTGGCATGAGCTACCAAAATTCACACTTTTTTTCATCATTTCTGATCGTCATGACAGTAAGAGGCTTTGGACGCCATCGAAAAACTAAATGATTGGCGTTGGAATGAGGCAAATCTATACAGTATGTGGCCTGTACGAACCGAAATAGTGTTCGAAAAGTAAATTAAATTTAAATAACCGGGACGATCATTCATTCATTCCAAGCCAAAGTTAATAGTTCAAAACAATACTTTATCGTACATCTTCGAGACTAGAAGCACTAAAAAGCTTCTGAATTATACGTCTTGAGAAAAATAGCCAATAATTTCAACATTCTGTTTTAACGTTCAAAATATGAACATTTTGGCAGATCATGCCACTTTAAGCATATCTTCACAATCGAGACGTTCTTCTTCCTAACATATCAACCACTTCACGTCTGGAGTGAATACCGAGATAAGCTCGTGTTAGCGGATTTAACAAAGATATACTCGGAATGTAATACCGTGTGATCGCGTGAATGTGACATTTAATTGACATTACATAGCTTCAGTCATGTATCCGACATATAGTATTTAACTACTGGTGCGCGTCGAATGGTCTTTGTGAGGTGTATTCCCGACTCGCCTAATTCACACCTCTGAAAATCCCGACTCGCCTACATGCCATTTTGAGGATTAACTAACACTAACACCAGGGAGTAGCGGCATGGGGATAATCCCATTAAGACGGAACAATAGGTTAGACAAGTTCATGTAACCATCGAAAATTTTAACTGAAATATAATCAGTCAAGTGCTAAAAAAGATGAACATCGTTCATAACAGAAAAATTATATAAACGGACAAAGAAGGAGGAATCAACATTTTTAACTGAAATGTAATCACTCAAGTAAAGTCTCACAGACAAAGCGTAAACAGACAAAGAAGGAGGCGTCTATATTTTTAACTGAAATGTAATCACTCAAGTCAAGTGTCAATTCAAATCATATAAATACCGAGGGCAAAAACATAGTTGCCATAATTTACAAAATGGCATCGGCACAAACCAGACTAAACTTTGTTACTTCTGAGAGAGGCGGAGGGTTGTTAATTTTTAATACCTACAAGTACAGAGTGAATAGGACTTCGTCCAATTCTACTGCTTGGAAATGTGCTTTTCCTGGATGCCGTGCTACTATCTGTACAAGTAATGATATCTTGACTAAAGTCGGAAACAATGAGCATCTTCACCATCCAAAAAGTTTTCGTCAAGAAGTAGAAAATGTTAAGCGAACTATCAGAAAGCGAGCCAGAGAAGAACTCACTCCTATTCCCCAGATTTATGATGATGAGGTATCAAAGTTAAACGACGAGTCACCCACAGAAGCAGCCCAATTCCCATCATATTATTCCATAAAATAATTTAGAAGTTAGAAGGCGAATGGACAACCACGAGATGCGGTGCACCATTTCTGATTGCTTGTGATGGAGACGACGAAAAGATTGTTCTGTTCGCAACATCCACAAACGTTGCATACCTTTGTCAGTCTCCGACGGTTTACTGTGATGGCACATTCTACATAACACCAGGTATTTTCGACCAAGTTTACACATTACACGGCGTTATTGAGGGGAAATCCTTTGGTATACGCACTGCTGCCAAACAGAAGACAGGCCACCTACGAGCGGATGCTAAGATTGATCCAGACTTATGCAGAGTCTCGTTACCTCCAGTTTGCTCCATCGTCGATACAGGCTGATTTTGAAGCATCATTCCACGCAGCTGTTAGAACTGTATTGCCAGACACCATTATGAAGGGCTGTTTTTTCCATTTTACGCAGTGTATTTGGAGAAACGCACAAACACATGGATTACAAACGCTTTACAGAGATGACGCCGAGGTTCGATGTCTGGTGCGACGAGCTGCAGTTTTGCCTCTAGTTCCAATAGCTGATGTAGATGATGTTTGGCTGAACGCAATAGCTGAGTCTCCAGCGACCACCGAATGTACCAGGTTTATGGACTACGTGACAGAAAATTGGTTAGAAGGGCAATGGAACCTAGAAATGTGGAATCATCATGTAACAGAAGGCGCCAGAACCAACAACAATATAGAGGGGTGGCACAACAGAATGAAATCCATTACAGCCAAGGCACACCCAAATCTGTTTGAGTTCATCACAATAATTAAGAGGGAACAATCAGTGACAGAGACTAGAATTGCCCAGGCAGAGAATGGGGCCAGGTTTGCCCCCAAAAGACTGAAATACAGGAAAATAGAAGAGCGACTCCAACATTTGAAGGACGACCTATTACGGGGAGACTTATCCGTTATTGAATTTTCTGATAGTGCTTCGTATTTGTTACATGTTGGTCAGTGATATTTCTGTCAGTTGCTTGTTAAATTAACTATTACAATAAAGTCCAATATTTAATGTAAACAAAAAATTGTGTTTGTTCCCTGTTACTTACAATTTAATCTTCCCGATTTAACTGTTAATCGCTCTTAATCCCTGTATTGATCTAAGTTTACTCACCTGCACTAGTCCCGATTCGCCTACAAGCCAAAATGTACAAAATCACAAATTAGGCGAATCGGGACTAAACCCTTTGTGATATGCGTTTTGTGTAACATCGGCCTACTTTGTAAATACAGCATAAAACTTTGGTATAAAAACGTTGAAGAAAAACGCCTTTCATATTGTCCTTTTTCTATTCATCCGAAGTTAGCCAACTCGGTTAACACGATTTTATTATGTAGCGTGTTTTTGGAGACTGAGTGAACGTGTAAAACGAAGACTGAAGCCATACATGTTCATATGTTTTTAAATAGGGTGTCTTATAACCCGACTTAGAAAAGGGTTGAGTTTTTACAGAATTGTTCTGGGTTTTCACGTCGAATCAGTGTATTCAAATCTTACCGTTTACCATTAAGCGGACAGAGAATACGGCGAGGCTTGACATCTGGATAGACTCTTACCTTTTAGCATTGAGTCTCTAACCTGTTAACATTGACCGAATCATTACGCGTTTGCAAGTCCTTGAGATGTTGGTCTGTGAAAGTTTTATAAGAAAGTCGAAGCGGTGCATTGAAATCTGGACGGACTTTTACGTTTTAACATTAAGCGGACCGGAAAAATCGTGTGACTTGTTTTAGTGATTTTGTGTTATTTCTTGTTGGATTAGCCTTCATGAATTGGTTCGGACGTGCGTCGGGAGTATTTCCATCAACCGTGTGTCTACGTCGCTGGGATTTTCAAGTTTAAATTCAGTCGTGTTCAAAACACTGAACTCTAACTTTGAAAAAACTTTGTTTCAAATCGTCTAGATTACTGAACCCCATTAATCCGACAGACTGAGAGTAGTTTGAATGCATATTTAAAATGTGACGTTTTGTCTTTGAACAAAATCTGGATGTTTTACATCGTGTAGATTACCCAACCCCATTTATCCGAGAGACTGAGAGTGGTTTGAATACGCGTTTAAGATTTGACATTTTGTCTTTGTGCTTAACTTGGATTTTTTCCCTGAGTAAAATATCAGAAGAAGTGTTCCTTTAGGATTTTCTCGGGAATTGTGATTTATGTCATAATCTTTTCATACAAACACCCTGTTTTGAGCTGTCAAACTACGTTTGTTGAGGATTGATTTTACAAACGAAAGAAGCCGATTTTAAATGAATTATAACATCACCCTGCGATTTGCTTAAAGAGACTGAGGCAATGGATGTCATTTCAAATATTTATCTTTATAACGAAACGGAAACAGGGAATTTCCTAACAACGGATGCCCTGATTTATGTGATACTTTTAGCCGTTTTGATTCCACCGATCCTTATTCTTAATATCATTGTTGTTGTTGTCATGTTGAAGCATAGACCATTACAGACCGGAAACAACAGACTGATTGTCTCCCTTGCTTTGGCAGATGCTTGTATCGCCGTTTTTGTCATACCGGGTCAAATCAGTGGAAATTTCTCTGAGCATAATATTGGAAACGTTGTCTGTAAAGTGTGCTCTTACGCAGCGTTTGTATCGGAAGCAGCAGCGGCAGCATCTTTAACGGCTATCTCGTTAGATCGCGTGAGAGTTATTCTATATCCGCTTAAACCAAAACTAACCATGCAGCAAGTCAAATATATCATTTTACTGATATGGTCAATAGGGTTTGTATATGGATTGAGAGGCGGCTTAACATTTGGGTTAACGTGGTTTACTATTTCAGCCTCGGACGGCAGTGTTCAATCTAAGGCAATGTGTGTGATGTCAGTGCAAAGCCTCTTCGTGAAACAGGCTATGATTGGCTTAGATGTTACATTTCTATTCGTTATTCCAGCCCTTATCGTCACTGTCAGCTACATTGTCATTTTATGCTCGGCAGACAGACACGTCAAGCGAGTAAAATCTTCTCTCAGTGACATCGAAACCAGGAAGAAAAAATTGAAATCTGTGCGCATGTCAATTATGGTCATTTCTATTTTTGTACTTCTTCACTTGCCAAAACACGTGATACTAATGTATGCTTCACGTGAAGGCCAAGTTGCCAATTCAATGATCAACATATTCCATGCTTTCCTTTTAATGGCCTTTCTAAATAGTGTGCTAAACCCTATTTTCTACGGATTCTTAAATCCAAAAGTGCGGGCTGGATATTTAAAAATTTTCAAGCCAAGAAATTGTTGTGATAAAGCTTGCTGTAATAGAAACGGCAGTGCGTCAGAAAACACAAGAGATGCTATAAAAATATATCGCCACTCTTCCGTCACACCGGAAGTTTCATTTGAAGCTCCCCCAAACGACAAATCATAGGAAAGGGCAAAGAACTCTTGAGTGTCTGGCTAGCATGTCCAACGCTAACACTTTCGTAAAATTAATTATTCTGGTTATTATGTAGCTTTAACATTTATTTTACAACGGTATAAGACTATTTCTTTTAACAGTCAATTCAATGTTGATACCCGGTGGTGTATAAACTCTCCTATACGTTTTATTAAAAGTTTAGAAAATAGGCGGAATTGTCTTCAAGATGGATTCAAGATTCCAGACTGCCTCATTTCGATCTCATCGATCGATCATTGTTTTAATATTTTAAATTTTTTTTTTTAAATTTAATTCTACAAGAACTATTTATTTTATGAACGTTGTCAAATGATCAATTTAACCTTTTTTTCCATTTCAATTTGGTTGATTTTTTCAGATTTGATATATTGACTTTAGCTAAGTATACACTGGGACTAATATATATTAGTCCCAGGTATACATAACTTTTACTTCACAAATACATGTTGCTTTTTCATTTTTGTGATTTGCACTACTTTAGTAGTTGAATAATAAGGAACGCCTTTAACATGTTCAAAGTACACTTTAGTTAAAAAATTAAAAACTGTATTTATCTGTTTACCAAGCAATTTTGGTTTAATGTTAATGTTAATGTTTTATCGTCAAAAATCCCATACCTTATGAATTTGATATTTGTTTTTGTGCAATTCTGTTATTTAGTTAGCCATTACGTTGTGATACGGTTAAACTGTTAACGTCACGAAGAAATTTATTATTTAAACCACCATAAAATAGATTTATTTTCATTCCATTCCGGAACATGCTATTTACTGGAACTCGAAGTCACAAAAACACGTCCACGTTTAAAGCATAACTTAAAAGTAAAAAAAAAAATGGAAAATTTGCTGACTGGGTTTTTACGACCTATGTGGGGTGGTTGCCAGTTACCACCTGAAGGTCATGGGTTTCCTCCGAGCATAGAGCCCGGTTTCCTCACACAATAAAACTGGCAACGCCGCCATATAAGTGAAATAATCTTGAGCGCAGAGTAAACCACCAAACAATCGATCGATCAATCAATCAACCTTTAGAAAAATATCCAAACGTATGCTAAAATGAAACAGTGTGAACCTTATCTATTCACTTTATTAAAGCTGACTCAGTATCTCACTATAACAGCTAAACATTCAATTACCGCCGAGCCGGATGACGTCACATAGGTTTCTGGTAAACTGTGTACCTCAGTTCGTAATTATGTTTATTGATACTTAGCAAGTTGTCACTTTTTCGGAAAACATAACGTGTTTTTATCTACACATTTTTCTGGTAACTTTACGCTATTTACGTCTTCTTCTCGATAAAGTATTATTCCTTCCGGCATTTTAACAAAAATATGTGAGCATCCTTCAATCCCCCGAAATGCTTTGCGCGTTAATTCCAAGTGATGTCATCAAGCAATCGGTCAATTGAATGCAATAAGCCCCTTTCGGTTTTGGCCGAAATCCCAGGAGATCACGCGAGACTGGTGTATATGGATACAACTTTCATCGATCGGCTATCGGATTTGTTTTTATAGATTTCCCGGTGGTTTTTGACAATAGCTAGGCGTAGACAAAGACAAAATTATTTCCCTGAAAGTCTGATGCTAAATGAACGGCTGGTCAGTGAAAGCATTACACCTAAACTCTCGCTGGATTTTTGCCAATCTCAAAAGTGGCTTATAAAAACACACTCGCAGTGAAAAGGCAAAACTGTTTTTTGCATTTGTTCCCATTTAACAAAAGTTAAGAACTTTCATTTTTAGCCAAAATTTAAAAGTTTGGGCATCATTTTGTATTTTTAATTTGAGAATGAAAGTGATTTCTTACGTACCCGCAATGTAAACAACCGTCGAGCACGGGAATGACCGGTCTTAAATGTACTGTATTCACACTTTTTTCATAATTTCTGACCGTCACGACAGTAAGAGGCTTTGAAGGCCATCGGAGAACTAAATGATTGGCCTTGGAATGAGGAAAATCCATACAGTATGTGGCCTGTACGAACCGAAAACGTGTTCGAAAAGTAAACAAAATTTAAATAACCGGAACGACCATTCATTCATTCTAAGCCAAAGTTAGTTCAAAACAATACTTTATCGTACATTTTCGAAACTAGAAGGACTAAAAAGCTTCTGAATTATACGTCTTGAGAAAAATAGTCAATAATTTCAACATTCTGTTTTAACGTCAAAATGTCAACATTTTGGCAGCTCGTGCCAACTTATGTTTAGGCAAATGTCGTCATTAACGCTATCACTGACTGCTCTGCAAATTTGACGTCAAAATAACAAACTTTATGAATGAACATCAGCAGATGAGGCGACCCTAGAAATTCAATTCCAGATTTATTGAACGCCGTTTATCTTGGACTAAGTTACGTCCCCTTGTTCAGATAATCGTATTACTTCTTTTCCAAACGATGTGACACTGATTATGAGCTTACTCGATAATCAAACCAGACAAACCTGCTTAAAAGGGCATCGTGTTTCTGAGGCAAATTAAAGATAAAAAATTACGGCAATTTACTGTCGTACACTAATCGGGAAGGTGTTGGGACGATCACTGGTAAACTTCGTTCCCTGACAGACCGTTTAATGACTAGTATAATACGATTTTTTTTAGTTTCGAATAGAGGCTCCGGAGCGAGCCGGGCCGGTCGTTTCTACGTCTTCTGACTTTTATGTGCTTTTTGTCCTGATCACACAATGTAGAAATAAACTAAAACCGTGGGCTCTTTACAGTTAGATAGAATATTATATTATAGATGAATATTAGTAACGCTTTCAAAGCTCACTACAGTTGGGTTGAATATAGGACCTCTGTTTACTGTCCGCCAGATACATGTATTAACATTACATTTACCCAAAGGCGTCTGTTAGACAGTAAACAAAGCACCACAAAAAATCGAGCCTATTGCTCGTTAATTGTAGATTTTTCGCTGAAAATCGTCCTACCACCTTTCATCCAAAGTCAACCAAATCGCATTTATGAATTTAGCAAAAATGTAAACAATTCTTTAATGTCCTCTTTAATGTCCAGCATGTAACATGAAATTTTATGTCATTTTTTTAGACTACCACAAAATAAAATAGATTTTGACAATATTTGAATAATTGAACGATAAACACAGGTGTAACAATCTGATCTGATACAAGGAAGTGACATTTCAGCTAAGGTTGTGCCGACTATTTTCTTTGTTTAACTAGTCTTCTGAATTAAATACATTAAAAAATTATATCAGTACAGAAAATCCAAAATACAAACTTTATTCAGAATGACAGACTACGATTGTTTTAAGGTTTTTTCTACTTAACTGGATAACGTTATTTAAATATCGGAATTAAGAACACTCGGGCCATATCTAAGACCCGTGTCATTATCGCGAGATTTCCTCTACATGTATCCCAGATACCCGCCTTTCTATGGCATCAGACAGAAATCTTCACACGCCAGCTTGGGTAATTTTTTTTCACAAAAAATTATAAGAAAAATATGATAATCCTGACATCACGCTCTACGTGAATATATACTGAACGCCCAAAAAACGTCACTCCTTTTTGGATATTGATAATCAGTGTATTTCAAATAGATGTAAACTACACACTTATAGACGGAATGATTCCAAATTTGACATGATTTATCATCAAATGTTAGAGAATTCCAAATGAAAGGGAGGACAGGTGGCGCCACAATGGGATCTGGAAGTCAAGAATGTGTATGGCCACCACGGGCGTTAATTACAGCGTTGCATCGTCTGAACATTATGTGGATGAGACGGTTGATAAAGATGATAGGAACTTGAGCTGAGTGAGGTCAGCTGCAGTTGTCGGCTTTGGCTGCACGAGATTGAGCCTCCTCGAATCTCGTCCCACAAGTGTTATATCGGATTTAAAACTGGACCGAGAGCATGCCATTGAAGAGTCTGTATGTCGTTTTGATAGAGGAAGTCTATCGCTGCTCTGGCCGTATGGGCCCGTGCGTTGTCCTCCTGGAAGACATGATTTCCATGACGAGCAAAATGGGGCACGATGAAGGTTTCAGCGCCTGATCGATGTAGCAGGCAGCTGTTACATCATTTCCTCTACCAGGACCATTCTGGAACACGATAGGGCCTAGTTTTGATTCTCTTTCCAGAACACACTCATCTGCAAAACGCTCACTCGTATACGCCACACTCTCATTCGCCCATCAACTGTCGAGATGCAATACCGGTTTTCATCGGAGAAGACTACAGTTCTCCACTTCCGGTGAAGTTTGGCCCATTGCAGGCGAGCGAGGCGATGTCGAGCAGTGAGGATGGGACCCATGTAAGGCCTTTAGTATCTTTGCTTTGACGACGTGTTTTGCATATTAGTAACATGATCAGAAACCAAACTTTCCCGACGACTGGTTTCAAACCATGTCTAGCAAGGATATCAAAAGAGAAATTATTGAAAATTATGATAATATATGCATTTAGCAACATTTTAATAGGGTGGCGTTTTTTTTTTGCGGCTCAGTATATTTACTTTAAATTACAAAAAGCGTTAAATTGACACGAGCTGCCAAAATTCGAACTTGATTTGATTGAGTCTGATAGTCACAATAGTAAGAAGTTTAAATATAAGACTCATCGTAAAACTAAATGGTTCACGTTGAGAAAAATTTATATGCAGTCTGTGTGTTGTACGAGCCGAAATAATATCCGAAAATAATGATAAATTTAAATAACTTGGATCAACCTTCATTTTTTGTCTGAGTTAGTTTAAAACACTATTTTAACGTACATTCCTGAGCCTCGAAGCACTAAAAATTTCCAGGTCTTGAGAAAAATAGCCGATAATTTCCGCATTCATTTTGGCAGTTCGTCACACTTTAAGAAAGTATATATAACGAGATCGGAGGCTCAATATCCCAAAGAAGTCCCATTTTGGCAAAATCAGACAAGATTGCGACACTGCACGTCGACTTGATTCTCCTTGAAGGGACATTTATTATAGGCTCAGCGAGCTGTCTTCAATAAGTGCTGTCGGGGCCTCCGTGGCTCAGTAGGTAGAGCGTTGGACGCTCAATCCGAACAGCCGTCCACCAATGGATCGCGGGTTCGAATCCCACTCAGTCAAAAAATAAATTGGAAAATTTTCTGAATGGGTTTTCACTCGAACGACCTATGTGGGATGGTTGCCGGTTACCAACGGAAGGTCGTGGGTTTCCTCCGGGCATAGAGCCCGGTTTCCTCCCACAATACAACTGGCAACGCCGCCATATAAGTGAAACAATCTTGAGCGCGGCGTAAAACACCAAACAATCAATCTATCAATCAATCAATCAATAATTGCTATTGAAAAAAAATGCTGTATGTAACTAACGATATCCATAGCGGAACGTAAGAGAGGAATAAAAAGCAAGTAAACCTGAGGAAAGGCCAGGTTAAATATCAGGATGTTGGGGTTTTGTCGAAGGACTAAAATTCGCATGACCTCCGGAGTCAACTCTCCAACCCAAGACTTTGAGGTCACTGATAGACTTCAGGGGAAAATGTGACCTCTAATTTTAGATTGAGACAGAAGGTCACTTAGAATCGCGCGATATCTCAATTATAAAGAAAGAGAAATGTTGACCTTTCTTCTTTGAATAGGAAAGTTAAACACGGAGTATGTAGGTAGTCTACTTAGTTAAACACGGGGCATAGGTAGTCTACTTAGTTAAACACGGGGCATAGGTAGTCTACTTAGTTAAACACGGAGCATAGGTAGTCTACTTAGTTAAACACGGGGCATAGGTAGTCTACTTAGTTAAACACGGAGCATAGGTAGTCTACTTAGTTAAACACCGATCATGGGTAGTCTACTTAGTTAAACACGGGGCATAGGTAGTCTACTTAGTTAACCACGGAGCATAGGTAGTCTACTTAGTTAAACACGGGGCATAGGTAGTCTACTTAGTTAAACACGGAGCATAGGTAGTCTACTTAGTTAAACACGGATCATAGGTAATCTACTTAGTTAAACACGGAGCATAGGTAGTCTACTTAGTTAAACACGGAGCATAGGTAGTCTACTTAGTTAAACACCGAGCATAGGTAGTCTACTTAGTTAAACACGGAGTATAGGTAGTCTACTTAGTTAAACACGGAGCATAGGTAGTCTACTTAGTTTAACACGGAGCATAGGTAGTCTACTTAGTTAAACACGGATCATAGGTAATCTACTTAGTTAAACACGGAGCATAGGTAGTCTACTTAGTTAAACACCGAGCATAGGTAGTCTACTTAGTTAAACACGGAGTATAGGTAGTCTACTTAGTTAAACACGGAGCATAGGTAGTCTACTTAGTTTAACACGGAGCATAGGTAGTCTACTTAGTTAAACACGGAGCATAGGTAGCCTACTTAGTTAAACACGGGGCATAGGTAGTCTACTTAGTTAAACACGGAGAATAGGTAGCCTACTTAGTTAAACACGGAGCATAGGTAGTCTACTTAGTTAAACACGCAGCATAGGTAGCCTACTTAGTTAAACACGGAGCATAGGTAGCCAACTTAGTTAAACACGGAGCATAGGTAGTCTACTTAGTTAAACATGGAGCATATGTAGTCTACTTAGTTAAACACGGAGCATAGGTAGTCTACTTAGTTAAACACGGAGCATAGGTAGTCTACTTAGTTAAACACGGAGCATAGGTAGTCTACTTAGTTAAACACCTACATGTGTTGTATCATAGGTAGTCTACTTAGTTAAACACGGGGCATAGGTAGTCGTCTTAGTTAAACACGGGGCATAGGTAGTCTACTTAGTTTAACACGGATCATAGGTAGTCTACTTAGTTAAACACCTATCATAGGTAGTCTACTTAGTTAAACACGGGGCATAGGTAGTCTACTTAGTTAAACATGGAACATACTGACAGCTAATCTACTTAGTTAAACACGGACCATAGGTAGTCTACTTAGTTAAACACGGACCATAGGTAGTCTACTTAGTTAAACACGGATCATAGGTAGTCTACTTAGTTAAACACGGACCATAGGTAGTCTACTTAGTTAAACACGGACCATAGATAGTCTACTTAGTTAAACACGAAGCATATGTAGTCTACTTAGTTAAACACGGAGCATAGGTAGTCTACTTTAGATGCATGATGTTTTTTTTCGATTCAAGATTTACGGACTGTTTGGCCTTTGGATTTAAACTAGGACCGTGGAGGGTGCCGTGAAAGAAGCATTACCGCAATTTGTTCGTCAGGATAGTGAGGCCAGCATTAGCATCGGCAAGATTGTGATAGAAGAATACAAACTGTTTCGAAGTAAAATGGCTCGACCTGTGAACCATATGCCAGTCATTGCATATAAAAATAAAAGAGTTTAAAAAATATAATTGTTAGGGCTAAAATCCATTGCCTGTCTTCTACTTAGGAATCAAATTTGCTATTTTCTCTTGGTTTTCCGATTATCAGGTTTTCCTTGATTTCATTTTACCCGATTTCCTGCCAAGGCTGAAATATTCCAGAAACTCCTGTCTGTCTTCAGCTCAGTGAGATGTCAAGGGCTTTAGTTTGTTGCACCTGTCCACGATTGGTTTACTTCATGTGAGATTTAGGTTGGGTTTTTACATTCTTTCATCTGGGTCACATTTGTTTTTTGTTTTTTTTTGTAGGTCATATTTTTACTTCCGGGTTGAAAATCCCAAAATTATACATAACAAAATCCCAGCTGAAAACTAGATTGAATATACATAAAGTACAGCATTGTATAGTTCACTTAATATATTTATGAACACTAAAACTCGCAGGTGTTTTGCCAAATGCTATGAAATTGCCGATCCGATAACAACACCAAAAGTCCACACAGTTTTATTTCAGTCAGAGGTCAAATGTTTTAACTGAGTATGAAGGCCTGATAAACAAACATAGACCCAGTCCCGTTCCGGGTCGATGTGTACCCTCATTGATATATCCTATTACGCCCCCATACGCCCCCCGTTCAATGTACAAGTGCACTTCCCCATAGCGTATGATACCGGTGACATTGCATGATCAGATACCGGGTATCACGGACATTAAAATCTATACAAACAGTTTATACAAAATCTATTTCCCACCGCTACTAACTTTTTAGAACTGGATGTAAGTTTGGCCGAGACCCAATCACAGTACAGCACCTAAACTTCAGGATCTGAAAGGGAATCGAAACAAGATATTTACCTGTCTTGCTCAAACTAACAAGCACGGGCGTAAAGAATTACTTCTTTGTATGAAATAACGGGTAAGTTAATGTTTTATCAAAAGCGTTGGTGTTTTCTCATTTATTTGCATTAGCTGCTTGTGTGGAATAATCGTTTACGCAGTATAGGAGGGCGTTTTTATATGATAACTTGTATAAATTGACAGAGGTGTTTGCTTCGGGGCATCTTTAAAAGTTGTTCCTCAGGTTAATTTTTACGTTATAACTGCTTGCACTGAAACGCCGTGACACCATCATGTACAAAATAGTACGAGTTGTCCTATGTGTTTTGGCTTTAGTAAAACCACTCCATAGTAGAATTTACTTCCTGCAGCCGGTTTCACAAAGGGGCGTAGGGTAAGTTTTTGCGTAACTGCCATATTTACGTATTTGTTGCTAGGGCTGTTACGTAAAAACTTACGCTACGCCGCTTTGTGAAACAGAACAAAACACGCAGACAAGATTTCTCACAAAACATGATCCGCAAATATCTTCCATTTAGAAAGGCGTTATACCTTATTCAGGAAGTTTTACATGTGTTCACGAGATACCCTTAAAACGAGGTCAACTTGACTCTGTGCATGAGATTAGAGAAGATTTGACCAGGATGCTCGTATCATATACTGATATGTCTTTCTGACGTCATGGATTCTAATCGGTATAAACAAGACATTGCCCCATTCTTATCAGCAAGATATTTGCCTCCATATCTTTACCCAATGAACTAAATGTGTAGAATGGCTGTCACGAGACACTTGAGGTGCACAGTGAGAGAGATAGACACACACACACACAGAGGGTCGCCATTACTATGAGATGACTTTTAGTAACCAAATCACTGAAATAGACTTTCCATGTGAAAAAAAAACAACAATGTCACAGACCTAGACAACGGTCAACGGTTGAGAGTTTAACACTTGTCATACGAATGATTGTTTATTTGGTATGTCAAGAGATGGTTCCAGCAGAAAACGTTATTTCCGTAAAATTGATGAAATCGTATTCCCCTCATCAAACGAGCGAGCCTTGCAACATCTCACAGCGATGTCGGCGAATTTACCTCTCAAATCCATGGTTATCTCAGTCCCCACTCGGAACTCCCTTCGGCTATCTTCGCTCGCCACCGGTCGGCAGAGTGTCTCAGTCCCGTCTTAAAGAGATCTCGCGAGAATGCCATTGGGATCAAATATTGATTTGTAACACTGTATAGGTATAGGTCAGTGTTTCTCATTTGATATCATCAACACAGGGTCACGGTCACAACACGAAGTTCACAAGGTAATTTATTTTGAAACTAATATAAGTAATATGCAATATAAACAGAGAAGCCAAATCCGACGTAAACATCTTGAATTCATTAATTGATGTCATTTTATAAAAAAAAAATATTAATAATTTAAAGTATTTGAATAACGGTTGTAAAGAAAAGTTGAACGTTAAAAGTACATCGAATTAAAAGACTGGACGTAAAATTACAGAATATCAGTTAAGTCAATAAGGCATAAATCTAAAAGCGACAAATCAGTACATTTTATGATTTTTTAAAGATTATAATAACTACTTTAAAGTAAGTTCTTTGATTAGCGTTTAGAAGTTGAATTGTTTATTATTAAACATTGGTACGTTTCGATAGAGCTATTTCTATCGCAGTCATCCGTTGTGCTCTCGGAAACGTAATAGCAGAAGCTCTTATTTTGTGTTTATTGAAATATTGATGAAAAATAGCTTATTCTGTTTCAACGACATTTTCACTATATTTGGTAGCTGAAAAGGACACGACGCCTTCGTTTGTTGTCGTCTTTCGATGACTTTCAGATTAATATGAAAATAAGAAATATTCAATCTCGAATGAAAGAACGCAAGAAAAAAGAACATTCAACGAGTAGGTGATTGCTCATGATGGAAATTATCTCTGTAAAAGATATTTTCAAGGGAAATTTGTAAATTTAAGTGGCATGACGTTGCAAAACTCACACGTTTTCCATAAATTGTGATAGTCGCGACAGTAAGTGACTTTGAAGGTCATCAAAAACTAAATGATTGACGTTTGATTGAGGAAAATCCACACAGTCTTGGCCTGTGCGAGCCGAAATAGTGTTTGAAAAGTTTAAATTAACCTGGACTAACATTCATTCATTCTAAGGGTATGTTAATTCAAAACATTAATTTGTCATACATTCTCGATGGAAACTAGAAACTCTAAAAAGCTTATGAATTGTTCATTTTGAAAAAAATTATCCCATAAGTTTAACAGCAAAATACTAACATTTCGGCAGCTCATGCCATTTAAACCGTTTAACACGTGAGATGTGATAGCCATATGGCGATAGGACTATTAAAATTATTATATGTTTAAGTGACATTATGTTCCAAATATAGGTAAATTGTTCGTTATTTTCATCAAGAAACAAAAGCTTCTATTGGCAACAACAAAAAAACCCAAAATGTTCTCATCCATCCAAGTTATTTGAGTTTTTATCGTTATTTGTACACCTCTTCGGGTCGTCCAGGCTTTACCATTTTTTTATATTTAAACTTCAGTATTTCAATTAGGTACGCGATCGTTCAATTTCTCTAGACAATCGGATTTCAAGAAAAAGTCTGAATTTTGGCAGCTCATGTGTTTTGTCACCATACCTTCTCTTACATGTATGTTCTGTTGACCTGCGTGACTTTAGCAACCCTACAAATGAAATGTTTCCAGGGCATACTTTGAACATAGCATCAGGCCAACACTTTCAACCCACACACAAAACCATTTACCAGGGTTCCCGTCACCATGAAGTCAAACCAAGGAACACCAGCCACAGATCTCCATATCCCGTTTAAGAGCCTTGCTTTATTTCACTTCCAAAATCGTTCTCAATCTATTAATTCAACCAGTAACATTTTTAACTGAAAAGACGCGTGTTGATTTCATGTAGTACAAAATGTGTCTTTCTTTTTTTTACTTTTTCCATAACCAATTAATTAACATTTTGGTCTCTTCTTTACCTTTACAGAATAAGGAACAATGGCGATTGGATCAGCTAGCGCATTCATGAAAATCGGTTCACCTCTGTGTTTCTTGGCAACAATTCTACAAGGGGTGGCTTATGCGACTCCAGGCTGGATAAAGCAAGAATCAGGCCTTGGGTCATTAATTACACTGGAAGCGGGTTTGTGGCAATCTTGTGGAGGGGAATTTGGTTGCGCAAATTTGGGTTCGGATGACAGCATTGAATATGGTAAGTCAACGCTACGAAAACCCTTTATTAAGTTCAATAATAGTATTTACAAATGATTTGTTGATGTAATGTTTTGCATACAGATCTCAAGACTTGTTTTCACTTTTATTTTTGCGATGCCAGGCTTACTGGACGAGAAAGTAATCGGAGTTGTCAGGTATGTCCAGAAGGTCGGCATTGCTAGGTTTAGTGAGGGAGGAAACTGGACTCTTTGTCCGGAAGAAACTTTCGAGTTTCAGCGAGTACCTGACAACTCTTCCACATACGGCGATCGAGAGGAAAATTCACTCAGAAGTTTTTCAATTTTTGTTTGGTTGTTTGGTTGTTTTAGCTTATTGGCGCCATTCGTATGGCTGATATACGTCATACTAGTGAGTAATTATTACCTTGAGCGATTAAGAAAACTGTGATGTTTGAACACAATATAACAATATATTAAATGTCTCTGTACAGGAGTATATGTTAGTGCGATTGAGAAATACTTAATCTCTTAAGATGTTAAAACATGCAATACAATTGAGCTTACACCCGTATACGCTTTACAGATATGCAATTATACAGTGGAGAGAAATGGGACGATAGACAGATAGGTCGATATTTGTTAGTCAGGTGTCACTTGAGCATTATACTGTCGTAAATACAATGTATATACACTCATATAAATATAATTTTTATTTGATCTGAGTTGGATTTGACCCCGCACCTGGATGGAAGGTATGTGTCAGATTGAGGGGACATCACTCTAACTGACTGAGCCACCGATGACCAGTAACTGAAACAGAGTTGTGTCCCTTGGGAATACTAAACTATTTCTTTAACTATTCTCTCCAAGGTTATTTTAGCACAGCATTCCCTATGTCAGTGTGCCTTACATTATAAAATGTATAGGATTATGATATATGTTATTATATTCCATAGGTTTAGGTCCTTGCAATGTGTTAGAAAAGAAGTTTGAAATGTTGCAATCCTGTGTTATGTCGAAAACTTCGCAGTTAAGGTGTTTATCACCGTTTGTGCTCATGATCCTATTGGGTTCATTATCAGTTTACCGATATTCTTGTCATAACTGAAGATGCGTAAACCTGGTCAATATATTACAATGCATTTCAGAAAATTCCACTGACTAAAGCAAAACTCCTATTTGTCGTCAACCTAATGAAATATCCTGGATTTTAGTTATTAGTTACATACAACAATTTATGACTGGGTATAACGGTCTAAATGACATACCTCTTGTTAACACAATTAGAAACTTATATCCATTGATATTTTAGAAAAGAAGATTTTCCCTTTGCCATTTGTGTTCATAAATATCTATTTCTTGTCTTTACAGTACGATTAAATGCTACCCGGGCAATGGAAAGCCTCTCAATCTTGGCAATGATAATTGCCACGGCCTTTTCGTTCCAGCAACTTTGTAATGATCGCTACAGAACCAAAAAGTATATACAAGTGTGTATCGTGTCTACAGTTTTTGGTGGTAAGTAAAGAAGGCAGATACCATACACAGTTAAAGTGGCATGAGCTGCCAAAATGTTCATATTTTGACGTTATAACAGAACTTTTGGCTATTGGCTATTTTCTCAAAACGTATAATTCAGAAGCTTTTTAGTGCTTCTAGCCTCAAACATGTACCATGAAGTATTGTTTTAAACCAACTTTGGCTTAGAATGAATGAATGGTCGTCCAGGTTATTTAAATTTTGTTTAAATTTTGTTTACTTTATTACTAAACGTTACTTTAACGTAAATTGCCAAAACTAATAGGCTATAAAGCTTGTACCTCTTGCGACAAATAACCTAATATTTCAAAATTAAAATTTACCGCGGAAATCAACATTTTGGCTTAAAATCCTTAAGATATTTGGCAAAAAAAAATGTGCTTGAAGGGATTTACAATGAATAAGGTTAGGCCTACGTATGACAGAATATCAACTTTACACTCGGAAAGTGGAACAAAACCATTCTCGTCTCTATCTGCAAATATTACCGCCGAGCCTGATGACGTCACACAGATTTACGCAAAGCTTTCTGGGTAAAATGTACCTCAGTTCGTTAACCGGTACTTATAAAGTTATAGCAAGACGTCACTTCCTTGGAAAACGTTGATGACAGAACGTATCTAAAAGTTGATACTGATAGAGTAAATATGAAAACAACATGTTGTGTACCAAACTGCACGTCTTCAAGCACGACAGATAAGCGCCGTCGAAAGATCTGGCACATTTTACGTCCTTTTCACGATACAGTATTATTCCTTCTGCCATTTTGTAACGATATGTGAATATCCCGCAATCTCCCGAAATGCTTTACGCGCAAATTCCAAGTGACGTCATCAAGCAGTTGTTGAATCAAAGCAATTAAAAGTAATGTGTTTTATTTCTTTTACAGCTCTGACGAATCTGATCGGAATCAGTATTTACGGAGCGACATTTATCGTTAGTGGTCTGACCACTATATACTACTCGATGGCCCTGGCTATTGTGGCGCTATTCTTGACGTCGGCACTTTCCGTGTTATTCTTCTTGGAATCTCGGCGACTTTCATCATATTCCGCATTTTGATAAACTTGTATGTGAAACAAGGACTTTTTTATAATTAACTGGGGCAATATTATCTTCTGTTTAATATACACTTCCACAATAAAGAATTTTGTCCTAGAAACAAAATTAAGTGGATACAAAACTGTTAAAAGCACAATTGCCGCGAAAATCCAGAATACCGTTTACATTGAAAAACAGTAGGCGGTTTTCTGTATTTTTCCAAGACAGACCAAGTTAAGAATTTTCTGTTTTTACCAAACATAAAAAAGTTTTGGCATCATTTAGTATTTTTATTTTGAAATTGAAAATTAGATTTATCAAGTACCCGCAACGTAAACAAAACCCCAAACCTGAACATGCGCACAAGCGCCCTAATGTTTGAGTCGTGCGAGTGAGACAACGGCACAGTGTAATTTAACGTACTGTATCTGAGAAAAACAGACTGACGATCAAATAAGAGTGACTTGAAAAGCCTGTCGATAATTCGTGTAAGCCACAGATAAAAAGAATTGAAATTAAGTTAACGGACACTAGTTGTTGTTGTTGTAATCAGGCTTCCATTCTTCGTTTGTTTTTCACTCCCATTTCTACATTCTAAACCTAACTGGAACTGTTGTATGTGTCCTATGTTTCAGTTTAGCGGTTTTAGTCGTAGTAAGCTCATAGAAATTAGTTTTCTTAACAAATGTTCAACAGGCTACGGCGACAAGTGCCTTTAACAGCACCTCAGATACCTGACATATGTTGCAAAAACATTAAGAGCTTGATATTTTCACTGCCTCCATAGACAAGCATTTCAAACATCGTAAAACAAAATTGCATTTCTTCACATTATCTATGTAACGTATAGGGGGACTTTGAAACCACGTGACAACACAAGACATTCTCTTAACGTAATTTGTGCCTTTCTGAAATTTTTGGTTCAAAGCAAACTGAGAAGTTTTTCTGGGCCATTGTTTTTTTTTTAACTATCTAGACTATCAGTTTGGGATTACACAACCCGTCGTGTCTCTCTGCAATGCATACCCTTTCAATAAAAGAAGGATCATACCATTTTGTATTTTTCTTATCAGTTGTGAACAATTTATAGTAGAATATTGTGTTAGAATAAAAATGTTCTACATTGTTTTCAAAAGTCTTATCTTTATAAAGCTCTTCAGAACTCTCGAGCAAGTTAATATACGTCTACCCGAGTTACAGTCAAATGCTTGTTTGAGGGGCATATAGAAGTTGAAAGTATAACATTAAACAAACTCTTTCTGGATTTACAACTTCTGTTATATTTAGGCGCAACGTTTCAATGTCTATTCGGACATCGTTTTCAAGCTTGAAAACGATGTCCGAATAGACATTGAAACGTTGCGCCTAAATTTAACAGAAGTTGTAAATCCAGAAAGAGTTTGTTTAATGTTACAGTCAAATGGTCTCGCAAAGTCTCATTCTTTCAATTCACAGGATAATCCTAAAAACTAATCTCAAGATCTTTCATGTACAAATTTAAAGAACAGACGTACATTTGTGTAAGCACCGTAAACTAAGGGGGCATGTTAATGTCATGGATAGAAATGTGGTATTTTCCATTTGTATGAGAATTTTACACTAGTAGAAACTTGGTTTTCAAATGAATTTCGTAAGTCGGAAAAACCAAGCGTGTATCATAAAAAGAACAAATTTAAGTACACACGTCTGCAAACGATCGCAAAATCATATATAAAATATTTCCACCAGGCTGAAGACGTTTCCAGCGAGGTGAAAGTATTTTTTACGTGGTGGAAACGCTGCCTTTTGCGGGAGAAAGGTTGCCACCGTGGAGGTTAATGTACGCCGCACCCAAGATTATTTCACTTACATGGCATTGCCAGGTTTAGTGGAGGGAGGAAACCCTCGACCTTCGGTGAGTACCTGGTAAATCTTCCACATACGGAGGTCGTGTGAAAAGTCCACTTGGTCTGAGTGTAATTGGAACCTGCACCGCATCGATGGAACGCCTGTATCGAACTGAAGAACGACCACCCTAACCCACAGGACGACCGAGGCCCCTATCGAAATTTGAAGGGGCATGAGCTGCGAAATATCCGGATAATTCCAATGCTTAATTTTAGTATCTTTATTTGCAGTAAGCTCGATCAAATTGGATGTCTTAGCCAAATGCCAGAGAGGCTGGTGGCGAGTGTGCCTTTAACAACAGAATTGGGGTTAAGGCCGGTTCACAAGGTACGATTTATCATACCGATAAAAATGGGTGCTTTTAATTGGTGGATCCGATTTGTCAACCAATCAAATACACCCATCACAGGCTACAAGTCAGTACGATAAATCGCACAATGGGAACGGGCCCTAGCTATCCACATAACAACAAACTCCGCCCAAGGTGGCATGCAGTCCCCCAAAACTGTACCGAAGACAACGACTAAACACACATCAAAGAACGGCAACCACATCGTGAAGTATACCCCCTTTTATATAAAGCTATTGAATCGACAACACAGTATGGCAACAACATGATTGAAAAACATACACACTGTTGCTACCATGATTAGGACATCTTTCGATCTCGGCGGTTTCGATTTGAGTTTGTTTCTTTTCCCGTCGAATCGCTTATCAGCTAGTCGTTATCCGTTACAAAATAATAATATTGTTTTGTTCTGATTCACCACTTCTTGTTACATATACATGTAAGTATTAACTTCTATATTGCTGGAACTTAGTTCCCAGAGCCTGTTGTCTCTCATGTTAACAAACAGTTAGTTTAAGTTACAATAAAATATTACCAGCAGTGATCTAAAGCCCAAAAACTTACTGACATCACTCGAAAAAATAACAGTATGGAGGAAGGTAATTGTCTGAATGGACCGCTCTGTTAAACCTCCTATGACGTCATAAGGGAACGGTCCATTGTTATTTAAAAAATAGAGATAAAAGTAACGAGGATATGTTCTATTTACATAAAGACTTTAGATCTTTAGATCCTTTTGAATCGCTTGATATTTCATAATTATGTACAATTATGTATTTTGGCAAAATCATGTCCCTTTAAAGCTACTTTGTTGAAGTACGGGGGAAAATTCATGTGACTTAATTATGATAAAGTATGTGAAATCAAAAGAAAAGAAAAAGTAACGACTGCAATCCACGGTGCGTAAGCGAAAAAGTCGGTAAGAGAGGGAGGAGTGGGTCGTTTCTTGAAGCCATCGAAAATGCCATGACGTAGTTGCCATGACGTAGTTGCCATGACGTAGTTGCCATGACGTAGTTTCCATGACGTATTTGATAGTGTATCTATTGGCATAACTTTAAGAAACACGTCCCAGACTTGACTTCTTTAAGCATCCTCGTTATCAGTTGAAAACTCCAGCTGTCATCCATAGATCAAACCACACCTTAAATTAAGAGTCTTTAAGGAAACTAACAGCTTATTAAAACTGGCGAATCTTGGTTATTTGACAACGCAAATAGCCTAGCTTCTTCTCTCACTGAATCTGGAAACGCCATCATGAACAAGTGAAATAATCTTGAGTGTGGAACATCAATCATTCAGTCAGTTAATCAATCACTCCTTTAAATTAATACAATTAAATCTCATTGTATCCGCAGCATTAGCGATTTGTCTGGAACGGTTACTTTTAGCAAAATATTTTTTGTTTTGTTCATATCAAAGGCGTTTGTTAAAGACATTGTTACAAACCGAGATACTGTCATCAAAAACAGAAATTTATACATTATTTCATTAAAGTAGGTAATTTAAAATTTAAGAACAAAACGTTCATTTCAATTTGTTATTGTTAACTACGTCAAAAAGTGCATTTAAAACTGAAAATGAAGGAATTGTCTGTGAGAGATAGCGGTTCGTTATTGTTTTGTTACTTTGAGAAATGCTTTTGAAAGTGGGAGCAATTGGCTGATTGTTTATTATAGATAAGTCCGTTCTAACAAATATCAATTGATAAGGCAATTGAGTGCATGTAGTTTCTTTGGAAGGTTTTCTATTGAGGAAATGTGAATACATGTATATATCGAATCCTTTCACTAATTCGACCAATTCGCACAGCCAGAGAATACAGATTCTGTCCAACGACTTGTCTTAACCATGACACAGATGATGGTCATTTTGGTTGTTGTTGCTTGCCTGTTGGTTAGCTCGGAAGTACAACCGTTAACAGGTAAGTCAATCAGAAACGTAATTTTGTCTGAAATTGTGCGCTTACAGCATAAGTCGTGTAACTCAGTTTGTAAAGCGGTGAGACAACTTACCTTAACCATGACTCAGATGATGGTTATTTTGGTTGTTCTTGCTTGTCTGGTGATTGGTTCCGAAGCAGCGCCTTCAAAAGGTAACAATCTAAATACTTTAAGATCACTAGCCGTACTTGTGTGTCTCTACTGTTTTCCCTCTCTCGTCGTTCAAGATCAGCCACACAGTAAACCCCCATTTGAAAGGTGAGCTAACTATTCTCGATGAACTGACTTTTCCAAATCCTTCAGTCACGTGAGACGATGATTCCGTCGGTGACGTCAAATTTGTCGGCCTATGGCATTTTTTTCCGGCTAACTACGGATCAAGTGACAATTTGTCGTCCTACAAAGAAAGTTTGAAATCTGTCTCGCAAATTTTAGCAGATTTACAACAAATTTCGAACAAATTAACGGGTAAAATAAAAGAGGAATGTTTCAAATATGAGATAAATCTTAAGGACAGGTGGGATCGATGGATATTTAAAACTGGGTTGAAACCTGAAAGGCCAAATCCTTCCAAATAATTTATTTGAAAGCCGTATTTATAGGATATAGTGTCCGAAGTGTCGGATCACAATTACCGCCGAGCTTGATGACGTCACATAGATTTACGCAAAGCCTTTTGGGTAACATGTACCTCAGTTCGCCATTTTGTTTATTGGCACTTGGCAAGAAGTCCCTTTTTTGGAAAACATTGATGACATAACCTGTTTTTATCCACACATTTTTCTGGTTCTTCCGCCATATTTGAAAATTATGTTCAGATCCCTCATTCCTCCGAAATAGTTTGCGCGTAAATTCTAAGTGACGTCGTCAAGCAATCGGGCAATTGCTACAAAAATTATTACTTAATATAACCGACGTTTATAGGAAATTTGCTTTTTGCGTGGGGGTGGTGGGGTATCGAGGGGGTAGGGGGAGTTCACATCCGACTCTGTAAATTGATTTTTGATTTAACGGTTACAATCGTTCGTCTTATGTTAACTGGCTGCATAAACTCTTTTTGTCTTGGGAATAACATTGAGTACAATTTGTGTTTGTTTTTTTCAGATCTGGAGATGACAAAACGCCAAGATCTCTCCGTGGGTGGACTCGGGGGATTTGGAGGATATGGCGAATACGGTGTACATACTGAAGGACGTCGTGGTAAACTGACAGCAGAATATCAATCCACGTAAACGGCCTGGTTTCTCAATATCCCCCTCGCTGGCTAAATTGGTGTGACAAAGTGATGTGAAAACGGCTCTAAATATTCAAACTTAAGTGATATGTATCGTTTTGAAGTCAAATGTAATTTTAATGATTTCTAACTTTGTCAGACGAGTTAAAATATCCTCACTAAACTATCTTCACACGCTTGAAATATGAATAAAGATGCCTATATCAACTCTTATGTGAATGTATAGTAATTTTTGCAAAAAAATGAATGATTTTCAATTAAAATATTGGATTGGTGGATTTTCCACTTACTTTCAGTTTGAGTGGGGGCCGGGTTGGCTTGGTTGGTTGGTCGGCACATGTCTTCCATCGATGCGGCGTGTGTTAGAACCCCACTAAGACCAAATACAAATTCTGAGTGGATTTTTCTTTCTATCGGTGCATGTGGAAGAGTTCCAAGGTACTCTCCCAAGGTCCGGGGTTTCCTCCGGGCAAAGAGCACCCCCCCCCCCCCCCCAAATAACCTGGCAACGCCCCAATATAAGTGAAATAATCTTGAGTGCGACGTAAAACACCAGTCAATCAATTTGAGTGGACAGCATAAGATTTTAGGACAAAAATAGTCAAAACTATATTCCAAATGATTCAAATTATTAAGAGCTTGTAAAGAAATCAGAAAAAATAACCCAACGAATAAAATTCTACGGCTGAGAACTCCGCTGTTAATATCGTTATAGTCTCAGAGACAATTTAGAAACTTTCAATTCAAGTATACTACACCAAATTCCATTTTCGCCATCATCGGGTTTAATAGATGCAACTGTAAAAACAAAAAAAATACTTTGAAAAATCGTTGTCAATGTATTCTTTGGAGATACAAATGGTGCGATCTGACTCAGATTGTTTATGTGTCACAATGATGTAAACACAAATGGATGATGTAAATGCAAACATCGATAGGGTACCGTGGGTCAGTAAGAGTCGACATTGAAACCGATCATTCAAATAAATACACAACTACACACACAAATCTTTGCTGTGTTAAAAGTGGAACTGCAAAAACCATCAATGGCTTTCGTTGTTTTTCACGATTTGCAACACTAGCAAAAAAGTTAAAATATTCTAACATATATATCCCCACAAGTATACATTTGTCTAAACTAGAGCTCTCAATGGCTACATATATGGTTATATGCCCCCAATTCAAGGGATAACATGGAGACACATTGCACTCATGCGTTTAACAAATCCAGATCCCGAAGAAACGAGAATTTCGTATTTGAAATCTATGTTACTTTTCTCGGTTTTAAACAAATCAAATAACGGTAAATTCAATATATTGTGTGAACGCGAGAACTTAGTTACCAGAACTCGTTGTATCTCATTTTATCAAACACAGTTAGTTTAAGTTATAATATAATAGTGCCAGCGGTGATCAAACACAGTTAGTTTAAGTTATAATATAATAGTGCCAGCGGTGATCAAACACATTTAGTTTAAGTTATAATATAGTGCCAGCGGTGATCAAACACAGTTAGTTTAAGTTATAATATAATAGTGCCAGCGGTGATCAAACACAGTTAGTTTAAGTGATAATATAATAGTGCCAGCGGTGATCAAACACAGTTAGTTTAAGTGATAATATAATAGTGCCAGCGGTGATCAAACACAGTAAGTTTAAGGTATAATATAATAGTGCCAGCGGTGATCAAACACAGTTAGTTTAAGTTATAATATAGTGCCAGCGGTGATCAAACACAGTTAGTTTAAGTTATAATATAATAGTGCCAGCGGTGATCAAACACAGTTAGTTTAAGTGATAATATAATAGTGCCAGCGGTGATCAAACACAGTTAGTTTAAGTGATAATATAATAGTGCCAGCGGTGATCAAACACAGTAAGTTTAAGGTATAATATAATAGTGGCAGCGGTGATCAAACACAGTTAGTTTAAGTTATAACATAATAGTGCCAGCGGTGATCAAACACAGTTAGTTTAAGTTATAATATAATAGTGCTAGCGGTGATCAAACACAGTTAGTTTAAGTTATAATATAATAGTGTCAGCGGTGATCAAACACAGTTAGTTTAAGTTATAATATAATAGTGCCAGCGGTGATCAAACACAGTTAGTTTAAGTTATAATATAATAGTGCCAGCGGTGATCAAACACAGTGTCGTGTTACACGAAGTTCACTTAAAGTAAGCTCCGATATGGTATGAGTTGAGCTGTAAATATTGGGAAATAATTTTCCAAAAATATTATTTTGTTAGGTGTCCAATAATATTGCCAGATTGTCAGTTCATTTATACTTGTAAAGTTTATCATGTGTGGGAAAAATAAAATATTTTTCTGATTATTTTAGAGTGGGGATTCAATTTTACTGCAGCCTACTCTACCCATTTCGCTATGATTTCGTTTGAATGGCGTTATGGTACAACGAATTTTTTTAACTAAGGAAAGCATTTAAGTAAGGTAGTAATTTGACCAAAAAGGTAGATGCCCTTTCCCTGCAAAAATCAGATTTTCTTCCGATAAAACAGTCTTTGTTCCGCTATACACCATATAAGACAAGTCCGCTTTGTTTTAAATTTGACTAAAATCTTCACGTCTAGTTATACTGGCTTCTGTTAACTGAGCGATTTGATTAAATACGGTAATTTAAATATTTTTTTTTATTGTATTAAAAAATATTTATTCTATTGAAAAAATCTACAAATTGTGTCTCCATTTGCAAACAATCCGCATTTATTTACTCGTTTATTTAAAATCGTACATATCTAACAAACTGAATCCTTAAAGCGCTCCATTTAGACAAATCGGCTGTGATTCCTTTTTAAAGGGCAAACATCGCTCTTCATTATGAAGCAGCTATTGTTCGTTTCTAATGCGCATGTGTGGTAAATCATTTATATTTGAAGGACTGTGCTGCTTGTTGAAGTCTGCAGACGATTCGTGTAAAATAATCATTCGCTCGAACAATAGGGTGACGTCACAGGAGACGTTTAATATATAATATTACCAGCGGTGATCAAACACAGTTAGTTTAAGTTACAATATAATATTTCCAGTGGTGATCAAACACAGTTAGTTTAAGTTACAATATAATATGTCCAGTGGTGATCAAACACAGTTAGTTTAAGTTACAATACAATAGTGCCCGAAAGCTTTATGACATCACTCAAAAAATAACAGGATGGAGGAAGGTAATTGTCATAAGCATGCACAGTTATGTTTTTGGCAAATTATGTCCCTTTAAAGTTACTTAAAATCATATAATTAAGATATCGCATGTCAAAGCAAAAGAGAAGAAAAAGCAGCAACTGCGATCCACTGTGCTTTTAGCCAAGCAGTCGATGTGTATGGGAGAGGGAAGTGGTCGTTCCTTGAAGCCATCGAAAATTCCATGACGTAGTTGCCATGACGTAGTTGCCGTGACGTAGTTGCCACGACGTATTTCATAGTGTGTCTGTTGACATAACTTTAAGAAACACGTCCCAGACTTCACTTCTTTAAGCATCCTCGTTATCAGTTGAAAACTCCAGCTGTTATCCATAGATAGCGGTATCATATCACACAAACCACACCTTAAATTAGGAGTCTTTAAGGAAACTAACAGCTTATTCAAACTGACGAATCTTGGTTATTTAACAAGGCAAATAGCCTAGCTCTCTCACAAAAATCTGGTAACGCCATTATGAGGGGCTTTCACAATTGAGACTTTCGCCGCACGGTCAAAATACTGAAATCGACCGCACGGTGGAGATAAAAATTTTCGGGCCGCAGTAGAATCGAAAAAATTACCGCAAGAAAATAATCCATTTTAAGATTGGCCGGGGCATCGTAAGGGCGTGGCAAGGTTCCAGCACGTTTTAATCAACGAATCTCTTGGGGCGAACCGCGCGAATGACGCAAGCAGCGCACGTCTAGCGCACATGATCCGTGAGACAGTTGCGCGGAGGTGCTACGTGATTCGTTGGAACGTGCGGCGTGCCGCAAGATGCATCGTGCGTCATTGTTTTTCGCCGCGCACCAATGAGCGGGCGCTTTACGGCGTTTTGTCAAACCGTGCGGCGATTTTGGGCTCCGCATACGTAATTGCAGTATAAAAAGGCGCATAGATAAAAAAAAACCGTTAGAAAAAGAACGTCAATCCATTGAGGAAGATCACCACGATGCCCGCCAAGAAGCAGACCAAGGCAAAAGCTTCAACTGTTTGGAGATAAAACGAAGCACCCAAAAATATATACCTGTAGCACACCTGAGGGTATTTTTCGCACGGCGAACGCAAGGCGGTGCAAGACCGAGACGGCGAATCGTTCAACGGTTTACGACTGCCGCAAGGTTGGCGGAACAAAAAATCTCTCCGCACGGAGCATCTTATGACACAAAAAAATCGTGCAACAACCGCGCGTCAAGATACAACGGTTTACGGTGAACGTACTGGCGCCCACACGGATCAGATGCAATAAAAAAAATTCGCACGGCCGAAAATTGGATTCCATGTGCACACCAAACTTTTCTGCGGCTCTTGCGGCACAAAAATTCCGCGCGGTAAGGTGCGGTTGCCCGCAAGAAAGGCTGCGGTCCATCGTACGGAAGGCCAAAATTCATGACCACAAGAGCCGTAAACCCGCCGTATCTCAATTGTGAAAGGGGCTTTAGAGTTTAACGCCGCGATCACGATTATTTCACTTATATGGTGGCGAAAAGAAATTAAATCATCATACAATTTTAACATCAAAACTACATTTTAACTGAAAAATGACAGAAACAGAAATAATAAAAACTGGAAAAAACACTGTGTAAATCATTTTCGGAGATTAAAAACAAGAAATATCACAATTATCCCCAATGGAGCAACAATAAACAATTCATATAAATACCCATTTTTATAATATACAAATTTGTAAATATGTATTTATGTTCTGATAGAGTAATTTTACAAACAAAAAGGTTTATACCATAATAATTAAAAATTTGACCCAGGTTAGTCGCCTTTTTACGATCAAGCTTGCCTGGGAACTGTGAGCCAATTATTATCCCCCGGAACCCACACGGGGACCCAAGGATTAGTCGCCTCTTTCGGTCAAGCACCCTGGGAAGGCTGATGGTCTATTCTTATCTCCCCGGAACCCACACGGGGGAACAAGTGAAATAATCTTGAGCGTGGAACATCAATCATTCCGTCAATTAATCAATCACTACTGGAATGGCCTCATTTTAATTAATACAGTTAAATCTCAATGCATCCGCATCATTAACGATTTATCTGGAACGTTTACATTTAGTAAAATACGTTTTTGCTTTGTTCATATCAAAGCTGTTTGTTAACGACATTGTTACAAACCGAAATATTGTCATAAAAAAAACAGAAATTTATACATTATTTCAGTATAGAAAGTAATTTAAAATTTAAAAACAAAATGTTCATTTCAATTTGTTATTGTTAACTACGTACGTCAAAAAGTGCATTTAAAACTAAAAATGAAGGCCCTGTCTGTGAGAGATAGCGGTTCGTTATTGTTTTGTTACTTTGAGAAATGCTTTTGAAAGTGGGAGTAAAAGGCTGATTGTTTAATATAGATAAGTCTGTTTTACCAAATATCAATTGATAAGGGAATTAAGTGAATGTAGTTTCTTTGGAAGGTTTTCTATTGAGAAAATGTGAATATATAGCGAATCATTTCACTAATTCGACCAATTCGCACAGCCAGAGAATACAGATTCTGTCCAACGACTCGTCTTAACCATGACTCAGATGATGGTCATTTTGGTTGTTCTTGCTTGTCTGGTGATTGGGTCTGAAGCAGCGCCTTCAAAAGGTAACAATCTAGATACTTTAAGATTACTAGCCGTACTTTTGTGTCTCTACTGTTTTCCCTCTCTTGTCGGTCAGGAAGAGCTACACATTAAACCATCATTTGGAAGGTGAGCTAACTATTCTCGATGAATAGACTTTTCCAAACCCTTCAGTCACGCGATGTGAAGATTCCGTCGGTGGCGTAAGTTTTGTCAGCTTATGGCTATTTTTTCTGACTAACTACGGATCAAGTGACAAATTGTCGTTCTACAATGAAAGTTTAAAATCTGTTTGGCCAATTTTAGCAGATTTACAACAATTGATGGGTAAAATGAAAAGATGAATGTTTTAAATATGAGATTATTCTGAAGGGCACTTAGCAAGATATCACTTTTTTGGAAAACATTGATGACACAACCTGTTTTTATCCACATATTTTTCTGGTACCTTTACGCCTTTTAATTCTTCTCGATACAGTATTATTTCTTCCCCCATATTTTGAAATTATGTTCAGATGCCTTAATCCTCCTCCTAACGATTACAATCGCCCGTCTTATGTTGACTGGCTGCCATGCTTTAGCGGAATTTTAACATAAACATTTTTCTTGGGAATTACATTGAGTGTATTTTTTTAGATCTGGAGATGTTAAAACGCCAAGATCTCTCCGGGGGTGGACTCGGGGGACTGGAAGGATTTGGCGGACACAGTGGACGTGACGGTAAACGGACAGCAGAATATCCCTCAACGTTAACTGCCTGGGGTTCTTAATATCTCCCTAACTGGCTAAAGTGATGCGAAAAAGGGCTCTAAATATTAAAATGTAACACTCCAAAAAGCAATATGTCTTTCTTTGAAGTCAAATGCAATTATAAAACATCCTAACTAAATTATCTTCAGACTCTTGAAATAAAAATAGCTATATCAACTCTTATGTGAATGTATAATCATTTATGCAATAACAATGATTTTCAATTTAAACGATTGGTTTGGTGGATGTTGGCTTAGTCGGTTAGAGTCCTTTAGTCCGACACAGGCCTTCTGTCGATCCTACTAAGATCAAATAAATTCTATCGGCGTAGGTGAAAGAGTTGCAAGGTACTCGCCCAAGGTATGGGGGTTTCCTCCGGACAAAGAGCTCGGTCCCCCACACCAACCTGGCAACGCCCCAATATAAGTGAAATAACCCTGAGTGCGTCGTAAAACACCAGTCAATCAATTCGAGTAAACAGAAGATTTTAGGTCAAAAATAGTCAAAACTATATTCCAAATGATTCAAATTATTAAGAGCTTGTAAAGAAATCAGAAAAAATAACCCAACGAATTGAATTCTACGTCTCTGATCTCTTCTAATAAAAGGCAGAGAACTCCGCTGTTAATATCGTTATAGTCTCAGAGACAATTTAGAAACTTTCAATTCGAGTATACTACACCAAATTCCATCTTCGCCATCATCGTGTTTAATAGATGCAATTGTAAAAAACAAAAAAATACTTTGAAAAATCGTTGTCAATGTATTCTTTGGAGATATAAATGGTGCGATCTGACTCAGATTGTTTATGTGTGACAATGATGTAAACACTAATGGATGATGTAAATTCAAACATCGATAGGGTACTGTAGGTCAGTAATAGTCGACATTGAAACCGATCATTCAAATAAATACACAACTACACACACAAATCTTTGCTATGTTAAGAGTGGCACTGCAAAAACCATCAATGGCTTTCGTTGTTTTAACGATTTCCAACACTCGCAAAAAAGTTAAAATAGTCTAACATATATATCCCCACATGTATATATTTGTCTAAACTAGAGCTCTCAATGGCTACATATATAATATATGGTTATATGCCCCAAATTCAAGGGATAACATGGAGACATAGTGTATTCGTGCGTCACAGTTTTCTTAACCACCTAAGGTAATTATTACTCAGTATAGTATGGCGTATATCATCCATACGCATTGACGCGCTAATAAGCTAAAGCAACCAACCAACCATCAAATAAAGCTAATTGATTGGTTGATTGTTTATTTCCTACAAAACATTTGAATCTGGAACATATTGCATTTTGTGGTTAGATACCCCTTTAGAAAAGACAGTGTACCGGACTTTCAGCAAACTATTAACGAAAACTAAGTCATTATATGGCCATTCTTTCTCAAATTCACCATCTGGGTTTTAAGGAATGTCAACTTATCGAACCTGTCCTCGTGGTCATCCGAGTAATTAAATGACGTCGATCGTCTTTCTGTGAATTTGTGATTGTTACAGGAATACATATGCTACGTTCGATTGGGAGGATTTCTGACTTCAATATTTGATTTCATGAAAACTTAATTCTTGTAATGACCAGTTCCATTGTAACTCCAAGCTGCATTTGCTCTTCCTTAAAGCATATTCCAGCCTCCAGCTTGTTTCTATTTCAGTTTCTATCTCGGTTTGTAGAAATCTCTGCAATGTTGTAAATATAACATTGACTCCGATTCGCCTCTCATTCACAAATTTTGTAATTTTGAGAGGTTGCCATTCTATCAATGCTTGGGCATTTAAACATGGGAATTAGCGCCTAGAAACTCGCGGGTTTGCTGCTTGCAAGAGCAATTCTAAACCGCTCCGATCACCTCTGGGACGAAGGCGTATCAATACCCTTAGGAATAGGACTTGGTTTATAACGACCAAATAGGTAGCCGTGAAACGAATCCTTTTTTATCCTCCTGTGAGCCAACCAAAAGTGTCCCATTGATAAGTCAGGAAACGAAAAACTGTATTTGTTAACTTTTGGCCTTGTGGCACAAAGGCGATTTATAATGCTTGGAAATGACTTAAAGGGGCACGAGCTGTCATAATTCGCAAATTTTTTTCATAAATTTTACTTGTCAAAAACAGAAGAAAGAAGTTGGAGTTTATCGAAAAAAACTAATGGTTTACGTACGAATGATGACAATTCCCAGAGGTTGCGGCGTGCATGTGGGACTCGAGTGTGCCAAAGGTGAATTTAAATAACCCGGACGAAGAATCAGTCATTTGCCGCCTTAATTTATCTCAACAGCTCTTTTAACAACGTACATTCCCGAGATCAGTATCACTAAAAAAGCTTTTAGTTTGCACTGCGTGACAAAAATAGCCGATAATTTAAAAATTTCCTTTCAACATTTTGGGCATCTCATGCCATATTAAAGTGCGAAAATTCGGACATTTTACACAAACTCTGATTGTCGAAAAAAACTTGAATCGACTTTAATTGTGGGAGGGGGGGGGGGGGGTGCGAAGACTTATCTTTGACCCCCTTTTAACGGAGCCCTATTAGTGATATGGGTGGAGTTTTCATATTTCCAGTGTATTACGTCGTTAACATAATTTTGCATACGTCGATTGGTTGATTGATTGATTGATCTTTTACGCCGCACAAAAGATAATTTCCCTTATATGGCGCCGTTGCCAGGTTTAGTGGGCGAGGAAACCCCCGACCTTTGGATAGTACCTGGCCACTCTTCCACATAAGGCTACCGAGTGAAAAATCCACTCAGAAATGTTTCAATTTATATTTGGTCTGAGTGTGATTTGTACCCGCGCCGCAGTGGTGGAAGGTCAGTTTGGGACTGAGGGACGATCACTCTAACCCACTGGACCACCGAGGTCACTGCATACGTCTAAACTTGGCTATGAAACGAGATATTCTGTAAAGTAGTATAGTAAAGGAAACTCCGTAAATATTCATGGTGTAATCTCAATATTTCGACTTTAATCCTCGTCAGGAGAATTACGAGTACATCAAAAGACAGTGTGCATTTATATAGAAAGACAGAATACAAGGATGGTTGTCTTTCCTATATAAATGCACACTGTTTTTTGAAGTACTGATAATTCTCCTGACTATGACTTAAAGTGGCATGAGCTGCCAAAATGTTGATATTTTGACGTTAAAACAGAACGTAGAAATTATTGGCTATTTTTCTCAAGACGTATAATTCAGAAGCTTTTTAGTACTTCTAGTCTCGAAAATGTTCGATAAAGTATTGTTTTGAACTAACTTTGGCTTAGAATGAATGAATGGTCGTCCCGGTTATTTAAATTTTGTTTACTTTTCGAACACGTTTTCGGTTCGTACAGGCCACATATTGTATGGATTTTCCTCATTCCAACGCCAATCATTCAGCTTTTCGGATGGCCTTTAAAGCCTCCTATTGTCGTGACGATCAGAAGTTATGAATAAAGTGTGAATTTTAGCAGCTCATGCCACTTTAATTAAGGTCGAAATATTGAGATTACACCGTGAATATTTACGGAGTTACCTTACTACTTTATCATGTTAAGTTGTTCAGTGGATCAAATAGAGAGATTCTGTATCTTGTAGAAATTCAAATGTGTGTCACAAGAATCATAGCTTTAAGTATAACGATTAGCAGAGAAATTTGTGAAAATGTTTACACCGCGGAGAAACCTTTTCTCCGCGGTGGGAATGTTTCCCTTGTGATTTGACATTTTACAGGCGTTTTCTCTGCAAATAGTTTTACTTAAAGGTATGATTCTCTTTGACATACAGAATCTCTTGTCGCAAAATCAAGTTTCCACAGGAGCAAAATGCTGTTTATAAAGACGGAAAAACACTAGAAAAGTAAAAATTGTACCCATAGCGCTAATACCTTGTCACCTTTTGCTGCATGATCATGCTAGTGAAAATATTTTGATGATATTAAAAACATTCTTTTATTTTCACTCGAATGAAAAAAAAAACCCGATGAGGTATGGGCATGGGAATTTTTATTTTCCAAGAAATGTTTAGACCTCTTCACTGAAGCAAATGAAGTTTAAGAAAGGAAGGGAATGAGCGCTTACTACAAAGACGGATGGGGAATAATGCCTTCCTAAACCGAGTGCATGCCTTGACCCATAGTAAAACTCCACGTCCACGTGTGTTAGTTCAGTTGTACTGGAGCTGTTAAATTGGGATGGGCGAACAATTTACCAGCGCCAAGACATCAATTCACCAATAAGCGGCCATTGATTGGTAATATACCTCACGTGACGTTGGGTGACGCCAGCGTTAAACGATTTGGCAAAATCATATAGCCCCAACGTTAGGTCACCTGTTGGTGGTTCAACGTCAGGACCCTTTGTAAAAACTCTAGTTAATTATTGTGCCATTGTGAGATAAATATTGGCTCGAAGGAGAATACCGATCTTAATCCGACCATAGTACGACATTCAGGCAACTTCATACAAGCAAAATGCCGACCCGACAGACCAACAGAGTGACAGCAATACATAACATTGTACCCTCAGGGAACACCCTTCGGCTACCTTCGCTCGCTACCGATGGGTTTTGACACGCCTCGCACAGTCTGTGCTTTAAATACGGTAAATCACCGTAATTTTGGGCCGAATACAAATGGCGTCGAAAGCACAAAATATTTTCCCACAGATGAAAAAAGAAAAATATTCGTTTATATATTTTAATTGGTCCGGTTTTGGTCCCTTACATTATCACGGGTACACTTTTGTGGGCCCCTCAAGAGGATATGGAAATTGCACGTGACGCGGCTACCTTTTTGGTCGCCACATTCAAAATGACCTGCAGTCTATCAGAGGATATTTCACGTACGTAAATCCCCGAAGTTTCAGAGTACTGGGATCCGCCATTTGTCAATGTTGGGCCAACTAATTACCAGCATTAAACGTTAGAGCGATGCGTAGAATGATAAAACCCCTAAGACACAACAACAGTTGGCCTCAGATTGGGTCATTATGGTTGTGTTGTATGAGTGGCTAAATATACGGAAAATTTTGTCAAAACAGAATAAATTAATTGTTTGTCATTTTTATCAAAATAGAGCTTTGCCTAAAATGTTTTCATACATCCAAGCTATTTGAATTGAGTTTACTGTAGTCACACATGTTCGGTTCGCACGAATTATCGGATTTACAAATTTGTTTAACTCGCCAACAATCAACTTCTCATGACAATAAAAATTTATGAAAATGTTCGAATCTTGACAACTCATGCCACTTTTACTATTTGACTATCAATTCATTGCGATTCATTTCTAACAAAGGAAAGATTTAGTTCCTTGCGAAAAACTATATATATATATATACATATATGTTTATATGGCGGTGTTGGTGCAAAACAGGCTCTTTGCATGAAGGAACCCCTTCCCCAAGCCTTCAGTGACAGTTCTTCAACATACGGCAACTTACGGCGATGAAAAATCCACTCATAAATGTGTGATTTTTTGTCTGACCTGGATGGAATCCGAACCCACGCCGCATCGATGAGAAGACTTGGGACGATGTCATAACCAAAAAGAACTGTCAAGCAAACCCAATGAAGCGTACAGATTCCTTCGTCGTCATTATCAATTTACCGTCCGATAAAAAAGGAATTATCTATAATACACCTCAGGATTTTACTATGGTTTTTAAGAGGTTGGCATCCTGATTATAGCAATACTAACAAAATCAACAAGTCGTTTTCTTCGGAGAAAAAAGGGTTCATTTTATCGTTCAAAAGCTGTTTACAACTACGTTAATAATTTTAGCAAATTAAAAAGACCTAGATAATAATGCGTTTTTGATTATAAAAGTTAAGCCAATCTCTATTAACTAAAAATGAGTTTGTAATAAATCACATGTTATCGCAATTTCCGCACGAAACGGCTCATTGTCGGTGTGATAAAATAACAGTTACTTACTATTATTGTTCTTATTCTAATAATTATCTGATACGCTTGAAATAATTGGAACATTTGATAACTTATTATATATACTTCTTCTTCAATGGATAACGATTTATATTGTTATGGAATCTGTAATTGCGTTTTTTGGAACTCCGTTTACTTAGGAAAATACGAATATATAAGCAAACCCCTTCACCCAATTTCATTAACTCGTCGAACTAGCGCACTAGTGCAAAAGCATCTAACGATTTGGCATTATCATAGAGCACAGGTTTCTCTCCAACGACTCCCCTTAACCATGGTTCAGATGACTCTTCCAGTTGTAGCGATGGCTTTCCTGTTGGTTGGCTCGGGAGGTGCTCCTTTAAAAGGTAAGTGAAACAAAAGTCCGGCGACCGTTTCACGAAGCCGTCGCAAATTACGATCAATCGCCGTTGCCATGCAACGTATCTCTTCTCTATGGTAGCCATTGGCAACTATACTTCGTGTGTGATGCGACTGCTTTGTGAAACAAGCCTCATGTCTGTAATCTTGCACAGCCGATTCTAAACATTTATTTACACGTTAAAGTGGCATGAGCTGGCAAGAATGTTGATATTTTGACGTTAAAACAGAATGTTGAAATTATTGGCTATTTTTTTCCAAGACGTATAATTCAGAAGCTTTTTAGTGCTTCTAGTCCCGATAACGAACGATAAAGTATTGTTTTGAGCCAATTTTGGCTTAGAATGAATGAATGGTCGTCCCGGTTATTTAAATTTTGTTTACTTTTCCGACACTATTTCGGTTTGCATAGGCCGTAGACGTTATGGATTTCCCTCATTCCAACGCCAGTCACTTAGTTTTTCCTTGGCCTTCCAAGCCTCTTACTGTCGTGACGATCAGGAATTACGAACAAAGTGTGGATTTAGGCAGCTCATACCACTTTAAGTATTGTTTAGAAATATCAAACACACAAAAATAAATTCATGTATCCCGGCTGAGTTAGGTATGCTAAAACCAGTTGGTGTGCCGATCTCCATATATAAAGCCTAGATTGCAAAGTTATTTCAATGCAACAAAAACGCCGCCTTGGAAGTCCAGTCAGTCGACGAAAAGAAGACTTGTGAATCAGTAAAGCAAAAACCGGGGAAACGGTCCAGGCCATTAAAAAGTATTCTCGGTGAGTTCTTAGGAGTAGGCAAGGGACCGACAGGCGAAACTGCTATAAAAAAGATCAGCCTCATCGCCCCCTACTTCCAGCTTCGAAACAAGCAGCGATAAATTCCTGTGCGACTGTTTTAGTTTTCAATGAGCTGTAAAATGCCTCTTTCTCTTGACCCTCAGTGCTCATGAACAAATCCTAATTTTGGCAGCTGATGCCAATTGTCCTTGGTTATTTTGTCCTCGTCTTGCTACAGAGTTATATTCTTTCTATTTTCTTTAGGTTCGATGGAGGCGCTAATACCAGCGGGTGGCTCCGTTGGAGACGGTGATCTTGTTGATGGACTGGATTCGGAATTTCCTAAAAAACGAGACTGTGGACTTGTTGCAGAAATTTCCACAATGTAAATGACCAGGGGTTCTCAGCTAACCTTGAAAATGTCTCCAATCGTTTACGGCATAACTTCTTATTCTAGTGTCAAATTTAATCTTAATACTCGCCCGCATGTCGAGCTGTAGCTTGATTTTCAAATCTTCTCAATCAATTGCCTAGAAACAATTGAAGCTTAAATAAAACAATCTCTATCGTCAAGTTTATTGTACTTATTGTCATTCTGTTAAGTTTTATGTTTAATATCCACTAGTAATATTTGTTTGAAAACAAGGACTAATTTTAATCGATTTAATTTCGATGATCAAAATATACAAAAACGCACTTTCTAGATACACCACTATCTCTCGAGTCAGGGAAAAATTAAAATACCATTTCGGGTCCTGTCTTTTAAAATAGCATGAGCTGCCAAAATTCACACTTTTTTCATAATTTCTGATCGTCACAACAGTACGGGGCTTTGAAGGCCATCGAAAAACTAAATGATTGGCGTTGGAATAAGGAAAATCCATACAGTATGTGGCCTGTACGAACCGAAAACGTGTTCGAAAAGTAAACAAAATTTAGATAACCGCGACAACCACTCATTCATTCTAAGCCAAAGCTAGTTCAAAACAATACTTTATAGTACATTTTCGAAACTAGAAGCACTTAAAACCTTCTGAATTATACGTCTTGAGAAAAATAGACAATAATTCTGTTTTTACGTCTAAATATCAACATCTTGGCAGCTCATGCCACTTTAACGTTCGGGGAAGGTTCTCACCTTTCACTCCAGCAGAAACTCTACAAACTGCCAGAGATATCATTTAGCTACAGTGTTTAAAACGATTAGCAGCTCTAAAGAGCCGATGGACTGGATCCCCTCATGTTGGTTTGTTCAAAGGTTTCCGTATAAATGAAAATAAATTGGCCACAGCACATCCGAATAGCTAAGGAACTAAGCAGACGACGTCTACTTAATATTTTGGTTAACACGACAAACCAAAAGAAACTCATCGCCTATGCCTAAGTAAGTGCCTATGCTGTATGTAAAGTTTCTCCTTTGATGCGGTTTCTCACGAGAACGACTCACCTTGGAATGATAGCTCCGGCATATAGCGTTGACGTGAGGCCGAATGCTACGGACGGTAGCCATATTTAAAATATGGCTGAGAATCAAAACATGGCCGCCGTGAGCGCAGAAAAGTGTTCCAACTAGCTCTAGATGTAGATCTAATGTAATAACTCTAGCCTATAATTCGACAAAAGGGAAATGGATATCAAGAGAGAATAGGTTGGGCATTCATTGTATCGGTGAATGATTTTTTTGAGAGAAAAACGGGACCGATGTACGAGATAGTCGCATATTATGGTTTTAAAATGGCGACCTTTCTACAATATTCGAGCTAGCTCATTAGAGTATTGTTTACGACTCTTTTTCAAAAGTTCCTGTTGCCACCGAATTCAAATATCTGCCAAAAACAAATATATATTTATGAGAGTATGCAAAAGTCTGACAAAACAATGTTCTACATTGACCTTTTTCTTGCACAGACCATTTACAGACCTTGCACAGACCATTTAAAAAAGCTGGCTTCGATTAAGTACGTATGTCACCGAATATTCAAATTGGATGCTTCATTCTAAAGAAATTTAAAAGAAGGTGAAGCAAGCGGGGATGGGGTTTCCGTAATTCTTTTACCCAACCGATATACACAAACCCAAATGTTATTTGGTTTGAAAATGAAGTTTGAACAAGTTCCGTTTGGTTGGAAGCTTAAGTTCTATAAGGCAGTTCAGGTTAGAAATATTTTTCTGTATTTTATCGAAAAACAATCAGCTGTTTCTTTCAATCATTGACGAAGTCAAATAAACATTTTAATAAAAAGAAGCTATATCTATTTTTTTTTAATAATATTGCATTGTTTTCAATATTATCGGATAATTTCAGAGAAATTGATAAAAGTTTGTTGTTTTTTATTCTTCATCGGGACAATTAGCCATTTGTTATTAACGGACTGTGTAAGATACTATATTCGCGGTAGGGTCTTATTAACAGATACGTACTAACATGTATTTATGTGTTTAATTATTTTCCTAAATTAAATGCAACCGTGTATTAAAGGCAGTTTCTGTTCTTCGATTTAACCCACCAAATAGCCGCTTGGTGAGCATTTTTTTTTTATAAAAGATAAAACCGAATTGCATTTTTGGGGGGTACAAAGTACTTCATAATCATTGCAGATTAAAATTGTCGAACAAAGCAAATAAATAATCACAGCGGATAGTGTATTGTTGTTTGATTTGTTGATCAGGCAACAGCTTTTAAAACAATGAGCAAAAATACGTCTGTTTATGAAAGATAGTTGCACTGTTATTTTGTTGTCCATGCCTATCTCATACAGCGTTTGGAAGCGAAACCGAAAGTAAAAAAACAGATCTCTATCAAAACTATTGCTCTTCATGAATAGAAATTACTAAAATGAAGAACCCGGTCAGCATAATTGATTTTTTCTGGCCTTTTATTCCACTATGAAAAATGAGAATATTTAAGGAAATGTTTCATTTTGTTTGATGAACTCGACCCGTAGGCCTACAGGAAAGAAACTCACGTCTCAAAGACGGCTTCAAGAGTGCAACTATCCGGCTAATCCTCTCAGCTTAACTATGGCACATAAGACGCTAATCGTTGTCGGGCTTATTTGCATAATGCTGTTTTATCGGGCATCCCCAAAACCCTTAGGAGATTCCCCAGTAGGTAAGTAAAAAGGTAACTGCTGTGTTTGGGTTAAGTTTGTTATTTTCTAAGAGGACTTGAGTAATCGATGATTGTTAATGGCCACAAATAATGTTTTCTAAGTGATACCGGTTTTAAGTTTGAAGACGAAGACCCCCCTTCCCCCCTTCCCCTGTGTCTGTCATTTTCATCCCCTCCCTCACCCGTTCTTTAAAGGTTTTATGAACATTTTTGGCAATATTTTCTAATTTGCGTTAATTGTGTTGAAGAACAGGAATTGTATGTAGTCTGACCCAAAAATTGGGTGCTGTAGAACATGATGGTTGTTTGGTTGTTTTAGCTGATTGGCGCGTTTTTTCGTATGAATGATGTACGCCATACTAGTGAGTAATTATTACCTCTGTAGAACATGAAGAAACGGCTGCATTATAGAACATGATTGATTGATTGATTGTTTGGTGTTTTACTCCGCGCTCAAGATTATTTCACTTATGGGTCATTATACCATTGGGGTATAACTTGACTTTCAGATGTTTTAAAAGTATACCCTTATGGAAGAGATTTTTATTTCTCGCTGGTTAAAGTCCACATTCAAGTAAGTCTAAGAAACATATTGGACAACTCGAGAAGTAATTTATTTTGAAGTAGACTCCATAACAAAACAGCAAAATCTTATTTTATGTCAACTACGTTACAGACAGGGGTAACTAAGACTAACATATAAATTGGTAACCTACGTTTTTGAAAAGTGGGTCTTAAGAAACGGGTTTGGTCCTCAACCAAATAACTATTGGGTTTTCCCCATCTCGCTCGTTCCAATTGCATTGCATCACCCAAAACAGACCTCTAGATGAAAATACTTTTTGGCAGCAACATAGTGCTTTCAAATTTAGAATTTAAAAAGAGTTATCAGCATACTTGAATTTTAGGCTCGAAAGCACACACAGAGATAAATGCAATTCCCAAAATGTTTTGGTCGGGAATGTAATCCTCTCTATTCTAAACGAATAAAACTCCATAGTAACTTAGTTGACATAACGGTAACATAGTTGACAGAACAAACGTAGTTGACAACGGTATTCATTGATAGTGTCTGAAGATACCACAAAAATTAGTAAAAGAAATTTTAATAAAAAGGAATGTTCTAGCTCAATCAAGACAGCATAATAATTAACATGCGTCTAACTGTGCCCTGACGGATTTGTCTATTTGGACGTGGCGGGTGCCTATCTTCTGTGGTTCTGAGATCATGCAAATTATGTCTTCGTGTCGGTACCAGACGATGTCTTTTAACATGGGCCAGAAAAAACGGTTGACTCCGACGGCAGACATGCAGTTCACTTCCACATCCTATTTGAGATTTATCTAACAAAATATAAATTTTTTTTCCCTATATAAGTATATCTTCTTTTTTTAAGAGTATATAAATATGACAGATTTACCCTGCACGAGTCTTGCAAGAATCGTCAAAAAAAAAACGAGTTGGTGTTTGTGCAACTACAACAACGTAAGAAAAGTTAGTTTGTGATAGAAATACAAGAATTTAAGAACTTACATACAATTTAAAAGGTACGATGACTCCGGGTTGATATCTATCAACATATTTACCAGTTAAAGAAAGGGAAATACAAACAAGATAAACACTATAAACATGAATTGAACACACACAGAACGAGCTACATAAAAACACGTCTCTACTGCTGAAGCGCCACCTAGCGGTCTCCATTTTTTTTTCAATGGGCACGGGAGGCCTTGGTGGTCCATTGGGTTCGAGTGATCGGCCCACACACCTGCCAACGATGGTTCGAAGCACGCTCAGATCCACAAATTAAAAAAAAAATTGTGAGTTGATTTTTCACTCGGTCGCCGCATGTGGAAAAGTTGCCAGGTACTCGCCGAAGGTCGGGGGTTTCCTCCGGGCAATGAGCCCGGTTTCTTCCCTGACTAAGCCTGGCAACGCAGCCATATAAGTGAAATACTCTTAAGTGCGGCGTTAAACATCAATCAATCAATCAGTGGGCATGATCTTTAACCGAATGACCTGGGGTCATCCTGTGCCTGGGACGCAAATGCCAGAAAATGGTTGACGGATCTTTGTCGAAGAAAAATCTGGGTTTCTTCTACGTATCCCTCTAACGGATTATACCAGCGAAGACCCCCCTTCCCCCCGCACCCTCCTCGCCCCCCCCCCCCCCCCCCCCGCCGACACAAACTCCACCAATCCAATTGAAAATCATTCTTTTCCAACAATTACTATACATTCACATAAGAGTTGATATATATATTTTATTTATATTTCAAGAGTGTGAAGATAGTTTACTTAGGATGTTTTAACTCGTCTAAAAGTTAGAAATCATTAAAATTACATTAGACTTCAAAGCGAGACATATCGCTTTAGGAGGAGTTACATTTTAATATTGAGAGCCGTTTTCACATCACTTTCGCTAGTTAAGAAGATATCGAGACCACCACCTCCTAAAATCCGTCCACCATATCCGACATATCCTCCAAATCCACTCACCGAGAGAGCATGACGTTTTTGTTCACCATGTCCGCTATATCCTCCTCCAGGTCCAATCCCTGGGAGATCTTGGCGTTTTGCCACCTCCAGATCTATAAAAAGAATACACACAAAATGCGCTCGATGTAATTCTAAAGAAGAAAAAATGTTGATGTTAAAACTCCGCTAAAGCATGCAGTCAGTCAACATAAGGCGAGAGATTGTAATCGTTACATCAAAACTTCACAGATTCGAACCCGCGCCGCATCGATGGAAGGTATGTTTGGGGCTGATGGAACATCACTCTAACCCACTGGACTGCCGAGGCCTCACGTGACCTAGAACGCCTGACATGAAGTGCATTCCTGCAGAAGAGAGATTCTAGCTACATACATTTGTAGCTTGAGGATACCATTCTCAGTAGTTCTGATTGATTGATTGATACTCAAAGGTATTATGGCGGCGTTGGCAGGATACATGGATCTTTGCCCGGAATAAACCCTCGATCCTCGGCGAGTACCTGGCAACATTTCCAAATAAGATGATCGAGTTAACAATCCACTCAGAATTTTTTCAATTTTGATTTGGTCTGAGATGGATTTGAACCCGCGCCGCATCGATGGAAGGCCTATGTCAGACTGAATGACTATCACTCTGTCGGCTTATCCACCGAGGCAACCACTAGTTCAATCTAAAATAGAGATTGATCCTTCTGCCATTCGTTGAGATATCAACTCTAAAACCATTGAGTGACATGTTGCTTGAACACAAAGGGAGGTCACTGCTGTCAACGTCCTTAAAATTGTAAACAACGACACGTGACACTGATAGTTGACTCGGTTGTGTAGAGAGATATCAGATATAATTCTGGTGGGTAACGTTTAAGCCGCCGATAACCTGTTTTGTTATATTGATTGCTACTCTCCTAATACATATAAAATACCTTGAAATACCTTGAAGTCCATATCATATTTTGCCTTGATATCCATGGGCGCTGCCATCTTGTTTTAGAATGTATTTTTGAGCTGATGTAGTGCTGATTATATTTTTGATTTTTAACAAGTATTTCTGCCCAAAGGCCTTGCGATACAGATTATTATTGTACGGTTACATGTTTAGGAATAGTATAGAACAGAGAATTAAATATCATACACATTATAAATTCTCAGTAAGATTCGTACAGTTTACTATGCGCGAAAATGGAGTGCGACGGCTCTCGAGCCATGTCTCGTATTGAAGATCTCGTAGAATGGCACGAGATCTCGATTTGCCGATAGTTCTGACGCTGAATTCTTTAGAGCAAATATCCTCAGTGGTTCTGAAGGTTTACGTTGAAACATATAGAACAAATATCCCCAAATTTACTAATCGTTTCTACGCAAAATATTCTGAGCAAATTTTAAAAAGACTTCTACCACAGAATAGCTGGATACCCTTTAATACTGAATCTGTATGTAACGAGATTGTCTACTTACTAATCGAAAGTCCGGGACTGGGACGAATGGTCATGACGCAAACAACAAGAACCACAACAGGCATCATAGCCGCCATCTTTAACGAAAGTAGAAATGACCACCTCCGACTGCCGGTTGACTTTGATTGTGATGACTATATATCTTAATCTTCTCTTTTATTCGTGAGCTTCAGAACTTTTCAAAGTATCCGTTGTTATTTACCATAGAACACTTATCTTGCACATGTCGCCAACTATTTACTGAAGAATCTTCAGAGGCTACTTCAAACGAACTGTTTTTTCACTACGTATTAATTTTGGTAGGGAACAGATGCGTTTTGGTTGTTCTTTATTTCTTAAGAAAACAACTGATAAAAGAATAAAAAATTTACAAGAATACAAGGTAGCTCACCGGTTTGTACTGCGGTAGCCTATGACTTTTGCAAAACACAGTCCCACATTATGCTTTTAATTAGGCCAGCCGCATGGTTCACCTCTCCAATGACGGACACATATGCCTAACGGGAGGAAGTGATATCATTCCTCCGTGGCTCAGTAGGTAGAGCGTTGGACGCTCAATCCCAACAGCCTTCCACCAATGGGGCACGGGTTCGATTCCCACTCAGTCAAAAAATTGGAAAATTTTCTGACTGAGTTTTCACTCGAACGACCTATGTGGGATGGTTGCCAGTTACCAGCGGAAGGTCGTGGGTTTCCTGCGGGCACAGAGACCGGTTTCCTCCCACAATACAACTAGCATCGCCGCCAAATATGTGAAATAATCTTGAGCGCCTCGTAAAACACCAAACATTCAATCAACCAATGACGGACACATATGCCTAACGGGAGGAAGTGACATCATTCCTCGTCACCTATATGTATTGTGAGTATGAACGGCTCGTCCTCACTTTTTATTCACAAACATGTTGTGTGCCACACAGGAACCTACTTTAGTGCGCTACATCCAACGCTTGGTGTCCATTCGCTATAATCATTGGGGCCTCAGTGGTCCAGTGTGTTAGAGTGATCGTCCCTCGATCGCACACAGACCTTCCATCGAATCGGCGCTAGTTCGATTCACAAAATTGTAAAATTACTGATTCTGAAATGCAGGAGCTGACAGGTACATGTACTCGCTGAAGGTCGGGGTTTCCTCCGGGCAATGAGTCCGGTTTCCTCGCCCACTAAACCTGGCCACTCCGCCATATAGGTGAAATAATTTTAAGTGCTGCGTGAAACATCAATCAATCTAGGATCCTAAAAAACAGGTCCTCAGTTCTTGGAGCTATTTATTCGCTAAATTACTCTAATGTAAGCTGGTGACGATGAATTTCTTGTATCAAAGAATAAGATATGGTAGCCCCATCGGTTGGCAAGACTCGTCTGGTGCAATCTGAGCCTGTAAATATTTGGAAATAATTTTCCAAAAATATTATTTTATTAGGTGTCCAAAAATATTGCCAGATTGTCAGTTCATTTATACTTGTTAAGTTTATCATGTGTGGGAAAAATAAAATATATTTTTTTTTAATATTTAAAGTGGATATTCAATTTTACTGCAACCTACTCTACCCATTTTGCTATGATTTCGTTTGAATGGCGTTACGGTACAACGAATTTTTTTAAACGAAGGAAAGCATTTAAGTGAGGTATTAATTTGACCAAAAAGTTAGATGCCCTTTCCCTGCATAAATCAGATTTTTCCCCGATAGAACAGTCTTTGTTCCGCTACACACCATATAAAACAAGTGTGCTTTGTTTTAAAGTTGACTTAAATCTTCAAGTCTAGTTAAATTGGCTTTTCTTAACTGAGCGATTTGATAAAATACGGTAGTTTAAATATTTTTTTTATCGTATTGTGTTTTTGAAGGGTCGTTTTCCGAGGAGAAAATTTAAGCTTCACCCTGCTAGAGAAAGCCTTGAAAATACCAGTCGAACGCATTTGAGTAAACTGAGGAAAGTTTGGGTCATTTGCTTAACAGCATGGAGTTTAACAAGTGGGAGTGGAGAGGGTTGCGTGCGAACACGGACTTGTCAAAATACATACTTACAACCAAAATTAAATACTCCGATCAATCATTTAGTAAAATTGTGAATGTGTTTTCAGATCACATAAATTTGGTTAATTAGGCTAGGCGTGATTGTTCGATTTGCTAAATACAACAGCAGATCACAGACATTGTATAGGTTTTAAAACTCTACTTTAATTCCACCCACAAATAGAAAATGGTTATTTATATTTGGTCCATAATCAAAGACAGTCAGTTGAATTTGCAACCTCATTGATTGATTGGTTGACTGGGTTTTTATATAAAACTGCAGATAATTCCACTTAACAGAGATGTTTCCTGACAACCAGCAGCCATTTGGTATAAATGAATCTGATGGCAACCAATCAAAATATATTTTTTAGATTTCTATCCGTTGTTGGAAGGGATTTGAAATAAATGTTCAAAGTTCTCTACTCTGTGGCAAAGGGCAACACGATCCGAAACACCCAATCAACCCTGTACCAACAAGCAACATTCATTACACATAAATTCTTTTACTTCCAAAGTACTGAAATATTTGGTTTAATCATCAATGTCGAAACCCAAGTATCCGGAATAATGTATGTAGTTTAAAAGGACTCGGTGATCAACTCTCAAGTTAACACGCTGTGTTGCTGCTTCATCTCCACCTTCAACTCCACGAACGTTTGTATGGATGGATCGACCCCCGTACTATCACCATCGGACCAAACATCGCGACCATCAGGAAGATTAATAAAACGTCCATGTCGCTTCTGTGAGTCTAAAAATAAAATAAATACAATTTTTCTATAGAATAGGAACACCACTAACGGTTACATCGTCAGCTGTTGAATAACTAGTGACCTAGATTGACTGATTGATTAATGTTTTACGCCACAGTCAACATTATTTCACTACTATGACGGTGTTGCCAGGTTTAGTGGGGGAGGAAAACGGGCTGATTGTCCGAAGAAAGCCATCGACCTTCGGGGAGTACCTGCCAACTCTTACACATACGGCGACCGAGTTAAAAAATGCACTCAGAATTTTTCAAATCATTTTAATGGCTGCGTCACAGACCGTAAGCCTCAAATGGCTGCGTCGTTCACAGCACACCAAGGCTTGCGACACTGCGGTTTGAGACGCCGGTGAAAAATCGCAGACCGCAAGTGCAGTGTGCGACCGGCTTTAGAGCAAATATTCTCAGTGGTTCTAAAGGTTAACACTCAATCATACAGAACTAATATTTTCTGAGTTTTTGTCTAAATCTTTTCTACGTTAAATATTATGAGAAAATTTCAAAAGACTTCGACTACAGAATAAATGGATGCTCTGAAAAACGCAACCTGTACCTTACGGGATTGTCTACTTACTGATCGAAAGTCCAAGACTGAAAGGAATGGTCATCAAGCAAACAACAAGAACCATAACACGCATTATAGCCGCCATCTTTAACAAAAGTAGAAATTACAGCCTCAGACTGCGGGTTGACTTTGGCTGCAGTTGTGATGGCTAGCCAGAAAAATCATGGTGCTGAGAATCTAACATACACTCCCTGACGTTCGCATCATAGTTATATAGAAATAAAGAAAACCCACACAGGCAAGATTTCTCGGCTATTGTGATTGACTATATATCTCAATTTTCTCTTTTAATCGTGAGCTTCAGAACTTTTGAAAGTATCTGTTGTTGTTTACCATAGAACGCTTATCTGGCACATGTCGCCAACATTTTTTTAAAATCGAAACGACTATGAATGACATGCTTTGCTGATATGTGACAAATCAACCTTCACAGAACTGTATTTTAAACTAACACAGCCCCACGTTATGCTTTAAATTAGGCCAGCCGCGTGGTTCACCTCTACAAAGGTGGACATATATGCCAAACGGAAAGAGGTGACATCAGTCCTCGTCACCTAAATGAATTATGAGTATGACCGGCTCGTCCTTACTTTTTATTCACAGACATGGTGTGTGTCAAAGAGAAGCCTATACGAGCATTCAACGCTGGTTGTTTCAGTCCTTTCTCTACAATCGTTGAACCTTGGTGGTCCAGTGGTTTAGAGTGATCGTCTCTCGATGCTGCGCGGGTTCGAATCACACTCAGATCAAATCAAAATTGAAAAATGTCTGATTGGATTTTTCACTCGGTCGCCGTATGTGGAAGAGTTGCCAAGGTCGGGGGTTTCCTCCAATGAGTCCGGCTTCCTCCCACACTAAACCTGACAACGTCACCATATAAGTGAAATAATCTTGAGTGCGATAATCTTTAGTTCTTGGGGTCATTTTTTCACTAAAGTACTCTAATGTAAGCTTGTATCGATGAATTTCTTGTCTCAAAGAATAAGATAAAGTTTCCCCATCATTTGGCAAGATATATTATTAATGATTCCTATATCAATAGTCTTTCTTTGGTTTTCTTGATTTCACCAGTAATCGTTCTGTCTGAGAGAATTCCAATTGATTTTCTACGGGTACCGACCAATGCGTTTGAAAGTAAATGTTGGAGCAGCACGCTTATGGAAACAAAGGGTACCAAATCACGGAAGACAACTAGCTAGTCTGAATAAATGGTTTAAACAAATTTAATTTGTTTTCTACCTGTACGGAACACGGCTCATGGGAATAAAGGTTGGAGTAAGACGTCTAGTCAAAAAAATCGCATATACCTTACATTGATGGTTGATAATACATCGGACTTAACTGTATCTGTTGACAAGAGCGGTCTGGCAACTTTATGGAAAGGAGAAGAAAAACATTGATTCGTAACGCCGCATGCCGCCATGTCACTCGTCGTATTTGTACTGGAATTCTATAATCGGTTAAGGAACACTAAAGGCTCTTTGTATGTTTCCCCATATACCACTAATGTGGTCTGGGTGGAATAAAGTAAAGTCAGCTCAGAGCCCTTTACTGAAACGCCGCAGGTGGTCATTACTTTTTTACTGCTTCTGAATCTGAAGAGCAAAGCTTTACTTGGCTGGCACAATCAAAAAATGGATGATAAAAATAAACTAAGGTGTACAATTTACCAGTCCATAGCTCTCGAGAATAAAACAAGAGTTTCGGAAAACCCAAAATATGCTCCGCAGAGAACAATACATGTAACTGGGACCCGTTGGCATTTAATCGTTTACGTTAATGCTGCTGAAAATAAATTACCAAGATCAAAAAATATAAAAAAGCAGAGTTGATGAATGTTAAAACATTTAAAAGACAGGACAAGTTTATATGTTTCAAAACTAAATTTAACTATACTTACACTCCACCCACAAAAGAGAAAATGGTTGCTCTCGTTAGCCACCTTATGTATAGTTGGTCCATAAGCAAAGACGATCAATTGAATTTGCTTTGTTTGGTTGACTGATTTTTTGGGCGCAAAACTTCAGATAACGCAACTTTACATAGTAATGTTTCCAGACAACTAGCAGCCATTCGATATAAACGAATCTGGTGGCAACCAATCAAAATACACTTTTCAACTGTTTAAATTGTTATCCGTTGTTTGAAAGGCATTTGAAATACATGTCCAAAGTGCTATGCTCTGTGGCAAAGGGCAACCCGATCTAAACACCTAATGAACCCTGTCCCAACAAAAGTCATTCAGTACACGTAAACTTGTTCACGTCAAAAGCCCTACAATTTTTGGTTTAATCATCAATGTCGTAAATCAAAAATCCGGAATAATGTATGTCGTTTAAAAGGCCTGCGATGATCAACTCTCTGTGTAGCTGCGTTCATCTCCACCTTCAACTCCACGAACGCTTATACGTACAGAGTACCCCAGTACTGTCACCATCGGACCAAATATCGCGACCATTGGGAACAAAACGTCGATGTCTCTTCTGTGAGTCTAATAATAAAATAAATACTATTTTTCTAAAAAAAAGGAGCACCACTAATAACTCGTGACCTAGATTGACTGATTGATTAATGTTTTACGCCGCAGTCAACATTATTTCACTACTATGGCGGTGTGGCCAGGTTTAGTGGGGGGGGGGATGGGCTCTTTGCCCAAAGCAAGCCCTCGACCTTCGGAGAGTACCTGCCAACTCTTACACATACGGCGACCGACTTAAAAAATGCACTCAGAATTTTTCATTTGGTCTGAGTGGTATTCGAGCAAGGGGCTTTCACTCGAACCCTAAGCCAGCCGAGTCCCCACTTTTATTGAAAGTAAGTGGCAAACTCCACCAATATAATCTTTTAATTGAAAATCATTCCTTTTTTCAAAAATCACTATACATTCACTTAAGAGTTGATATAGAAATTTTTATTTAGAGGGTGAAGAAAATTTATTTAGGATGTTTTAACTCGTCTGACGAAGTTAGAAATCATTTGCATTACACTTGAATTCAATGCAAGACATCGCTTAGGGAAGTGTTACATTTTAATATTTAGAGCCGTTTTCGCATAACTTTCGCCAGTTAGAAAGATGACAGCCCCAGGCCGTTTACGTTGAGGAATAGTCTGTTGTCAGTTTATCGCCACGTCTTTGAATCTGACACCGTAAAAGCCACTTCCCCCAAATCCCCTACGTTCACCCCCGGAGAGATTTTAACGTTTTGCCACCTCCAGATCTATAAAAATACACACAAAATGCACTCAATGTAATTCCCAAGAAAAAAGTTTTTGTTAAAATTCCACTAAAGCACAGATCCTAATCGTTTAATCAAAAATCAATTTACAGATTTGTATTTGCTCTTGATTCGAACACGGGCTGCATCGATGGAAGGTCTATGTGGGACTGAGGGAAGATCACTAACACCACCACGTGACCTAGAACGCCTGGCATGAAGTGCATTCCTGCAGAAGACATACTCTATCTACATCGCTTGAGGATACTTTTCTCAATAGCTCTGATTGATTGATGCTGAAGATTATTATTGCGGCGTTGCCAGGTTTAGTGGCGGAAGAAACCTGGATCTTTGCAAGGGAGAAAAAACCCGATCTTCGGCGAGTTCCTGGCAACTCTTCCATATACGATGATCGAGTAAAAAATCCACACAGAAATTTTGATTTGGTCCGAGTTGGACTAAATGACTATCACTCTGCCGACTGACCCACTGAGGCCCCCAGTAGTTCTGACGCTAAAGCCTTTAAGCACTTGCGGTCTACCACTCTGATCGGGGCCGTATTCACCGGGGCCGTTTATTAACCACTGCGCTCTAAATATGGACGCGCATCGATGTACAGAAAAGTAGTCCGAGATATTCTGACTCCAAATCTAGATTAATAATCGGGTACGTACTAACGTACTCGTCAATATGGAGCAATATACATTTTTGAGACTTTTTAAGCTTTAAAGTTTTTTTAAACAACGTTTAATGGTTTGCACGGGCTCATATCAACTGACAATCGAGTCCAAGGCAATAGACAACGATCTACGTTGAATAAGAGAGATACAAACATGTAGAATTTAAGAATTTGTGGTATCTACAAAACCATCCAAATAAATTTTCGAATTAGTTTACAAAACTCTAAACTCATTAATTTCTCAAATGTATCTGTTCTGATTCCATATCGAGGAATACGTTAGTACATATTGGAATAATTACCTCGATTTGGAGTCTGGGTGGGGGTGGGAGGGGGGCTAGGCGATGATTAGAACTCTACACAGGCCTAACGGGATGTGGCATTCTGGAAGAAAAGTGATTCCATCCTTCACCACAAAAGTGAATGCGACAAAAAAAATATTAAAAGACTTCTGGACACTGTCCTTGAATTCCGGTAAGTTTGTATCATACAAGTTGACATGTTTACGCCACAGGTCAACTAACAAAGTTTATTTTTCTTCTGACCAACATTCTAACCGTATCGTCTCCCCAAGGCCTGCCATTTTCAAACCACCAGGCAGAAAGACCTTTTCTCATTGGTCGAGTGCCTTACAGCAAGATAAAAGACGGCTAGGCTCCAGGCACACTACTTGCGTTTGGGGACGCCGGTGAATAAGACGCCGGCAAATATCAAATCATTTTGATGCTTGCGGTCATGGCTGCCTCACAGACCGTAAGCCTCAAATGGCTGTGTCGTTCACAGCACACCGAGGCTTGCGACACTGCGGTTCGAGACGCCGGTGAAAACTCACAGACCGACAGTGCAGTGTGCGGTCGGCTTTAGAGCAAATATCCTCAGTGGTTCTAAAGGTTAACACTAAATCATATAGAACTAATATATTCTCAGTTTTTTTCTAAATCTTTTCTACGTTAAATATTATGAGAAATTTTCAAAAGACTTCGATTGCGGGTTGACTTCGGCTGCAGTTGTGATGGCTAGCCAGAAAAAAATCATGGTGCTGAGAATCTAACATACACTCCCTGACGTTCGCACCATAGTTATATAGAAATAAAGAAAACCCACACAGGCAAGATTTATCGGCTATTGTGATTGACTATATATCTCAATTTTCTCTTTTATTCGTGAGCTTCAGAACTTTTCAAAGTATCTGTTGTTGTTTACCAAAGGACACTTATTTGGCACATGTCGCCAACTGTACTGAAGAATTAGCAGAGGCTATATGAAACCGACTGTTCACTACGTATTCATTCTGGTATGAAACAGATTCAGTTTTCTCCATTTCTTAAAGTGGCATGAGCTGCCAAAATTTTTGATATTTTGACATTAAAACAGAATGTAGAAATTATTGGCTATTTTTCTCAAGACGTATAATTCAGAAGCTTTTTAGTGTTTCTAGTCTCGAAAATGTACGATAAAGTATTGTTTTGAACTAACTTTGGCTTAGAATGAATGAATGGTCGTCCCGGTTATTTAAATTTTGTTGTTTTGCTGTTCGAACACGTTTTCGGTTCGTATAGGCCACATACTGTATGTATTTCCCTCATTCCAACGCCAATCATTTAGTTTTCGGAAGGCCTTTAAAGCCTCTTACTGTCGAGACGATCAGAAATTATAAATAAAGTGTGAATTTTGACAGCTCATGCCACTTTAAGAAAACGACTGATACAAGAAAAACCATACAAGAATACGAAACAGCGTTTTTTTCAAAATCGAAACGACTATGATTGGCATGTTTTGCTTATATGTGACAAATAAACCGTTACAGAACTGTATTTTAAACTAACACAGCCCCACGGTATGCTTTAAATTAGGCCAGCTGCGTGGTTCACCTGTACAATGGTGGACATATATGCCAAACGGAAGGAAGTGATATCATTCCTCGTTACCTAAATGAATTGTGAGTATGACCTGCTCGTCCTTACTTTTTATTCACAAACATGGTATGTGTCACAGAGAAACCTATACGAACGTTCAACGCTGGTTGTTTGAGTCCTTTCTCTACACTCATTGGAGCATAGGTGGTCCAGTGGTTTAGAGTGATCGTCCCTCGATGCTGCGCGGGTTCAAATCACACTCAGACCAAATCAAAACTGAAAAATGTCTGAGTGGATTTTTCACTCGGTCGCCGTTTGTGGATGAGTTGCCAAGGTCGGGGGTTTCCTCCAATGAGTCCGGCTGCCTTCCACACTAAACCTGGCAACGTCATCATATAAGTGAAATAATCTTGAGTGCGGCGTAAAAATCTATCAATCAATCTAGAATCCTCCAACACACCAGGGCCCACGTGCACAAAGCGCTCTTAACTTAAGAAGGCTCGTAGCATATCTCTACAACATGACAAGTATACGAGCACTCTTAAGTCCCATGTTGTAGACATACACTAAGAGTACTCTTAGTTAAGAACGATTTGTGCAAGTGGGCCAATGTCTTTAGTTCTTGGGGTTATTTTGTCACTAAAGTACTCCAATGTAAGCTTGTATCGATGAATTTCTTGTAACAAAGAATAAGATAAAGTTTCCCAATCATTTGGCAAGAGATGTTATTAATGATTCCGATATCAATAGTTTTTCTTTTGTTTTCTTGCTTTCACCAGTCATCTTTCTGTCTGAGAGAATTCCAATTGATTTTCTACGGGTACCGACCAATGCGTTTGAAAGTAAATCTTGCAGCAGCACGCTTATGGAAACAAAGGGTACCAAATCACGGAAGACAACTAGCTAATCTGAATAAATAAATTAATTTGTTTTCTACCTGTACGGAACATGGCTCATGGAAATAAAGGTTGGAGTATGACGCTCGGTCAAAGAAATTGCATATACCTTACATTGATGGTTGATAATACATCGGACTTAACTGTATCTGTTGACAAGAGCGGTCTGGCAACGTATGGTAAGAGAAAGAAAAACATTGATCCAAAATTGTACGGATCTTCAGCCCTGGCAAAAAGTCTGACAAACAAAATATGATAATGCGACAAGAAAATGAAAATGTGTAATTTGGTTCCAAGGTTGAAGACAGACAAGGGAGTTTTAGACCCAAAATATTTTTAAAAAATTGTGAGTGGATTTTTCACTCATTCGCCGTATGTGGACAAGTTGCCAGGTACTGGCCGAAGGTCGGGGGTGTCATCCGGGCAATGAGCCCGGTTTCTTCCCTAACTAAACCTGGCAACGCAGCCATATAAGCGAAACACTCTTAAGCGCGGCGTTGAACATCAATCAATAAATCAATGGGCATGGTCTTTAACCGAATGACCTGGGGCCATCCTGTGCCACGGACACAGCATGTGTAAATCGAATGCCAGAAATGGTTCTTTGTCGAAGAGAAAGCTGGATTTCTTCTACGTATTGTTTGCGACATTTTTTGAACGGGATAACTTGAACGGTGTTGGAGGACCCAACACCGATACATCAAGTTTACATCTGGTCTAAAATCGCTTCATTGATGTACCGGAGAAAACGTTTGGCAATAATAGGCGTGTTTGATGGGTCGTTTCCCGGGGACAAATTTTGGTTTAATCGACAATGTCGAAAATCAATAATGCAGAATAATGTATGTCGTTTAAAAGGCCTAGGATGATCAACTCTCACGATCAACTCTCAAGTTAACATTCTGTGTTGCTACAGAAAGTGCTCATCTTCAACTCCACGAAAGTCTATATGGTTGGATGAACCCGTACTGTCACCATCGGACCAAACATCGCGACCACGGAAAGATTAACACAACGTCGATGTCCCTTCTGTAAGTCTAAAAATAAAATAAATACCTTTTTAATAAACAAAAAAATAGGAACAGCACTAACGGTTGACTGATTGATTGATGTTTTACGCCACACACTAGATTATTTACCTATATGACGGAGTTACCAGGTTTAATAAAGTGGGGGGGGGGGGGGGTGCGGAGGGGGGTGCGGAAGTGGGGCGGGCTCATGGAAAGGAAAACTCCTACCTTCGACGAGTACCTCTTCCACATGCTGCGACTCAGAAAGTAAGTTGCAAATTCCACCAATCCAATCTTTCAATTGAAAATCATTCCCTTTTCCCAAAATAACTATACATTCAAGAGTTGATATAGGTATTTTATTTATATTTCAAGAGGGTGAAGATAATTTAGTTAGGATGTTTTAATTCGTCTGACAAAGTTACAAATCATTAAAATTACGTTTGACCTCAAAACAAGACATATCGCTTTAGGAAGTGTTACATTTTTATTTTTAGAGCCGTTTTCGCATCGCCAGTTAGAAATATGAGAACCCCAGACCGTTTACGTTGAGGGATAGTCTGCTGTCAGTTTACCTCCACCCCCTAGAATCTGTACACCGTGTCCGACATATCCTCCAAACCCTCTGCGTCCACCCACGGAGAGATCGTGGCGTTTCTGTCCACGGAATCTGCCATATCCCCCAAGACCACCCACGGAGAGATCATGACGTGTCTGTCCACAGAATCTGCCATATCCCCCAAGACCACCCACGGATAGATCATGACGTGTCTGTCCACCGAATCCGCCATATCCCCCAAGACCACCCACGGAGAGATCATGACGTGTCTGTCCACCGAATCCGCTACATCCCCCAAGACCACCCACGGAGAGATCATGACGTGTTTGTCCACAGAATCCGCTATATCCCCCAAGACCACCCACGGAGAGATCATGACGTGTCTGTCCACAAAATCTGCCATATCCCCCAAGACCACCCACGGAGAGATCATGCCGTGTCTGTCCACCGAATCCGCTATATCCCCCAAGACCACCCACGGAGAGATCATGACGTGTCTGTCCACCGAATCCGCTATATCCCCCAAGACCACCCACGGAGAGATCATGACGTGTCTGTCTACCGAATCCGCTATATCCCCCAAGACCACTCACGGAGAGATCATGACGTGTCTGTCCACCGAATCCGCTATATCCCCCAAGACCACCCACGGAGAGATCATGACGTGTCTGTCCACCGAATCCGCTATATCCCCCAAGACCACCCACGGAGAGATCATGACGTGTCTGTCCATCGAATCCACTATATCCCCCAAGACCACCCACGGAGAGATTATGACGTGTCTGTCCACCGAATCCGCTATATCCCCCAAGACCACCCACGGAGAGATCATGACGTGTCTGTCCACCGAATCCGCTATATCCCCCAAGACCACCCACGGAGAGATCATGACGTGTCTGTTCACCGAATCCGCCATATCCCCCAAGACCACCCACGGAGAGATCATGACGTGTCTGTCCACCGAATCCGCTATATCCCCCAAGAACACCCACGGAGAGATCATGACGTGTCTGTCCACAGAATCTGCCATATCCCCCAAGACCACCCACGGAGAGATCATGCCGTGTCTGTCCACCGAATCCGCCATATCCCCCAAGACCACCCACTGAGAGATCATGACGTGTCTGTCCACCGAATCCGCTATATCCCCCAAGACCACCCACGGAGAGATCTTGGTGTGTCTCTCCACCGTATCCGCCATATCCCCCAAGACCACCCACAGAGAGATCTTGGTGTGTCTGTCCACGGAATCTGCGATATCCCCCAAGACCACCCACGGAGAGATCTTGGTGTGTCTGTCCACCGAATCCGCTATATCCCCCAAGACCACCCACGGAGAGATCATGACGTGTCTGTCCACCGAATCGGCTATATCCCCCAAGACCACCCACGGAGAGATCATGACGTGTCTGTCCACAGAATCTGCCATATCCCCCAAGACCACCCACGGAGAGATCATGACGTGTCTGTCCACAGAATCTGCCATATCCCCCAAGACCACCCACGGAGAGATCATGACGTGTCTGTCCACAGAATCTGCCATATCCCCCAAGACCACCCACGGAGAGATCATGACGTGTCTGTCCACAGAATCTGCCATATCCCCCAAGACCACCCACGGAGAGATCATGCCGTGTTTGTCCACCGAATCCGCCATATCCCCCAAGACCACCCACGGAGAGATCATTACGTGTTTGTCCACCGAATCCGCCATATCCCCCAAGACCACCCACGGAGAGATCATGACGTGTTTGTCCACCGAATCCACCATATCCCCCAAGACCAAACGTGGACAGATCTTTTGACACCTCTGGATCTATAAAAATACACACAAAATGCATTCAATGTAATTCCCAAGAACAACTGTTTATGTTAAAACTCCGCTAAAGCATGCGTCAGTCAGCATAAGGCGAGCGATAGTAATCGTTAAATCAAAACTTCACAGATTCGAACCCACGCTGCATCGATGGAAGGTTTGTGTGGGACTGAGGAAAGATCAATCTAACCCACTGGACCACCGAGGCTCCACGTGACCTAGAGCTTTCTTGCAGAAGACATTTTCTAGCTGCATCGCTTTGGGATACTATTCTCAATAGTTATGATTGATTGATTGATGCTCAAGATTATTTCACTTATCTGGCGGCGTTACCGGGTTTAGTGGGGAAGTGGGAGGGGGGTAACCGGGCTTTTTGATTAGAAGAACCCTCCGGCCTTCGGCGAGTAGGCTACTCTGGCAACCTTCCAGATGATCGAGTTAAAATCCACTCAGAAATTTTTCAATTTTAATTTGGTCAGAACTTGATTTGAACCCGCGCAACATCGATCGAGTCGGACTGAGTGACTATATCACTCTCCCGACTGAGCCACCGAGGGCCCCCAGTAATTCTGACGTTAAATCTTTTAGAGCAAATATCCTCAATGGTTCTAAAGGTTTACACTAAATCATATAAAGAGCAAATGTATCCTCAGTTTGTCGGAAGGTTTACGCTGAATCTTATACCCACTAGCTTCAGACACTTGATTTAAACTAAATTTGGGACAGGGCATGTGCCGCCCTACTTTCGGCTTAGGAAGTTATATTGTTATTATAAATATCAGTAATGAGGAACTCACTGCTGATGATATATCTCTACTCAATAGAGGACTTTCATTTCTGCTTTGCCCGGAATCATTATCTGATAGGGACCTTTTTATTAGTAAATTAGTTCATGTTATGGACTTCTCCAGAATTATAGGTCTGGGTGATATCTACTGATATTCCTTTAGGTCTTAAAGCGGATACACACCCCCTTCTCACATGAATGATCAAATATAAACGTTAGTCGTGACTCTGTATCAAGGAAATTTGATGGTTTAACTAATCCTAGAAACCAACATAACCCTATTTAGTCAGAACGGCTTGCCTAAAGTAATCTAATGGGACATCAAAACATATATCGTTATAAACCATGCTGATAAATGCTCGACAATAGTTATTATAGGCATGTCTAGACAGGATTATGATGGAGGAGGTAGAACGGCAGCTAAACAACCCTTTATTACAAAAAACTTTATAAGGAAATAGGGCCTGAAAATGTTGGAAATTGCAATAGAATTCTTCGTTTCCTTGAAGAAAAAGGCTATATTAATAAAACGCTGTATTGCTCTTTGGAGTCTGGCCTTAATTCTAAAAACAGGGCACTCTATATTTCGAAAATACACAAACCCATTGAAAAAATGACCGAAGCCTCCAATGCCCCCAGGGCGTCCTATTATCTCGGATTTCAATAGTGAACGTTAAAGAATTTCACAGCTAATTGATTACTATCTAAAACCTATACCAAATCGGCAAGTTAGCTTTACCAAAAACACTGACGAATTTGTTGTCAAATTATCTTTTCCACAAAATTCTACTGACTAAGGCCAAACTCCTGCCTGTCGTCAATCTAATGAAATATCATGGGTTGTGGTTTATTATAACAACTTATGATTGGGTATAAACGTCTAAATGACATGCCCCTTTTTAACACAATAAGAAACTTGTCCCCGTGGTTATTTTAGACAAGAAGATTTTCCCTGTGCCCGCGTGTTATACTATTAAAAAATTAATAAAAGCGAGTTCTGCTTTATTTTGACAACAGCTGCGGTCATCTGGCGAACATTATAGCCCTTCAGATCTGTTTGATTTTTTTTTTAATTTGTTATAGACCTAAATGCAATGGAAGGAATTATATTCACATTTCTCTAAAAATAAGAAATGTTTCCTGACTATCTGTCATCTTAACCTAAAAGATAGGTCTGAACGAAAGGCAAAAGCATATTAACCTAAACCTAGAATTTAAAAAGATGGTGATTGTATCTTCGGAATCGTTTTTGTTTTAATAAGACCAAACAAACAATAAATTAATATCTACAGAAAATCAATACTAGTTTCGATAGAAAACAAAATCGAGAGTCAGATCGATCGAAGTAAATTGATCGCGAAGACGTTCTTTTTTCAATGAATTAGTTTGATTTCAAGGTGTTACATGTAAGAACTGTAAATCAGATAACAATAAATCAAACAATAAAGTGTTATCTACAGAAAAGACAATACAGATCCGTTTCATGATTTAAAGTATCCAAAGATCGCACCGCTGGACATCGAATATTTGGAAGCATATAATACTGGGCTTCGGGTCCCCTTGACCCAAACCTATTGCCTGGGGCAGAGAATTCAACTTTCACGTCCGCATCACCTCCACTATCTAACAACACTTACAACTGAACGAGATTAGTTGTACAAGCTTACAGAAGTTCCCCTCTTCACGGATACCGGTTTGTACTAAATACCAATATATAACAATATATAACGTGTTTTACCCAACTTGATCATTTTATTGTACATTTCAGTTTTCAGTTACTCAAAAGTATAGCTGGTGTATTTTAATATATTTCCTTGTTTCCGTACACATAAATAGACCAATCTAACTGAGTAGTATTCGCACATTCATGTTTTATATATGTGTTATAAACCAAACCTGTATCCGTATAGAGGAAGGCTTCTGTTAATTAGTTTGCACTTCACCAAGCGTCTTACACCAACATTTATTTCCATGAGCTATGTTCTGTACAGGTCGATAATCAATTTAAATCCTTGTACAAAATTTCGATGACTGAAAGACAAGAAAGATTAGCTGTCTTTCGTGATTTGGTACGCTTTGTGTTGAAAAACGTTTGGCTCCAACATATTTCAAACGCATTGGTCTGTACCCGTAGAAAATCAATGGGAATTCTTTGAGACAGAAAGATGACTAGTAAAAGCAAGAAACCAAAAGAAAGACTATTGATAAAGGAGTCATTACTATCTTATCTTGCCAATTGATGGGGCTACCATATCCTATTCTTTGATTCAAGAAATGCATCGATACCAGCTTACGTTAGAGGGCTTTAGTGAATGAATAGCTCCAAGAACTGAGGACCTGTTTCTTTAGGATCCTAGATTGATTGATGTTTTACGCCGCACTCAAGTTTATTTCATTTTTATGGTTGCGTTGCCAGGTTTAGCGGGCAAGCAAACCGGACTCATTGCCCGAAGAAAACCCCCGACCTTCGGCGAGTACCTCGCAACACACTCTTCTTCATACGGCAACCGAGTTAAAAATCCATTCAGAAATTTTTCAATTTCTGTTTGGTTTGACTGTGATTCAAACTCGCGGCGCATCGATGGAAGGTCTGTGTGTGATCGAGGGACGATTGTTCTAACCCACTGGACCACCGATACCTCCAATGATTATAAAGAATGGACACCAATCGGTGGGGGGGTTTCTGTGATAGCGGTTGTGACACACAACATGTTTGTGAAAAAAAGTAAAGACGATCCGGGCTCACCCAAAATTAATTTTGGTGACGAGGAATGATGTCACTCCCTCCCGTTTGGTATTTGTCTCACTCATTGTGGAGGTGAACCATCTGGCTGGCCTAATAACAAACATAACGTGGGACTGTGTTGGATTAAAATGCAGTTCCGTAAGTGTTTATTTGTTATATATCAGCAAAGCATTCCATTAATGGTCGTTTAGAATTTGCAAAAGTGATAGGCAAATCGTTCAGCTAATTTGTATTCTTGTAAATTCTTTATTCTTTTATCATTCGTTTTCTTAAGAAGTAAAGTACAACCAAAACTCAACTGAATCTGTTTTCTACCAGAATTAGTATGTAGTGAACAGTTCGTTTGAAATAGCCTCTGTCAACAGTTGGCGACATGTGCAAGATAAGTGTTCTATGGTAAACAACAACATATACTTTGAAAAGTTTTAAGGCTCACGAATAGAAGAGAAGATTGAGATATATAGCCAATCACAATAGCCGAGAAATATTGTGATTTTTCTTTATTTCTATATATTTTTAGTGCAAACGTCAGGGACAGTATAATATATTTTCAGCACCATAGAGGCAGATTGTTCGGGCTAGCCATCACAACTGCAGCCAAAGTCAACAAGCAACCGGAGGCTGTAATTTCTGTTTTCGTTAAAGATGGCGGCTTTGATTCCTGTTATGGTTGTTGTTTGCTTCATGACCATTTATCCCAGCCTCGGACTTTCAGTCAGTAAACCCCATAAGGCACAGATTTAGTATTAAAGTATCCATTTATTCTGCAGTAGAGGTTTCTTTTTTAAATTGGCTCAGAAGTTTAGCGTGGAGAAGATTAGTAAACCTCCAGAAACAGGATATTTGTTATCTATGATTTAATGTTTACCTTCAAAGCCACTTATACTATTTGCTCTAAATGATTTAGCGTCAGAACTACTTGGCGTCTCGGTGGCTCAGTCGGCAGAGTGATAGTCATTCAGTCTGACCCAGGCCTTTCACCGTGTGGCGCGGGTTCAAATACAACTCTGACCAAATCAGTATTGACAAGATTCTTACTATATTTATAACTAGATCATGGTATATGGGAGAGTTGCCAGGTACTTGCCGAAGGTCGGGGTGTGTTTCGGTCAAAGATCTAGGGTTCCCACTGAACTTGGCAACACCGTCATATAAGTGAAATAATCTTGAGCAACAATCAACCAATTGATCAATCAATCAGAACGACCGAAAATGCAGGAATGCACTCATGTCAGTAGTTCTAGGTAACGTGGATCCTCGGTGATCCAGTGAGTTAGAGTGATCTTTCCTCAGTCCCAGACAGAGCTTCCATTCATGCCGCCCAGGTTTGAGTCACACTCTGAGCAAATAAAAATCTGTAAATTGATTTTTGACTTAACTATTACGATAGCTCCCCTTATGTTGATTGGCTGACATGCTTTAGCGGAATTTTAACATAAACATTTTTCTCTTTGGGAATTACAATGCATTGCGTGCATTTTGTGTGTAATTTTTATAGATCTGGAGGTGCCTAAACGCCAAGATCTCGTCGTGGGTGGACTTGGAGGAGGACAAAGCAGGCCTAGTGGACAGAAACGCCAAGATCTCTCCGTGGCTGAGTGGCGGATACGATGGAGAGATTCTAGGAGGTGGCGGTAAACTGACAACGGACTATCCCTCAACATAAACGGACTGGGGTTCTCGATATCTTTTAAACTGGAGCTCATGAAGTCAAATGTAATTTTAATGATTTGTCAGTCTAGTTAAACATCCTAACTTAACTATCTTGTCACTCTTCAAATATAAATAAATATATCGATATCAACTCTTACTTAAATGTGTAATAATTTTTGTAAAAAAGAATGATTTTCAATTAACAGATTGGATTGGTGGAGTTTGTACTTTTCAATTTGTGTGTGTGTGTGCGTGGGTGTGTAGGAGGGGGGGGGGGGGTCGGTATAATCGGTATTAGGCACAAAGTCCCTTTGTCCGACACCGGCCTTCCATCGATGGGACGCGGGAGCACCAAATAAACATTTCTGAGTAGAGTAAATCGGTTACCGTATGTGGAAAAGTTGCCAGGTACTCGCCAAAGGTCGGGGGTTTGCACCGGGCAATGCGTCCCGATCCCGCCCTCACTAAACATGGCAACTCCGCCATATAGAAACTAGAGATTAAGTGATTGCACGCAATCACTGGAAATGGCTCCGCGAAGGAGGGGAACTGATTGACAAGGGTATTAGAACCGGCAGTGTGGTTTGAGAGGTGACATAAAGAAGAAATGAAACAATAAAGATGATGTATGATATTCTTGGCATTAATTATTTTAAAAGATGGATGCCATCTTTAAAAAGCAAGATGGCTGAAAAGTTATAACAAATAATGCCTTATCACAAGTTAACTCCCGATAAAATATTGCTCATAATCTAATATGCTTCATGGCAGCCATATTGTATTGGGCACATGGCTGAAAATTGATCCCAATCGCCCTTTGCTCAATGTCAAGGCACACCCCAGGTTTGATATTGGATTTCGCAGATTGCTGAAAATCAATTCTATCCGTCCTCTCAATAATGTCAAGGCACACCCAAAGTTTGAAGTTGATCAGATCAATCATGCACAAGTTATTGCTCGGATAAGAAAACCATGCTCATAATCCAATATGACGGATAGTGGCATTATTGTATTGCGCACATTGCTGAAAATCAATCCCAACCGTCCTCTGCCCGATGTCAAGGCACACCCAAAGTTTGAAGTTCATCGGATGAATGATCCACACGTTATTGCCCGGACAAGAAGATCATGCTCATAATCCAATATGACGGATAGCGGCCATATTGGATTGCGCACATTGCTGAAAATCAATTCCAACCGTCCTCTGCCCGATGTCAAGGCACACCCCAAGTTTGAAGTTCATGGGATAAATCATCCACAAGTTATTGCCCAGACAAGAAAATCATCGAATATTTGGAAGCATATAATACTGGGCTTCGGGTCCCCTTGACCCAAACCTATTGCCTGGGGCAGAGAATTCAACTTTCACGTCCGCATCACCTCCACTATCTAACAACACTTACAACTGAACGAGATTAGTTGTACAAGCTTACAGAAGTTCCCCTCTTCACGGATACCGGTTTGTACTAAATACCAATATATAACAATATATAACGTGTTTTACCCAACTTGATCATTTTATTGTACATTTCAGTTTTCAGTTACTCAAAAGTATAGCTGGTGTATTTTAATATATTTCCTTGTTTCCGTACACATAAATAGACCAATCTAACTGAGTAGTATTCGCACATTCATGTTTTATATATGTGTTATAAACCAAACCTGTATCCGTATAGAGGAAGGCTTCTGTTAATTAGTTTGCACTTCACCAAGCGTCTTACACCAACATTTATTTCCATGAGCTATGTTCTGTACAGGTCGATAATCAATTTAAATCCTTGTACAAAATTTCGATGACTGAAAGACAAGAAAGATTAGCTGTCTTTCGTGATTTGGTACGCTTTGTGTTGAAAAACGTTTGGCTCCAACATATTTCAAACGCATTGGTCTGTACCCGTAGAAAATCAATGGGAATTCTTTGAGACAGAAAGATGACTAGTAAAAGCAAGAAACCAAAAGAAAGACTATTGATAAAGGAGTCATTACTATCTTATCTTGCCAATTGATGGGGCTACCATATCCTATTCTTTGATTCAAGAAATGCATCGATACCAGCTTACGTTAGAGGGCTTTAGTGAATGAATAGCTCCAAGAACTGAGGACCTGTTTCTTTAGGATCCTAGATTGATTGATGTTTTACGCCGCACTCAAGTTTATTTCATTTTTATGGTTGCGTTGCCAGGTTTAGCGGGCAAGCAAACCGGACTCATTGCCCGAAGAAAACCCCCGACCTTCGGCGAGTACCTCGCAACACACTCTTCTTCATACGGCAACCGAGTTAAAAATCCATTCAGAAATTTTTCAATTTCTGTTTGGTTTGACTGTGATTCAAACTCGCGGCGCATCGATGGAAGGTCTGTGTGTGATCGAGGGACGATTGTTCTAACCCACTGGACCACCGATACCTCCAATGATTATAAAGAATGGACACCAATCGGTGGGGGGGTTTCTGTGATAGCGGTTGTGACACACAACATGTTTGTGAAAAAAAGTAAAGACGATCCGGGCTCACCCAAAATTAATTTTGGTGACGAGGAATGATGTCACTCCCTCCCGTTTGGTATTTGTCTCACTCATTGTGGAGGTGAACCATCTGGCTGGCCTAATAACAAACATAACGTGGGACTGTGTTGGATTAAAATGCAGTTCCGTAAGTGTTTATTTGTTATATATCAGCAAAGCATTCCATTAATGGTCGTTTAGAATTTGCAAAAGTGATAGGCAAATCGTTCAGCTAATTTGTATTCTTGTAAATTCTTTATTCTTTTATCATTCGTTTTCTTAAGAAGTAAAGTACAACCAAAACTCAACTGAATCTGTTTTCTACCAGAATTAGTATGTAGTGAACAGTTCGTTTGAAATAGCCTCTGTCAACAGTTGGCGACATGTGCAAGATAAGTGTTCTATGGTAAACAACAACATATACTTTGAAAAGTTTTAAGGCTCACGAATAGAAGAGAAGATTGAGATATATAGCCAATCACAATAGCCGAGAAATATTGTGATTTTTCTTTATTTCTATATATTTTTAGTGCAAACGTCAGGGACAGTATAATATATTTTCAGCACCATAGAGGCAGATTGTTCGGGCTAGCCATCACAACTGCAGCCAAAGTCAACAAGCAACCGGAGGCTGTAATTTCTGTTTTCGTTAAAGATGGCGGCTTTGATTCCTGTTATGGTTGTTGTTTGCTTCATGACCATTTATCCCAGCCTCGGACTTTCAGTCAGTAAACCCCATAAGGCACAGATTTAGTATTAAAGTATCCATTTATTCTGCAGTAGAGGTTTCTTTTTTAAATTGGCTCAGAAGTTTAGCGTGGAGAAGATTAGTAAACCTCCAGAAACAGGATATTTGTTATCTATGATTTAATGTTTACCTTCAAAGCCACTTATACTATTTGCTCTAAATGATTTAGCGTCAGAACTACTTGGCGTCTCGGTGGCTCAGTCGGCAGAGTGATAGTCATTCAGTCTGACCCAGGCCTTTCACCGTGTGGCGCGGGTTCAAATACAACTCTGACCAAATCAGTATTGACAAGATTCTTACTATATTTATAACTAGATCATGGTATATGGGAGAGTTGCCAGGTACTTGCCGAAGGTCGGGGTGTGTTTCGGTCAAAGATCTAGGGTTCCCACTGAACTTGGCAACACCGTCATATAAGTGAAATAATCTTGAGCAACAATCAACCAATTGATCAATCAATCAGAACGACCGAAAATGCAGGAATGCACTCATGTCAGTAGTTCTAGGTAACGTGGATCCTCGGTGATCCAGTGAGTTAGAGTGATCTTTCCTCAGTCCCAGACAGAGCTTCCATTCATGCCGCCCAGGTTTGAGTCACACTCTGAGCAAATAAAAATCTGTAAATTGATTTTTGACTTAACTATTACGATAGCTCCCCTTATGTTGATTGGCTGACATGCTTTAGCGGAATTTTAACATAAACATTTTTCTCTTTGGGAATTACAATGCATTGCGTGCATTTTGTGTGTAATTTTTATAGATCTGGAGGTGCCTAAACGCCAAGATCTCGTCGTGGGTGGACTTGGAGGAGGACAAAGCAGGCCTAGTGGACAGAAACGCCAAGATCTCTCCGTGGCTGAGTGGCGGATACGATGGAGAGATTCTAGGAGGTGGCGGTAAACTGACAACGGACTATCCCTCAACATAAACGGACTGGGGTTCTCGATATCTTTTAAACTGGAGCTCATGAAGTCAAATGTAATTTTAATGATTTGTCAGTCTAGTTAAACATCCTAACTTAACTATCTTGTCACTCTTCAAATATAAATAAATATATCGATATCAACTCTTACTTAAATGTGTAATAATTTTTGTAAAAAAGAATGATTTTCAATTAACAGATTGGATTGGTGGAGTTTGTACTTTTCAATTTGTGTGTGTGTGTGCGTGGGTGTGTAGGAGGGGGGGGGGGGGGGGTCGGTATAATCGGTATTAGGCACAAAGTCCCTTTGTCCGACACCGGCCTTCCATCGATGGGACGCGGGAGCACCAAATAAACATTTCTGAGTAGAGTAAATCGGTTACCGTATGTGGAAAAGTTGCCAGGTACTCGCCAAAGGTCGGGGGTTTGCACCGGGCAATGCGTCCCGATCCCGCCCTCACTAAACATGGCAACTCCGCCATATAGAAACTAGAGATTAAGTGATTGCACGCAATCACTGGAAATGGCTCCGCGAAGGAGGGGAACTGATTGACAAGGGTATTAGAACCGGCAGTGTGGTTTGAGAGGTGACATAAAGAAGAAATGAAACAATAAAGATGATGTATGATATTCTTGGCATTAATTATTTTAAAAGATGGATGCCATCTTTAAAAAGCAAGATGGCTGAAAAGTTATAACAAATAATGCCTTATCACAAGTTAACTCCCGATAAAATATTGCTCATAATCTAATATGCTTCATGGCAGCCATATTGTATTGGGCACATGGCTGAAAATTGATCCCAATCGCCCTTTGCTCAATGTCAAGGCACACCCCAGGTTTGATATTGGATTTCGCAGATTGCTGAAAATCAATTCTATCCGTCCTCTCAATAATGTCAAGGCACACCCAAAGTTTGAAGTTGATCAGATCAATCATGCACAAGTTATTGCTCGGATAAGAAAACCATGCTCATAATCCAATATGACGGATAGTGGCATTATTGTATTGCGCACATTGCTGAAAATCAATCCCAACCGTCCTCTGCCCGATGTCAAGGCACACCCAAAGTTTGAAGTTCATCGGATGAATGATCCACACGTTATTGCCCGGACAAGAAGATCATGCTCATAATCCAATATGACGGATAGCGGCCATATTGGATTGCGCACATTGCTGAAAATCAATTCCAACCGTCCTCTGCCCGATGTCAAGGCACACCCCAAGTTTGAAGTTCATGGGATAAATCATCCACAAGTTATTGCCCAGACAAGAAAATCATGCTCATAATCCAATATGACGGATAGCGGCCATATTGAATTGTGCACATTGATGAAAATCAATCCCAACCGTCCTCTGCCCGATGTCAAAGCACACCCCAAGTTTGAAATTGATCGGATGAATCATTCATGAGTTATTGTACGGAAAAGGATGGAAAGACGGACGGACGAACAGACGAACGGCCATATTTAACTGTGCACATTGCTAACAATCAATCCCATTCATCCTCTCACCAATGTCAAGGCACACCCCAAGTTTGAAGTTCATCGGATGAATTATCCACAAGTTATTGCCCGGACAAGAAAATCATGCTCATAATCCAATATGACGGATAGCGGCCATATTGGATTGCGCACATTGCTGAAAATCAATCCCAACCGTCTGCTGCCCGATGTCAAAGCACACCCCAAGTTTGAAGTTGATCGGATGAATCATTCATGGGTTATTGTACGGACAAGGATGGAAAGACGGACGGACGGACAGACGAACGGACGAACGAACGGAAGACCCGAAAACATAATGGCTCCGCTTTCGCTTTGCGGAGCCATAAAAACATCTTTAATTACTCTAAGTCATGTGTTATGCAACAGTTGATGATGTAACCGTTAGTAGTGTTCCTATAATTTAAAAAAAAAGTATTTACTAGTATTTATTTTTTATTTTTTTAGTTCAACTTCTTTATTTTAATTTGTTTGATGTTGTTATCTTTTGACTGACGCTATCAAAACATTTCTGTAAGGAAAGGGACTCGTAAGTTTTATAACTTGTTCCTGATTCCTTTGACTTTATACTGTCAATAAAATATGTTCAATACACTACAGAAGGGACATGGACGTTTTGTTAATCTCCCTAATGGTGGTGATGTTTGGTCCGATGGTGACAGTACTGGGTCATCCATCCATACAAACCTTAAACGTTCGTGGAGTTGAAAGTGGAGATGAACGCAGCTACACAGCGTGTTAGCTTGAGAGTGTATAATCCCAGGCTTTTTAAGCGACATACATTATACCGGATTTTTGATTTTCGATATTGATGATTAAACCAAAAATTGTAGGGCTTTTGACGTGAACAAGTTTACGTGTACTGAATGACTTTTGCTGGGACAGGGTTTATTGGGTGTTTGGGATCAGGTTGCCCTTTGTCACAGAGCATAGCACTTTGGACATGTATTTCAAAAGCCTTTCAAACAACAGACAACAATTTAAAAAGTGTATTTTGATTGGTTGCCACCAGATTCGTTTATATCGAATGGCTGGTAGTTGTCTGGAAACATTGCTATGTAAAGTTGCGTTATCTGAAGTTTTGCGCTCAAAAAATCAGTCAACCAAACAAAACAAATTCAATTGATCGTCTTTGCTTATGGACCAACTTTACATAAGGTGCCTAACGATTCAGAAGCAGGAAAAAAGTAATGATCGCCCGCGGCGTTTCAGTAAAGGGCTCTGAACAAAGAGCTTTTAGTGTTCCTTAACCAATTATAGAATTCCAGTACAAATAGGACGAGTGGCATGGGGGCATGCGGCGTTACGATTCAATGTTTTTCTTCTCCTTTCCATAAAGTTGCCAGATCGCTCTTGTCAACGGACACAGTTAAGTCCGACGCATTACCAACCATCAATGTAAGGTAGAAAATAAATGAAATTTTTTTAGACCACTTTTTCAGACGGCAAGACTTCAAGAAAGATTAGCTTTGATAAGCATCGTGCTCCAACACATTTCAAACGTATTGGTCAGTACCCGTAGAAAATCAATTGGAATTATCTAAGACAGAAAGATGACTAGTGAAAGCAAGAAAACAAAAGAATGATTATTAATACAGGAATCATCAATAAGATCTCTTTGCCAAATGGTGGGGCTACTTTATCTTATTCTTTGATACAAGATCTTCATCGATACAAGCTTACGTTAGAGTACTTTAGTGAAAAAATAACCCCAATAACTAAGGACCTGGTGTGTTGGAAGATTCTAGATTGATTGATAGATGTTTTACACCGCACTCAAGATTATTTCACTTGTAAGTTTAGTGGGGAAGGAAACCGGACTCAAGTCTACTAATAATAGAGCTAATTTTGTTGTGAATATTTGCTTTTTGATGCTTTCTTAGTGATTGGAATCGTCAAAAGGGTTGAAAGGAAGGTATAGAGTTAGCGTTTTTTTTTTTAGAAAACTTTGGATAACTTAGACATGGTCCGTAAACCAACCATGTCAGTCTCGTGGTATTTCGGCATCTTTTTGTCGTAGCTGACATAGTTTTTCTTAATTGCAATATACCGAATTTTGATTGGGACCTTTGTATAAGCATTCTCGAGAATTATATTTGCCTGTTTAATTTTGCGTTGAATTGTCTGTTGGGTGAATACAGACATCGATTGAATGATAATTATGCCGCACCCGAATCTTTTTTGGGGATGAAAATCGAAATGTTTTTCGTAAAAACAATATACGTATTATTTTGTAAGGCAGGCTGCTTCGTATAAACTTATATTTGCATCGCCCAGTAACAGCGACCGTTTTGTAGGAAAGAATTAAAAAGATCTAGGGGCCTCCGTGGCTCAGTAGGTAGAGCGTTGGACACTCAATCCGAACAGCTTTCCACCAATGGGTCGTGGGGTTGAATCACACTCAGTCATAAAACAAATTTCTGACTGGGTTTTTACTCGAACGACCTATGTGGGATGGTTGCCAGTTTCCACTGGAATGTCCGGTTTCCTCCCACAATAAACACACCGCCATATAAGTAAAATAATCTTGAGAGTGGCCTTATCCACTATACAATCAATCAATCAAATGGTATTTGTTTTACAAATACCAAAACTAGTTTGGATCGAAAAGAAAGTCGAGAGTCAAGGACCAACTGATCGATCGGAGTAAATTCACCGCGAAGACGTTCTTTCTTCAATGAATTAGTTTGATTACAAGGTGTTACATGTAAGAACTGTAAATCAGATATTTTAAGATAGACATGAATATGATTCCCGGCACTGAAAACCACAATCCCACCAAAGAGACGAGTTGATAAGATTTCAGTGAGAGAAACTGGTAAATACAAAATTGTCTATATGACGAATTTTATCATATGTATGAGTCCATTTTTGGTCACGATATACCACGAGTTATCGTACATTTTTATCTGTGTGACTTGTTGGGGATAGAAAAAAAACCCAGCAAACAATGACTACAATATACTGTTATTAAGAAAATTAAAAGAAATTGAGTATGTTTTGTAACAACATCGCAAATGAATTTAAACACATTATATAAAGGTTAGATCCATAAATCATATTATAAAAGTGCACACCAGGCCCTCGCATCCGACGTCCGGCTTCAATCAAGGATATATCATATCGGGTTAATAAATAGATTAACGGAAAGCAGAAAGTAATTTAATATATCCGCCTTGAGGACATGTTGATATACAGTCACTGGTAGATATAATGAGAAAAGTAACTTCATTTTTTGATCGATTCCGTCGAATATCCAACTAAACATCTTGTTAATATAAACGAGCTCTTCTTTATTTTGACAGCAGCTGCGGTCACCTGGTGAACATCATTCTAACTATAGCCCTTCAGATATATGTACGACTTTGATTTGATTGTTTGTTTTCAATATTTTTAAAATACTCTCCCAAAAAGAAACGCAACATCCATTTTTTTTCAAACATGATTTTTTTTCAAAAATGTGCGTGATTGACACATGGCAATATGATCATGTTATAATGTAAATGTCTGATAATTGAATTTAAGCTTTTGTGTAACGCTACATGAGGAAGGCGTAGGGAAAAACGTAGGGCAGTTGCACGTGCGAATCAAGTCTTATCTTTATGCGGGTTTTATGGGTATAAATGACACACGACAGTAGTTAAATTGTTTCACGAAGTTGCTACAATATGCCAAGACTAGACGCAGCTACCCAGCTCGTCATTGGTCGTCTCTTGGCAGGCGAATTACAGAATGCAGTCGCTAGACGTTATAATGTTCACCGAAGCACGATTTCCAGACTGTTGCAACGGCACCAGCAATCCGGTTCAACAGCTGATCGTCAACGTTCTGGCCGACCTAGGATCACATCAGCAGCCCAAGATCGCTACATCCGGTTACTTCACCTGCGAAACCGGACCAAAACAGCCACAGAAAGCATCAACTATCCCAGGTCTCCGTCGAATATCGGCAAAGACACTCAGAAACCGTCTCGGCCAAAACGGCTTACTCGCCACACGTCCTTACTTTGGCGTAGTACTGAGACACCAGCATCGACTTGCAAGGGTCCAATGGTGCAACAGGTTAAGGGACTGGAATCTGCGAAACTGGAGGCGAGTCTGGTTCAGCGATGAATCAAGGTTCCAGCTGCAGAGAAGAGATGGTCGTACACGAGTTTACAGACGCCGGAATGAGAGGTTCGCAAGGAACTGCGTCCTTGAGGTCGACAATTTCGGCGGAGGAAGGGTGATAGTGTGGGGTGCCATATCCTGTTCCCGAAAAACTCAACTGGTGCACATTCCCGGCAACCGTAACGCCGTTCGATACACAGATGAGGTTTTGACACCACATATGCTGCCCGTAATGGACCTCCGTAGGGAAATTTTTCAGCACGACAACGCTCGACCGCACACAGCTCGTGCTACTGTTGAATTTCTAGCCAACCAGAACGTAACAATGCTCCCCTGGCCGTCTAAATCACCAGATTTGAACCCAATAGAACATTTGTGGAATGATTTGGATAGACGCGTGGGCAGTCGTCATCTAGCGCCGCAAACTCTGCAAGAACTGCAGAAGGCTCTTGAGCAAGAATGGAGGAGAATTCCGCAAAACCGTATTCGTGGATTGATTGTGTATGTCGAGACGGGTCCGTGCTGTGTTACAGGTTAATGGTGGGCACAACAGATATTGACGTTGCAGTGACGTCATCTGAGCGCTATCAACTTTAATGTGATAAATTTTTATATGTAAATGAATTTTAAAGTCAGAACTACCAGTCTGCTAAATTTCAGTGTAATGCAATGCTTATTTCTGTATAAAAATGATGTTGAAAATTCATATTTTGAAGAACAAAAATTGGATGTTGCGTTTCTTTTTTGGGAGAGTATAGATATAAATGTTATGGAAGGAATTACATGTATATCCGTATTTCTCTTAAATAAGTGACGTTTCCGAAATATCTCACCGTGACTGAGGCTATCTGTCGTCTTAACCTAAATTAAACGTCTCCTGTGACGTCACCCTATTGTTCGAGCGGACGATTATTTTTCACGAATCGTCTGAAGACTCTAACAAGCAACAAAGTCCTTCGAATGTAAAAGATTTACCACACATGCGCATTGGAAACGAACAATAGCTGCTTTATATAAAAGAGTGATGTTTGCCTTATAAAAGGGGATCACAGTGGGCTTGTCTTAATGGAGCGCTTTTAGGATACAGTTTGTTGGATATGTACGATTTTAAATAAACGAGTAAATAAATGCGGATTGTTTGCAATTGGAGACACAATTTGTAGATTTTTTAAATACAATAAATATTTTTAATACAATAAAACATATTCAAATTACCGTATTTTATCAAATCGCTCAGTTAAGAGAAGCCAATATAACTACACGTGACGATTAAAGTCAAATTTAAAACAAAGCAGACTTGTTTCATATGGTGTGTAGCGGAACAAAGACTGTTTTATCGGAAGAAAAACTGATTTATGCAGGGAAAGGGCATCTAACTTTTTGGTCAAATTAATACCTCACTTAAATGCTTCGTTAAAAAAAATCGTTGTACCGTAACGCCATTCAAACGAAATCATAGCAAAATGGGTAGAGTAGGTTGCAGTAAAATTTAATCCCCACTCTAAAATATTCCGAAAAAATATTTTATTTTTCCCACACATGATAAACTTTACAAGTATAAATGAACTGACAATCTGGCAATATTTTTGGACACCTAATAAAATAATATTTTTGGAAAATTATTTCTCAATTTTTACAGCTCAAGTCATACCATATCAGAGCTTACTTGAAGTGAACTTCGTGTAACACGGCACCGAGTTCAGATTGCATTAGACGATTCTTAAACAAATAATCGGCAGGGGCAAAACAAAGAGACTGACGTTTAAGCCGGATAAACGCCTCGCCACCGCCGATTCTTAAAAAATAATCGGCAGTAGCTCGGCATTTATCCTATACAGAAGAAAGGGCGGAAGGAAAGGCAAACCTGAACTGAAGGCAAATCTGAACTTAAACCTAGAATTTAAGAAAATGGCGATTGTATCTTCAGAATTGTTTTTTATTTAAGACCAAACAAACAATAAAGTATTATCTACAAAAAGACAATACATATCAGTTTCATTATTAGAAAAATCCAAGATCGCACCGCTGGCCACGGGATAAGTCAAAGCATATAAGTATAACACGGGGCGTGGGGGCCCCTTGACCCAAGCCTATTGTCTGAGGCAGGGAATTAAAATTTCACGTGCGCATCACTTGCACTATCTAACAACGCAGTCTGATAACTTAGGGGATTTGCGTGCGTGAAATACCCTTTGATAGACTGCAGGTCATTTTGAATGTGGCGACCAAAAGAGTAGCCGTGTAACGTACAATTTCCATATCCTCTTGAGAGCCCATCGAAAGTGTCCTCGTGATAATGTAAGCGACCGAAATACTCGGTCGCTTGATCAGTTTTATAATCGAAGCATTGGAAAATTCCTGAAATGTACCGAAACTGCGTCTCTTCTTTGTGTTACACAACATGTGCTTTACAGGGCTAAATAAAATGTATAAAAAATATATTTCTAGATGATCTCAGCGCTTGATCAATTTACTACAATTTTTATTTTATTTTTCCGTCTGTAGTAAATTATTTTGATATATACTTTCGACGCCATTTGTATTCAGCCCCAAAATACGATGATTTACCGTATAAAAAGCGCAGACTGTCCGAGGCGTGTCAAACGAGGTTGGTTGTACAAGCTTACAGAAGTCCGCCCGCCTCCTGTACTACATAATAATATATAAACAAATTACAACTTATATGATTGCGTATAACGGTCTAAATGATATACCCCAATTAAACAAAATTAGAAACGTGTCTCCATGGTTATTTTAGACAAGAAGATTGCCCATATGCCCGTGTGTTTTAGTGTTCATAAATATATAACAAATGAATGTGCGAATACTATGCTGTTAAATTGGACTTTTTTCTGTATGTAAACAAGGAAATACACATACAAAATAAAAATAAACACGAGCTATACTTTTGAGTAACTGAAGGCTGAAATGTACAATAAAATAAACAGTTGAGTAATGATTGACAGATGTTTGAAATCTAATTGAAATGTTTACTATTATTATCTGCTCACTGAAATACAAACCTGTTTTGAGATATTAAATCAAAGTGACATGAGATGCCACAATTCAAAGGTCTGATTGTCCGGAGGATAAGAGGATTTGAACTTCAGCAAAAAAACTATACGATTGGTGTTGAAATGGGTTGATTAAAATTGGCGATTGGTGTTTAAAAGGCTGAAAACCGATGATTTCAATGTTTTGTTTAAACGGAAAATAAACGTTTGGACAGTGCAAACCATATCGTCTTCCCCTGGATGATTTTCATTTTTTTTTTGTTTTTACAGAAAATGCACATTTTACAACGTATGTCACTTTTGTCAAACTCCGAATCCTTAGACATTTTAGTAACGGAAAAACACATTGACCCTGCTGGTCATCGTTTTCAATCTCATTGTCGCCTCATTTTCCAAATGAACTATTCATTTGTTGGACTGATGTCTGGACTAAAGACACATCATTAACTCGACGGTTTCTTTTAAAAAACCGACAGCACGCCATCATATTAAGGGCTTGACTTCTAAATTCCGGATAGATTACCGAGTAAATAAAGACATTCGCAAAGGAATTGGCGTTAGCAATCCACATAACAGAAAACTCCGTCCAAGGTGAGATGTACTCCCTGTAATTTCTATCAAATACGACGATTAAGCAGACGACACAATACGGAAACCACATGGTGAAAAACGTACATGCTGTTGTTACTATGATTCGTACAGCCTTTCCATCTCGACGGTTGCGATTTGAGTTTGTTTGGTTTTCCCGTCGACTCTCAAATCCACTAGGCGTTGTTCGTTTCAGTGCTTTAACTGTACGTGATGTACAGTAGAAGATACAAGCGGCACTTAACTGTGGAAACGCCAAGCCTGTTGCCAAACAGAACCATTTATCTTCCCAATAAAGTCCACACATATTATTTGGTTCATAAAACTTATAATGGATAAAATTTGGCTTGGACATGTTTGGTGTGGAATAAAGAAATAACACCGCGATCCACAGGCATGTCACTAATGTCAAACATTTCCTCGGGGTGACCATTTGTTTGTATCGTAACGCATGTACAACAGCCAAATACCTGTCAATCGATACAAACCCTATAATCCAAATGGAGACAGAACAACAAGCTGAGTGAACGATTGAAGCGATTTGACATGAGATCTCTCCGTATGGCCACGATTTGGTCAAAGCTGGTCCGACACAGGGAAAGCACACCAAGGTAGAAGAACACAAGTCTGTCCCGCTTAAACTTGTCAGCAGAATCCGGGAGACTCGGGATATCTGCTTCAGTTTTCGAAGGATGATGATGTTAACAATGTTTGAGAACACGCTCACGGACGATACGGTAAAAATAACCGCAAATTGGGTAACTCTAGCTGGCTGAGAAAGAAACCCGTTTTGGGCAAAGTAATTTGCCATTAAATCGTCACTACCATCAGTCCGGTTTGAATTGTTAAACATTTTGCACCTTATCTGCCATGCAAAACGTAAACCGTTAATATTATTTTGTCTCCTCTTCGACTGTCTCCTGGTATCTAATACGAACCTTTGACGTTTGAAACAAGCTTCATAGACTCTCCACTTTTACGTTGTTACAGACCGTGATCAAAATAAACGGCTGGAGAGCATGCGCAAAATTGATCGATTTCCGTTTTTCTGCTTGATGCTGTAAACAAATTAGGTATTAAATCAAACAGTGTCAAGAAATAAATGTCATTTGCAAGAATAATCAAGTTATAAACAAGTAGAGGAGAAAGTTGTAATAAACAATTCATAGCCCAAGGATATGGTATTACAAGATGTTTATTTCAGGGTCATTAGAAGTGGTTTATGGTTTCGTTTTCTCTCTTGTTCCGTCGAGATGAGAGTTGCTGGGTGCGGGAGGAGAGGCAGGTTGGGGGGGGGGGATTAGTTGATTATATATCTTAACTTCTGCAACAAATCTTTTTCTGGCAGATCTTGCATAGCAGACAGATTGGTGTTTTACGCTGCACTTGACGTCGTTTCCGAATTTAGTGGGGTATAAAGCCGGACTCTTTACCCAGATGTAACCCCCGACCTTCCGCGAGTACCTGGTAACTCTTTCACATACGGCGATCGACCTTTCACGAGTACATGGTAACTCTTTCACATACGGCGATCGATCTTCCGCGAGTACCTGGTAACTCTTTCACATACGGCCATCGATCTTCCGCGAGTACCTGGTAACTCTTTCACATACGGCCATCGAGTGAAATGCCACTCGGAATTTTTTAAATCTTTTATTTGGCTTGAGTGGGATTCTAACCCACGCCCATCGATAGAAAGCCTTTGTCGGATTGAAGGACAGAGCCCCCCCCCCCCTCCCACCCCCACACGGCAAGGGCTGTGAACAAAGAGCCTTTAGTGTTCCTTAACCAATTATAGAATTTAAGTACAAATAAGACGAGTGGCATGGGGACATGCAGCGTTACGAATCAACGTTTTTCTTCCTCTTTCCATAAAGTTGCCAGATGGCTCCTGTCAACGGATACAGTTAAGTCCGATGTATTATCAAACATCAATGTAAAGTATATGCGATTTTTTTTTATTAATGGTTAAATATAGAAAGACAATATTGATAATACGATCAATACACGATTTAGTCAGCTAAAATTCACTAAGCGTCTTATGTCAACCTTTCGTTTCAAGAGCTATGTTCTGTACAGGTAGACAATGATTTACAATTCTTTCAAACCATTTTTACAGATGGCTGGTAAAAAACAAGATTAGCTAGTTGTCTTTTGTGATTTGGTACCCTTTGTGATTTGGTAGCCTTTGTTTCCATAAGCATCGTACTCCAGCATTCAGTATCAAACGTATTGGTCTGTACCCGTAGTAAATCAATGGTAATTCTTTCAGACAGTAAGATGACTAGTAAAAGCAAGAAACCAAAATAAAGACTATTGATACAGGAATCATTAACAACATCTTTTGCCAAATGATAGGGCTTCCATATCTTATTCTTTGATACAAGAAATTCATCGATACCAGCTTACATTTGAGGGCCTTAGTGAATAAATAGCTCCAAAAACTGAGGACCTGGTTTTTTTTTTTTTTTTTTTGCTCAATGGAATGTGGCTTACCCCTACTACATGTAATGTTTTTGCTATGACCTCTTTTGTATATATGTACTACTTGTAAATATTAACATGTGTTCTGTTCTAAATGAGTGTATCTGTCATTATTGCTATATATCCTGTCTGTAACATATGCAATGACTTCTGTGGTCACCCTTAAGTATGGTATGTGTACTACTTGTCATAATGGGCGTTGGTCCTGTCTGTAACATATGCAATGATTTCTGCGGTCACCCTTAAGTATGTTATGTGTACTACTTGTCATAATGGGCGTTGGTCCTGTCTGTAACATATGCAATGATTTCTGCGGTCACCCTTAAGTATGTTATGTGTACTACTTGTCATAATGGGCGTTGGTCCTGTCTTAACATTAATAATGATTTCTGCTGTCAACCGAAAGTATATTCCGTGTACTACTTGTCAATATGGGTTTTGGTCCTGTCTCAACATTAATAATGATTTCTGCTGAAACCCTTTAGTATGATATGTGTATGGAGCCGCCAAATAATCAAATTATGTATGTATGATTCGATGGAAGGTCTGTGTGGGATCCAGGGACGATTACACACTGGACCACTGAGGCCCCAATGGTTATAGAGAATGGATCGAAACACCAAGCTTTGAATGTTAGTGCATTGAAGTAGGTTTATCTGTGGCACACAACATGTTTGTGAATAAAAAGTGAGGACAAGCGTCGAGGAATGATGTCACTTCCTCTCGTTAGGCGTATGTGTCCGTCATTGGAGAGGTGAACCATGCGGCTGGCCTAATTAAAAGCATAATGTGGGATTGTGTTTTGCAAAAGTGATAGGCTACCGCAGTACAAATCGATCAGTTACCTTGTATTGTTGTAAATTCTTTATTCTTTTATCAGTTGTTTTCTTAAGAAATAAAGTACAACCAAAGTGTGAAAGTGGTTATCCTTGAACACAACTCCATGTCTCCGTCGATCGGGCCTAATTAAAAGCATAATGTGGGACTGTGTTAGATTCAAATGCAGTTCTGTAAGGGTTTAATTGTGATATATCAGCAAAGCATTCCATCAATGGTCGTTCAGAATTTGCTAAATTTATAGGCTACCTTTAATAGTATAATCGGTCAGCTACATTGTATTTTGTATACGTGTATCATCAGTCGTTTTCTTAAGAAATGAACTAAAACCAAAACTCAACTTATTGTGTTCCATACCAGAATTAATACGTAGTGAACAGTTCGTTTAAAAAAAACTCTGTCAATTCTTCAGTAAACAGTTGGTGACATGTGCAAGATAAGTGTTCTATGGTAAACAACAACAGATACTTTGAAAAGTTCTGAAGCTCACGAATAAAATAGAAGATTGAGATATATAGCCAATCACAGCCGAGAAATCTTGTCTATGTGGGCTTTCTTTATTTCTAAATAACTATGGTGCAAACGTCAGGGATTGTATATTAGATTTACAGCACCATAGAGACTGATTGTTCCGGCTAGCCATCACAACTGCAGTCAAAGTCAACCGGCAGTCTGAGACTGTAATTTCAACTGTCGTTAAAGATGGCAGCTATAATGCCTGTTGTGGTTCTTGTTGTTTGCTTCATGACCATTCGTCCTAATCTCGGATTTTTGACAAGTGCATGTAAGTAGACAACCCCGTTAGGTACAGCTTGAGTATTAAAGGCTATGCAGTTATTCTGTGGTAGAAGTCTTTTTAGAATAAGCTCAGAAATTTAGCGCGAAAAAAAAATTAGTAAACCTTCAGAACCACTGAGGATATTTGCTCTATATGATTTAGCGTAATCCTTCAGAACCACTGAGGATATTTGCTCTATATAATTTAGCGTAAAACTTTCAAATCAATGAGGATATATGTTCTAAAAGATTCAACGCAAATCTTTAGAGAAACTGAAAGTATTTTTGTTATATTGATTTAGTGTAAACCCTCAGAACCACTGAAAGTATTTGCTCTAAAAGATTTGGCGTCAGAGCCACTTAGGATATTTGTTTTAGGCCCTGTATGTTTTAGCACAAACCTTTAGAAAAACTTAGGATATATTTGTTCTATATGACTTCCATCGATGCGGCGCAGGTTCAAATCCATCTCAGACCAAATCTAAATTGAAAAATTGTTGAGTGAATTTTTAACTCGATCATTTTATTTGGAAAAGTTGTCAGGTACTCGCCAAAGATCGGGGGTTTATTCCGGGCAAAGATCCATGTATCCTGGCAACGCCGCCATAATAATCATGAGCATCATTCAATCAATCAGAACTACTGAGAATAGTATCCTCAAGCTATGTAGCTAGAATATGTGTTCTGCGGGAATGCACTTCATGGGTTATAGGTCACGTGGGGTCTCGGCAGTCCAGTGGGTTAGAGTGATGTTCCATCAGTCCCAAACATACCTTCTATCGATGCGGCGCGGGTTCGAATCTATGAAGTTTTGGTTTAACGATAACTGTCGCTCGCCTTATGTTGACTGACTGTATGCTTTAGCGGAGTTTTAACAAAAACATTTTTTCTTCTTGGAAATTACATTGAGTGCATTTTGTGTGTATTTTTTATAGATCTGGAAGCGGCAAAACAACAAGATCTCCCAGGTGTTGGACCTGGAGGAGGATATAGCGAACACGGTGAACAGAAACGTCATGCTCTCTCGGTGAGTGGATTTGGAGGATATGGTGGACAGATTCTAGGAGGTGGTGGTTCTTAACTGGCGAAAGTGATGCGAAAACGGTTCTAAATGTTAAAATGTAACATAAATATATCTATATCAACTCTTATGTGAATGTATAGTAATATTTGGAAAAAGGATGATTTTCAATGAATAGATTGACTTGGTGAAGTTTGTAACTTTCAATTTCAGTGTGTGCGGGTGTGTGGGAGGAGGGGGGGGGATAATAGGTAAGAGGGAAAGTCCCTTCGTCTGACGCTGGCCTTCATCGATGCGACGCGTGAGTGCATTCCATTTACACCAAATACAAATTTCTGGGTAATATTTTTAACCCGGTTCCCATGTGTGGAAGAGTTGCCAGGTACTCGCCAAAGGTTGGGGGTTTGCTCCGGGCAATGAGCCCGTTTTCCTCCCCGACTAAACCTGGCAACGCCGCCATAGTAGTAAAATAATGTTGACTGTGGCGTAAAACATTAATCAATCAGTCAATCTAGGTCACGAGTTATTCAACAGCTGACGATGTAACCGTTAGTGGTGTTCCTATTCTATAGAAAACTTGTATTTATTTTATTTTTAGACTTACAGAAGCGACATGGACGTTTTATTAATCTTCCTGATGGTCGCGATGTTTGGTCCGATGGTGATAGTACGGGGGTCATCCATCCATATAAACGTTCGTGGAGTTGAAGGTGGAGATGAACCCAGCAACCCAGTGTGTTAACTTGAGAGTTGATCACCCAGTCCTTTTAAACGACATACATTATTCCGGATACTTGGGTTTCGACATTGATGATTAAACCAAAAATTTCAGGACTTTGGAAGTAAAAGAATTTATGTGTAATGAATGTTGCTTGTTGGTACAGGGTTGATTGGGTGTTTCGGATCGTGTTGCCCTTTGCCACAGAGCAGAAAACTTTGAAAATTTATTTCAAATCCCTTCCAACAACGGATAGCAATCTAAAAATATATTTTGATTGGTTGCCATCAGATTCATTTATACCAAATGGCTGCTCGTGGTCAGGAAACATCTCTGTGTAAGTGGAATTATCTGCAGTTTTACATAAAAAAACCCAGTCAACCAATCAATCAATTAAGTTGCAAATTCAACTGACTGTCTTTGATGATGGACCAAATATAAATAACCATTTTCTATTTGTGGGTGGAATTAAAGTAGAGTTTTAAAACATATACAATGTCTGTGATCTGCTGTTGTATTTAGCAAATCGAACAATCACGCCTAGCCTAATTAACCAAATGTATGTGATCTGAAAACACATTCACAATTTTACTAAATGATTGATCGGAGTATTTAATTTTGGTTGTAAGTATGTATTTTGACAAGTCCGTGTTCGCACGCAACTCTCTCTACTCCCACTTGTTCAACTCCATGCTGTTAAGCAAACGACCCAAACTTTTCTCATTTTACTCAAATGCGTTCGACTGGTATTTTCAAGGCTTTCTCTAGCAGGGTGAAGCTTAAATTTTCTCCTCGGGAAACGACCCTTCAAAAACACAATACAATAAAAAAAATATTTAAACTACCGTATTTTATCAAATTGCTCAGTTAAGAAAAGCCAATATAACTAGACTTGAAGATTTAAGTCAAATTTAAAACAAAGCAGACTTGATTTATATGGTGTGTAGCGGAACAAAGACTGTTTTATCAGAAGAAAATCTGATTTATGCAGGGAAAGGGCATCTAACTTTTTGGTCAAATTAATACCTCACTTAAATGCTTTCCTTCGTTAAAAAAATTCGTTGTACAGTAACGCCATTCAAACGAAATCATAGCGAAATGGGTAGAGTAGGTTGCAGTAAAATTGAATCCCCACTCTAAAATATTCAAAAAAAATATTTTATTTTTCCCACACATGATAAACTTTACAAGTATAAATGAACTGACAATCTGGCAATATTTGTGGACACCTAATAAAATAATATTTTTGGAAAATTATTTCCCAATATTTACAGCTTAAGTCATACCATATCAGAGCTTACTTGAAGTGAACTTCGTGTAACACGGCACCAGGCTCAGATTGCACCAGACGATTCTTGCCAACCGATGGGGCTACCATATCTTATTCTTTGATTCAAGAAATTCATCGTCACCAGCTTACATTAGAGTAATTTAGCGAATAAATAGCTCTAAGAACGGAGGACCTGTTTTTTAGGATCCTAGATTGATTGATGTTTCACGCAGCACTTAAAATTATTTCACCTATATGGCGGAGTGGCCAGGTTTAGTGGGCGAGGAAACCCCGACCTTCAGCGAGTACATGTACCTGTCAGCTCCTGCATTTCAGAATCAGTAATTTTACAATTTTGTGAATCGAAATAGCGCCGATTCGATGGAAGGTCTGTGTGCGATCGAGGGACGATCACTCTAACACACTGGACCACTGAGGCCCCAATGATTATAGCGAATGGACACCAAGCGTTGGATGTAGCGCACTAAAGTAGGTTCCTGTATGGCACACAACATGTTTGTAAATAAAAAGTGAGGACAAGCCGTTCATACTCACAATACATATAGGTGACGAGGAATGATGTCACTTCCTCCCGTTAGGCATATGTGTCCGTCACTGGTTGATTGATTGTTTGGTGTTTTACGCCGCGCTCAAGATTATTTCACTTATTTGGCGACGATGCCAGTTGTATTGTGGGAGGAAACCGGTCTCTGTGCCCGCAGGAAACCACGACCTTCCGCTGGTAACTGGCAACCATCCCACATAGGTCGTTCGAGTGAAAACTCAGTCAGAAAATTTTCTAATTTTTGGACTGAGTGGGAATCGATTGAGCGTCCAACGCTTTACCTACTGAGCCACGGAGGAATGATGTCACTTCCTCCCGTTAGGCATATGTGTCCGTCATTGGAGAGGTGAACCATGCGGCTGGCCTAATTAAAAGCATAATGTGGGACTGTGTTTTGCAAAAATGTTAGGCTACCGCAGTACAAATCGGTCAGCTACCTTGTATTGTTGTAAATTCTTTATTCTTTTATCAGTTGTTTTCTTAAGAAATAAAGAACAACCAAAACTCATCTGTTCCCTACCAGAATTAATACGTAGTGAAAAAACAGTTCGTTTGAAATAGCCTCTGCCAATTCTTCAGTAAACGATTGACGACATGTGCAAGATAAGTGTCCTATGGTAAACAACAACGGATACTTTGCAAAGTTCTGAAGCTCACGAATAAAAGAGAAGATTGGGATATATAGTCAATCACAACTGCAGCCAAAGTCAACCGGCAGCCTGAGGTGGTCATTTCTACTTTCGTTAAAGATGGCGGCTATGATGCCTGTTGTGGTTCTTGTTGTTTGCGTCATGACCATTCGTCCCAGTCCCGGACTTTCGATTAGTAAGTAGACAATCTCGTTAGATACAGATTGGGTATTAAAGGGTATCCAGCTATTCTGTGGTAGAAGTCTTTGAAAAATTTGCTCAGAATATTTTGCGTAGAAACGATTAGTAAATTTGGGGATATTTGTTCTATATGTTTCAACGTAAACCTTCAGAACCACTGAGGATATTTGCTCTAAAGAATTTAGCGTCAGAACTATCGGCAAATCGAGATCTCGTGCCATTCTACGAGATCTTCAACACGAGACATGACTCGAGAGCCGTCGCACTCCATTTTCGCGCATAGTGAACTGTAAGAATCTTACTGAGAATTTAGAATGTGTATGATATTTAATTCTCTGTTCTATACTGTTCCCAGACCGTACAATAATAATCTGTATCGCAAGACCTTTGGGCAGAAATACTTGTTAAAAATCAAAAATATAACGGCACTACATCAGCTCATAAATACATTCTAAAACAAGATGGCAGCGCCCATGGATATCAAGGCAAAATATGATATGGACTTCAAGGTATTTCAAGGTATTTTATATGTATTAGGAGAGTAGCAATCAATATAACAAAACAGGTTATTGGCGGCTTAAACGTTACCCACCAGAATTATATCTGATGTCTCTCTACACAACCGAGTCAACTATCAGTGTCACGTGTCGTTGTTTACAATTTTAAGGACGTCGACAGCAGTGGCCTCCCTTTGTGTTCAAGCAACATGTCACTCAATGGTTTTAGAGTTGATATCTCAACGAATGACAGAAGGATCAATCTCTATTTTAGATTGAACTATTGGTTGCCTCGGTGGATCAGCCGACAGAGTGATAGTCATTCAGTCTGACATAGGCCTTCCATCGATGCGGCGCGGGTTCAAATCCATCTCAGACCAAATCAAAATTGAAAAACTTCTGAGTGGATTGTTAACTCGATCATCTTATTTGGAAAAGTTGCCAGGTACTCGCCGAAGATCGGGGGTTTATTCCGAGCAAAGATCGATGTATCCTGGCAACGCCGCCATAATAATTTGGAGTATCAATCAATCAATCAATCAATCAGAACTACTGGGAATAGTATCCTCAAGCTACAAATGTATGTAGCTAGAATCTGTCTTCTGCAGGTACGCACTTCATGTCAGGCGTTCTAGGTCACGTGGGGCCTCGGCAGTCCAGTGGATTAGAGTGATGTTCCATCAGTCTTAAACATACCTTCCATCGATGCGGCGCGGGTTCGAATCTGTGAAGTTTTGATTTAACGATTATAATCGCTCGCCTTATGTTGACTGACTGCATGCTTTAGTGGAGTTTTAACATAAACATTTTTTCTTCTTGATAATTACATCGCATTTTATGTGTATTTTGTTATAGATCTGGAGTTGGCAAAGCGCCAATTTCTCCGAGGGGGTGGACCTGGAGGAGGATATATCGGACACGATGAACAGAAACGCCATGCTCTCTCCGTGAGTGATTTAAAGGATATGTCGAATGTGGTGGACGGATTTTAGGAGGTGGTGGTTCTCGATATCTTCTTAACTGGCGAAAGTGATGCGAAAACGGCTCTCAATATTAAAATATAACACTCCCTAAAGCGACATGTCTTGCTTTGAAGTTAAATGTTATTTTAATGATTTCTAACATTTAGACGAGTTAAAACGTCCTAACCTAATTATCTTGGCACTCTTCAAATATAAATAAATATATCTATATCAACTCTTATTTGAAAGTATATTAATTTTTGAAAAAAAAAAAGATTTTTAATTAACAGATTGGATTGATGGAGTGTGTAACTTTCAATTTGGGTGAGTGTGTGTGGCGGGGGATGGGGGGGGGGATGGGTTTAACTATTTATGTGGTCTGAAAACATATTGACTATTTTACTAGATCATGGACCGGAATATTTCATTTTGATTGTAAATATATATTTTGACAAGTCCGTCTTCGCACGCAGCCCTCTCTACTGCCACTAGTTATACCTCTTTTGAAGAAAACGCCATTCAGTTAAGCAAGCGACCCAAATTAAATGGCTGCTGTATACGGGTATTACGTTACTTTGTAATTGGAATTGAATTGGAACGATTTTCTCTATGTGGCTTCCATTTAAGTATAGTTTTAAAACATAAGCACTGTGTGTGATTTTTTTTGTATTGTGTTTCAGCAGATGCAAGGCAATAGATCGAAAGCTTAATGACATAAATAGTAACGAATTCAAGTCAAGTGAAAAACTGTATTTATCCTTGGTGTTTTACAACTACCAGCCCTAGTCGCCACAAATTAAGAGTTGCTGTTGATTTAAACATCTATCACTGATCATAGAGTCAATAATGTGAACAAATTAATGCAACCATTCAGAGAAACTCTAACAAATACATATTAATATTACGTATTTTGAGAATACATCTTTCTTTATGAATTTTCTTTTTATTGCTGTCCTATGTTTATTGATACATCTTCTGGATATCTCCATTAGCATTTGAACTATGTTTTTTTTTACCGAAATGAAGGGTTTGACTTGATTTGAAATGATTGACAATTAAACGTAATCTCTGCCTAAAAAACAAAACATAACAAAGTTTCAGCTCAGCTGCTACTACAGACGGTGGTGAGAATGCGATGAACATTTTACGCTGAAATATTTTCCACATTCACTCCGTTGTCACGTTCGTGTTCTTCTTCCAAATTCAGCCAACCGAGACCACCTATTGATCTTACGTCACGCTTTAACAGCTCCATGATATCTGTAACAAAGACCGTATCATTTTGCGATATTAGAAATTGTATATATTTTGTGGATGCCACTATGTTGAAATCTATTTAATACAATGTTGGTTCAATGATATATGGGATACGCTACGTGTGAGTTACAGCAGTTCATTAATTCAATTGACCGATTGCCTGATGACGTCACTTGGAATTAATGCGCAAAGCATTTCGGGGGAGTGAGGGATATTTACATAATTTTACTAAAGGGCAGAAGGAATAAAGCTGTATCGAGAAAATGGCTTAAAATGTACAAAGTCACCAGAATAATAAGTGGATAAAAACACGTTATGTCACCAATGTTTTCCAATAAAGTGACGTCTTGCCAAGTACTGGTAAGACAAAATTGCGAACTGAGGTACATAGTTTACCCAGAAAGCATTGCATAAATCTATGTGACATCAACAGGCTCGGCGAAAAGAACGATTCTTTTTTATGTCCAGTAATCACAAGTCCACCTCTATTCATTTGGTTATAGTATTCGAATTTAAGTGACGATGTGCAATTACATATGCCACACCTACATTTTAGGAATATTGTTGTTTATTATATGTGATTCAGTCCGTTATATGTGATTCCGTCAGTTATATGTGATTCAGTCCGTTATATGTGGTTCAGGCCGTTATATGTGATTCCGTCAGTTATATGTGATTCAGTCCGTTATATGTGATTCAGTCCGTCATATGTGGTTCAGGCCGTTATATGTGGTTCCGTATATAGATAAAACTTAAATGAAATATTAAAGTGGCATGAGCTGCCAAAATTAACACTCATTCATAATTTTTGATCGTCACGTGAGTAAAAGGCTTTGGAAGGCCATCAAAAAACTAAATGACTGGCGTTGGAATGAAAACAATCCGTACAGTATGTGGCCTATACGAACCGAAAACGTGTTCGAAAAGTAAACAAAATTAAAATAACCGGGAGGACGATTCATTCATTCTAAGTCAAAGTTAGTTCAAAACAAAACTTTATCGTACATTTTCGAGACTAGAAGCACTAAAAAGCTTCTGAATTATACGTCTTGAGAAAAATAGCCAATAATTTCAACATTTTGTCTTAACGTCAAAATATCAACATTTTGGCAGCTCTTTCCACTTAAATGAACAAGTCTGTGTTTTTAAATACGAAGTAATGTCAATTGATACTATATTGCTGCCGAGTTTTCAAACTGTTTATGCCAGATTCGGCTTTACCGAGTTTAGTGTTAGTGCAGTGTGGGAACAGTTTCAATTTAAAAGATTTGTGAACAGGGCTATAAGCTGGTTTGTTTTTTTGACTCACTCTATATTTGAAAAACACCAGTTGAAACGAAACAACTAAACCGTTAGTTCCCTGATAATCAGAAAAGGAGTGCATAGGAAATATACATATTGTTCGTAACTACTCGGCAAAACTAGTCAAGTGACGTCATACACGACCTTCCATGTTTACAAACTGCCACGAGAAGACGTACCGACACAGCCGTGGTCGTTTATTACGTCCCCACTGTAAGGGTATGTGCACAGGGGAGGTCATGTTTGACGTCATATGTCCCTGAAATTATTAACCTTCTTAAGCATTGTTGAGCTGCAAATGTAGCATTGAATTTTGTATCTTCTGCGCCGGACATTTAATTTTAGGTCAGACTTCCTGTTCTACAGCATCCATCGTCTTCAAACTTAAAACCGAAATCACTTAGAAAATATTCATTGTGGCCATTAACAAACATCGATTACTCAAGTCCTCTTAGAAAATAACAAACTTAACCCTAACACAGTAGTTACCTTTTTACTTACCTACTGGGGAATCTCCTAAGGGTTTTGGGGATGCCCGATAAAACATCATTATGCAAATAAGCCCGACAACGATTAGCGTCTTATGTGCCATAGTTAAGCTGAGAGGATTAGTCCGATAGTTGCACTCTTGAAGCCGTCTTTGAGACGTGAGTTTCTTTTCTGTAGGCCTACGGGTCTAGTTCATCAAACAAAATGAAACATTTCCTTAAATATTCTCATTTTCCATCGTGAAATAAAACGCCAGAAAAAATCTATTATGCTGACCGGGTTCTTCATTTAAGTAATTTCTATTCATGAAGAGCAATAGTTATGATAGATATCTGCTTTTTTAACTTTCGGTTTCGCTTTTAAAGGCTGTATCAGATAGGCATAGACAACAAAATAACAGTGCAATTATCTTTCATAAACAAACGTATTTTTGCTCATTGTTTTAAAAGCTGTTGCCTAATCAACGATCAAACAACAATACAATCTCCGCTGTGCTTTGTTCGACAATTTTAATCTACAATGATTATGAAGTAATTTGTACCAAAACAATTGCAATTCGGTTTTAACTTTTATGAAAAAAAATGCTCACCAAGCGGTTGCATTTAATTTAGGAAAATAATTAAACACATGAATACATTTAAGTACGTATCTGTTAATATGACCTGACCGCGAATATAGTATCTTACACAGTCAGTTAATAAAACTTGGCTAATTGTCCCGATGAGGAATAAAAAACAACAAACTTTTATCAATTTCTCTGAAGTTATCCGATAATATTGAAAACAATGCAATACTATTTATAAAAAAAATAGATATAGCTTCTTTTGATTAAAATTTTTATTTGACTTCGCCACTGATTGAAAGAAACAGCTGATTGTTTTTCGATAAAATACAGAAAAATATTTCTAACCTGAACTGCCTTATAGAACTTAAACTTCCAACCAAACGGAACTTGTTCAAACCTCATTTTCAAACCAAATAACATTTGGTATTGTGTATATCGGTTGGGGCAAAGAATTACGGAAACCCCACCCCGCTTGCTTCACCTTCTTTTAAATTTCTTTAGAATGAAGCATCCATATTCGGTGACATACGCATTCAGTTATAGCCAGCTTTTTATAATGGTCTGTGGGAACAGCAAGAAAAAGGTCACTGTAGAAAATTCTTTTGTCAGACTTTTGCATATTCTTATAGATATATATTTGTTTTGGCAGATAGCTCGAATATTGTAGAAGGGTCGCCATTTTGAAACCATAGTGTGCGACTCTCTCGTACATCGGTCCCGTTTTTCTCTCAAAAAAATCATTCACCGATACCATGAATGCCTTAAAAGGAATGCCCAACCTTTCTCTCTTGATATCCATTCTCCTTTTGTCGAATTATAGGCCAGAGTTATTACATTAGATCTACATCTAAAGCTGGCTGGAACACTTTCCCGCGCTCACCGCGGCCATGTTTTGATTTTCAGTCTCACGTCAACACTACATGCCGGAGCTATGAGTACTTAACATACAGCACAGGCACCTACTTAGAGAAAAATGAGTTTGTTTTGGTTTGTCGTGTTAACCAAACTATCAAGTAGACGTCGTCTGCTTAGTTCCTTAGCTATTCGGATGTGCTGTAGCCAATTTATTTTTATTTATACGGAAAGGGGATTCAGTCCATCGGCTCTTTAGAGCTGCTAATCGTTTTAAACACTGTAGCTAAATGATATCTCTGGCATAAGGTGAGAACCTTCCCAGCAAGTTAAAGTGGCATGAGCTACCAAAATGTTGATATTTAGACGTTAAAACAGAATTATTGTCTATTTTTCTCAAGACGTAAAATTCAGAAGCTTTTTAGTGCTTCTAGTCTCGAAAATGTACAATAAAGTATTGTTCAGAACTAACGTTGGCTTAGAATGAATGAATGATCGTCCCGGTTATTTAAATTTTGTTTACTTTTCGAACACGTTTTCGGTTCGTACAGGCCACATACTGTATGGATTTTCCTCATTCCAACGCCAGTCATTTAGTTTTTCGATGACCTTCAAAGCCCCTTACTGTTGTGACGATCAGAAATTATGAAAAAAGTGTGAATTTTGGCAGCTCATACCACTTTAAAAGGCAGAACTCGAAATGGTCTTTTAATTTTTCCCCTGACTCGAGAGATAGTTGTGTACCTAGAAAGTGCGTTTTTGTATATTTTGTTCATCGAAATTAAATCGATTAAAATTAGTCCTTGTTTTCAAACAAATATTACTAGTAAATATTAAACATAAAACCAAACAGAATGACAATAAGTACAATAAACGTGACGATAGAGATAGAGATAGTGTTTTATTTAAGCTTCAATTGTTTCTAGGCAATTGATTGAGAAGATTTGAAAATCAAGCTACAGCTCGACATGCGGGCGAGTATTAAGATTAAATTTGACATTAGAATAAGAAGTTATGCCGTAAACGATTGGAGACATTTTCAAGGTTAGCTGAGAACCCCTGGTCATTTACATTGTGGAAATTTCTGCAACAAGTCCACAGTCGCGTTTTTGGGGAAATTCCGACTCCAGTCCACCAACAAGACCACCGTCTCCAACGGAGCCACCCGCTGGTATTAACGCCTCCATCGAACCTAAAGAAAATAGAAACAATATAACTCTGTAGAAAGACGAGGACAAAATAACCAAGGACAATTGGCATCAGCTGCCAAAATTAGGATTTGTTCATGAGCACTGATGGTCAAGAGAAAGGCATTTTACAGCTCATTGAAAACTAAAACAGTCGCACAGAAATTTATCGCTGCTTGTTTCGAAGCTGGAAGTAGGGGGCAATGAGGCTGATCTTTATTAAGCAGTTTCGCCTGTCGGTCCCTCGCCTACTCCTAAGAACTCGCCGAGAATACTTTTGAATGGCCTGGACCGTTTCCCCGGGGTTTTTTTTTACTGATTCACATGTCTTGTTTTCGTCGACTGACTGGACTTCACCGGCGTAAGGCGACGTTTTTGTTGCATTGGAATAACTTTGCAGTGAAGCGGCGATCTAGGCTTTGTATTTTGAGATCGACAAGCCCACTGGTTTTAGAATGCTTAACTCAGCCGGGATACATGAGTTTATTTTTGTGTGTTTGATATTTCTAAACAATACTTAAAGTGGTATGAGCTGCCGAAATCCACACTTATTTCGTAATTTCTGATGGTCACCACAGCTTGGAAGGCCATGGAAAAACTAAGTGATTGGCGTTGAATGAGGGAAATCCATAACGTCTACGGCCTATACGAACCGAAATAGTGTCGGAAAAGTAAACAAAATTTAAATAACCATTCATTCATTCTAAGCCAAAATTGGTTCAAAACAATACTTTATCGTTCTTTATCGACTAAAAAGCTTCTGAATTGTACGTCTTGAAAAAAATAGCCAATCATTTCAACATTCTGTTTTAACGTCAAAATATCAACATTTTTGCAAGCTCATGCCAATTTTACGTGTAATTCTGAGGGGGATATTAAGGAAAAGCACTTTATTTATACTGATTGAGAAAAAATAGCTATGAATTTTGAAATTCCGTCTTAACGGAAAAATATGAAAAAAAAATGGCAGATCATGCCTCTTTAAAGCATTGTTGCAAGCATAATAGAAATGATTTTATTAATAAGGTGTCCAATACACCGCGCACATGATCATTTCACGTAAGTGTGCGCCGTTGTCACATCATTTATTGTAAGAAATATATAGATTTATTGACCATATACAATATTATTAATAATTGGTTGGTTTATTGGTTGGTCTGTGTGCCGGTTGATCGGTGATTTAAACAAACGTACGTCAATTGAACGACTCCTAAACGTTTAGAATCGGCTGTGCAAGATTACAGACATGGGGCTCGTTTCACAAAGCAGTCGCATCACAAACGAGGTATAGTTGCCAATGACTACCAAAGAGAAGAGATACGTTGCATGGCAACTGCGATTGATCGCAATTTGCGACGGCTTCGTGAACGGTCGGCAGACTTTTGTTTCACTTACCTTTTAAAGGAGCACCTCCCGAGCCAACCAACAGGAAAGCCACCGCTACAACTGGAAGAGTCATCTGAACCATGGTTAAGGGGAGTCGTTGAAGAGAAACCTGTGCTCTATGATAATGCCAAATCGTTGGATGCTTTTGCACTAGTGCGCTAGTTCGACGAGTTAATGAAATTGGGTGAAATGGTTTGCTTATATATTCGTATTTTCCTAAGTAAACGGAGTTCCAAAAAACGCAATTACAGATTTCATAACAATATAAATCGTTATCCATTGAAGAAGAAGTATATATAATAAGTTATCAAATGTTCCAATTATTTCAAGCGTATCAGATAATTATTAGAATAAGAACAATAACAATAGTAACTGTTATTTTTTCATACCGACAATGAGCCGTTTCGTGCGGAAATTGCGATAACATGTGATAAAAGTAATAAGTCTTTTATTACAAACTCATTTTTAGTTAATAGAGATTGGCTTAACTTTTATAATAAAAAACGCATTACTGTCTAGGTCTTTTTCATTTGCTAAAATTATTAACTTTGTTGTAAACAGCTTTTGAACGATAAACTAAACACTTTTTTCTCCGCAGATAACGACTTATTGATTTTGTTATTATTGCTATAATCAGGATGCCAACCTCTTAAAAATTATAGGAAAATCATGTGGTGTATAGATAGATCATTCCTTTTTTATCGGACGGTAAATTGATAATGACGACGAAGGAATCTGTATGCTTCATTGGGTTTGTTTGACAGTTGTTTTGTTAAGGTTACGATAAGGTATCAGCTGACGACCAGGGAATCAGCACATATCATTGGGTTTGTTTGAGAGTTCTTTTTGGTTATGATATCGTCCCAAAGTTCTCATCGATGCGGCGTGGGTTCGGATTCCATCCAGATCAGATAAAAAATCACAAATTTATGAGTGGAATTTTCATCGCCGTATGTTGCCGTATGTTGAAGAGCTGTCACCGAAGGCTTGGGGGAAGGGGTCCTTCATGCAGAGCCTGTTTTGCACCAACGCCGCCATATAAACATATATGTATATATATAGTTTTTCGCAAGGAACTAAATCTTTCCTTTGTTAGAGATGAATCGTAATGAATTGATAGTCAAATACTAAAAGTGACATGAGTTGTCAAGATTCGAACATTTTCATAAATTTTGATTGTTATGAGAAGTTGATTCACTGAGCCGGTCTTCAAATAGACGGGACGTATGAGTACATTTTTGAGTCTTTGCTGCTGTTAAAAACTACGCTACGTACATTTACAAGACTACTGTATGAAAAAGCTCCTATTTTGTAGTTATTGACAAAAATGTCAAATAATTAACTAATTTTGATTGAATACAATTTTCGGTATTTTTTTTGAAAGCTCATGTCATTTTAACTTGTCCTCTCTTTTCAAGGTTTTAACGCCACGTTCATCGACACTGCCTTTGACATTTTATTGATCTTGGATATCCGTTTTCAGCAGCGTAACGGAAACGATTAAATGTTAACGGGTCGCAGTTACTTTGCTATGCTGGGCACCTTTTGGGCTTCCTGAAACTGTTGTTTTATTCTCGAGAGCTATAGACTGGTTAATTGTACATCTTAGTTTATCCTTATCTCTGAAGAGCAAAGCTTTACTTAGCTGGAACAATCACAAAACATATGATAAGAATAAACTAAGAGGTACCAAATGTAAACTAAGATTCAGAATCAGGAAATAAGTAATGATCTCCCGCGGCGTTTCAGTAAAGGGTTGTGAACAAAGAGCCTTTAGTGTTCCTTAACCAATTATAGAATTTAAGTACAAATAAGACGAGTGGCATGGGGACATGCAGCCTTACGAATCAATGTTTTTCTTCCTCTTTCCATAAAGTTGCCAGATCGCTCTTGTCAACGGATACAATTAAGCCCGATGTATTATCAACCATCAATGTAGGGTATATGCGATTTCTTTGATTAATGGTTAAATATAGAAAGACAGTATTGATAATACGATCAATACACGATTTAGTCAGCTAAACTTCCCTAAGCGTCTTACTTCAACTTTTCTTTCTGAAAGCTATGTTCTGTACAGGTCGAAAACCCATTTAAATTGTTGTAGAAAATTCCGATGACAGAAAGACAAGAAAGGTTAGCTGTCTTCCGTGATTTGGTACGCATTGTGTTGATAAACGTTTGGCTCCAACACATTGGTCACACCGTGCTCCAATACATTTCAAACACATTGGTCTGTACCCGTAGAAAATCAATTGGAATTCTCTGAGACAGAAAGATGACTAGTAAAAGCAAGAAACCAAAAGAAGACTATTGATATAGGAGTCATTACTATCTGATCTTGCCAAATGATTGGGCTACCATATCTTATTCTTTGATCGAAATTTATCGAAACAAGCTTACGGTAGAGGGATTTAATGAATAAATAGCTCCAAGAACTGAGGACCTGTTTTTTAGGATCCTAGATTGATTGATGTTTCATGCGGCACTTTAGATTATTTCATTTTTATGGTTGCGTTGCCAGGTTTAGTGGGCAAGGAAACCGGACTCATTGACCGGAGAAAACCGCCGACCTTCATACGGCAACCGAGTTAAAAATCCAATCAGAAATTTTTCAATTTCTGTTTGGTTTGAGTGTGATTCAATCTCGCAGCGCATCGATGGAAGGTCTGTGTGTGATCGAGGGACAACCCACTGGACCACCGATACCTCCAATGATTATAAAGAATGGACACCAATCGTTGGATGTTAGTGCACTGAAATGGGGGTTTCTGTGATAGCGGTTGTGACACACAACATGATTGTGAAAAAAAGTAAGGACGATCCGGGCTCACCCAAAATTCATTTTGGTGACGAGGAATGATGTCACTCCCTCCCGTTTGGTATTTGTCTCACTCATTGTGGAGGTGAACCATCTGGCTGGCCTAATTACAAACATAACGCGGGACTGTGTTGGATTAAAATGCAGTTCCGTAAGTGTTTATTTGTGATATATCAGCAAAGCATTCCATTAATGGTCGTTTAGAATTTGCAAAAGCGATAGGCAAATCGTTCAGCTAATTTGTATTCTTGTAAATTCTTTATTCTTTTATCAGTCGTTTTCTTAAAAAGTAAAGGACAACCAAAACTCAACTGAATCTGTTTTCTACCAGAATTAGTACGTAGTTTGAAATAGCCTCGTTTGAAATAGCCTCGTTTGAAATCGTTTGAAATAGCCTCTGTCAACCGTTGGCGACATGTGCAAGATAAGTGTTCTATGGTAAACAACAACAGATACTTTGAAAAGTTTTGAAGCTCACGAATAGAAGAGAAGATTGAGATATATAGCCAATCACAATAGCCGAGAAATCTTGTGATTTTTCTTTATTTCTATATATCTATAGTGCAAACGTCAGGGACAGTATAATATATTTTCAGCACCATAGAGGCTGATTGTTCGGGCTAGCCATCACAACTGCAGCCAAAGCCAACAAGCAACCTGAGGCTGTAATTTCTGTTTTCGTTAAAGATGGCGGCTGTGATTCCTGTTATGGTTGTTGTTTGCTTCATGACCATTTGTCCCAGCCTCGGACTTTCAGTCAGTAAGTAGACAATCCCATAAGGTACAGATTTAGTATTAAAGTATCCATTTATTCTGCAGTAGAGGTTTCTTTTTTAAATTGTCTCAGAAGTTTAGCGTGGAGAAGATTAGTAAACCTCCAGAAACAGGATATTTGTTCTCTATGATTTAATGTTAACCTTCAAAGCCACTTATACTATTTGCTCTAAATGATTTAGCGTCAGAACTACTTGGGGCTTCGGTGGCTCAGCCGGCAGAGTGATAGTCATTCAGTCTGACGTAGGCCTTCCACCGTATGGCGCGGGTTCAAATACAATTCCGACCAAATCAGTATTGAAAAGATTCTTACTGTATTTATAACTAGATCATGGTATATGGGAGAGTTGCCAGGTACTCGCCGAAGGTCGGGAGTTTGTTTCGGGCAAAGATCTAGGTTTCTTCCCCCCACTGAACTTGGCAACGCCGTCATATAAGTGAAATAATCTTGAGCAACAATCAACCAATTGATCAATCAATCAGAACTACCGAGAATGCAGGAATGCACTCATGTAAGGAGTTCTAGGTCACGTGGAACCTCGGTGATCCAGTGAGTTAGAGTGATCTTTCCTCAGTCCCAGACAGCTTCCATTCATGCCGCCCGGGTTTGAGTCACACTCTGAGCAAATAAAAATCTGTAAATTGATTTTTGATTTATTTATAACGATAGCTCGCCTTATGTTGATTGGCTGACATGCTTTAGCGGAATTTTAACATAAATATTTTTCTCTTTGGGAATTACAATGCATTGCGTGAATTCTGTGTGTAATTTTTATAGATCTGGAGGTGGCTAAACGCCAAGATCTCGTCGTGGGTGGACTTGGAGGAGGACAAAGCAGGCCTAGTGGACAGAAACGCCAAGATCTCTCCGTGGCTGAGTGGCGGATACGATGGAGAGATTCTAGGAGGTGGCGGTAAACTGACAACATAAACGGACTGGGGTTCTCGATATCTTTTTAACTGGAGCTCATGAAGTCAAATGTAATTTTAATGATTTGTCAGTCGAGTTAAACATCCTAACTTAACTATCTTGTCACTTCAAATATAAATAAATATATCGATATCAACTCTTACTTGAATGTATAGTAATTTTTGGAAAAAAGAATGATTTTCAATTAACAGATTGGATTGGTGGAGTTTGTACTTTTCAATTTGTGTGTGTGTGCGTGGGTGTGTGTGTAGGGGGGGGGGGGTCGGAGGGGGGGGGGCTGTAATCGGTATTAGGCATAAAGTCACTTTGTCTTACACGGGCCTTCCATCGATGGGACGCGTGAGCACCAAATAAACATTTCTGAGTAGAGTAAATCGGTTACCGTATGTGGGAAAGTTGCCAGGTACTCGCCAAAGGTCGGGGGTTTGCACCGGGCAATGAGTCCCGATTCCGCCCTCACTAAACATGGCAACGCCGCCATATAGAAACTAGAGATTAAGTGATTGCACGCAATCACTGGAGATGGCTCCGCGAAGGAGGGGAACTGATTGACAAGGGTATTAGAACCGGCAGTGTGGTTTGAGAGGTGACATAAAGAAGAAATGAAACAATAAAGATGATGTATGATATTCTTGGCATTAATTATTTTAAAAGATGGCTGCCATCTTTAAAAATTAAGATGGCTGAAAACTTATAACAAATAATGGCTTATCACAAGTTAACTTTCGATAAAATATTGCTCATAATCTAATATGCTTCATGGCAGCCATATTGTATTGGGCACATGGCTGAAAATTGATCCCAATCGCCCGTTGCTCAATGTCAAGGCACACCCCAGGTTTGATATTGGATTGCGCAGATTGCTGAAAATCAATCCTAACCGTCCGCTCAATAATGTCAAGGCACACCCCAAGTTTGAAGTTGATCGGATCAATCATGCTCAAGTTATTGCTCGGACAAGAAAATCATGCTCATAATCCAATATGACGGATAGTGGCCCTATTGTATTGCGCACATTGCTGAAAATCAATCCCAACCGTTATTGCCCGGACAAGAAATTCATGCTCATAATCCAATATGACGGATAGCGGCCATATTGGATTGCGCACATTGCTGAAAATCAATTCCAACCGTCCTCTGCCCGATGTCAAGGCACACCCCAAGTTTGAAGTTCATGGGATGAATCATCCACTAGTTATTGCCCGGACAAGAAAATCATGCTCATGATCCAATATGACGGATGGCGGCCATATTTGATTGCGCACATTGCTGAAAATCAATCCCAACCGATGTCAAGGCACACCCCAAGTTTGAAGTTGATCGGATGAATCATTCATGAGTTATTGTACGTATAAGGATGGAAAGACGGACGGACGAACGGCCATATTGGACTGTGCACATTGCTAAAAATCAATCCCATTCATCCTCTCACCAATGTCAAGGCACACCCCAAGTCTAAAGTTCATCGGATAAATCATCCACAAGTTATTGCCCGGGCAAGAAAATCATGCTCATAATCCAATATGACGGATAGCGGCCATATTTGATTGCGCACATTGCTGAAAATCAATCACAACCGTCCTCTGCCCGATGTCAAGGCACACCCAAGTTTGAAGTTCATCGGATGAATCATCCACAAGTTATTGCCCGTAGAAGAAAATCATGCTCATAATCCAATATGACGGATAGCGGCCATATTGGATTGCGCACGTTGCTGAAAGTCAAACCCAACCGTCCGCTGCCCGATGTCAAGGCACACCCCAAGTTTGAAGTTGATCGGATGAATCATTCATGAGTTATTGTACGGACAAGGATGGAAAGACGGACAGACGAACGGACGAACGAACGGAAAACCCGAAAACATAATGGCTCCGCTTTCTCTTTGCGGAGCCATAAAAACATCTTTAACCACTCTAAGTCATGTGTTATGCAACAGTTGATGATGTAACCGTTAGTAGTGTTCCTATAATTTAAAAAAAAGTATTTACTAGTATTTATTTTTTTAGTTTAACTTCTTTATTTTAATTTGTTTAATGTTGTTATCTTTTAACTGACGCTATCAAAACATTTCTGTACGGAAAGGGACTCGTAAGTTTTATAACTTGTTCCTAATCCCTTTGACTTTATACTGTCAATAAAATATGTTCAATACACTACAGAGGGGACATGGACGTCTTGTTAATCTCCCTAATGGTGGTGATGTTTGGTCCGATGGTGACAGTACGGGGTCATCCATCCATACAAAAGTTTGTGGAGTTGAAGGTGGAGATGAACGCAGCTACACAGCGTGTTAACTTGAGAGTTGATCATCGCAGGCCTTGTAAACGACATACATTATTCCGGAATTTTGATTTTCGATATTGATGATTAAACCAAAAATTGTAGGGCTTTTGACGCGAACAAGTTTACGTGTACTGAATGACTTTTGTTGGGACAGGGTTTATTGGGTGTTTGGGATCAGGTTGCCCTTATCATATCATATTATCCCCATATCAACTGTTATATGAATGTATAGTAATTTTTGGAAAAATGAATGATTTTCAATTAACAGATTGGATTGGTGGAGTTTGTACTTTTCAATTTGTATGTGTAAGAGTTGCCAGGTACTCGCCAAAGGTCGGGGGTTTGCACCGGGCAATGAGTCCTGATTCCGCCCTCACTAAACATGGCAACTCCGCCATATAGAAAAAAAACATCTTTAACCAATCTAAGTCATGTGTTATGCAACAGTTGATGATGTAACAGTTAGTGGTGTTCCTATAATTTAAAAAAAAAGTATTTATTTTATTTTTATTTTTTTAGTTTAACTTCTTTACTTTAATTTGTTTAATGTTGTTATCTTTTGACTGACGCTATCAAAACATCTCTGTACGGAAAGGGACTTGTCAGTTTTATAACTTGTTCCCAATCCATTTGACTTTATACTATCAATAAAATATGTTCAATACATAAGGGACATGGACGTTTTGTTAATCTCCTTGATGGTCGCGATATTTGGTCCGATGGTGACAGTACGTGGTCATCCATTCATAAAAACGTTCGTGGAGTTGAAGGTGGAGAGGAACGCAGCAACACAGCGTGTTAACTTGAGAGTTGATCATCCCAGGCCTTTTCAAAGACATAAATTATTCCGTATTCTTGATTTTCGATATTGATGATTAAACCAAAAAGTGTAGGGCTTTTGACGTGAACAAGTTTACGGGTGTTTGGGATCAGGTTGCCCTTTGTCACAGAGAATAGCACTTTGGACATGTATTTCAAATGCCTTTCAAACAACGGATAACAATTTAAAAACTTAAAAAGTGTATTTTGAATGGTTGCCACCAGATTCGTTTTTACCGAATGGCTGCTAGTTGTCTGGAAACATTACTATGTAAAGTTGCGTTATTTGAAGTTTTCCGCTCAAAAAATCAGTCAACCAAACAAAGCAAATTCAATTGATCGTCTTTGCTTATGAACCAACTATACATAAGGTGCCTAACGATTCAGAAGCAGGAAAAAAGTAATGATCGCCCGCGGCGTTTCAGTAAAGGGCTCTGAACAAAGAGCTTTTAGTGTTCCTTAACCAATTATAGAATAGAACAGTACAAATATGACGAGTGACATGGGGGAATGCGGCGTTACGAATCAATGTTTTTCTTCTCCTTTCCATAAAGTTGCCAGACCGCTCTTGTCAACGGACACAGTTAAGTCCGACGCATTACCAACCATCAATGTAAGGTAGAAAATAAATGAAATTCTTTTAGACCACTTATTCAGACTTCAAGAAAGATTAGCTTTGATAAGCATCGTGCTCCAACACATTTCAAACGTATTGGTCAGTACCCGTAGAAAATCAATTGGAATTCTCTAAGACAAAAAGATGACTAGTGAAAGCAAGAAAACAAAAGAATGATTATTAATACAGGAATCATCAATAACATCTCTTTGCCAAATGGTGGGGCTACTTTATCTTATTCTTTGATACAAGATCTTCATCGATACAAGCTTACGTTAGAGTACTTTAGTGAAAAAATAACCCCAATAACTAAGGACCTGGTGTGTTGGAAGATTCTAGATTGATTGATAGATGTTTTACACCGCACTCAAGATTATTTCACTTGTAAGTTTAGTGGGGAAGGAAACCGGACTCAAGTCTAGAAATAATAGAGCTAATTTTGTTGTGAATATTTGCTTTTTGATGCTTTCTTAGTGATTGGAATCGTCAAAATGGTTGAAAGGGAGGTATAGAGTTAGCGTTTTTTTTTTTAGAAAACTTTGCATAACTTAGACATGGTCCGTAAACCAACCATGTTACTCTCGTTGTATTTCGGCATCTTTTTGTCGTAGCTGACATAGTTTTTCTTAATTGCAATATACCGAATTTTGATTGGGACCTTTGTATAAGCATTCTCGAGAATTATATTTGCCTGTTTAATTTTGCGTTGAATTGTGTGTCGGGTGAATACAGACATCGATTAAATGATAATTATGCCGCACGCGAATCTTTTTTGGGGATGAAAATCGAAATGTTTTTCGTAAAAAAATATACGTATTATTTTGTAAGGCAGGCTGCTTCGTATAAACTTATATTTGCATCGCCCAGTAACAGCGACCCTTTTGTAGGAAAGAATTAAAATGATCTAGGGGCCTCCGTGGCTCAGTAGGTAGAGCGTTGGACACTCAATCCGAACAGCTTTCCACCAATGGGTCGTGGGGTTGAATCACACTCAGTCATAAAACAAATTTCTGACTGGGTTTTTACTCGAACGACCTATGTGGGATGGTTGCCAGTTTCCACTGGAAAGTCCGGTTTCCTCCCACAATAAACACACCGCCATATAAGTAAAATAATCTTGAGAGTGGCCTTATCCACTATACAATCAATCAATCAAATGGTATTTGTTTTACAAATACTAAAACTAGTTTGGATCGAAAAGAAAGTCGAGAGTCAAGGACCAACTGATCGATCGGAGTAAATTCACCGCGAAGACGTTCTTTCTTCAATGAATTAGTTTGATTACAAGGTGTTACATGAAAGAACTGTAAATCAGATATTTTAAGAAAACCACAATCCCACCAAAGAGACGAGTTGATAAGATTTCAGTGAGAGAAACTGGTAAATACAAAATTGTCTATATGACGAATTTTATTATATGTATGAGTCCATTTTTGGTCACGATATACCACGAGTTATCGTACATTTTTATCTGTGCGACTTGTTGGGGATAGAAAAAAAAACCCAGCAAACAATGACTACAATATACTGTTATTAAGAAAATTAAAAGAAATTGGGTATGTTTTGTAACAACATCGCAAATGAATTTAAACACATTATATAAAGGTTAGATCCATAAATCATATTATAAAAGTGCACACCAGGCCCTCGCATCCGACGTCCGGCTTCAATCAAGGATATATCATATCGGGTTAATAAATAGATTAACGGAAAGCAGAAAGTCATTTAATATATCCGCCTCGAGGACATGTTGATATACAGTCACTGGTAGATATAATGAGAAAAGTAACTTCATTTTTTGATCGATTCCGTCGAATATCCAACTAAACATCTTGTTAATATAAACGAGCTCTTCTTTATTTTGACAGCAGCTGCGGTCACCTGGTGAACATCATTCTAACTATAGCCCTTCAGATATATGTACGACTTTGATTTGATTGTTTGTTTTCAATCTTTTTAATATACTCTCCCAAAAAAGAAACGCAACATCCATTTTTTTTCAAACATGATTTTTTTTAAAAAATGTGCGTGATTGACACATGGCAATATGATCATGTTATAATGTAAATGTCTGATAATTGAATTTAAGCCCCTGATAGTGGCTGTTGATCACACGTGACTTTCGGATCAGCCTTTGTGTAACGCTACATGAAGAAGGCGTAGGGAAAAACGTACGACAGTTGCACGTGCGAATCAAGTCTTATCTTTATGCGGGTTTTATGGGTATAAAAGACACACGACAGTCGTTAAATTGTTTCACGAAGTTGCTACAATATTCCAAGACTAGACGCAGCTACCCAGCTCGTCATTGGTCGTCTCTTGGCAGGCGAATTACAGAATGCAGTCGTTAGACTTTATAATGTTCACCGAAGCACGATTTCCAGACAGTTGCAACGGCACCAGCAATCCGGTTCAACAGCTGATCGTCAACGTTCTGGCCGACCTAGGATCACATCAGCAGCCCAAGATCGCTACATCCGGTTACTTCACCTGCGAAACCGGACCAAAACAGCCCCAGAAACAGCATCAAATATCCCAGGTCTCCGTCGAATATCGGCAAAGACACTCAGAAACCGTCTCGGCCAAAACGGCTTACGCGCCAGACGTCCTTACTTTCGCGTAGTACTGAGACACCAGCATCGACTTGCAAGGGTCCGATGGTGCAACAGGTTAAGGGACTGGAATCTGCGAAACTGGAGGCGAGTCTGGTTCAGCGACGAATCAAGGTTCCAGCTGCAGAGAAGAGATGGTCGTACACGAGTTTACAGACGCCGGAATGAGAGGTTCGCAAGGAACTGCGTCCTTGAGGTCGACAATTTCGGCGGAGGAAGTGTGATAGTGTGGGGTGCCATATCCTGTGCCCGAAAAACTCAACTGGTGCACATTCCCGGCAACCGTAACGCCGTTCGATACACAGATGAGGTTTTGACACCACATATGCTGCCCGTAATGGACCTTCGTAGGGAAATTTTTCAGCACGACAACGCTCGACCGCACACAGCTCGTGCTACTGTTGAATTTCTAGCCAACCAGAACGTAACAGTGCTCCCCTGGCCGTCTAAATCACCAGATTTGAACCCAATAGAACATTTGTGGGATGATTTGGATAGACGCGTGGGCAGTCGTCATCCAGCGCCGCAAACTCTGCAAGAACTGCAGAAGGCTCTTGAGCAAGAATGGAGGAGAATTCCGCAAAACCGTATTCGTCGATTGATTGTGTCTATGTCGAGACGGGTCCGTGCTGTGTTACAGGTTAATGGTGGGCACAACAGATATTGACGTTGCAGTGACGTCATCTGAGCGCTATCAACTTTAATGTGATAAATTTTTATATGTAAATGAACTTTAAAGTCAGAACTACCAGTCTGCTAAATTTCAGTGTAATGCAATGCTTATTTCTGTATAAAAATGATGTTGAAAATTCATATTTTGAATAACAAAAATTCGATGTTGCGTTTCTTTTTTGGTAGAGTATAGATATAAATGTTATGGAAGGAATTATATTCGTATTTCTCTTAAATAAGTGACGTTTCCGAAATATTTCACCGTGACTGAGGCTATCTGTCATCTTAACCTAAATTAAACGTCTCCTGTGACGTCACCCTATTGTTCGAGCGGACGATTATTTTTCACGAAGACTCTAACAAGCAACACAGTCCTTTAAATGTAAAAGATTTACCACACATGCGCATTGGAAACGAACAATAGCTGCTTTATATAAGAGAGTGATGTTTGCCTTATAAAAGGGGATCACAGTCGGTTTGTCTTAATGGAGCGCTTTTAGGATACAGTTTGTTGGATAAATTCTACTATGGAGTGGTTTTACTAAAGCCAAAACACACAGGACAACTCGTACTTTATTGTACATGATGGTGTATATTTATGAGCTTTCGAGAGTAGCTACTCTCATCATCAGATATTACAACACACAATAGACAATTTTCTACAGGCATTATATATAGAGAAACACATAATATAGTCAATACTTTAAAATGATAGAATAAGTAGGATAAGCAATATTAGGCTTCCAAAGTACAAATGAACAGGATCTGTACAGATTAAAACCATGGGGGGTGTGTTGTAATATTGGGACAACAACACAGACTCAAAATCCTTAATGGAGACATACAGTTATACATTAGATAAACGGAGAGGAATTGATGAAATTTGTACATTTAAATCAGGGTTTAATTTAGAAATATGAAGTGACTCTTTAAAAGGTAAGCTAAGTTTGTTATTGGCTTGATCAATGATTTCATAAGTCAATTTGTTGGGGTTATGGCTTTTGCTGAGACAGTGGTCAGCTACTGCAGAAGATCTGCTGTTAGGGTTGTTGATATTATGTTCTGAGAAACGTTGTCCTACATGCCTAGATGTAAGGCCTATATAAGAGGCAGGACAGTCACCACAAGTTATCTTGTAAACAACGTTACTTCTAAGATTTTCATCTTCGTGATCTTTATAATTATAAGTTTGTTGGATATGTACGATTTTAAATAAACGAGTAAATAAATGCGGATTGTTTGCAATTGGAGACACAATTTGAAGATTTTTTAAATACAATAAATATTTTTAATACAATAAAACATATTCAAATTACCGTATTTTATCAAATCGCTCAGTTAAGAGAAGCCAATATAACTAGACGTGACGATTTAAGTCAAATTTAAAACAAAGCAGACTTGTTTTATATGGTGTGTAGCGGAACAAAGACTGTTTTATCGGAAGAAAAACTGATTTATGCAGGGAAAGGGCATCTAACTTTTTGGTCAAATTAATACCTCACTTAAATGCTTCGTTAAAAAAATTCGTTGTACCGTAACGCCATTCAAACGAAATCATAGCAAAATGGGTAGAGTAGGTTGCAGTAAAATTTAATCCCCACTCTTAAATATTAAAAAAAAAATATTTTATTTTTCCCACACATGATAAACTTTACAAGTATAAATGAACTGACAATCTGGCAATATTTTTGGACACCTAATAAAATAATATTTTTGGAAAATTATTTCTCAATTTTTACAGCTCAAGTCATACCATATCAGAGCTTACTTGAAGTGAACTTCGTGTAACACGGCACCGACCTCAGATTGCATCAGACGATTCTTAAAAAATAATCGGCAGGGGCAAAACAAAGAGACTGACGTTTAAGCTGGATAAACGCCTCGCCACTGCCGATTCTTAAAAAGGATTTTTAAGAATCGGCAGTAGCTCGGCATTTATCCTATACAGAAAGGTCGGAACGAAAGGCAACAGCATCTGAACTTAAACCTCGAATTTAAGAAGATGGTGATTGTATCTTCAGAATCGTTTTTTGATTAAGACCAAACAAACAATAAAGTATTATCTACAAAAAGACAATACATATCAGTTTCATTATTAGAAAAATCCAAGATCGCACCGCTGGCCACGGGATAAGTCAAAGCATAAAATACGGGGCGTGGGGGCCCCTTGACCCAAGCCTATTGTCTGAGGCAGGGAATTAAAATTTCACGTGCGCATCACTTGCACTATCTAACAACGCAGTCTGATAACTTAGGGGATTTGCGTGCGTGAAATACCCTTTGATAGACTGCAGGTCATTTTGAATGTGGCGACCAAAAAGGTAGCCGTGTAACGTACAATTTCCATATCCTCTAGAGGGCCCATCGAACGTGTCCTCGTGATAATGTAAGCGACCGAATTTCTCTGTTTGTTAACTTTCAGGTTTGATCAGTTTTATAATCGAAGCATTGGAAAATTCCGGAAATGTACCGAAACTGCGTCTCTTTTTTGTGTTACACAACATGTGCTTTATCCGGCTTAATAACATGTATAAAAAGTATCTTTCTAGATGATCTCAGCGCTTGATCAATTTGCTACAACTTTTATTTACTTTTCCGTCTGTAGTAAATTATTTTGATATATACTTTCGACGCCATTTGTATTCAGACCCAAAATACTGTGATTTATCTTATAAAAAGCGCAGACTGTCCGAGGCGTGTCAAAGCCGACCGGTAGCGAGCGAAGATAGCCGAAGGGTGTTCCAACTGTCTAACAACGCTTACAACTGAACTACCTTGGTTGCACAAGCTTACAGATGCCCCCCCCCCCCCCCCCCCTCAGGGAGACTGGTCTGTACTATATAACAATATATAAACAAATTACAACTTATATGATTGGGTATAAAGGTCTAAATGATATACGTCATTTAAACAAAATTAGAAACGTGTCTCCAATATATAACAAATGAATGTGCGAATACTATGCTGTTGAATTGGACTTTTCTGTATGTAAACAAGGAAATATACATACAAATTAATTCTGTATGTAAACAAGGAAATATACATACAAATTTATTCTGTATGTAAACAAGGAAATAAACATAAAAAATAAAAATTAACACGAGCTATACTTTTGAGTAACTGAAGGCTGAAATGTACAATAAAATAAACAGTTGAGTAATGATTGACAGATGTTCGAAATCTAATTGAAATGTTTACTATTATTTTCGGCTCACTGAAATACAAACCTGTTTTGAGATATTAAATCAAAGTGCCATTAGATGCCACAATTCAAAGGTCTGATTGTCCGGAGGATAAGAGGATTTGAACTTCAGCAAAAAAACTATACGATTGGTGTTAAAATGGGTTGTTTAAAATTGGCCATTGGTGTTTAAAAGGCTTTTAATTCTTTTAATAACAGATGGTTTCAAGGTTTTGTTTAAACGGTTATAAACGTTTGGACAGTGCAAACCATATTGTCTTCCCCTGGATGATTTTCATTTTTTTTGTTTTTACAAAAAATGCACATTTTACAACGTATGTCACTTTTGTCAAACTCCGACTCCTTAGACATTTTAGTAACGGAAAAACACATTGACCCTGCTTGTCATCGTTTTCAATCTCATTGTCGCCTCATTTTCCAAATGAACTATTCATTTGTTGGACTGATGTCTGGACTAAAGACACGTCATTAATTCTACGGTTTCTTTTAAAAAACCGACAGCACGTCATCATATTAAGGGCTTGACTTCTAAATTCCGGATAGATTACCGAGTAAATAAAGACATTCGCGAAGGAATTGGCGTTAGCAATCCACATAACAGAAAACTCCGTCCAAGGTGAGATGTACTCCCTGTAATTTCTATCAAAGACGACGATTAAGCACACGACACAATACGGAAACCACATGGTGAAAAACGTACATGCTGTTGTTACTAGGATTCGTACAGCCTTTCCATCTCGACGGTTCCGATTTGAGTTTGTTTGGTTTTCCCGTCGACTCTCAAATCCACTAGGCGTTGTTCGTTTCAGTGCTTTAACTGTATGTGATGTACAGTAGAAGATACAAGCGGCACTTAACTGTGGAAACGCCAAGCCTGTTGCCAAACAAAACCATTTGTCTTCCCAATAAAGTCCACACATAATATTTGGTTCATAAAACTTATAATGGATAAAATTTGGCTTGGACATGTTTGGTGTGGAATAAAGAAATAACACCGCGATCCACAGGCATGTCACTAATGTCAAACATTTCCTCGGAGTGACCATTTGTTTGTATCGTAACGGATGTACAACAGCCAAATACCTGTCAATCGATACAAACCCTATAATCCAAATGGAGACAGAACAACAAGCTGAGTGAATGATTGAAGCGATTTGACATGAGATCTCTCCGTATGGCCACGATTTGGTCAAAGCTGGTCCGACACAGGGAAAGCACACCAAGGTAGAAGAACACAAGTCTGTCCCGCTTAAACTTGTCAGCAGAATCCGGGAGACTCGGGATATCTGCTTCAGTTTTCGAAGGATGATGATGTTAACAATGTTTGAGAACACGCTCACGGACGATACGGTAAAAATAACCGCAAATTGGGTAACTCTAGCTGGCTGAGAAAGAAACCCGTTTTGGGCAAAGTAATTTGCCATTAAATCATCACTACCATCAGTCCGGTTTGAATTGTTAAACATTTTGCACCTTATCTGCCATGCAAAACGTAAACCGTTAATATTATTTTGTCTCCTCTTCGACTGACTCCTGGTATCTAATACGAACCTTTGACGTTTGAAACAAGCTTCATAGACTCTCCACTTTCACGTTGTTACAGACCGTGATCAAAATAAGCGACTGGAGAGCATGCGCAACATTGATCGATTTCCGTTTTTTTTGCTTGATGCTGTAAACAAATTAGGTATTAAATCAAACCGAGTCAAGAATTAAATGTCATTTGCAAGAAAAATAACGTTATAAAAAAGTAGAGGAGAAAGTTGTAATAAACAATTCATAGCCCAAGGATATGATATTACAAGATGTTTATTTCAGGGTGATTAGAAGTGGTTTATGGTTTCGTTTTCTCTCTTGTTCCGTCGAGATGAGGGTTGCTGGGTGCGGGAGGAGAGGCATGTGGTTGATTAGTTGATTATATATCTTAGCTTACTCCTACAAATCTTTTTCTGGCAGATCTTGTATAGCAGACAAAGTTACCAGATCGCTCTTGTCAACGGATACAGTTAAGTCCGATGTATTATCAACCATCAATGTAAGGTATATGCGATTTCTTTGATTAATGGCTAAATATAGAAAGACAATATTGATAATACGATCAATACATGATTTAGTCAGCTAAACTTCACCAAGCGTCTTACTTCAACTTTTCTTTCTAAAAGCTATGTTCTGTACAGGTCGATAATCAATTTAAATCCTTGTACAAAATTCCGACGACTGAAAGACAAGAAAGATTAGCTGTCTTCTGTGATTTGGTACGCATTGTTTTGATAAACGTTTGGCTCCAACACATTGGTCACATCGTGCTCCAACATATTTCAAACGCATTGTTCTGTACCCGTAGAAAAACAATTGGAATTCTCTGTGACAGAAATATGACTAGTGGAAGTAAGAAACCAAAAGAAAGACCATTGATATAGGAACCATTAATAACATCTCTTGCCAACCGATGTAGCTATCATATCTTATTCTTTGATTCAAGAAATTCATCGACACCAGCTTACATAAGAGTACTTTAGTGAATAAATAGCCCCAAGAACTGAGGACCTGTTTTTTAGGATCCTAGATTGATTGATTTTTCACGCCGCACTCGAGATTATTTGACTTTTATGGGGGCGTTGCCAGGTTTAGTGGGCGAGGAAACCGGACTCATTGTACGGAGGAAACCTCGACCTTCGGCGAGTACCTGACAACTCTTACACTCTAGAATCAGAAATTTTACAATGTTGTGATTCGAGCCCGCGCCGATTCGATGGAACGTCTGTGTGGGCTCGAGGGACGATCACTCTAACCCATTGGACCACTGCCCCAATGATTATAGAAAATGGACACCAAGCTTTGAATGTTACTGCAATGAAGTAGGTTTCTCGGTGGCACACAACATGTTTGTGAATAAAAAGTGAGGACGAGCCGGGCTCACCCAAAATTCATTTTCGTGACGACAAAAAAGTTGTCACTTTCTTCCGTTTGGCATATACACTGTATGTCCGCCATTGTAGAGCTGAACCACGCGGCTGGCCTAATTAAAAGCATAATGTGGGACTGTGTTTGTTTAAAATGCAGATCTGTAAGGGTTTATTTGTCATATATCAGCAAAGCATTCCATTAATGGTCGTTCAGAATTTGCAAAATTGATAGGCTACCACAGTACAAATCGGTCAGCTACCTTGTATTCTTGTCAATTCTTTATTCTTTTATCAGTCGTTTTCTTAAGAAATAAAGAACAACCAAAACTCATCTGTTCCCTACCAGAATTAAAACGTAGTGAAAAAACAGTTCGTTTGAAATAGCCTCTGCCAATTCTTCTGTAAATAGTTGGCGACATGTGCAAGATAAGTGTTATATGGCAAACAACAACAGAGACTTTGAAAAGTTCTGAAGCTCATGAATAAAAGAGAAGATTAAAATATATAGTCAATCACAACTGCAGCCAAAGTCAAACGGCAGTCGGAGGCTGTAATTTCTACTTTAGTTAAAGATGACAGCTATGATGCCTGTTGTGGTTCTTGTTGTTTGCTTCATGGCCATTCGTCCAAGTCTCGGATTAAGTAAGAAGACAACCCCGTTAGGTACAGGTTGAGTATTAAAGGTTATGCAGTTATTCTGTGGTAGAAGTCTTTTTAAAATTTGCTCAGAAATTTAGCCTGGAAAAGATAAGTAATCCTTCAGAACCACTGAGGATATTTACTCTATATGTTTTAGCGTAATCCTTCAGAACCACTGAGGATATTTACTCTATATGTTTTAGCCTAATCCTTCAGAACCACTGAGGATATATGTTCTAAAAGATTCAACGCAAATCTTTAGAGAAACTGAAAGTATTTTGTTATATATGATTTAGTGTAAACCCTCAGAACCACTGAAAGTATTTGCTCTAAAAGATTTGGCGTCAGAGCCACTTAGGATTATTGTTTTAGGCCCTGTATGTTTTAGCATAAACCTTCAGAAAAACTTAGGATATATTTGTTCTATATGACTTAGTGTAAACCTTCAGAACTACTGAGAATATTTGCTTTAAATGATAAAGGGTCAGAACTACTGGGAGCTCAGTAGCTCAGCCGGCAGAATGATAGTCATACAGTCTGACACAGGTCTTCCATCGATGCGGAGCGGGTTCAAATCCAACTCAGACCAAATCTAAATTGAACAATTTCTGAGTGGATTTTTAACTCGATCATCTTATTTGGAAAAGTTGCCAGGTACTCGCCGAAGATCCGGGGTTTATTCCGGGCAAAGATCCATGTATCCTGGCAACGCCGCCATAATAATTTTGAGTATCAATCAATCAATCAGAACTACTGAGAATAGTATCCTCAAACTACAAATGTATGTAGCTAGAATCTGTCTTCTGCAGGAATGCACTTCATGTCAGGCGTTCTAGGTCACATGGGGCCTCGGCAGTCCAGGGGATTAGAGTGATGTTCCATCAGTCCCAAACATACCTTCCATCGATGCGGCGTGGGTTCGAATCTGTGAAGTTTTGATTTAACGATTACTATCGCTCGCCTTATGTTGACTGCATGCTTTAGCGGAGTTTTAACATAAACATTTTGTCTTCTTGAGAATTACATTGAGTGCATTTTGTGTGTATTTTGTTATAGATCTGGAGTTGGCAAAGCGCCAATTTCTCCGAGGGGGTGGACCTGGAGGAGGATATAGCGGACATGATGAACAGAAACGCCATGCTCTCTCCGTGAGTGATTTGGAGGATATGTCGGATATAATGGACAGATTCTAGGAGGTGGTGGTTCTCGATATCTTCTTAACTGGCGAAAGTGATGCGAAAACGGCTCTCAATATTAAAATATAACTCTTCCTAAAGCGATATGTCTTGCTTTGAAGTTAAATGTTATTTTAATGATTTCTCACTTTTAGACGAGTTAAAGCGTCCTATTTTAATTATCTTGGCACTCTTCAAATATAAATTAATGTATCTATATCAACTCTTATTTGAATGTCTAGTAATTTTTGAAGAAAAAAAAGATCTTTAACAGATTGGGTTGATGGAGTTTGTAACTTGCAATGTGGGTGTGTGTGTGGCGGGGGGGGGGGGGAGGGGTGATGGGTTTCAGGGTGGTCTTGGCTGGTATAATCGGTTAGAGGGAGAGTCCCTTCGTCCGACATTGACCTTCCATGGATGCGACGCGTGTTCGAATCCCACTCAGACCAAATGAAAATTTCTTAGTGGATTTTTAACTCGGTAGACGTGTGTGTAAGAGTTACCAGCTACTCGCCGAAAGTCGGGGGTTTGGTCCGGGCAATGAACACGGATCCCTTCACCACTAAACCTGGCTACGCCACCATATAGTCTTGAGAGCGGCGCAAACAAAGTCAATCAGTCAATCTACGTCACGTGTTTTGCAACAGCTGACGATGTAACCATAAGTGGCGTTCCTATTTCGTAGAAAAAAAATGGTATTTATTTTATTTTTAGACTCAAAGAAGGTACATGGAAGTTTTGTTAATCTTCCCGATGGTCGCTATGTTTGGTCGGATGGTTACAGGACGGGTTTATCTGTCCATATAGACGTTCGTGGAGTTGAATGTGGAGATGAACGCAGCTACACAGCGTGTTAGCTTGAAAGTTGATCATCCCAGGCCTTTTAAACGACATACATTATTCTGGATTCTTGATTTTCGACATTGATGATTCACCCGATCCTCGCGTTTTTAGCAGCTATTAGCTCAGTTCTGTTATCGCTTTTACCCCTTTACAAGCAGGTAAAACGGACAGGCCGTAGGCCGTGCGGCCCACCAAAGTATAACAAATCCAGCTTCAAGCTTTAACTTTCCTCGGTAGTCAACGATTGGCTGGTCCCCAGTCAGCTCTCCTGTTGCATCATGGGTACAGTACCCAGAAGCGGCGACAGATAAGATGGTGAGCAGCAAAAGCAATCTCATTCTCGCGAGATCCCCTGCTACTACGTGAACGCGACGGACCTCTCAGGCCGTCCCAAGCCATTTGCCTTAGTCTGCATGTGCTGCGGAGGAATACTCTCACTACAATCACATGATGTAGACATACAAAATTGCATGTTATACGCTGGCCTGTTCACAATTACGGAGGTTAGAAATATAGTCCCTGTATTTCCTCAACGATAATTCAAGACTTAAGGGCGTGTACCAAAAACGAAATACAAGCCAACATATAGAATCAGGTAAAGATCACGTACAAATCAATTTTGGAAGTAAGTTTGATTACCCAAATTTTGGGTAAAATGGCTTAGGACGGCCTGAGAGGTCCGTCGCATTCACTTAGTAGCAGGGGATCTCGCGAGAATGAGATTGCAGCAAAAGAAGCATTGTGGCTGGACACATTTTATTCCCTCCAGCGAAAAAAGATTCCCCCGAAAAACTATCATAGGCTGTGGTAGGACGGTACGCTTTACTTCGCTTGAAGCGTATGATCTGATCTCATATGAGATGGTAATATATCAGATCACCCCTTGAAGGGCAAATTGTTTAATGATCTGGTTCTTCTTGAAGGCAGTGATCTGAGTTGTATCGGGTGGGTGTGTTGACCTTCGTGCGAAATAGAACAAGAGTCATCAGAGAATGACGTATCCCCCGGCCCCACATAAGATTGTTTTTCTGACTGGGTTTTCACTGGAACGACCTATGTGGGATGGTTGCCAGTTACCAGCGGAAGGTCGCGGGTTTCCTCCGGGCACAGAGCCAGGTGTCCTCCCACAATAAAACTGGCAACGCCGCCATATAAGTGAAATAATATTGAGCGCGGCGTAAAACACCAAACAATCAATCAACCTGTACAGTCGGAAAAGGGCAGTAACTCTGAAAATAGCAAAACCAGCGTAAGACGCATGATATCCAGAATGTCCACTTAGACAAAAATTCGATACCAAACGTGGGAGAAGATGTGATGACAAGCACCTATTGTCTATGTCAATTAAACCAGCATAACCAGAATTAGAAGGGGCAGATCCTCGCATAATATTCAACATGTCCACCAAGTTTCGAAGAAATTTGATGAAAACTGTGGGAAGAGATGCGATGACAAGCACTAATTGTCTATGTCTTCGTATACTGTCGGAAAAGGGCAATACATGAAACTCTAAAAATAATGAAACCAGCGCAACCAGAATAGGAGGTGCAATCCTCGCATGATATCCAACATGTCCACCAAGTTTCTAAAAAGTATGATGGAAATTGTGGGAGGAGATGCGATGACAAGCAATAATTGTCTAGGTCTGCGTATACTGTGAGAAAAGGGCAGTAACTTTAAATTAATGAAAGCAGCTTAATCAAAATAGGAGGTGCACATCCTCGCATAATATCCAACAATTCCACCAAGTTTTGAAGAAATTTGATGAAAACTGTGGGAGGAGATGCGATGACAAGCAGTAATTGTCTATGTCTTCGTATACCGTCGGAAAAGGGCAATAACTCTAAAAACAATGAAATCAGCGCAACCAGAATAGGAGGTGCACATCCTCGCATGAAATCCAACAAGTCTCGAAAAAAAAAAATGATGAAAACTGTTGGAGGAGATGATATGACAAGCATTAATTGTCCATGTCTTCGCATATTGTCGGAAAAAGTGCAATTACTCTGAAAATAATGAAACCAGCGCAACTAGAATAGGAGGTGCACAACCTCGCATGATATCCAACATGTCCACCAAGTTTCGAAAATAATTGACGAAAACCCTAGGAGGAGATGCGATGACAAGCACTTATTGTCTACGTCTTCGTATACTGTCTATAAAAAAGGAAAAAACTCTGAAAATAATGAAACCAGCGCAACCAGAATAGGAGGTGCACATCCTTGCATAATATCCAACATGTCCACCAAGTTTCGAAAAAAAATTGCGATGACAAGAAATGATTACGGACATACAGGCATACAGACAGACGGACAGGCAAGCTGATCGCTGTATCTCCCCGCATTATATGCCGGGGGGATAAAAAGCAACAACAACTGAAGCACACAAAACAACACGACAGGCTCCACAGGATTGATTGATTGATTGTTTGTTTGTTGTTTTACGCCGCGCTCAAGATTATTTCACTTATATGGCGGCGTTGCCAGTTTTATTGTGGGAGGAAACCGGGCTCTATGCCCGGAGGAAACCCACGACCTTCCGCTGGTAACTGGCAACCATCCCACATAGGTCGTTCGAGTGAAAACCCAGTCAGAAAATTTTCCAATTTTTTGGACTGAGTGGGATTCATACCCGCGACCTAAGGTTCCACAGGAAAACAAAAAAATGCAGAATGACCCATACGAGATTCTAGCACCTTCGGAATTGAGATTTGCTGAAGGCTCGAGTATAATGCATCTCCACATTTATCAACTTCACCCCCCCCCCCCCCCACACAAATCAAGGTATACAAGATTCTCGCCACCTCCATATTTGCATATTGAACTGTATTTTAGAGATATGTATTTCAGAAAGGAAAAATGCCATAAAATATTTCAAGCATTTACGAGTGTTTTTTTTTTTTTAAATCCGAAGATTTGAAACATCAACGTCAACATGGTGGACTATATAAAGTTGATTGATTGATGTTTTCCGCCGCGACTATTTCACTTATATGGTGGCGTTGCCAGGTTTAGTGGGGGAGGAAACCAGGCTCATTGCCCGGAGTAAACCCCCGACGATCGGCGAGTACCTGGCAACTCATCCATATACGGCGACAGGGTAAAAAATACGCTAAGAAATCTTAATTTTTTTTTAAAATTTGGTCTGAGTGTGATCCGAACCCGGCCATATCGATGGAAGGTCTGTGTGGGACTGAGGGAGGATCACTCCAACCCACTATAATATAGTGCATGTTATGGAGTTCTCCAGAAATCTTAGTTTGGCTGATATCTACCGAGATTCTAGTGGGGTACGCAAGCCGTTTACATCCAAAAGCGGTTATACACCCCCTTCTCACATGTATGATCCAGAAATAAATATTAGTCGTGACTCTGTCTCAAGGAAGTTTGATGCTTTAACTAATCAGAGAAACCAACATAACCTTACTCATTCAGAATGTCTTGCCTTAAGTAAGCTAAGGAGAAATCCAAACATAGTTATTAAACCTGCTGATAAAGGTTCGGCAACAGTTATTATGTCAAAACAGGATTATATTGAAGAGATAGAACGGCAGCTAAGCAACCATCTTCATTACAAAAAACTTGATAAGGAAATTTGGCCTGAAAATGTTAGGAAGTTTAATAAAATTTTTGTTTCTCTTCAAGATAAAGGCTTACTTAATGAAAAACAGTATCGCTATTTGGAATCTGATCATAACTCTAAAAACAGGGTCTTCTATATCCTTCCCAAAATTCACAAACCCATTGAAAAATGGCCGAAGCCTACAATGCCCCCTGGGCGTCCTATTATCTCAGATTGTGGCAGTGAAAGTTATAGAATATCAGAGCTAATTGATTACTATCTAAAACCTATAGCGAATCGGCATCCTAGCTTTATAAAAAATACGGATGATTTATTGGCCAAATTGTCTGAGAAATCCATCCCACAAGATGTGATTTTGGTTACTCTGGATGTGGAGTCTATGTATACAAACATTGACATAGATTTGGGTCTTAAATCCATAAAATCAGCATTCCAAAGATATCCTGACCACCGTCGTCCGGATAAAGACATTTTAAAATTGCTGGAACTCAGCTTAAAAGGTAACGATTTGGAATTCAATGGGGAGATCTTTCAGCAAATTAAAGGGTGTGCTATGGGGAAACGTTTTAGTCCTAACTTTGCCTCTATTTTTATGGCTGAGTGGGAGAGTGATATTCTTCACAAATGTCACCAACAACCTTTTATTTACCTTCGGTATCTGGATGACATTTTTATCATTTGGCAACATACGTTGGAAGACCTTCATATTTTCATTGATACTCTTAATTCTCACGACTCAAGCATTAAATTACAGCCTACTATTGATCACACTTCTGTGGATTTTTTGGATGTAAATATTTACAAGGGTCATACATATCATACTACTGGGTATCTAGATTACAAAGTATTCTTCAAACCTACGGACACGCATCAGCTGCTACATGCTGGGTCATACCATCCTCCTCACACTTTCAAGGGAGTCATTAAATCTCAGATTTTTAGATTCTATAGAAACTGTAGTTCTTTAGATTTTTTTGACCAGGCTTGTTCTGTTCTTTTTAATGCTCTCCTCCCTAGGAAGTATTCTATTAGATTACTCCGAAGGATCAAATCTAACACAGTAAGACAAATCATGTTTCCCCCTTCATCCCCCGATACGCTTACCTCCCCTTCACGAGTGTACCATTACCGTCCAACATTTCTCTCAGGTACATCAATGAAATGCCTTAAGACGCGATGCAAATTCGATATATACGTACCCCATCGCGGAACCTTTTTCGGAGAACAAACTCGCAACAAATATCAAATGGCAGAGAATCTTAATTGTGACTCCTCTAATATCGTGTATGTAATCACGTGCAAAAAATGTCGCAAACAGTACGTCGGATAAACTCAGAATTCTCTATGACAAAGAGCAGCCAACCATTTATCTAGTATAAGACTTAAACATGATGTACCCGTGGCACAACATTTCAATACTCAAGGTCATTCGGTCAAGGACCATTTTGAAATCATGCCTATTGAGAAAATCCCATTTCTCACTTCCGCTGCAGATACCAAGCACAAACGTTTGGAAAGGGAAAGTTTTTGGATTCAAACATTACACACTATTTATCCTTTGGGTTTGAACTTGGACCCCGGAAGATGTCGTGAAAAAACTATAATACCATTTGTGTTTCAGTATAACAAAGCTAGCATCGCTATGGCCAAGATTATAGTAGAAGAATACAAACTACTTCAAAGTAAACTTTCTCGACCTCTGACCCAAAGGCCAGTCATTGCTTATAAAAAGAACAAGAGTTTGAAAGACATACTGGTCAGGGCTAAACTCCCCTGTCTGCCTTCTACCTAGGTTTTCTGGGAAAGGGGTATGGGGGGGGGGGGGGCACATTTTCACTGTCTGTTCCCAGGACCCCATAATATATAGTCTGACGATATTCTTACTATAGCTTAAGATGCGTAAGCATTGTCAATGTAATACAAAGTGTTCCAGAAAATTCTACTGACTAAGGCCAAGCTCCGGTCAGTCGTCAACCTAATGAAATATCATAGGTTTACTTTATTACAACAATTTATGATGGGGTATAAAGGTCTAAATGATATACCTCTTTTTAACACAATTAGAAACTTTGTGAAAAACTTTGTCTCCGTGGTTATTTTAGACAAGAAGATTTTCACCGTGCCCGTGTAGTGATTTTTTCACTACATGAAGAAATGCAAACAGAAGCCGCAGATAAAGGAAAAATAATGTTTTTTGAAGGAAAGGGTTGGTCGGAAACGTAGATAAATAAAATAGCTAAATAGTTAACTTAGGCTTCGTTACTGTAGAAAACACGTGCTGAGTATAGTTACTGTAGTTCTAGTTCTGAGTCCTTTGGTGACTGAATTACGACTGGTTTGACCACTATCTCACTGACCAGTGTCCAGGTAAAAAAAAAGGCGGTGTGCAAAAAATAGAGGTCCAATTTTATCATTATACAAAAAGGAAAGAATGGACCTGTTTAGGTTTAACGTTATAATTTACTTCACAGTTTACCTTACATCTAGTTTCCGACCGATTACATCATAAATTCGAATACAATTAATTCACTTTTTATTTATTAATTAGAAAGTCAAAGAGTTCATAAGATTCGTGGTGAAATTCACGACACTCCCAGCACACCAATTACTGTAACTGATGGGAAATAAGTTCTCTTGCATGAATAGCTGCTTGTCTCTTGGGAAGACATTTTTTCTGGTTTGATTCATGACAGTTCACACTTGAAGTACAGGAATCCTGATAATCAGTAGTTTGTGGACACTCGATGGGGTAAAGTGAACACGTCCTCGAGTTGCTTGGTCTGCGGGATTTTCTTTGCTGCAAATATATCTGAATTCAATGTCAGTGTGGGTTCTTATTTCTTTAATTCTGTTTTCCACAAAAACTGTTAAAAGTGATTTAGTTTTAATCCAAGTTAACACACATTGAGAGTCAGTCCACAGTGTTTTTTGTTTTAAGGGAAGATGAAGTTGGTTAGTAACAAAGTTAAGTGCTCTTACACCAATTAATATAGCCAGTAGTTCTAATCTAGGAATTGAGATTTTCTTATTCACTGGTGCCAGTCTGGTTTTACCATAGATCAGATTACACACAGTTTGTTGTTCTGAAGACACACGTAGATATACTACTGTTGAATATGCAACACTGGACGCGTCACAGAAACAAATTAAATGGTAGGACAGTTCATTATTGTTTTCAAGTCCAACATATCGAGGTAACTTTGTGTCAGGAATTTTCTGTAGGTTTTCCAGTATTTTTGACCATTTTCTTTGTTTTAAGTATTGTTAGTTACCCATTCACGCAGATTCATTGAGGCTTGTTCAAAAATCTCCTTGCTAGTTGAATAAAACTGCTTAGCTTCAGATAAAGTATTACAACCAGTAACAACATTGTCCACATACAGATTTTGTTTTATTTGTTGTGCTACGAGACTTCCGTCTTTATCAAGATGGTGTTCTAAAGTCGCAGCAAGTAGGAATGGACTAGAAACAATCCCAAAGGGCACTCTACAAAATCTGTAAACAGTTATGTTATTTTCAATATGGGGAGAGCTTGGATCCGTCAACCTAAGGAATCTGGTGACGTCACGATCAATTGGTTGTAATCCTATCTGGAGAAATGCTTTTTCTATATCTGATAATAGGGCAATTTTATGAGTTCGAAATCTAAGTAGAAGTCCACATAAGTCGTGTAACAGTACTGGGCCACGATATAGGCATTCATTTAAGCTTTTATTGGATGGATGTGTCTTGGCAGATGCATCGTATACAACCCTAACTTTGGTGGTGGTTTTACTGGGCTTGACAACTGCATGGTGAGGTATGTAATGCTTCAGTTGGCCGACTATTTTATCGTTTGTTACAGTTTCAATGACGCCTTTATCGGCTTGATCTTGGATAATGTCTGCATATTTTGACAGAAGTCCAGGAATTTTGGATGAACGGCGTATCAAAGATTTTAGCCTACCATAAGCTAAAGCATAGTTATCAGGTAAGTCTGGGTGTTCAGTTTTCCATGGCCATGTGACAAAGTATCTTTCATTCAGGTAAGTAACAGTGTTTCTATGTTTGTTCAGGGCGTAGTCGTCTCCATTATCATGTATGGGATCTGTAATACCAAGTGTTTCAAGGTTCCAAAAGTCTTCTAGGTTAGGTTTGAAAGGGAGACAACTATCAGGACTTGTAAACATTTCACTGTCAGCTTTGGCCAAAGGTAAGTATGAGTAAGTTTGAGTCTAATTGGCTGCTGAGTTCTGAGTTCATTCTACCTGCTACTATCCAACCAAGTTTTGAGCCAAGTAAATAAAGTCCTTTTGAAACTTCAATCTTTTTAGGAAGAATGATATCCAAATAGTAGTCATTTACAATGAGGAGTTCTAGAGCAGAAGTTTCTATTTTTGTTGATAGGTTATCAGCCAAGGAGAAGTCTTTTACAAGATATTTAATTTGCTTAGAGAGTTCTGGGTTAATTGGCAGCCACTGAATGGTTCCGGTTATTTTTGGAACAACATTTGCTTTAATTGAAAGGAAAGTGCCATCTTTTAACTGAATGTCAATTGTTGTTACAGAAGTTTTAATACGCTGTGGTTGGCTTGATCCAAATGTTATAACTGAAATTTCTTCTTGGAAATCATCCATTTTAAGTTTTAAGTGTTTTGCAAGATCTTGTGTTATGTAGGACCGTTGGCTACCAGAATCCAGAAGAAGGCGTGTAGTTCGGTGGAAGGTATTTTCTGGTTTTTTGACTTGACAAGTTGCAGTTTGCATTAATACATGTTCATTTGTGGCTAACATAGAATGTTCAGAAGTTTGATTTTCGGCTTTGTTAAGTAGATGGAAAGAAGCTTTAGAGGTTGTAAACATTTTCGGACACAGGCTCCTATGGTGGTTTCTTTTTTGGTTACAATGATAGCATGGCCTTTCAGAGCGACAGTCTTTTAATTTATGCCCTTTCGCCAAACATATGTAACAATTACCTTTTATCCTTTCCTTTCGTTCATCCAGCGTTGAATATGCTGTGCATTCGTCCGACCAATGAGATTTTCCACAAAAATGGCATTTTATCCAAGGTTGCTGGTTCGATTCTGGTCTTTTACTCTCTGTCAGCAGACTCTCTGTAGACGTGGGAAAAGATCTGAAACTGGGAAAACTCGGTTTAGTTTGTTCTTTAATTTTGTTACAAGTGGGTAATGTTTGACGTTCGGCTGATTCTCTAGCAGTTATGTAAGTATTTAATAACTCCCTTAGGCTATCAACAGTCCAATTTTCAGTTTTTCCTTTTTGAAGTTCAAGCTGATCAGCTATGGGTTAAGGGGAGGAATGTTTGTTTTTCCTAGTTTTTTCTGCTAATATAATTTCTATAGTGAGAACTTTTAATTCTATTTTCTTTTGTAACATTTCTTTATTTTTTACTTTAATTAGATTTTAACCCTAAAAATTTTGAGATTATATAATGGTATTTTCTGTAATGGGTCTCTTAGAATTTTTTATAATGGAAGATTCTCACCTATAATTTTTTTTTTTAATCTTTCTCTATGAAGTCTAGTTTTGATTTATTTCTTTGTTTTAAGTAACATTTTGGTTTTATTCATAATATGCTCCAGATCTGTAAACAGGTTAATGGTTTTATCCTGCTGTCATTGTGGAGTTTATTCCCCTTGACTTAGTCTTATAATTTACTCCTGCTGTTTTTAACAGTATACTACCTGTTCTCTTTGGAATGCAACGCTTGTTGAATAACCAGAATTTTAATTGATAAAACACTGTTTATGGGGAGGGGGGGTGGATTAAAACATCTTTAAATTCTGATATTTTCCAATGCTAAATATATGTATGATTGATTGATTGATTTGATTTTATGGCTCTCACTTTAAAGAAATATTCCTTATGTGGGCCAATGATTCATTTTGGAAACATTTGCTTCATGACAATCAATGTTAAAAATAATATGAGGTGGGAGGAGGGATATTTTCTTAGTACTAAATTTATATATATTGTTTGAATGTGACCCATAATTGCGTTCAGGGTCAATTTGAATTTTAACTTAAACTGTAACAATTATATATATTTGCGATATTTCTACGCCCCTCAGTGAAGTTTTATAAGTTAAATCAAAGTATTTTATAGACTTCACTGAGGGGAATTTGGCAAAACTATGTATTTGGTACTGTTAAAAGGCAAAATTAACCGTGAATAAACTGAACTGCAAAGTGTTTCTTTGTTTTCTTCTCTAGTACCTAACTTGCTGCTCAATCCAAAGGCCTATTACTATTAGCAGAAGTCTATGAATGTGGAAGTGTGAAGCGTTCCATTACATAGTGTTGAGGGCATTGGCGCCGTTTGACCCAGAGGTCACCATACACAGAGCCCTCTCTCGGCTAGTCAGAAAGCGTGGCTTTTCTTCACTTTCTCATATGAACTATTATGGGATGCATAAGAAAAAACATGGCGAACATTTTATTTATGATAACAGTACTTGATGGAGCAAAAGTTAAAGTTTCCGAAGAACTTCATAAAGTTGAAAATGAGACAAGAAGACTTGCTTGGAACGATTTGAGTCCAAATGGAGATATCAGAGTCGCATGTTCGGTAAAGGTTTTATAAAAACCAATGCATTCTCCGAACTGCGGTTACTGGAATTGCCGATAGATGCAGTAAGTGGAGAATGAATTTATTTTCGGATTTGAAATTGCGCAACCGTTGACAATTTCAAAATCTACCGCGCATAAACGTCACATAATGTAGTATAAGCAGGCTGAAAGCGCCAGTGCCCTGAATATGGGGTAATGCGACATTTCACACTTCCCTGTTCATAGACTTCTGCTATTAGCTTTCGTCAGGATTGTAAATTGTGGAAACACACTTTTTCATTGAACTAAATGGTGAGAGAACAATTAAAACTACCCGTGCAAATGTGTGTGTGTATACTTGATAGTCCTGCGGGATATCCTTGAAATGAAAACATCCCTTTTTTTTCCTAAGAAGACAATCGTAGCTTAGGCACTTGAACGTTATATCAATTACGGTACTACTTAAAGAAGGTTGACAGTTCTGTTTAAGAGAATCTTTTGTCGCTTAGTACTTGTTGAAAGTAAGGCTTAGAATGAATGAATGGTCGTCCCGGTTATTTAAATTTTGTTTACTTTTCGAACAAGTTTTCGGTTCGTACAGGCCACATACTGTATAGATTTTCCTGATTCCAACGCCAATCATTTAGTTTTTCAATGGCCTTCAAAGACTCTTACTGTCGTGACCATCAGAAATTATGAAAAAAGTGTGAATTTTGGCAGCTCATGCCACTTTTAGCTAGGGGTGTTAACTATATACTAAAGTAAAGGTTGCACATATTCATCAAATTCTACAGTATTGTATTATATTAAAGAAATGGCTGTAAATTTATTTTGATTAGTAAAAATATTTTTTAAATTATATACATTGCATGTTTTTTTTTATCTGATTCTATCTTTATTTTCATCTCTTTATTTTAAATTTATTTCCTGTTTCTAACATACTACTATTTCACTAATTTACTCCTGCTGTTTGTATTAATCAAACATTAATCCCTATTCTTTGCAGAAGTTTTGTTGAACACAAGTGTGATGTTGATGATTGCATGCTGTGACATGGCTTTCTACTTCCTGTAAGGGTGTATAAATACCTACCAATTTTTATCATTGTCACCACATTTCTGAATTTCTCCATTTAACAACATTTGATACGCTGTACTTACTCTTCTTTATACTCGCCATGTTCCTGGTTGTAGAGTTCACTGCTCAGAAGGAAGTGGCTGTGGTGCCAAAATGCTGGACAGACCTAGTGGACCCTGTGGATTTTACCAGGACATGGACATGTTTCTGGCCACCTTACAAGGGACCACATATTTCAAGGGCTGTTCTTAGACAAGAAGCTGCAAAAGAGTCCTGGGAGAAACACAGAATACGTGTTTTCTATGAAACCGGTAAGTTTAAAAGGCAAATTTACACAGGGTTGTGTCTAATTAAACGGTTTATATGTGTGGCAAGTTTCCAGATGCCATATACATGAAATTCAAATGTAACAACAGCATCAGAAGGTTAAAGGCTATGTAAATGCAGTTCTTACAAGAGATATTAGCTTATAATGTATTAATTTGAGGATCAGAGTTTTGGAGATAGAGGCATTGTGATAATATCTCAAGTTTCATGCAGTTCTCTTTTATCACTACTGTACTTTACATGTTAAATTGTTTGATTTAAGTTTTTGTGTTCTTGTTTTCTCAGGATCATATAGTAAGGCCCAGGAAAAGTTGGCGCAGGCTGAACTTCAGTCCGACATCCAAACCGGAGCATCAGGGGATGAACAGCCTCGTAAACGGCAAAAAAGGTGTGTTGAATTCATTATCTATTCCTCGACTATGATACCTGTGTAATGAACCTCTCTGCCCATGGAATTGAGCAGTTCTATGGTACCATTGTATCTGCATCACATGAATTGATTTTGAGCTGTTGCAATTACTAAATAGTTTTTATTTATCTTTTTAGACCCAGCAGACGATACATCAGCTCTGATAGTGGTGAAGAGTCTCCTCCTCCTTCCTTCCCTGTCCGTCAGACAACAGCTAGGAGAATCCTACCATCCCCTCTTTCTGTGTCTGGTCGACTTCCAACACCGCCTGATTTTCTCACTTCAAGGAATACCAGTCGACGACTTCTTCCATCCCCTCCACCACACTCACCTACCTACACCTTTAAACCCACCAAGACCTCAACGCCCACTGGGTTACTTCCACAACCAATCGATATTGAAGTGATGGAAACCCCTACAGCACCTGCTGTTACTACAACACGTAAGGGCAATCTCATTTTTTAAATGGACTAAATGTGTCTGTTAAGTTTTGTTGTTGCAAGTAGCTATTAGTAGGTGTTTTATTTTAGACTGGGTGGGGAGTCAGACATAAGTCAATATAAGATCAATATAGATAAATTTAACTATTGAATAGATGAAATATTTGACACCTTTTATCTTGTTTTGTACAGCAATGGAAAATCAACTGATTAAGATGATGGCGGAGGTGCTGGAGAGAGTAGACCATCTCTCGCATATGATGAAGGTGTTGGAATGTCACCAAGTAACTGTGGCAAGACCTGATATCAGACCTGAGGTGGAGCTGCCCCTTAAGAATATAGACTCTCTCGAGTCGTTAGAGCAGAGGCTAAGAAATGACAAGGATTTGAGAAAACAACTCGTATGTTTTGAAGGATGGCTACATTATTATCTTGCTAAATAAAACCACAAAATGGAAATTAATATAAATGTTACCACTTAACTCTTAACAAAGCAGTAAAAACTGTTTGAATCTCTCAATTTCAATTCTAATTCTTACATTTTTAGGTGAACATGTTATCAGCCACAGGTGGTGGTTTGGTGAACGACACCACTCGACGCATTTTGAAAAGATGCATTTCTAACGATCTTGCATGCAAGTTCAATTGGGCAGGCAAAGGAGAGAAGCGTGCATTTTCAACACTACACCTGAAAACAATAATCTGTGGTAAGTGGACTATTATCGCCAGTTTAACCTTGTTTTGCCTATTTTCAACTGACTTGGCTATATTTGTGTAATGTAAATGTATATACAGCATATAAAAAAGTTTAAACTTTATGCAATTCATAGTTGTCAGTTAAAACTATATACAAGAACAAATTCTTTCACAAATCACACCTATGTACCATTACACAATTGTCAATTCTCTTGTTTTTAGATGCTGTAAGGAAAAAACCCCTAGCATCAACCGCAACAGACAGCCAGATGGAAAGTACAATAAAGACTTGGTTGAAGTATGCGGCTGACAGGGATGGGGGGCGACATGCCAGAAGAGAGAGAGTGGGTGTTTGAGTGTGCGCACAGAATTTTTGTCTATTGTATATTTTTGTCTATTGTATATTTTTGTCTATTGTATATTTTTGTAAAATAATTGTATGTAAAAAGCCCTAATAAAACTTGTATTAATTATCTATGAGTTATATTGTTAAAGTTTTATTTTTCTTGATTTTGAAATAGTTTTTTTATATGGTATATTCCTTAGATGGTGTACCTGTTTAGTTAGTGCACATAAGTTGGCTAATGGTTGGCTGGCCAACGTTGGCCCAACGAGCAAACAGCCTTTGAGCCAACCATAAGCCAACGTTGGCTAATGGTTGGCTACTGGTTGGCTAACGGTTGGCTAATGGTTGGCTAACAGTTGGCTAACGGTTGGCTTACGGTTGGCTAATGGTTGGCTAACGGTTGGCTAATGGTTGGCTAACGGTTGGCTAACGGTTGGCTAACGGTTGGCTAATGGTTGGAACGGTTGGCTTACGGCTGGCTAACGGTTGGCTAATGGTTGGCTAATGGTTGGCTTACGGTTGGCTAATGGTTGGCTGGCCAACGTTGGCCCAACGAGCAAACAGCCCTTCAGCCAACGTTGGCCCAACGGTGGCATGGTTGGCTGGCCGACGTTGGGCCAACGTTGGCCCAACGTCATTGTGTTATCTGGGGAAGCAGAACATCACGTGGCAGTTTTGATAAGATTAATGACACAAAAATCCCTTGATTGGTGTCTTGTTTTAAAGCTTGGAGACTTCGAAAATGTTTTTCAAGGTGGTCAAACAAATTTCTCAATTTAGCTATGTTACTGGTCACCTGTGGTAGTTCCATCAAGTTTGTATAGTGAGCATTGATTATAGTTTGTTCATTCCCATATCGTTCAGTAAGCAGCTTTACAGCAACATCATAGTTTTCATTAGTAAGAGAGAGACCAGTAATAGTAAAGTTAGCTAAACCTGAAAGTTTGCTTTTAAGGTAAGTTAGTTTCTGTACTGGGGACAGTTTAGAGTTATTGTGTACGGAGGCCTCGAACGAATCCCAAAATTCTCTCCAATGTAATATATCACCAGTAAATGTTAACAGTTCTAATTTGGGGAGATTTACAGACGATTCAGATGAGCGATTACCTTCATTTGTTCGAGGAATGGAACCGGGGTCCTGTAGTTCCTGAGCTCGTTGAAGTTGAAGTTGTTGCGACTCAATCATTTGCTTAGTTTGTATCTGCATTTTTTCTTGTATATCAGCCATTAATCTCAGTTATTCCTGAAGATCTAGGTTTTCTCTCTCAGTTTGTTTGAAACGGTCTTGAAGTGTTGATTCATGGGCCGATAACTCACACACACCGCCATATACTTCTCCAAGTAGTTCAGTCGTCTCCTCCTCAGTTGCCTTAATCATAGCCGCATTTTCTTTAGTTTCAGTGGTTTCAAACGCACACGAAAGTTTTTCATTTGCCTCTTCAAATTTAGCACTAAATTCTCTCAGTTTGTAACGAAGAGAAGTGACCTTTTTAAGGTGACTATCAACATCATCATTTTCCACTTGTTGTGAAATCAGAGGTTGTATTTTAGCTATTTCTCGAGACAAAATGTTCTTATATCTAGTCCGCACACCCTTTAAGTACGATAAAGACATCTTAGCGGATAAAGTTCACAGTTGTTCACACACAAGTCCCGGGTTTCGGCACCAACAATGTAGTGATTTTTTCACTACATGAAGAAATGCAAACAGAAGCCGCAGATAAAGGAAAAATAATGTTTTTTGAAGGAAAGGGTTGGTCAGAAACGTAGATAAATAAAATAGCTAAATAGTTAACTTAGGCTTCGTTACTGTAGAAAACACGTGCTGAGTATAGTTACTGTAGTTCTAGTTCGGAGTCCTTTGGTGACTGAATTACGACTGGTTTGACCACTATCTCACTGACCAGTGTCCAGGTAAAAAATAAGGCCGTGTGCAAAAAATAGAGGTCCCATTTTATCATTATACAAAAAGGAAAGAATGGACCTGTTTAGGTTTAACGTTATAATTTACTTTACAGTTTACCTTACATCTAGTTTCCGACCGATTACATCATAAATTCGAATACAATTAATTCACTTTTTATTTATTTATTAGAAAGTCAAAGAGTTCATAAGATTCGTGGTGAAATTCACGACAGGTTTCGTTCGAGGCCTCCGTACACCACCAACAATGTAGTGATTTTTTCACTACATGAAGAAATGCAAACAGAAGCCGCAGATAAAGGAAAAATAATGTTTTTTGAAGGAAAGGGTTGGTCGGAAACGTAGATAAATAAAATAGCTAAATAGTTAACTTAGGCTTCGTTACTGTAGAAAACACGTGCTGAGTATAGTTACTGTAGTTCTAGTTCTGAGTCCTTTGGTGACTGAATTACGACTGGTTTGACCACTATCTGACTGACCAGTGTCCAGGTAAAAAATAAGGCCGTGTGCAAAAAATAGAGGTCCAATTTTATCATTATACAAAACGGAAAGAATGGACCTGTTTAGGTTTAACGTTATAATTAACGTTATAATTTACTTTACAGTTTACCTTACATCTAGTTTCCGACCGATTACATCATAAATTCAAATACAATTAATTCACTTTTTATTTATTTATTAGAAAGTCAAAGAGTTCATAAGATTCGTGGTGAAATTCACGACAGCCCGTGTGTTTTAGTGTTCATAAATAATATAGCTTTAATAAGATGCGTATAAAGCATTGTCAATATATTACTAAATGTTTCAGAAAAATTCTACTGACTAAGGCCAAGCTTCTGTCAGTCGTCAACCTAATGAAATATCATAGGTGTAGTGTATTACCACAATTTATAATGGGGTATAAAGGTCTAAATGATATACATACCTCTTCTTAACACAATTAGAAACTTGTCTCCATTGATATTTTAGACAAGAAGATTTTCCCTGTGCCCGGTGTGTTTAAGTGTTCATAAATAAAGCATAGAGGGCAAGTCTTTTAAAGTGAATACCTCAACAAAGTATGATGTATGTAGTTTTGCACTTCGTTTTAGAATGTGGCGTATGTGGTGTTTGACTTTCGCTGCTCCAATCTAATCAGTGAAATTAATATTGGCAATCTCGACTTTAGAGCAGAGCAAAGGGAGGTAAGCATTGATTGATTGATTGTTTGGTGTTTTACGACTCGTTCAAGATTATTTCACTTATATGGCGGCGTTGCCAGTTTAATTGTGGAAGGAAACCGGGCTAGGAGGAACCCACGACCTTCAGATGATAACTGGCAACCATCCCACATAGGTCGAGTGAAAACCCAGTCAGAAAACGGAGAATTGCGAAAACAAAGAACAAGTAGACAAAGGTTATCTGAAGTATTTATCTGTTAGAGTTATGTCCCCGTATTGCTGAAGGTGCATAGGAATCCTGGTTTTCCGTCTCTAGAACTTCTAGAATCAATGGGCAATCTCCAGCATTTACGAAAAAGGTACTTAAAATTGTATAAGTGCATTTATAGCGTTTTTCCGGTTTCATAAAATTAATTTCCTAGGTATTAAATGCAAGGAAATTGAAGGTTGAAAGATGAGCGACTGAAAGGCCGAATGAATAACATTAGGATGCAAGGGAATATTTATTTATGCCTGTGGCGTACCAAATTGTTATCTCACTGATTTCCCGCAGAAAAAGAACCGTTTCAGGGATGATCGCATCTTCTTACGTTTGAACTAGGTACTGCCATGTAAGCTTTGTCATTGACTGATTTATTGATTGATTGGTGGTTTACGCCGCACTCCAGATTATTTCACTATATGGCGGCGTTGCCAGATTTAGTGTTGGGGGGGGGGGGGGGGGGAGGGACCGGGCTCACTGTCCCGAAGAAACCTGGCAACTCTTCAATATACGGCGACATTTGTCCTTGGAGTTTGTAAGCTAATACGATTGATTAGTGTTTTACTTGATTGATGCGACTAATCTGGAATAACTAAGCTGCCGAGAAAGCCTCACACTCTTAGCTAGAGAGTATGTATACCAGGTGTAGCTAAAGCAGACCAATTCTCAAAGCGACAACAAAGAAGGAAAATGAATTTCCAAATAAAGCTCATTATCCAAAGGAGTAACCAATGATCATCCTGAAGGCTCTTCTTAAACACAGTGGAATACCACTTAGTGAACGAACTTTTAGTTGGTCGTTATTGCTATACCCTCTAATGCCTTTGGCGACGTTGTTATCTTAATATTTTTAGAACTTTCCATTGATTTATATATGGACACCCATACACGCCCATTTGAAAGCTATTTTCGAGTTTTCACAGTGATAATAAAAGCCTTTAATATATTTTGAATTTTTTATTTATGTTCCAAAAATTGACAATTTGATAAATTCCGTTCACTCAATTTGAAGAACCCACTTCAGATATGGATTCGCCAAGATTATAATGATACGAATGATCAGAGCCTGGTTACGAATAACTGTCAAATGGGGTTGACTCAGTTCAAAAAGAAAAATGGGAACATTTCTGACTGGGTTTTCCACTCAAGGGTTTGTGGAAGGGTTGACAGGTACCCTCCGTCAATATACTAGTGTGAGATTTTCCTTATCTTGTTTTGTTAGTTGGAGGTTCCACCAAAACCGCCTTTCATTAACGGGGACGGTTGGTAACAAATGTACCAACAAATTAATTGATTGATTGATGTTTTGCGCCGCACTTCAGTACATTTCACTTATATGGCGGCCTTGCCAGGTTTAGCGGGGATTGATTGATTGTTTGTTTTTTACGACGCGCTTCAGCTTATTTAACCTATATGGCGGCCTTGTCACTTTTATTGTGGGAGGAAACCTGGCTCTATGCCCGGAAGAAACTCACGACCTTCCTGTGATAACTGGCAACCATCCCACATAGAACATTTTCCAATATTGTTTTTTGGACTGAGTGGGATTCAAACCCGCGACCCATTGGTGGAAAGTTTAGTGGGGAGGAAATCGGGCTTATTACCTGGAGAAAGCCATCGAACCTTCGGCGAGTACCTGAAAACTTTTCCACATACTGCGAAAAATCCACTCGCCGCATCGATGGAATGCCTGTGTCGGACTGAGGGACAATCCCTCTAACCAACAGAGCCAACGAGGCGTCTCATGCCAACATAAAGGCGAGGGTTTCATCTAAGCATTGAATAAATTTTGCAACGCTTCCTAAATAAGGGGCATAATCTTAAATGCTAAACAATCATTGAACCAATATGGGCCTATGAGTGGGATGGTTGCCAAATTTGTACGTGTGGATGGCCCGCGGTTTCCTCCTATATAGAAATTCAAGAAAGTCGAAGACATACAACCCCTGTCAAATCGGAGCTCGGAGCAGATCAACAGCCATGCAACCTCATTCTGAGAGAGCCATCTTTATATATACCCCCCCCCCCCTACCAACACACAATCCCTGTCCAATCTGAACTTAAAACAGATTAAAACGAAACATTTCAAACAAACAAATGAATACAGTTATATTTACGCCGTATGGTTGACAGAAGTGGCGGCCTTCCTTCCTCGAGATATTAGCCTATGAACTAATGTACCCGGCCAGGAGACAAATTTACCCGCCCCCCCCCCCTCCCACCGACACACCTTGTCTCAGATCTCACACCACTCATTCAACAGTTTTTAATTCACCTTTGCGCAATCGCACAGATTGTGTACAACAGTTGCCCATAGGGATAGCCAATGAAATTGGTCGCCTTGCTTTTTACGCGCGCTTTTCGCCACCGATTTTTTCACAATTGGTTTAGATTTCGTCGTGGAATGACGTCTTGTTTGTCTCTCAGTCGACCAAAATTCGGGAAGGACAGGCTTGGATTCTTTAAAGAGAAAACCCCAATAAGTAGGCCTTGTATATATTAAACGTTAGGACTAGCTATAGGGTTTATATACTCATAATAACTAGTGTAGTCATAATAACTAGTATTGTAGCTTGTAAACTGATTTGAATGGATTCAAGTTTTGTCCGACCTGTTTGGAAGGCCACGTTAGCACAAGCACTGGCGACATACCCTTGCCGTTTGGCACGAAATCTTGTTCTTATTGTCATAATTTCAACCATTTTGGCTGGATTGTTAGTTAGGTAATGTTAATGCACCAGTGTGGGTGTACAGACTGGGTGGTTTTATTTATTGCATTTCACCGAGTTTTGATGTGTGTTTGTGGTGAACACTTCTGTGTTTTTCTGTCTTTATGGTTTGTTTGGATTCAGTGTCTAGTTGAGTTTGCTATTGCCTGGGTCTGGCGACCATTTTCTTTCCCATCTGTGGTTATTTTTTGACTGATCCAGATCCCTGTTTCTATATTCACAAGCTACCAGTCTTTTGGGGGGGGGGGGGGCATTTGCAGGATCCATCCAGTCTAGCGAATGCCTTTACAAACCCAACACTGTAATACATCAGATGCCCTTTTCACGTTATGTGCACATTTTGCTCGGCTTTAATGGACTTCTTCTCGATCCAGTTTTACATACAGGCGTCTGTCTGCTTCTAAAAGCCTGATCTTTTACAGTCCTCTTGATTTTATACATTTTCGGATTTCCAACACACACTCCTACCGCTCGAATATTTAATTTAATCCCAAGCACTGCGTTTGAAAGAAGATTTCTGTTATTATGGAACCATATAGGTCACCGATGGATTAATACGCAACGCATTTGGAATCCAATGCTGACTGTTGCACCAAACTGACAAATTGACAAGAGTTCATTTATTATATTGTTTGTTTGTGTAACATTTTTTGTTTGTGTTCATTAACTAATGGTGGTTATGTAAATATGTTAATCTAATTTTTTAAAATCTCAACTTTAAAAATCGAGATATTTTTAAAATATATAAATTCCGTTGAGAGCAATTATTTACGCTTTTCTAAAAAAAATCAATAAACCGTCAATTACTTGTCACATATATCATCTCCAACAGCCATTTAACAAGGACATAAACTTTTCAAAGGTAAATGTAATTTTCGCTAACTCTGTAGACTTTATTCAGCCTCTTGGCTTTTTGGTTGAAGTTAACATGAAGTTAGCATTCCCGTTGTCACTCACTGGGAAGGGTGGAGTTTTACTATTGTCGTTTCAGGATTAACGGAGACTAGTTGGTGCCAATCTCTTCAAACGATGCGGACGAAAAGACGACCTAGCTGACAAGTGGATGGAAAATATTGCCAGTGACTATGGCTTAGGTAACTTTAATCTATATGACACATATATACTAAAACTCAGATTAATCGCTATTTTTTCTTTGTACCTGCCTCCGTGGCTCAGTAGGTAGAGCGATGGACGCTCAATCCGAACAGCCTTCCACCAATGGGTCGCAGGCTCAAATCCCACTCAGTCCCAAAAAAAATTGGAAAATCTTCTGTGTTTTCACTGGAACGACCTATGTCGGATGGTTGCCAGTTACCATTGGAAGGTCGTGGGTTTCCTCCGGGCATAAAGCCCGGTTTCCTCCCACAAAAAAAAAAACTGGCAATGACGCCATATAGGTGAAATAATCTTGAGGTCGGCGTAAAACACCAAACAATCAATCTTTGTACCTCTAAAGTTAGGTTACCAAGCCTGCTTCTTGGATTTATATAGTTTTGCTATTGTTTTAGATTACCCAGTCGAGATAATCTTTTGACGGAAGGGAGGGTGAAATATATACTGTTTGATGGAAGAAGATCTGCCATGAAAACAATGGACAGAAGGGCTCGTCGAAGTACTGTCCAGCTGATGAGAGTATGAACATCCAAGGAGCGCAATTGGCGGAATGCCCCGTGGAAGTATTGTCTTTCCGATGGAGGGTGTACTATGCACATGATAAAAACGGAGGGCAAGTTAAAGATAACAATGATATGAAGAGTGTAAGCGAGCTAACCATAGAATTGTTCTACGGACTTATCTTAGAAATACCCCGGATTTGGTTTGAGGGACACAAAAAAGCCTGCTGGTTTTCAGCTGTGAACTTTTGAGACTTTAATGTAAAGAAAAGGAACTAAAATTATAGTGTACTCCACCACTGATTTGAAAGCCTCTCAGGTTGATGCGTTTGTTTGAGGTTCAATTCTATGTATGCTTTGGCACCATATTTAGACATAACTGGACATACGTAATGTTCCCCATGATTAATTTTAGTCCTTTACTTTTAGTAAGCTCGTGTAGACTTTCTTCGCGTGTGTGAAAATGTCCGTCCGTCCCGGATTCCCTTCAGCTCCACAGCCAGATCTTTACAGTTCTTTCAAAACATATACACAATAAAAAAATTTTGTAAATCTACCCCAAAAAGAAATGTATTCCATGACAAAGAAATGCACTGTAAATATTTTACGTCTAAACATGACGTTATTATATTGATATTGGTATATATTTACAAAATTCACTGTAGATATACATATATATATCTTTATATATGTGCAAAAAATACCCAAGTGTTGTAGTTTTACAGTTCATACTAGTATAAAGCGTGTTGTTAACTATAATTGTTGAGAATATTATTATCTTTGATCTATGTTGAAAATTGAATTTTTTATTTGAATCTAATGACATTCAGATCGTTTCTGCATGTGAAATCAAGGGGGGGGGGAGATCTAAATTTAGCTGACTTTAAGTATATATCTGTTAATCATATACTTTAGTTAAAACGTTTGATTATGTAGACCCCCTTCGTTGAACTGTACCTGTTTAGTACCAGATAGAAACTGATTCTTCATAATGTAATTTTCCAACAATGACCCAATTGCATGGGCACTACTATGGTAGGCTGACCACTGGTTCTAGCCATATATATGATGCCTGGCTAAAAGGCAAATCTCGTATGGATATTCTAAATAAGCTCCAACCTCAAACCAAACACTAAAGCAGATTAAAACAATACTGTAATTATAGTAGGTCGCTCTAAAAGAACAACCAAAACTACTGTGAACTAACAAACATAGTATTGTACTTCTACAAGATAATTATTTGTAAAAATACAGGATACTTTATGCTGTAAATTTACATCAAAAAGTGCTGGTCACCCATTTGCCAGCGCTTTTTGCTGTAAATTTACAAATGATTTTTTACCTTATGGGTAAAAGGTGTGTCATGAACCATTTATGACATCTTCGGTAGCAAAATATATCATCTACATTGGATTATGTAATATTCTCTTTTAGGCTATCTGGGTTCCCTTCTGCTCTATAACTTTAAGAGTTTTGATCCGATCTTTACAATTCTTTCACAACATATACCGTATGGGTAGATGGTGTGTCATGAATCATTTATATCATCTTCGGTTGCATAATATGGCATCTATATTGGATTATGTAATATCTCTTTAGTCTATATCTTCGTTCACTATCGTTTCATATCTTGAAGAGTTTTGATCCGATCTTTACAATTCTTTCACAACATATACCGTATGGGTAGATGGTGTGTCATGAATCATTTATATCATCTTCGGTTGCATAATATGGCATCTATATTGGATTATGTAATATATCTTTAGTCTATATCTTCGTTCACTATCGTTTCATATCTTGAAGAGTTTTAATCCAATCTTTACAATTCTTTTACAGCACATACCTTTTGTGTAGATGGTGTGTTGTCGGCCATTTATAAATATCCGGTTACATAATATGCCATCTATAATAGATTATGTAATATTCTCTTTTAGTCCATATCTTCTTTAGTTTTAACCTGATCTTGACAATTTTGTCAGTGTAGATACAACAGTTAAGGGTAGATGGTTTTTCTGGAACCATTCAAGACATCCCTGGTCTCATTATACAGCATCCATATTAGATTATGTAATACTCTGTTTTAGTCTATGTCTTGGTTGCTTGCGCTCCATAACTTTTTCATCTTTGGAATTATTTAACAGCATTCCCTTATGGATAGATGGTGTGTTGTCAGCCATTAATGACAGTTTTGGTTGCATGATTGCATTATACAACATCCAAATTACATTATGTAATATTCTCTTTTAGTCCTAATCTATTTTAGTTTTGACCTGATCCTGACCGTTTTTACCCCTCGGGCAAATTTTGCCCGAAGGGTATTGTCGTTGCCTCCGAAAATCACCGCGCTCGGATGTTTTTTTTCAAGAGTTATGCCCCTTACATTACCGCTGCTATAAAAAGCCTTGTAAACACATTATCTAAAAAAGTCTTTAACTTACAACTTTGAAACTTCACTCATTTGTTTAATACACAAGGTGCAAGAAGCCTATTGAAAATCAACGCGCTCGGATGTTTTTTTTTCTAGAGTTATGCCCCTTACATGACTGACAGCCAAAAACCTCCTTGTAAATGTGATGCATGTATGTGGAGTAATTTTTAACTCGCAACAAATTGTCTGGAAAAGAAATATATCTTCGGTTTCTTTGGCCCAGACCCGAGGGGTCCTGATGGCGACAGCCACTTATTAGAGTATATATACCTAAAGGGTAGATGGTGTGTCAGGAATCATTTCTGGTTACTCAAAGCAGTTAATATGACCCTTCAGTACACCTAAAACAGAAAATAAAAAAACGTTAATCTTTAATCCTTTTGCCATTTTTAATCAAGCATTATTTCTTAGGACCCAGATGATGGAAGTAAGTATACAGAGCCCACAGTAGAAAGATTACAAGTTCATGGAAGAAATGACACCCTAAAGGCATATATTTTATTCTTTGAGGACAACATAGACTTTATTCAACTTATAATGTTAGGACGATATTACAAAATTATCTATTAGCATGGATAAAATGTAAGCAATACATATAAAAGTAAAGTTAACATGACCCATGAATACCCCTAAAACAGAACATAAAAAAACTTGTTAATTTTTTAATCCTTTTACCATTTTAAATCGAGCTTGATTTCTTAGGCCAAAATTGAACTACTTTCTATCGTCTGCTCAACCACAGAAGGTAGTTCAGATCAGTAACTAAAGGCCTGACTAACCTTTGGAAACTGGTCAAAATTAATTTCTGAAAATTTATCTACTTTTTAATGAAGTGCTTTCCAATTTAACATAGCGTTTTAATTAATCAGTAGTCTACATAAGTAATTCATGCATATGCCAAAACCATAGCCTACATGAATAATTATTCAGTTTTTAACTGATACTTTGTTGTTTGTTTTCTATTTTTATGCCTCTCTGAGGCTAATTTACTAAACCTGTTCCTGGGAAGGGCAGAATTATGTTTTTTCTCGTTTTAGATCAACCAATGGAGATTATATTTTGGTAGAAGGAAGACATCCCAATGAAAGGAAACATGTACTCTACAGTTGATGGATGGTCAAGTTACATGATGAACGGAAGGCTCTGTTTAGGAAGGATGTACAACAAGGTTACTGAAACAGGCAGGTCGATGGAGAATACCCAAAACAAACTGATGGAGGAATGGTTTACCAAATTGACAAGATGATGAGCGACAGATTCGAGGAAAGGATCGCCAGACCAATTGTTTAACAGTGATGGGCTAATGAAAGAAAGAGGCAGTTTAGATGGGATAATTACACAACTGACAGATGACAACTCACACAATAGACGAAAAAAAAGACCCAGATGATGGAAGAAAGTATACAGAGCCGACAGTAGAAAGATTACAAGTTCATGGAAGAAATGGCAGCCTAAAAGCATATACTTAATTCTTTGAGGAGAACGTAGACTTTATTCAACTTATAATGTTAGGAAGATATTACAAAATTATCTATTAGCATGGATAAAATGTGAGCAATACATATAAAAGTAAAGTTAATGTGACCCATGAAATCCCCTAGAACAAAACATAAAAAAATAGTTATTTTTTAATCCCTTTGCCATTTTAAATCGAGCTTGATTTCTTAGGCCAAAATTGAACTACTTTCTATCCTCTGCTCAACCATAGAAGGTAGTTCAGATCAGTAACTAAAGGCCTGACTAACCTTTGGAAACTGGTCAAAATTATTTTCTGAAAATTTATCTGCTTTTTGATCAAGTCCTTTCCAATCTAACATAGCGTTTTAATAAATCAGTAGTCTACATAAGTAATTCATGCATATGCCAAAACTATAGCCTACATGAATAATTATCAAGTTTTTAACTGATACTTTGTTGTTTGTTTTTTATTTTTATGCCTCTCTGAGGCTAATTTACTAAACCTGTTCCTGGGAAGGACAGAATTATGTTTTTTCTTGTTTTAGATCAACCAATGGAGATTATATTTCGGTAGAAGGAAGACATCCCAATGAAAGGAAACATGTACTCTACAGTTGATGGATGGTCAAGTAACATGATGAACGGAAGGCTCTGTTTAGGAAGGATGTACAACAAGGTAACTGAAACAGGCAGGTCGATGGAGAATACCCGAAACAAACTGATGGAGGAATGGTTTACCAAATTGATAAGATGATGAGCGACAGTTTTCACCTAATATTTTGTTTTTTGTTTTCCAATTGTATGCCTCTCTGATTGATTGATTGATTTTTTGGTGTTTTACGCCGCGCTCAAGATTATTTCACTTATATGGCGGCGTTGCCAGTTTTATTGTGGGAGGAAACCGGGCTCTGTGCCCGGAGGAAACCCACGACCTTCCGCTGGTAACTGGCAACCATCCCACATAGGTCGTTTATGCCTCTCTGAGGCTAATTTACTAAACCTGTTCCTGGGAAGGACAGAATTATGTTTTTTCTCGTTTTAGATCAACCAATGGAGATTATATTTTGGTAGACGGAAGACATCCCAATGAAAGGAAACATGTACTCTACAGTTGATGGATGGTCAAGTAACATGATGAACGAAAGGCTCTGTTTAGGAAGGATGTACAACAAGGTTACTAAAACAGGCTGGTCGATCGAGAATACCCGAAACAAACTGATGGACGAATGGTTTACCAAATTGACAAGATGATGAGCGACAGGTTCGACGGAAGGATCGCCAGACAAATTGTTTAACAGTGATGCGCTAATGAACCGAAAGAGGCAGTTTAGATGGGATAAGTTACACAACAGACAGATGACAACTCACACAATAGACGGAAAAAAAGACACAGATGATGGAAGAAAGTATACAGAGCCGACAGTAGAAAGATTACAAGTTCATGCAAGAAATGGCAGCCTAAAGGCATATATTTAATTCTTTGAGGAGAACGTAGACTTTATTCAACTTATAATGTTAGGTCGATATTACAAAATTATCTATTAGCATGGATAAAATGTGAGCAATACATATAAAAGTAAAGTTAATGTGACCCATGAAAACCCCTAAAACAGAACATGAAAAAATAGTTAATTTTTAAATCCCTTTGCCATTTTAAATCGAGCATGATTTCTTAGGCCAAAATTGAAATATTTTCTATCGTCTGCTCAACCATAGAAGGTAGTTCAGATCAGTAACTAAAGGCCTGACTAACCTTTGGAAACTGGTCAAAATTATTTTCTAAAAAATTTTCTACTTTTTAATTAAGTGCTTTCCAATCTAACATAGCGTTTTAATTAATCAGTAGTCTACATAAGTAAATCATGCATATGCCAAAACAATAGCCTACATGAATAATTATTCAGTTTTTAACTGATACTTCGTTGTTTGTTTTCTATTTTTATGCCTCTCTGAGGCTAATTTACTAAACCTGTTCCTAGGAAGGACAGAATTATGTTTTTTTCTCGTTTTAGACCAGCCAATGGAGATTATATTTTGGTAAAAGGAAGACATCCCAATGAAAGGAAACATATACTCTACAGTTGATGGATGGTCAAGTTACATGATGAACGGAAGGCTCTGTTTAGGAAGGATGTAAAACAAGGTTACTAAAACAGGCTGGTCGATCGAGAATACCGTTAACAAACTGATGGACCAATGGTTTACCAAATTGACAAGATGATGAGCGACAGTTTTCACCTAATTTTTGTTTTCCAATTGTATGCCTCTCTGATTGATTGATTTTTTGGCGTTTTACGCCGCGCTCAAGATTATTTCACTTATATGGCAGCGTTGCCAGTTTTATTGTGGGAGGAAACCGGGCTGTGCCCGGAGGAAACCCACGACCTTCCGCTGGTAACTGGCAACCATCCCACATAGGTCGTTTATGCCTCTCTGAGGCTAATTTACTAAACCTGTTCCTGGGAAGGACAGAATTATGTTATTTCTCGTTTTAGATCAACCAATGGAGATTATATTTTGGTAGAAGGAAGACATCCCAATGAAAGGAAACATGTACTCTACAGTTGATGGATGGTCAAGTAACATGATGAACGAAAGGCTCTGTTTAGGAAGGATGTACAACAAGGTTACTAAAACATGCTGGTCGATCGAGAATACCCGAAACAAACTGATGGACCAATGGTTTACCAAATTGACAAGATGATGAGCGACAGGTTCCACGGAAGGATCGCCAGACAAATTGTTTAACAATGATGCGCTAATGAGCCGAAAGAGGCGGTTTAGATGGGTTAAGTTACACAACTGACAGATGACAACTCACACAATAGACGGAAAAAAAGACCCAGATGATGGAAGAAAGTATATAGAGCCGACAGTAGAAAGATTACAAGTTCATGGAAGAAATGGCAGCCTAAAGGCATATATTTAATTCTTTGAGGAGAACGTAGACTTTATTCAACGTATAATGTAAGGTCGATATTACAAAATTATCTATTAGCATGGATAAAATGTGAGCAATACATATAAAAGTAATGTTAATGTGACCCATGAAAACCCCTAAACCAGAACATAAAATATCTTGTTAATTTTTTAATCCTTTTGCCATTTTAAATCGAGCTTGCTTTCTTAGGTCAAATTTGAACTACTTTCTATCGCCGGCTCAACCATAGAAGGTAGTTCAGATCAGTAACTAAAGGCTTGACCAACCTTTGGAAACTGATCAAAATTATTTTCTGAAATTTTTTTTACTTTTTAATGAGGTGCTTTCCAATCTAACATAGCGTTTTAATTAAGCAGTAGTCTACATAAGTAATTCATGCATACGCCCAAACCATAGCCTACAAGAATTATTATTAAGTTTTCAACTGATACTTCATTGTTTGTTTTCCATTTTTATGCCTCGCTGAGGCTAATTTAATAAACCTGTTCTTGGGATGGGCAGAAGTATGTTTTTTCTCGTTTTAGATCAACCAATGGAGATTATATTTTGGTAGAAGGAAGACATCCCAATGAAAGGAAACATGTACTCTACAGTTGATGGATAGTCAAGCTACATGATGAACGGAAGGCTCTGTTTAGGAAGGATGTACAACAAGGTTACTGAAACCGGCAGGTCGATGGAGAATACCCGAAACAAACTGATGGACGCATGGTTTACCAAATTGACAAGATGATGAGCAACAGGTTCGACGGAAGGATCGCCAGACAAATTTTTTAACAGTGATGCGCTAATGAACCGAAAGAGGCAGTTTAGATGGGATAAGTTACACAACTGACAGATGACAACTCACACAATACACAGAAAAAAAGACGAGGATGATGCGAGAAAGTATACAGAGCCGACAGTAGAAAGATTACAAGTTCATGGAAGAAATGGCACCCTAAAAGCATATATTTTATTCTTTGAGGACAACGTAGACTTTATTCAACTTATAATGTTAGGATGATATTACAAAATTATCTATTAGCATGGATAAAATGTGAGCAATACATATAAAAGTAAAGTTAATGTGACCCATGAATACGCCTAAACCAGAACATAAAAAATCTTGTTAATTTTTTAATCCTTTTGCAATTTTAAATCGAGCTTGATTTCTTAGGCCAAATTTGAACTACTTTCTATCGCCGGCTCAACCATAGAAGGTAGTTCAGATCAGTAACTAAAGGCTTGACCAACCTTTGGAAACTGATCAAAATTATTTTCTGAAAATTTATTTACTTTTTAATGAAGTGCTTTCCAATCTAACATAGCGTTTTAATTAATCAGTAGTCTACATAAGTAATTCATGCATATGCCAAAACCATAGCCTACATGAATAATTATTCAGTTTTTAACTGATACTTCGTTGTTTGTTTTCCATTTTTATGCCTCGCTGAGGCTAATTTAATAAACCTGTTCCTGGGATGGGCAGAATTATGTTTTTTCTCGTTTTAGATCAACCCATGGCGATTTTATTTTGGTAGAAGACATCCCAATGAAAGGAAACATGTACTCTACAGTTGATGGATGGTCAAGTTACATGATAGACGAAAGGGTCTGTGTAGGAAGGATGTACAACAAGGTTACTAAAACAGGCAGGTCGATGGAGAATACCCGAAACAAACTGATGGAGGAATGGTTTACCAAATTGATAAGATGATGAGCGACAGTTTTCACCTAATATTTTGTTTTTTGTTTTCCAATTGTATGCCTCTCTGATTGATTGATTGATTTTTTGGTGTTTTACGCCGCGCTCAAGATTATTTCACTTATATGGTGGCGTTGCCAGTTTTATTGTGGGAGGAAACCGGGCTCTGTGCCCAGAGGAAACCCACGACCTTCCGCTGGTAACTGGCAACCATCCCACATAGGTAGTTTATGCCTCTCTGAGGCTAATTTACTAAACCTGTTCCTGGGAAGGACAGAATTATGTTTTTTCTCGTTTTAGATCAACCAATAGAGATTATATTTTGGTAGACGAAAGACATCCCAATGAAAGGAAACATGTACTCTACAGTTGATGGATTGTCACGTAACATGATGAACGAAAGGCTCTGTTTAGGAAGGATCTACAAGGTTACTGAAACAGGCAGGTCGATCGAGAATACCCGAAACAAACTGATGGACGAATGGTTTACCAAATTGACAAGATGATGAGCGACAGGTTCGACGGAAGGATCGCCAGACAAATTGTTTAACAGTGATGCGCTAATGAACCGAAAGAGGCAGTTTAGATGGGATAAGTTACACAACTGACAGATGACAACTTACACAATAGACGGAAAAAAAGACACAGATGATGGAAGAAAGTATACAGAGCCGACAGTAGAAAGATTACAAGTTCAAAGAAGAAATGGCAGCCTAAAGGCATATATTTAATTCTTTGAGGAGAACGTAGACTTTATTCAACTTATAATGTTAGGTCGATATTACAAAATTATCTATTAGCATGGATAAAATGTGAGCAATACATATAAAAGTAAAGTTAATGTGACCCATGAAAACCCCTAAAACAGAACATAAAAAAAATAATTAATTTTTAAATATCTTTGCCATTTTAAATCGAGCTTGATTTCTTAGGCCAAAATTGAACTACTTTCTATCGTCTGCTCAACCATAGAAGGTAGTTCAGATCAGTAACTAAAGGCCTGACTAACCTTTGGAAACTGGTCAAAATTATTTTCTGAAAATTTATCTACTTTTTAATCAAGTGCTTTCCAATCTAACATAGCGTTTTAATTAATCAGTAGTCTACATAAGTAATTCATGCATATGCCAAAACCATAGCCTACATGAATAATTATTCAGTTTTAACTGATACTTCGTTGTTTTCTATTTTTATGCCTCGCTGAGGCTAATTTACTAAACCTGTTCCTGGGAAGGACAGAATTATGTTTTTTCTCGTTTTAGATCAACCAATGGAGATTATATTTTGGTAGAAGGAAGACATCCCAATGAAAGGAAACATGTACTCTACAGTTGATGGATGGTCAAGTTACATGATGAACGGAAGGCTCTGTTTAGGAAGGATGTAAAACAAGGTTACTGAAACAGGCAGGTCGATGGAGAATACCCGAAACAAACTGATGGAGGAATGGTTTACCAAATTGATAAGATGATGAGCGACAGTTTTCACCTAATATTTTTTGTTTGTTTTCCAATTGTATGCCTCTCTGATTGATTGATTTTTTGGTGTTTTACGCCGCGCTCAAGATTATTTCACTTATATGGCGGCGTTGCCAGTTTTATTGTGGGAGGAAACAGCCCGGAGGAAACCCACGACCTTCCGCTGGTAACTGGCAACCATCCCACATAGGTCGTTTATGCCTCTCGGAGGTTAATTTACTAAACTTTTTCCTGGGAAGGACAGAATTATGTTTTTTCTCGTTTTAGATCAACCAATGGAGATTATATTTTGGTAGAAGGAAGACATCCCAATGAAAGGAAACATGGACTCTACATTTGATGGATGGTCAAGTAACATGATGAACGAAAGGCTCTGTTTAGGAAGGATGTACAACAAGGTTACTAAAACAGGCTGGTCGATCGAGAATACCCGAAACAAACTGATGGACCAATGGTTTACCAAATTGACAAGATGATGAGCGACAGGTTCCACGGAAGGATCGCCAGACCAATTGTTTAACAGTGATGCGCTAATGAGCCGAAAGAGGCGGTTTAGATGGGTTAAGTTACACAACTGACAGATGACAACTCACACAATAGACGGAAAAAAAAGACCCAGATGATGGAAGAAAGTATATAGAGCCGACAGTAGAAAGATTACAAGTTCATGGAAGAAATGGCAGCCTAAAGGCATATATTTAATTCTTTGAGGAGAACGTAGACTTTATTCAACTTATAATGTTAGGTCGATATTACAAAATTATCTATTAGCATGGATAAAATGTGAGCAATACATATAAAAGTAATGTTAATGTGACCCATGAAAACCCCTAAACCAGAACATAAAATATCTTGTTAATTTTTTAATCCTTCTGCCATTTTAAATCGAGCTTGATTTCTTAGGTCAAATTTGAACTACTTTCTATCGCCGGCTCAACCATAGAAGGTAGTTCAGATCAGTAACTAAAGGCTTGACCAACCTTTGGAAACTGATCAAAATTATTTTCTGAAAATTTATTTACTTTTTAATGAGGTGCTTTCCAATCTAACATAGCGTTTTAATTAAGCAGTAGTCTACATAAGTAATTCATGCATACGCCCAAACCATAGCCTACAAGAATTATTATTAAGTTTTCAACTGATACTTCGTTGTTTGTTTTCCATTTTTATGCCTCGCTGAGGCTAATTTAATAAACCTGTTCTTGGGATGGGCAGAATTATGTTTTTTCTCGTTTTAGATCAACCAATGGAGATTATATTTTGGTAGAAGGAAGACATCCCAATGAAAGGAAACATGTACTCTACAGTTGATGGATGGTCAAGTAACATGATGAACGAAAGGCTCTGTTTAGGAAGGATGTACAACAAGGTTACTAAAACAGGCTGGTCGATCGAGAATACCCGAAAGAAACTGATGGACCAATGGTTTACCAAATTGACAAGATGATGAGCGACAGGTTCCACGGAAGGATCGCCAGACCAATTGTTTAACAGTGATGCGCTAATGAGCCGAAAGAGGCGGTTTAGATGGGTTAAGTTACACAACTGACAGATGACAACTCACACAATAGACGAAAAAAAGACTTACTTGTTGGAAAAAAGGTTACAGAGCCGACAGTAGAAAGATTACAAGTTCATGGAAGAAATGGCACCCTAAAAGCATATATTTTCTTCTTTGAGGACAACGTGGACACCATTCAACTTATAATGTTAGGATGATATTACAAAATTATCTATTAGCATGGATAAAATGTGAGCAATACATATAAAAGTAAAGTTAATGTGACCCATGAATATGCCTAAACCAGAACATAAAAAATCTTGTTAATTTTTTAATCCTTTTGCCATTTTAAATCGAGCTTGATTTCTTAGGCCAAATTTGAACTACTTTCTATCGCCGGCTCAACCATAGAAGGTAGTTCAGATCAGTAACTTAAGGCTTGACCAACCTTTGGAAACTGATCAAAATTATTTTCTGAAAATTTATTTACTTTTTAATGAAGTGCTTTCCAATCTAACATAGCGTTTTAATTAATCAGTAGTCTACATAAGTAATTCATGCATATGCCAAAACCATAGCCTACATGAATAATTATTCAGTTTTTAACTGATACTTCGTTGTTTGTTTTCTATTTTTATGCCTCTCTGAGGCTAATTTACTAAACCTGTTCCTGGGAAGGACAGAATTATGTTTTTTCTCGTTTTAGGTCAACCAATGGAGATTATATTTTGGTAGAAGGAAGACATCCCAATGAAAGGAAACATGTACTCTACAGTTGATGGATGGTCAAGTTACATGATGAACGGAAGGCTCTGTTTAGGAAGGATGTAAAACAAGGTTACTGAAACAGGCAGGTCGATAGAGAATACCCGAAACAAACTGATGGAGGAATGGTTTACCAAATTGATAAGATGATGAGCGACAGTTTTCACCTAATATTTTTTGTTTGTTTTCCAATTGTATGCCTCTCTGATTGATTGATTTGTTGGTGTTTTACGCCGCGCTCAAGATTATTTCACTTATATGGCGGCGTTGCCATTTTTATTGTGGGAGGAAACCGGGCTGTGCCCGGAGGAAACCCACGACCTTCCGCTGGTAACTGGCAACCATCCCACATAGGTCGTTTATGCCTCTCTGAGGCTAATTTACTAAACCTGTTCGTGGGAAGGACAGAATTATGTTTTTTCTCGTTTTAGATCAACCAATGGAGATTATATTTTGGTAGAAGGAAGACATCCCAATGAAAGGAAACATGTACTCTACAGTTGATGGATGGTCAAGTAACATGATGAACGCAAGGCTCTGTTTAGGAAGGATGTACAACAAGGTTACTGAAACAGGCAGTTCGATCGAGAATACCCGAAACAAACTGATGGAGGAATGGTTTACCAAATTGATAAGATGATGAGCGACAGGTTCGACGAAAGATCGCCAACCAGACCAATTGTTTAAGAGTGATGGGCTGAAAAAAGAAAGAGACAGTTTAGCTGAGAGATGACAACTCACACAATAGACGAAAAAAAGACTTACTTGTTGGAAAAAAGGTTACAGAGCCGACAGTAGAAAGGTTACAAGTTCATGGAAGATCCAAATTAGATCCAATTTCGTAAGATAAGTGGTTTACTTTATGGTAGAAATGCAACCCAGCTGATTATAAGCTATGCATATTTATGTTTTTGTCCTTTTAGATCAACCGACGGAGACTATATTTTGGTGGATGGAAGGTAGACGAAAAGCTGCACAGTTGATGGACTAAAAGCTGCACAGTTGATGGACGAAAAGCTACACAGCTGACAGTCGAAAAGCTACACAATTGATTGAAGAATCGCTACACAGTTGACGTAAGACAGATGACCAAGGTGATGCAAACAACGAGGATCAGTTGACTGGTAAGTTAAGTTTATTTATATTCAATCTTGTTTAACAGATCTTTTAATAAAGATTTCCAAAGGCATATACCAAATTATTTTCTTAGGACAACATCAGAAATGCATGTATGATATATGGACATGGACAGAGTCTGAATATTTCACATAATTTAAACAAATAAATGAAATGCAATGATCAAGACATTAAATGTGCTGAAAATTATTATTCAAATTTCTCGGAATCTGTGAACTACGTTCTGCGGACTATGTCACCAATAGAAAGTTGTTTACATCCAATACCAACAGTCCGAGCCGCTGGTGTTGGCCGATCAAAAGAATTCTAAAATGACAGTATGTTCTCATAAAGTGTCGACCAATTCAGTCAAATGTAAGATTGTTGCCAAGCTCCAACAGAAATTTGCAATGTCTTCCAGGTGTAGAGCCAGTACCTTTTACCATGGCAAGAAAATGACAACCACATAAATAAAACTATCTTAACTACAAGGTACAACACAAGCAATTATTGAATTAATGAGAAAAAATGAACCCATAATTAGTTAGTTTGTGAACAACTTGAGATTTCGACACCTACATGTATACCAGTGTCTTCGTCAAGTGTAACACCTAAGTTAGGTGTGGAAAGCTTGTGTTGTTCACAAACAACTACGTGGTGATGCCTTAATTTTTTCTCATATGTATGGAACCCAGGTTTAAAGGGAGTTTCAGACGTTTCGTACAATTATTGAATTATCTCTATCTTAGACCAAATTTTAGATTGATCACTTGGAATTCTTCCCAAATGCCATCACCATGTATGCCTTTTGAACATCACAAGTCCTTTAGGAAGCAAATGTTTAAAGTACATTTTACATACACTTTTATGTATATATATTTGGAACCGTTGTTTTTTTCCACATCTACGTTAAGCTAATATCTATTTTCCTCATTTTGGGAAGGGTATAATTTTATTATTGTCGTTTTAGGTAAACAGAAACGAGTTGGCACTATTTGGTGTGAAAGAAATGAAGTCCAAGCCATCAGAAGGATGGAAATCGACTTTGGTATATCCTGGATAAAGATAATATGGTTTATATTTTTGAAATTATATAATATTTTATTTATTATGAATTATTGGGCCTACTCGCGCTCCAAAAGATATGCTTAAACACAATATCGCTATAAGAGATGATAGAATCATGATTATCTCAACAATTTATCAATGTTTCAATGCGATGTTACATCTGTTCATTCTTGAACTGTTCTTGTTATTTTCTAATATTTTTTCTTCTAATCACCATAATCTTTGTCCTTCCATTTTATGGGAGGACTTTTTTCTATCTTGCTGTTTTAGATTTACAAGATTCCGAGAATTTAGGTGTTTATGTCACGTTGTATCTATCTCTCTTGGCTGTTGAGAATACGTTGTCTATGATTGAATTCATTTGAGTTTTACCTGTTTGCGATTTCATCTTAAAATCCAGGTCTTGAGTCAAACTTATGACTTTTGTGTTGAGGTCCAAGTCTATATAGCTTCCGGATGACTCTTGACTCTGAATCTCTATGAAAATTATCAGATACCAAAACTTTTGAGCGGGTATATTCCCTCATTTTTACCTCTTCTTGGCCCTGGGTGCTAAAGCATGTCATACTTCAATATATTAGAATGGGTAGTTTCAATTGTAAAAAAATACACCATTAGCCAAAAAGTTATGTAACTTTAAAGTTAATGTGAATAAATCTTAACACATACTATACCAATAATAAACTTAGGTTAACGCAAACTAACATAAGTATAAATTGTGAGGTTTTTTTTGCTCTTAAATCCTTTTCTGTCTCAAAGTTAATATTTTCCAGTTGAACTAATTTGCTTCGTTTATGTTTCAATTTTAATGAGCTTCGTTTCATGGACTAGTCACCCATGAAAAGTTGTTCATATCAGCGACCAGTGGTCTGAGCAGCCACAGGAAGCTGGTTTTAAATTGGTTTACATTTTTTTAATTGAATTTATCCAGTCACATTTATGTTCCTGGGATAGGCAGAATTATGTTTTTGTCGTTTTAGATCAACCAATGTAGATTATATTTTAGGTAGAAGGAAGACATCCCATTGAAAGGAAACATGTACTCTACAGTTGATGGATGGTCAAGTTACATGATAGACGAAAGGGTCTGTTTAGGAAGGATGTACAACAAGGTTACTGAAACAGGCAGGTCGATAGAGAATATCCGAAACAAACTGATGGAGGAATGGTTTACCAAATTGATAAGATGATGAGCGACAGGTTCGACAAAAGATCGCCAACCAGACTAATTGTTTAAGAGTGATGGGCTGATAAAAGAAAGAGACAGTTTAGCTGAGAGACGATAACTCACACAATAGACGAAAAAAAGACTTACTTGTTGGAAAAAAGGTTACAGAGCCGACAGTAGAAAGGTTACAAGTTCATGGAAGATCCAAATTAGATCCAATTTCGTAAGATAAGTGGTTTACTTTATGGTAGAAATGCAACCCAGCTTATTATAAGCTATGCATATTTATGTTTTTGTCCTTTTAGATCAACCGACGGAGACTATATCTTGGTGGATGGAAGGTAGACGAAAAGCTGCACAGTTGATGGACTAAAAGCTGCACAGTTGATGGACGAAAAACTACACAGTTGACGGACGAAAAGCTACACTGTTGATGAACGAAAACCTCCACAGTTGACGAACGAAAAGCTACACAGCTGACAGTCGAAAAGCTACACAATTGATTGAAGAATCGCTACACAGTTGACGTAAGACAGATGACCAAGGTGATGCAAACAACGAGGATCAGTTGACTGGTAAGTTAAGTTTATTTATATTCAATCTTGTTTAACAGATCTTTTAATAAAGATTTCCAAAGGCATATACCAAATTCTTTTCTTAGGACAACATCAGAAATGCATGTATGATATATGGACATGGACAGAGTCTGAATATTTCACATAATTTAAACAAATAAATGAAATGCAATGATCAAGACATTAAATGTGCTGAAAATTATTATTCAAATTTCTCGGAATCTGTGAACTACGTTCTGCGGACTATGTCACCAATAGAAAGTTGTTTACATCCAATACCAACAGTCCGAGCCGCCGGTGTTGGCCGATCAAAAGAATTCTAAAATGACAGTATGTTCTCTCATAAAGTGTCGACCAATTCAGTCAGGTGTAAGATTGTTGCCAAGCTCCAACAGAAATTTGCAATGTCTTCCAGGTGTAGAGCCAGTACCTTTTACCATGGCAGGAAAATGACAACCACATAAATAAAACTATCTTAACTACAAGGTACAACACAAGCAATTATTGAATTAATGAGAAAAAATCACCACATAATTAGTTAGTTTGTGAACAACACAAGATTTCGACACCTATACCAGTGTCTTTGTCAAGTGTAACACTTAAGTTAGGTGTGGAAAGCTCGTGTTGTTCACAAACAACTATGTGATGATGCCTTAATTTTTCTCATTTGTATGGAACCCATGTTTAAAGAGAGTTTCAAACATTTCGTACAATTATTGAATTATCTCTATCTTAAACCAAATTTTAGATGGATCACTTGGAATTCTTCCCAAATGCCATCACCATGTATGTCTTTTTAACATCACGAAGTCCTTTAGGAAGCAAATGTTTAAAGTACATTTTACATACACTTTTATGTATATATATTTGGAACCGTTATTTTTTTTCCACATCTACGTTAAGCTAATATATATTTTCCTCATTTTGGGAAGGGTATAATTTTATTATTGTTGTTTTAGGTAAAAAGAAATGAGTTGGTACTATTTGGTGTGGAAGAAATGAAGTCCTAGCTATCAGAAGGATGGAAATCGACTGGTATATCCTGGATAAAGATAATCTGGTTTATATTTTTGAAATTATATAATATTTTGTTTATTATGAATTATTGGGCCTATTCGCGCTCCAAAAGATATGCTAAAACACAATATCGCTATAAGAGATGATAGAATCATGATTATCTCAACAATTTATCAATGTTTCAATGTGATGTTACATCTGTTCATTCTTGAACTGTTCTTGGTATTTTTTTTTATATTTTTTCTTCTAATCACTATAATCTGTCCTTCCATTTTATGGGAGGACTTCTTTCTATCTTGCTGTTTTAGATTCACAAGATTCCGAGAATTTAGGTGTTTATGTCACGTTGGATCTATCTCTCTTGGCTGTTGAGAACACTTTGTCTATGATTGAATTCATTTGCGATTTCATGTTAAAATCCAGGTCTTGAGTCGAAGCTATGACCTTTGTGTGTTGAGGTTCAAGCATATATAGCTTCCGGATGACTCTTGACTCTGAATCTCTATGAAAATTACCAGATACCAAAACTTTTGAGCGGGCATATTCCCTCATTTTTACCTCTTTTTGGCCCTGGGTGCTAAAGCATGTCATACTTCAATATATTAGAATGGGTAGTTTCAATTGTGAAAAAATACACAATAAGCAAAAAGTTATGTAACTTTAAAGTTAATGTGAATAAATCTTAACGCATACTATACCAATAATAAACTTAGGTTAACGCAAACTAACATAAGTATAAATTGGGAGTTTTTTTATCGCTCTTAAATCCTTTTCTGTCTCAAAGTAAACATTTTCCAGTTGAACTAATTTGCTTCGTTTATTTCTCAATTTTAATGGGCTTCTTTTTGTGGACTAGTCACCCATGAAAGGTTGTTCATATCAGCGACCAGCGGTCTGAACAGCCACAGGAAGCTGATTCTAAATAGGTTTTAAGATGCTTTAATTCATTTTATTTGGTCGAGTGGTCTATACAACATTGACCTTATTTATACATTTACTCATTAATATTACCGTTAAAATCTATCAAAACTGCATTGAGAATCTTTAAAGGCACACTTGCCGCCGTAGCCTGTTTAAATTTGCTAAGAAAACCAATTTACATGAGCTTACTACGACTAATACCACTAAACTTAAACATAGGACACATAAAACATGTCTAGTTAGCTTTAAACTGTAAAAATGGGGTGAAAAACAAACGAAGAATCGAAGCCTGATTACAACAACAACGATCAGTGTCGGTCAACTTTCGTGTTGGATTACCCTCCTTTCAGGCCTTTATATCTGTGGTTTACACTCAAACAATAATCAGCAGGCTTTTCCAGTCGCTGTTAACCGATCGTCAGTCTGTATTTCTCAGATAAATAGGCCTACGTAAAATTACACTGTGCCGTTAGTTCACTCACTCGACTGAAACATAAAATCGCCAATAGGGGGCAGATCGGTTTGTTTACGTTCCGGGTACGTTACAATTCAAATTTTCAAATTCAAATTAAAAATACAAAGTGACGTCCAAACTTTTCAATTTTGGTAAAAATAGAAAGTTCCTAACTTATATTGTCTGGGAAAAATACAGAATACGGTCTTTCTTTTTTAATGTAAACAATATTCCTGATTTTCGCGGCAAGTGTGCCTTTAAATTTCAGAAGATTTACACTTGAATTTCAACGAAATATAGATATAATATTGTTCAAATCTTCTCGTAGAGTATGACATGCTTTAACTCCTGAGCCAAAGTGTAATTGGTAATCTTCAGAATTCCCTTTTTTGGAAGACACACACAATTTTTTAATGCTGCCTTACTACAATGTAAGAAGGTCCCAAGCCCTTGTCAAAAGCAGAGGGGAAAACTGTGTTTTTTGTGCAAGCTTTAATTTATCATTAATTTTGGAAATATTGGTGTACCTATTGCGGCTATTGTATATGTTTACTACCTAATGTAATCAAATTTCTTAATTTACTGCTTTGTCAGCATTTTATAAGGAAACAAAATGAAACTAGATTAGAGTTCAATAAATTCCCCAAATCAATGATATATTCATATTATTTTTTCTCAACCTATTCTTATAGCCTCTAATAGTTAATAGTTCGCTTTGGATAATATCATAATCAACAAACGCAATATTTCCTATGTTTAACCACTACCTTCATCTTGTTGTTTTATACTTAAGGATTTGATCATTTGTTGGAGATTATTAAAAGACAATGAATGAGGCAGATGGGACACATTTTGGTGGAGAATGCTTTCCCCACCAAACTTTTCAGGGTTTAACTCCCTGGGTGAAAAAATTGTTCATCATGTTTTAGAATTGATCACTTGTAAGTGAAGGAGACCGACAGGTGTCATTTGGCGATGAAGGAGACAGACAGAGGTCATTTGTTGATGAAGGCGACAGATAGGAGTCATTTGTCGATGAAGGAGTAGATAGGAGTCATTTGAAAGTAAAGGAAACAGGAGTCATTTGTTGATGAAGGAGACAGATAGGAGTCATTTGTTGAAGGAGACGGATAGATGTCATTTGTTGATGAAGAAGACTGATAGGAGTCATTTGGCGATGAAGGAGACAGATAGGAGTCATTTGAAAGTAAAGGAGACAGATAGGAGTCATTTGGCGGTGAAGGAGACAGACAGAGGTCATTTGTTGATGAAGGAGACAGATAGGAGTCATTTGTTCATGAGGGAGACAGACAGAGGTCATTTGTTGATGAAGGAGACAGATAGGAGTCATTTGAAAGTAAAGGAGACAGATATGAGTCATTTGGCGGTGAAGGAGACAGATAGGAGTCATTTGTTCATGAGGGAGACAGACAGAGGTCATTTGTTCATGAAGGAGACAGATAGGAGTCATTTGTTGAAGGAGACAGACAGATGTCATTTGTCGAAGGAGACAGATAGGAGTCATTTGAAAGTAAAGGAGACAGATATGAGTCATTTGGCGGTGAAGGAGACAGATAGGAGTCATTTGTTGATGAAGGAGACAGATAGGAGTCATTTGGCGATGAAGGAGACAGATAGGAGTCATTTGAAAGTAAAGGAGACAGATAGGAGTCATTTGGCGGTGAAGGAGACAGACAGAGGTCATTTGTTCATGAGGGAGACAGACAGAGGTCATTTGTTCATGAAGGAGACAGATAGGAGTCATTTGTTGAAGGAGACAGACAGATGTCATTTGTCGAAGGAGACAGATAGGAGTCATTTGAAAGTAAAGGAGACAGATATGAGTCATTTGGCGGTGAAGGAGACAGATAGGAGTCATTTGTTGATGAAGGAGACAGATAGGTGTCATTTGTTGATGAAGGAGACAGATAGGAGTCATTTGTTGATGAAGGAGACAGATAGGAGTCATTTGTTGATGAAGGAGACAGATAGGTGTCATTTGTTGATGAAGGAGACAGATAGGAGTCATTTGTTGATGAAGGAGACAGATAGGAGTCATTTGTTCATGAGGGAGACAGACAAAGGTCATTTGTTGATGAAGGAGACAGATAGGAATCATTTGTCAGCTTTATGATTGAGGACTCTTAATCGAAATCTCTTAAAAAATTCCCTTTTGATTTTTACAAGAGGGAATTATCTTTTTTTTCTATTTTATCATATACACTGTACGGTAACCCCCTACATCACAATGGTAATATGGACAGTGATTTTCAAAATCCATATCACCACACTAGCATAGGGTCGTATAACCTGGGAATCTGTATCACCATACTAGGATAGGTCACTATAACATTAGGCAGAACTACTTTTTCTGTTCTATAATGACGTCAATGTCAACACCAAGGCGATACAATCGTATTTTAGCGAGATCTCCTTTAGAGTAGACTTGGCTATGATAGACCTTGAACTCCTTTACCGGACAGAGCGCAGGGATTGTCGCGTTTAGGGTAAATTTTTAAAAGCTATAAAAAAATATATAAAATCCCTGACATCAGACATCATGTGAATATATACTTTGAATTTAAGAAAACATTATACTAATAAAGAAAACGTAGAGTCCATTTCCCAAAATAGTCCCATTTTGACAACAACAGACAAAATGGCGACGTTTCTGTCGACCACTCACCTTGAGCTGGCCGCTGGGGCGTTCCTAATAGTTTCTAGTGTTTGAAATGTTTAATGTACCCTACGATATCTTTAGCTGAGTGTAAAACAGCAATTGAAAAGCGGGTATATAATGCGACCAAACACCATGTAGAATTCCACGATGTTGTTGTTTTGTTGAATGTTTAAAAGTCACATGATTAGTTGACCTCCAACCAAATTTCCGATAAAAATGGCAACTATGAGCCTTGGCGGTTAAATCGGGACTTAAGGGCAAGTTCTAATTTTAGATTGCAAGGAGGTATATACCTACTTGATCAACACACTATCTTGGATACAAACTGCTGTCAAATCTATTTATAGAAAAGCTAACAATCTCTCCCAATATTAAAGGGGCATGAGCTGCCAAAATGTTGATATTTTGACGTAAATACAGAATGTTGAAATTATCGGCTATTTTTCTCAAGACGTATAATTCAGAAGCTTTTTAGTGCTTCTAGTCTCAAAAATGTACGATAAAGTATTGTTTTGAACTAACTTTGACTTAGAATGAATGAATGGTCGTCCCGGTTATTTAAATTTTGCTACTTTTCGAACACGTTTTCGGTTCGTACAGGGCACATACTGTATGGATTTTCCTCATTCCAACGCCAATCATTTAGTTTTGCGATGGCCTTCAAAGCCTCTTACTGTCGTGACGATCAGAAATTATGAAAAAAGTGTGAATTTCGGCAGCTCATGCCTCTTTAAATAAATTATGTAATCTGAAGATAAATTTTAACAAAAGTCATCAAAGGATGACGTATCCCCCATGCACCACATAAGATTGTGGAAGTGGAAATATACTAACAGGCAAAAGTTAATTTCCATACAGCCTCAGGATATCCACATCCTCACTTGATTACAACCATCCTCACCAAGTTTCCACAATATTCAATGCAACATGTAGGGCAACCAATAATAATTAGACGGTTGCGGGTAACCCGACCGACCCGATTGAAAACAGGGGCGACCGAAATGGTTTTTTTTTTAAGATTTTCTGAATTTTTTTTTTAATTAAAGCGAAACCGGGGAATTTGCCCGCAGCTGATTCTTGTCTAGTCCGCTTTATGTTGAGTGGATCAAAGTTATTCAGATACGGCCGCACGGCCTTCTACAATAGGCTGAATCTGACTGAATTTTTAACGTTGTCCTGCTTGTTAGACTGGACCCATGTGTTCATGCAGCACGACCCGGTGTTCGACAACTGAACAGTTTGTACGCCTTATCGCACTGCGAGTAGAGCATGGATAAACTGAGATTTGGTTGTAACTTCAACTCGAGGCAGATTATCTCAATTACAATGACACTGTCTTCAAATCCGATCAGAATTAACGTCCGAAGTCGAGAATGGATAAACAATTTAGCAGATTCTAACCTGTCGATTTTCATTTTGTAATGCTTTCGTGTATGTCCGCGACCGACTTCTCAGAAATCTATTTTCATTGGTCCGAATATCTGTAGTTTGCAAATTTATGCAGATAAAACATAGGTCCAGACTGGCGTCCACTCATAAAAGTGTTTATTTATGTCACTTGCAATTCGCGAACGCTAATTAAATTTCTAAATAAATAACACATACTACATAGATTTTCCAGACGTCTGCAAGACATGATCAGTTTGTCATCTACTCTGCTTCCGACACCCGCTCGGCGATGTTGTAGTCAAGCGAGTCCAGCTTTGAAATTGTCAGTGTTTGTCGACGTTTTACCGGCTGAGGAGTGTGCGGTTACAGTGAAACTATTACTTGTAAAAATTTCAGTACCTGTTCTGACCAGGCAGCTATTCCCAAGATAATTAAAACTTTATTGTCTACAGCATTTTTGATTGCCTTTGAAGCATGTTTCAGACGTCTAAAGTACAATCTCTGGGACATCACCGATTGCCGCGGTGAATTGCGAGGGCTTTGAACGCATTTGTCATGACATATGTTTGCAAAAAAAAATTCTCTAGCAATCGACCTCAATGAATATCAAGTGCAACGAGAAGCAAAACAATATAAACGTCAGTATAAAATAAATTTAAAAAAAAAACCCGACCGACCGGTCTTCCAAAAGTAAGGCTTGTTACCCCCAACCTACTAATTCTGAATGATCGCTTAGTAGGAAATGCATTTAGAAACCCATATCAGGTGGAATCAAGAAAAAAACAACACACAGCGTTCAGCGGGCTGTTTTACAAAGCTGGCGTAACTTTACTTCAACCTTAACAACGTATTTCTTAATTATTGTGACGCCATGGTAATTACGTCGAACGTAGCTTGGGGCTGCTTTATTAAACGGACCCCTGGAAGGTAATTTAACAGGGCTATCATAAGGTCCATGCAGTGCCCTGAAACACTGTATGTCATCAGAAACAAGCACCTATTGTTTATGTCTTCCTGTACAGTTGGAAAAGGGCAGTAACTCTGAAAATAGCACAACCAGCGTAAATCGCATGATATCCAGCATGTAAACCAAAATAAATTGTTTTTATACAAAACCGGGGAGGAGATTCGATGACCAGCACTAATTGTCTATGTCTTGTTATACTGTGTTAAAAGGGTAGTAACTAAAAATAATGAAACCAGCTATCAAAATAGCAGGCGTACATCCTCTCATGATATCCAGCATGTCCATCAAGTCTTGAAAAAATTTGATAAAAACTATGAGAGGAGATGCACTGACAAGCACAAATTGCCTATGTCTTTGTATACTGTCGTAAAAGGGCAGTAAATCTGAAAATAATAAAACTAGCGTAACCAGAATAGGAGGTGCACATCCTCGCATGATATCCAACACGTCTCCCAAGTTTCGAAAAAAATGATGAAAACTGAGAGATGCGACGACAAGCACTAATTGTCTATGTCTTCGTATACTGTCGGAAAGGGGCAATAACTCTACAAATAATGAAACCAGTGCAACCAGAATAGGAGGTGCACATCCATGATATCCAAGTTTGGAAAAAAATTGATGAAAACCCTGGGAGGAGATGCGACGACAAGAAATGATTACGGACAGACAGACAAGCTGACCCCCCCCCCCCCCCGCATTATATGCAGGGGGGGGGGATAAAAATATTTACAGAACTTAACAATTGGACAAGGGATAAAAACAACATCAAAATAAAACAACGTAGGCCTAAATATTTTTCAACTCACGTGCTTGCTTCTGTCATCTGCTTCATCCCATTTTCAAGTACCACTCTCAGAATTATTCCTTGATGCTCATCGTGGGCAGATTTCATGAGAAGTTTGTGCTTATATTTCATAAAGTTATTAATTGTTCCTGTTTTGTTTCTACTTTTCCTGTTAACTTTTTTTCGTAAATTTGTTATTTTATTGACTGTTAAAATGTTCCATAACCATGTACCTGGCTCTAGTCTCCGTATTTTAACTGCATGATGAATTTCCGGGCGACGATGACATTTTTGTTGCTGCTTTGGAAGAAGTCACTGTTGATAGTTTTTCTTCTGCTTGTGTTGACAATGGTTATACTTATAGCTGTAACGAAATCATTCAGCCAAACATTGCCATGGGAAGGAATATTTCCAGTGTCAGTGAAACTGTTGTTAATCCAGGGAAATCAATACAACCAACTTTCATCAATGTGGATATCCAATATCAACAAGATTTCAATACTAAAATGCAAAACAAAAACACTGTTAAAAGACGGAAAGCACTGTGAAAACTTTTCATACTTTTTTAAAAGGAAGCCCAAATTTTGATGATCTGAAAGCACATGAAATCCCTCCCAATGATTTTGAACAATTATATTGGAGCTTTCATCCTGTCAGTCTGAAAATCTGACGGGAGAGAGGATGAGCGGCAGAGAAGTTCTTGCTTCCAGGAGCAATTGAAAATCCCCCGGCCCCACATAAGATGGTGAAAGTGGAAACATACTAAGAACAGACAAAATTTCATTTCCATACAGGAAATCCACATCCTCACTAACAACCATCCTCACCAAGTTTCAGGTCAGAAAATACAGTTTTTTTCCCCATTTGCGGCCATGTTAACATTATGGTTAATTGCTAATTACCTAAATCTCATCAATTTTTTTCCGTTCCAGTTCCAAGTAGGCTGGTATGTGGGAAATTAAAAAAACACAAGAAAAAGGTACATAGTGCATGCCGATTTCTTGCTGCACTCCTGCAAAGATGGCTACCCCGATTCTGAGAGTTTCGCACCCATTGATCCATACAGAAATAGGGGTTTTTTAAAAACATTATAAAAAATCAACCCCTTGTGCAACTTTTAGCCACCGTTAATTTCATGCCAAAAGGCAGTGGAATTGACCTGCAGCTGTGTCAATTTGCTCATGCACTTTCTTTTTTACTCAACTGTGGTAAACTGATCAAACTTTATAGCTCCAGCATAACCGGGATTATCTCCCATTGGCTGCAAATGAAAAACTGGGTACTGTGACCTTCAACAATATTCAATGCAATATGTAGGAGGAAATGCATTTAGACGCCCATATGAGGTGGAATCAAGAAAGAACAACAGGCACAGTCTTCTGGAAGGTAACAATTTAGCAGGGCTATGATAAAGAGCATGCAGTGCCCTGAAACACTGTACATGTATGTGATACAGGTGCCCTAAACATTAACGGTTTATTTATTTCAAAGACTGTAACAAAGACAATAGTTTTGTTTTAACGTAGCTTTTAAGTTTAAGCTCAAATTATTAACGTACGAATGATCGTAGGGACCATCTTTATGTACAAAAGTTTAAACTCAACTCGGTTTTCCTGAAGATGTTTAAATTGTATTAGACACAAAATTTCTGTATTAGTTTTCAAGCTTAGTCATGTTTCTATCAATGTATGGAAGCCCTTAAAGAGCATATTTACATTTTATGGACAAAACCTACCCCACATTATATAGTATTTAAATTATTGCTTATGGCAATAATTAAGTGGTGAAAATGACAACTTTTAGTCGCATGTGCGGATAATATCCAGGGGAATTATTCCCTCTACTGCTTATCCTCATCTTCGCAAGCCAAGTTAAAATCTTCATGTAACCCATTCCGTGTTTTACCTTGGCGGACGACTCCACTTCAACCCGTAAATCAAACAGCGCCCACTGGTGGGAATGTAAGAGTTGTCTTTCCTAGACTTACAGAGTCTTAGCCAATCAGCACTCGTTAAACAAAAGTTCAAGGTGTACACAGCCGCCATTACGTTATTTTCAGTGTAAGTGCCTGAGGATTTGATTAGCTGCGAGAAGTTTTACTCGCATCCAATCAAAATGAGCTGTTCGATTACGGGTTGAAGTGGAGTCGTCCGCCAAGGTAAAACACGGAATGGGTTACATGAAGATTTTAACTTGGCTAGAGAAGATGGCTTATCCTAGGAGAAAATCATGCAGTGAAGTATTAGAAAGATGGATTGGTTCAAAGAAAGTTTTTAAATTAATTATTCGTTGTGCTATGAGTTAAGATGAAGTAACATTATGTTACGGCTTATTTATATTATGAACACTAAAACACACGGGCACAGGGAAAATCTTATTGTCTAAAATAACCACAGAGACAAGTTTCTAATTGTGTTAAAAAGAGGTATATCATTTAGACCTTTATACCCCATCATAAATTGTTGTAATAAAGTAAACCTATGATATTTCATTAGGTTGACGACTTACAGGAGCTTGGTCTTAGTCAGTAGAATTTTCTGGAACACTTTGTATTACATTGACAATGCTTACGCATCTTAAGCTTTAGTAAGAATATCGTCAGACTATATATTATGGGGTCATGGGAAAAGACAGTGAAAATTTGCCCCCCCCCCCCAATACCCCTTTCCCAGAAAACCTAGGTAGAAGGCAGACAGGGGAGTTTAGCCCTGACCAGTATGTCTTTCAAACTCTTGTTCTTTTTATAAGCAATGACTGGCTTTTGGTTTATAATATGCATAAAAATATTTTTCGATAATTCTATGGAAGGTCAAACAAACCATTTCGATCGCCATCACAAATAACCCTAAGGTCCCAACTTTTAAGATTCTGGACATTGTTTAAGTAAGCGCATGGAGTCAGATTAAGTTCAGTTATCCAGAATGTACCGTACTATATGTAGTTAGTCCTAGGTCACGTTGTTGTTCCAGAAGCGGTTGACCAAGAGCTGTGGTTTCCTTAACTTCCGTATAAATCTATTTTAATCTGTTATTTCAGATACATGGTTGCGTTAATTTACATTAAACATTAACACGCTCCTACCCTGGTGAGGGTAACACATGTCATCAGAAACAAGCACCTTTGTCTTCCTGTACTCAAAATAATTAAACCAGCGTAACTACAATAGGAGGTGCACATCCTCACATGATATACAGCATGTCCACCAAGTTTCGAAAAAAAATTATGAAAACTGGGGGAAGAGATGCGATGACAAGCGCTAATTGTCTATGTCTTCATATACAGTCGTAAAAGGGGAGTAACTCTAAAAATAATGAAACCAGTGTAACCAGAATAGGAGGTGCACATCCTCGCATGATATCCAGCATGTCCACCAAGTTTCTAAAAAAATTGATGAAAACCGTGGGAAGAGATGCAATGGCAAGCGCTAATTGTTTATGTCTTCGTATACTGTCACAAAGGGCAGTAACTCTAAAAACAATGAAACCAGCATAACTAGCATAGGAGGTGCACATGCTCGCATGATATCCAGCATGTCCATTCAGTTTCGAAAAAAATTTATGAAAACCGTGGGAAGAGATGTGATGACAAGCGTTAATTGTCTATCTCTTCATATACTGTTTGGAAAGGGCAGTAACTCTTTAAAATAATGAAACCAGCGTGACCAGAAAAGGAGGTGCACATCCTCACATTATATCTAATATGTCCACCAAGTTTCGAAAAAATTTGATGAAAATTGTGGGAGGAGATGACAAGAAATGATTACAGACAGACAGACAAGCTGATCGCTATAACCCCCCCCCCCCCCCGCATTATATGCTGGGGGTATAAAAAATGGAAAGGCAGCAAGCCATTTAAACCAACACCATTGGCAGAGTCTGAAGATTTAATGTTAAAGGAAAAGGGTCTATTATGATCCGAAAGCCCTAAAAGACTCCAGAACCAGATACGGTTAAATAACACAATGTAGGCCTACTTCGGATTTCGCGGCAGTGAAGAAAACAGAAAGTTGAAATGGGGGGGACATAACATTTCATACAGATGATCATGAGCCGGGATCCAAATACTTGCAATTTAAAGAAAAGGACACAAAAACGCGAACAGGTGAAAAACCAATCCGCCATGAACGGCTTTTCATGCCAAAATAATTTGCGTTGAGGGACAAATCGGATGACTGTCCAATGGAATTATATGAGTTTTAGTAAGCTCAACATACAGCCTCCGCTATGACTATTATTCTACATTATAGAACATATTTGTTTAAATTTCAGCAATTGAAATCCTATGTTCATGTGAAAGATTTTCATTTCTCTATTCCATGATTGATTGATTGTTTGGTGTTTTACGCCGCGCTCAAGATTATTTCACTTATATGGTGGCGTTGCCAGTTTTATTGTGGGAGGAAACTGGGCTCTATGCCCGGAGGAAACCCACGACCTTCCGTTCGTAACACTATTCCATGAACATACCTGTATATGGATGCTGTATTACGTAACCAGGGATATCCTAAATTGTCCCCGACAAACCCTTTAGCCCTTATATATATACTCTAAAATTGTCAGGATCAGGTAAAAATTCAAGAAGATATGGACTAAAAGAGAATATTATATAATCTAATAATGCCGTATTAAGTAACTGAATTTCATAAATGGCCGACAGCACATCGTCTACACAAATATAGTATATGCTGTGAAAGAATTGTAAAGATTAGATCGAAACTCTTCAAGATATGGTACGGTAGTGAACGAAGATATAGACTAAAGAGATATTACATAATCCAATATAGATGCCATATTAAGCAACCGAAATGCATAAATGATTCATGACACACCAGCTTACCCATAAAGTGTATGTTGAGAAAGAATTGTAAAGATTGGATCAAGACTCTTCAAGTTATGGAGTGGAAGGGAATGAAGATAAATACCATGCCATGAAACCGAGGATGTTAAACAGTTATAAATAGTTCACGACACACCATGATCTCCCGATAAAGTATATGGTGTGAAAGAATTGTGAAGATCAGATCAAAACACTCTAATTTATGGAGCGGAAAGGAATCTGGGACGGACGGCGCTGGTGATACCATAATACCAGCCACTTTGTTTAAGTCGGGTGTATAAAAAGAGCAGGTCTCATAGACCATCTGATATGTGTGCCATTGGCAGTCCTTTTTATTTGTCTATAAATCATAGCGGAAAACCAGGATCCCGAAAATGACACAAAACTAAAGCCAAGCCATGGGGGAACAAGCCAAGTACCTAGCAGGTCCCCCGCCATTAATGTTGTTTGAAAACTAGTAGCTCCAGCAAGTAGCGTTTATGTGAGGCCCGAAGCTGGGCCGAACGCTACGGAGGGTAGCCATGTTTCAAAAAGGAAAATCATGAATGGTTGAGACACAGTGATCTCCCCCTTATCCCTCTATCTAATACATATAATATATATTAAGGGGAGAGCACTCCGTGTGCCTGTGGTTGCTCAGAATACAAAACATGACCACCGTGTTCACGGAAAAGTGTTGGCACCAGCTCTAGATATGGAAGTAATGCAATAACTCTGGCCTATAGTTTGACAAAAGGGAAATGGATATCAAGACAAAAAAGGTTGGTCATTCATTTTAAGGCATTTAGTGCATCAATGAAAGATTGTGGTCTTATTTATGGGAAAGAAGTTGTCCACAGAAAAAAGGGGATAGATAACTTTTGAAAAAAAAGGAAGAATCTGAGGGTGACAGTTCTTAAAATATCGTGTTCCTAAGCAAATTCTCGACTTTACCTCAATGACCTATATGTGACCTAAAAATATAGGTCGACATCCCAGAAAATCGAACTTGACCAAAGTCTCTCTAATGTGTCTCCATATACCAACAAGAGATCAGTAAAACTGATCTAGGCGACCACCATAGAACACTGTCAGAAAGTGCGGCTGCTTGTAAACGGATCGCAAATTTGATATGTGAAATTTATTTCTTCGGTTGGTGGCTGGCTGGACAAGAACAAAGTTTCTTCGGTAGATAGTGGCTGTTATATGGCAGCAGGTCACAGTTTCATTTTCCTTCATTTCCCATTCGGGGTAATGTTAATGCCTGCTCTCATAGCACCTTCCCTAACTTTCGTTGAACCAAATCCTTCGGTGGGGGCCTTGTACAGTCCTTTGGCAGTATTTAAGCACCATTTTTTCATACGTTGAAGGTAGAAATTTGAGATACGAGTAGAATCAGCTGATAGGGGTCTCTTTGAACATATACCGCCGCATGTAAACAAAGCACCCCCAACTACCAGATCTCCATCCACCTGAACTGGTCCCATTCCACTTCTAAAATCATTTCCAGACAGTAACTCAACCCCTGTCCTTTCAGGGACAGATCGGTTTGTTTACGTTCCGGGTACGTAACAATTCAAATTTTCAAATTCAAATTAAAAATACAAAGTGACGTCCAAACTTTTAAATTTTGGTAAAAATAGAAAGTTCCTAACTTATATTGTCTGGGAAAAATACAGAATACGGTCTTTCTTTTTTAATGTAAACAATATTCCTGATTTTCGCGGCAAGTGTGCCTTTAAACAAATGTAATTAATTGGCAATTTCGCAGCTCACACCAATTCAAGTAGATTTGACAATTTTTCTCATAACATTTTTTATCTACATTATTTGGCCATAGACATCTTGACAATATTCTAAATCTCCCCATATACCTACAGGTTATTACTTCTAATTTTATCATAGACCAAATGGATTTACAATAGATTTGGCTATGGGTCCATTGCTAATGTCACCCACTGTTTTATGGAGGCCATGTTGTACACGAAGCCATAAATCTCTCGAGAGAGACTGAGAGTTGACAAGGTAAATAGACCAAAGCTGGGATACTTATCGCTTGGTCTGTAGATAAAACTTTAATCCTTATATGTATTTTTCATTTGATTAAAACGTTATATATTGATTTAAGAATAGTTTTAATCAATTTAGAAACATTATTGCAATTTGAAAAAAATCCTTTTTTGATGAGAATCGGAAAAGTAGAAGCCATTTTATAAATTAAAGGTTATTTTCATGAAAATGAAAGTAAGAATAAAAGGGAATGTACATAATCCAATAATTTGCAATAGTTGATATCATAAACAATTTTTTACACACTGTCTGTTAATATGGCATGTAACATGAAAGATTTGAAAACATCGGATCATATTTGTTAAAGTTATGGAGAGAAAAAGTAAATATTACATAACCCAATATGGCTGCCATATAACGCAATGTATGATGTCAAAAATGTCAAAAACACACCTTCCACCCATAAGGTATATACTCAGAAAAAAATGTGCAGATGGAATCAAAACATTGCAAGTTATGGAGCGGAAGGGAATATTACATAATCCAATATAACTCCCATATTATGTAACCAGTGATGTTAAAGGAGGAGAAAACAAATAAAACTGGCAAATGCACAAAACGAACGGCGAATTTACCTTTTCAATGGTACCATATACATATTTTTACGATTTTTTCCCACCACACAGTCTTAAAGTGAAGTTATATAAAACCATCGGATTTCGACTGAGACCGACTTGCCTACTTGGCCGCCATCATCACAACAGTGCTTAGGGGTGTGTCTCCTTCGGCCAATCAGTAGACGCGTACCCAGCAACCCAAAGCGCACGTGCGAGTGAAATTGGTCAACTTTCTTTGTCTGCCATTTGAGCCTAGGTTAATTTCTAGGCACACCTGTTTCCGGTCAATTTCTCGTTTTACAAATGGCGGCCCCCATCGTTTTTGTGACCCAATTTAAACATGTGCAATTTTCTGCATCACACTAAAACGCAGGTAAGATTTACAGCTTAAAAATTGACACTCTTGAGGTGATTGTTCGTTACAATTTCATGTTGTTTATTTGTTTTCCCCTCCTTTAAAAATAGTTTGCGACACACCTTCTACCCATAAGGTATATACTTAGAAAAAATTGTGCAGATGGAATCAAAACTTTAGAAGTTATGGAGCGGAAGGGACAGCAGACGCCGGACAGCCGGACTGCCGGACTGCCGGACGGACGGAGATGATACCATAATACAGCCCGCTTTTCAAGCCGGGCGTATAAAAAGCTACCGGCCGCCATTTTTATTATGCAAATGAGCAGCGAGTGCATAGTGCGCAACGAGGCCATACGGCATAGGGTTACCCAGATAACACGACGACGTTGGGCCAACGTTGGCCTTTGGTTGGCATGGTTGGCTGATGGTCGCCGTTGGCTGGCCAACGGTGGCCCAACGTTGGCATTGTCGGCCATTCCATGTTTGGCTGTTGGTCAGCTAGCCAACAGTGGCCCAACGTTGGCTTTTGGTTGGCATGGTTGGTCATTTCATGGTTGGCTGTTGGTCGGCTAGCCACCGTTGGCCCAACGTTGGTTTTTGGTTGGCATGGTTGGTCATTTCATGGTTGGCTATTGATCGGCTTGCCAACGTTGGCTTTCGGTTGGCATGGTTGGCCATTTAATGGTTGGCTGTTGGTCGGCTAGCCACCGTTGGCCCAACGTTGGTTTTTGGTTGGCATGGTTGGTCATTTCATGGTTGGCTATTGATCGGCTTGCCAACGTTGGCTTTCGGTTGGCATGGTTGGCCATTTAATGGTTGGCTGTTGGTCGGCTAGCCACCGTTGGCCCAACGTTGGCTTTTGGTTGGCATGGTTGGTCATTTCATGGTTGGCTATTGATCGACTTGCCAACGTTGGCTTTCGGTTGGCATGGTTGGCCATTTCGTCGTTGGCTGTTGGTCGGCTAGCCAACAGTGGCCCAACGTTGGCTTTTGGTTGGCATGGTTGGCCATTTCATGGTTGGCTGTTGGTCAGCTAGCCAACAGTGGCCCAACGTTGGCTTTTGGTTGGCATGGTTGGTCATTTCATGGTTGGCTGTTGGTCGGCTAGCCACCGTTGGCCCAACGTTGGTTTTTGGTTGGCATGGTTGGTCATTTCATGGTTGGCTATTGATCCGCTTGCCAACGTTGGCTTTCGGTTGGCATGGTTGGCCATTTAATGGTTGGCTGTTGGTCGGCTAGCCACTGTTGGCCCAACCTAGGCTTTTGGTTGGCATGGTTGGTCATTTCATGGTTGGCTATTGATCGACTTGCCAACGTTGGCTTTCGGTTGGCATGGTTGGCCATTTCGTGGTTGGCTGTTGGTCGGCTAGCCAACAGTGGCCCAACGTTGGCTTTTGGTTGGCATGGTTGGCCATTTCATGGTTGGCTATTCGTCGGATTGCCAACGTTGACTTTTGGTTGACATGGTTGGCTATTGGTCGGCTTGCCAACGTTGGCTTTCGGTTGGCAGGGTTGGTCATTCCATGGTTGGCTAATGCCATGATCGGCTTGCCAATGTTGGCTCAAGGTTGGCATGGTCGGCCATTTCATGGTTGGTAGATAAGCGGTAGATTGGCCTTAGTCGGCCTTAGGTTGGTATATAGTCGGCAAGTTAAAGGTCGGCTGATCATCGGTCAGCCAACCTAGGCCCAACAGTATGTAGCCTGCAGTAAACCAACTGTGGGGCTTTGAGTTAGATCTAATTTATTTTTAGGCCTAGTGACAGTGGTTTCATATCGGTACTAATTTGCCTTTATTGTACTCAAGTGCTTTGATAACATTTTTTCATAATTTATTTGTCATGTTCTTGTACTCCATTGTATAAGTCTATATCGACAAAATGTGGGAAAAGTCGGTGAGGGGGTGATGTTACCGTTAAGAACGAGTATGCTAGGCCTGTATCGGCTATCAAATAAAATTATAAATCTGCAATAGGCATGTAAATTAAAATTTCTTCTTTCTTAACATCTTAAACAATTTTTATCGAATGCAGACAAATGGAAAAAAAATTACAAGAACAAACAAAAGATGAGAAAATTACAATAACAGCTCATATAACATAGGCCTATTTACCAAGTTTCAAGTTTTCGGTACGGAGCCTGTAAATGGGACTAGATCCTGTTGGCATATGCCTTTGGTAAAAAATACTTAACGTTTTTAATTCTTGCAACCACCTACAAAGTTAATCCCTGGCGCCTGGCTTAATCCTTATGATCAACCCCCTACTATGCCTCATTTATAGTAATGTCTAATCAGCAGTTAACAATTATTAAGCTCTTGCTTTATTATTTCTAATTTTCCTAAAACCATTTACTGCAGCTGTTAAAACTATTTTCATATCTATATACTTTGTTAATTATTACCCTCTGTACATTGTCTCCTCTGTGTATATAAATATTGAACCTTGCTAACCTGAATTTATAAGCTTGATAAAATAAAGGTCTAATTAGAATCCAGACTGAAACGTTGCTATTAAAGTGGCATGAGCTGCCAAAATTCACACTTTTTCATAATTTCTGATCGTCACGACAGTAGGTAATAGGCTTTGAAGGACACCGAAAAACTAATTAAATGATTGGCGTTGGAATGAGGAAAATCCATACAGTATGTGGCCTGTACAAAGCGAAAACATGTTCGAAAAGTAAACAAAATTTAAATAACCGGGGCGACCATTCGTTTATTCTATTAAGCCAGTTCAAAACAATACTTTATCGTACATTTTCGAAACTAGAAGCTTTAAAAAGCTTCTGAATTATACATAGCCAGTACTTTCAACATTCTGTTTTAACGTCAAAATATCAACATTTTGACAGCTCATGGAAGAATAAATTCCGAGGTTGTTCATCCATATGAAATGTGTTCCTTTTTATATTTAATTATGTACATGTACTTAGGCTAATCCAACTTCTAATTTAACTCCAATTGAAATGAAACGCATATAGCCTAAATCATTTTTCATTTCTTTCTATGTTTTAGCTCCCAAGTCCCCTAACTATGCCTTTAATAAACTATTATGGTTCGTATAATAAACAGTCAGAATAGCCATTAGTCCGATGTTTCATAGGCAGCTACCGGCACAGCTTCGGTGACCCTCACGGCGCTTCCCCGTCAGCCCAGAGAGAGACCTCGGGGGTGCCTAGCCGATAGTAATTAAGATAGTCTACCGTGTAAATAAAGTGCCTTTAGTAGCTTTAGGCCTACTTGTAAACGAACGATCAAAATTAAAGCGGTCAAAATTAAAACAGCATGTCGAATTATAACAAATATTTTATAGGCCTTGTTAAAAAAAATTTGACGTAAAACGAAACCGAGGCTGCGCTTGCGCACAAATCAGTTTAGAAAAACAAGATGGCGAATTTTATTTGTAAACACACGGGTCTCGTTGTTTTGAAGCTGCTATACCAGATAATCGTCGGTAAGTTTACTGCTATATTATGACGCATTTAAATCAAATTTTACCAAGTAATACATTGTTTATGTTGGAGGGAATGTTACTCCTACATTAAGTTGACACGGAGCTTGTTAATTTGTATACAACAGAATGGCAGGATAGTCACCTGGGGCTAAGTTCAGATTGTCAAAATTCTCATTACGAGTCCCAGGCATTTCAATTTCAAATTCAATGTCAATCTGATGATTGATTGGTGTCCTAAGCAAATCTTTTTTTCATCATCGTCCACCTACATCTATATAAATTCCATATATTTATACTTCTAAATATTAATATTTATAATTATTGTTGCTTTCTTGTAGGTACGTAGCTATACAGGACGTTGTATTTTCTTTAAATCGCTGCCTTCACAACTGCCTACCCAATTTGCTTGACACTAGTTGATGTTCTGTAAGTATCACATACAAGTTAGTTGTGAATAGACAAAACTTGACAAAACTGTTAAATAATGTAAAAGATGACTACAAAATTAAATTCTTAACTGTTAACGGTTGTGAACCAGATGTTTATTTAGTATATTTAGTGTATTTCATAAGAACCTGTTGCTGAATTTTAGACTTAAAGGGTGGAGAGTCAGACTTTAAGTCAATATAAGATTAATATAGATAAATTTAACTGTATTGAATAGATGAAATATTTGACACCTTTTATCTTGTTTTGTACAGCAATGGAATCCCAACTGATTAAGATGATGGCGGAGGTGCTGGAGAGAGTGGACCATCTCTCGCATATGTTGAAGAAAGTATTGGAATGTCACCAAGTAACTGTGGCAAGACCTGATGTCAAACCTGAGGTGGAGCTGCCCCTGAAGGATATGGACTCTCTCGAGTCATTAGAGCAGAGGTTAAGAGATGACAAGGATTTAAGAAAACAACTGGTATGTTTTGAAGGATTGCTACATTATTATCTTACTAAATAAAACCACAAAATGGAAATTAATATAAATGTTACCACTATTAACTCTTAACAATGCAGTAAACACTTTTTGAATCTCTCAATTTCAATTCTAATTCTTTCATTTTTAGGTGAACATGTTATCAGCCACAGGTGGTGGTTTGGTAAATGACACAACTGGACGAATCTTGAAGAGATGTATTTCAAACGAACTTGCATGCAAGTTTATTTGGGTGGGCAAGGGAGAGAAACGACCATTCTCAATACTACATCTGAAAACAATAATCTGTGGTAAGTGGACTATTATCGCCAGTTTAACCTTGTTTTGCCTATTTTCAACTGACTTGGCTATATATGTGTAATTTAAATATGCATATAGCATATAAAAAAGTTTTAAACTTTATGCAATTCATAGTTGTCATTTAAAACTATATACAAGAACAAATTCTTTCACAAATCACAACTACTATTACACAATTGTCAATTCTCTTGTTTTTAGATGCTGTAAAAAAAAACCCTTGCGTCAACTGCAACAGACAACCAAATGGAAGGCACAATGAAGACCGGGTTGAAATATGCGACTGACAGGGATGGGGAGCGTCATGCCAGAAGAGAGAGAGTGGGTGTTTGAGTGTGTGTACAGAATTTTTGTCAGTTGTATATTTTTTGTAAAATAAATATATCTTTGTATGTAAAAAGCGCTAATAAAACTTGTATTAATTATCTATGAGTTACATGTATATTGTTAAAGTTTTATTTTTCTTGATTTTGAAATATTTTTTTATATGGTATATTCCTTAGATGGTGTACCTGTTTAGTTAGTGCACATAAGTTGGCTAATGGTTGGCTGGCCAACGTTGGCCCAACGAGCAAACAGCCTTTGAGCCAACCACAAGCCAACGTTGGCTAATTGTTGGTTAACGGTTGGCTACTGGTTGGCTAAGGGTTGGCTCATGGTTGGCTAACGGTTGGTTAATGGTTGGCTACTAGTTGGCTAATGGTTGGCTAACGGTTGGCTAATGGTTGGCTAACGATTGGTTAATGGTTGGCTAACGGTTGGTTAATGGTTGGCTAACGGTTGGCTAATGGTTGGCTAACGGTTGGTTAATGGTTGGCTAACGGTTGGTTAATGGTTGGCTAATGGTTGGCTGGCCAACGTTGGCTAATGGTTGGCTGGCCAACGTTGGCCCAACGAGCAAACAGCCCTTCAGCCAACGGTGGCATGGTTGGCTGGCCGACGTTGGGCCAACGTTGGCCCAACGTCATTGTGTTATCTGGGTAACCTGCGTATAACATTTTACGAACATCTTTTCATTACTTTAGGAGAACAGTGATAATAAAAAAATGGCCAGTGGCCGCCACTTTGAATATGCAAATGAGCAAAAAAGTGCATTGTGCGCAACGAGACCATATGGCTAACATACGTAAATTAGTTTACGAAAATCTTAGCCTTTCTTTACTTTAGGAGAAAAGTGACAAAAAGAAGAAAAACAAAATGGTCGCCTAGCGAATGAGACCCACTTCGACTGTTTATGGGTTAGTCATGGAGAACAGCATGGGTACAACATGGGAATCCCATATGGGCCCTACCTATGTTTTGTATGTGGTCTGCACAGATGCAGCACGTATGCAAAAACATACAAAACTCTTTCATTTCTTTAAAAAAAAACTGGTCAAAATCAGAACATTTCAGAGGTCAATCTTAACTGTCTAGCATGTAAAAACGACTTAGTACTGTTCTTATGTCCTTAAAATCGCAAGGAAAGATAACTAAGAATCAAATTAAACTTCGCCATTTTTCTCTCTTCTGCGTTCTGGTTAAAGTGGCATGAGCTGCCGAAATTCACACTTCTTTCATCATTTCTGGTCATTAAGAAGCTTTGAAGGCCATCGAAAAACTAAATGATTGGCGTTGGAATGAGGAAAATCCATACAGTATGTGGCCTGTACGAACCGAAAACGTGTCCGAAAAGTAAACAAAATTTAAATAACCGGGACGACCATTCATTCATTCTAAGCCAAAGTTAGTTTAAAACAATATTGTATCGTACATTCTCGAGACTAGAAGCCCCCAAAAGCTTCTGAATTATACGTCTTGGGAAAAATAGCCGATAATTTCAACATTCTGTTTCAACGTCAAAATATCAACATTTTGGCAGCTCATGCCCCTTTAAGTTTGTAATCCATTCCAATCCTCTCAAACGGTTCTAAATTTTTGTTAATTTTCATTTACGGTGGCTGAAATTGTTAACATAAGTTCGTAATTTAGTTTAGATTTTAGGGATTTGTAGCGTATAGTTGTATGGATCCTATTCATATCTCGGATTCAAAATGATTAATAGATTATTAGCTTTTGGCAGCTACAGTTTTTACAATATGTTTTTCGTCACTCGGTCAAACAGAAAACGGATTTCATTTACTCTTTGAAACGTTATTTTAACAACAGACTTTAATCTAAAAATATCATACACATGAATTTATCAATTATCTTAAAAGTAAACAAAGTTTCATTTTGGGTAAAGGTGTAAACTTTTCCATATATATCCCTAATTTTTTTTTTTTAATTTTAAGAGTATGTGCTAGCTGGCGCTCAAGCTAAAGCGCCCTGCGCCGAAGGTTCGCCAGCCATTCACCCCACCCCCCACATTAGTCTAAGAGTAACTTTTCAGCCAGATTTTGATTAAATTCTTTGTTGTAACCGTAATTTTGATGCCACATAGCCTTTAAACATAATGCTGGGGTTTCCCTTCGACCATATCTTCGGTTTTCTTACAAGGTAACCTGTCAACAAACGTAGGCTATAGTGATATACTTTAAACGCCAATTAGTTACCGGTACTCGAATTTGAGTATACCATATATGACACATATTTTAACATTTAAATTTGCAGTCCCCATCTGGTATAGAGGAGACCAACCGCAGAGGAGAATAGAGGCTACTTCAATATCCATATTGACTAAGAGTAAGAGGTAAGTTGTGATAGTCAATCCCAAATGAAGGTAATTCTATAAATTTGAATTACAAATTTGATCACAAAATAAATCACTTATACTAAGAGTATTTGTTTAATATATAAACATTTACAAACACGGATTTTTAGTCAGTTCAACCATAATAACGCTTTGTAAACCAGACGGAGGCGCGGCTAAACATGCATCTTTCATCTTTAAATAAAAGTTAATTGAAAAACGTAATAACCCCTATTGCATTATTGGAATGAGGAAAATCCATAAATTCCTTGGCCTGTACTAATTCAATAATATTAAATGCCTACAGGTACCTCGTTATTTCTGTTTGGATATATATGGTCGGTACCATGTATAAATGTCAGAAATTATCTAATAACGGAGTAAGACCTTTACTTTAGTGAAGTAGGCCTGTACCAACCGAAATAGTGTCCGAAAAGTTAAAAAAAACAAAACAATAACCGGGGCGAACGTTCGTTCATTCTAAGCCTACGGTAGTCCAACTGGTACTGAGACTGGTACCATTCAAAGGTTTATAACTTTACTTCTTTAGAAAAATAGCCGGTGATTTTCACATTTAGTTTTAACGTGAACAGTATTACCATTTGGCAGTTCATGCAGCTCGAAGGAAAATCACCTTTTCTCTTTAACAAAACCAGGTACCTGAATGTCAGAATAAACACTTTCTATGATTTCCTCAATTTTTTTTCAGAAATGGGTGACCATCTGAATACGATTAAGCTGAAAGTCAATATGATCAAGCTTGTGGATGAAGAATTGGCTGTTGTATTTTTAAGTTCCGCCAGGCCTTCAGGCACAATTCATCACCCATTTTTAGAAAAAGATAAAGGAGAGTCAGTGTAAGTAAATTGTTTCATTTTTGTCATATTGAGTTTGGATTTCAGCTCTTGCAATAATAGGTACGTGTATACAAATGAAACCTATTTTACTGTAATTTTGTTAGGAATGTACTTTAACTAAACTTAAACTATGAAAAATGCTCTTTGTGAATGTGATGATATTGTTTACCTTCGTCAATTTGTTTTAATTTGTTGCAGAATGATGGATCTGTTTGTCACAATGCATTGCACCGAGGATTCGAAGTAATATTTTATAAGGTAGAATAATGTATCCCAAAACAGCTTGTGAACAATCGAGAATGTAAAACGATCATAAAGGAACTTTGGTGATACCCGACTCGTGAAACTTATCTAATAGATTTACTGACATTTATAAATGAATGTTACCTTGGATAATTCGTTACCTTGGATAAAATTCAGCAGTATTTTAAAGACGTCTACATATATGGAACATACTCGGAGTCGGAGCAGACAAAACAAGGTTCATTTTGTACCGCGTTTCCCAGAGGCAAGGACTTCACATAGTTTTCTTTAAAATTTAGGATTTTTTTTTTTTTACAAACATTCAGATCTGTACAAACTAGTTGAACATGCCATGCAGTCAAGTAAAGTAATTATCTGCACTTCAATGTTTTTGTTTATTTTAATTATCTTTCTGGTTTATTGTTGCTTGTCACATTTAGTATGTTTCCTGTAAGAGGCTGCTTGTTTCAGGCAACGCTTTCTTGAACTTCTGAATGTGCTTATTAAATGCGTTTGGTGAGAGTAAGTTGGTTGGCGTTTTAGATGTGAGCCTCGCTAATAAAACCAATAAACTTATCCTTATGTGTGGGGTCAGTGATCCATAAATACTATTATTTTTAGGGGCTGGTGGTGGGGAGGCACCAGTGGCTTAACCTAGCAAGGCCTTACGCAGACAGCCCATATAGATACCATCAAAAAGAATCAATATGGTACCCATATGAGTCCCATGAAGAAACCATATCATCCCCACATCAATCCCATATAATCCCATGAAATCCCATATAGGTCCCATACCCAGCCCATCCAAGTCCCATATTGTCAGCCCACGTGGTGTAGATATGGCCACCACTGACACATAGAGCTGGTCCCCACTAAGATAGTTGGAGATCTCCAAACTATGTGGTCAAAGTTTATGATGATGGGTGACCCATCATCATAAACTTTGACCACATAGTTTGGAGATCTCCAACTACCACTAAGACAGCCCACATGGGTACCACTAATCACAATTTATGGGTCCCACTTGGGACCCACCAACCTATGCTGGCTGGGAAACTATATTAGGCCTATTCACAAGGAAATTCCAGACTTTGACCACAATGATCTACAAATATAGCCATTATTATAGGTCGACATAGGACAGACTATAGAATTGGTCCGTCAGTCTCAAACCGCTATAATCTTCAACCCCCCGTTTTATTCATTTCTTCTAGAACTTAGGACTAATTTGATATTACAAGCTTAAATCTACACTATCCCTACTAAAACAGCTAAAAGAAATAACATCTAAATGACGAATTTGAAGAGAAGTTAAAAACGACGGACCTATTCTATATTTGCACCGAAAATTGGACGGAAGGACGGACGGAAGGACGGACAGAAGGACGAACGGGCGGCATTTCCAAGTCCCCCTTCCACTTACATGGTGGGGGACAAAAATACCTTAAACGGAGAATATCGTGAAAACAATGGCTGAACAGGGTGGTAGAAAAAACAATCAGGGCACTAGGTCGACAGAGGGCTGCGGCACTGGGTACTGTTGGTCCGGCAACATTGGTAGGCCTACCGGTAACTTCGATCCATGAAAATCCAGTGAATGTGAACATTCCTGCTTTATATCACAATCTTCGGGCACTCCTGCTTTATCACCTGGCACTAGTATAGGCCTACGGCTTCTAACAGTAACACAACTGCCGGTTTAACACAACTGCACTTTGAGTTTTAAGTTTGAATATTAACTTTGCCACTCGCGACACACATCAGTGATGTAACTTGTAAGCTTTATCCATAATACTTTAATCCATCTCCATGAAATTGAATGTATTCCAAGGTCATTTATCTCTGGATCAGTCTTTGTCGGCTTTGTTAAACTTAAAATTGAATGTTAACTTGTATTTGTACTAATCCATTTGACATTTCCTCTTTGTCTTTATCATAAAACATTGCAAAAGTTACATCTTTTATCACACATCCATGCAACTTGCAAGGCGGTTATACTTTAACCGCCTGTTTGACATTCGTCTGTTCACTGTCTGACAGGCCTACATCATTTAAAATCACATTATTGATACATGTTGCAATTTACGTTCTGCTCTAGTCTCGTATTGAATAAAACCGCTCGAAACTAAAAGATAACCCTTAGCGGACTGTTAATATAGTCCATCTTACATGTTTTATACAAACAGTATGCAAGAAACACAAACAGTTAAAAAGATGTTTTTCAATTAACAATTGCTTGTGTTATTAAAACGATATATAAAGACTTATGGCCGTACCTTATATTTTTTTAATATTATGATGTATGTCAGGGGCGTGGTGTATCGTGTAGTGATCTGTCAGTGTCACTCACATTCTATTTCTAATAAGGGGGTGGGAATATCTAGACAAACGAACAGGTCCTTTCTGCCATGCGATTTGAAATTGACGGCTTTCGAAGACTGGATATTTTGGGACTTTTTGCTTGTAGAAATGTTTTAGGAAAAATATGGCATCTAAACGGCTTGCATGACACCGAATTTGCCTGAATCAAATGATCGGGTTCGTTAAAGAGGCACGAGCTGCCAAAATTCACACTTTTATCATAATTTCTGATCGTGACGACAGTAAGAGGCTTTGAAGGCCATTGAAAAACTAAGTGATTGGCGTTGGAATGAGGAAAATCCATACAGTATGTGGCCTGTACGAACCGAAAACGTGTAAAAAAGTAAACAAAATTTAAATAACCGGGACGACCATTCATTCATTCCAAGCCAAAGTTAGTTCAAAACAATACTTTATCGTACATTTTCGAGGCCAGAAGCACTGAAAAGTTTCTGAATTGTACGTCTTGCGAAAAATAGGCAATAATTTCAACGTTCTGTTTCAACCTCAAAATATCAACATTTTGGCAGCTCATGCCCCTTTAAACAAAATTGCAAATTAAAACAGATATATATATATAGCCTATAACAGCCCCAAATTTAACCCTGAGTTTGTGATCGTTACCTACATCTACCCATTATTATTAATTTAATGTACCAGAAGTCTATGAACAGGGAAATGTGAAATGTCGCATTACCCCATATTCAGGGCACTGGCGCTTTCAGCCTGCTTATACTACACTATGTGACGTTTATGCGCGGTAGATTTTGAAATTCTCAACGGTTGCGCAATTTCAAATCAGAAAATAAATTCATTCTCCACAAATTTACTGCCGTTTGTGTCAAAATTAAACATTAAACACTCAACACAAAGTTATTACTTTACTCTTTAATTCAAAACACATAGGCCCTAAGTATTCGTGCAATCTCTAACAGTTTGCACTCTGTAAATCTTTTCGAATCGCGCGCCAAACATTTTGCACTCTGTAAATCTTTTCGAATCGCGCGCCAAACATTTTGCAATCTCTAAACTTTACACGAACGGGATGTTTCAAACACCACCAGGGGGGCGCGCTGTTCCACCAGATGGAAGTCTACCTAAAGTTCAAGGTGATCTTAATTACCAATGGCAACGTATACCTTATAAGCATTGGTTGCTTAGATCGCTTTGTGATAGGCCCAGAGCAGCGGTGATTGAGCAAACAAAACAAGACGGCCTACTGGGGCCTTGAGGATATGGACGTTCTGTCAACGGCTGAATACTTTATGAAAATACATTTGTTCATTTTTTTAAATAAAGTATTCAGCCGATGACAGGACGTCCATATTTACGGAAGCGTATACGGGTCAAGTGAAAAAAAAAATGGCTTCAATGTGACTCGGTAAAGTTCTCCGAATTAGCCGCTAATTTGGACTTTGGTCATTTTTAATGTAGCAACCAAAAGGTAGCCGTGAAACCAACTATCCATATCCTCTTCAACCTTATAGGGCCTCCGTGGCTCAGTAGTTAGAGCGTAGCACGCTGAATCCGAACAGCCTTCCACCAATGGGTTGCGGGTTCGAATCCCACTCAGTCCAAAAAAAAATTGGAAAATTTTCTGACTGGGTATTTACTTGAACGACCTATGTGGGATGGTTGCCAGTTACCACCGGAAGGTCGTGGGTTTCCTCCTGGCATAGAGCCCGATTCCCTCTCACAATAAACCTGGCAACGCCGCCATGCATATAAGGGAAATAATCTTGAGCGCGGTGCAAAAACACCAAACAATCAATCAATCAACCTGAGGGCCCATTACAAATGTCCCTGTAATTATGTAAGGGGCCGACACTTAACTTCCAGTCTCGATCAGTTATAAATGAATCATTGGAGGAATCCTGATATCATGATTCTGGTGATACACAGCAAAGTGGTTTACTGGGCTAAAATAAAATCTCATTTTTTTCTAAACGTAATTGTAATTGTATTTTTTTATTTCTTTAACGAGGAAAGCCCACAGCCAGATGTCCACTAGAGGATCTCCTCAACAACAATTAACAATACACATAATATAATACATAAATTATAAGTTTACTTATTGTTTTCATTTTATAAACAAATTGCATCAATTTAACAACAGATTATCATAAAGTTAACACAACAAGAACTAACACAATTATTCTCTTTGTTCTGTCATTCGACATTTTTTCTATTATTTTGGAACTCTTCTGACTCCGGAGGTAATTTTGTAATATCAAGGACTTTCCATCATGTGAAGCCTGCGGCGTTGGACGACTTTCTTCCGATCTTCGTATTCTGAGCTATTCCCCAGCTACCCCACAGTGTAAGACATTTCTAGTGTATCCACAAATACCATGGACTTTAGTGAATTCCTGAAACTTTCCAATAGACAAACATTCATACTGAGTATTGAACTATCTTGGGATTTCACAATTTTGACATTACGTGATTTGCACATTTACGTTGAAATGCATTAAGCATCAATTTCCTATAAAGCCAGCTTGGCTACCGTTCAGTAACTTTTTAATAAGCGATATCAAAGCTTTCGGATATCCTGTTATACCATTATACCAATTAAGCATTATGCATAATTCCACGCTTTGTAGTTCGCTTAGCCTAACTTCCAGTCGGAAATATCAGTTCAAGGGGAGTAACTCTATCAGCCTAAACCAACGTATAAAGGGAGACTACCCTTGCTTCTTTCTTTTGCCATATAGAGTGATCTCCCCTGCATTTAATTTGTCAATTCTCTTACAAACAACGTTAACAAGTTTTTAATTGTAATTCGTTTTATTTTTTACAGCTTTTACCACACACATTTATTAAAACCAAGAAACAACTTCTGGGAATAAAAATCATCATTTGAAGAAGTGTCTTGTTTTATCGGTTAGCTGTCTGTCAACACCCCTGCAGAGTTAAGGGCAGAACAGTAAAAGACTGTCGACCAGCTGGAAAACAGTTCCTGTACGACCTCACCAGCCCCCGACCAATCATCCTACCTTCACGTCCAGACACCAGAATTATGAACTTCACGTCCTACTAATTTACGGAAACTTCATCAGTGTATTACGTCAACTAACTTTAATCCACGATGTCACATAAAAGCTCCAAGTCTCTACCCGACCAACCATCAGTTTCCGGTCGATCATCTAGTCTCAGTGTCGACATTGCCCTTAAACATGCTAAGGCAGAAGCCGCCAAAGCCAAACTCCAATACGCAGTTCACGAAGCTGAATTGCGTAAACGTCAAGCTATCATCTTAGAAAAACAGAAAATATCTGAGGCCGAAAATGTCCGTATTCAAGACGAAATTGGCGCAGATTTACAGTTAATCCAAACCCAGAAAGAAGTTGCTGAAACAACAGCTGAAATTAATGCCCTAAAATCAGCGTCTGCTCTAATTGTTAGCGGCAATGACTTTGATGGACGTTCTAACATTAATCTCCCACAAGAAACACCTGGCGATCGTACTGAGCGCTACCTACAGGAAATAGATTCTATTAAAAAAGATGAACATTCAGAATTGCTAAAGACAAATATCGATCAAGCTGCATACACCAGCCCTCCACGTCATTATGACAATTACGACTCAACACCGCCCATTGAAAATCAGCATATGAACTTACCTTTACCTAGTTACGCCTCACTACCGTTGCCACAGTTACCTGTCACCATCAACAGCTTCCCGGGCTGGCAGGATACTACTTTGAGTGCTACCGCTCCGCCTTTCCAGCCTGTGGGATATCCAACTTACTTTAATCCCCGCCCTGTGAACAGTTTTATCCAACATACACCAGGGAATAATTTTGCCCCACATCCACCAAATAATAACATTAGCCAACATTCATCTGGAAATAACTTTTTTCCGCGTGACGTCAACGATTTTCCACAAAACCCATCAGTGGGTTATTTTAACGCCAGCCTTCCCGGTGAACTCACGCAATTTCTGTTAAAAAAAGAACTTTTATTAACAAGAATTACCAACTTTAACGACCAGCCGGAGGCGTATGCAATGTGGAAGGCTGGCTTCTTAAGTGTCATGAAACAGTTAAATGTAACGGTCACCGAAGAATTAGACTTACTGGTTAAATGGCTAGGTCCAGATTCTGCACGCCACGCTGTCAGTTTAAGGGCGGCAAATGTAAACAATCCAACCAAAGGACTTCAGCGTATATGGGAGCGTCTCGAAGAGAGATATGGCTGTCCCGAGATGATCGAAGCCGCCATAAAGGCTAAGCTTGACATGTTTCCAAAATTGTCAAATAAAGACAACAAAAAACTTTTTGAACTGTCAGACATTCTTTGTGAAATCGAATCCTTGAAAGAAGACGCCAAATATCAAACTCTCCTTGGATACTTCGATACATCTTCCGGTGTGATCCTCATAGTAAACAAACTACCGTATTTCGTCAAAGAACTAAGCCAGATCCGCAACGATCCCAGTTTCTGTTATGAAAACAACACGACCAACGCTCAAAGAAGAGATAAGCCACAAACGAGTCTTAACTTCACAAAAACTCACTTTGCCACGAAGAAGACTGATATCAACTCGACAAATACGGAAGAATTGTGTCCCCTTCATAAAACTTACCATTCATTGAATCAGTGTCGTGATTTTCGCTACAAGTCATTAGAGGAGCGTCGCAATTTTATTAAAGAACATAACATTTGTTTTAAATGCTGCGAGTCAAGTGAACATGGCTCGCGTACTTGTGACGCAACAGTATTGTGTGTTATTTGTAAGAGTGACCGACATCCATCAGCTCTCCATGTTTTCAATAAAGCCAATTCATACTCCCCACCTTCACCACCCGTGAAAAAAGACAGCGGGGAGCCTGATATTTCTGATTCTCTGACAGTAAATCCCAAATGTACGCAAATCTGCCATGGGGAATTCCAAGGCAAATCTTGTAGCAAAACAATTTTAGCTAATGTGTATCCATCTGACCAACCAGAGAATTCCATCCGAGCATATGTCATTCTCGATGATCAAAGTAACGTTTCCCTGGCTAAATCTAACCTTTTTGATATCTTTAATGAAAATGGTATGAATGTTACGTATGCCCTTTCATCTTGTTCGGGCCTTACCCAAACCTCCGGCCGTCGAGCCCAACGATACATCATACAATCTCTTGACGGACACAATCAACTATTTGTCCCCTCGCTCATAGAGTGCAATGAAATTCCTAACGCGCGTGAGGAGATACCCACTCCAAACGTGGCTTTTCATCATTCCCATCTAAAGGACATATCTAAACATATCCCAGAAATGGACAATAATGCTGAAATTCTCATTTTAATTGGCCGAGACATCCCCGAAGCTCACCATGTGCTGGAACAGCGTACCGGTGGACCCAAATCGCCGTACGCTCAAAGACTTTCCCTAGGCTGGGTCGTTATAGGCGAAACCTGCCTTGGCAAGGTTCATCAACCTAGCGTCGCTGCTGTTAAGAAGACACACATCTTGTCTATGCGGACATCCAGTCTATGTTTCACTGTTTCTATGTAAGAGAAGACCACAGAGATTTGTTGAGATTTTTCTGGTATGCCAACAATGACATGAATCAAGATCTCATCGAATATAGAATGAGGGTCCATGTGTTCGGAAATAAACCTTCACCATCAGTGGCGTCATACTGCCTTTTAAAAACCGCATATGAAGTGAAAGAAGTTTACGGCGAAGATGTTGTTAGCTTCGTTGAGAAAGACTTTTATGTTGACGATGGTCTCACCTCACTTTCTTCTGTCGACGCCGCCATTGATTTGTTCAAAAGAACACAGCAAGCTTTAAGTGTAAGTGGCAACTTACGACTCCATAAAATTGCATCTAACAGCAGACAGGTAATGAAAGCTTTCCCTGACGAAGATCAAGCTAAAGGTCTAAAAAACCTGAACTTTGAAAAAGATAATCCCCCTCTACAGCGCAGTCTTGGGCTGGCTTGGGATGTTCAGACAGACACTTTCACGTTCCAGGTCCCTGCAGACGAGAAACCTTACACCCGGCGTGGTGTACTTTCGACCATCAGCAGCCTATTCGATCCGATAGGATTCGTTGCTCCAGTAATCATAAAGGGAAAAATCTTACTCAGAGAACTTATGACAGAGACCACTGACTGGGATGAACCCCTTTCTTCATCTCGACAACGTGAATGGGAGGATTGGAAAACTTCCTTAAAGGACTTAGAAAACCTTCAGATTCCACGTACTTACCTTCCAGTATCCATCTCCACTGTCGGCGAATTAGAAGTTTTGATTTTTTGTGACGCCTCTGAGAAAGCTATCTCAGCGGTTGCATATCTACGAGCTTCTGCTGGAGAAGGAACGCAAAATACCGGTTTCATCTTTGGTAAAGCCAAGGTGGCCCCAGCAAATGGACACACAATACCCCGTCTAGAACTGTGTGGTGCAGTTTTAGCCATTGAAATCGCTGAAACAATTTCAGAACATTTGAACATACCTTTGACTTCATTCAAGTTTTTCACCGACAGTAAAGTAGTTTTAGGGTACTTGCATAACCAGTCCCGGAGATTTTATGTATAAGTCAGCAATCGTGTAGATCGCATTCGTGCGTCTTCAAACCCAGAACAATGGCAGTATGTTCCCACACAAGCAAACCCGGCCGACCTCGGTACCCGGGCGATCCCTGCTTCAGAACTCTCCAGTTGTGCTTGGTTATCTGGACCTGAAAAAACCACTAACAAAGATTTTTCGACCACATTTCCTCTTCACAACCCTGAACTTGATGGAGAAGTGAGACCCGAAGTTGCTGCAAAAGTCACACATGTGAACAGCCCCTGTCTTCCACGCTTCAACAAATTTTCTTCTTGGTCACGATTGGTTGAAGCCTACGCTCGACTCCGCCACATAGCAGCCACATTCCGTGGAAAAACCCCTTGCAAAGGATGGCACTACTGCAAACAACCAAAATCTGTCGAACATTTCACCGACACCGAACAATGGATCATTAAACAGGTTCAAAAGAACGCTTATAGCGCAGAATTGGACAGTTTGCGAAACAACAAACCATTGCCTCAAAACAGTCCCATGTTAAACCTTAACCCAAAAATAGACGAGTGTGACATTCTTAGAGTCGGTGGGAGATTGAATAAATCTGATATGTCCCAGCAAACTAGAAACCCTTTAATCATTCCTGGCAAAGACCACGTCGCCACGCTACTAATTCGTCATCACCATGAAAAAGTGAAACACCAAGGAAGGTTGTTTACAGAGGGAGCGGTGCGATCCGCAGGCTTGTGGATAACTGGGTGTAAGCATCTCATCAGTTCTATTCTTCATAAATGTACCCGGTGCAGGAAACTGCGTGGCCAGCCTCAAACACAGATAATGTCAGATCTTCCTGTCGATCGACTTACACCGTCACCTGCATTCACGTACGTCGGTATTGATGCCTTTACATCGGTATTGATGCCTTCGGACCTTGGTCCATCACAAGTCGGCGAACTAGAGGCGGCAGTGCAAATAGTAAGCGATGGGCCATTCTTTTCTCTTGTTTAGTAACACGTGCCATACACATCGAAGTCATCGAGCAGATGTCTTCATCCTCATTTATCAACGCTCTTAGACGCTTCCAATCTATTAGAGGCAAAGTGAAACAGTACCGGTCAGACCGTGGTACCAACTTTGTGGGCGCTATTGACGATATTCATGCTAACGCAATAAATGTGGAAGATGACTTTGTTGGTTCATTCTTGTGTAACTCTGGAGTTAGTTGGTTATTCAACCCACCTCATTCCTCCCATATGGGTGGCTGCTGGGAGAGAATGATCGGCATCACACGAAGAATCCTAGACTCAATGCTTTCTGAAGTATCTTCTTCAAACCTGACCCACGAAGTTCTTCAGACCTTTATGTGTGAAGTATGTGCTATAGTAAACAACCGCCCCATTATTCCTGTTTCGTCAGACCCAGAGGATCCACACCTGCTTACACCGAACACACTACTTACTGGCAAAACTGATCGTCCTGTAGAGCCACTTGAACACTCAGACCTTCGAGATTTGTATCGCAAGCAGTGGAAGCAAGTCCAAGTACTTGCTGAGCAATTCTGGAAACAGTGGCAAGAGCGATATCTTCATACACTTCAGTCAAGGCGTAAATGGCTACAGGAAAAGCCTAATCTTCAAACGGGTGACGTTGTCCTTTTAAAACAGAAAGATACACAGAGAAATGAGTGGCCTCTCGGAATTGTTCAGCATGCAATTCGCGGAGAAGATGACAACGTTAGAAAAGCGGTTGTCAAAGTTACTAAAGATAATAAGCCAGTGTGTTATACGCGTCCTTTTTCGGAGATAATCCTTCTTCTATCGTCTGAGTGATTGTGAAATTTAGTGCATGTTTTATTTTTGTGATGTCACCCTGCGACATCAAGCGGGGAGTGTTCTGTCATTCGACATTTTTTCTATTATTTTGGAACTCTTCTGACTCCGGAGGTAATTTTGTAATATCAAGGACTTTCCATCATGTGAAGCCTGCGGCGTTGGATGACTTTCTTCCGATCTTCGTATTCTGAGCTATTCCCCAGCTACCCCACAGTGTAAGACATTTCTAGTGTATCCACAAATACCATGGACTTTAGTGAATTCCTGAAACTTTCCAATAGACAAACATTCATACTGAGTATTGAACTATCTTGGGATTTCACAATTTTGACATTACGTGATTTGCACATTTACGTTGAAATGCATTAAGCATCAATTTCCTATAAAGCCAGCTTGGCTACCGTTCAGTAACTTTTTAATAAGCGATATCAAAGCTTTCGGATATCCTGTTATACCATTATACCAATTAAGCATTATGCATAATTCCACGCTTTGTAGTTCGCTTAGCCTAACTTCCAGTCGGAAATATCAGTTCAAGGGGAGTAACTCTATCAGCCTAAACCAACGTATAAAGGGAGACTACCCTTGCTTCTTTCTTTTGCCATATAGAGTGATCTCCCCTGCATTTAATTTGTCAATTCTCTTACAAACAACGTTAACAAGTTTTTAATTGTAATTCGTTTTATTTTTTACAGCTTTTACCACACACATTTATTAAAACCAAGAAACAACTTCTGGGAATAAAAATCATCATTTGAAGAAGTGTCTTGTTTTATCGGTTAGCTGTCTGTCAACACCCCTGCAGAGTTAAGGGCAGAACACTCTTGGTACCTGTTCGGTGAATCTCTTAGTCTCATGGATGAATCTGTGAACGCAACATAAAATTAATCGGGTTTTCCCGTAAGTTAAATCAATTGAACCGTATAACATAACATTGGTTATATTATGGCGAAAAGATGGAAGGAAAATAGAATGATGAACTCCGGGTGAAATGATATCCATGAGACTATAAAGGAGGTGCTTCCTTTGAGTGGCATAGAAGGAACAATCAAGAAAGAAATGAAAGACACTTTCAATTTTTGAATGGCATTTTGAACAAGACTGATAATATCATGTTAAAATAAATCAGCTTGAAGAGTGCTCAGTCCCATTCTCATTCTACACAGAACAACTGGAGATAAATTATCAAGAGAATTAAATAGGGCTGTAGAATCATAGAACTGGTTTTGTTTAGGAAAAAGAAATGACTTCATCTCTGCAACTGAAAAATTTCTATTTAGGGGTCTCAAAAGATTCCAGTCTTTAGTTGTTTTGGAGAAAAATGATGAAGCGAACAGAGTGATACGGCATTTAAATAAACGAAGGTTATTTTTATTTCGCAAACTGTAAGTACCCCCTGCTGTGTTATAACTGGAAGTTGTCAAAGCCTTTAAATATGGGGGTGACAAACCATTTTAAAGAATTACATTATTCTGTGTGATCTACGTGTAACTTATTAATTCATTCAGCGTAGGCCTACACTTTAATCCAATGACTTATAGTACAATGGCTTCTACTTATAGATGATATCAGCATTTAATCAATTTGTAATTATTTTTCGAGTGTAGTAAAATATTTTGTATTTTGACTTCCTTTCGCCATTTGAATATTGCTAAAAAAAATACGGTGATTTATTGAAAGCCTATACAAAACCCTGGATTTTTGTTAAATTGGAGTCTCTTGGGATAACGGGTGGTCTTTTGAACTGGGTAAAGAGTTACATAACAAATAGGAAACAACGAGTTGTCTTGGGAGGGGTAAATTCTTTGACTATGGCTTTGTCTGCAGGCGTTCCTCAAGGGTCAGTCCTGGGGCCTGGGGCCTTATATTAACGATCTACCTCAGGAAATTGTAAACAATATTAAACTCTTTGCAGATGACACATGTTTGTACATTATATCAGATGAAATAAAAGATACTGCTCCCTCCATACAAACTGATTTGAAATCATTGAAAGACTGGGCACAAAAATGGCTCGTGGACTTTAATCCACAAAAAACCGAGTCACTTATAGTATCAAGACGAAGACCTCCCTCAAACATGTTCTGCACATTTGAAGATTGCCAAATTGAGCCAGTATCCTCTCATCAACATCTTGGGTTAATGTTTAACTGTTCTGGTAATTGGAATCAACACGTAGAGAAAATAATAGAATCAGCCAATAAAAAAGTGTCAATGTTTCGGGGTTTGAAATATCAACTTCCCAGAAAAAGCCTAGAAATTATGTACAAGAATTTTATCCGCCCGTCTTTAGAATATGCGGACATAGTATGGGACAACATCACTGATTGCCAGGCCACAGCACTCGAGAATATTCAAAAAGACTGCATCCGCACTATAACAGGACTAACCTGAAGTGTTGCAACTAATCTATTATATCAAGATACTCGCATACACTCACAACCAGACGTAAAATACATCGCTTGTTTACTTTTCGTTCTTACCTTAATAACCCAGACAGCACACTAAATACAATAGGACAACGGATTCAGACCACCTTTCATTGTTTTTAATGGCTATATTTAAATCTATTTGCACCCCAGATGCTAGAAATGGCTTAATTATAATAAATATAATATGTAATAGGCAAAACCTAGAAGTGAGCGCAGAAAATAACTTATAACCTTAACAGGTCGTATGAGCAATATTGAAAGGGGGGGGGGCACTATTACAGCCCTAAGGGCGAGTGTCCAGGGGCCGCCTAGGCCTTGGAAGCTCCAGGAACCTAGAAGCCGAGAGATGCGTTCTAAGGGTTTTCATGGAAATAAAACTGACCTGATGTTTGGCTGGTTTATAGTTTGACATTTAATTACGGTTTTTCTTCACAAATAACCATTTGTAAATTAACATGAGCGCATGTTGTCTATTGATTCACATAATAATTTAGAGAAACAATATTTTTTTACTTCTGTTTTAGGCTTGAGGTAGCGTTAGGCTATATGACTTCTACAGAAATAGCTATCCACTAAACTATGTTTAGTTTTATTTATTCTCTACTTTTAGTTTTAAATTGGATTCAAAAGCCATTCCCCGATAGCCTTCAATGATCGGTTGTACTGCGAAATAGAAACTGTTTATCTTTCAAGTTCACGTAATTTTCAGTCAGTCGCTCAAACAACAAATTTTCGCTATTTTCCCCGTCTCATCGACCTACCCAAAGGTACCGGCCCTCCAGACATTTCCAAATGGCCAGCCCGCCCCTGAATTTTAACAAGATGTGTATATTAGTACATAGTTGAAGATCTTCAAACTCTGGCCATATATATATGTATATTGATGATGGGTGGCCACTAGTGTTGGAGGACCTGCCATATTGAAAAATGTTACTCAGAGAATCAACACATTCTTCTCTCATTTTCTCATAATTTAAGCAACGCAAACGGCCCAAACTTTACACACATTCAGTTCGACCCTTTAGTTCGCCGTTCCACCAAAAAGCCAAACACTTACATTTGTGTTGCGTACATTTCCCAAGTTCATTTTGACGGAATCGAGGAGGCCAGAGGGAGATTCGGGCTGTCCATCGAAAAAAACAACGAGGATTCAACTCAAATGTGAGTGTTTGAACGCTTTTTTGGTGGAACTATTTTGGTATATAGTGATACATGTACAGTGAAGACACGGAGTAACATACCCATACCCATTTCCTTCTTTTTTTGGACTAGAGCTGTTAAATATTTCACGGACAGGATATAGAATAGATCCGTCACTTTGAAAACTTCTTCTGTCAATAAAAAAGGTCGGTCATCGTAATTATTTTATGATTGTCAGGGGGGTTAGAACCCCCCAAGATTTCGTTTTCTTTTTTTTTTTATGAATTTTTAATAAAGAAGAAATGAAAAAGGAAATACATGTACTGTAGTGTATGTAGGCCTACCGGCGAGAAATGGTCGGTCACCGTAAATATGTTATAGGCCTAATCATCAGGGGTTGGGGGGGGGGGGGGGGGGGGCAAGCCCCCCTATTACTCCCTAAGTTTTCTTTTTCATTATGAATTTTTAATAACGAACATAAATTAAAAAAGAAATAACCCTGAAGACTGAAGTCACAGTAAAAAAGGGTGTAGAGCCCTATCGCCGTATCGGCTGTATGTTGAAGTTGAACACTGACGGAGAGACAAGCTCGTACATTGTCCTGTCTCATGCATTAAACGAAACAATCGAGATCTCGTGCCATTCTACGAGATCTTCAACACGAGACATGGCTCGAGAGCCGTCGCACTCCATTTTCGCGCATAGTGAACTGTAAGAATCTTACTGAGAATTTATAATGTGTATGATATTTAATTCTCTGTTCTATACTGTTCCCAAACATGTAACTCTACAACAATAACCTGTATCGCAAGGCCTTTGGGCAGAAAGAATCAATAAGAATAATCACGGGCCTCATAAAAAGTACCGCGACAGTCCTGTTTTACGAAGAATCAGGTCTAGTAAAGCTGAAAACACGTCGCTTAATACACAGACTAGTTATGTTTCAGAAATTAATTCATGATCCTTCAAACCACCACCTCAGCACAAAACTACCACTACTAACTGAATCTAGAAATCCTTACCCCGTCCGTTCTTCAAATATTCTAACACCATATTTTTTGTAATACAGCCACCTCTAGCAAATATTTTGGGGATAGGTTTGCCAATATATTTATGGACACTAAAACACACCGGCACAGGGAAAATCTTCATGTACATCTTTGTAGACTTAGGAACGGATGTAGTAATTTAAATGATGACCTGTACAATAATTTTATAATTGACTCACCAAATTGTATTTGTTGTGACAAATTAGAAACAGCTGATCATTATTTTTTCAATTGTAAAAATTATATCAGGGAACGCAGGGTCATGTTGGAAAATGTTATAAATCATGGATACGATAAGCCGATTTCTACAACCACTCTTTTATACGGTGACACTGAGGCACCAAGTGCTGTAAATATTCTTATTGTGACAGAAACTTGTAGATATATTTTATCTACAAAACGTTTTCAAAAAACATAATATCTGTATTTTTTTTACTATTATTATTCTTGATTATTTTTTTATGTTTCATTATTTTTTATTATCATTTATTCCATATATATAATTGTGCATTAAACGTTTATCCAACTACCAACCTGTCTGATGGTCCTACCGGAGACCTGAAAGTGGCCAATCTCCTTCCTTCTAAAGAGACACTTGATGTGTAAAGTTAACATGCGTTTTTTTGTTTTTCTTTTTTGCAAAACAATACCATTTTTGTTGTAAGTTATGTCATTTTTGTCCTTGTACAGTACTTCTTTTCACTTGTTCCATCCCGCAATAACATTTTGTGTCTTCCATATAAATGCTGTAAATTATAATTGTATAAATATCTCGCACAGTATAAGCCCTTGGCTTAAAGTGTCGAGAAAGTGTACTCTTGTGCAATAAAATACGTTTAAAACAAATACTTGTTAAAAATCAAAAATATAATCGGCACTACATCAGCTCATGTATACATTCTAAAATAAGATGGCAGCGCCCATGGATGTCAAGGCAAAATATGATATGGACTTCAAGGTATTTCAAGGTATTTTATATGTATTAGAAGAGTAGCAATCAATATAACAAAACAGGTTATCGGCGGCTTAAACGTTACCTACCAGAATTATATCGGATATCTCTCTACACAACCGAGTCAACTATCAGTGTCACGTGTCGTTGTTTACAATTTTAAGGACGTCGACAGCAGTGGCCTCCCTTTGTTCAAGCAACATGTCACTCAATCGTTTTAGAGTTGATATCCTAACGTATGGCAGAAGGATCAATCTCTATGATAGATTGTAAACGAAGCAATCTTATCGCAGGCCTCGTCAATCAAAAACGAAACACAGCTTATTTACCTCAAGTACAAAAGAATTCCATTAGAGGTTTATTACAATGCATTCATAGGTTAGTTGTTAACTTTAAGGTAAAAGTTGGATTTGTTATACTTTGGCAGGCCGCACGGCCTACGGCCTGTCCGTTTTACCTGCTTGTAACGGGGTAATAGCGACGTGAACGAGTTTACGTGCAATGAATGGCGTCTGTTGGGACAGAGTTTTTTGTGTGTTTAGGATCAGATTGCCCTTTGTCACAGATCATTGAACTTTGAACATTTATTTCAAACCCCGTTTCATCAACGGACAGACATTTTTAAAAGATATATATTTTGATTGGTTGCCACCAGATTCATTTATACCGAATGTCTGCTGGTTGTCAGGAAACATCTGTACGTAAGTGGAATTATCTGCAGTTTTGCATAAAAAACCCAGTCAACCAAACAATCAATTCAGTTGCAAAGGCAAAATATGATATGGACTTCAAGGTATTTCATGGTATTTTATATGTATTAGGAGAGTAGCAATCAATATAACAAAACAGGTTGTCGGTGGCTTAAACGTTACCTACCAGAATTATATCGAATATCTCTCTACACAACCGAGCCAACTATCAGTGTCACGTGTCGTTGTTTACAATTTTAAGAACGTGGACAGCAGTGGTCTCCCTTTGTGTTAAAGCAACATGTCACTCAATCGTTTTAGAGTTGATATCTCAACGAATGGCAGTAGGATCAATCTCTATTTTAGATTGAGGCTACATCAGTACAAATCATGGGGTCCTATGGGGTAATACATATACCAGTCATTTGCATCCATTAGAAATCCTACACAAGCGAGCACTGCGTATCATCACACTATCCGGTCGTCTTGACCATACTGACCCACTGTTCGCTCGACTCAATATTCTTCCCTTAAAATTTCTTAACGTCTACTTAATAATAAATTTTGTTCATAAGTTCCTATATCAAGGTGAATTCTTCCCTAAAGCTTTCCTTTCCTACTTTTCAAGACTTTCCTCGTCCCATAATTACACTACGCATGGCAGTTCCCTCAATCTTGTAAGGCCTTTCTTCAAAACCAACCTTTCTTTCTACTCCCTGAAGATAACCGGTCCCCGGGAATAGAACAAACTACCATGTTATCTGAAACAGCTAACATCTTTATCTCTTTTTAAAGCAAAATCAAAAACTTACTTCATTGATTCGCTGAACAAATAAGTTTTGTGTTTATGTGGCATTTATTTATTTGTTTGTTTCAACCTATTCTCATTTCTTTTTTTGTGCATGTTTCATCAATCTCTTTAAAACCATTTGTTAAAAGCCAACCACCCTACTTTATTTGGGATAGATCAAGCCCCATGGGGCTTTAATCCCGCCAACTTATTAAACTTGTATGTTTTATTTTGTTTAATACATTATGGTGAATAAAACAAACAAATCGATCAGTTACCTTGTATTCTTGTAAATTCTTTGTTCTTTTATCAATCGTTTTCTTAAGAATTCAAGTACAACAAAAACTTATCTGTTCCCTACCAGAATTAATACGTAGTGAGCAGTTTGTTTGAAATAGCCTCTGTCAATTCTTCAGTAAATAGTTGGCGACATGTGCAAGATAAGTGTTATATAGTAAACAACAACGGATAATTTGAAAAGTTCTGAAGCTCACGAATAAAAGAGAAGATTGGGATATATAGCCCATCACAATAGCCGAGAAATCTTGTCTGTGTGTTTTTTTCTTTATTTCTATATATCTATAGTGCAAACGTCAGGTGTATGTTGGATTTTCCGCACCATATAGACCGATTGTTCCGGCTAGTCATCACAACTGCAGCCAAATTCAACCGACAGTCTGAATCTGTAATTTCTACTTTCGTTAAAGATGGCGGCTATAATGCCTGTTGTGGTTCTTGTCATTTGCTTGTTGGCCATTCGTCCCAATCTCGGATTTTTGACAAGTACATGTAAGTAGACAACCCCGTTAGGTACAGGTTGAGTATTTCACGGTATTCATTTTTTCTGTTGTAGAAGTCTTTTTTTAAATTGGCTCAGAAGTTTAGCGTATAAAAGATAAGTAAACCTTCAGAAACACTGAGTCGATGTTTACCTCCATCATCGTATCTGGAAGAAGAGACACAGGTCTTCCATCGATGCGGCGCGGGTTCGAATTACACTCGGCCCAAATACAAATTAATTGCCAGGTACTCGCCAAAGGTCGGGGGTTTCGGTTTCTTCCCTCTCTAAACCCGGCAACGCCGCCATGTAAGTGAAATAATCTTGATTGTGGCGTAAAACATTAAATAAACAATCAATCGATGCGTCGCGCTTTCGAAGCTCACTCAAACCAAAAATTATGAGCCCGGTTTACCCTCTTAATAAACCTGGCAACGCCGCCGTTTAAGTGAAATAATCCTGAGTGCAGCGTAAAACATCAATCAATCTATGTGAGATAAATACATAGCTTTTGGTAATGTAAACAGTTTCGACATTTTGGAGGCGAGTTTGCCTAAAAGTATCATAGTACATTGTCTAATGGATAGAACATGCAACACATGCTATTTTGAAAGACTAATTGAACCATACAATGAGAATATATTAGTTCTTTGTATATAATGACTGTCCTAGAACCCATTCCCATGTCCTTAATCTAAGAGTTTTACAAAAGGACCTAATGGTTGTCTTCTGTTATCTGTTTTACTTTTGGTGTCACGTCGAATACCTGAAGAAAAGATATTTTTTTTCTTGACAAACATACCTACTTTGTGTCTTATTTCCAGCTAACAGTTGTTCATTTTATTTTATTCTCCTAGACTTCATTCGAATTTTTATCATTGTAAAATAGAACTGCTTATTCAAACGTTAGAGAAACGTTTACAAACGTTTATATTTCGCTTGCATTTCAGTTTGAAGCTGGCAATTTGTTGAGCTACATGTAGATCCTGCTCTTTTGTTAATTCCACTTTACAGAAACTTTTGCTTAGCTGTATTTTAAATGTTTTGAAACGTTTACATTTATGTTGAATTAACATTTCTATGTAATGGTCTTCAGTGGAATATCTTGTTTATTGTTAAAACTTTTTAACACCAGAAAGAAGCGTTTTTAAACGTTTATATTTGGATTGAATCACCGTATGCAGCTAACATAATTAGACAAACATATTTCAAGAAGCTGGCTTGAGTTGAAGCGCAAGATTAATAAAAAATATAATACATATTATAGAAAGGTTTTTTCTTGCGTCTAAATACAGTTTATAAATTGTTTAACCAATGAGCAAGAACGACCTTGCAACCCAAATAATAACGTTTTAAAAACGTTTTCTTTCCCATCTATAATGTTTATTTTCTGTCGTTACAAAAACGTTAAATCGATGACCAAATCTACCTTTATAAAGCGTTAGCTGCAAACGTTTATTCAACCTAAATATAATTTAACAACAATAATTTAAAAATTTAACAATAAATAAACGTCTCTTTCCGACGTTTTAAAAACGTTTAATCAATGAGCAAAGGTAACGTTTATAAAATGTTACATGCAAACGTTTTTTCAACCTCAAAAATAAACACGTGTATATGATATTTGGGTGGTTGCCATGCTTTAACGCAATTTTAACAGAAACTTTTTTTTTCTTGGGAATTACATTGAGAGCAATTTGCTTGTATTTTTTTTATAGATCTGGAGGTGGCAAAACGTCAAGATCCCTCCGTGGGTGGACTTGGAGGTTATGGCGCATACGGTAGACAGCAACGTCAAGATATCTCCGTGGGTGGACCCTTGGGAATGGGATAGAATGCTCTATGGCTGATCAGAGCGCCACCAAGGACAGACAATCACATAGTTACACAAAATTCCATCCCTTGATTTGAATGATTCTCATCTCTCTTCAAAGCCACTTACCCGAAAATATTAGGAAAAGAAAATAATATTTATGAAAAGATAACAAAGCTTATATTATAAGGACTAGAAATTAGAAGGTTGTCATACAATACCTACTACACCAGAACTATAATGTAGTGCTATGTATGGAAGGTTCACACACCAATGGGTGAATACTTCTGAGTAGATGGGAACATTTACTAGGGTCTGGGAGGTAGATAAATTAGGTACGATATGGCTTATACGGAGGACAAATTCAAACACTTGGCAGTAAACTGACAGCAGATTATCCCACAACGTAAACGGTCTGGGGTTCTCAATATCTCCCTAACTGGCTAAAGTGATTTGAAAACGGCTCTAAATATTAAAATGTAACACTTCGTCAAGAGATATGTTAAAACATCCTAACTCAATTATCTTCTCCCTCTTGAAATATAAATAAAATACCTATATCAACTCTTATGTGAATGTATAGTAATTTTTGGGAAAAGGAATGATTTTCAATTAAAAAATTGGATTGGTGGAGTTTGCTACTTACTTTCAATTTAACTGTGTGTGTGGTGTTGGTGGGGGGGGGGGGGGCTTAGTCGGTTAGAGTGAAAGTCCCTTAGCCCGACACAGGCCTTTCATCGATGCGACGCATGCTCGAATCGCACTCAGACCAAACCAAACATTCTGAGTGGATTTTTAACTCGGTGGCCGTATGTGAAAGAGTTACGATGTACTCGCCGAAGGACTTGAATTTCCTCCGGGCAATAAGCCCGGTTTCTTCCACACTAAACCTGGTAACGCCGCCATATAAGTAAAATAATGTTGAGTGCGGCGTAAAACATTCTGCAATCAGTCAATCTATGTCACGTGTTATTCAACAGCTGATGATGTAACCGTTAGGGTTCCTATTTTATAGAAAAATAATATTTATTTTTTTTAAACTCGCAGAAGAGACATGGAAGTTTTGGTAATCTCCCTGATGGTCGCGATGTTTGGTCCGATGGTGACAGTACTGGGGTCATCTGTACATATAGACTTTCGTGGAGTTGAAGGTGGAGATGAACGCAGCTACACAGCGTGTTAACTTGATGGTTGAGATCATCAATTGTTTATATATTGTTATATAGTACAGACCAGCCTCCCTGAGGGGGGGGGGGAACTTCTGTAAGCTTGTATAACCAACCTCGTTCAGTTGAAAGAGTTAGACAGTCGGAACACCCTTCGGCTATCTTCGCTCGCTACCGGTCGGCTTTATCACCGTATTTTGGGGCTGAATACAAATAGAGAGAAAAAAAAAATAAAAATGTAGTAAATTGATCAAGCGCTGAGATCATCTAGAAATATATTTTTATACATGTTATTTAGCCCGGTAAAGCACATGTTGTGTAACACAAAGAAGAGACGCGGTTTCGGTACATTTCAGGAATCAGGTAGATAACTGATGTATAATAGATTATAGCTTTACACAATCTCTCTATTGAATTATGTAGAGTATATATTTATAGATTTAATAATAGAAACACTATCAACCCTCATAATTATCATTCACTGTCCTAAAGCGACGGCCGTTCTCCTAACGTCATGGGAAATCCCCATTTCATAGCGGTGGTGCAATAAGATCTGCCTGGGTTTTACGCGGGGAATCCCCGTTTAAAGACGAATCACCGCAGTACCCAAGGGAGGTAACTCTTCCAATACCACAAAGTATTTTAGCCTTGGGTTCTCTCCCTTTGACCACTGAAATGGTGCCTCATGATGCCTCTGGCTCCGAACTGTAAAATGTATATCTACTAATACGAATATAATTCCTTCAATTACATTTATATCTATTAAAAATATTTAAAAAAAAGGGCTATGGTTAGACTGATGTTCGCCAGATGACCGCAGCTGCTGTCAAAATAAAGAAGAGCTCGTTTATATTAACAAGATATTTAATTGGATATTCGACGGAATCGATCAAAGAATGAAGTTACTTTTCCCATTATATCTACCAGTGACTGTATATCAACATGTCCTTGAGGCGGATATATTAAATGACTTTCTGCTTTCCGTTATTCTATTTATTAACCCAATATGATATATCCTTGATTGAAGCCGGACGTCGGATACGAGGCCGAGTGGGTCACTTTTATAATGCGATTTCCGGATCTAACCTTTACATAATGTGTTTAAATTCATTTGCGATGTTGTTACAAAACATACTCATTTTCTTTTAATTTCCGTAATAACAGTATATTGTAGTCATTGTTTGCTGGGGTTTTTTTTCTATCCCCAACAAGTCACACAGATATAAATGTACGATAACTCGTGGTATATCGATATCTAAAGATGGACTCATTCATATTGACGTTTTTGTGTTTACCAGTTTCTCTCACTGAAATCTTACCAGCTCGTCTCTTTGGTGGGATTGTGGTTTTCCTTGCTCGGAATCACATTCATGTCTATCTTAAAATATCTGATTTACAGTTCTTACATGTATCACCTTGAAATCAAACTATTAAATTCATTGAAGAACGAACGTCTTCGCGGTGAATTAACTCTTACCGATCAGTTGATCGATTTTCTTTACGATCGAAACTAGTGTTGGTATTTATAAAACATAGACCATTTGATTAATTGATTGATTATTTCACTTTTATGGCGGTGTTTTTATTGTGGGAGGAAACCGGACCTTCCAGTGGTAACTGGCAATCATCCCACATAGGTCGTTCGAGTGAAAACCCAGACAGAAAACTGTCCAATTTTTTTTGGACTGAGTGGGATTCGACCCCACAACCCATTGGTGGAAGGCTGTTCGGATTGAGCGTCCAACGCTCTAACTACTGAGCCACGGAGGCCCCTAGACCATTTTAATATTTTCGTGCAGAACGGGGGCTGTTACTGGGCTATACAAATATAAGTTTATAAATAATACGTATATTTTTTACGAAAAATATTTCGATTTCCATCCCCAATAAGATTCGGGTGCGGCATAATTACCATTCAATCGATGTCTGTATTGACCCAACACACCATTCAATGCAAAATTAAACACGCAATTATAATTCTCGAGAAAGCTTATAAAAGGTCTCAGTCAAAATTGGGTATATTGCAATTAAGAAAAACTATGTCAGCTACGACAAAAAGATGCCGAAATATAACGAGACTGACAAGGTCGGTCCACGGGCCTTGTCTAAGTTATGTAAAGGTTTTCTAAAAAACGCCAACTCTATACCTCCCTTTCAACCCTATATTTGAAAAAATATTTTTGAGACTATCTGCAGATCATGTCGATTTAAGATTTAATAATCGCTTTTTTTAAACTGGCGGTTTATTCATTCAAGCTCATTTAGCCCTAAGGGCCACGGGTTCGAATCCCACTTGTCAGTGTTTTTTTTTTTTATTTTTGCTTTTTTAACTGGATCAACCTAATTGAGAGAGTTACCAAAGGTGGTGGGCTTCCTTCGGCCAAGAAACTCGATTTCCGTCCCACTATTAAAACCTGCCGACGTCCATATATAAGGAAGATTCTAGTGGGGTACGCAAGCCGTTTACATCTAAAAGCGGCTATACACCCCCTTCTCACATGTATGATCCAGAAATAAACATTAGTCGTGACTCTGTATCAAGGAAGTTTAATGTTTTAACTTATCAGAGAAACCAACATAACCTTACTCATCCAGAATGTCTTGCCTTAAGTAAGCTAAGGAGAAATCCAAACATAGTTATTAAACCTGCTGATAAAGGTTCGGCAACAGTTATTATGTCAAAACAGGATTGTATTGAAGAGATAGAACGGCAGCTAAGCAACCCTCTTCATTGCAAAAAACTTGATAAGGAAATTTGGCCTGAAAATGTTAGGAAGTTTAATAACATTCTTGTTTCTCTTCAAGATAAAGGCTAACTTAATGAAAAACAGTATCGCTATTTGGAATCTGATCATAATTCTAAAAACAGGGTCTTCTATATTCTTCCGAAAATTCACAAACCCATTGAAAAATGGCCGAAGCCTACAATGCCCCCTGGGCGTCCTATTATCTCAGATTGTGGCAGTGAAAGTTATAGAATATCAGAGCTAATTGATTACTATCTAACACTTATAGCGAATCGGCATCCTAGCTTTATAAAAAAATACGTCTGAGATTGTCTGAGAAATCCATCCCACATGATGTGATTTTGGTTACTCTGGATGTGGAGTCTATGTATACAAACATTGACATAGATTTGGGTCTTAAATCCATAAAATCAGCATTCCAAAGATACCCTGACCACCGTCGTCTGGATAAAGACATTTTAGAATTGCTGGAACTTAGCTTAAAAGGTAACGATTTTGAATTCAATGGGGAGATCTTTCAGCAAATTAAAGGGTGTGCTATGGGGAAACGTTTTAGTCCTAAGTTTGCCTCTACTTTTATGACTGAGTGGGAAAGTGATATTCTTCACAAATGTCACCAACAACCTTTTATTTACCTTCGGTATCTGGATGACATTTTTATCATTTGGCAACATACGTTGGAAGACCTTCATATTTTCATTGATACTCTTAATTCTCACGACCCAAGCATTAAATTACAGCCTACTATTAATCACACTTCTGTGGATTTTTTGGATGTAACTATTTACAAGGGTCATACATATCATACTACTGGGTATATAGAATACAAAGTATTCTTCAAACCTACTGACACGCATCAGCTGCTACATGCTGGGTCATACCATCCTCCTCACACTTTCAAGGGAGTCACTAAATCTCAGATTTTTAGATTCTATAGAAACTGTAGTTCTTTAGATTTTTTTAACCAGGCTTGTTCTGTTCTTTTTAAAGCTCTCCTCCTCCCTATGAAGCTTACCTCCCCTTCACGAGTGTACCGTTACCGTCCAACATTTCTCTCAGGTACATCAATGAAATGCCTTAAGACGCGATGCAAACTCGATATATACGTACCCGATCGCCTAACCTTTTTCGGAAAACAAAATCGCAACAAATATCAAATGGCAGAGAATCTTAATTGTGACTCCTCTAATATCGTGTATGTAATCACGTGCAAAAAATGTCGCAAACAGAACGTCGGAGAAACTCAGAATTCTCTACGACAAAGAGCAGCCAACCATTTATCTAGTATAAGACTTGAACATGATGTACCCGTGGCACAACATTTCAATACTCAAGGTCATTCGGTCATGGACCATTTTGAAATCATGCCTATTGAGAAAATCCCTTTTCTCACTTCCGCTGCAGATACCAAGCACAAACGTTTGGAAAGGGAAAGTTTTTGGATTCAAACAATACAAACTATTTATCCTTTGGGTTTGAACTTGGACCCAGGAAGATGTCGTTAAAAAACTATAATGCCATTTGTGTTTCAGTATAACAAAGCTAGCATCGCTATGGCCAAGATTATAGTAGAAGAATACAAACTACTTCAAAGTAAACTTGCTCGACCTCTGACCCAAAGGCCAGTCATTGCTTATACAAAAGAGCAAGAGTTTGAAAGACATACTGGTCAGGGCTAAACTCCCCTGTCTGCCTTCTTCCTCGGTTTTCTGGGAAAGGGGTATTGGGCGGGGGGGGGGGGGGGGGGCAAATTTTCACTGTCTTGTCCCATGCCCCATAATATATAGTATGACGATATTCTTACTATAGCTTAAGATGCGTAAGCATTATCAATGTAATACAAAGTGTTCCAGAAAATTCTACTGACTAAGGCCAAGCTCCTGTTAGTCGTCAACCTAATGAAATATCATAGGTTTACTTTGTTACAACAATTTATGATGGGGTATAAAGGTCTAAATGATATACCTCTTTTTAACACAATTAGAAACTTGTCTCCGTGGTTATTTTAGACAAGAAGATTTTCCCTGTGCCCGTGTGTTTTAGTGTTCATAATATATAAGGAAACAATCTGGAGTGTGACGAAACACATACATCAACCAATCAGTCATTTAGTTCAGAATTTATACAGAACGTGCACAATAAAATGTTAAAACAATATTGTCAAGCTCTAGATTTCAGTGAATAACATTTACTGGCATATAAGTTAAAGAATTTTAAAAACCGTATTCAAATCTTAAATATTTCATATATATATATACAAACAATTACAATACTATTTGGTAATATAGTCAGCTCCTCGCCACGGATATTGACTAAATAACACTCTGATTAATTTATAAAAGGGTAGAATAGGATATAATAAATATACTCGTACGTAATTAGGTCTATATATCACAACGCAAGACAATATAGTACTGTATTAAACTGGAAATCTCTGGCTCTAAAAATATAAAAATCTTAAAATATGGTACTGTAGGAACCCGTAACTCATCCACCAATTCTTCGCTTTCGTCGATGTAGAAGTCTCTGGAGTAGGGTAAACACTAAACTGCACATCTAGTTATACCAGCACATATCTTTTAACAGAAATGTTAATCGCTGATGTCGTTAAGCACTGAATGCAGCAGGGGCGTACTTGATTGACCTGCTCTCAGCACAGAAGTGGCTGTTGTCAGCAGACGGCGACAGTAAACTTTCAACGTCCTGATCCTTCTAAAGTTTTGGATTGGATGAAATAACAGTTTTTCTTTCAAACCATACAGCCATAAATATAATATTTGGCAGTGAAATACACCAGCCATACTTCCAACTGAGTTTTACTTCTCTTAAGAACAAAATTGTCAAAAGCCGACACTTGCATCACACAAAATTTCGTTTTGTTCTGAGCGGTGAATCAAGTGGGCTTCGTATGACGCCAAATTTACTTAAAATTAATGGCGGCCATATAACATTGACCACGATATCGGATGTTCGTCATATAGAGCAAAAATAATGTGTTTTGGTAAGTTTGCTTGTTGCCAGGGCCACAGAACTCACGGGGCTTGTTTATCCTAGAAATTGCACACAGGCCTATTCAGAAGTAACGCTTGGTCAAAATTGGGATAAATTTGGTATACTAAACCTGGTAACCGCTCATAAATGAATAGCTCCATTGGCGCTAAAATTTCAGTCGAATGACCGTTGATCGAGCGCGTTTTAAAAAGTCCACGAGAAAAAACTGCAATGCCCAGTTACCACACTACCATTGGTCTCGCTGTGCTTTGATAACGTACATAGCGTGGTTACTGACAAAATCACTGCCTGTCTTTGTTTATATTAACGGGTCCATAAGTTAGTATTACAGAAATTTTAACAACAATGGGGTTTTTAGTTTATTGGGTTGAGAAGTTCACACACTCTCTCCCTATCCGTATGAGTAAAACGTTGTAGAAACTGCTCCTGGAAATCAACAAGTTCTGAATCCGTGACGTCATCTCTTCCGTCCAACTGTCGCTCCCAACGAGACGCCGCCATGTCTAGTATACTCTCTTCCAAATACTCCACTGGCATGGTATCTGTGTCCATGTGATAATGGTATTCGGGATGATGAGGTTCGGATGAATAATGCCTCCTCCAGGCTTCTTTCCAGGCTGGATTATTCCAGTCCAATTGATGCACCCATCTCGCCGTGTAACCAATAGACTGGTCAAAGGAATATTTAGTTAAATCATGAACGTCAATTTGTTCTTTTGTAACGTGAGGAAAATACTTGCCAAGTCTTTCATAAGCTTTTGTGATGAATTTACGATGCGAATCAACAATTTTAAAATGCCTCGGCGTCTGAAAGCCTTCAACCAATAAGCAATAATAGGGCGAGTCCGTTCTCTTCTTTTCAAAATCGGCTTTAGCGTGTTGCCTTTCTTCTGCGTCCCACAAGTCGTTAACGATATGCAAAATGACTTCCGGAACCGTCATATCCTGTTTGTCCATCTTCTCTGTCACTTCATCCTGCAACTCTGGCTTCAGTGCATTAAGCATCAAGGGAAGTAACTCTCTGCGACATATGTTATCGCCAGTACCGTGGACTGCAGAAAACATTATATATCTTGTCACTAAGTATGACCTACCTCGAAAGTTTGATATCAATACGCCCTGCTAGTGACCGATTGGTATGGTTTACGTGTGTCCGCCTTATATATAGACGTTATCACATTTCTGACAAGTGACCTATTCAGTGAACCACCTGACCTTTCGAAACTGGCCTATAGAACATCCGTGTTTTCACCACCGCTACGTCCGTGATCTGCTGGGATTATCGCATACGTCAGCAGGCAATCCGTCTCTTTAGTCCTGGTAAATATATGACAAAAAGTTCTAAATGCCTGCTTTCTAATCAATTCAGCCTTTTTTCATAATTTCTGACCGTCACGACAGTAAGAGGCGTTGAAGGCCACCGAAAAACTAAATGATTAGCGTTGGAATGAGGAAAATCCATAGATTATGTGACCTATACGAACCGGAATAGTGTTCGAAAAGTAAACAAAATTTATATAACATATAGCTTATAGAAACTTCTCTATATAGCTTTTCTACTCAATGGGACGATTTGTTACAACCAGTAGTGCAATAAAATCCAGTAATGATTCAAGTCACATAAAACAACCAGTGGTGAAGTCAAAAACGACCAGTAATGATATGATACCAGTAGTGAAATAAAAATTTACCAGTAGTGAAGTACAAAACAACCCAAAACAACCTAAAAACGTGATTGGTTTCTTTACTGGTAAATTTTGCATTTTTTTTATTTCACCACTGGTTACTACTGTCATTTTTGGTCGTTCTTCAAACCGTCTTGCTTCAAGAATCTCCGGTTGTCTACCAATTCCCTGAGGGTTCAAATTTACCTGAAATTCAATATTTTCAGATTTAGCTCTTCAGAATCCATGTATTTTGGATTGTAGCCCGGGAACAACGGAAGGTCATATGTTAGCCCCCGTCCCCGTAATCCTTAAACGATGAAGTGGCTCGCCCATACAGTATAGTGTTGGATGTTCAATCTGACAAGCATTTTCCCAATGCTTCTCGGGTTTAAACCCCACTTGCTCTATGCAACATGGTTCTTATACTCCCGACTAAACTCGCGAAAAGGTCGACCGTATTATGATATCACCAGCGCCGACAGTGTGTCTATCCCGGATTCCCTTCCGCTCCATAACTTAAAGAGTTTCGATCGGATCTTTACAATTCGTTCACAACATATACCCTATGTGTAGAACCATTTATGGAATCTTCGGTTGTATAATATGGCCTCTACAATAGATTATGTATTATTCACTTTTAGTCTATATCTTTGTTCCCTTCCAATCTTTACAATTCTTTCACAACATATACATTATGGGTCGATAGTAGTTCTCAATCGTACTAACATATACACCTGTACAGAGACATTTAATATTTTGTTACATTGTGTTCAAACATCACAGTTTTCTTAATCGCTCAAGGTAATAATTAATGACTAGTATGGCGTACATCATTCATACGAATGGACGCGCCAATAAGCTAAAACAACCAACCGACCGTAGCCCCAGGTGACTATCCTGCCATTCTGTTGTATAATCACAGATCGGTGCCATTTGGCTCTGTAGGACGGTTCAAAATTTTGGCCTTGTAGCTTTATTAGACCTTTCTATGAACAAATAACATACTTTATTAACTGTTTGGGTGTCTTGCTTGCATTCCCAATGGTAAAAATCCAAATAAAATTCTAAATACTCTTTTCAAACAAATATGGCGACCGTTAATTTCTGGAGATTGTCACCGTTTCGTATCTCAGACTGAAATTTTACAGTGGAGCGCATGCGTGCGCATGTGTATTGTGCCAAATTTTATACGAAACAACAGTACGTCATACAGAACTAGCGGTCGCCATTTAGTTTTCCTCAGATGTGTTTAGGGGTATCGTAGGTCAAAATGGACCATGAAAAGAGTATTTAGAATTTTATTTGGATTTTTACCATTGGGAATGCAAGCAGGACACCCAAACAGATAATAAAGTATGTTATTTGTTCATAGAAAGGTATAATAAAGCTACAAGGCCAAAATTTTAAACCATCCTACAGAGCCAAATGGCACCGATCTGTGACTATACAACAGAATGGCAGGATAGTCACCTGGGGCTAAACCGACCGATGATGTGCCATGAACCATTTATGTTCTATAATGTAGAGTAATCAGTCATAGCGCAGGGCGTATGTTGAGTTTACTAAAACTCTTGTTATTTTTTGGACGCACATGGAATTGCTGACAGGCAGCAAATGACTTTGAGGGTCTTCGTGGCTTTAATTCCGGTTTTCATCCCCAAATCAACCTGACAATGCCGCCATCGGCGTGAATTTGCAAACAACGAATATGCTAACAGCGTGTCACGTTTGGTTATGTTTTTTTCCCATTTTAAATTGAACTAAGATGAAGACAAGTTTTTACCACACGAAACACTTTTGTGCACATGGTTTACAGATTAACATAAAAACGTCTATCGTGTTTGTTCCTCTATTAACAGTAATCTTTTGCCAGGAGAAGTTTCGTGTATCATTTTATCCTTCTTCCCGTTGAACTGCCTATATATATACACATATTTTTTTAACACTATAACACACGGGCACAGGGAAAATCCTCTTGTCTAAAATAACCACGGAGACAAGTTTCTTATTGTGTTAAAAATGGGCATGTCATTTAGACGTTTATACCCAATCATAAGTTGTTATAATAAACCACAACCCATGATATTTCATTAGGTTGACGACAGGCAAGAGTTTGGCCTTAGTAAGTAGAATTTTCTGGAAAAGATAATGTGGCGACAAATCATCAATATTTTTTGGTGAAGCTAACATGTCGATTTTCTATAGATTTTAGATAGTAATTAGCGTTGAACGAAGAATTCTATTGCAATTTCCAACATTTTCAGGCCTTATTTCCTTATCAAGTTTTTGGTAATAAAGGGTTGTTAAGCTATCGTTCTACCTCCTCAATCCTGTCTAGGCATATATGTAATAACTAATGTCGAGCCTTTATCAGCAGGTTTTATAACGATTTATGTTTTGATGTCCCATCAGCTTTCTTTGGGCACGACGTTCTGACTAAGTAGGGTTATCTTGGTTTCTAGAATTAGCTAAACATCCCTTGATACAGAGTCACGACTCACGTTTATATTTGTATCATACATGTGAGAAGGGGGTGTGTATCCGCTTTAAGACGTAAAAGAATATCAGTAGATATCACTCAGACCTATAAATCTGGAGAAGTCCATAACATGAACTAATTTACTAATATAAAGGTCCCTAACAGATAATCATTTTGGGCAAAGCAGAAATGAAAGTCCTCTATCAGCAGTAAGTTCCACATTACTGATATTTATAATAGAAATATTACTTTCTAAGCCGAAAGTAGGGCGGCACAAGCCCTGTCCCAAATTTAGTTTAAATCAAGTGTCAGTGGGTATACAAGCAATTTGCTGTATCTTCGGCCCAGTGAATTTTGTCTTAGGATACTTTAAATTTTGACTGAGATATTTTTGGTTTGACCTTAACTATCTTCATCTTGGAAGCAGAAGAGTTATATAGGTCCAGGTTCGAAACTTCACTAGCCAGTAAATTAGTAGATGACTGAATCTCTACAAAGTAGATGAGCGAGTTGGAAAAAGTCTTCCTAACCGCTGTAATCATATTGCGCATGTAATGTAATGAACAGGTTGGCTCAGTAGCTATCTTGTTATTGATACCAATATTTAAGATAGCTTTCTCAGGTTTGGGACCTTGATATTTTCAATTAAATTTCAAAAGGAATTGAAATTGGCACCAGGAAAACATTCTACCTGCATATCAGGGTGGGGTTCAAGGTTAATTCTAGACAGATTAGAATCCCCAAGTAGTAGTACTTTCTTATCTACATTAGGAATGTGCCAGTTAGAGGATATATGCCAGAGATAGCCCAACGACACTTCCTCTATCATGTATTACGTAGTGTGTCAATAGAGCTTCGATAGGTTAGAAACGTTAAAATGCTCCCCAATCTTATTCAGATTCTGCCTTCTCAGTTTGTATTAGATAATAAGGTGTCTAGTATCTGAAGTACAAACGAGGCGACGAAATATGGTTAGAAGATAATGACCGGAAAATATAATAACACAACTATGGATGTAGGTCTCTAATGAACAAGAAATTTAAGTAATTTATTTGCTTTGTGTTTTAGCTTTATTAAGAAAGGAATTGTAAACTCATACTGAAAATTGAGTAATGAATGTCACATATAAATTTCTCTTCAGGGTTGTCTAAATGAGAAGAATAACCGCATACATTTGTTTCACAAGATTTTCTTAAACGATGGAAATAACAAACTAAATTTATCTTTCAGATAGTGTTAAAAAGGAAAAACAGGATGCATTGATCTTTAAGATTTTTAAAAAAAAACAGAGATAACAAAATAAATTTGTCTTTAAGATTGTCTCAAAAATCGGCATTAATGATATAAATTTATTTTATTATTTCCATCGTTTGAGAGCCCTACTTACACACAACGTAATACATGATGGGGGAATTTTCTTCGGGCTATCTCTGGCATATATAGGCAGTTCAACGGGAACAAGAATCAAATGATACGAGAGACTTCTTCTGGCAAAAGATTACCGTTAATAGAGGAGCAAACACGATAGACGTTGTGAAATTTTAGGTTTATCTGTAAACCATGTGCACAACAGTGTTTCATGTAGTACAAACTTGCATTCATCTTAGTTCAATTTAAAATGAAACAAAAATAACCAAACGGCACACACTGTTAACAAACTCGTCTTTTGCAAATTCATTATTTTGTTTATGGAGTCATTGTCAAGCTCATTTGAGATGAAAACCGTACTTAAAGCCAATAAGATCCTCAAAGTCAAAGTCATTTGGTACCAGGGCTAACATATGACTTTCGGTTTTTTCCGGGCTGCAATCCAAAATACATGGATTCTGAAGAGCTAAATCTGAAATATCTATTGAGTGTCAAGTTAAAATCGAACCCTTAGGGAATTGGTGGACAACCGGTGATTCTTGAAGCAACACAGCTTGAAGGATTGAGCGAACATAACAGTAGTAACCAGTGGTGAAATAAAAAATGCGAAATTTACCAGTAGGTTTCCCGACATATTTTTCCTTTCTATCTCTGTCTCACTTTCCCAACTCCATTTTCCCTTTTCATCTAGTTAGACTAATTAAGTATATTGGCATTTAGGCAGAATGGCAAAACAAGGGCGTGGTAACAGAAGCAGGCAATTTTCAGTTAGCAATAGGCATGGAAATTCAAAATCTAAAAGTCCCCAACATTCAGAATTCTCGGCTCTGGTGAAAGCCCTTTTCAAAATTTTACAATGTCTTCACCACATTGGCATCCTTGAGGGACATTTACGTGACCAAACCCTCCCAAATTCCTTAAATAATAAAATTAAAGAGCTTAATTCTTTTCTTAAACCGGCTCAACGCAATCGGGAAGTTGATATTGCGTTTGACCATGTACACAAAAATTGGGCCCATAGGATCATACAAGAGATGATTTCACATTATGCGGCTTGTTTAAATAGATTAAAAGCACAGGTGACTTCTGCCAGGTCATCCAATGGTCTAAACTTTGACAGTGCTTTCAATAATGCTTTAAAATGGGGCAAACAGAATTATAAAGGTAAATTACAACTTTCGACCATTCAAAATTTTTATTCTTTTCTTTCCATCACTAAATCTGTCACTTCTGCTGCTACTACTCAGTTTAGTCCACCATCGTCTCCCCAACCCCATCCGCCTGTCAGTCCGTCGACATCTGTTATCTCACCTCCAACTCTGCAGTCACAGACTCCTAGGTCTGTAACTTTACCTTCTGTTTCCCCTTCGCCTTTCCCTACTGGTACTCCCCCCCTTAGACCTACTACCTCTGCCCCCTCTTTTTCTTCCCCTCAGCCCCCCTCCCCTAGACCTAGTAGAACATCTGTCCCCTTTCGTCCTCCGTCCTCTCCAGTTTCTACTAGGGTCACTTCTCCTAGACCTAGTACATCTAGTTCCTTGCTCCTCCCCCATCCCCAGTTTTGTCTGTCCATTCTCCTATGAGATATTCAGATGCAGTGAGATCCCCTCCGAGGGGTCAGCGCAACCCTCGGAATAAATTAGCTAATTCTAAATTTTGGAAATTTCGGCACACTTCCTCTAATTGGCACCTTCCTAATGTAACTAAGAAAGTTCTTTTACTTGGGGATTCTAATCTTTCTAGAATTAACCTTGACCCCCACCCTGATATGCAGGTAGAATGTTTTCCTGGTGCCAATTTCAATTCATTTCGGACTCTAATTCAAAAGTATCAAGGTCCCAAACCTGAGAAAGTTATCTTGAATATTGGTATCAATAACAAGACAACTACTGAGCCAAACACTTCGTTAACTCAAATGCGCAACATGATGACAGCGGTTAGGAAGACTTTTTCCAACTCGCTCATCTACTTTGTAGAGATCCAGTCATCCACTAAACTGCCGGCCAGTGAAGTTTCGAACCTGAACCTATATAACTCTTCTGCTTCCAAGATGAAGAGAGTTATGGTCATACCAAAAATCCCCAATTCAAAATTTAGAGTATCCACGGACAAAATTCACTGGACCGAAGATACAGCAAATTGCTTGTATACCCACTGGCTTCAGACACTAGATTTAAACTAAATTTGGGACAGGGCATGTGCCACCCTACTTTCGGCTTAGGAAGTAATATTGTTAATCTTAGTAACGAGGAACTCACTGCTGATGATATATCTCTACTCAATAGAGGACTCTCATTTGTGCCTTGCCCTAAAGCATTATCTGATAGGGACTTTTCTATTAGTAAATTAGTGCATGTTATGGAGTTCTCCAGAAATCTTAGTCTGGCTGATATCTACCGAGATTCTAGTGGGGTACGCAAGCCGTTTACATCTAAAAGCGGCTATACACCTCCTTCTCACATGTATGATCCAGAAATAAACATTAGTCGTGACTCTGTATCAAGGAAGTTTGATGCTTTAACTAATCAGAAAAACCAACATAACCTTACTCATTCAGAATGTCTTGCCTTAAGTAAGCTAAGGAGAAATCCAAACATAGTTATTAAACCTGCTGATAAAGGTTCGGCAACAGTTATTATGTCAAAACAGGATTATATTGAAGAGATAGAACGGCAGCTAAGCAACCCTCTTCATTACAAAAAACTTGATAAGGAAATTTGGCCTGAAAATGTTAGGAAGTTTAATAAAATTCTTGTTTCTCTTCAAGATAAAGGCTTACTTAATGAAAAACAGTATCGCTATTTGGAATCTGATCATAACTCTAAAAACAGGGTCTTCTATATTCTTCCAAAAATTCACAAACCCATTGAAAAATGGCCGAAGCCTACAATGCCCCCTGGGCGTCCTATTATCTCAGATTGTGGCAGTGAAAGTTATAGAATATCAGAGCTAATTGATTACTATCTAAAACCTATAGCGAATCGGCATCCTAGCTTTATAAAGAATACGGATGATTTATTGGCTAAATTGTCTGAGAAATCCATCCCACAAGATGTGATTTTGGTTACTCTGGATGTGGAGTCTATGTATACAAACATTGACATAGATTTGGGTCTTAGATCCATACAATCAGCATTCCAAAGATATCCTGACCACCGTCGTCCGGATAAAGACATTTTAGAATTGCTGGAACTTAGCTTAAAAGGTAACGATTTTGAATTCAATGGGGAGATCTTTCAGCAAATTAAAGGGTGTGCTATGGGGAAACGTTTTAGTCCTAACTTTGCCTCTATTTTTATGGCTGAGTGGGAGAGTGATATTCTTCACAAATGTCACCTACAACCTTTTATTTACCTTCGGTATCTGGATGACATTTTTATCATTTGGCAACATACGTTGGAAGACCTTCATATTTTCATCGATACTCTTAATTCTCACGACTCAAGCATTAAATTACAGCCTACTATTGATCACACTTCTGTGGATTTTTTGGATGTAACTATTTACAAGGGTCATACATATCATACTACTGGGTATTTAGATTACAAAGTATTCTTCAAACCTACTGACACGCATCAGCTACTACATGCTGGGTCATACCATCCTCCTCACACTTTCAAGGGGGTCATTAAATCTCAGATTTTTAGATTCTATAGAAACTGTAGTTCTTTAGATTTTTTTAACCAGGCTTGTTCTGTTCTTTTTAAAGCTCTCCTCCCTAGGAAGTATTCTATTAGATTACTCCGAAGGATGAAATCTAACACAGTAAGACAAATCATGTTTCCCCCTTCATCCCCCGATACGCTTACCTCCCCTTCACGAGTGTACCACTTCCGTCCAACATTTCTCTCAGGTACATCAATGAAATGCCTTAAGACGCGATGCAAACTCGATATATACGTACCCGATCGCGGAACCTTTTTCGGAGAACAAACTCGCAACAAATATCAAATGGCAGAGAACCTTAATTGTGACTCCTCTAATATCGTGTATGTAATCACGTGCAAAAAATGTCGCAAACAGTACGTCGGAGAAACTCAGAATTCTCTACGACAAAGAGCAGCCAACCATTTATCTAGCATAAGACTTAAACATGATGTACCCGTGGCACAACATTTCAATACTCAAGGTCATTCGGTCAAGGACCATTTTGAAATCATGCCTATTGAGAAAATCCCATTTCTCACTTCCGCTGCAGATACGAAGCACAAACGTTTGGAAAGGGAAAGTTTTTGGATTCAAACATTACAAACTATTTATCCTTTGGGTTTGAACTTGGACCCCGGAAGATGTCGTGAAAAAACTATAATACCATTTGTGTTTCAGTATAACAAAGCTAGCATCGCTATGGCCAAGATTATAGTAGAAGAATACAAACTACTTCAAAGTAAACTTGCTCGACCTCTGACCCAAAGGCCAGTCATTGCTTATAAAAAGAACAAGAGTTTGAAAGACATACTGGTCAGGGCTAAACTCCCCTGTCTGCCTTCTACCTAGGTTTTCTGGGAAAGGGTATGGGGGGGGGGGGCATACTATATAGTCTGACGATATTCTTACTATAGCTTAAGATGCGTAAGCATTGTCAATGTAATACAAAGTGTTCCAGAAAATTCTACTGACTAAGGCCAAGCTCCTGTCAGTCGTCAACCTAATGAAATATCATAGGTTTACTTTATTACAACAATTTATGATGGGGTATAAAGGTCTAAATGATATACCTCTTTTTAACACAATTAGAAACTTGTCTCCGTGGTTATTTTAGACAAGAAGATTTTCCCTGTGCCCGTGTGTTTTAGTGTCCATAAATATATATATTTGCCTGTGCCAGGGGTTCAAAATAACCATTGTTTTAAAACAAAAAACTATCCACACATTTGTACACGGTTGGAAGCAGTCTGCAGCATTGTTGAACTTTCTTGATATATATTTTACTTTTATCTTCTAATATTACCTTCCATCTTCAAACACTTCATTAGCTTTCATCTAAAATTATTTTTATCGTTTGAATTCTGTCTTTTAACGTTTAAATATTTTATTGCATTCAATATACAATAGGCTAGGTGTTCCCACCCTAGATTTCTTCTCCTACCTTATATTGTTTCTCTTCAGTTACTGTAATTTCCTTTTGATTTAAGCTCCTTTATTTCAAAACCACAGGATATTTATACCCCAGCTCTCTCTAACCATATGACCTTTTATGTCTAGACTTAACCATACCTCCAATGGTTATGAGTATAAACTAACTTTATCAAGCTTCCATGCTTTAGTTAAATGTTTTAATAGCTTAATCTTCCCTAGTTTACAAAAATATTCTTTAATCACCCAAGCCCTTTTTATTTCCTGTCATTTTTCCATATAAACACAAGAAATTCAACATAACTTTAGACTTTTTTCTACGGCTATTGATAAAGGACAGCAAATCCGAAAGGCCTCTAGCAAAACCGTGTGCGATCCCGTTTTCTGCTAAGTATTCTTTGCTTACTGTAAAACGTTGTATATATTACTTTCTTTTATATTCCTCTTATACCTTTTTCATCTCTTTATATATTTTCATTATTTAGGCTTACTATTGTTTTGCCCCTTTATTTATGATTTAACCTTATCTTCCATTTACAGCCCTTGTATATTTTTCTTCCAAATTTTATTTCTAGGACTTCATTATTATTTCCTGTTCCAATTGTACATTAATTTTAACCTTAGTGTCTTATTAAGTTGTTTTTCCTTCCCGCTCTATTTAGTCTTCCTATGCTTATATATCTCACAATTTGTGACTAGATTTATTACCCTTTTTACTTTAGTCCTTCTGTCTCCAGACACATTTTATTCTTTATCTCTGCCTCTTTGTAACATATATTTTCCAAATTCCATCTTTTTTGTCCCCTAAGTCAGCAAATTCAATTAGGTCCTTTTATCTCTAGTTTGTATCAATTCTTTTGGTTTCCCGACATATTTTTCCTTTCTATCTCTGTCTCACTTTCCCAACTCCATTTTCCCTTTTCATCTAGTTAGACTAATTAAGTATATTGGCATTTAGGCAGAATGGCAAAACAAGGGCGTGGTAACAGAAGCAGGCAATTTTCAGTTAGCAATAGGCATGGAAATTCAAAATCTAAAAGTCCCCAACATTCAGAATTCTCGGCTCTGGTGAAAGCCCTTTTCAAAATTTTACAATGTCTTCACCACATTGGCATCCTTGAGGGACATTTACGTGACCAAACCCTCCCAAATTCCTTAAATAATAAAATTAAAGAGCTTAATTCTTTTCTTAAACCGGCTCAACGCAATCGGGAAGTTGATATTGCGTTTGACCATGTACACAAAAATTGGGCCCATAGGATCATACAAGAGATGATTTCACATTATGCGGCTTGTTTAAATAGATTAAAAGCACAGGTGACTTCTGCCAGGTCATCCAATGGTCTAAACTTTGACAGTGCTTTCAATAATGCTTTAAAATGGGGCAAACAGAATTATAAAGGTAAATTACAACTTTCGACCATTCAAAATTTTTATTCTTTTCTTTCCATCACTAAATCTGTCACTTCTGCTGCTACTACTCAGTTTAGTCCACCATCGTCTCCCCAACCCCATCCGCCTGTCAGTCCGTCGACATCTGTTATCTCACCTCCAACTCTGCAGTCACAGACTCCTAGGTCTGTAACTTTACCTTCTGTTTCCCCTTCGCCTTTCCCTACTGGTACTCCCCCCCTTAGACCTACTACCTCTGCCCCCTCTTTTTCTTCCCCTCAGCCCCCCTCCCCTAGACCTAGTAGAACATCTGTCCCCTTTCGTCCTCCGTCCTCTCCAGTTTCTACTAGGGTCACTTCTCCTAGACCTAGTACATCTAGTCCCTCTGCTCCTCCCCCATCCCCAGTTTTGTCTGTCCATTCTCCTATGAGATATTCAGATGCAGTGAGATCCCCTCCGAGGGGTCAGCGCAACCCTCGGAATAAATTAGCTAATTCTAAATTTTGGAAATTTCGGCACACTTCCTCTAATTGGCACCTTCCTAATGTAACTAAGAAAGTTCTTTTACTTGGGGATTCTAATCTTTCTAGAATTAACCTTGACCCCCACCCTGATATGCAGGTAGAATGTTTTCCTGGTGCCAATTTCAATTCATTTCGGACTCTAATTCAAAAGTATCAAGGTCCCAAACCTGAGAAAGTTATCTTGAATATTGGTATCAATAACAAGACAACTACTGAGCCAAACACTTCGTTAACTCAAATGCGCAACATGATGACAGCGGTTAGGAAGACTTTTTCCAACTCGCTCATCTACTTTGTAGAGATCCAGTCATCCACTAAACTGCCGGCCAGTGAAGTTTCGAACCTGAACCTATATAACTCTTCTGCTTCCAAGATGAAGAGAGTTATGGTCATACCAAAAATCCCCAATTCAAAATTTAGAGTATCCACGGACAAAATTCACTGGACCGAAGATACAGCAAATTGCTTGTATACCCACTGGCTTCAGACACTAGATTTAAACTAAATTTGGGACAGGGCATGTGCCACCCTACTTTCGGCTTAGGAAGTAATATTGTTAATCTTAGTAACGAGGAACTCACTGCTGATGATATATCTCTACTCAATAGAGGACTCTCATTTGTGCCTTGCCCTAAAGCATTATCTGATAGGGACTTTTCTATTAGTAAATTAGTGCATGTTATGGAGTTCTCCAGAAATCTTAGTCTGGCTGATATCTACCGAGATTCTAGTGGGGTACGCAAGCCGTTTACATCTAAAAGCGGCTATACACCTCCTTCTCACATGTATGATCCAGAAATAAACATTAGTCGTGACTCTGTATCAAGGAAGTTTGATGCTTTAACTAATCAGAAAAACCAACATAACCTTACTCATTCAGAATGTCTTGCCTTAAGTAAGCTAAGGAGAAATCCAAACATAGTTATTAAACCTGCTGATAAAGGTTCGGCAACAGTTATTATGTCAAAACAGGATTATATTGAAGAGATAGAACGGCAGCTAAGCAACCCTCTTCATTACAAAAAACTTGATAAGGAAATTTGGCCTGAAAATGTTAGGAAGTTTAATAAAATTCTTGTTTCTCTTCAAGATAAAGGCTTACTTAATGAAAAACAGTATCGCTATTTGGAATCTGATCATAACTCTAAAAACAGGGTCTTCTATATTCTTCCAAAAATTCACAAACCCATTGAAAAATGGCCGAAGCCTACAATGCCCCCTGGGCGTCCTATTATCTCAGATTGTGGCAGTGAAAGTTATAGAATATCAGAGCTAATTGATTACTATCTAAAACCTATAGCGAATCGGCATCCTAGCTTTATAAAGAATACGGATGATTTATTGGCTAAATTGTCTGAGAAATCCATCCCACAAGATGTGATTTTGGTTACTCTGGATGTGGAGTCTATGTATACAAACATTGACATAGATTTGGGTCTTAGATCCATACAATCAGCATTCCAAAGATATCCTGACCACCGTCGTCCGGATAAAGACATTTTAGAATTGCTGGAACTTAGCTTAAAAGGTAACGATTTTGAGTTCAATGGGGAGATCTTTCAGCAAATTAAAGGGTGTGCTATGGGGAAACGTTTTAGTCCTAACTTTGCCTCTATTTTTATGGCTGAGTGGGAGAGTGATATTCTTCACAAATGTCACCTACAACCTTTTATTTACCTTCGGTATCTGGATGACATTTTTATCATTTGGCAACATACGTTGGAAGACCTTCATATTTTCATCGATACTCTTAATTCTCACGACTCAAGCATTAAATTACAGCCTACTATTGATCACACTTCTGTGGATTTTTTGGATGTAACTATTTACAAGGGTCATACATATCATACTACTGGGTATTTAGATTACAAAGTATTCTTCAAACCTACTGACACGCATCAGCTACTACATGCTGGGTCATACCATCCTCCTCACACTTTCAAGGGGGTCATTAAATCTCAGATTTTTAGATTCTATAGAAACTGTAGTTCTTTAGATTTTTTTAACCAGGCTTGTTCTGTTCTTTTTAAAGCTCTCCTCCCTAGGAAGTATTCTATTAGATTACTCCGAAGGATGAAATCTAACACAGTAAGACAAATCATGTTTCCCCCTTCATCCCCCGATACGCTTACCTCCCCTTCACGAGTGTACCACTTCCGTCCAACATTTCTCTCAGGTACATCAATGAAATGCCTTAAGACGCGATGCAAACTCGATATATACGTACCCGATCGCGGAACCTTTTTCGGAGAACAAACTCGCAACAAATATCAAATGGCAGAGAACCTTAATTGTGACTCCTCTAATATCGTGTATGTAATCACGTGCAAAAAATGTCGCAAACAGTACGTCGGAGAAACTCAGAATTCTCTACGACAAAGAGCAGCCAACCATTTATCTAGCATAAGACTTAAACATGATGTACCCGTGGCACAACATTTCAATACTCAAGGTCATTCGGTCAAGGACCATTTTGAAATCATGCCTATTGAGAAAATCCCATTTCTCACTTCCGCTGCAGATACGAAGCACAAACGTTTGGAAAGGGAAAGTTTTTGGATTCAAACATTACAAACTATTTATCCTTTGGGTTTGAACTTGGACCCCGGAAGATGTCGTGAAAAAACTATAATACCATTTGTGTTTCAGTATAACAAAGCTAGCATCGCTATGGCCAAGATTATAGTAGAAGAATACAAACTACTTCAAAGTAAACTTGCTCGACCTCTGACCCAAAGGCCAGTCATTGCTTATAAAAAGAACAAGAGTTTGAAAGACATACTGGTCAGGGCTAAACTCCCCTGTCTGCCTTCTACCTAGGTTTTCTGGGAAAGGGTATGGGGGGGGGGGGGGGCATACTATATAGTCTGACGATATTCTTACTATAGCTTAAGATGCGTAAGCATTGTCAATGTAATACAAAGTGTTCCAGAAAATTCTACTGACTAAGGCCAAGCTCCTGTCAGTCGTCAACCTAATGAAATATCATAGGTTTACTTTATTACAACAATTTATGATGGGGTATAAAGGTCTAAATGATATACCTCTTTTTAACACAATTAGAAACTTGTCTCCGTGGTTATTTTAGACAAGAAGATTTTCCCTGTGCCCGTGTGTTTTAGTGTCCATAAATATATATATTTGCCTGTGCCAGGGGTTCAAAATAACCATTGTTTTAAAACAAAAAACTATCCACACATTTGTACACGGTTGGAAGCAGTCTGCAGCATTGTTGAACTTTCTTGATATATATTTTACTTTTATCTTCTAATATTACCTTCCATCTTCAAACACTTCATTAGCTTTCATCTAAAATTATTTTTATCGTTTGAATTCTGTCTTTTAACGTTTAAATATTTTATTGCATTCAATATACAATAGGCTAGGTGTTCCCACCCTAGATTTCTTCTCCTACCTTATATTGTTTCTCTTCAGTTACTGTAATTTCCTTTTGATTTAAGCTCCTTTATTTCAAAACCACAGGATATTTATACCCCAGCTCTCTCTAACCATATGACCTTTTATGTCTAGACTTAACCATACCTCCAATGGTTATGAGTATAAACTAACTTTATCAAGCTTCCATGCTTTAGTTAAATGTTTTAATAGCTTAATCTTCCCTAGTTTACAAAAATATTCTTTAATCACCCAAGCCCTTTTTATTTCCTGTCATTTTTCCATATAAACACAAGAAATTCAACATAACTTTAGACTTTTTTCTACGGCTATTGATAAAGGACAGCAAATCCGAAAGGCCTCTAGCAAAACCGTGTGCGATCCCGTTTTCTGCTAAGTATTCTTTGCTTACTGTAAAACGTTGTATATATTACTTTCTTTTATATTCCTCTTATACCTTTTTCATCTCTTTATATATTTTCATTATTTAGGCTTACTATTGTTTTGCCCCTTTATTTATGATTTAACCTTATCTTCCATTTACAGCCCTTGTATATTTTTCTTCCAAATTTTATTTCTAGGACTTCATTATTATTTCCTGTTCCAATTGTACATTAATTTTAACCTTAGTGTCTTATTAAGTTGTTTTTCCTTCCCGCTCTATTTAGTCTTCCTATGCTTATATATCTCACAATTTGTGACTAGATTTATTACCCTTTTTACTTTAGTCCTTCTGTCTCCAGACACATTTTATTCTTTATCTCTGCCTCTTTGTAACATATATTTTCCAAATTCCATCTTTTTTGTCCCCTAAGTCAGCAAATTCAATTAGGTCCTTTTATCTCTAGTTTGTATCAATTCTTTTGGTTTCCCGACATATTTTTCCTTTCTATCTCTGTCTCACTTTCCCAACTCCATTTTCCCTTTTCATCTAGTTAGACTAATTAAGTATATTGGCATTTAGGCAGAATGGCAAAACAAGGGCGTGGTAACAGAAGCAGGCAATTTTCAGTTAGCAATAGGCATGGAAATTCAAAATCTAAAAGTCCCCAACATTCAGAATTCTCGGCTCTGGTGAAAGCCCTTTTCAAAATTTTACAATGTCTTCACCACATTGGCATCCTTGAGGGACATTTACGTGACCAAACCCTCCCAAATTCCTTAAATAATAAAATTAAAGAGCTTAATTCTTTTCTTAAACCGGCTCAACGCAATCGGGAAGTTGATATTGCGTTTGACCATGTACACAAAAATTGGGCCCATAGGATCATACAAGAGATGATTTCACATTATGCGGCTTGTTTAAATAGATTAAAAGCACAGGTGACTTCTGCCAGGTCATCCAATGGTCTAAACTTTGACAGTGCTTTCAATAATGCTTTAAAATGGGGCAAACAGAATTATAAAGGTAAATTACAACTTTCGACCATTCAAAATTTTTATTCTTTTCTTTCCATCACTAAATCTGTCACTTCTGCTGCTACTACTCAGTTTAGTCCACCATCGTCTCCCCAACCCCATCCGCCTGTCAGTCCGTCGACATCTGTTATCTCACCTCCAACTCTGCAGTCACAGACTCCTAGGTCTGTAACTTTACCTTCTGTTTCCCCTTCGCCTTTCCCTACTGGTACTCCCCCCCTTAGACCTACTACCTCTGCCCCCTCTTTTTCTTCCCCTCAGCCCCCCTCCCCTAGACCTAGTAGAACATCTGTCCCCTTTCGTCCTCCGTCCTCTCCAGTTTCTACTAGGGTCACTTCTCCTAGACCTAGTACATCTAGTCCCTCTGCTCCTCCCCCATCCCCAGTTTTGTCTGTCCATTCTCCTATGAGATATTCAGATGCAGTGAGATCCCCTCCGAGGGGTCAGCGCAACCCTCGGAATAAATTAGCTAATTCTAAATTTTGGAAATTTCGGCACACTTCCTCTAATTGGCACCTTCCTAATGTAACTAAGAAAGTTCTTTTACTTGGGGATTCTAATCTTTCTAGAATTAACCTTGACCCCCACCCTGATATGCAGGTAGAATGTTTTCCTGGTGCCAATTTCAATTCATTTCGGACTCTAATTCAAAAGTATCAAGGTCCCAAACCTGAGAAAGTTATCTTGAATATTGGTATCAATAACAAGACAACTACTGAGCCAAACACTTCGTTAACTCAAATGCGCAACATGATGACAGCGGTTAGGAAGACTTTTTCCAACTCGCTCATCTACTTTGTAGAGATCCAGTCATCCACTAAACTGCCGGCCAGTGAAGTTTCGAACCTGAACCTATATAACTCTTCTGCTTCCAAGATGAAGAGAGTTATGGTCATACCAAAAATCCCCAATTCAAAATTTAGAGTATCCACGGACAAAATTCACTGGACCGAAGATACAGCAAATTGCTTGTATACCCACTGGCTTCAGACACTAGATTTAAACTAAATTTGGGACAGGGCATGTGCCACCCTACTTTCGGCTTAGGAAGTAATATTGTTAATCTTAGTAACGAGGAACTCACTGCTGATGATATATCTCTACTCAATAGAGGACTCTCATTTGTGCCTTGCCCTAAAGCATTATCTGATAGGGACTTTTCTATTAGTAAATTAGTGCATGTTATGGAGTTCTCCAGAAATCTTAGTCTGGCTGATATCTACCGAGATTCTAGTGGGGTACGCAAGCCGTTTACATCTAAAAGCGGCTATACACCTCCTTCTCACATGTATGATCCAGAAATAAACATTAGTCGTGACTCTGTATCAAGGAAGTTTGATGCTTTAACTAATCAGAAAAACCAACATAACCTTACTCATTCAGAATGTCTTGCCTTAAGTAAGCTAAGGAGAAATCCAAACATAGTTATTAAACCTGCTGATAAAGGTTCGGCAACAGTTATTATGTCAAAACAGGATTATATTGAAGAGATAGAACGGCAGCTAAGCAACCCTCTTCATTACAAAAAACTTGATAAGGAAATTTGGCCTGAAAATGTTAGGAAGTTTAATAAAATTCTTGTTTCTCTTCAAGATAAAGGCTTACTTAATGAAAAACAGTATCGCTATTTGGAATCTGATCATAACTCTAAAAACAGGGTCTTCTATATTCTTCCAAAAATTCACAAACCCATTGAAAAATGGCCGAAGCCTACAATGCCCCCTGGGCGTCCTATTATCTCAGATTGTGGCAGTGAAAGTTATAGAATATCAGAGCTAATTGATTACTATCTAAAACCTATAGCGAATCGGCATCCTAGCTTTATAAAGAATACGGATGATTTATTGGCTAAATTGTCTGAGAAATCCATCCCACAAGATGTGATTTTGGTTACTCTGGATGTGGAGTCTATGTATACAAACATTGACATAGATTTGGGTCTTAGATCCATACAATCAGCATTCCAAAGATATCCTGACCACCGTCGTCCGGATAAAGACATTTTAGAATTGCTGGAACTTAGCTTAAAAGGTAACGATTTTGAATTCAATGGGGAGATCTTTCAGCAAATTAAAGGGTGTGCTATGGGGAAACGTTTTAGTCCTAACTTTGCCTCTATTTTTATGGCTGAGTGGGAGAGTGATATTCTTCACAAATGTCACCTACAACCTTTTATTTACCTTCGGTATCTGGATGACATTTTTATCATTTGGCAACATACGTTGGAAGACCTTCATATTTTCATCGATACTCTTAATTCTCACGACTCAAGCATTAAATTACAGCCTACTATTGATCACACTTCTGTGGATTTTTTGGATGTAACTATTTACAAGGGTCATACATATCATACTACTGGGTATTTAGATTACAAAGTATTCTTCAAACCTACTGACACGCATCAGCTACTACATGCTGGGTCATACCATCCTCCTCACACTTTCAAGGGGGTCATTAAATCTCAGATTTTTAGATTCTATAGAAACTGTAGTTCTTTAGATTTTTTTAACCAGGCTTGTTCTGTTCTTTTTAAAGCTCTCCTCCCTAGGAAGTATTCTATTAGATTACTCCGAAGGATGAAATCTAACACAGTAAGACAAATCATGTTTCCCCCTTCATCCCCCGATACGCTTACCTCCCCTTCACGAGTGTACCACTTCCGTCCAACATTTCTCTCAGGTACATCAATGAAATGCCTTAAGACGCGATGCAAACTCGATATATACGTACCCGATCGCGGAACCTTTTTCGGAGAACAAACTCGCAACAAATATCAAATGGCAGAGAACCTTAATTGTGACTCCTCTAATATCGTGTATGTAATCACGTGCAAAAAATGTCGCAAACAGTACGTCGGAGAAACTCAGAATTCTCTACGACAAAGAGCAGCCAACCATTTATCTAGCATAAGACTTAAACATGATGTACCCGTGGCACAACATTTCAATACTCAAGGTCATTCGGTCAAGGACCATTTTGAAATCATGCCTATTGAGAAAATCCCATTTCTCACTTCCGCTGCAGATACGAAGCACAAACGTTTGGAAAGGGAAAGTTTTTGGATTCAAACATTACAAACTATTTATCCTTTGGGTTTGAACTTGGACCCCGGAAGATGTCGTGAAAAAACTATAATACCATTTGTGTTTCAGTATAACAAAGCTAGCATCGCTATGGCCAAGATTATAGTAGAAGAATACAAACTACTTCAAAGTAAACTTGCTCGACCTCTGACCCAAAGGCCAGTCATTGCTTATAAAAAGAACAAGAGTTTGAAAGACATACTGGTCAGGGCTAAACTCCCCTGTCTGCCTTCTACCTAGGTTTTCTGGGAAAGGGTATGGGGGGGGGGGGCATACTATATAGTCTGACGATATTCTTACTATAGCTTAAGATGCGTAAGCATTGTCAATGTAATACAAAGTGTTCCAGAAAATTCTACTGACTAAGGCCAAGCTCCTGTCAGTCGTCAACCTAATGAAATATCATAGGTTTACTTTATTACAACAATTTATGATGGGGTATAAAGGTCTAAATGATATACCTCTTTTTAACACAATTAGAAACTTGTCTCCGTGGTTATTTTAGACAAGAAGATTTTCCCTGTGCCCGTGTGTTTTAGTGTCCATAAATATATCACTACTGGTAATTTTTTATTTCACTACTGGTTTTATATCATTACTGGTCGTTTTCTACTTTAGCTCTGGTTGTTTTATGTGACATATCATTGCTGGATTTTATTGCACTGCTGGTTGTAACACCATTCACGTCTATGTCCTAGCCAAAACTTTGACCATACTCAATAGCTCTCGTTTTATGGTCAAAGATAGATCCCATTCTAAAACGTGGGTACAGCCCTTCGTGACATCCGTACTATATAAATATGTCAGTTTATGGGTTTTACCAGACATCAACCCGTTTAGAATTGATTTCTCTTCGCGTACGGGGTGTTCATTTTTTCCGCTTGACCAAGTCTACGGTCTCTCTGGATCAATTTAATTTCGCTTCCAACTACACTCCGCCATTAACCGTTGACCTATACGACAGGGACAGACAACTTTAGTCCGCAATATGTTGAGTGGATTGAAGGATAAATTCTTATACGCCCACACGGGCTTCTTCAATACCCCGTGCGGGCGTATCAGAATTTATCCTTCAATCCACTCAACATATTGCGGACTAAGACAACTCGTACAGTTTGTGTCACTCGTCGGTGTGCTTGTCTACGGTTAATGCGGCCGCGAAGTTCAAAGTGGAGTCGGAAGCGATACCAAATTGATCCAGAGAGACGTTAGACTTGGTCAAGTGGAAAAATGAATACCTCGTACGCGAAGAGAAATAAATTCTAAACGGATTGATGTCCGGTAAGACCCTACTTCACTTTAGTAAAGGTCTTACTCCGTTATTTATAATTTCTGACATTTATTGGTCGACCTGCTACCGACCAATAAATATCCAAACATAAATAACGAGGTACGTGTAGACATTTAATGTTATTGAATTAGTAAGACCCATAAACTGACATATTTATATAGTACGGGTGTCACGAAGGGATGTACCCACGTTTTAGAATGGGATCTATCTTTGACCATAAAACGAGAGCTATTGAGTATGGTCAAAGTTTTGGCTAGTCTATGTCCCTGTGTCAGCATGACTTTATTACTGCGGCATGAGCTGTCAGAATGTCATTTTCCTCAAGCTTTTTAGTGCTATAGTCTACTAGTTTCAAGAATGTGCTAGTGTTTTGAACAAACTTAGGCTTAGAACAAATGGACGTTCATCCCAGTTATTTCAATTTTGTTTATTTTTTTAACACTATTTTGACTTGTAGAGTTCACAGAATGTACAGATTTTCCTCATTCCAATGCCAAGCATTTAGGTTTTCGATGACTTTCAAAGCCTCTTACTGTCGTGATAATCAGAGTTTATGATAAAAATTCGAATTTTTAATTACATATATAGGCCGACGAGACTAAGCTGTTGGGTGGGCTGACGTCTTCATGTATACACTTCGGGGAATTCGTTATTTTCAGCTTCGATGAAAAGATAACAATGTACAGTGAGAAAACGTTCCCTTCCGAAAATAGAGTCTTAATATATAGATAGCACATAAAAGTCCATACTTGGTTGAGTAAGCTAGCATCAATATACATTGACTAGAAATGAAAGTATAAGAGTAACGCATTCACGCCGAGGCCAAATAGCCATGTCTGATTTGGCTATGGGTTACATGATACAGTTTCATTTCCCATGTTAACGTCTTAATTTGTGGCTAAAATTTTACCTAAATCTCGTTAACCCCTTTCCTTTCCATTTTCAAGTAGATCAACACACGAGACATCCTTTAACCTTAACAACCAAATAAAGTTGACATAGTGCATGCCGGTTTCACTATACACATATTCAACATGGATATGGCTATTTTGACAATTGTAAGCCTACGTTTTCTCAGCCAAACTGTGGTATTTTCAAAATTGGTTGAAAAAGTAAAAACGCACACAAAAATCTTTAACCAGGCATTGATTGAAAGCTTAAAGTATGTACAAAAGATCTGTATTAATTTCAAGCCATTATTCAAATAACACAGATACAAAACTATGGTTATGTATAAGCCACTTCCTAGCTCTAGCAGAAATCAACCGAGATCAATTTCCTTTGGCTGAAAAACAGAAATTAAGTAAGTAATTTATAAATAAAACAATTTTCAATGCGGCGTAAAATATCAATCAATCAATCATTTGGTAGATATCAAGTTGAGTGATATCCGATGTTTGAACACTCGGATTTAACGGCTTTCGATGTAAATTCGCCTGGCCCGAATAATCAGCCTCTGCGGTGCCGACAATCTAGCATACACTCCCTGACATATGCACCACTGTGGTAATATATACATATATAGTGTCATGTCTGTATCAATGCACACAGCATTTGGATAAATAATTACTGAAGTAACGTGACCAGATAATCGAATTGTGAAGAAAAAATAGTCCTACCGAGCCAGTGTGATTCCATGCACAATATGCAGGGGATGCCTTTTATAATGACTACCAAGCCATATATATGTGCTCCGTTTTGTGTGCGTAAATTCATTAACTCTAGTCCAGTTAATGGTATTTGTTCTGCTCTATATATTCCTTCACAATGAGTTTTCTTCGCCTGGTGGCTTCGGGCCAATTTGTTAAAATATGTTCTCACTGGCATGCGTTGACGGATGCGATTGTTTAACAGATATGATGAAGTGCTTTCACGGACTTCCGGTGGCGCATGCGATCGACAGTGCGATCTGTCAAAAGGGTACCCTCATCCAATTGGGGTCACGTAGTATTTGGTTTCCATAGAGCGCCACCATTACAAGGTGATGGTGCAATTTCGATGCAGATCGGGCATGCGCGTGGCACTTTTTACAGAGTCCGATCCATGTCATGTATATAGTTCATTGCCCTCATCAGTCAAGAGACAGTTTCGTCAGATTGCATGTTTTCTTTGGGAAGAAAATAAAGATAAGAAATAAGCTTTTATATTTTGAAAACAGTGATCGCTGTATCGCAAAACGTGATTTGTTTTTGTCCTTAAAGTGGCATGAGCTGTCAAAATTCACACTTTTTCATAATTTGTGATCGTCTCGACAGTACGTGGCTTTGAAGCCCATCGAAAAACTAAATGATTGGCGTTGGAATGAGGAAAATCCATAAAGTATGTGGCCTGTACGCACCGAAAACGTGTCCGAAAAGTAAACAAAATTTAAATAACCGGAACGACCATTCATTCATTCTAAGCCAAGTTAGTTAAAAAAAATACTATATCGTACATTTTTGATACTAGAAGCACTAAAAAGCTTCTGAATTATACGTCTTGAGAAAAATAGAAAATAATTTCAACATTCTGTTTTATCGTCAAAATATCAACATTTTGGCAGCTCATGCCACTTTAAAGTTGCATGAGGTCTATACTTTTCGAACACAGCGTTATTTCGCACAGGTCCCGCACCCGATGGACATTTTTTAATATATTTCAACGTCAATCGTGTTTAGATTGCTCATCAAAACCTCACATTCTCTTTTCAATCGGAATCTATGAACTTTTGGAAGCTTTAGGCACTTAGACCCAAGTTAGCTGTTGTTGACAGCTCATGCCACGTCAAAGGACACATACACCGTCTATAAGTTTGTTGTCATTTTTCGTTAAGCCTCAAATTATTGGAAATATAAGAAATAATCTATCTCGGATAAAAGGCCTCAAGTAAATCCCCCCCCCCCCTCCCCCCGCAAAAATAGATTTAAAGAGTTATTCAGGAAATTCTCTAAACAAACAGCCGAGAATGTGCCACATACGCAGCGGAAGAGGCTGTAAGGTAAGCTGCTAAGCCCGCTCAACTATCACAACACACAAAAAAGACGAAGGAAATCTCAAATAAAACTCGCTACCTGGCGGCCCATGTACGCATTGAAGAACTTAGCTTAGACACAGTCACTGGAAGCAATTGTGTAGGGGCAATCAATCAAGAAAAAATATAATGTATCTGTTTTGTATCAAAACAAAATAGAAATAAAAAGGTAGGCTATGCAGTAATTTACCATTTTAGAGTAGTTGTTCGTTACAATAATAACAGCTAGGTGTCCCGGGCAATATGGTCTGTAGAAATACAGATAATGTTATCTATATATTTCTATAGACGTCTAAATGATGTACCTCCTTTAAACACAATTAGAAACTTGTCTCCATGGTTATTTTAGACAAGAAGATTTTCCCTGTGCCCGTGTGTTTTAGTGGTCATAAATATATATATCTCTATAGACCTTATGCCCCGGTAAACCATTGCACTCAATTTTCTCTGATTTTCTCCTAATTCGAGCTGAACAACCGTTCGAATTTCACACCAATCGATCTTTTTATAATTCGCCGCTCAGATTAAAAAAACAACAACCAAAACCTACTCAAGTCGATTAAAACTCAAAATGAGCCTACCTGCATTATATATACAACGGACACCATCTTTCCACAGTATTCAATAAAGTCCATAATAAGTAGGCCTATATAAGCCCTATCAATAAGGCCATGCAGCATGTACATGTATATGCCCCAGATAATAAAAGAAGTCGAACTGCCTCAAAGCAAAATGGCTCGACCTCTGAGCCAACAAAAGAACAAGAATTCAAAAGATCTTTAGTCTGTCGTCTGCATTGGAACCAAATGACATATTTTCCCTTCCTTTCTCTATTATCACATTTTGTTCAACTTCAGTTTACCGGACTTCTTACCATAGTCAAGAAGATTGTGTGTGTGTTCGTGTGTTTCAGTGTGTATAAATATATATCTAAGCTGTTCATCTTACCCACATTGCCGAAATGTAGATGCACGCGTCCGTATATCGTTATGGGAGGAGCCGATGCTTGGCTTTTCACAGAAACTCTCCGAGGTTCGGCATCATAAGCATGTGTCGATACATGGAGAGTATATGTTAGATTATCATATACGTAAATATGCCTCCTTTAACACAACATTAAAGTGGCATGAGCTGCCAAACTTCTGATCGTCACGACTGTAAGAGGGTTTGAAGGCCTTCGAAAAACTAAATGATTGGCGTTGGAATGCGGAAAATCCATACAGTATGTGGCCTGTACGCACCGAAAACGTGTCCGAAAAGTAAACAAAAATAACCGGGACGACCATTCTTCATTCTAAGCAAAAGTTAGTTCAAAACAATACTTTATCGTACATTTTCAAGACTGGGAGCACTAAAGAGCTTCTGAATTATACGTCTTGAGAAAAATAGCCAATAATTTCAACATTCTGTTTTAACGTCAAAATATTAATATTTTGGCAGCTCATGCCACTTTAATGTGACTTAGCAAGTACCCCAAGAGGTTTTATTCCCGTCGTCTTTATTTGCTATACCAAATTGAATATTTATATATGCAATGGTTTGACGATGGTGAGACAAAGATTCAATTTAATTCAATTCCATGTGCTAAGTATAAGCAATGTTTCTCTGCAAATACATGCATATATACAGACGTCTTTAAAGTAAAGTTGCTTGACCTCTGCCTAAGAGGCCAGTCATTGCTTACAAAAAGAACAAGTGTTTTGGTCAGGGCTAAACTCCCTTGTTTGTCTTCCACATGTGCCTAGGTTTTTCTAGGGGAACCAAAATTCTCACTTTCTTTTCCTATGATCTCAGTCTACCGATACTCTTGCCATAGCTGAAGATCCGTTAGCATTGTTAATAATGAAGGAAAGAACACTCGTGCGTATGGATTTACAACTTCTTGGTTTATTGAGTTCCCAATAAACCAAGAAGTTGTAAATCCATACGCAAGTGTTCCCAATAAACCAAGAAGTTGTAAATCCATACGCAAGTGTTCCCAATAAACCAAGAAGTTGTAAATCCATACGCAAGTGTTCCCAATAAACCAAAAAGTTGTAAATCCATACGCAAGTGTTCCCAATAAACCAAGAAGTTGTAAATCCATACGCAAGTGTTCCCAATAAACCAAGAAGTTGTAAATCCATACGCAAGTGTTCCCAATAAACCAAGAAGTTGTAAATCCATACGCAAGTGTTCCCAATAAACCAAGAAGTTGTAGATCCATACGCAAGTGTTCCCAATAAACCAAGAAGTTGTAAATCCATACGCAAGTGTTCCCAATAAACCAAGAAGTTGTAAATCCATACGCAAGTGTTCCCAATAAACCAAGAAGTTGTAAATCCATACGCAAGTGTTCCCAATAAACCAAGAAGTTGTAAATCCATACGCAAGAGCGTTCTTACCCTCATTATTATGCTCAACTTCTAAATGCCACTTAAACAAGCATTGCTAATGTATTACAAAGTGTTCCGAAAATTCTACTGACTAGGGGCAAGCTCTTGTCTGTCTTCAACCTGATGAAATATCATGATTTTAGTTTATTACAACAGCTTTTGATTGGGTAAAAAGGTCTAAATGATATACCTCTTTTTAACACAGTTAGACACCTGTCTTCATGGTTATTTTAGAGAAGATTTTCCCTAGGCCCGGGTGAAAAGTGATCCTAAATATATACAGACGATGACCCATAAACCACTTTCACTTTCCTCTTTACCGTAAATTGAAGAGATTTATTTGGGCACGGTGCCAATGTACAAAATAACATGTGCACCATTTTCATATTAAAAAGTGTGAATTATGACAGCTCATGCCCCTTTAGTTCTCAATAAATATCTCTAGAAATGAATCAAATTAACTTTCTATTATACCGCTGCTTTAGTGTGGATGAAGCTTATAATGTGTTCGTGAAAGAGGGGAGGGGAGGCAGGGTATAGGACCTACATATATATTATTACTTTATTATTTCATTTTTTTTTGGCGGCATTCACAGTGCTTCTCAAAATGGCGTTCATTATATATCACCAAAAGGATGGTTAATAAAGAACTGTTAATAACATTTATACTAATGATAAAAAATTAAGACATCACCACGTAGTTAGTTGTTTTTAACAACAGGAGCTTTCGACACCTGTACCGGTGTCTTCGTCAAGTGTAACACTTGAGGTACACTTGACAAAGACACCGCTACAGGTGTCGAAAGCTCGTGTTGTTAAAAACAACTAACTACGTGGTGATGTCTTATTTTTTTATCATTAGTTTAAAGAGAGTTTCAAACATTTCTTAATAAATGTTTATTTCTAGGGGCTTTCTTTCTGTGTATACAACTTGCAGCTGGAGTTGGAACACACATCATCAATATATAGGCCTACTTTGGTCACGGGGCTTGAATATCTCCAGCTATACAACCTGGTGACATTTTAAGGCGTATAAACTTCGTTCAATAATTTACCAGAAGCGACCATTTTCACTTTGGTATTTACCGTAAACAAACAAGATATTTCTCCACTTCTCCAGCTATCTTTTGTAATGCAGTATAAATCACATGAGCGACGGTTTTATAAAGCTTCAAATGACGTATATACACACATAAATTAACAGATATAATGTGAAGTGTTTGCGTTGTAAGATGTGGTGTACCACAAGGTTCAATCCTAGTCCCTCTTTTATTTTCATTTTTACGCTTACAATTATCTGTATACGTTTGTAAAGAAATCCGTCTTTGCGGATAACTAATTCTTTCGTCTTTATTAGCACCTAAATGTGGAGCTGTATACCTGTTTGTGAATGCCCACATACGACGACCGAGTGAAAATGTATTTGTTTGCAGCTAAATGGATAACAACCTGTTCGGAGCTTTATACCCGCCATTGGTTCTGTTATTCTTAAAGATGTTTGTAATATCCATGTGTATGGTGAATAAATAGATACATGTTGTCAATTACAAAATGAAGGGGATTGTAGAGTAGAACATGAAATTCAAGAACGATATATACACAAGAAAAAAATTAAGCACCCCATCCTGAAATTAATTATTATAAATCCGCAATAATGTTAACTGTAATGCCAGTTATGATGATGATAAGAATGATGTTCTATTGAACGATTGTGGTAATTCATGTGTGACAGTAACTCAAAACTGCATGTAATGCGATGTGAAATGTTTTTTCGTGCAATTACGCAAATTCAGAATGCTTTCCCTTAAATGTTTTGTACTTAAGGCCGCTTTTGTGCGAAGAATCCATTGGTCGGACGAAAGTCGTTTCTTGTTCATCGTCACGGATGGGCGAACGAGGGTTTGGAGGCACAACATCACAGCGTATATACCCAAGAACATCCATCCAGTTTTGCATATTAGTAACATGTTCAGAAACCAAACACTCTTGGCCACTGGCTTCAAACTAGGTCTAGCAAGGATATTAAAAGAGAAAAAAATATTGAAAATTATGATAATATATGCATTTAGCAACATTTTAGGCCTAAAACCAACGGGCACTCATATACAATGGTTGAGATCATGTCAAACGTCTAGAAATTGCGGACGGGCGGGTATATTACATAAGTCAATATGGTAGCTATGTTATGTAACAGATAATATCCATAGTTTCCATATTCTCATTAATGGTCAATTTTAGTTCAAAGCTCATAATTCAATATGGCCGCCAGTGGCATATTATACATATGGCAAAAATAGTGAGCAGCGCGTCGACTGGCCATAGGGTATCTATTTAGAAAACAATTGTCAGCTTTGAAAAAAAAAGTAACAGCTCGTTTGGGAATAATTCTTTTAAAATCCAATCTTTTATGTAGGCCTACAAATGACATATATATGCATGCCTATTGCCGCCATAACATGTCAAATGCGATGACAAAATTAACACACCGACTGGTCGGTGTTCAGTAAGTAGGTTGAAAAACTAAAAGATAGATAGTGAAATAAAAAGGAAAACTAACAACATTTAGTAACCCGTACGCAGTCTGAAGATATTTGTAAATAACGAAGTTAATTCAAATTGCCGAGCTGTACGAGTTAATTTTTCTTGCTTAAAAAAGTACCTAACGGTCGATTTGCAAGATTGGTATCAACGCGAACCTCTTGTTCGGTATCTTTTGATGAAAATGATCTACAATTACCTAATTGTGTTTCAACGAAATTTCACGTATACATTCAGCCACTTGTGTCACTTTCATATCTATATTTAAAACATAAAAAACACTTGAAATGAGCTCAAAAAAGCAAGATAGCTTCTGAGAATTTCGGCTATGCATGTATATATATTAATGAACACTAAAACAAACGGGCACAGGGGAAATTTTCTTGTCTAAAATAACACTGGAGACGAGTTTCTAATTGTGTTAAAAAGAGGCATATCATTTCGGCTATATAGAGATGTTGGGAAAATCCACTTTATATATATGTAACCCTCCTCATTGGTTAATGACCCGGCCAATCAGCTGAGAGCTTGCTGGATAGACAGTAAATAGCCTTTATTTACGGCAAATAATACTAAATGTTTTTGATCCAGAGTTTTTGTTAATTGTATTAAACAATCATTTAGTGAGCTAGAAGCTAGAGGATTGTAGAAACACAAAAGTCGCCGGTTGGTCTAAACAACCGATCCATTCAGCAATACAATATATGCCTTAAAATGAATGACCAACCTTTTCTTTCTTGACACCCTTTCCCTTGTTGTCGAATTATAGGCCAAAGTTGCATTACATCCACATCTAGAGCTGTTTGGACGACTTTCCTGCGGTCATGCTTTGCATTCTCACTCATTCAGCAATTTTCCTATTTTACTAATGGCTACTTCCCGTATAGCCTTCGGCCCTCACATTAACGCTACATGCCAGTTTCGTATGCCACGGTAATGCGAGAATTCCGCAGATGAGTGCTGATAATAGGCACACATCAAATACATGTGGTCCCGATGTAGGAAGTAGAGGGCAAAATGGGTGTTGAGAGCCACTTCAAGTGAGTCAAATGACGTCACAATACCTCTATAAAAAATTTGCCGCGAGGCATTGACCTAATTACATATGCACCCAGTCTAGTGCAGGTCTATTAAGGGACGTGCGCATCAGTCAATATTGAAGTACATGTGCACCTTTTCTTAAAAAAATATGCTGAATAATACACTCCCACGGAAAAATATGTTTAGTAATGCAATACTGGTCTAAAGGACCAATTAAACCGAATGTATAAACAACCTTGGACTGTATTACCTCAACGTATAGATCATATCGGCAAGTATGTGTACATCAGAGCCGGACAGCCTCGGGGGGCAGATGCATCGGACCGTATCCAATTAAGCCGACTACCAAAGAGACGTGTGCGTCCAACCGTAACAAATTAACGGAATAGAATATGTCGAGTAATGCAGTCCTGCCTAAGGGCACCAGGCCACGTATAAATAGTAATAGACTCCGGCTTTAGGTATCAACCAATCAAATGATTGCGTCTTCCCGAAAAAAAAAATATGCTGAGTAACACGTTTCAGCCTCAGGGCTCAGCCAATCTGTATAAATACGGGTGTAAATCAGATCCAGTCATCATCGGAAAACAGGACTGGCCGGCAACACTCTCAACACTATCCAACATCGTTTAACATTGGACAACCACTAAAGTTTGAGAAGGTAAGTTGAAAACTTTTTTATGCATATCAAAAATATACTATGTATAATACTTAAGTCTTAACGACTGGTCATCAACCCGGAAGTGAACCGGAATAACCCGGAAGTGGACCGGAAGTAACCGGAAGTGACTGGAAATAACCCGGAAGTGGACCGGAAGTGACCGGAAATAACCCGGAAGTAACCGGAAGTGACCGGAAATAACCCGGGAGTCACCGGAAGTGGACCGGAAGTAACCGGAAGTGACCGGAAATAACCCGGAAGTGACCCGGAAGTCACCGGAAGTGGACCGGAAGTAACTGGAAAAGACCGGAAATAACCCGGAAGTAGCCGGAAGTGACCCGGAAGTGACCGGAAATAACCCGAAAGTCACCGGAAGTGGACTGGAAGTAACGGGAAGTGACCGGAAATAACCCGGAAGTGAACCGGAAGTGACCGAAAATAGACCGGAAGTGAACGGAATTGAACCGGAAATGACCGGAAGTGAAGTAATTTAGCCAAAAATAAGTCCCAAGCCCGGAAGTAGCCAAATTCTAACCGAATTCGGTCGTGTTACATATCAAAGTAAAGGGTGTAAAGATATCTGCAAGACTTACTATAACTCACGGTTTTTTCAATTCTGGTTTTACTCAAATCGATTGAAACGTTCAAATCTGCACCAAATCCCGGCACTCTGGTTTGGCTAGTATCTACATGTGAATGGTCGCAGGTTCGATGCAATATAACTTCCGCTTAATCAAATATGAATAGAATAAAGTTGTTTTAAATGGCTCAAGATCCACTAAAATTCATTGTTTTTACGTTTTGGGTAAGATTTTATCACTTTCCATTTAATAATCGCCTTTTTAAGTGACAGTCTGTCGATAAATAATTGTGTTAAACGGAATTTAACCTTGTCTTGGTTTCTCATTTAGATGGATAAGTCATTTGAAGGAAACGGTTTAACGGTAGAAGACAATCTCGACAGAATCATGGAGCTTGCCAATCAACTGTGTGGTTTGACCTGTGAATTCTGTCAACGGACATGGGAGACCAAAGAGCTTCTCGAAAGCCACAAAAGACGTGAACACAAACACGAACAAAGATGTCCCCACTGCGACAGAATATTCACCAAATCATGCAACCTCAACCGTCATATAAAAACCGTACACAAACCTGGTAAGTTGCTTCTCAGTTATTGTTCAGCCTGACTAAATACAACGCTGATAGATGCCTATAATATAAAAAGAAGGACAACTAACCAAACTTTTTATTATTTCTTCCAGACGAGCCGCGCCCATCCATCTCGACGGAAGGTGAACAATGTAACTGGTGCGGAAAACAAACAAGTCTTCTACCGGGCAAGCCTTTTTGCGGTGTATGCGCACAGCGAGGAGTGGAATGCTCCGCCTGCAGACGACCTCTTCCCCAACGGTTTTACACGCAGGATGAATCAAAGTGTGACACTTGTCTCCGCAAACAACGGAAGCAGGCCGGAAGAGGACCTCCGAATCACACCACCCTGGAGGGGCGTGCAGAGACGTTCGAATTAAAGCCCGATAACACGAACAATGGCGACCTTTTATTATTTTTTAGAGATAGCGAGGCCTCCGTGTCGAATATTCTAAATGGACAGCTTCTTCAACACGGGGGCTTCAAATTGTATTTAGTGGTTACACTTCGTCTCGTTCGATACACATCCGACGGCGATGAAGTGACTTCGGAACCATCTTTTCGTAGTATAAACGCTATTATAACTAACAACAGCCAGTTTGAACTAACTTTAGCCGACGCCTTCCACAAAATTTACGAAGCTTTTCAGAGCTATCAAGGAGAAGGGTCTGGGTGGTCACTGGATGAAATCGTTAAGATGGAAGTGAACGTCGCTAAATACAATCCGCTACACGGGTCCACATTTGTTCCTACCCCACCAGCATTGGTCAAGAAAAAGGCTATAGTAAACGTTAAAAACTCTGACGATTATTGTTTCGTATGGAGCGTCTTGGCCGCTTTACATCCCGCGGATAACCATCCCAATCGCGTAAGTAAATACACTCCCTATTTCGACACGTTAAACCTCGAGGGTCTTAAATTCCCTATAACGTTAGACCAAATACCTCGATTCGAAACCCAGAATAATATATCCGTGAACGTCTTGGGATACGATAACAATGTTTTCCCGCTTTATGTGACCAAAAAGCGTTGCGACTCGCACGTCACACTCATTCTTATATCGAAAGGTGACGTCCGACATTACTGTCTCGTCAAATCTATGAGTCGTCTGTTGGGTGATCGCACCGCTCACCGCGGTACAACCTATTACTGCGACTATTGCCTACACGGTTTTAGCGCCGAACATCTTTTGGAAGAGCACCTTCCACAGTGTACACCATTAGGGACACAGAAAACGGTAATGCCGAAAGACGAGTTTCTTCAATTCAAGAATATAAAAAATCTTTACCGAGTTCCTTTCATCGTGTACGCCGACTTCGAATGTTTTACTGAGAAAACTGAACGGTATGAGAAGCATCAACCTTCCGGCTTTTGCTACGTAGTCGTCAGCAGTGTAGACGCTTATAGTAAACCGGCCACGGTGTATCGCGGGCCTAACGCAGCGGAAAAGTTCCTGCAAGAATTGAAAAAAGAGAATGACTACATTTGTAAGATTCTCAACGAAAAACGGGATATGGAAAAACTAACGCTCGAACAGGAGCGTGAATTTCAAGCGGCTACCCATTGCCATATTTGCGAGAAAGAGCTGGGAGCCGATCGACATCGAGACCATTGTCACTTGACCGGCCGTTTTAGAGGGCCTGCCCATGAGCAGTGTAATTTGCAGTTTCACTTTAGAACCACCACTAGACAGGAAGCCAATCGATTTTTTATTCCCGTCGTCTTACACAATTGCCGAGGGTATGACAGCCATTTAATATGCAGTGAATTGGGCAAGTTCAAACATTTGAAAGTTAATTGCATCGCTAATAACATGCAGAAGTATATCAGTTTTTCTCTCGGGAATCTGCGCTTCATCGATTCCCTTCAATTTTTGAACGCTTCGTTAGACACCCTAGTGACGAATATGGCCAAAGAAGGCTCCGACAAATTCCATATGTTGAAAACCCATTTCCCCGACCCAACGCACCAAACGCTGCTATTGAGAAAGGGCGTGTACCCGTATAGCTATATGACCGATGACTCTAAATTTGCCGAAACACAACTCCCTCCTATTCAAGCCTTTTATAACTCTTTGAAAGAAGAAGCTCTAACACCGGATGATTACGCTTATGCCAGGTCGGTGTGGTCACGATTTAACATCTCCAATCTCGGAGATTACCACGATCTATACCTCAAGTCTGACGTCTTGTTATTGGCCGATGTATTCGAAAATTTTCGGAACATTTGTCTTTCGTACTATAAGCTAGACCCCGCTCATTATTACACCAGCCCGGGGTTGTCCTGGGACGCCATGTTAAAAATGACTGACGTACGACTGGAGTTGTTGCAAGATATCGACATCCACTTATTCGTGGAGAGAGGTATAAGAGGCGGCGTATCTATGATAAGTACTAAATACGCCAAAGCCAACAACCCGTACTCTGAGGAGTTTGACCCCTCTATGCCTACGAATTACATAGTGTATTTAGACGCGAACAACTTATACGGTTGGGCCATGTCGCAATATTTACCTCTTCAGGATTTCGCGTGGCTGACGGAACAACAAATACAAACCCTTGACATCGCATCCGTCTCGGACACCGCTGACACGGGGTACATCCTCGAAGTGGATATTGAATACCCTGAACAGTTGCACGATCTACATACCGACTATCCACTCTGCCCGGAACGTCTGGTAGTAACTGATGACATGCTGTCCAGTTATTCGACTACTTTGAAACAACTACTGGACTTAAAAGGTAAGCCAGCGGAAAAACTGGTGCCTAATCTCCACCACAAAACGAATTACGTCGTTCACTATAGGAACTTGAAATTCTACTTGTCCCAGGGCATGGTATTGACGAAAATACATCGGGGAGTCGAATTCACACAATCCGCCTGGTTGAAGTCGTACATCGATTTCAACACCGAGAAACGTAAAGCGGCCAGGAATGATTTCGAAAAAGATTTTTTTAAACTCATGAACAACAGCGTGTTCGGGAAAACAATGGAAAACCTCCGGAATAGAACCCGCATCGAATTAGTGCGAGATGAGGCGAAAATGGAAAAATTTGTCGCAAAGCCCTCATTTCAGAGTTTTAAAATATTCAGCCCAGACCTTTGCGGGGTACATTTAAAGAAAACGAAGTTGACACTGAATCGACCCATTTACGTCGGTCTCGCCATATTAGACGTTTCGAAAGTATTAATGTACGACTTCCACTACAATTTCATTAAAGCCAAATACGACCAAGACGTTAAACTTTTGTTTACCGATACAGACTCTTTCTGCTACCAGATACAGTGTCCCGATTTTTATCGCGATATGGCGGCGAACTTCCATCTGTTCGATACTAGTAACTATCCCAAAGACCATCCCCTATATAGCTCTGATAATGCCAAAGTTCTCGGCAAGTTTAAAGACGAGGTGGGGGGTGCAATAATCGATGAGTTCGTAGGATTACGGCCAAAAATGTACTCCCTCACTTACGACGGCCACGAAAAGAAAACCGCTAAAGGTATATCAAAGTATGTAATTAAGAAAAAGCTAAAACATCGGATGTATAAAGAGTCTTTATTTAAAAAACGTTCATTTACAAGTACGATGAATTGTATAAGAAGTTTTGACCATCAGCTGTACACAATTAGACAAAGTAAGATAGGCTTGTCACCTTTCGATGACAAGCGGTTTGTGTTAGACAACGGGTATGACACGTTAGCGCATGGACATTACAAGACAGAATACAACGAACTGTTTAACATGACATCCATCTAACTCCGAAATAAATTAGACACTTGTTTATTATATGCCCGTGTAAACGGAAAATTGTTATTTCAAAATATATATGTTATATAATGATCAATCTCTCTGTATGGCCTTTGGGCTACTGTATATATACTGTGAATAAACTTTCTACATTTTTTATTCTTTGTCTTCCGCGTACAATTTATCGAATAAATGGTTTCCTAGAGAAATGCTTTCCTTCAAAGCTTCGACAGAGTTCATATTATAGAGAGTTTCAAGCGTCCGACATGTCCTTTCAATGTTGCGATGAATAGAGTCGTTCTCGAGAGCGGTTCTGTTTATGAACCAATTCATATATTTCTGGCGTAACAAGCTCTCTCATCTCGTCCGAGTGCTCGTCTTCTGCGAGTTCTAAGGTATTCTATCCTTCCATTCCTCATCTGCTCGCGAGCCGAATTGACGAACATCGTCTTCCACTTATCATACTCAATTGTATACCCTCCGCCATGTTGTTTGAACCAAGGTGGTCTGACAGTCGTGTAAAGACCTTCACCATTTTGGGTAAGAAAGTTTTTCCTGAGACGCTGATTTTCCGGTGTTGTGGGTCTCAAATCGATTAGGAGCGAGCCCTAAGGCGTGCTGGTCATAGCATCGTTATATCGTTTCATGAAGTAATCTCCCTTACCGGGGAATATCGGTGATCAGACACGATATACATTTGTATACACAACTTAGATCAATAAAAAATCTTACCACTAAACCAGGTTACATGGGTATTTAAAACCAACAGTAAAAATACGCAAACAAACATCACCTCTAAAACAATCCGAGAAAGAAGATTTTATACCCCGTTTCCATGATAGTTTCTCGGATTGTTTTAGAGGTGATGTTTGTTTGCGTATTTTTACTGTTGGTTTTAAATACCCATGTAACCTGGTTTAGTGGTAAGATTTTTTATTGATCTAAGTTGTGTATACAAATGTATATCGTGTCTGATCACCGATATTCCCCGGTAAGGGAGATTACTTCATGAAACGATATAACGATGCTATGACCAGCACGCCTTAGGGCTCGCTCCTAATCGATTTGAGACCCACAACACCGGAAAATCAGCGTCTCAGGAAAAACTTTCTTACCCAAAATGGTGAAGGTCTTTACACGACTGTCAGACCACCTTGGTTCAAACAACATGGCGGAGGGTATACAATTGAGTATGATAAGTGGAAGACGATGTTCGTCAATTCGGCTCGCGAGCAGATGAGGAATGGAAGGATAGAATACCTTAGAACTCGCAGAAGACGAGCACTCGGACGAGATGAGAGAGCTTGTTACGCCAGAAATATATGAATTGGTTCATAAACAGAACCGCTCTCGAGAACGACTCTATTCATCGCAACATTGAAAGGACATGTCGGACGCTTGAAACTCTCTATAATATGAACTCTGTCGAAGCTTTGAAGGAAAGCATTTCTCTAGGAAACCATTTATTCGATAAATTGTACGCGGAAGACAAAGAATAAAAAATGTAGAAAGTTTATTCACAGTATATATACAGTAGCCCAAAGGCCATACAGAGAGATTGATCATTATATAACATATATATTTTGAAATAACAATTTTCCGTTTACACGGGCATATAATAAACAAGTGTCTAATTTATTTCGGAGTTAGATGGATGTCATGTTAAACAGTTCGTTGTATTCTGTCTTGTAATGTCCATGCGCTAACGTGTCATACCCGTTGTCTAACACAAACCGCTTGTCATCGAAAGGTGACAAGCCTATCTTACTTTGTCTAATTGTGTACAGCTGATGGTCAAAACTTCTTATACAATTCATCGTACTTGTAAATGAACGTTTTTTAAATAAAGACTCTTTATACATCCGATGTTTTAGCTTTTTCTTAATTACATACTTTGATATACCTTTAGCGGTTTTCTTTTCGTGGCCGTCGTAAGTGAGGGAGTACATTTTTGGCCGTAATCCTACGAACTCATCGATTATTGCACCCCCCACCTCGTCTTTAAACTTGCCGAGAACTTTGGCATTATCAGAGCTATATAGGGGATGGTCTTTGGGATAGTTACTAGTATCGAACAGATGGAAGTTCGCCGCCATATCGCGATAAAAATCGGGACACTGTATCTGGTAGCAGAAAGAGTCTGTATCGGTAAACAAAAGTTTAACGTCTTGGTCGTATTTGGCTTTAATGAAATTGTAGTGGAAGTCGTACATTAATACTTTCGAAACGTCTAATATGGCGAGACCGACGTAAATGGGTCGATTCAGTGTCAACTTCGTTTTCTTTAAATGTACCCCGCAAAGGTCTGGGCTGAATATTTTAAAACTCTGAAATGAGGGCTTTGCGACAAATTTTTCCATTTTCGCCTCATCTCGCACTAATTCGATGCGGGTTCTATTCCGGAGGTTTTCCATTGTTTTCCCGAACACGCTGTTGTTCATGAGTTTAAAAAAAATCTTTTTCGAAATCATTCCTGGCCGCTTTACGTTTCTCGGTGTTGAAATCGATGTACGACTTCAACCAGGCGGATTGTGTGAATTCGACTCCCCGATGTATTTTCGTCAATACCATGCCCTGGGACAAGTAGAATTTCAAGTTCCTATAGTGAACGACGTAATTCGTTTTGTGGTGGAGATTAGGCACCAGTTTTTCCGCTGGCTTACCTTTTAAGTCCAGTAGTTGTTTCAAAGTAGTCGAATAACTGGACAGCATGTCATCAGTTACTACCAGACGTTCCGGGCAGAGTGGATAGTCGGTATGTAGATCGTGCAACTGTTCAGTGTATTCAATATCCACTTCGAGGATGTACCCCGTGTCAGCGGTGTCCGAGACGGATGCGATGTCAAGGGTTTGTATTTGTTGTTCCGTCAGCCACGCGAAATCCTGAAGAGGTAAATATTGCGACATGGCCCAACCGTATAAGTTGTTCGCGTCTAAATACACTATGTAATTCGTAGGCATAGAGGGGTCAAACTCCTCAGAGTACGGGTTGTTGGCTTTGGCGTATTTAGTACTTATCATAGATACGCCGCCTCTTATACCTCTCTCCACGAATAAGTGGATGTCGATATCTTGCAACAACTCCAGTCGTACGTCAGTCATTTTTAACATGGCGTCCCAGGACAACCCCGGGCTGGTGTAATAATGAGCGGGGTCTAGCTTATAGTACGAAAGACAAATGTTCCGAAAATTTTCGAATACATCGGCCAATAACAAGACGTCAGACTTGAGGTATAGATCGTGGTAATCTCCGAGATTGGAGATGTTAAATCGTGACCACACCGACCTGGCATAAGCGTAATCATCCGGTGTTAGAGCTTCTTCTTTCAAAGAGTTATAAAAGGCTTGAATAGGAGGGAGTTGTGTTTCGGCAAATTTAGAGTCATCGGTCATATAGCTATACGGGTACACGCCCTTTCTCAATAGCAGCGTTTGGTGCGTTGGGTCGGGGAAATGGGTTTTCAACATATGGAATTTGTCGGAGCCTTCTTTGGCCATATTCGTCACTAGGGTGTCTAACGAAGCGTTCAAAAATTGAAGGGAATCGATGAAGCGCAGATTCCCGAGAGAAAAACTGATATACTTCTGCATGTTATTAGCGATGCAATTAACTTTCAAATGTTTGAACTTGCCCAATTCACTGCATATTAAATGGCTGTCATACCCTCGGCAATTGTGTAAGACGACGGGAATAAAAAATCGATTGGCTTCCTGTCTAGTGGTGGTTCTAAAGTGAAACTGCAAATTACACTGCTCATGGGCAGGCCCTCTAAAACGGCCGGTCAAGTGACAATGGTCTCGATGTCGATCGGCTCCCAGCTCTTTCTCGCAAATATGGCAATGGGTAGCCGCTTGAAATTCACGCTCCTGTTCGAGCGTTAGTTTTTCCATATCCCGTTTTTCGTTGAGAATCTTACAAATGTAGTCATTCTCTTTTTTCAATTCTTGCAGGAACTTTTCCGCTGCGTTAGGCCCGCGATACACGGTGGCCGGTTTACTATAAGCGTCTACACTGCTGACGACTACGTAGCAAAAGCCGGAAGGTTGATGCTTCTCATACCGTTCAGTTTTAGCGGTAGTCTCATGAGTTTTCTCAGTAAAACATTCGAAGTCGGCGTACACGATGAAAGGAACTCGGTAAAGATTTTTTATATTCTTGAATTGAAGAAACTCGTCTTTCGGCATTACCGTTTTCTGTGTCCCTAATGGTGTACACTGTGGAAGGTGCTCTTCCAAAAGATGTTCGGCGCTAAAACCGTGTAGGCAATAGTCGCAGTAATAGGTTGTACCGCGGTGAGCGGTGCGATCACCCAACAGACGACTCATAGATTTGACGAGACAGTAATGTCGGACGTCACCTTTCGATATAAGAATGAGTGTGACGTGCGAGTCGCAACGCTTTTTGGTCACATAAAGCGGGAAAACATTGTTATCGTATCCCAAGACGTTCACGGATATATTATTCTGGGTTTCGAATCGAGGTATTTGGTCTAACGTTATAGGGAATTTAAGACCCTCGAGGTTTAACGTGTCGAAATAGGGAGTGTATTTACTTACGCGATTGGGATGGTTATCCGCGGGATGTAAAGCGGCCAAGACGCTCCATACGAAACAATAATCGTCAGAGTTTTTAACGTTTACTATAGCCTTTTTCTTGACCAATGCTGGTGGGGTAGGAACAAATGTGGACCCGTGTAGCGGATTGTATTTAGCGACGTTCACTTCCATCTTAACGATTTCATCCAGTGACCACCCAGACCCTTCTCCTTGATAGCTCTGAAAAGCTTCGTAAATTTTGTGGAAGGCGTCGGCTAAAGTTAGTTCAAACTGGCTGTTGTTAGTTATAATAGCGTTTATACTACGAAAAGATGGTTCCGAAGTCACTTCATCGCCGTCGGATGTGTATCGAACGAGACGAAGTGTAACCACTAAATACAATTTGAAGCCCCCGTGTTGAAGAAGCTGTCCATTTAGAATATTCGACACGGAGGCCTCGCTATCTCTAAAAAATAATAAAAGGTCGCCATTGTTCGTGTTATCGGGCTTTAATTCGAACGTCTCTGCACGCCCCTCCAGGGTGGTGTGATTCGGAGGTCCTCTTCCGGCCTGCTTCCGTTGTTTGCGGAGACAAGTGTCACACTTTGATTCATCCTGCGTGTAAAACCGTTGGGGAAGAGGTCGTCTGCAGGCGGAGCATTCCACTCCTCGCTGTGCGCATACACCGCAAAAAGGCTTGCCCGGTAGAAGACTTGTTTGTTTTCCGCACCAGTTACATTGTTCACCTTCCGTCGAGGTGGATGGGCGCGGCTCGTCTGGAAGAAATAATAAAAAGTTTGGTTAGTTGTCCTTCTTTTTATATTATAGGCATCTATCAGCGTTGTATTTAGTCAGGCTGAACAATAACTGAGAAGCAACTTACCAGGTTTGTGTACGGTTTTTATATGACGGTTGAGGTTGCATGATTTGGTGAATATTCTGTCGCAGTGGGGACATCTTTGTTCGTGTTTGTGTTCACGTCTTTTGTGGCTTTCGAGAAGCTCTTTGGTCTCCCATGTCCGTTGACAGAATTCACAGGTCAAACCACACAGTTGATTGGCAAGCTCCATGATTCTGTCGAGATTGTCTTCTACCGTTAAACCGTTTCCTTCAAATGACTTATCCATCTAAATGAGAAACCAAGACAAGGTTAAATTCCGTTTAACACAATTATTTATCGACAGACTGTCACTTAAAAAGGCGATTATTAAATGGAAAGTGATAAAATCTTACCCAAAACGTAAAAACAATGAATTTTAGTGGATCTTGAGCCATTTAAAACAACTTTATTCTATTCATATTTGATTAAGCGGAAGTTATATTGCATCGAACCTGCGACCATTCACATGTAGATACTAGCCAAACCAGAGTGCCGGGATTTGGTGCAGATTTGAACGTTTCAATCGATTTGAGTAAAACCAGAATTGAAAAAACCGTGAGTTATAGTAAGTCTTGCAGATATCTTTACACCCTTTACTTTGATATGTAACACGACCGAATTCGGTTAGAATTTGGCTACTTCCGGGCTTGGGACTTATTTTTGGCTAAATTACTTCACTTCCGGTCATTTCCGGTTCAATTCCGTTCACTTCCGGTCTATTTTCGGTCACTTCCGGTTCACTTCCGGGTTATTTCCGGTCACTTCCCGTTACTTCCAGTCCACTTCCGGTGACTTTCGGGTTATTTCCGGTCACTTCCGGGTCACTTCCGGCTACTTCCGGGTTATTTCCGGTCTTTTCCAGTTACTTCCGGTCCACTTCCGGTGACTTCCGGGTCACTTCCGGGTTATTTCCGGTCACTTCCGGTTACTTCCGGTCCACTTCCGGTGACTCCCGGGTTATTTCCGGTCACTTCCGGGTTATTTCCGGTCACTTCCGGTCCACTTCCGGTGACTTCCGGGTTATTTCCAGTCACTTCCGGTTACTTCCGGTCCACTTCCGGGTTATTCCGGTTCACTTCCGGGTTGATGACCAGTCGTTAAGACTTAAGTATTATACATAGTATATTTTTGATATGCATAAAAAAGTTTTCAACTTACCTTCTCAAACTTTAGTGGTTGTCCAATGTTAAACGATGTTGGATAGTGTTGAGAGTGTTGCCGGCCAGTCCTGTTTTCCGATGATGACTGGATCTGATTTACACCCGTATTTATACAGATTGGCTGAGCCCTGAGGCTGAAACGTGTTACTCAGCATATTTTTTTTTTCGGGAAGACGCAATCATTTGATTGGTTGATACCTAAAGCCGGAGTCTATTACTATTTATACGTGGCCTGGTGCCCTTAGGCAGGACTGCATTACTCGACATATTCTATTCCGTTAATTTGTTACGGTTGGACGCACACGTCTCTTTGGCAGTCGGCTTAATTGGATACGGTCCGATGCATCTGCCCCCCGAGGCTGTCCGGCTCTGATGTACACATACTTGCCGATATGATCTATACGTTGAGGTAATACAGTCCAAGGTTGTTTATACATTCGGTTTAATTGGTCCTTTAGACCAGTATTGCATTACTAAACATATTTTTTCCGTGGGAGTGTATTATTCAGCATATTTTTTTAAGAAAAGGTGCACATGTACTTCAATATTGACTGATGCGCACGTCCCTTAATAGACCTGCACTAGACTGGGTGCATATGTAATTAGGTCAATGCCTCGCGGCAAATTTTTTATAGAGGTATTGTGACGTCATTTGACTCACTTGAAGTGGCTCTCAACACCCATTTTGCCCTCTACTGTAGGAGAACATTTTTATGGTTTTTGTTGCTTATAAAAACCTCATCTCCAAGATGTCATTGTGACGCCATCGTCCACAAATGCCCTTCAGCTAAAACTGAGCAATACGACTTGTTCCTACAGGCATTATACAGAACTTCTGCTGACATTATCCCGGCAGTAATAAGTTAATAATTGGCACAGTTAACCAATAATATAACATATATGTAGATAGCCGAGAAATCTGGGCTCTGCCGAATTTTTTTTCTCTCCGTGTTCGTCCGTAAGGCGAAGGCGACAAGACACATTAGCAGCCATATAATACCAGTCGCCGTAAGACCGATAATCCGGGCTAATATGTATAGAGATGAGAAAGTGATGGCCTCAGTATGTACGCGTGTTTGATTGCACGGCCCCAGATCCACCACACCACAAGTCACACATATATACGCGGTAAAAAATGCGTAAAGTACACTGAAAAGAAATGTATTCTATGACAATTAGACCATATGGGGAACTAACACAAAAACATTTCATCAAAATCGGCCTGGTGGTTTTCTAGATTCCACGATCACAAACTATTAAAGTAAAAATCACAAAATGGCCGCCAGCGGCGATTTAGATATGCAAATGAGCAAACAAAATAGTTGTTGCACAACTAGACCATAATGGGAACATGTCTGTAAAATTTGATGAAGATCCGACTAGTAGGCTAGTTCTCTTGAGATCGCGATCACAAGAAAAGTTTACAGACACCGGACGACGGACCACGGACAAAAAGCGATTTGATAAGACCACCATGAGATCATGTAAGATACAATTGGGATCCAGTTAAGGTATTAACCTTGTGTGAGTCAACGGAAACAGTATATTCTTCATCATTCTAAAGCTTGCTATTTTTTCTTTGAAGTTTGAAGCCCCACACAAAAGTTTATTTTTCTTCTAATCTCATGTTAAGTCAACGCCAATTCGATGGAAAGAAGACCCTCCGACCTTTGTGGCTTTACTCCCGCCATAAATCATTCCTACAACTCTGACAAATCCTGTGAAACATTTTTTGGTAAATAAAATACAAAAAAATACAAAAATACAAAAGTAATCCGAATGACGTCATTCCGCGGAGCCCTATCTTGAGGGATCAACATGACCGAGGGAAAGCATTAGGCCCCCCTATGTACAGAAAAGTGGATTGATTGTTTGGTGTTTTGCGCCGCGCTCAAGATTATTTGGCGGCGTTGCCAGTTTTATTGTGGGAGGAAACCGGGCTCTATGCCCGGAGGAAACCCACGACCTTCCGGTGGTAACTGGCAACCATACCACATATAGGTCGTTCCAATATCAGAAAATTTTCCGATTTTTTTTTTTTTTACTGAGTGGGATTCGAACCCGAGACCCATCGGTGGAAGGCTGTTCTGATTGAGAGTCCAACGCTCTACCCACTAAGCCACGGAGGTCCCGTACAGAAAATAAATATGTGTGAATTCAGGCGGGTCACTATAAAACGAATATTTTTCACGTTCATCATTGATCTTCACGTCCACAATTCTGCCATTGGGGCTCAAATTTTGGAGATTTTGAAGATGTTGGAGATCAGGCTCTGTCATTGCAACTTGGATGGTCAAAAAGTCTCTACACGACTTCATCGTGTTTGCAAATGTTCAGCTTGTCTTATTATTTGTTTTATTGCACAGATTCTATCTGTGACAAATATATTTTAGCTAAAGCTAATATCTCGATATTTCACGATTACATCTACGGTCAAATTGTACGAACGCCTGTCAAACGGACCGAGACGACAGACGACATACAGAGTTACGCCCCTTGTATACTTAGCAAAGTTATTGGTCGATGTACGAAGAATTTTGTGTTTCGTTTTTCCATTTGTAGATTTAGTCAAATATTGTGGTAGGAAACCGAGCTCTATGCCTGGAGGAAACCCACGACCTTCCGCTGGTAACTGGCAACCATCCCAATAAGTCGTTCGAGTGAAAACCCAGTCAGAAAATATTCCAATTTTTTTAGACTGAGTGGGATTCGAACTCGCGACCCATTGGAGGGTCTTCTGGAGACTAACCGGCCGAAATGTCCAAGGAACGTCAGAAAGATTAATAGATTTGACATGTTTAATGTTGCTAGGTCAGCAGTCATGGTTGAAGCAAAACCACAAAGCGCCTTACTTGAGGGCTTTAAACACCCGAAAGGGAAAATTACACAATATAATATACGGTTAACTTATAATGTAGCCTACAAGTAAAATATGAGGTAAGCATATCAGGTAGATGAATATACCAAATATCCGGAAAAAATTAAGAAAATTATGTAGCCGAATGGATTGATTGCTGTTTCACGCCACACTCAATATTTATATGACACATATGACGGTGTTGTCAGGTTTAGTAGGGGAGGAAACCGGGCTCGTTGTCCGAGGGAAACCCCCGTCCTTCAGCGAGTGCCTGCAACCCTTCCACATACTGCGTCTAAGTGAAAAATGCCCTCAAATGTTTTTCAATTTTTATTTGTTCCGAGGGTGATTTGAACCCGCGCCACATCGATGGAAGGCCTGTGTGGGACTGAGGGACGATGACTTAAACACACTGGACCACCAAGGCCTCCCTGTGGCGGAATAGGAATCAGACTGCATCCAGCCTTTTATTTTGTTTATTTGTTGCTGTTAATATGTTCTTGGTGTGTTATAGTGAAACCTGTGAAAATAAATAAATTGATAAACCGACAGTTTGTGCAAACTAACCGGATACCCAATTTACTTCTGTGCTAAACCAATTAGACCCGTGGACGTTTCACTGCATAATATTTATTGCTTCATAGACTGATTGATTGATTGATTGTTTGGTGTTTTACGCCGCGCTCAAGATTATTTCACTTATATGGCGGCGTTGCCAGTTTTATTGTGAGAGGAAACCGGGCTCTATGCCCGGAGGAAACCCACGACCTTCCATTGGTAACTGGCAACCATCCCACATAGGTCGTTCGAGTGAAAACCCAGTCAGAAAATTTTCCAATTTTTGGACTGAGTGGGACTCGAACCCGCGACCCTTCATAGACTGAAATGCATAGAATAAATTTGACGTCTTTATCGTCCAGCTATCTCTTCAGTAGAAAGACAAAGTCACTGCCCACCGTCTTGGTTCAAACGGCCTCTACTTATATGGGTGACCAATTACGTACCCAGTACCTAATTTCTTTTCGGTTTATTGATTTTGTTGTTGTTGTGATTCAGTGCTTCTTTCGAACCATTTCATTGACCACAAGAAAAAATACTTCACTTTTATTTTAACGTCATCAAAAAAGTGAAAGAGAGGTTAGGATAAGATACAATATATAATCAAAACTACTACCATATGACAGCGAACGTTGTAAAAACCAGGACGGTGGGTTACCACTTGCCATAGTGAAATGAACCATACTTCAGCTTGTTATGGAAAAGATGGTAGACTCAAGAAAACTTTGAGAAAGCTTATAAATCAAAATGAAAACAAATGTTTTAGAATGTGTCTACAATCAAATTTATTAACTCAAATTGAATAAAATTACATCGACAGTCATCACGTAAAGGTCTATGTACATCTGTAGCACTAATCTTATGTACAGAAAGCTAATTATCTCCCCTTTAATACACTGAGTTACCTCCCTTGAACACAGTGAGTTGTCTCCCCTAACCAAGTTCAAAGCAGTTGATAAATAAATAAAAGGTCCTTTCCATGTGCAGTTTTTCAGAGAATTAACGTTGAAATCATGGTTTTGCATAGCATTTATGTGTATGTTTTTAATGATATCTACAGGCAACAATATCAATCAGATGGTTTGAAAATTCAGGTTTTAAGGACAACCAGAAGTGTGCTAGTTGATTGACAAAAACAAAAAATTTCATCTATTTATGTACTGCAGCCTAAAAATATTTGAAAAATGAGCTTTTTAAGGTAACACAAAAGTTCTGAATTTGTCCTAAAATAAACTGTTTAGAGCATGAAGTTTAAATGGTACTTAAGGGCACACCCATCACTAATATCCAGAATTCTGTTTACATTCATTTTAAAGACAGCAGATGGTTTTCTGTATTTTTCCCAGACAGAAGAACTATCTATTTTCGCAAAATTTTCGTCATCATTTCCTATTTTTAATCTGAAATTGAAAATCCGGATTCGTTCTGTACCTACATACATAAAACCCCCATTTAAACAGTTTAACCATAACTGACGTACATGTATACATAATGTGTCCCATGTTAAATTTGAGTGGTTTTACTTGTAGTAGGCCCATGTGAATTAACTTTCTGAACACAGCTACATTGGCCAGTGTGCCTTTAATGTTTTTCAACACAATGTTGTGAAATAAAGCAACAGACGGAAATAGTACAATTCTTCAGGAGTACATGTATTTTGCCTTGAAAGGAAGGATCACTGTCTAATTTTTACCCCAACCCTCAGCCCAGTACCATTCAACAATAAAATCTTACATTGAATGTTCAGATATGTATGTAATAAATAGCATATATACATCTGAAATTATGTACATTATGTGCCTGCTTTTTACAGACTTATATATAAAAAAGAACTTTTTGCAAGATTGGGTTCATGGATCATATATTTCTCTCTGTAATTTAAATGTAATTCTTTCAACCATCAAATTTCACATTCTCAGCAGAGGTCTGGCAAAGGGGTTTAATTCCTAGGTTACTTTAAGACCCAGAACTTAACTGGATGTTTTTAGGCACCAAAAGTATCCCTTTTGGAAAAAGTTGGGGTTCTTCACAGTGATTAAAATAACTTTCCTCTTCTCAGCTAATTTTCTTGCTATCCATAATAAGATGTTCCAATAAGACAGTGTAGCACAAGGGCTCATTAGATTTTCACAAATGTTGCAGAGATCAAGTACACTCCATTTCGGTGTGTAGACCTGGAACTGTTTGGACCATTTTTGGTGCAAGTGGCCTGGACTTCAAAGTTTCAGCTGAAGTGGGAGATGAAGTGGGATGATGCTGAGTAGCGTTGTCCATCACTGAATGAACCTTTTGTTGCTACCTTCCACGCTTTGTTGCACATCCAGTAGCACATGTGACTTGTGGAACAAATTCAAAATTTGTACAACAGGCATGCGACTAAGATTCCAAGACAAGACGACTTCCTTGAACCACCATGTAACTTGCCTATTAAGGTGACAAGAAACGGCCCCTATACTTTTGAGCCAGCACTAACATGTTATTGACGGAGTCTGGCGTGACTCCAATAATAATGTCAGTAGGGATCTCACTTGTTGGACCAGTGACAGATGGGATATTGTGTAGGGAACCTTCAGTCAGAATGCAACACACAACTTTCAGCTGGTCACATTAACTACATCGTCCGCTGTAACTGTCGTTGCTGCATGAATCCATGAACATGTTATTGACGGAGTCTGGCGTGACTCCACTAACAATGTTTGAAGGGATCTCACTTGTTGGACCAGTGACAGATGGGATATTGTGTAAGGAACCTTGAGTCACAATGCAACACACAACTTTCAGCTGGTCACATCGCTGTCACTGCTGTATGGATCCATGAGATATCTGACCTTGCGCTCGAAGCCGTGATGGAAATTTTCCTGACTCGAAAAGGTAAATCTATTTAAAATGTCTTGATTCACTCCATTGGTCAGTGGGGCATATGACCCTGTGCCCCAAATCTTTCCCTCTCCATAGCTAATTGTCTTTGAATTGCTTCATGATGTGCTTGGGCAGCCTGTGCTGATAACTAAAAGTGAAATATAAAGAAATTTTAGGACAAGCTGATGACATTTCAAATTTATGAAAAAGAAGAACCCCCCTAAAGTTATACACCGATTTTGAAAAAAGGAATTGAATGATTTATGTAATGCTGAACTCAAGATTATTTCATTTAATTAGCGGCTTTGCCAGGTTTAGTGAGGGAAGAAACCCCCAACCTTTGGCGAGTACCTGGCAACTTGCGGCATACTTAATGTTGGTAATTTAAGTAACAATTTCTAAGAATAACAGCTTCACTCGCTGTATAGCGTTACAGATTTGAAATGCATACAACAGCATGGTAAAATATCTAGCTTTTTGAGAAAAAGTTTCAGAATTCAACACTTTCATAATCAATAATAATAACAAAAACATATCAAGGACAGAGTGAGAATCCACCGAATTGAAAGTCATAATTTCACTCCAGAGAGAAATTTTATTTCGCTCTCTACATCTTGGTTGATTTAAGGGATTTTTAATTTTCCTGTGATAAATACTGCAATTAGACACTTACGTGATGTGCAAGACCAGGGTCTGCATACTGTGCTCGTGCTAAGAGTTCGGAGTGCATAATTTCCCGATCCCGGCCAGCTAATAATGGGTGCTGTGACATGGCAGGATGGAGGCCTGGAATTGGCCCCCCTGAGGAAGGCTGGTTAGATGCAGCTGACGCACCAGGGATTCCTGCCATTGGATCGGCTCCTGAAGAAAGAAACATTGGCAACTCTTACAAACTGAACTTCTTCGTCCAACAATTGGGTGAATTGACAACTAACATATCAGAGCCTCTTACTTTAATACAGTTTTAGTTACATTGCCTCTTGATAATGAATACTGTTTATTGAGCTGGCTAAGCTTATAGATTAATGCTTTAAGGTGCTCTCAGTATTATGGGGGCAGTAGTGGGGAAACCAGGACCACTTGCACAAAGTGACCTTAACTTAAGAGAACTTCTTGCGTTTCTCTACAACATGGAACGTTTACGAGCCCTCCTTAAGTCCCCTGTTTTCGACATACACTAAGAATATTCTTAGTTAAGAGGACTTTGTGTAAGAGAGTCCTGGTTCTTTGCCAGCAGAGAACCCAGGATCATCGACAGGTACTTGGGATCTTAGCTCTTAGCTCAACTTAGCTTAAACTCAAAATAACGTCGAGATAATATCCAGATATAACTTTTACAAAGTTCTTCAAACGCTTAAGTGATCAAACTTCATGAGCTCAAGATTATTCCACTTACATGGAGGAGTTGTCAGCTTTAATAGTGGGGGGGGGGGATTGAGGGCTCATTGCATAGAGAAAGAGAAACGCCTAACTTCCGACGAGAGCGTGAAAACTTTCAAACGTAGGGCAACTGAGTGAACAATTGACTCAGAAAATTGTTCTTTGAGATAGTGGCGACTGAGCCCAGATTGAGAAAAGTGAAGGAATCAGACTTACTAGAAAACTGATACGCCAGGTGTGTTGCATCTACGGAATTGGGATCATGTTTAGAGCGAAGGTATTGGGCGTTAGAAACACGCTGAACTAACATTTGCTGTTCAAGCGAGTTTCGTTGGGCGTAAATTTGGTAAATCATTCTGCCGGCCAATTGTTCAGAATCTGCAAATTGAACGAAAGAAAGATGAGGCACATGTCTTACCTGGCAAAAACGGGTTGACAAGCGGCTGAGAGGCGTGGAATGGAAGAGGTGGAAAGGGGGCGGGGCTTGTCTCTTGCGGCTGATGAAGGTGGAGATGCGTGTGAGAATGGGCATGCGTGTGTGTATGGGCATGAGCGTTAGCTGCAGCCATCTGGAGTCGCATCATGGGATCTGCAACCATAGCCATTCTCTCTGCCTGTAATCTTTCAGCGGAAATAAGCTCGGCAGGGGTGAAACCAGGCTCACAGCCCAAAACTGGACCCCCAGGAACCCCTACACAAATAGGCCAAACCAAAATAAACTTAACAAAAGCAAGTCCCAATAAAAAAATCTGCCATATTTGACTATCAACTTTGAATTGTCAATAAACTTAGTTCTAGATTTGGAATTCGACGATTCAAAAAAAACAAAATACCCTAATGAATAACGACTAATAAGCATTTGATTTTAATAGGACGTTGAGAAAACTTCACTATCGCCTGAGCAAAGAAATAAACATTCTAGAAAATTCCTAACTCAAATAAACAGAAAAAAATCGTCTTCGAATTTGCTTATTTGACTATATTAAGAAACACCCCCTCCCTTGGACCCCAATCCCCACCCCTACTTAAAAAGATACTTTCTACTGCTTACAAAAAGAAAATTTCAACATATGGCCATGTGACTTTGAAATTGTGGCGTCATTTGTGTAGGTCGGGGTTGTGTGAGCATGTTTAAGAGAGTATTTAGATGTTGGGATAGACAGAAGACAACACAACAGCAAGAATTTGGGAAAGGGAGGAGAAATATCCACGTAGTTAGATTCCACGCTTCTCAGACACTTCTGTCAACTGGAGCAAAAAAAATCCAAAAACAAAAAACGCAGCGCTTATTTAGCATTTTCAAGTTTAAAAGAAAGAAAAAAAAACAGTTCAAATTTTTATTACAATAAGACTGTGTGAAACTTTTGGAGCAAATAAATTCAACATTGAACCAGCATTTAACAGATGAAAAAAAAAAAAAATTGAAAATCGGTTTCTAAAAGACAAAACAGTTTATGATGAAAGCACAATTTTGCCCACAATTGATTTTGCAAAATGTCATAAAAGAATGTTTTATTTTTGAAGGGACTTTATGTGTACTGTGGCACAAGTCTTCAATGTTGAAACTTTCTCTTCACAAGCAGCTAGAAACCTATACATAATAAAGAATCACAAGTGGAATATTCTATTCCCAGTTACCTCCCTTTGGGCATATCTTTCAATGGCATTTATAAGTTGAACAGTTACAATAAGGTGAAGAATTACTTATGTGTAACAACTTCTTGGTTTATTGGGTGACGGTGTTTCGATGTAATTCTTACATCCTTTTTAAAATTGATTGATTGTTTGGTGTTTTACGCCGCGCTCAAGATTATTTCACTTATATGGCGGCGTTGCCAGGTTTATTGTGGGAGGAAACCGGGCTCTATGCCCGGAGGAAACCCACAACCTTCCGTTGGTAACTGTCAACTGATAAAGCAAGAAGTTGTTTATATCCGTAAGTACTTGTTCATTCCTTGGACATGTGGCTTAAAAAACATATATACACACACACACATACGCAGTTAGCCCCCTTCCCCATATGAATATTTGCAAGAAGCAATAAATACATAAAACAGAATAAAAGTTACAGATTTAAAAAAATACATATAAGCCATATAAATTTGCCATTTATATAATTTTTAAAAAAGTCCGTCTTTAAGAATTAGTTACAAATCTGTTATCTATTAAAGGCACAATTTATTTCCACAGTAATTCAGTCTAGCCCATTTTATAGCTAGAATTTAGGCACAGCTATAAATTGTGGCTGATGCCAAGTCGAAAGTCTGAAGCATAAATTCTCCTCTACCAATACTGAATATGTTCTACCATGTGAGCTAACAGGCTTGATTTACATTAAATCAATATTTATTTCCCAAGCGCATAAAAAAGGCACTGAGATTTTTTTCTTAGATGAATTTACTACTTGATAAATTTTCGTTCTACATTGTTAATTCTACAGTTGCAAATAAAAGTAGTTTTAGAAGTAAAATTAGAGGGCAGTGAATTCTCTAATTTTGCACAAAAAAAATTTGCGGATAAAATTGGCAGTTCTTTTTCTCAGTTTGGTAAAAATTTATTTCATGAAGTCTTGAAACTATGTGTTCAAATGCAACGTACGCTTGAAATGAACAAAATACATGTATGTTCCTCAGTTATTTCTATTTTCATTGCATTTGCGGTTGTCAAAACTGTGCAAACCTTATTTTAATAATAGCTTTCTTTAACCGTTTTACTAAGCTACATAAAGCTATGCTAAGCTAAGCTAAAGGTAAAAACTCTAAGTAAAATGTTAATAATAAACAATGATTATTACCTATACGATCAAGCCTCTCTCTATCTCTGGCTAACAGATCACTGGCTAAACTTGTAGGCGGGTAAACACCGGGGATATGGTGGGCACCTGGCGGCACCATCCCGCCACCAGCATGAATTGGGTAACCATAGCGCCGGAGTTCCAATAAATGAGGGTCTAGAGGGTTACCCCCTGGAGGAATTAATCTCTCAAAGCCTGATGATAGAAAAATATACTTTGTAACAGATGATGAACAAAGGAAATTATCAAATATAATAAAGGAAATTATCAAATATGCTGAATGAAAATATCAAATACCGGGTATGTTTAACATATTTGATAATTTCCTTAAATTATCAAATATGTTAAAGGAAATTATCAAACATGTTGAAGAAAAATAAAGTATGATTCTTTTATTTGTATCAATTTTTATTACAGAAAGATGGTACCATAAGGGAATAAAAAAAATTTACCTTCATTCACCTTTCATTCAAGAAATTATTTTCCTTCATAAAAATAAGTTAGTATGATTTGGGTTTGAGCTATTTTTTGGCATAAGTCAATTCATTCCTAATGAATACATTAATAAAGGATTGTTCACATCTCAATGGATACAACAAGAAATAGATTTTTGCCTAAGGGCATCATACTAAATTCACCAATTAGGCCCCAATTTTAGGTAGACTAGTAAACAATTTGCCCCCAATTCTTACCCATTGGTGCCTCAGAGTTGTGTTGTCTTATTTCTTATTACTTATTATTTCATGTAAGCAAGGTCAAATACATGTATACGGAAGTGGCCTTGAAAACGGGTGCACTTAATTTAATGAAATCTGAGGCCTACGTCAGCCTTTGCACCTTTTTCTAGATTACACATGAAATCTTTAAAATGCGCAATGGACAGATTGCTAAATGTCATCATTTGAATATCAAGAGGGCGAATGGAAAGTCTTCTGCACAGAAAAATATAGATGTGGGGCCATGTGTGTAGGCTTTTAACAAAGGGGTGATTTCAAAGAAAGACTACCTCTTGTACCCACAATGCAATTTTACGTTTCGAGTGACATCATTAGTCTTTGGGTCTTCGGACAACATTGTATATCGAGGCATACAAAGTAACTCACCAGGGGGTTTCATATCCAATTCGGCTTTCATTTTTTCTCTTAGTTCTATTTCGCGTAATTCCCGTTCCCGTAAATCTCTTTCCCTCGCATCACGTTCCCGTTTGTCTCTTTCCAACTCGAACTCCAGCCTGGAAAAAAGAAACATCCCACATTCATATGAATTTGGATCATTTCAAGAGAATGCATTGTTCTGGGGTTGATTGGAAGTTTGTTTTGGTTTGAAACTTAAGGCTGGTACATGTATATGTAGATACTGGGAGTTTGGCTATGACCTGACTGGTAAAACCGGGTCGAGTCACAGACCAAAAAGGTAGTGTATACATGTACAGCCCTACTGCGCAAATCGATGTCAGCCGTGCAGTGTAGACTGTTCTACGACGCAGCACAACTCAAGCCGACTGACCAGGACTCTAGTCTGGTATAGTCCTTTTGGGTCGCATATCTACGTGTATACCAGCCTTAAGGTAAAATAGCAAAGAAACCACTTTTCTTACTTTTCTTCCTTTTTTTAAATAGACAAATGTGGTAGTACATGTGTAGATCTAAATAATTCATTCATCATGTCACATAATATTTAAAAGAAAAACACTGACATCATCACGATTGAAACAGGCCATTGTTCTCATTTGCCCGTTTATTTTATATTCTTATGTACAATGTGCTAAACATTTTGTTAGTAATGAGAAATAAGGCATGCCATGAAGTTAGCTGTTTGTGAACGTTACAAACAATAATACATTTTGTTGGTAATATCCAGTATTTCAGACACAAGCAGCTATAATTACAGCCGCTTCGCTCCATGTCAAGCAATTCAACAGGGAGTATCCCCATTCCGACGTTTACATGTAGCTATATCTTGGTACCACTTTGGGAAATAACTTTCCAATTTGATTGTGTGTATGTTTATGAACACTAAAACACAAGGGCATAGGGAAAATCTTCTTATCTAAAATAACCATGGAGACAAGTTGATTGCATGTTTAGTATGTGTGATAACTCCAAGAAAAAATCAAGTATTGTGAAATCTGATTTTAAAAAATTGGATTGTCCGGGAACATTTAAAATATGACCTTTGGACGCAATAGTTCCATGATGATGGTTGTAAAACTGAGCAAGGTCAATCTAAGCCAGGTCTAAAGGAGATCTTCCTATGGCTAAGACTATGGTAGACTGAAATTCAGCACAACAGCCAGGATGTATATTGCAGTGAAATGAACAACTATTGATTTTTCCAGGTGGAGTTATGTCCCCTTTGTTCACTCAGCCTGGCATGTAGAGCTGTGTTATACCCGGGCTACCAGAAGCAGAACCAGTGCTGAACTCTTCCATTACCAACTGTCAACTGAAAACCGATAGCATATGCGGAGAGGAAAGTCGGCAATTAATTATGGTCTAATCAGTGACGCTGTGTAGTCAGTGATGATCGCCAGTCTCTTTTGTCAGCTTTGATAGAGTGCTAGACTGGAGGGCAGGCAGAGAGTTCTGCCCTAATCAATACAAGAGAGGCGTGATTAGCAATTGAGCTGCTGTCACGCTGCATTAAACTCTACCCACAATACTAGCACTTCCTGTTGCCTTCCTCGTACCGCCGGCCAGTAATTTCCTCTCGCTTTACACCCAGGTTATCAATTTCATGGGCGAGTGCTAGCGGAAAGAGAGTATTACAAATTCTAATAGCTATGAACAGTCAACAGCCTCTGACCTCCGACCCCTGCCAACTAATCGGCGTTGAAACAGCCGACTGTTCAATATCACACATGAGCCAGGCTTGGATTGGCCAATCACAGTCATCCCTCTCTGATCCCTACGCCAATTAGCGGCTCAATGAACGAGGTAAACGTGGTGAGGCGATCTCGCCAGTTATCTCGGCTCTGCCAATTTTCAACGCTTACAGAAAACCCAGGCATCATACAGCTCTGAACTGTCAGAAAATCTTCCCTGGTTGCGCTACACAGTGAATGCATTGGCTAAGCTTTATACAGACAAGTATATGGTAGTGGTAGGAAGTTCACCAGACAAGTGAAGTAGACTCTACAATTTGCCTTTGTTGATTAATTGATTGAAGTTTTACACAGCACTCACTGTTGTTAAAGATATATATATAAAGTTATTTTAGATCTTTTGTGGACATTTATCTTTACGAGGCTGTTCCTTTTCTGACCATTTTGGATTTCTAGGCCTCCAGTCTACTTGGGACGTATAGCTTGATTGATTGATGTTTCACAACGCACAAGACTATTTCCCTTTTATAGCGGCATTGCCAGGTTTAGTGGTAGGAGGAAACCCCTGACCCTCAGCGAGTACCTGGCAACTCTTCCACATATGGTGATCGAGGCGAAAATCCCCGTAGATCGAAAGCCATTTTGGAGTGAGGGACTGTCACTCTAACCGACCATGTACTTAAATATGGTGTTGTTGACCGTTTTTATTGGGAAACCCAATGCTGTGCATGGCTTCAATCCCTGGCCAACTATTACACTGTAGTACCTCCCAACCATTCCCGTACATGTAGGATGACCAAAGAAATGTCAGATAAAACGGTAGCCAATAGATGGAGAGTAAGCACAGATGCCCGCTTTGAAATGCCATGTATGGAAAATGGGACATCCTACAAATGTTAAATATGGCCTAGACACGAGCGTGTGTCAATGAACCGATTACTTGATGTAACCTCTTATAATTTACTAGCAAAAGCATTTCAGGGGATCTTGCTGGTAAACAGAATGGCGAACTGAGGTACATAGTTTACCCAGAACCCTTTGCATAAATCTATGTGACGTCATCAGGTTCGGCAGTAATTGAGATCTCAACTTTATGCTAAATACATAATTAAAACTTGTTGTCCCAAAATTGATTTTATGACAATGATGAACCTATGAATAAATAGTTTCAAACAGTCCTAGTAAAACTGGATGAGGCTTACCTTTCCCTTGATCCCGGAGGACACATGGCTAAGCGGTAATGTACCATGGGGTCCACATGGGGAGGCATGGCCCCCATGGGATGATGTAACGATCGAGATATCTCTTGACCCGCTACAAATAAAAGAACGAAATCTTAATATTGAAACCTTTTATGCCAAACTGAACATTATTTCACTAACATGTATGGTGAGCTTGTAAGGTTTATTTGAGAAGGAAACCAGGCAGAGCCCAGAGGAAACCCCAAAAATTGACATTAATCTGGCAAAGCTTCAACACAGAAACTTCATTTTTCTTTGGGTTGAGTTGGATTTTAACCTGTGATCCATCCATGCAAGGCTTGTGTCAAACTGAGAGTCCAACTCAACAGAGTGTCCCATATTTGACTAAAAAAAAAAGGCTCAGCTAGATGTGAAGTATTCAAGCAATATTTACAAAGGCCGCTTGCACAAAGGTGTATAAAGCTTAAATCAGTCTTAATTCTTAAATACGTCATGTCAGAAAGGAATTTAATTATGACATCACATGGTCAGACTTATGCTTAATACACCTTTGTGCAACCAGCACCTGATTTCTTACATCTTCTTCAGATTTTTGGTTCATATGCGAGGCAACGCTTTGTATACAGTGGATTGATTGATTGATGTTTTACACCGCACTCAAGATTATTTCACTAATAGGGCGGCGTTGCCAGGTTTTTTTGGGGAAGAAACCGGGCTCATTGCACTGAGGAAACCCCCGACCTTCGACGAGTACCTGGCAAATCTTCCACATAAGGCGACCGAGTGAAAAATCCCCTCTGAAATTTTTCAATTTTTATTGGTTTGAGTGTGATTCGAACCCGCGCCAGATAGCTGGAAGGTCTGGGTGGGACTGAGGGACGATCACTCAAACCCACTGGACCATCATGGCCCTGTACACAGTGGAAAACAGCATAAAAGATTTAGGGGAAAACTGCATGGAAATTCTCTAAATGACTAGCTCCTTTATTGATCGATAACACTTGTTTTCTTTACTTACCTATAACATGAGGTCGTGCATATTCACTGAGCTGCCTAAGGGCTGGGGTATACTGACTGGGGTAGGGCTGTGGGGTGTGTCGTTCAGCGTAGGGCATATGTTGTGAGGACGTTAGACTACTGGTGATTTGAGCATCGGCTGAAGAATGCGGCGTTCCTCGATCTCCACCGCCACTAACACTATTACTCGACTTGCACTGAAAAATATAAAAAAACAAAAAACATGTTAATTACATGTAAGTCTTTCTGCTTTAAGATGTCCATTTTAAAGCTTTTTCAAGAACTTTTAGTAGACTTGGAACATATTGATGCCACTCCAAAAATTATCCGATACAATATACATGCTATTAAAAATCTTTAAAAATATTAAACTACAACACATAACATGGCAGAAAAAAACTCAGCAGATCCAGAATCCATACAGAACTAGCAACAATATTAACGCACCCTTTGAGAAGCAATTCAAGATTAGAATAGACAAAGGAAAAACCATTTTGAGCAATAAATAACTGACTATATAATGCCTTATTATATAGCCAGCCTTCCTTTCTCTATGCTAGAGACTATGGTATTTAGGTGCCAATCCCCCTGAGCCCAAAGAACTCCGATCAATACAAGAGAAAAAGACCTTAGGAAGGATACAGCAAAACAGTCAACACAAAGAAATGAGCCCAAGAGGCATTAACCAGCAAACTGCAGATCACAATTGGCTAACTATAGCCGTTGTAACAGACAAGAACAAAAAATCTGATCTTTTTTTTGGCCTGGAAGAAATGAATTTTCATTCACAAGACAGAGATTTAAGAACAAAACTAAATAACATTGTACTAATGAACTATAGTCTATTATTGTATTTATCCCACTTATCTAAATTGCAAGTGTGTGTATAGAGGCGAGGGGGGGGGGGGGGGAGGGGGGTTCAATCTACATAAGATACGCCTCCAGAAGGCCGTTTCTCAACATTTGTAACTTTGCGCCTGGTCGTAACCTAATATTAAGGCATATGTTGTCATGATAGTTAAGCCTTGCATCAGACTTACGACGGGCGTAAATGTAAATGGGAAACAGCCCCCAGATCAACATAAGCTTCCATCAACTTTATGGCAATTGATCGTGGGAAACTGCATGGCAGCGTTCTCAGGTTACATTGTAACTGTGAAGAAAAAGATTAATTAAATTATGTTCTATGAGCTGCACTCAAGATTATTACACTTATATGGCAGCGTTGACAGGAAAAGTAGGGAGGAAACCAGGCTCATTGCCCTGAGGAAACCAGCGACTTTCGTCGAGTACCTGGCAACTCTTGACGAGACGAGAGGTCAAAAAGAGGTCTGTGCAAAGGAGAAAAGCCAAATCTCACAAAAGATAAAGTTGGCTAATAGCATTTCCATGCTCTGCATCAGAGGCACTGCTCAGCATCCATTCCTTGATATTTGTTAGAGCGAAGACCAAGAGCTGCAACAAGTTTCCAGCAACTGATATTTGTTGCAATGTTGCATTAAGTCCACGAGTTAAAGATTCCAAGCAAATGAAATCCTGGAGGATGCAGTTAATACATGTAGATAGTCAGTCTAAGAGCTTAAGATTTCCAGCAACTGAAGTCACATCCATGTGCAAAATTTAAGCAACACTTAACTGCACGAGAAATTTTGTTAATGTAGTAAAAATCTAGAGCTCACAAATCCCAGAAATTAAACACACTCCTTGGTATTTGAAGCAATAAAGAAGATTTCCAGCAAATATAATCCTAGATAGCTGAAGCAGTAAAGAACAAGATTTCCAGCAAATCCACTCATAGATAGTTGTTGCAGTAAGGTACAAGATTTCCAGCAAATATACTCCTAGATATTTGTTGCTGAAAGGGACAAGATTTCCAGCAAATCCACTCCTAGATAGTTGAAGCAATAAAGAATAAGATTTCCAGCAAATCCACTCCTAGATATTTTTTGCAGTAGGGTACAAGATTTCTAGCAACTACACTGCTATACATGTATATCAGTTGCTGTAAAGAAGAAGACTTCTATCAAATATACACCTAGATATGTGTTGAAGTGAAGGACATGATTTCTAGGAACTACACCCCCAGAGATTCATTTGAGTCAAGTCTATTCCCAATTTGTTCTGTAGACTTGTTCCATGCTTTGAGTCAGCCCTTTAGGCCATCCAGTTTCTTTTGAGCAGACAGATGCTAAACTTTGAGGTTAACCAGTGATTGGGTGGAAGTCTTTGTTCCATAGAGCATCTAGCCACAAACCCTTAATTCAAATCCCTGTAATATCATTTCAGTGGTACTGTCGGGGAGTCTGGGATATGATACGAGGGGAAATCAACGGAGGTGTGACACAGATGTCAAGTTGACAGAGACCCCCTGCATGCTTCTTACAATAGGGCTTTTTTCTCCCATTCTTTTGTTCGCCTCATTTTTTATGCTCGGCTAATTCCTGTGATTAGGGGTGTGATTGGGCTTGACAAAGCCGACTCCCTGAAATAAGCCAAAGGGCCACTAAAGGGGCAAACAGAGTGGAGGACCACTAGGGATTGTGAATGACTACAGGGGGGCAGTGTAAGAGCCAGGGGTAGGGAAGTAATGGGTTAGAGGCAAGGTTCAGAGTGCTGGCAAGGGGCATGGAATATGAAAGTGTGCCAGGCTGGTGCATGTACCCTAACCTCAAGGGTGTTATTCATGGGGTGTTGTCGTTAAGATTATCTTTGAAATCCTGCTTGTTTATTCAGAGATGAATTAATTCTTTGACGCTTTATAACAATCATCATCATAATCAAAATATTTCACCTGGAAAAACTGAACTCGTGACATGGCTTGAAGATGAAGTGTAATTCACTTAAAGTAGTGCATAGGAAAAATATGATTGCAAAAAATAGAAAAATAGTTTTCATCCTCCCCCCACCCTGGATGGTCATATTGCACCCCGCCTCTCCCTTCCCCTGTTGTATTTTTCCTCCCATTCCGATCTCTTCAACCCTGAGTGTGTGTGTGAAGGGGCATTGGCATCTGGCAATTTGGTCAACTTTGTAAATGGTTGATCTATCCATCTTGATTTCTAATAACCACCAAAATAAAGAAATGCTTCAGGTAGAGAACTTCAAAAGTAATGTAACATTTAAAGACACGAGTTTCGGGAAACCAAAAATACGCCCGGAAGGCACAGCGACACACCTTCTACTCATGTATGTATTCAGAAAAAATTGTCAAGTTGTAATCAAAATTTTGGAAGTTATGGAGCGGAAGGGGGAAAGCAGATGCTGGACGGACGGAGATGATACCATAACTTACCTGAGACTTCTCCTCTTTAGGATGTGTGGGCGTGGTCGTTGAGCGTGAGCTGACACTGGATGGCGTTGACGATGAATGGTTACTATTGGATATAGACGCTGCTTTCCTCTCTCGCTCTTCCCGTTTTTTCGCCAGTTTTGAATCCGGCGGAGGTTTAAATATGACATCACAGCGTGAACAGGAGTTATAACCCCGACTTAATATTCTAACAAATCTGAAAATTAAACAACGGGGAAGAAAAATGACAATTTTTAGATTTATTGATCACTTATTTAGCTTTCATTAACTGATAAAGAAGAGTTGCCATGTTTATGGTTACTGATAGGAAATCATGCTCTTAACAAGATGTACATTTATTTAGGGCGGGTTGTTCAAGAGCGTATCTGATGTAAAATAACGTTGTGGAAGAAAGGCTTACAATTGTAACTTAAGAAGAATTCGCCTGATTTCAATGATTGGTTCCTGTAGTCTTGTTAAAATAATGTACAATGTACATGTAAATGAAACCCATACTGAAAGTCAGTATATAGTATTTATCAACACTAAAACGCACTGGCACAGCGGAAATCTTGTCTAAAATATCCATGGAGACAAGTTTTAATCGTGTTAAATAGAGGTATACCATTGACACCTTTATACCCAATCTTAAGTTGTAAAAGTATGTTGTTTGATGTACATGTACAGCAAAACTAGCATCGATACAGTTTGCTTCCCAGCATCCTAATATACGGAACCGATTCAATGTTTCTGATGACAACAAAATGATCTAACCTGACATAGCTAAGTCTAACCAACTTAAAGTGACATGAGAACCGATTCAATGTTTCTGAGGACAACAAAATGATCTAACCTGACATAGCTAAGTCTAACCAACTTAAAGTGACATGAGAACCGATTCAATGTTTCTGAGGACAACAAAATGATCTAACCTGACATAGCTAAGTCTAACCAACTTAAAGTGACATGGGAACCGATTCAATGTTTCTGATGACAACAAAATGATCTAACCTGACCGTAGCTAAGTCTAACCAACTTAAAGTGACATGAGAACCAATTCAATGTTTCTGATGACAACAAAATGATCTAACCTGGCATAGCTACATGTAAGTCTAACCAACTTAAAGTGACATGAGAACCGATTCAATGTTCCCGAAGACAGCAAAATTATCGAACCCGACGTAACTAAGTTTAACCAACTTAAAGTGACAAGAGCTGCCAAAAAATAAAATGTAGGCAAAATTCTGTAGAAACAAGAATGTGCAAAATTGTGCGGAATTTGCATCCAGAAATACATAACCATAGGAGACAAAATGCCTTAAATGTAAACATGCATCTGGCTATTTCAGTTGTGTTCATTATTAGTGCATATCATCGCTTCGTGCGACTTTCAACCCAACTGCAACAATAGATATACATGAGTTTAATTAATTAGTGTCTTTTAGAAAGTGGGTATAACAGTATTCTCGTTATTTTGGGATTACACTTTCTTGAAAATATGGTAGAAATTCCTCTACCGATTTTGGGTGACGCCCGAAACGGGAATCGAACCCAGGTATACCGATTTTGGGTGACGTCCGAAACGGGAATCGAACCCAGGTACATGTATCATGCATTCAGCAATGGGAGCTGTGTCAATTACGTTACCAGAGGGGTACTAAATGTCCGCTGTAGTATCTACCAGTCAACTACCTCCTTTTTTTAGAGGAGGCCGGTTGGCTGAATGGATAAGGCAGCCGACATTTAGTGCTGGCGATAGGTGCCATACTCTGGGACCTGGGTTCGATTCCCGTTTCGGGCGTCACCCAAAATCGGTAGAGGAATTTCTACCATATTTTCAAGAAAGTGTAATCTCAAAATAACGAGAATACAATAGATATACATATTTGATGTAATTTCACACAATAACTTAATATGAGTATTTTTTTCACAAGATGGCAATATCTAATCAATATTCATGATACGATTGATTGATTGATGTTTTAGGCCGCACTCAACATTATTTAACTTATACGGCTGCTTTGCCAGGTTTAGTGGGAGAGGAAATCGAGCTCATTGCTCGGAGGAGCCCACCGACCTTCAGCAAGTACCTGCATGCGGCGACCGAGTGAAAAATCCACTCAGAAATTAAAATTTTTAATTGATCTGAGTGTTATTTGAACCGGAGCCACATCGATGGAAGGCTTGTGTGGGACTAAGGGACAATCACCCCAACATGATGGACCACGAAGGTCCCCTTCATGAGATGATATTTCATACAGAAAATCCTGAATAATGACTAAAAAGATGGAAACTTACATAGCATTTTGATTACGTATAATTTCTTCTCGGCAAGGTGTTGGTTCCGGGCCTGGACTGGGAGGTCCTGTCATTTCATCGTCAGAACCTTCATTTGGTTCCGTTCTTTGAGGAAGAGGGGATATCACTTCACGTTTTATTTGCACCTCAGTTTCAGTCTTTATCCCAGCTTCTGGAGCCTCACTGCCTGATTCACTCCTTTTAGGATTGAGGGGCTGGAGTGGGGGTGGCGGAGGAAGAGGATTTTGATGGTGTAATAATGGTGGAATGAGAGGAGGTTGAGATGAGGAGGAATGGAGTGAGGGTGAGGATAGATGATGTGGCGTGTGTGACTGGGAGGATAAAAGGGGAGGTTGCAGAGGAGGGGGCTGCACTTGTGATAATGATGGGGGAGGGGTGTGGGATGAATTCAACGGTTGACTAGGAAGCTGTTGTAAAGGAGACGCTGATGTCCGTGAACACTCTTCTAAATTTGACGTCTGTTGTTGTTGTGGTAAAAGTGCTGAAGGATGATGCGTAGATCCGTGTAACGCTGGATGAGGCGCATGCGGTAAAAGTTTTGGCGCCATATGTTCATTTCCACCAATTTGAGATAAAAGATGTGGCTCTTGGCCTAAATGTCTCTGCATGTGTTCGGCGTGATGCGTTTCCAACCAGTGGGGAGGGGGTTTGTCGTTTGAATGTAAGGGCTGTAGGGGAGGGGGGTGAGGCAAATGTTGTAACGGCGAGACAGGTCTGTGAACAACTGGAGAAAGTCTATCTGACAACAATGGCCTAAGGGGAGATAATTTTCCTGGGTGGGTAGGAATTGGCGCCACCAAACGCGGATTTTCATCGAGCGGTTCCAGTTTTGGTACGAGTGTTCCTTGACTTTCTACGGACATGTCAGGCGGTGTTGCTGAGCGCTCACGTTTTATTTCTGCTAATGGAATGTTGTCAGACTTGGAGAATTCAGAATCATTTTCAGGGCTCGGTAAACTGCTGACTGGACTAGAGCTTGTCACGTCATCCTGAAACAAAGATGGTTAGACATCAGAACTATATATGATAGTGACACATGGTTTATGGGTGAGTTGACCAGATTTGCTGCCCTGGGGAACTCCTGCCCTCTTGTTGGTGGGCCTACATGTAGCCAGCAACCAATTCAATTCTATCAGTGGAAAACCCTCTAAAAATATCACCAAAAAAATCGGGGAGCAAATAATATTTATTGATTGTTTGCTTTTTTATGACGCGCTCAAGATTATTTCACTTATATGGCGGCGTTGCCAGTTTCATTGTGGGAGGAAAATGGACTATGCCCGGAGGAAACCCACAACCTCTTGGTTGTAACTGGCAACCATCCCACATAGGCTGTTCGAGTGAAAACTCAGTCAGAAAATTTTCCAAATTTTTGGGGGGACTGAGTGGGATTTGAACCCGCGACCCATTGGTGGAAGGCTGTTCGGATTGAGCGTCCAACACTCTACCTACTGAGCCACGGAGGCCCCCGAAAATAACATTGAAAGTTAAATTAGGGAAGTTGCTATTTCTAAATGTTTCCTTCCCTTTACTTCAAATAATTCTGCTGGTCAGCAGCCGCATCATATTTCTTAGATGAAATGACCTTTTTCTGGAAACACACCGGTAATTTACAGATTTAACGCCAAAACCTAGCAGATAATTTAACTTCAATTTTTTTTTTTCTCCAGTCATTTTATGGGCAGATAGACGGACACACACAAACATCCAGAATAAAATGAAATACATGTAGAAAGACGACCGACCTGATTATTTTCAATATCCCCTTCATTGCCATTTTCCTCGGCACCGGAGACGCTGCTACTGTCGGAACACGACTCAGAATCGGATCTATCCTGAAGGCGCAAAAAAAATAATGTGTTAAAATATAAACACACTTTTAATTTAAAATTTAATTGACAATGTATATGATTGCAGAAAATGTCATTTTATTCTTGGTTTAATAGACGCTAGAACAACACAGTGATCATGCAGCCTGTGAAAATTCAAACAATGATCAGTGTGTCATAAAATCGGGTCGGGTTTTCACCGATGTGAGATTTAAACCCTTGTTTTCTTCGATTAAAAGTGACGTGTGCTAGTCTTAAGAAATAATATATTAACTTTAAAATTTTGTCAATTGTCAGACCCTTTAAGTCGCATGAGTTGCCGAATACATGTATGGGGAAAATTTCGTAGAAACAGACTTAGCTAATTGTTTGACCCTTTTAATCATAAAGTACAAAATAAGAGCTGTCACATGCTACCTATTTTGCAGATGTACGTCAAGGTAATTTATAGGCAACAAACAGCCAAAAATGAGCTCCTACATCCCAGCTATTTGAACTGTGACCATTTTTAGTACATTTTCTCCATTCTTAGTTTCTTGACGTGACCAATATTTTTTATTCCATCAGTCCTTAAAGGATAAATGCCACGTTCTTTCTGAACACCTACATGTAGTGGTGACTTGTTATTGTAAATTGAGTAAATATGTTTCTAAAAACATAATATTGAAACAAAACGAACTTCCAGTAAGGTCCTCGGGTGTCAAAGATATTGAAAATATGCCTTGAATTGTGTAGGTTTCGTGCCTGAAATTTAATTTTGCTTTTGGCTATGCTCGTAAGTCTATACGGTGCAAGTTTTTAAACAAATTGATAACCAAATATGAGGCATTGACTTTAACTTGTCATTTATCCTTTAAAGGAGAAGAAAACAAAAAAATATGTTATGGTTCAAAACAAGCGCGCTTGTTTTTCCTTTCCAACGGTACCAAACACATATTTTTGCGATTTTTTCATGGGACATGATGCAGTTTATAAAATACCGTATTGTGTTACACACAAAAAACAAATTGGTCAACTTTCAAAATCTCCCATTAAAACCCAGGTTAATTTCACTCTCTTCAAAGTATTCCTATGTCCAGCAAATTGCTTTCAGTTTCACGAAACTTATATTGAATTACAAAAGAAGCTTTGAGGAAAATGTGACTAGCAAAAAAAATTGTCAGCGTGCCATATTGGTGAATCTACCCCTTTAAGTTTTTCGGGGTAAATGCTGAACTTCTCTAAACAATCAAAATTTGTGGTAAAAAAAAAATTTAGCAGCTCATGCTACTTGATAAAGTGTAGTTCAGATTAACAAAAGAGTGACAAAAAAGGGAGACAAATCAATTACCTCAGATTTCTTTTTCTTTGACAGTTTTTCATCCGTTTCATTTTCCAGCTGCCGTTTAGTTCCTTTCTCTCCAATATCTTTTAAAGATTTCTGAAAAAAAAATAAATAAATAAATTGCATGATTCAATTTTTAAAAAAATCCCATTTCAATGGTAAAAGTTAGTCTAAAAAATAAAACTCCTATCTATAGATAAAAAATGAAAAAAAAAATGGTAATTTCTTTTTGAGATAAGCTTAAAAATCAGTTTTCGTGGAAATCAGAAAATATATCTTTAGCTAACAACAATAGAAATATAGCAGGGTTAAATTCAATATATTGTTGTCAGAAAAAAGTGGGACTTGTGTCTGGGAAATTTTTTGTATTTTTTTTAAAGTAAACTACTTTTGTGACCTACGATTTGTTTTCTATCTGATTTGCTCTGCCCGTATTTCTTCTAAAGATTCAGCCACCTTTTTCCTCATAAGGATTCGACCATCAGAAAACAAGTATGCTAAATGAGGCCAGACAAATTTGCCCATTACACGGAATTTAAGGCAAAATGACCCGCCGTGCAGTGTGTGAAAACGGTTATCCTTAAACACAACTCCACGACTCCATTTTTGTCTGACTCAATGTAAAATTTAGGCCATTAGAATGGCTGAATATTTAGAAGAAATACAGCAAAAGTAATCATTTTAAAACCTTTCTAAAAATCATGGATGGTTGTAAACTTTCAGAAAAAATACAAATAATTATTAATCTGGAAGAGTTTTGACAAAGTTACTTATTATTTTTGACTTACTTTAGCTGCCGTTTTGTCTCTGTCCGTACTGCTATTGCTGCAAGTGCTCAGCGTGCTGGGCGATTTTCTACCACTGCCGTTTTTCTGTGAACTACAGGAGCTGTTGACGGGACTGTCTAGATTGTCAGGGCTACTCGTACTCTGTCTGTCTTTTTGTGAGCGCAACCGATTCTTTGCCTGCGAAAAAATAACAAGCTTTAAATAAACATTTATACTTAACATTTTGCAATCAAAGAGACATTAATAATTATTTGGTTATTTAGCTGGTCACCAATTATATAGTTTGTTACACTTCTTCAAATTTCAGCGTTTTTGTGTTGACATGCAAGAACCCAAATGGAAAATTAAAATTTATTCAGACTAAGCGTGATGTAACTAGGTGACGCATTGACCAAAAGTTTGTTAAAAAGGACGACAAGTGCTCTACAGCGTTTGCCCTCAACACTAGTCATCTTGATGTACGAGAAAGCTTTACCAAAACATATTCAATATCGTAGAAACAGCCCCCCCCCCCCCCCCCGCCCCCAAGCACCACCCAAAAAAAACATACAAAAGTTCCCAACCTCTTTGCTCTGCCTTGTTCTCATATTGTGTTTGCCATTTGTTGTGTCATCGTCTTTGACCGGTTTGAATAAAAACGGAGGTGGATCACGTGGCCCATTTAGTGGACGCTCCTCACCATACTTTTTGAAAAATATACGACACTCCGTACACAATAATGTCTTGTCTTTACCAGCATGATGCCAATCTCTGGACGCTAAAAAACAAAGCGAAAAATATATATATATAAGACTTATTGCAAATTTGTGGTCAACAGGGCATACCGGGGGTGGGGTGGGGGTTAATTTAAATAAGGGTATCACACCTGGTGGGGAGGGGGGGGTTGTTGGGGTTAATTTAAATCAAAGTATCACAATCTTCTTTTTTGACAAGTTATTAATGGCAGCTAAACGATCAAGCCTAATAATGTATGTGATGATGTAAATTGATTGTTTGGTGGTTGACGAAGCATTCCTGAAATTCGCCTGATTCAAAAGTACATACATGTACACTACTCATACCAGCAATCTATATCACTGATCAGGTGCCAAGTAAGAACCATCAGAAATTGACATGTATATATTGGTCAAAGTTATCATGAAATTCACGTAATTCAAAACTCCACTACACAAACCAGTAATCTACAAGACTGATCAGGGACCAAACAAGGACCATCAGAAATTGACATGGATATATTGGTTACAGTTATCATGAAATTCACATAATTCAAAACTCCACTACAGAAACCAGTAATCTACAAGACTGATCAGGTGCCAAACAAGGACCATCAGAAATTGACATGTATATCTGTACATGTATTGGCTAAAGTTATCACGAAATTCACATAATTCAAAACTCCACTACAGAAACCAGTAATCTACAAGACTGATCAGGGACCAAGCAAGGCCCATCAGAAATGTACATGTATATTTGTACATGTATTGGTTAAAGTTATCACGAAATTCCCGTAATTCAAAATTGCGCTAGTCTTACGTTCGTCTGTGTGTAATCTACATCACTGATCAGGTGCTAAGCTCGGGCCATCAGAAATTGACATGGATATATTGGTTAAAGTTATCATGAAATTCACGTAATTCAAAATTGCGCTAGTCTTACGTTCGCCTGTGTGTAATCTACATCACTGATCAGGGACCAAGCAAGGCCCATCAGAAATGTACATGTATATACATGTATTGGTTAAAGTTATCATGAAATTCACATAATTCTAAATTGTGCTAGTCTGACGTTCGCCTGTGTGCAATCTACATCACTGATCAGGTGCTAAGCTGGGGCCATCAGAAACTTACATGGATATATTGGTTACAGTTATCATGAAATTCACGTAATTCAAAATTGTGCTAGTCTTACGTTCGTCTGTGTGTAATCTACATCACTGATCAGGTGCTAAGCTGGGGCCATCTGTACCTAATATTGATTATGGTTATGTAAGGTTTAGTCTATACAACAAATCAATAATACAGTTAGCTATTAAAAATTCATCGTCAGGTTCACGGAGGTTGATAGCTGATATATTTGTGAACACTACAACACATGGAAAATCTTCTTGTCTAAATTAGTAAAATAACCATGGAAACAAGTTTCTAATTGTGTTAAAAAGAGGTATATCATTTAGACCTTTATACCCAATCATAAATTGTTGTAATAAATTAAACCTATAATATTTCATTACATGTAGGTTGACGACTGACAGGAGCTTGGCCTTAGTCAGTAGAATTCTCTGCTATTTAACAGTATATATGGTACATGTAATCTATATGGTAATCTAGGTCTTTTACCATCCATTGATAACTTTTTTTTATATCGATAAATAAATGTACATGTAGGATTAACAAAAACAATTTCAAAATATTTTTCTGGTTACATGTACTTCAACTTCAGCTGTAGAAATTTCATTAGTTTTTTAAAACATGTCAAAGCCATTTCTCACAATGCTGAAGATAGTTGTTTTATTTAAGCCCCACCTGTTACACATGAAATAAAAGATGACTGATTAAAATAGAGCTTTATTGATAATTTTTTGTTAACAAACTTATCTGAATCAGATATCGCACTTTATAGAAATATTCTATAACAGTTCAAACACAACTATGATTTTTATGGCGTGTTGTCTTGCGATAAAAGCCAATTGTACAATTTGAGAGACAATAAAAAACATCCAGTATGTTGAGGTGAATGACCTTAAATGAAAGATTATTTAAAAGTAGCACATTTTTAAGTTGTATGAGCCCATGGGGGGCTCTTTCGGCTGGGGGGCATCGGTGGTCCAGTGGGTTAGAGTGATCGTCCCTCGGTCCCACACAGGCCTTTCGTCAATGCGGCGAGGGTTCAAATCCCAATCAGACCAAATAAAAATGTAAAAAATTTTGATTGGATTTTTCACTCAGTCGCCCATGTGGAAGAGTGGCCAGGTACTCACCGAAGGTCGGGGGTTTTCTCTTGGCAATGAGCCTGGTTTCCGCCACCACTAAACCTGGCAACGCCGCCATATTAGTGAAGTAATCTTGAGTGCGGCGTAAAACATCAATCAATCGGCCGAAATATGCCGTAGTCCAAGTCAGATAATTTCAGTGTGGATCAGAAACAACCAACCAGAACCGATTTTAGTTTTGTTATACATCATACCATAAGCTGGCGTTTCCATAGTTTTAGAACAACAACAGGCTAACGAAACTGATTGTCACCGTGAAATCCAATAACTATCAATCGGTGGGTCGCTGGTTCAAACTCTAACTCAGTCCAAAGAACGGGGCTTTCACTCAGCCCCCTATGAAAGCGTTGCCGAGTAATCGCCCAAGGTTGGGAGTAGTGGGCACACTTTTCTCCCATTGCAAGCCCGCAATATAAAAGAAATAATCATACATGTAAACGTGGAGTGAATCTTCAGTCCACTATAGTTTGGCTCCAGCTAAATTTTCGGTATCGTGCGTAACAGAGGTTGAAGGTTGATTAAATAGCCTGCATTCAGTGGTTACCCACCCCATCCACATAGGGTGCATTTTGGGTTGAAGAAACATAGAATAACTTACTTTTTGTAAAACAATGTCTACAGGCATATCCTGTCAAGTCTCTGCCTTCACTATCTTCAGAGTCATTGTCAGAAAGTTCACTGGCAGAACTCAAATCAACTGAAAAATAGAATATATTTTTGTAAAACACAAAAAATACCGTTGGGGCCTTAAATTCAAGTTATTGACTAATGGATTGATGGACTGATATTTACACGGGGCATTTAATATTATGTTAAGTACAAGGCTGTGATGTTAGGATTTACTATGAAGATAGATTACGCTCATTACTTAATTGTAATATCGGCTAGACACTAAAAAACAGAAACAGAAAAACTTACGATATTCGCTTGAGGGTGGTCGTTGTGAGCGCGTATTTTGGCGTTTGAGACCAGGACGCCGGTGACGTCTGTGCGGTCGCGTTGAGGCAGCACCAGGTGTTTTTTTCCAGAAATAATAATACTCCACTAACTCACCCTATAAAAAAGAGAAACAAAAAAAAACATCAGGATCAATAAATAAAAATATTTAAGTCACTGATACAAGGATACATGTTGGATGGATTTCAATAAAAGACACAAAATATGGCGCGAGAAACAAAAAGTTCTGTTTAGTGGTTTATTTAGAAGGAAACTTGATGGTATACATGTACATGCAGGAAATCCTCATCCTGCCTGGATTGATTGATGTTTAACACCAGACTCAAAATGATATAACTAATATGTCGGGATTGCCCAAATTAAGTGGGGGTGGGGGGTGGAGTGAGTGGATGAGTGAACATCCAACCTTTGGCAGGTACCTGAAATCTGTGTCATGTGAATATAAACCCAATAAATCAATCAAGGACTCAGAATAAACCAAAATAAAATGGGATAGCTATAGCCTATTAATATATCAAGCGGACATTTTGTTCAACAAGATTTTTAAAATTCAACACATATAGGCCAGACAGTTATATATTTTTGATCACTAAAACACATGGGCATAGGGAAAATCTTCTTTTCTAGGACAGACAGTTATAAGTGCATGTCAATAGAAAGTCTATACAAAAGGCCCAAGTAATTCAGGCCTCCTTAACAGTTAAGGCAAACAATGGATAACCTTTGTCAAACAAAGCTTGTCAACTTTAATATGCTTGGCCTTTGAGAAGACAGCAGACATGAATTTTAGACCCATAAAGTCAATGACGTAAATCATATAATAATTTCATGTTAAATAGTTCAAAATACAACAAGAGACACCCGCTCTCTGCTCCCCATTTGAACGAGGGCAAAGTCATATTTAACTGGACAGATTTGTTAACGGTTTAGCAATTAACACCAAAATAAATTTTATATCACGATTATCAATGCTTTACTGGAGTTTACTGGAGAAGACAGCAGGACAACGAGGATCATACATGTATTTTGATTGATTGATTGATGCACTCAAAATTATTTTGCTTGTATGGCAGCGTTGCTAGGTTTATTTGGGGAATGGAAATTGACTCTGTTTAACGAAAGCGCCCGACCTTCGGTGGGTATGTGGCTACCCTTCTACAGAGGGTGATCAAGCGGCCCCACCTTAAAAATAACAGTAAAATGTATTGCTTAAGTTTTCCAATGAAGAAAAAAGAAAGCTTTAAATTTTTATTCAGCTGTTCAATTCAGAAATTTAAGGACGTGAAAGCACAAGTTTTTTAATCAATAACAGTAGGAGTCTGATTGATCAAAAGTGACACACCATACTGGTATAAATACGAAGCAGGACGCATGCTGTTCAACTGTGTTACGTACATGTGCGTAAAATTTATGCATCATCAGATAAGAAAGCATGGCGACACATCTAAGGCTCTTCACATACATGTACATAGCCTTGAGACAACCATACATTAAATTGAGTTATGCAATACTTTTGTGTCGGTACATGTTTTAGTCAGTGTCACATTACCACATGTAGTTGAATTTGATATAAAGAAGAAATGTCATTTCAATCTAGACCATGCACAAAATTGTTTTGACGAAATATCTGAAAAACCCTATCTGGTAACGTTAACGTCATACAATGCAGACAGACCTCGGATACCATTCGATTGATTGATTGATGTTTCACATCGCACTCTAGATTACTTCACTTATATGGCAGCGTTGCCAGGTTTAGTGGGGGAGGAAACCGGGCTCTTTGTCCAGAGGAAACCGTTGACCTATGGCGAGTATCTGACAACCAACCCACATCGACGAAAGGAGTGCGTCTGGCTGAGAAACTATCACTCTAACCGACTAAGCTACACAAACCCCGATATTATTCGAGGTTCATATTATTATCTCTGGAATTTCCTGAAGTTGAAATTCAACATATTTTTTTTAAAGTTTGCAATACTACAGTATTAGTGCGGTGAATTGGAAAGTTTTTAGTTTTAAATTGTAATGAAACAATAGACCCTTACGGCTTACGGACTGATGCTTGCACAGAAGCCTCGCTGTATAGCAAATTACGCTAAATTTAGTTTTTGGATCAATCTGACGTCAAAATCATGTTCATTTCGTCTTTGACACAATGCAAAAGAGGCGTGTCACAGTGACTGCAACACAGAAATGCCGCCAATGCTATACAATTTCAACGTTGTCATGAAAACGGCATTCTAGGCCGTCTATATGGTATGCCATCTGTGAGTGTATAGAAGGGACAACAGCACATTTAAAGTCCTGTTGGAACGAAACTGAAGACATTGTTTCATCAGTGAGAACATTTGATTCTACGTACAAAGAAGGCATAGGCCGGGAACCCCCCCCCCCCCCCCCCCCCACCACAAGCAAAAACATAAATAAATAAATATAAAAACCTGACTCAATGCATCATATGAACATGTAATGTATTAACACGAACCTTGCAAAATAACAGACACAAACACAACTGCAAATGATGTCCAGCAGTTTCAAACGAAGATCATATGGCCCTTGTACATGTATGAACGTTCATTGAAATGCGTGGTAGCGGCAAGTATCGTCGAGTATGATATACATGTTTTCTAAAGGCAAGCGTATGGATACCTAAATTATAAAGTGGGCTTTGATGGCAAGGTGCGCCACCGTATGTCTTTGAGAAGATAAAGACAAAGGTTTGTAAAAAGGGATTTTTTTAAAGCAAAGTGGAAAAGGGGGGGGGGGGGGGGGGGGGGGGGGGGAGGTGTGTAGGCAACACGTCTAGATCCACCAATGATCTTGAGGTTAGTTCTGATCAAAAATTTCATGAACAAATTTGCATGTCAAAATGCCTAACATTTGGTGTATTGATAAATTTTCAAGAGGTACCAATGTTAAAATAACCATAAACTAAAGCCAGAGTAGATAATAAATATATATATGTATGATCACCAAAACACACGGGCACAGGGAAAATCTTCTTGTCTAAAATAACCATGGAGACAAGTTTCTAATTGTGTTAAAAAGAGGTATATCATTTAGACCTTTATACCCCATCATAAATTGCTGTAATAAAGTAAACCTATGATATTTCATTAGGTTGACGACTGACAGGAGCTTGGCCTTAGTCAGTAGAATTATCTGGTATCCTTTTATAACACATTGACAATGGTTACGCATATATGTTACAAAAATCCCAGTCATACATGCCTACATGTACAAATGTATAACATTTACCTGCTTAATAAATGTTTTAGGACTGTGAATGTTAAACAGAATGTTATTATAATGATAGAGTCGGGGCAGATAATACATGTATGTTGTCAAGAATGAAATCAGCAGAGGTAACATATGTCTACAGTATATAACATGTGTGTTAACATTGTCTGCTGTCTATAACACAGGCTTGTACAACTTACAATACTGTATGGTGTACAGTGGAGAGAAGAGAGAGAGAGCTTATGAACCACAAAGACTAGATGGGTTATAGGCTACCAGGCTATTCAGCCATAATCTAGGCCAACTAAATCTCTAAGCTACATGGCCTTAACTAATGAGGAAAACGCTAGATATTTCCTGCAGTATGTTACCTGAAGAAAAGAGATGTGATATCCGAGGTAGGGACGATGAAAAATGGGTAAATCCGACGGTAGAAATGATTACAATTGCTGGGTGTTGAGTGGAGGCTGTGTTTCCAATATGGCTGCCGTTATAGGAATATTGGAGCTGTAAGTGTAGAGTATCCAGCTATGGTGGAGTCCTCATTAAGACAAGGCATTGGCTAGAACTGGAAGGCTCTCACACAGGCTGGCTGGGCATAAAGGGCTGCTGTAGAGACCATCACTGGTCTCCTACCTCCTAACCTTGTCTGCTGAAGGGTTGAGCTGGTTGTCAGAGACTTTGACAGAGCAGCTAGGGAGGCCAGAGGCAGAAAGACTGGCTGAGAGACAGGGATATTGAGGGCAGATCAACTGTTAACATTGAGATTTACTCTGACAGCTCTTTCCCCACACAACACAGCCAATGTAACAGCAGAACGGCAGACCTGACAATACTCCACTACAACCTAACCCTTCACCTAATTGCCCATATGAATTTCTATATCCACAGAAAACAAAGCACCAACAGATGGAGGCAGAAACTGCACGCCTGTCTTAGCATAGATTAGGATAAATGTTTGGTGTTTACTGCCACTTCTATAACACAATGGAAACAGAAACTGCACGCCTGTCTTAGCATAGATTAGGATAAATGTTTGGTGTTTACTGCCACTTCTGTAACACAATGGAAACAGAAACTGCACGCCTGTCTTAGCATAGATTAGGATAAATGTTTGGTGTTTACTGCCACTTCTATAACACAATGGAAACAGAAACTGCACGCCTGTCTTAGCATAGATTAGGATAAATGTTTGGTGTTTACTGCCACTTCTATAACACAATGGAAACAGAAACTGCAGGCCTGTCTTAGCATAGATTAGGATAAATGTTTGGTGTTTACTGCCACTTCTGTAACACAATGGAAACAGAAACTGCACGCCTGTCTTAGCATAGATTAGGATAAATGTTTCGTGTTTACTGCCACTTCTATAACACAATGGAAACAGAAACTGCACGCCTGTCTTAGCATAGATTAGGATACATGTTTGGTGTTTACTGCCACTTCTATAACACAATGGAAACAGAAACTGCACGCCTGTCTTAGCATAGATTAGGATAAATGTTTGGTGTTTACTGCCACTTCTATAGCACAATGGAGACAAAAACTGCACGCCTGTCTTAGCATAGATTAGGATAAATGTTTGGTGTTTACTGCCACTTCTATAACACAATGGAAACAGAAACTGAAGGCCTGTCTTAGCATAGATTAGGATAAATGTTTGATGTTTACTGCCACTTCTATAGCAAAATGGAAACAGAAACTGCACGCCTGTCTTAGCATAGATTGGGATAAATGTTTGGTGTTTACTGCCACTTCTATAACACAATGGAAACAGAAACTGAAGGCCTGTCTTAGCATAGATTAGGATACATGTTTGGTGTTTACTGCCACTTCTATAACACAATGGAGACAGAAACCGCACGCCTGTCTTAGCATAGATTAGGATAAATGTTTGGTGTTTACTGCCACTTCTATAACACAATGGAAACAGAAACTGAAGGCCTGTCTCAGCATAGATTAGGATAAATGTTTGGTGTTTACTGCCACTTCTATAACACAATGGAAACAGAAACCGCACGCCTGTCTTAGCATAGATTAGGATAAATGTTTGGTGTTTACTGCCACTTCTATAACACAATGGAAACAGAAACTGAAGGCCTGTCTTAGCATAGATTAGGATACATGTTTGGTGTTTACTGCCACTTCTATAACACAATGGAAACAGAAACCGCACGCCTGTCTTAGCATAGATTAGGATAAATGTTTGGTGTTTACTGCCACTTCTATAACACAATGGAAACAGAAACTGAGGGCCTGTCTTAGCATAGATTAGGATACATGTTTGGTGTTTACTGCCACTTCTATAACACAATGGAGACAGAAACCGCACGCCTGTCTTAGCATAGATTAGGATTAATGTTTAATGTTTACTGCCACTTCTATAACACAATGGAGACAGAAACCGCACGCCTGTCTTAGCATAGATTAGAATAAATGTTTGGTGTTTACTGCCACTTCTATAACACAATGGAAACAGAAACTGCACGCCTGTCTTAGCATAGATTAGGATACATGTTTGGTGTTAATGCCAATTCTATAGCACAATGGAGACAGAAATTGCACGCCTGTCTTAGCATAGATTAGGATAAATGTTTGGTGTTTACTGCCACTTCTATAACACAATGGAGACAGAAACCGCACGCCTGTCTTAGCATAGATTAGGATAAATGTTTGGTGTTTACTGCCACTTCTATAACACAATGGAAACAGAAACTGCATGTCTGTCTTAGCATTGATTAGGATAAATGTTTGGTGTTTACTGCCACTTCTATAGCAAAATGGAAACAGAAACTGCACGCCTGTCTTAGCATAGATTAGGATAAATGTTTGGTGTTTACTGCCACTTCTATAGCACAATGGAAACAGAAACTGCACGCCTGTCTTAGCATAGATTAGGATAAATGTTTGGTGTTTACTGCCACTTCTATAGCAAAATGGAAACAGAAACTGCACGCCTGTCTTAGCATAGATTAGGATAAATGTTTGGTGTTTACTGCCACTTCTATAACACAATGGAAACAGAAACTGAAGGCCTGTCTTAGCATAGATTAGGATAAATGTTTGGTGTTTAAAGCCACTTCTATAATACAGCAACATATCCTAATTTCTTGGTATTTAATACCAGTTCTAAGTTACAGCTTTGCTTGATGTTTGATGCCATTTCTCTAGAAAAAATCCTTTGTGCTTACTGTCACCTCTACAGCACATTTTTTGGTGTCATATTGCATTTCCACTGTATGAAGAAGAAAAATCCTTACTTGGTGTTTACCACCACTTTAATGGCATTCACTCTTCCGAATCAGCTACAAGCTCCCCCCCCCCCCCCGCCCCCCGCCCCCTCCCTGTGAAACCAGAGAGCGAAGTGACCCTTTTGTAAAAAATGTGAGCTAAGGTACATTGCACATATATTCACACTTGTTTAAATATTTGATGTTTTACGCAGCCCTGAAGATTATTTTACTTATACGATGCCGTTGCCAGGTTAAGTGGGGAGGAAACCGAGCTCTTTGCCAAGGCTTTCGGCAAGTATCACTTATCAATTTTCCAATTTTTTTTAGGTCTGAGTGGGATTTGAACTTTCGACACACGTTCACACAATAGTGTCACAATATCTAACATCCTTTTTTATTATAACCAATAAAGTGCTCAGGTACATTCAGGTCCAATAGCCAATTTAAAATGCTTTTCGGATAAATGACATATACGAGGTGATTTTATGTCAGCCTTAAGTGCCGGTCTAGTCTGCCATAATAAATTCTGATGAAAATAGTCTCAACAGCTTCACACAAAGATAATGAATTATGAAGTAAGGTTTCTTATAACCTTGACCAACATATATATAGGAACGGGGAGTGTTGTGAGAATTCCACAAATTTACTGTCACCGGCGCTGTCAATGCGCATGTGTGGAGCCTTTATCGTTTGAATGTGACGCTGATTTCTGACATAGAAATAAAAATGCCAATCGAACTAAAGTCATCAAAAAACGGCATTTGTCCCCGGATATCGCGAAACTACAAGGCCCTATTAGTTAATACAATTCAAACCCAACAAAATAATCAGCTGAATGGCTTAAAGTGGCATGAGCTGCCCAAATTCACACTTTTGTCATAATTTCTAAATCGTCACGACAGTAAGAGGCTTTGAAGGCCATAGAAAAACTAAATAATTGGCGTTGGGATGAGGAAAATCCATACAGTATGCATCCTCGGATACCCAGGGTTAAATTCTCGACAAGCTCACCTCTTACCCCTGGGTCAATTGCCTCGTTAAGCGTCGTTTTCTGGGAACGCCCATTTTCTGTCGGACCAATCAAACGATTTCTTATAAACGTTTTAACTCTTCAGTTTTGGAGACACGTTTATCGAATTGAAGTAAAAACAAAGATGGCGGCCCCCAATAGGACATGTGAGTTGTGATACAACCGAAAAGTCGTCCATCTTTGTTTTGAACACTGCTAAGATGCTGACGCAACGCGGATTCTGATTGGTGAAATATTCCGCCACAGTTTTGTGGCGAAACCAATCAAAATCTACATGCATATTAAATTAGAAACGACGGGCAGGGTCCGACTTGTCCCACGGGTAATGTGAGCGTAAGCGGAATTTTTAACCGTGGGTTTCGACGATGTACAGTATGTGGCCTGTACGAACCGAAAACGTGTTCGAAAAGTAAATAAAATTTAAATAACCAAGACGACCATTCATTCTAAGCCGAAGTTAGTTCAAAACAATACTTTATCGTACATTTTCAAGACTAGAAGCACTAAAAAGCTTCGGAATTATACGCCTCGAGAAAAATAGCCAATAATTTCAACATTCCGTTTTAATGTAAAAAAATCGACATTTTGGCTGCTCATGCCACTTTAAGCGACGTCATTAAGACGTATACACTTTTGAACAACTCAGACGAGATGATCAGCTTGGCAATAGCCATGGACTGTTTCACGAAGCAGTCGCTAAATGCGATCCATCACAGTTGCCATGACATCTTATCTCTTCACTATGGTATCCAGTGGCAACTGGGCTTTGTTTGCAACTAACTGCTTTGTGGAACGAGCTCGTTGGCAATTTTCTCAGGATCAAAGGTGTAGTAATCTACTGAAATTAATTGACTTCATAATAAAAAATTGTTTGATACACTATGCATTTCAGACATATTAAAGCGCCAGGAGCTGAAAGTTTCGTTAAAACAGAATTAGCTAATTATCCTAATTAAGAGATTTCTACCGACACCAATCTTGGAATTATATACATATATGTTTAGGTAGTTTTATAAGCAACAAAAAACCACGGCTATTTAAAGTTTGTTAATTATTAGCACACATCTTCGGCTCGTATGGGTTGCAGGTTTCAGATATATAGTTTTATTTTCGCGTCAATCCTATAGCTTTTCAAGATACATGTACTCTCAAGAGCTGAATTTCTTTTCATAATCAGAATTTTTCAAAAAGTGAGAATTTGGGCAGCTGATGCCCTTTAAGTCAGCTAAGTTTAACACACCTTTCATCGCCTGATTATTCTCAGCCCCAAAACATCGAAACACTTGGCAGTTCATGAAACTTTCAACGCACACAACACATTGATTGTTTGGTGTTTTACGACGCTCTCAAGTTTATTTCACTTATATCGCGGCGTAGCAGTATTATTGTGGTAGGAAAACGGGCTCTATGCCCGGAGGAAACCCACGACCTTCCGGTGGTAACTGGCAATCATCCCAAATAGGTCGTTTGATTAAAAACCCAGTCAGAGAATTTTCCATTTTTTTTTAGCACACAACACAAGACAAACTTACCGTTTCTTTATGTGGTAACATCTCTTTGCGAATTTTGAAGAAATTTTTCCCATACTGCCGCAGCCCTTTCACAAACCGTTTCTGAAAGAAAAGAAATCTCAATTAGAACATAGGAAGGAAAGAAAACACTAATACCATGAGAGTATACAGGCTCGGAAAATGCTCACACCAGTTTCCGAGGCTGAAAACAAACCCTGATTTTACACTTGCATCAATATAGAAACTCAGACATTATATTCTCCATATACAGTGTAGCTTAAAGTGGCATGAGCTGCCAGAAATGTTGATATTTTGACCATAAAACAGAATGTTGAAATTATTGGTTATTTTTCTCAAGACGTACAATTCAGAAGCTTGTTAGTGCTTCTAGTCTTGATAATGTACGACAAAGTATTGTTTTGAACTAAATCAGAATGGCTCGGAATGAATAAATGAATGGTCGTCCCCGTTATTTATATTTTGTTTACTTTTCGAACACGTTTTCGGTTACAAAAATTCAAAGCATTCCTTTTCTCTCTAAAACCTTTATACGGAAATAAATTAGCTTAACGCTGTGATGTCATAGTTGACATCTGATATGTACTTTCTATTGTAATGACGTGACGAACGCCCAACGTTGAGCCCAGGCGTCTTCATGGTTGGTTGAAATGACAACGCAAGTGGTCAAATGTCAAGTAAGACGCCAAATACGAAGATTTGTTTGAACATTATGTTTTTAAATACCTATTTAGTCCATTTATAGCTACAAATTATCGTCAGTTGTTCAGAAAAAGACCTGGCAATTATACTTTAAGGTTCCTTACATATCTCAAATTTCAATAAAGTTATTATTACATATTTGAGTTCAGCGTCAGAGTAAGAACTAGTATCCGTTTAAACAGAAAATTAACTTCCATTTATCCTAAAGCTTTTAGTTCAAGACAAGAATAACTATTAGTCTATGCATATACAGAAAATTAACTTTAATTTATTAATTAGTTTTTACAGCAATTGAAAAAAAATTAATTGAAATCTAAATGTTTTAGAAAAAACATTTGTTTATCCATAATTCAAAAATAAAATGAACGTAAATTTATGTGTTTTAGTTCAAGGTAAGAAAATCTAGTAGTTTATACATTAATTCAAAAATAAAATGAACTTAAATTTATGTTTTAGTCCAAGGCAAGAAAACGATTCGTTTGTACAGCAATTGAAAAAAAAAATAACTTCAATTGATTTTATGTGTTTCATTTCAGTGTGTGAAAAACTATAAGTTAATAGAGCCAGTGACAAAAGCCAGAATTTGTTAATTCAATGAGAGTAGTCGCAGCCACTGGTGTGTAGTTTTACTCGCCACCAGGGGGCCATAGTGACTCACAGCAACGCCCTAATTATGGGTTGTTCAACAACACATTACAATTTACGGCCACTTAGCACTTTCAGTGCATTATGGGAATTATGTCACCTCGCCAAGGGACGTCTTGAATCAGGATAGAATTACACTATGTAAGCCAAATCATAGGCCATTACAAGTCATGTATACCTGAACACCCATTTTTCACCTAAGCGATCTTCATGCTTGGGTTTCAACGTCAAGTGACAAGTGCTTATTCTTACATTCAAGAACTTCTTTTGAATATGTTCCTTTTGACCAAAGCCTTACAAGATTGTTTACAGATCTTATATTCTGAAAGCCCACGGTTTGATTAATTGATTGGTTGATGTTATGCTCAAGATTATTTAACTTTTATGGCGGGGTTGCCAGGTTGAGTGGCATAGGAAACCAGGCTCTTTTCTCAGTGAATTTAACACTACCCACAATGATTGCTTTTTAAGTCTGTTTCACTTTTCCTGTCATAAATATTGATTATTTTGTTACCGTGAAGCCCCGTGAAAATACGCTCGGATGTTTTTGCCTCCTCAACGGCTCACCAGATAATTTGATTTAGTGGACCAAACAGCGGGATCTTAATCCCTTTACAGACAATATAAAACCCCAACTAGCCGGGTTCATACAGGGGAAAACTCAAAGCTATGACAATAGTTCTCAAGCAGTTAAAACCTTGACTACAATATGGCACTTTGTAATATAACAGACAGCCCTTGATTCATTGATTGATGTTTTACACCGCACTCAAGATTATTTCACTTATATGGCGGCATTGCCAGGTTTATGGGGAGGAAACTGGACTCGTTGCCCCGAGGAAACCCCCAACCTTCAGCAAGTACCTGGCAATTCCTCCACACACAAACAACCCTTGAAGAGGGTGTTATAAAAAGACCTTAAAATGGTGAGATAATAATAGGGCTTCAAAGAAACAGAACAAAATTAATACAACTACACATTTTTATTTTGGGAGGAAACTGTATGCTAAACCTGAGAATTCCACACTCTTCTGTTAATACCCATCAACTACATAGCAGTATTTTTTGTTTAATTTTGGGAGGAAACTATAAGATACACCTGAAAATTCCACACTCTTTTGTTAATACCCATCAACTACATGGCAGGATTTTTTTTTATTTTGGGAGGAAACTGTACGGTAAACCCGAGAGTTCCACACTCTTCTGTTAATACCTGTCAACTACATGGCAGGATCTTTTTTTTTATTTTGGGAGGAAACTGTACGGTAAACCCGAGAGTTCCACACTCTTCTGTTAATACCCATCAACTACATGGCAGGATTTTTTTTATTTTGGGAGGAAACTGTACGGTAAACCCGAGAGTTCCACACTCTTCTGTTAATACCCATCAACTACATGGCAGGATTTTTTTTATTTTGGGAGGAAACTGTACGGTAAACCCGAGAGTTCCACACTCTTCTGTTAATACTCATCAACTACATGGCAGGATCTTTTTTTTTATTTTGGGAGGAAACTGTACGGTAAACTTGAGAATTCCACACTCTTCTGTTAATACCTGTCAACTACATGACAGGATTTTTTGTTTAATTTTGGGAGGAAACTATAAGATACACCTGAAAATTCCAGGCTCTTAATACCGTCAACTTTCTCGCTTATAAAAGGGTCTTTGCTTACAAGAAACAAGATTTTCGGCTGTTTTACAGAGCATTCGAGGCTAATTCACCTATATGTCAGTCAAGTTTATTCAGGAGTAAATCTTGTCACTGTTGGTCTCATCTACATGTACATGTATGTAAAATTTTCCCAACACAAGGGGTTCACAAAATGAATCCCGAGTTTCAGGCTTAAACAGCTTTGGAATTAACGTGTTAATACTAAACTACTAAAACACAGGGAAAATCTTCTTGTCTAAAGACAAGTTTCTATTTGTGTTAAAAAGGGGCATATCATTTAGACCTTTATTAGACCTTTATAAGTTGTTATAATAAACCAAACCCCATGATATTTCATTAGGTAGATGGTAGGCAAGAGTTTGGCATTTGTCAGTAGAACTTTTCTAGAACAGATAATTTGGCAACAAACCATCAGTATTTTTGACTAACATGCTGGGGGCTGTTTCTCAACACATTTACGCCCGTGGTAACTTTGCGCCTGGTCGTAACGTAATGTTGAAGGTATATGTTGCCATGACGTTACAACCAGACGCAAAGTTACGTCGGTGTCTAGAAACTGCCCCCTGGTTTTAGCCTTAGTCACTAATCTTCTTAACAGTGGTTATTTGGTAATCTTAGACAGCCTGTAGTGATGAGGAAATATGAAATTAACACATTCAACCATGATTGCTTTTTTTCAGTTGCTTTGAAAGGACTGTTTCACTTTTCCTGTCATAAATATTGATTTCTTCGTTACCGTGAAGCCACGTCAAAATACGCTCGGATGTTTTTGCCTCCTCAACGGCTCACCAGATAATTTGATTTAGTGGACCAAACAGCGGGATCTTAATCCCTTTACAGACAATATAAAACCCCAACTGGCCTTGTTGATATGGGCAGAAATGAAAGCTATGACAATAGTTCAAGCAGATACAATATTGTCCTCACTATAGTACTTGGTGATTTAACATACAACCTTTAACAAAAAGTGGGCGGGCCTTCATGGCTCAGTTAGTTAGAGTGATATACCCTCAGTCTGACATATGCCTTCCATCGATGCGACGCATGCTCAAATCCCATTCAAACCAAAGAAAAATTGAAAAAAAAATTGAGTGGATTTTACACTGCATGGCTATATGTGGAAGTGTTGCCAGGTATTCGCCGAAGGTCGGGGTTTCCTCCGGGCAATGAGCCCAGTTTCTTCCCCCACTAAAAAAGGAAGGCCAGTAAATCATGGGGATTTAAATGTAATGTATGTCCAACTCATAAGGAAAGGGTAATGTAGAAATGTATTCATTTTTGGACAACTCTGTGGATGGCACAATGTAACATTTCCAGAAAGAGGGCATAAAATGCCAGAAATTATTTATTATCTTCCACCAGTACCTGGCAAAAAATGTCCCACATAGAGCGCTTTAAGGGACATGCCCGGAACAAATATCGTTAAAATGTGTGCTATTGTACCGCTGTTTATATGAAGATGAGGTTTCCAGATGGCCATTGGTAACTTTCACATTGGTAACATTTACTGACAGAAAACAAAACAATAGCAACACAGGATTCCCTAAATAACTCGTCTCGTGTACAATTTTGAGGGAAAGTTGATACATGTATGCAGCCTTTTATCCGAGATTAATCCCTTTGCTTATTTCCACAACAGACTTAAACGATGCCCCCTTTTAAGGGGAACACCAGATATATTTGTTTGTAGTAATTATATCTTACAGACTAAAATAGCGACTTACCATTTCATCTTCCGTCCACTTCCTCTCCACGCTCCGTGGAACTGGACATTTCACTAAGGCTTGCAGAGCTTTGCCCGTGTCATACTGGAAACGGTGAAGCTAGAAAAGACAAAACATTGACAGTAAGATTTCAATCTAACTGGAAGAGCTAAGGCGAAATGAAATCTAAATGGAAAAGCTAAGGTGAAATGAAATCCAAATGGAAAAGCTAAGGCGAAATGAAATCTAAATGGAAAAGCTAAATGAAATCCAAATGGAAAAGGTAAGGCGAAATGAAATCCAAATGGAAAAGCTAAGACAAAATGAAATCTAAATGGATAAGCTAAATCGAAATGAAATCCAAATGGAAAAGGTAAGGCAAAATGAAATCTAAATAGAAAAAGCTAAATCGAAATGAAATCCAAATGGAAAAGGTAAGGCAAAATGAAATCTAAATGGAAAAGCTAAAGCGGAATGAAATCCAAATGGAAAAGCTAAGACAAAATGAAATCTAAATCAGGGGTGTGAGAGCCGGCCCGAAAAAAAAGAGGAAAATTTGTTTGCCAAGAATACCCCCAAAGGGTTTGGTTAAGAGTTAAATCAAATCACGATCAATTTGAACTCTTTCTGCATTGAGTTTGAGAAAAAAAAATATATTAAAAAAAAAAAAAAAATTTTTTTAATTACTGGACCTAAAGTAAATTCTACTTAAAAAGGTGTCATTTAAGTTGTCCCTAGTAGATGGCGAACTGAATTCTTTTTTTTGAAACTTTCCATTTGTTTCATTTACCGTCTGTTCCACAACGGCCGAAACGTGCGTCACCAGCCAAGACGTATTATTGGGGTTGTATCGGTGAGGGTCCAATTATCGTGACTTGTCATCACTGCAGAAAAATAGCAGAGGCCGTGCATTCCAGACTAAATTCAATATTATGGCAGTATGTTTGAAAAACAACGCTTAATTGTGGTCTTTGGATTTCAAACACGCATTAAAGTAAACTTAAAGCACGAGTTGGTCTTGGAATTTTATGTTTTGATGCGCTCATGCCTGGTCCTTCACATCGTAGTCAGCGTTTATAAAATTATAGAATTAGGCAAATCACTGGAAAAACAACCTACGCGGACCAATGCTGTAATACTAATAGGCCTATTAAAAGTATTATAAATAAGCTAACACGCAGCGGCGTTACGGCTAAGCCTTCGAACAAACAGGCGGAACTCTACGGGAGATTATTACATAGGCCTACGTACACCTCCAATCACTATCAGTTAAATACTAATACTACATGTACATAAATAAAATTGACACTTCACCCATGAACAAAAACGCGGAATTCAGAAAAATGACGCGGACAGCCATTTTAAAAAACGCGATTTTCCGCGTTTCCGCGGAAGTCTCACACCCCTGTAAATGGAAAAGCTAGTGCAAAATGAAATCTAAATGGAAAAGCTAGAACAAAATGAAATCTAAATGGAAAAGCTAGGGCAAACTGAAATCTAAATGGAAAAGGTAAGGCAAAATGAAATCTAAATGGAAAAGGCTAAGGCAAACTGAAATCTAAGTGGAAAAGCTATGGGAAAACAAAATCGAAATCGAAAAGCTAGAACAAAATAAAATCTAAATGGAAACTGAAATCCAAATGGAAAAGGTAAGGCAAAACAAAATCTAAATAGAAAACACATGGCAAAATGAAACCTAATGGGAAATCTTTGCCCAGAGGAATCCCAGAGCTGCTGTGAGTACATGGCACCTCTTCCGCATACGGCAATCAAGTGAAAAATCCACTCAAAATTTTTCATTTGATCTGAGTGGGATGTGAACCTGCACCATATCGATGAGAGGCCGGCGTCGGACTGATGGACTAACAATCTAGCTGACTGAGCCACCGAGGCCCCCCCCCCCCCCCCCGAGAAATTAAGACGATAAGACATGTTCTGGTCTCTTTCTTGGCCATGGTATCTTATAAGAATACTGATGTGAACTTACCGTATCCATGGCGTTAATGGTAGTTTCATCCATAGATGCGGCCTGACAGCCGTCATCAGTTGAGCCTCCATCACACATACCAGCGAATGCTGCCACACTCCTGCGCAGAGAAAAACAATGTAAATCAGTAATTTTTTATTTGTTTCAAGAATTTATGTACAAGCACAGCTTCAGTGTATGTAAATCTTAAATCTAACTGTGGAGTGACTGGGAGAGACCTTCATTCCCACCATTTTGCGCTTTCTAAGAACTTCTTTCTCTCTTTTTGACAGTGAGAACGAGCATTAAACTATAAGAATTATTTCTTGGAAGAAAACATTATGGCTTTCCATTCTGGCTAATATAAGCGCAATTTTGGAAGATAAATAATGTCTACGGTGTGAATACCAACTACTCTCTTGTTTATGCTAAGCTGTAGTAAGATGAAAATCAAAATGGCGAGACTAGCACTTGACGAGCATGTAATCTATAATTTGTGTATACTTAGGTATCGTACCTGGCAGCACGGAGATACATCATCAGGTCCCCGTCCATAACACTGCATGGCCTCCATCGTTCCTCCTCGAACCTCTCCACTTTCTCCGGCATGTCGACCGGGGAAACATCTTGTCTGTATTCGGGTAGACGAGCCTGAAGATGAAAGACAAAAAGCTTAATGAAGTCACTTGAAAAATTATGGGATGTCAGAGTGGTTTTGTTTGGAGTGACTGTTATTCTCAATTTTCAGACATTTATCTAACGTTTTTACAATATTTTCTAGATTGCGTGCTGCAGAACATGTACTTGTCTTGATATCTGACCAAAATGAAAATTGAATCTCTGGGACAGAACATACAAAATTCATAGCCACTCTGCATTATCTCAATGACATATGACGCCAAACGCCATCTCTGTTGTGTACGTGCCCTCCAGTGGTGAAACACGGCGGCAGTTTGTACACAATGGCGATAGTGTGAAATCTTTCCTCCTTACTGCTTTCTTGACTATGACGGAACTAACTAATTGGAACGTTGCTTCGTTTCAACTTAAGTCCATAAACAAACAAAAACCAGATGCAAGCCCTGTTAATAAATCCTTTAATATCGTTATCTGTGACCAGATATCACAGAATCTCTTAGGCTCCCCAATAAGTTTTTTGGCCTTCTTATTTAGACAATATTGACCATGCCTTACCTGATGGCTTGGGCCCACCCGAATTTCTCCCTGAGTATTCGCCAGCCTTTTCGTGTCCGGATTATAACCCAGTACATAAAAGAAGGAATCGTGGCTGGCGGGGAATCCTCGGGCCGAGGAGATGTCCTGAAAGTGGGTCACCTGGCAAGTACCCCTGAAAATACAACAACATCACAAAATATTCATTTAAGTTAATACGGGTTAGTATATTATTTAAAGGACATTCGGCTAAAGAAATCGCAATATGTTATATTTCCATCAAGGAAAAGTTGACGTAGGTTTTGGATGGTCAGGCTTTCAAAGATTTTTCCTAGCTCCGGAGCGAAAAAAAAAATGCCATTTATATACTTGCTGCTCGAATCAGGTGCCCTGGTCAAATTCGGACAAGCTAATGTGAATGAATGTACGGCCTAAAAATAAAGCCATTTTGACCCCACTCGACGACCTATGTGGGATGTTGACCAGTTACCACCGGAAGGTCGTGGGTTTTCTCCGGGCATAGAGCCCGTTTTTTTTCCACAATAAAACTGGCAACGCCGCCATATAAGTGATATAATCTTAGGCGCGTCGTAAACACCAAACAATCAATTAATCCTTTTGACACCAGGGCCCGTTTCACGCAGCCTTCGCAAAGTGTGATTATTTGCAGTTGCCATGACACCGTACATGTATCTGTACACTATGGTATTCATTGACAACTTTTCATTTGCGATGCAACTGCTTTGTGAAACGAGCCCCCAGGACCGAATTCAGGGTTTGGTGTGAACACACCTGACGTCAAAACAATACACATACTTAATCTTGAAAAAGTTCAGAGGAAAAGTTTGACCTACCTAAGAGCATTTACAGGGTAAGTATCAGTGGCATCAGAGATAAATAGTTCTCTGGCTTGTACCGACTCCGGGATTACCGAATCTGAAAAACACAAAATACATCTTGTACTGTTTTTTTTTAAATATAGAAGAGAGATAAATTTGTATAGTATAGTTGATTGATTGATTGGTGTCCTATGCCGCAATGGGATCTGTAAATAATCCATAGACGGCTTGCATAAATATGGACATCTTTCGCTTTATATATAGGTTGAACAACTGGGGCCTAGTATTTGGAGAAACATGAGTAACTATTTTAAACAAATTTATATACTTTATATAATCTAAATTTGTGAGGTAATTGTCATGATCATGTGTGAACAAATTTACATGTAATTGTTTCACATTTGAAATACCGACATGAAAGCTTCGGGCAATCAAATACACATAAAATACATGTTAACTCATGATTTTCTAATTAAAACACAGCAAAACAATGCCCAATATATTTATACAGTTTGAAAAAAGGTCCTTTTTAATATATGTACGTCTCCGGCAAAGATGTATGGGGTCTGTGACGGCCTAGGGCAATTAATTTAGATTCTAACATAGACACCTGACAAAGCCTACAAAGACAACCGGGACTCGTCAAGCGTAAACGGTAAAAGGTCAAGCTAAAAACTTGTTATATCTCGGTGAAGGACTTCATATACTTATAAGATCATGCGCTGATAGCTGATTGTGTCTAATTAATGGTATTATCATATCTTAACTAAATATTATCTGATAAATCAACGGAAAATCATCTAGCATGAAAACATGATACATGGAAAAGAAAATGGCGGTTTTACGAAAAAGTCCCAAAGTGTGATTAATCACAGTTGCCATAACGTCGTATCTCTTCACTATGGTATCCAGTGGCAACTAGGCTTTGTTTGTGATGCAACTGCTTTGTGAAACGTGCCCTAGGGGAGGAACATGATTAAAGGTTGCACATACCACATCGCCCAGTTTAAGTCGTTAGAGGTTGCGGCCAATATATGTCCTACAGGGAAACATAGATCACAACTAAACCATATAAGATTAAATTAGCACCCGTTACTCAATAAACAAACGTGCCCCAGGGGAGGGACTTCATAAGGTTGCACATACATAGGCATACAACATTGCCCAGTGTAAGTTCTTATAGTTTTACATAGATTTATGGCAGACGGGACTTTGGCCAGTTTTGCGATACAGGTCTGTATCGTAACTTTAGAGTATGCACAAAGAAAATCTATTTACATGACATCATAACGAAGCCAAGCCAGATAATGTTCATGAGTGGGGAGGGAGTGGTAAGGAGGCCTTCACTCAACACAATCAGGCCTTAGCATTTCACAATAACAATCGTTTCCATTACTGCTGTTCTAAATATACGGAAACAAAAATCTATTATCCATTATGACAGACCTGTATATAGTATAAAGTATACGCAAACTAACATCGGTATCGGTTGATTCTGAATATTCTCATCAGCGGAAACGATCTGTCAGCAAAATTATCTGCTTTGACATTGCTAAGAAAGGTTTATGTTTTTTTAAGTCTGCGGGGGAGGGGGGGCACCAATGTGCAGGACTTGAATCAGCAAAAAGATACATTGTTGAAAAGGCAGCCATTTTTCTTGAGGGAGAGAATGTCAAAGGACCAAATACATGCATTCCTTTTATTATTCCTTGAACAATAAACCTTGTCTTATTAACAAAATGTGTGATTAAATTTGTGTCCACTACTCTCTTGAATTTAAACTGATATGAATCCAAAATGGCGCAGCTCACCACAAGTCAGCCCTACATGTAATTGATGGATAGATCAGCTTAGAGGGATAATGACTAAACTTCCCTGTTAAAACTCCTTTTTCTTATCTACACAAAAAAGGCAAGAAGTTATCACAAGTAAAATCTGTCTTGATTAGCACAAGCCACTGTTAGTTTTCAACCACAAACGTCAGTTAAATTTTTTCCTTCATTATTTAAGGGGAAAGCAATCATGATAAATATGCAGATAAAATCTTAACCACTAAAAACTTCACGACATTTAGCCTTTCGAAAAAGAAAAAAAATTGGACAAAGCCAAATTATACCATAAGGTAACATAGCTTTGGCGGACTATAAATTTGTTAAAAATACATGAACTAAATCATGAGCTCTTCGTGTTATTTTGAGATTATCCCTCGACAAATGTGATGAAGCAAACATGTATTTGTATTATACAAATAAAACATGTATGTGTATTATACAAATAAAACATGTATGTGTATTATACAAATAAAACATGTATGTGTATTATACAAATAAAACATGTATGTGTATTATACAAATAAAACATGTATGTGTATTATACAAATAAAACATGTATGTGTATTATACAAATAAAACATGTATGTGTATTATACAAATAAAACACACAGATGGACATCAGGTTGTTCAAAGAAAATTGGCTTAATGGTAGGTTACGTGTAGAGGATGTCACAACGGAATGTCTTAGTTACGTCTGGGGCCGGTTGTTCAAAGAAAATTGGCTTAATGGTAGGTTACGTGTAGAGGATGTCACAACGGAATGTCTTAGTTACGTCTGGGGCCGGTTGTTCAAAGAAAATTGGCTTAATGGTAGGTTACGTGTAGAGGATGTCACAACGGAATGTCTTAGTTACGTCTGGGGCCGGTTGTTCAAAGAAAATTGGCTTAATGGTAGGTTACGTGAAGATGACGTCACAACGGAATGTCTTAGTTACGTCTGGGGCCGGTTGTTCAAAAGGAAAATTAGCTTAATGGTAGGTTACGTGAAGATGACGTCACAACGGAATGTCTTAGTTACGTCTGGGGCCGGTTGTTCAAAAGGAAAATTAGCTTAATGGTAGGTTACGTGAAGATGACGTCACAACGGAATGTCTTAGTTACGTCTGGGGCCGGTTGTTCAAAAGGAAAATTAGCTTAATGGTAGGTTACGTGAAGATGACGTCACAACGGAATGTCTTAGTTACGTCTGGGGCCGGTTGTTCAAAAGGAAAATTAGCTTAATGGTAGGTTACGTGAAGATGACGTCACAACGGAATGTCTTAGTTACGTCTGGGGCCGGTTGTTCAAAGAAAATTGGCTTAATGGTAGGTTACGTGTAGATGACGTCCCAACGGAATGTCTTAGTTACGTCTGGGGCCGGTTGTTCAAAAGGAAAATTGGCTTAATGGTAGGTTACGTGTAGATGACGTCACAACGGAATGTCTTAGTTACGTCACGTCATTTAACCTGCCGATAAGCTAATTTTCTTTTGAACAACGGGCCCCTGATTGAGCATTTTATGACTTGTCCAGACAGACTGAAAAGAAGGTCATTATAATGCAGTCCAGACAGACTGAAAAGAAGGTCATTATAATGCAGTCCAGACAGACTGAAAAGAAGGTCATTATAATGCAGTCCAGACAGACCGAAAAGAAGGTCATTAGAATGCAGTCCAGACAGACTGAAAAGAAGGTCATTATAATGCAGTCCAGACAGACTGTAAAGAAGGTCATTATAATGCAGTCCAGACAGACTGAAAAGAAGGTCATTATAATGCAGTCCAGACAGACTGAAAAGAAGGTCATTATAATGCAGTCCAGACAGACTGAAAAGAAGGTCATTATAATGCAGTCCAGACAGACTGAAAAGAAGGTCATTATAATGCAGTCCAGACAGACTGAAAAGAAGGTCATTATAATGCAGTCCAGACAGACTGAAAAGAAGGTCATTATAATGCAGTCCAGACAGACTGAAAAGAAGGTCATTATAATGCAGTCCAGACAGACTGAAAAGAAGGTCATTATAATGCAGTCCAGACAGACTGAAAAGAAGGTCATTATAATGCAGTCCAGACAGACTGAAAAGAAGGTCATTATAATGCATTTTTTAATGGTCCTTTAAAGGGACATGTCCAGACAGACTGAAAAGATTAGAACATTAGGAATCATGAATAATCCATCGAGTCGAGTCTAAAGTCGAGTTGAGGGCCTAAACATTATGAAACTGATTGATCAATTGATGTATCACTGATATAACAATGTTACCAGGTTTAGTAGAGGAGGACTAAGAGGGATTCCAACACGCACCTCATCAATAGAGGGTGTGTGTCGGACTGACAGGGATTCAAACACAAGCCTCATCAATAGAGGGTGTGTGTCGGACTGAGAGGGATTCAAACACGCACATCATCAATAGAGGGTGTGTGTCGGACTGAGAGGGATTCAAACACGCACCTCATCAATAGAGGGTGTGTGTCGGACTGAGAGGGATTCAAACACGCACCTCATCAATAGAGGGTGTGTGTCGGACTGAGAGGGATTCAAACACGCACCTCATCAATAGAGGGTGTGTGTCGGACTGAGAGGGATTCAAACACGCACATCATCAATAGAGGGTGTGTGTCGGACTGAGAGGGATTCAAACACGCACCTCATCAATAGAGGGTGTGTGTCGGACTGAGAGGGATTCAAACACGCACCTCATCAATAAAAGGTGGATTCCAGAAAATTCTACTGACCGAGGCTAAGCTCCTGTCAGTCGTCAATCTAATGAAATATCATAAGTTTGGTTTGTTACAACAATTTATGGGGTATAAAGGCCCCAACACAATTAGAAACTTGTCTCCATGGTTATTTTAGACAAGAAGATTTTCCCTGTGTTCGTGTGTTTTAGTGCTCATAAATAGAAGGTGTGTGTCGGACTGAGAGACTTTTGCTCTGCTGACTGAACCACGAGGCACCCTTATGAAATTGACACACTGTCCCGTTGCTAAAACGGTGTTTGCAAAGCGTTAAATCACATGCAATACAGTTGCATAAGCAAAATACAAAACTATAACATTTTTTGACCTACTGTAGTCTTCCTTGCTTGTTGAGGATGTAGAACGAGACGTTGTTGGAACAGCCGGAAGAATTGGTTTATCTTTACGGCTGTCTGTTAGATTTTTTTTCACCCTATGCCCAATACTACTCATTCTTCTAAACAGTCGTTGTTGTGCCTGTTGGTGTTGTTGTTGTTCTTCACCATTGTCAGTTTACATCATAACAGATATCTTTTCAATATATGCGTGTAACGCTCCAGCAAAATGCAGGATTGACGAACTTTAAATTTAGTTATAATAAATTAGACACGCAGAAAACAAGATGGCTGGTATCTATGTCCGAGTCAAGTGACACCTGCACAGATTGCTCGGAAAAAGATGGCAGATCAGTATGTACGAGAACTAACAACTGCAAACATTCCTCTATAAAATGCAGCCATTCAGAAGACAAAAGTCTATTTAAAATGTAAAAAGTTCAGGAGGCAGCTGCACCGTTTTCTGGGACAAAGATGGCTGGTATGTATGTAAGAGTCTGAGCAAAACCAACAGACAAGTGACAACTGCACAGATTACTCTAAAAAGATGAATCAAAGATGGCCGGTATATATGTACGAGTCGGTTAAAATTGTAAACAGTTCAGTGTCAACTGCAAGGATCGTTCTATGAGAGATGGATCCCAAATTGACTAGCAGAAGAGAATACTCTCAACAATTCTAAACAGTTCAATGAAACCTGCAGAGATCTTTCTATAAAATGACATATAGATGGGGTATGAAAGTTTGCTAAATGTACGTCACTGTCACAGTTAAGTGACAACTCTGCAGACGTGCTGAAATTGTTCTGTTAGGGAAATAGGTCCTACACAGGAGACAAAAAATACACAAATCCCGATATTTGTATCTTGTCAAATACTAGCACAATACATATAAATGTATTCCTTATCCACAACGTCTACTGTATGTATTGTGGTACCATAGACATCAATTCACAGAAAATAGTAAAAATTCATAGGGTTTCATTCACAGAGTAAAATCGAAAGGCAGGTTAATATGACAGGTTTTCACAACAATCAGCAAATCCAAACGTTCCACAATCAGTTTCACTATAGACACAAGTTCATAGGTTTGATCATGCATGGATATCTCGCTCAGCCTGATCCGTGGACGATTTGTCAAGTTATTTCAGACTCGTAACTACTGGAGAACTGCGCAAAACGCTGCTTTTCCTTAGCATCCTTACTCTGAGAACAGATTCAAAATGGCAGCCAGTATAGATGTTAAGGCCAGTCAGTCTAACTGGCAGACACACAGAGAGACCGGGCCTTATGCAGGAGAAACCTGAAGAGAATAAGGAGTCAGTTCTATGGACGACACACATCTAACCTGTTTTAACCTAGGAAGCAGGCGTGTGAAGCTGAGCTGTTTACAGCAGAGACAATTGTAAGATATCAGCCAGAATTCATCAAAATCTCCAATGTCTGGTAATGGACCTTAGGCAGGTTAAACAACAGACAGCCCTCAGATTCCTTCCCTAGGGTACACAGTGGTGAGATATGGCCATAACACCCTATCAAATGACCCACTTTTTCAAGCCTGTTAACATAGCCTACACTTAACACTGAATGGAGAGCGACTCGGGCAAAGGGGAACAACCCTTGCTCTTTCTAATTATACACCCTGACCCAGATTCCTGTATGAAAGAGTATTTATAAATAGACTGACTTGACCTGAATAATAGATAAGTGGCCAGTAATACAAGCAAATAATTGCCCTTAATATACTTTATAATAACACGCTAGTCTACCACATTAATATTACAGTGATATAGTTATTCTACCAAGGTGAATCTATTGGGCCAATCATAAAATTATTTGATTGACTGCTCGGTGTTTGACGCCACATTCAAGGCTACATGTAGCTTAATATGCGTAAACATTGTCAATGTATTACAAAGTGTTCCAGAAAATTCTACTGACTAAGGCCCAGCTCCTGTCAGTCGTCAACCTAATGAAATAGCATAGGTTTAGTTTATTACAACAATTTATGATGGGGTATAAAGGTCTAAATGATATACCCCTTTTTAACACAATTAGAAACTTGTCTCCATGGTTATTTTAGACAAGGAGATTTTCCCTGTGCTCATGTGTTTTAGTGTTCATAAATGTATATACACCCATCATGTAAAATAATGCAATTTGTATGAGTAACCATAAATATGTACATGTACTAGGGCTTTAGCGAGGTTATTTCATTAAGAATAAAATAAGTTATGGTAGTCTGCAAAGTCTATAGACCGAAGCAATGTTTAATCAAGTTAAAGGATAAATGGCAATAGTACCTCCTATTTTGTTATAAATTTACTAAGAAATATATACTGTAGGAACTTGAACAAAAAGAAAATGAGATATCTGGCACAAAACCCATACAATTTTCTTTTTCTCTCTATATGAGCTGTATATACGGAATTAATTAGCTTAGAGCTGTGTAGTCATGGTATGTTAACATCTGATATACATATTTATGAAAACAAAAACACACGGGCACAGGGAAAATCTTCTGGTCTAAAATAACCATGGAGACAAGTTTCTGATTGTGTTAAAAAGAGGTACATATCATTTAGACCTTTATACCCCATCTATATATATTTATGATCACTAAAACACACAGGCACAGGGAAAATCTTCTTGTCTAAAATAACCATGGAGTACAGTACATGTAACTTGTTAAGTTCTTGAGAAAATGCATGCAGCAAAACAGTACATTTGATGTTTAGAAGGAGATAAATATAGAAAATAAATCAGCATCCAGGTTGTTTAAATTTTGTACACTCTTCGAAATCAAAATCTTGTCGGAAAAATTAAACCCTGCTGTTATTACCGTGCCTCGCAGGGAATCATTTTTTTGCTAATTGTAACAGTTCTTGGCATTTTAATCCTTTAAATCAAGTCGTTTTAGGACGTAATTAAATGTTAAATGTTAATTCATTATTTTCTAGACTTTGACATTTTATTTTTTAAAATGGGATAATTTTCACAGCTAATGGCTTTTTTGTGTACAAGTTTGTTATATAATGTAATTTAATATATGATTAATAATTTTATGTACCTAAGATAATTTTTCCATATACATTGTAATTTCAGTGACTCAACCTTTTGAAGACAGAAGTTTCAGTTTATCTGCAAGAATTATCTCCCTTGGGAGTTCCTTGAGAAAGATGTCCATTGTCTTGTAAAGGTTGGTTGATTGTTTGGCGTTTTACGCCGCGTTCAAGATTATTTCACTTATAAGACGGCGTTGCCAGTTTTATTGTGGGAGGAAACCGGGCTCTATGCCCGGAGGAAACCCATGACCTTCCGGTGATAACTGGCAACCATCTTGTAAAGGTAAACATTCCTTCAACTTTTCAAAATAAAATGTTTTAAATTAAAAAAATTTTTGCCAAAATTTACAATTAAACAGAATAACAAAATTTGCCAATTGCAAAGTAAGGAAAATATTCATTGAGGATAACAAAGATTGTAAGTGACAATAATTAATCTAAACAACCAGATTTAAGTTTATAGGCACAAATCAGGTGAAATGGCAACCATTTGACAAGCTTTTTCATAATTTCTGTTCGCCACGACAGTAAGAGGCTTTGAAGCCCATCAAAAAACTATAGGATTCGTGTTGGAAAAAGGAAAATCAACACAGTATGTGGCCTGTATGTTAGTTCAAAACAATACTTTATCGTACATTTTTGAGACAAGAAGCACTAAAAAGCTTCTGAATATCAACATTTTGGCAGCTCATGCCACTTTAAGCACTATTGCTAATACTTTCTTTTGAGTGTGACAAATTAGTCATCATTCAATTCTATTTCTTGAATCTTACTTCATACATGCACCAGTAGGTTTGAGGGAAAAAGCCATGAAAATCACAAGGTAGGGTGTTGTCATTTTAAACTACAGAAGTAAAAGGTTTTTAACATGAAAAAGGTGTGACTGTCAGATAGGTGTCAAAAGATAGAGCATTGTATCATAGAGAGTATGTTGTCAGAGTTGGGATTTGTAAAGTCATATTTTAGGGAGAGAGTAATGGAAGTAGTTTTGTTCCCAGGTGGTTGGATGTCACATATAGCCACTTAATGTGTCTCAATCGGCAGGTAATCATCTGAGAAAATGGCTCTCTTTGTTAGCGGGGGCCAATACAGGTAAGCTAGTCGGAGCTTTTTCACCTGTCCTATTGTGTTGGATGTCTTACAGTTCACGCACCACTAGTAAAACACACTTAATCAGCTTTTTCCACCACGGCATGTTTTAACAAACGAGAGCGGCTAATACCTCGGTAGGCAAAGGTGAGGAGATAAAAAACGAAACCTGAGCCGCCCCGTGAAAAGACGCGTCAAGACTTGACATGCTGTTAAACCTAATGTCAATAATCTACAGCCAGCCAGCTATGATAGTTCCACATTACAACTTGTAGCTTGACAAACACTTTTGTAGCTATACAGCTAGTGGAAATAATACCCCCCTCACAAGGCTTTTTAACTAAGTAAGTAAATAAAAAAGCAATTGAGAGTTACTAACATTGGGCAGGTTGAAGCTATATAAAACACACACTATGAGCATATGAAAGTGAAATCAGATACATCTTTACTTGTGTACATGTATAATACTTAACAAGCTGACTGAATGATTGATTGATTGATTGACAAGTCCTGTGATGACATGATTGGTTGATTGATTAACAAGCCGTCAGACAAAATGATTGATTGATTGAGAAACAATCCAAATTATGAAATGATTAACAATCTAACTTATTAAATAATTGATTGATTGATTGAGGTGCCCACTAACAAAATGATTGATTGATTAACATTCCAACTGACAAAATGATTGAATGATCAACAATCCAACTGACAAAATGATTGATTGATCAACAATCCAACTGACAAAATGATTGATTGATTAACAATCCAACTGACAAAATGATTGAATGATCAACAATCCAACTGGTGAAATGATTGAATGATCAACAATCCAACTGACAAAATTATTGATTGATCAACAATCCAACTGACAAAATGATTGATTGATCAACAAGCCAAATTATGAAATGATTGATTAACAATCTAACTTATGAAATAATTGATTGATTGATTGAAGTGCCCACAAACAAAATGATTGATTGATTAACATTCCAACTGACAAAATGATTGAATGATCAACAATCCAACTGACAAAATGATTGATTGATCAACAAGCCAAATTATGAAATGATTGATTAACAATCTAACTTATGAAATAATTGATTGATTGATTGAAGTGCCCACAAACAAAATGATTGATTGATCAACAATCCAACTGACAAAATGATTGATTGATTAACAATCCAACTGGTGAAATGATTGAATGATCAACAATCCAACTGACAAAATGATTGATTGATTAACAATCCATCAGACAAAATGATTGATTGATTGATAAACAATCCAAATTATGAAATGATTGACAATCTAACTGATTGATTGATTGATTGAAGTGCCCACTAACAAAATGATTGATTGATTAACAAGCCCGCTGATGAAATGATTGATTGATTTGTATTCTATGTCACATTAAATATTACTTCACTTATAAATTTCACAATGAATAATATTTCATAAGTGGTACGAGTTGCCAAATTCTGATCTTCAGGAGCATTTGAAGTACCAAGAAAAAGAAATGATTTACAAAGAAATAAAAAATATTGATGAAGCCAAGCATTAACTGATATGATCTGAAGATGTATGTTAATAAATGACAAAATCCAAATAGCCCAGATGTAGGAGTTCATTTTATGCTTTGTTGTTTATAAAACAACTTTTTAAACTTACCCTTGTTAGATGTTCTTTACACAGAGAGTTTAAATCAAGCCCATTTGAACAAATTAATGAATATTTAAATTATCATACGGGATAAAGCCAGTGTTTCGCAAAGCAAGCTGCAATCATAATGAGGGATATTACTGAATTACTAATTACACGTAGCTGACACTGGTGACCCTGGCAATCAAACCCAGGACATCTTGTTAACGGTACCGTCCCACCGCTCTACCGAGCTGTAATCTGGTCCTTTAGTTTTCGATGAACTTTGAACCCTCCTGTCATCTTGTCAATCAGAATTTTTAAATCGTTACACAGAATATTATTTCATCATCGACACCCAAAGACCAGTCATTGCTTATAAAAAGAACAAGTGTTTGAACGATCTACTGGTCAGGGCGTAACTCACCTGTCTGTCATCTACCTACAGTGTAGGTATTTCTGAGGGGAACCAAAATTTTCACTTTTTTTCCCATGATGCTATTGGGTTCAATCTTAGTTTACAAATATTCTTGTCGTAGCTTAAGATACGTAAGCATTGTCAATGTATTACAAAATGTTTTAGAGGAGTCTACTGACTAAGGCCAAGCCCCGGTCAGTCCTCAACCTAATAAAATATCATAGGTTTACTTAATTACAACTTCTAATTGGGTATAAAGGTCTAAATGATATACCTCTTTTTAACACAGTTAGAAACTTGTCTCCATGGTTATTTTTGACAAGAAGATTTTCCCTGTGCACATGTGTTTTAGTGTTTATAAATAATAATTGTGAGCTAGACTTGAAAGATGTCAGCCAATTCTACACACAGATTGCCCAACTGTGACACATGTTGTAACTTACATGTAACAACCCATAATGTACATGTATATCAATTTAATAGCCAAACAAGCCCAAGGTTATAAGTACTGTATAACCAACCCATTAACTATATTTCTCTAGATACATGTATATTAGGGATAAACTTACTAAAATAGAGCAAGATATCAATCTATCCTAGAATACAAACATTGATATAATATGTGTAGACTAACACATGTGGGAAATTAAATTACAAAATAAACACACAGCACTGGGACCCCCCACTTGATAGCCTCAAAGCTTTTAGCCAACCCAGTAATCAAACAGTTGGTGTTTTATTGAAGTAATAACCTGACTTAATGGCCTTATCTGTCATAAGTTAACAGGACCAGTGCTAATCAATCTATTCATGGACTAGGGGAGGGTTACCAGGGGGGGGTCATCAGTTCACGCCAGCTCCGGGAAAGACTACAAGCTGTAAGCTACAAGCTGTGATGCATACATGTGCATGTGCATAATGCTGTGGTATGAAATAAGGGTATATTTATACCTTAAGTATATTTATACACACTACATGAGTATATAAATAGAAAAAGGCAGAATTTATGAAGCGTTTGAATGTAATCAACACTGCTGCATACATCCATAATCAGACAGTGGAATTAATTTCTAAGGATTAAAGATTCATGATTTTGTAACTTAAACAAAAACATCATGATTTTATTTCTTATTTGAGGTTCTAGAGAAAATGTCACGAAAAAATAAAATTAATATGAGGTATGGGCTAGCCCTGGAAATAAGTTCAAAACTGAGATACATGCAAAGTTTAAACTCCGATACATGTAAAGTTTAAAACTCAGATAATATTTAAGATACATATGAAGTTTAAAACTCAGAAAAAGTTTAAAACCCAGATAAAGTTTAAAACTCAGATACCAGTACATGTAAAGTTTAAAACTCAGATACCGGTACATGTAAAGTTTAAAACTCAGATACCGGTACATGTAAAGTTTAAAACTCAGATACCGGTACATGTAAAGTTTAAAACTCAGATACCGGTACATGTAAAGTTTAAAACTCAGATACCAGTACATGTAAAGTTTAAAACTCAGATACCAGTACATGTAAAGTTTAAAACTCAGATCAAGCTGGAAAAGTAGATTAGTTTAAACCTTGGATATACATGTAAATGTAGTGTAGATTTGACACGTGTGACGTTTCCAGAATATATTGGAGAAAAAGTCCACCATAAAAAAAGACAATGCTGAGGCTATTCATTAAAACATGTTCATGTTGGTGAGGAAAAAAAAAACGCAACAAGTAAGAAAATTGTTGGAGATTTCTTACATGTATTATAAGACTATTTCAGGTGTAAAGAGCTTGATTTTGACAAGGACAGTCCAGTTATATTCTGTAAAGAAAATCCATTGTATTTTAACAACACACAAGCCACAGACAGACGAAAAAATCTAGTAATAAGAGGTTTGGAATCTCTCAGCACGGCTTCGTTGAGGAGGCATTTTGGCAGATTCAGCCAGGCAGTATGAGCCGTGTATCAAGTGAGTGTTTGCTTACATTCCGTACGAATTACCACATTTTGCCGGCGTACAATAACACAACACAGCATGACAGCCTTACAGCAAGCAGAGTCAATAAGGCCTGTTTGGGGGAGATTTCTCCTGTTTTTCTGCGGCTCGGCACGGATCACGGGAGTCGAGGAGTTCAAAGATTACTGACCTGTCACTCGTAGCACTTGTCCTTGAAGCGCTCGAGAGGCAAATTCTCGTGTAAATTAGACGAAGATGAACATGATCTGTCTCTGACCGCTCGCTGTCCCGTGCCAATTCAAACATTGCCAACACATTTTTTACCCAACACACACAAGACAGCAAAAGCGAAAAACAGAATTTGCAACATGATAAAAAAGTCCTGATAATTATATTCTCATTTTAAACTTTAATCTGTTTTTTTTTCTTTTGATAACTTTAAATTGTACTGAAGTGAATACCATTTATCAGCTATTGGGAAACCTATAGGAGGACATAAAATTTCAGTGTCAGTCAGAAAGGTTGAATCAGTTCGTATACTGAAATGTTCAAAAGCAACCAGAACCGATGCTAGTTTTGTTATACCGGGTACATCATACCATATGCTGGCTTTCATGATTGGCAACAGATTTCCTTAGTTTTAGAACAACAATAACAGGCTATCGGAACTGATAGTTACCGTGAAATCCTACATATATGGCCTGCAGTAAAGCAATAGAGAAGAATTTAAGTTGTGTATGTTGTGCTTAATGCCTTCAAGATTAATGGCAGTATCTATTACAGATGGAAGAGCCTAACAGTAGCCAATCATTTTTATCATGGAATACATGTAGATTGATTGATTGTTTGGTGCTTTACGCCGCGCTCAAGATCATTTCACTTATATGGCGGCGTTGCCAGTTTCATTGTGGGCGGAAACCGGGCTCTATGCACGGAGGAAACCCACAACCTTATGGTGGTCACTGGCAACCATTCCACATCCATGGAATAGAGGGGATAGGAGGTCAGGGTGGGGATAGCACATTAAACATATACTGTAACTATTAAAGAGGGGTATTGAGCTATAACCCCAGGGGTCATCCAGAGGAGGTGTCTAAGTATCTCTCTGGTCACCATGTGGTCAAAATTCATCTTATTTGGACCCCTAAAATCCAGCAATTAAACATGGTCAAGATAAAAAGTAGGTAATTTTGGACATACACTTCTAATCAACTATTTTGGACATCCTATTTATATAGATCCTGGATGTGCATGTACATGTATGTACACTGCAGCATAGTGGACATTTTTATTTCGATCTTAAAATTCTAATTAGTAAGTAAACAAAAACCTACACATTAAAGTAATGGATGGCAATTATTTATACTTGCAGCAGGTACAAAGTCCCTATATTTTTAGTGAACACAAGTTCTCAATTCTCGGTCAAATGGTCTCTCAAGACCTATAACAACCACAGGGAGAAAACAATGCAGGGGAGAACCATTTTGTTCCAGCTGTGCAAGCCATTGCTGAACAGTTGTTTTCAACCACCTTCTGATTCAGGCTTGTTTTTGCGACCATGAAGTCAAACCAAAATCAAAAATTCTTAGATAAACTGCCATGCATTTCTTTTCCGGATAAAATATGTCAACTCCATAAAATAAATATTACAAAATGGAATATATCTACATGTAAGTGCAACTATAACGTCAAACACAATATATACCTGTAGAATGGAAATAGAAAATGTATGAATTCATGTCAACAGACACACTAAGAGAACGGAAAATAAAACAATCTAACCACCTCAACTCCAGTGATAACTGAAGTCAAAACCAACCTCGAATGCAACAAAAATTTCCCTGAATTGCTTTGGGGGGGAAAAAAAAGGGGGGAGGGGGTAGAAATCAAGTAATGACTGGCTTCCTTTTTAATAAAATAAATACAAAATTGTTCTAACAACATAATCTTTTTGCTGCAAAAAACACACCAGCCTTAGACCTGACCTTGTATCGGCCAATAAAGCCTTCACACTGAATATAAAACGGCCCATATCAGCTAGCTTTATCAATTGATTAAAACTAGTTTAATCACACCTGTCAAAATGGAAGTTAAAAGATACACTTACCAAATTTTAAAATATGTTGTATTTCCAATAATGTCAGGTAATCCTTCAGTAAAAACTGTAAAATAATTTCAAAAACTGTTCCTGTCTTGAGAGACAACTATTTAAGAAATCTATCTACTATGGGTATACATGAACGACTCCTGGAGATTAAGTGATGTAGTTATCAGCCAACACTCCGTAAGCAACCAATGTAAGCCACAAGCAAGGTTGACGGACCTGTTAATGTAACTTGTAAGAATTGATCAATAACTCCCAACAAATCACTGTCTCCGAGTTGAAATCGTAAATAATTCCAATAAATGCTTGGATTGAAATTCGCTCAGATTTAGTTACAGCTTCAGCTGTATATTTTCAACAAATCAAATCTCCTCAGTATCGTTTCAATCAAAGATATCGAAAGACGATTCACGTAGAAACAATATTTTCCTTCGAAGTTATGAGTTAATCCAATCAAAGAGGTATTAGAAATGCACTCAATAACAGTGTGTATCTGTAAAAGAGAAGCCACATTGGGGACGGAAATAGATTATATGTCCATTCGAAATCACAGCATCTTTGTCGAATATATATAACGCTGAGGCGGAATAAGAAATAACCAATCCCTGGAAACTGCAGTTGCAAATACAACACTAGGGCCCTAAGTTTAATTGAAATATCCAGTGGCTTGAAACCACATCGCCTTCTTTGAGAATATAACGCTGAGGCGAAACTAGAAAAGAAATTATGAGGCCCTTGGTATAACAGTCCCTTGATAAAACAGTCCCTTGATGTCACAAATAAAACACTGTGGCTGAATTTAAATCAAAATATACACTAATTTTGACAGCACAGTTTGCTTGTTTCTTGGTGAATATTAAAACACTGAAGTTTAATTGAATAGGAATACAGGGTTGTTTGAAATCACAGCCCGTAATAAAACACTGAGTGGGTAAAATTGGATAGAGATGAGCACTCACAAGAAATCTGTCTGTAACAAAACACTGAAACTGCGGTTCCTGCCTAAAGATTGAAGACAGGGCTTTAATGGAATAGGGATCCTTTGGAATCACAGGCAGTAGTAAAACACTGAGCCAGAAATTTAATAAAAACAACCACAGCCTCAAGAAATCACAGTCCCTTTGTAAGAGAAGTAAACAGTAAAAGACAAGCAAGTCCGGTTCTGCCACATGAAGAGTAGATCACAGTTCAATGTTAAACACTGGGGAATAAAGCTGGTTGGATTTCCTGGTGAATAAATACAGACACGTACACAGTATTATCCTAGGTGTAAACTGAACCCACAAACTGCAGGTGATCATGGTTTAGGGTCTGCCAGTCATCAAGCATATTTAAGCGAATGGAAAATCAATCTATGTATGAAATCACCAGCTGATATTCCTCTTACATCAGGGGAGTGAACACAAGAGTTTATCTGGCAGCTAGATTGGTAGTGGACTCTCAGTTACAGTCCATTGGTTAAGGCATGTCAGTCCAACATAGGCCACCTTCCCTCAGCACACTGTAAAACAGAGGTCTTTGTTCTGCTGGTGCATTCTGCAAAGCTGATGGATATCTTAAGGTTAACCACAGCCAGGGTTAATACAAGTCTAGGTAGCAGGTAGAGGGGAAAGGCAGGCTTGATGTGTAAGTTTACTGCCCCTTCCTAAGCAGGCTGCTAAGGCAGTCAGAATCTTCAGAGGAAAGGAAATCAGTCCATACACAAACCCAACAGGCAAACTAAGCTCATTTGTTTAACTCCAACAGCCTACAAGCTCTGTTTAAGAAAGCTTCAGAAGGGCATTTGCTGGCCACAGATAAACAGAGAGAGGCTTTGAAGGGGGAGTGTTAGCAGGGAGCTGAGAGCTCAACACCCCTTCAGCACCTCCCAAGATTATTTACTGGTCAAAGGCAACAAACATTGGAAGAGGTCCCAAAAAGGAGGTATTGGGCTGTTGCATAAACACCATTAGTTCAACTGATAAGTTTAACTTAATACATAGCTATAATGTTAATCCGAAAATGGTAAATTTCACACAGTGGTAGGAAAAAGACAAGAGAGGGTTGTTGGAGTTGTGTTAACAACATTTACACCCGTTTTGCATGCTGCTCAGAGAACAACATGATAAATTGACTGATTGATTGGGGTTTAACGTCACACTCAACAGCTACAGGTTATATGGCGACAAAAGTAACAACCGACCAAAAGATCACCATCATCACCCATACCTAAATTTAGACATTAGGCTCCACCAGCTTAGATTGCTGGGAAGGCTAATTAATATCATTTGGCATACTTAATCTTCATCCTTGCTGGATCAGCATACATGGCTAAAACAGAGCCACAATGCTGCCAAAATCCAATGAGAATCTAACTCTTCACTCACTGCTCTGCTATAGCACAGCTTCCAGCACCCCAGAATTATTTGCTGGTCACCTTCATCCAATATGGCAGGAGGCCTAATATGGGGGGGGGGGGGGGCTCACAGTTAAAGGGCATCATGCAATAAATCAGACATGAAAGGCATTAGATATAAACCCTTTCAGCACCCCTGAATAATTAAATGGTCAAAGAGAGTGAATATTGCAAGAGGCTTTGAAAGGGAGGCATTGGATGTTAAGTTGAAACACCCTTTCAGCACCTCCATGGTTATTATCTGGTCAGTGGAAACTAACATTGAAAGAGGCCTCAATGGGGAAGAGGATTGATAGTTGCCAATGAGCAGGGTGTTCTTGAATCCCTTTTGGGTACCCCTGGGGTTAATCCCTTTTGGCTATGAAGCAATCAAACAGTGAGAGAAGGTAGTTCTCAACTCCACTCTGCCACAGTGAACAAAGACAGTGAGTGACATGTAACCCCCAGAGGGGCCTTACTCACTACTAATATACATAAACATGTCACAAGCATGGTATGCATGGGATATCACACTCTACTCTTTTAATAACAGCATACACACACACTAGGGGGCCAGAAAAACTTGATTTCCCCATCTCTTGTTAACACAAGTCCCTAATGTTTAGATTGGCTTGTTGGATCACACCTTTATCTGCTAATTATAAACTACTTATATCAGAACAATTAGACACTGATATTATGAGTAACGACCCCGGAAGAAATCCACTCTTCAATTGCTAACAAAAGAAACCCATCAGAATTACTAGTTTAAGGCATGAATAAACAAGAGTTTCGGGAAACCCAAAATACGCCCGGAAAGGCACAGTAACTGCAGCCATACCAAAACAAATCCTTCCATATTTATTTGAATTTAATTTTCAAAATTCAGAGGGAAGAGGTTGAAGCTTGGTAAATGATTGATTGATTAATTGTTTGGTGTTTTACCCTGCGCTCAAGATTATTTCACTTACATGTATATGGCGGCGTTGCCAGTTTTATTATGTGAAGCTTGGTAAAAGGTGATGTTATGTCAACAAAATGAAATCTTACCACTAAAACCTTTAAAATCCATCTGTATCAAATTTAAAATGGGCTATTTGGATCAACAATTATTAACAAGATTTGTACACGGTACAAGTCATCCATTCTCGCTGCTGTTAAAACACGATGTTAAACATTGTTTGTTGTCAATAAAGGTTGCACTAAAATGTTTCAATTTTTTAGAAAAGCAGTTTATAATTTACTAATCATACTTAAACAAATGTAATTAATTGGTAATTTCGCAGCTCACACCAATTCAAGTAGATTTGACAATTTTTCTCATAATATTTTTAATCTACATTATTTGGCCATAGACATCTTGACAATATTCTAAATCTCCCCATATACCTACAGGTTATTACTTCTAATTTTATCATAGACCAAATGTTTACAATAGATTTGGCTATGAGTCCATTGCTAATGTCACCCACTGTTTTATGGGGCCATGTGGTACACAAAGCCTGGTTTAGCCATAAATCTAACTAAAGAGCTAACTGTAAGTTGACAAGGTAAATAGACCAAAGCTGGGATACTTATCTCTTGGTCTGTAGATAAAACTTTAATCCTTATATGTATTTTTCATTTGATTAAAACGTTATATATTGATTTAAGAATAGTCTTAATCAATTTAGAAACATTATTGCAATTTGAAAAAATCCTTTTTTGATGAGAATCAGAAAAGTAGAAGCCATTTTATAATTTAAAGGTTATTTTCATGAAAATGAAAGTAAGAATAAAAGGGAATGTACATAATCCAATAATTTGCAATAGTTGATATCATAAACAATTTTTTTACACACTGTCTGTTAATATGGTATGTAACATGAACGATTTGAAAACATCGGATCATATTTGTTTAAGTTATGGAGAGAAAAAGTAAATATTACATAACCCAATATGACTGCCATATTACGCAATGTATGATGTCAAAAATAGTTCGCGACACACCTTCCACCCATAAGGTATATACTCAGAAAAAATTGTGCAGATGGAATCAAAACATTGGAAGTTATGGAGCGGAAGGGAATATTACATAATCCAATATAACTCCCATATTATGTAACCAGTGATGTTAAAAATAGTTTGCGACACACCTTCTACCCATAAGGTATATACTTAGAAAAAATTGTGCAGATGGAATCAAAACTTTAGAAGTTATGGAGCGGAAGGGAAAGCGGACGCCCGGACTGCCGGACTGCCGGACTTCCGGACTGCCGGACTGCCGGACTGCCGTCCTGCCGGACGGACAGAGATGATACCATAATACAGCCCGCTTTTCAAGCCGGGCGTATAAAAACTAATTATACAGGCTAATTTTCCCCTCTATTTTTTTCTGACATATTTTTTGCTCAGCTCTCATCTGTGAAAGACAATTAAATGAGCGTTGAGGATTTGTGAACACGGCTTAAAGCTGGTTTGTGTTTGAATATGGACTGATTTTATATTTCTAAAACTTAAGTTGAAACTAAAAAAAACTTCGCGTTAGTTCCCTAGAAGTAAATTTTTCGATTGTTTTTTGTAACTACTCAGCAAAAGTCATTAAAAGCATCATGATATACGCCCTTCGATGTGCACAAACTGCTCCAAAGATATACTGACACAGCAGAAATTGTTTTTTCAAGTAAGGTCTATCAGTGTACATGTACATATACAACGGAAGTCATTGCTGACATCAAATCGCACTTTCGTAAACCATCAAATTCCGTAACCATCACATCCTAGGACAGTAACTGCAGCATTGCATTTTGATTGTGCTGTACCCAATTTTTTTTTTGTCAGACTTGTTAATAAAGTGACATGAGCTGCCAAAATTCACACTTTTTTCATTGTTTCTGATCCTCACGACAGTAAGAGGCTTTGAAGGCCATCGAAAAACTAAATGATTGGCGTTGGAATGAGTAAGATCCATACCGTATCTAGACTGTACGAACCGAAAACGTGTTCGAAAAGTAAACAAAATTTAAATAACCGAGACAACCATTCATTCTGACATTCTAAGCCAAAGTTAGTTCAAAACAATACTTTATCTTACATTCTCGAGACTAGAAGCACTAAAAAGCTTCTGAATTGTACTTCTTGAGAAAAATAGCCAATAATTTCAACATTCTGTTATAACATCACAATATCAACAACATGCCACTTTAGGTACGTCCATGCTATACAAATTTCTTCAGACAAATTGGAAAATATTATCCAAAACTGTTCATAAAACCTTTAAAAATACTTGGTTCTACTACATGTAGATTGTAGTAATCAGCATTATACAATGTGAAGAACAAAATTTTTTTTTTTTTAAATAAAATGAAAAAAAAATTGGTTAATGTGAAAATGCGCCACATTTTAAACCTCGAACATATTTCAAGATCTCTCACTCCCGTCATAATTCTCGTTACATTGTCATTCTTTTTATTTTTAATTAACTAAACATTGTATTGACTAACATGGACAAAGCTGTGTGAAATGAAAATCACCACCATGCACAAATTTACAGTAGCAAATGGTAGGCTTAATGAATATTTGATTCCACGATGTGTTTATTGGAGAGATGGCAGAATCAAACTGGGGAAATCTAGGAGAAGAAGCCCAACAATTACCATATACTTGTCTTCAACAGTCAAATCATACGTTTTTCTTACGGCTGCTGAGATGCTCGCAGAGAAATGGTCTGTCAGCTTAAAAAAGCATAGAGATGCTTGAGCTCGTTCAACCTTGATAAATATTGAAGAGGTTTTCTGGATCTTGTAAATTGATCAGCGTGATTAGAGCTGGAAAATGACCGCCGCTAACGGTGGGCTGAGGGTCGGAATATAACCCCGCCGCTAACGGTGAGCTGAGGGCTGGAATATAACCCCGCTACAAAATCAATCAGACAGATAGAAGGGTGATTTGACGAGAGCCCTAGTTTATCATTGATGAGATATAACTGTTATCCAGACACTGGTGGGAATAATGTCACAGAGAAAACAGCCTGTAATAAACAGACGATCTGAATAGGACACTATCAAAATTAAGACGGACAATGTGAGAAACCAATCCATTATGGATGAATCAGAGATAATGTGTAAACTGACTATAATTAAAGAATAAATATAGTAGATTTAAAATTTTGTGCGATTTCAATTCAAAAAGGCTGCTTTAAAATTGTCAGGAGAGCGTTTTAATACCTGTACAAACTGAATACAAATTGTAATGATCTATGAGCCAAGTAAAGTAAGAGATGAGAATAAGAAATGAATATGAAACAAGTTCCTTTAAGAAGAAATAATATTCATGTATCCCACCACAGGTCCAAAATCAAAGAATAAATAAAAAAGAAAGCAAATGTTAGGTTTAATGAATATTTGATTCCGTGATGTGTTTATTGGAGAGACGGCAGAATCAAACTGGGGAAATCTAGGAGAAGCAGCCCCAACAATTACCCTATACTTGTCTTCAACAGTCAAATCATACGTTTTTCTTACGGCTGCTGAGATGCTCGCAGAGAAATGGTCTGTCAGCTTAAAAAAGCATAGAGATGCTTGAGCTCGTTCAACCTTGATAAATATTGAAGAGGTTTTCTGGATCTTGTAAATTGATCAGCCTGATTAGAGCTGGAAAATGACCGCGCTAACGGTGAGCTGAGGGCTGGAATATAACCCCGCCTCTAAGGGTGAGCTGAGGGCTGGAATATAACCCCCGTACAAAATCAATCACACAGATAGAAGGGTGATTTGACGAGAGCCCTAGTTTATCATTGATGAGATATAACTGTTATCCAGACACTGGTGGGAATAATGTCACAGAGAAAACAGCCAGTAATAAACAGACGATCCGAATAGGACACTATCAAAATTAACAGAGACAATGTGAGAAGTCAATCCATTACGAACAAATAATAGATAATGTGTAAACTGACTAAAATTAAAGAATAAATAAATTTAGATTTAAATTTGATTTTAATTTTAAAGAGTCTTTACATTTTAAAATTGTCAACAAAAACTTTCTTGTTTTAAAACTGAATTAGAAAATGACTGCTACATGAATGTCAAACATAATGAGGTATCAGAACAATGGATTTGAAACAACGTCTTGAAATATTAGATCATGTATCCGCCATTTAAATGGTAACAAAAATAAATAACATTGCAAATGGTAGGCTTAATGAATATTTGATTCCGTGATGTGTTTATTGGAGAGACGGCAGAATCAAACTGGGGATATCTAGGAGAAGAAGTCCAACAATTACCCTATACTTGTCTCCAACAGTCAAATCATACGTTTTTTTTACGGCTGCTGAGATGCTCGCAGAGAAATGGTCTGTCAGCTTAAAAAAGCATAGAGATGCTTGAGCTCGTTCAACCTTGATAAATATTGAAGAGGTTTTCTGGATCTTGTAAATTGATCAGCGTGATTAGAGCTGGAAAATGACCGTCGCTAACGGTGGGCTGAGGGCTGGAATATAACCCCGCCTCTAACGGTGGGCTGAGGGCTGGAATATAACCCCGCCGCTAACGGTGGGCTGAGGGCTGGAATATAACCCCGCCGCTAACGGTGGGCTGAGGGCTGGAATATAACCCCGCCGCTAACGGTGGGCTGAGGGCTGGAATATAACCCCGCCGCTAACGGTGAGCTGAGGGTTGGAATATAACCCCGCCGCTAACGGTGAGCTGAGGGCTGGAATATAACCCCGCCGCTAACGGTGGGCTGAGGGTTGGAATATAACCCCGCCGCTAACGGTGAGCTGAGGGCTGGAATATAACCCCGCCGCTAACGGTGAGCAGAGGGCTGGAATATAACCCCGCCTCTAACGGTGAGCTGAGGGCTGGAATATAACCCCAGTACAAAATCAATCACACAGATAGAAGGGTGATTTGACGAGAGCCCTAGTTTATCATTGATGAGATATAACTGTTATCCAGACACTGGTGGGAATAATGTCACGGAGAAAACAGCCAGTAATAAACAGACGATCTGAATACGACACTATCAAAATTAAGACGGACAATGTGAGAAGTCAATCCATTATGGATGATTAATAGAAACAATATGTAAACTGATCAAAATTAAAGAATAAATAAATATAGTAGATTTAAAATTGTGCGATTTCAATTCAAATAGGCTTTAAATTTGTCAAGAGAAACATTGTTTTAATACCTGTATAAACGGAATAAAAATTGTAATGATCTATGAGCCAAGTAAAGTAAGAGATGAGAATAAAAAATGAATTTGAAACAAGTTCCTTTAAGAAGAAATAATATACATGTATCCCACCACAGGTCCAAAATCAAAGAATAAATAAAACTGAAAGCAAATGGTAGGCTTAATGAATATTTGATTCCGTGATGTGTTTATTGGAGAGATGGTAGAATCAAACTGGGGAAATCTACGAGAAGAAGCCCAACAATTACCCTATACTTGTCTTCAACAGTCAAATCATACGTTTTTCTTACGGCTGCTGAGATGCTCGGAGAGAAATGGTCTGTCAGCTTAAAAAAGCATAGAGATGCTTGAGCTCGTTCAACCTTGATAAATATTGAAGAGGTTTTCTGGATCTTGTAAATTGATCAGCGTGATTAGAGCTGGAAAATGACCGCCGCTAACGGTGAGCTGAGGGCTGGAATATAACCCCCCTACAAAATCAATCACACAGATAGAAGGGTGATTTGACGAGAGCCCTAGTTTATCATTGATGAGATATAACTGTTATCCAGACACTGGTGGGAATAATGTCACGGAGAAAACAGCCAGTAATAAACAGACACTGGTGGGAATAATGTCACGGAGAAAACAGCCAGTAATAAACAGACGATCTGAATAGGACACTATCAAAATTAGGAAAAACAATGTCAGAAACCAATCCATTATGGATGAATAATAGAAACAATGTGTAAACTGACTAAAATTAAAAAATAAATAAATTTAGATTTAAATTTGATTTTAATTTTAAAGAGTCTTTACATTTTAAAATTGTCAACAAAAACTTTCTTATTTTAAAACTGAATTAAAAAATGACTGCTACATGAATGTCAAACATAATGAGGTATCAAAACAATGGATTTGAAACAACGTCTTGAAATATTAGATCATATATCCGCCATTTGTATGGTAACAAAAATAAATAACATTGCAAATGGTAAGATTAATGAATATTTGATTCCGTGATGTGTTTATTGGAGAGATGGTAGAATCAAACTGGGGAAATCTAGGAGAAGAAGCCCAACAATTACCCTATACTTGTCTTCAACAGTCAAATCATACGTTTTTCTTACGGCTGCTGAGATGCTCGCAGAGAAATGGTCTGTCAGCTTAAAAAAGCATAGAGATGCTTGAGCTCGTTCAACCTTGATAAATATTGAAGAGGTTTTCTGGATCTTGTAAATTGATCAGCGTGATTAGAGCTGGAAAATGACCGTCGCTAACGGTGAGTTGAGGGTTGGAATATAACCCCCGTACAAAATCAATCACACAGACAGAAGGGTGATTTGACGAGAGCCCTAGTTTATCATTGGTGAGATATACATGTAACTGTTATCCAGACACTGGTGGGAATAATGTCACGGAGAAAACAGCCAGTAATAAACAGACGATCTCAATACGACACTATCAAAATTAACAGAGATAATGTCAGAAACCAATACATTATGAACAAATAATTGATACCATGTGTAAACTGACTATAATTAAAGAATAAATATAGTAGATTTAAAATTTTGTGCGATTTCAATTCAAAAAGGCTGCTTTAAAATTGTCAGGAGAGCGTTTTAATACCTTTACAAACTGAATACAAATTGTAATGATCTATGAGCCAAGTAAAGTAAGAGATGAGAATAAGAAATGAATTTAAAACAAGTTTCTTTAAGAAGAAATAATATACATGTATCCCACCACAGGTCCAAAATCAAAGAATAAATAAAAAAGAAAGCAAATGGTAGGCTTAATGAATATTTGATTCCGTGATGTGTTTATTGGAGAGATGGTAGAATCAAACTGGGGAAATCTAGGAGAAGAAGTCCAACAATTACCCTATACTTGTCTTCAACAGTCAAATCATACGTTTTTCTTACGGCTGCTGAGATGCTCGCAGAGAAATGGTCTGTCAGCTTAAAAAAGCATAGAGATGCTTGAGCTCGTTCAACCTTGATAAATATTGAAGAGGTTTTCAGGATCTTGTAAATTGATCAGCGTGATTAGAGCTGGAAAATGACCGCCGCTAACGGTGAGCTGAGGGTTGGAATATAACCCCCGTACAAAATCAATCACACAGATAGAAGGGTGATTTGACGAGAGCCCTAGTTTATCATTGATGAGATATAACTGTTATCCAGACACTCATGGGAATAATGTCACGGAGAAAACAGCCAGTAATAAACAGACGATCTGAATACGACACTATCAAAATTAAGACAGACAATGTGAGAAATAAATTAACATTGACAATGGGAGAAGTCAATCCGTAAACGTCAGTGTCGTTTTTTTATTTAAATATACAGTAAGGATGCAGACGAAAATGATAAATAGTTCTGCTACATCAACAACTAGTCTTTGTTTAAATTTCAATCAAACTAAATTGACAGGAATGTCCAAACAAAATTTATGTTTTTGAGTACCGGTATTGAAATCCCCAAAAGATAACATATTTTACAAGAGTCTCGAGAAACCCAAAATATACCTGGAAAAGCACAGTAACCATGGCCATATCACAACAAATCCTTCCATATACATTTAAATTTTATTTTCAACATTTAAAGGAAGGAGGTTTAATCTAGCTAAAAGGCCAAGTAATGTTAACAAAATGCAATATTACCACTACGGTAAAACCTTTAGCCATTTGTATTTAATTCAAATGGGCTATTTGGATTAACAACCATTAACTAGTATTGTAGTCTTGGTACAAGCATGCAATGTACGGGGAGGTTGGACTTTTCTTAAAGAAAAACAGTACAGAATTTACTAATCATACTTAAACAAATGTAATTGGCAATTTCGCAGCTCACACCACATCAAGTAGATTTAAAAATCTTTCTCATAATTTCATTTTTCTATTTTCTTTGGCTGCAAAAAATAAATAACAGTTGAGTATGGCTATGACAACTTTCCATGTGCCTGTGTGTTTTAGTCTTCGTAAATATAAAAGAACTAAGAAGTAAAAATATTATTCAAGACTGCCTGAACAAAATCTGATAGAGTGAGTAAACTGAAGAACGACATGACAGACAGACTCAATATTTTGGTTTAATATTTACAAAACATCGAGAAAAATCGGATCGTCACAATTTTGTATTCATGGTTTACAAATGAGTTTCTTATACAGTAATTGATATTATGTATGTACATGTATCGTCAGCCTTGAACACTCTCTTCCTGGCAGTAAAAAAAAGGTTTGATATAAGTGGTAATCATATCCCAGACAAGGTCGTAGAATTTGAAAGCTAAGAACATCTTGAGCTCTCCGTCTCCCTTCAATGATTAGCAAGGGGGGTAATTAGGCTGCACAAAAGACCGGCAACACCCCCATTAAGGAGAATGTAATTTAATTCTAGCCTTAGCCTTTAACAAATGAGAAATCAAAGTGAAAATTGCTCGCTGAGGCTGGAGAGATTTTATAATCGTAGCGTCTTCCGAAGCGCCAGACTGTCTGAGAGCAGATAATGAACTCTCATGGATTACAGCTCCTTTTCTCTTCCCCTTTCTTTACGTGTTGTTACTTTTCTTATTATATATTGCGTCAGACGAAACATTCGTAATCTACCAAACAGTTGATTCTTCATTGATTGCTTAGGGTTTAACGCCACACTCAGTCACAAGAACAAATGGCGGCTTTGTTGTTTAATCGATAAAGATTTTACCCAACAAAAAATATTTTACTTACTTATAATGTGGCACTCCCAGATTTAATATGGATTAATTAGGACGTTTTAAGCACAAAAATAAATTAATTTAAAATGGCATGAGCTGCAAAATTCACACTTTATACAGAAATTCTGATTGTCACGACAGGAAGAGAGTTTGAAGGTCATTGAAAAACTAAATGGTTGATGTTGGAATGAGGAAAATCCATACAGACTGTGGCCCACTTGAGCCAAATAGTGTTCGAAAGACAATTCAAATAAAGGAGACAAATCTTCATTCATTCTCAGCCAAAGTTAGTTCAAAACGCTACATGTACTTTAACAGAACAAAAAATTTTCGGAAAAATTACTCAAGGTAACTTTTTTATCGTCTAATAAAAATAATTTGGTTAAACTATGGGTTATGTAGAAAAAGGTAAACAAAAGAGGTTAAGCAAAATTCTCAAAATTTTGAGACCTGTTTAACGTTAATTCTCGTCAGAATAGTTTCATTCCTTCTATGGATTTAATGCAATTTGAAAGCGCCATATAATGCTCAAGGACATTTTGGTCTCCAATGCTTTGCATTGCCTTCTGAGTAGAGATGACGACCTTTGAGTCTTAAGCTGATAAAAAATCAGGCCAAAATATTTGCCTGGTTTTGGCATTTACTTAAGTTATACCAGAAGTGTATGAATCTGGAAGTGTGAAGCGTCCCATTACATCATATTCAGGGCATTGGCACCATTTGACCCAAAAGTCACCATAAACAGCGCCCTCTCTCGGTAAGTCAGAAAATGTGGCTTTTCTTCACATCTATTATGGGAACTATTATGGGATGCATAAGAAAAAACATGGCAAACGTTTTAGATATGACAACAGTACTTGATGGAGCAAAAGTTAAAGTTTCCGAAGAACTTCAAATAGTTGAAAATGAGACAAGACTTGTTTGGAAGGATTTGAGTCGAAATGGAGATATCAGAGTTGCGTGTTCGGTAAAGCTTTTATAAGAACCAATGCATTCTCCGAACTGCGGTTACTGGAATTGCCGATAGATACAGTAAGTGGAGAATGAATTTATTTTCTGATTTGAAATTGCGCAACCGTTAACAATTTCAAAATCTACCGCGCATAAACGTCACATAGTGTAGTATAAGCAGGCTGAAAGCGCCAGTGCCCTGAACATGGGGTAATGAAACATTTCACACTTTCCTGTTCATAGACTTCTGGTAATACTTATCAAGCAAGGTATATTAGAGGCCAGTAGGCTGAAAGGATGACACCAGACATTTAGTCCTAGCAATAGATGGTGTCATACTCTGGGACCTGAGTTCGATTCCCGTTCCCAGCTTTACCCACAATCGGAAGAAGAATTTATGCAATTTTCCAAGAAAGAAAGTGTAATCCCCAAAATAACCAGAATAAGACACATTCTCTGATAGAAAATGTATCAGAAGGATATGTTTACCCAAAAAAAAAACAGCAATACATCACACTCAACAGCTGAGGTCATATAGCCACAAAAGTACTGACCTCCCACAAAACAACCCGCCAAAATTTGGACATTAGGCTTAACATTCGAACATCGGGAAGGCTTATCATGTATTTAGCATACATAATCTTCCTTCTTACTCGGGCAGTAACCATGGCTAAAGCAAATCCACAATGCCCCCAGCGTGAGGGCAAACACGTTAATGAAAATGGCCCTGCCCAAGTGGCTAACGAACAGATGCCAGTTATACAAGATAACCATATCATAATCAATTAATATCCAATCCTGATGGCAGATATGATTTGAAACAATGTAGAGAAAATATCTGATCAATTTGGCGTAAAAAGACATAAGGAGAAATGGTCTGAGCACAGGATATAACTACAGCACCTTGTCATCATATTGAGATTTGTCAAGACGGTGAAACAACCAGAGGGGAAAAGACAAAGTGGCAGAGAATTGTTTATCCGTAATGCCAGGCAGGAAGAGACAGGAAGCAAGTGTCGGCTAACCGAGCGGATTGATGGGACGGAAGTTGTAGGTCAGGGTATTGATTTAGGTCAGCGTTTCTAGCGTCTACTGATCGTTTCTACACCTCCACATCCTACAAGCTGGTAAACCTTGATGGGGACTGGCACAAAAGTGTTACAACAATAGGCGAGTTTTGTGGGGGTTCGAGGATTTTTTACATCGCTGTGATATAATATTTAGAGTTACTCAAATGTGAGGCTGTTCAAATGTTTGTTTCTGTTCCAAGACCAGTTAGTCTTGTATCAAACTACGGTGATGACCTAAGACAAAGAGACTCAGGAAGCCAGTGTCGCCTAACAGAGCGGATTGATAGGACGGAAGATATTGATTCACGACAGCGTTTCCAGCGTCTACCGGTCGTCACAACACCTTCATATCGTGCACGCAATTAAACCTTGATGATGACTTCGACTGTCAGTATCCTGTGGCCAAAATTGTAGCATTGATTCCTTGATATTGTGCTACTTTGAGGAGAACTTGAGATCGTTATCTAAAACTAGTATTTTTTAAACTCCTCATACTTAAATATGACATTAAAAAATTATTCTAAATAAGCGTGAGACTGATTGATGTTTCATGTCAGTGTCACACTTCATCACATGTGACAATTGAGCTCAGCTCTGTCAATTCTCTGCCACTTTGTCTCAGACTCAGTTCTTGCAATACCATGGTCTTACAAAGTGAAAAAAATGGATTGTCCTCAAAGTTGGTCGACATCTAGCCGCTAATTACGTAATTGTCTTCAGTGATGATTGATTGATTGATTGATTGATAATTAACCATAAGCTGAAGATTATTTTAGCTATATTATGGACAGGAACTCACCTTCAGTAACGTCAACAAAGGGCTCCGAAGTAAAAAACCCACTACGACTATACAATGTATACTATTTTTCTTCGACAGAGTGGGATTTGAGACTGCAAAGTATACATTGATTGAAGCATGTGTCGAACTAGATGACTATCACTCAGACCTCTACCGACTGAGCCACAGAAGGCCGTGATTGTCATAAAAACTGGTTAAATCTACAAAATGTTGTCTTCAAGGATGATAGATTGATTGATTGTTTGGTGTTTTACCCATTTTATTGTAGGAGGAAACTGGGCTCTATGCCCAGAGGAAACACACGACCTTCCGGTGGTAACTGGCAACCATCCCACATGGGTCGTTCGAGTGAAGACCCAGTCCGAAAATTTTCAGTGGGATTCAAACCTTCGGCCCATTGGTGGAAGGCTGTTCGGATTGAGAGTCCAACGCTCTACCTACTGAGCCACAGAGGCTCCCAGGATAATAGAGGCAAACTGTAGTCTAGATAAGCTGAGAGTGGATGGAAAACTGGACAGTCATCAAGTATCGATCTTTACTGAGAGAGAGAGAGAGAGACAGGATGATCTCATCATAGCAGTGGAGAATAGATGGGTGTGAAAATGCTGACCACTCAAAGGGAGGAGAACACTAGGTTACCTTTTCAAGGGAGATAGATTGATTGATTGATTGATTGATTGGTGTTTTATGCCGCGCTCAAGATTATTTCACTTATATGGCGGCGTTGCCAGTTTTATTGTGGGAGGAAACCGGGCTCTATGCCCGGAGGAAACCCACGACCTTCCGTTGGTAACTGGCAACCATCCCACATAGGTCGTTCGAGTGAAAAACCAGTCAGAAAATTTTCCATTTTTTTTTGACTGAGTGGGATTCGAACCCGCGACCCATTGGTGGAAGGCTGTTCGGATTAAGCGTCCAACGCTCTACCTACTGAGCCACAGAGGCCCCCTCAAGGGAGATAGAAGGCTGTCTAAACACTGAAACTGGCATGAGTTGTCCTAATGTTGATAGTTTTCTGTTCGAACAAATGAGGCATAAAAGGGTGGGCTAATTGCCTGTAGGAAATTCTTAACGAGTACCTGGCAACTCTTCCACATATCATAATCAGGGAAATTACCGAATCAGTAAATCGATTCTTAGCCTGGCCCGGAATTTTTTCTGGGTCAATCAGTGTCGGTTAATTTACTAATTCAGTAACTTCCACATATATGGCGACCAAGAGAGAAAAATCCACTCAGAAATCTTTCAAATTTGATTTGGTCTGGGTGTGATTCGAACCCACGATGCATCGATGGACGGTCTGGACCACTCTAACCCACTGGACCACTCTAACCCACTGGACCACCGAGGCTCCTCATATGACAGGTTGAGTCAAGTCTAACGACGGCACATAAATATTAGGTGTAAACAAATATCCCCATAGAATAAAAGTTTTTAAACGCAGCTGACAGGCTATGACCCAGATCAATTACAATATATAAACATTTCTCATGTACACAAATTAGCCGGTCATGCTCAAATATTTGACATGCATTACAATATATACAAGGCATCGCAAACGATACAAATCCCCTCGCGTGCTAACACAAGAACTCTGACGCAAAATGGGGGGTGGGGATGAAGTTTGGTCAGAACCCATTTAAAAATGAAGTCCCAAAAGCGGTGACGCGTTAGAGGCATTGCCATGCTGGACCAATAGATGATGTTTGGTCAGGATCCATTCAGAAATAAAGTTGCAAGAGCGCTGACGAAGATTTTCTATAAATAGTAACGCTGACCTTGACCTTGGCACCCTGAAACACAATCTGGTTCGAGGTATTCCCATGCTGGACCTATATAGGAAGTTTGGTCAGGATCCATTCAGAAATGAAGTCGCAAGAGTTATGACAAAGATTTTCTATAAATAGTAACGGTGAACTTGACCTTGACACCCTGAGTGAAACATGAACTTGTTCGAGGTATTCCTATGCTGGACTCATATATGAAGTTTGGTCAGGATCCGTTCAAAAATGAATTTGCAAGTGGCTGACAAAGATTTTCTATAAATAGTAATGGTGACCTTGGCCGTGGCACCCTGAAACACGAACTCGTTCGAGGTATTCCTATGCTGGACTCATATATGAAGTTTGGTCCGAATCCGTTAAAAAATGAAGTCGCTAGAGCCCTGACAAAAGGTGAACATACGCACGTACGATTTTCTATTAATAGTAACGGTGACCTTGACCTTGGCACCCTGAAAAACGAACTTGTTCAAGGTATTCCTATGCTGGACTCATATGTGGAGTTTGGTCCGAATCCGTTCAAAAATGAAGTCGCTAGAGCGCTGACAAAGATTTTCTATAAATAGTAACAGTGACCTTGACCTTGACCGTGGCACCCTGAAAAACGAACTTGTTTGAGGTATTCCTATGCTAGACTCATATATGAAGTTTGGTCAGAATCCTTTCAAAAATGAAGTCACTAGAGCACTGACAAAGATTTTCTATAAATAGTAACTGTGACCTTGACCTTGGCACCCTGAAAAACGAACTTGTTCGAGGTATTCCTATGCTGGACTCATATATGAAGTTTGGTCAGAATCCGTTCAAAAATGAAGTCGCTAGAGTGATGACAAAAGGTGAACATACGTACGTACGTACGTACGTACTTACGTACGTACAAACGCAACGCTATATCCCTCCCCGACTTTCGTCGCGAGGGGATAATAAACACTTCCCACGTACACAAATGAGCTTGTCAGACTCAATTATTTGACATTGATGACTGATTTTAAAGGACCTTGAAGATACCCTTAAGTTTGTAATCATGTTATTGAGACAGTTTGATTGATTGATTGGATGTAAATGTCACATACGAGAGGTCTGAGCTGAGATTGAGCCCAGGCTTAAATATGTCGCATCACAAAGGCATTTGATTATGACGTTGCCTAGATAAGTCAGACTTGGGCTCTGGGGCTTGCACTTGATAAAGGGAGTGATTAATTGATTGATGTTTATGTCACGCTTATGATTTTTTCATTTATATGGCAGCCCTGCCAGGTTAAGTGAGGGAGGAAACTGGACTCTCCGGCAGCTCTTCAGAAAAAGCTGAGACTATTTCTTAATTGTATTTAACCATGATAAGAAATGACATGGCCTGTTAAGAAATCACACTAATTATGTAGTCTCCTGTTCAAAAGTGTATTAGGCTTAATACAGGTCTAGATCATGTCGCCACGTAACAAAGAAATTCAATTGTGCCCTTATAAAGTTATACTGGTATTAAGCCTAATACACTTATGAACAACCGGCCTCTGGCGTCAGTCCCTGGAAGGTGTTGAATGAATAACTGTGGTAAGCTATTATTTATGAACACTAAAACACACGGGCACAGGGAAAATCTTCTTGTCTAAAATAACCATGGAGACAAATTTCTAATTGTGTTAAAAAGAGGTATATCATTTTGACCTTTATACCCATCATGAATTGTTGTAATGAAATAAACCTATGATATTTCATTAGGTTGATGACTTGACAGGATTTGAAGGAGAATCTGTGACCAGGGAGGGAACAGTTTAGTATTGCTACGAAGGCTCGTCATATAACAGTCACCTAAGAACAAAACCCTTTAACATCCCACAACTTTTTGAATGATGTCATAAGTTTGCAAATCTGAGTTGAAATCAATTTCAGTTTGTATCCTCCACCCATTTCTAGTTGGACAGAAAACCCCTTACTGAGCCCCAGTGAGTTTGGCCTTTGCGACCAAACTAGTGTATGGTTTATCTGATTAGGAATGTACCCATGAACAGCCAGCTTTAGAGGTCTTTACAGGTCAGGGTGAGTGACACACTAGAGAGGCTCATTAAGGGGCAGCAACCCAAAACATCCTGATTGATTGATTGATTGTTTTACGCAGAATTCACGATTTTCCTCTTTGATAATAATTGAAGACTTGTCAGATACAAAGACCTGGTCAAGGGTTTCCTCTAAAGCCCAGTTTCCTCCTACAGTAAACCTGGTCACCATGTAAGTGAAATAATAAGATCTTGGGTGGTACAAAAAATCAATCAATCAATCTCAAACTTCCAACAAAAACACATTTATACAAAATTCTCTGTTAAAAGCGGGAGATTAAATACAAATGGTTTCATCTCAAACTTGAACAATGAGGATAAATATGAAGTAACAAAGCTTTACTGGGTTTTTCACAAGACCCTTTGTACAGCTTTATCAGTTCTCTAAGGAGGACAAAAGACCCTTACAAGTGTATATTATTTTTTTTTTAAATACTGTAAAAGGAAACTGAAAGCTGATAAAACAAGGAAAACAAATAAATAATAATAAAAAGCGTGTTTGGATCAAGCATTCAGAAGTTTTGCAGCCCTGGCATCTCCCCCTTACACCTGCCCCACAAGACATCGTTTTTTGTTTCAAATTTGCGCTACAAAAAATTTGCACAGTGCCAAACATTTCGTAATCTTGTCTCACCAGACATTTACACTGACCGTCTCATTTGCACCTTCAAGACACTTGTCTCACCAGACATTTACACTGACCGTCTCATTTGCACCTTCAAGACACTTGTCTCACCAGACATTTACACTGACCGTCTCATTTGCACCTTCAAGACACTTGTCTCACCAGACATTTACACTGACCGTCTCGTTTGCACCTTCAAGACACTTGTCCCACAAGACATTTACACTGACCGTCAGACATTTGCACCTTCAAGACACTAGTCTAACCAGACATTTACACTGACCATCAGACATTTGCACCTTCAAGACACTTGTCTCACCAGACATTTACACTGAACGTCAGACATTTGCACCTTCAAGACACTAGTCTAACCAGACATTTACACTGACCGTCAGACATTTGCACCTTCAAGACACTTGTCTCACCAGACATTTACACTGACCATCTCATTTGCACCTTCAAGACACTTGTCTCAACAGACATTTACACTGACCGTCAGACATTTGCACCTTCAAGACACTTGTCTCACCAGACATTTACACTGACCGTCAGACATTTGCAGCATCAAGACATTTGCCCAACCAGACATTTACACTGACCGTCTCATTTGCACCTTCAAGACACTTGTATCACCAGACATTTGTCTCAGACATTTACACTGACCGTCTCATTTGCACCTTTAAGACACTTGTCTCACCAGACATTTACCCCACCAGACATTTACACCTGATCATTGGACATTTGCCCCAGCGGACATTTGCCCCATTCGATATTTTGATCATCAGATATTTGTACAGCACAGAGCTGCATTACAAGAAATGAATAGTCCCACATGAAATTTGGCCGACTGTTTGCCTCACATTTATTAAATTTTGACAAACACTTGGCTGGCATACAGACGTGTGTTTTTATTCTAGTAGTGCTACTTTGTTAGAAAATCAACCTGGGCAGGCTATATGTACAAATCAGTCCTATAATGGACAATATCCACTTTAACATAGCATACAATACAGAGCCAGAGAAAGTAGTTAGGGTTGGATAGAAAATACATACCATCTGCTGTGGGGATCCAAAAGGGGTGATTTTGGTAGGCTTAGTATAGCTTTGTTTGGTGCTAGATTAACTAACAAAGTGGGCAAATCCACAAATCTGGATTAGCTCTGGTAAGATAATCCTGGTGTAATCTTTGATAGATAATCCGGTAAAAATAGTCAACTTGTGACACGTTGAACACATGTACAGTATGAAGTACGAACACAAGGGTGAAGAGATCATCTAATATCAAACACTTCTCCCTGGTCTGGTTAGATTTACAGGCAGGCAGAGAGAAATAAAATCCATAGCAGGCCTTAGTGTGTGCTGAGCTGGTTGTGACTTGGCTGGCTGGCTGGCTATGATATTCTAACAACTACACACTGTTAACAATCTTAGTAATCACACACCCTAGCAAGCTGTCCAGCCTTATGCTCTACAGAAATTGATCACTTTACTAATATACATTCCTATCTAAGTCAGTAGACTGAAATACACATTACTGGGGATGTTATCAGTGGTAAGCCTGATTTAATGATTTATCAACTATGGTTTAAGACCACATTGTTGTCTAATAATTGTAGACGTTTTGAAGTAGATCTACAGTCAGACACGCTATACAGAAATTGATCACTCTGCAAATATACATTCCTATCTAAGTCACTATACTGAAACCCACATCAGTAGTGATGTACATGTAATGAGTGGTAAGCCTGATTTAATGATTGATTGATTTATCAACTATCATTTGAAAGCACTCTGTCCAGAATAGCATATCACATACAGAAGGTCCAGAAAATTCTACTGACCAAGGCTAAGCTCCTGTCAGTCGTCAACCTAATGAAATATCATAGGTTTGGTGTGTTACAACAATTTGTGGAGTATAAAGGTCTAAAAGATATACCTCTTTTTAACAAAATTAGAAACTTGTCTCCATGGTTATTTTAGACAAGAAGATTTTCCCTGTGCCCGTGTGTTTTAGTGATCATAAATACATACACAAGGTCCACTGAATTAAGCTGCAATCACCATGAGGGAAATTACGGAATTAGTAAATAACTGACGCTGATGGCTGGGAAAAAATTCTCGGGCAGGGTGAGAATCAACAGTCCACCATCTACAGAAGTTTACCGCTCTACCAATGTACATGTACATTTCTAGGCATACTGCAAAAATAAAGCCACGTCAAAAGAGATGAAATCTGCAGGGAGCTAGATATGGATTGGTTGATGGAATTATTGTGGATTTCATGTTGTGGCTAACTGTTTGGTGAATACATGTAGCTTAAAGTGGCATGAGCCGCCAAAATGTTGATAATTTGGCGTTAAAACAGAAATTTGAAATTATTGTCAATTTTTCTCAAGACGTATAATTCAGAAGCTTTTTAGTGCTTCTAGTCTCCAAAATGTACGATAAGAGTATTGTTTTGAACTAATTTTGGCTTAGAATGAATGAATGGTCGTTCCGGTTATTTAAATTCTATTTACTTTTCGAACACGTTTTCGGTTCGTACAGGCAACATAGTGTATGGATTTTCCTCATTCCAACGCCAATCATTTAGTTTTTCGATGGCCTTCAAATCCTCTTACTGTCGTGACGATCAGAAATTATGAAAAAAGTGTGAATTTTGACAGCTCACACCACTTTAAATATGTAGCAGTCAGACTCGCTTTCTAGTTTCGTCCTCTTTTTCTAGATTTCTATCCGAGCCAGAACAATGAAATGCACATCATACAAGTAGGTTCAGATGTTTGTTTCCGTAGTTGTAGAACAACAGCAACAACAGGCTTACGGAACTGATCGTTACCGTGAAATCCTACACCATGTTCATATCAGTTTGATTGAGACTTGATTGATTATTTATTAACTACGGCTTAACGAATAACAAACCTTATAATTGTCCACAGATTGATTGCTTTACACCGATCACACATGTAATATCTGTACAGAAATTCATCGCTACGCCAATGTACATTTCTCTTTGAGTGTAAACAAGTAAGCCATAACAATGAAATCCATATCAGCAACGCAATAAACACTGTTTGATTTAGTGGCAACAATCACAATTTTCCTTGAGTGGAATACATAAAATTTCAGATACAGTGTCCCATTGATTGTTAAATTGATGTTTTAATTGATTTCAACATTATTTTACGTACACGGCAACATTACCAGCTTAAAGGGGTGGGGCAGAGGGATTCATTGATTGATTGATGTTTTACACAGCAATCCAGATTATTTTACTTATATGGTGGCGTTGCCAGGTTTAGTGGGGGAGGAAACCGGGCTCATTGCCCAAAGGAAACCCCCGCCCTTCGGTGAGTACCTGGCAACTCTTCCACATACTGCGACGGAGAGAAAACTCCACCCAGAGGAAGCTCCTGACCTTGGGTGAGTACCTGACAACTCTTCCACATACTGCGACGGAGAGAAAACTCCACCCAGAGGAAGCTCCTGACCTTGGGTGAGTACCTGACAACTCTTCCACATACTGCGACGGAGAGAAAACTCCACCCAGAGGAAGCTCCTGCCCTTCGGCGAGTACCTAGCAACTCTTCCACATACTGCGACGGAGAGAAAACTCCACCCAGAGGAAGCTCATGACCTTGGGTGAGTACCTGACAACTCTTCCACATACTGCGACGGAGAGAAAACTCCACCCAGAGGAAGCTCCTGCCCTTCGGCGAGTACCTAGCAACTCTTCCACATACTGCGACGGAGAGAAAACTCCACCCAGAGGAAGCTCCTGACCTTGGGTGAGTACCTGACAACTCTTCCACATACAGAAGTCTTTGAAGGCGAGACAAAAGATGAAATCTGTCTGATGGGTTCCTGGAAAGCGATAGTTAATCACATCTCTACAATATTAAGCTATAGATTACTCAATTGATTCTGGCTGGCACACTGAACCTGTTAAGTGATAAAAGCTAGCTGTGCTGTTTACATGTAGCCTTCCACTTTTCTGTGAAGCCAGGAAAGGCCATAAGCTATGGTAATGAGCCATTCGAAAACATGAAAAATACCTATTGAGTGAAAAAGCCTTGAAATAAAAACACTCACTGACAGCCTTCAAAAAACACTAATTTCATTTGGTCTTGTTTAATATATTTATCTTAAAAAATATAGCAGCTTCACAGGACTTGCTGAAAACTACCGTTAGATACGGTAAGATCTCCGCTAATTCAAGTACTCTAAAAAATTCAAGGGCCAGAAAAACATTAACAAAAGTACACTTAAAATTCAACTTTTTTCGTTGAGAGTCTTACCTCCTGGAGTGAGCGATCAGATAATCCTATTGAACGATCGCTGTTGTTGTTTTTATAGACCAAATGTGGCAAATAGCAATGTAATAATTTGTTATTTTCACATCACTGGTCCTTGAATTAGCGGAGATCTTACCGTATGTATACAAAACAACCTAATATATCATGGGTTTTAATTTATTATCGCAACCTATGATTGGGTCAAAATGATGTATACCTCTTTTAACACAAATAGAAACTTGTTTCCATGGTTATTTTAGACAAGAAGATATTCCCTGTGCCCGTGTGTTTTCGTGTTCTTAAATATTAGTATTTAGTACATGTTGATATGCATGTGCTACAATATGCGGTGAAACAAAGCCAGAGGGTTGTAACTTGTAAGCGTAGAGCGTCTTACTGCTACCACTGAGCGAACATTTGACAGGATTCAATCAATACCTATAACCTTATATGAGTGGTTACAAACAGCTAATAACATCTGTCCCTCGATCACTGTCCCATTATCTACCTTCAGTGAACAGTAGTTGACATTGCCTGTGGATCAGCTGGTCAACATAAACAGTTACACGTACACATACATGTACATGTACACCAGGCAAGTTGTCAGAATCAGCTGGTTAACATAAACACATACATGTACACATACATGTACACATACATGTACACATACATGTACACCAGGCAAGTTGTCAGAATCAGCTGGTTAATATAAACACATACATGTACACATACATGGACACATACATGTACACCAGGCAAGTTGTCAGAATCAGCTGGTTAATATAAACACATACATGTACACATACATGGACATATACATGTACACATACATGTGCACCAGGCAAGTTGTCAGAATCAGCTGGTTAATATAAACACATACATGTACACATACATGTACACATACATGTACACCAGGCAAGTTGTCAGAATCAGCTGGTCAACATAAACAGTTACATGTACACCAGGCACTTTGTCAGAATCAGCTGGTTAACATAAACAGTTACATGTACACCAGGCAAGTTGTCAGAATCAGCTGGTCAACATAAACAGTTACATGTACACCAGGCACTTTGTCAGAATCAGCTGGTTAACATAAACAGTTACATGTACACATACATGTACACCAGGCAAGTTGTCAGAATCAGCTGCTGAAGGCACTCTGAATATGTGCAGTTGGCTTAAACATTAATGACAAAAAAATTAAGACATCACCACGTAAGATGTTTTGAACAACAGTAGCCAGTGACACCTACTGTATATACTTGACGAAGACACCGGCACATGTGTTGAAAGCTCGTGTTGTTCAAAACAACTTACTACGTGGTGATGACTTAATTTTTTATCATTAGTATGGAACCCACGTTGAGAGTTTCAAACATTTCTTACAACGAACCTGTGGACATGGCTTTAACATTGTTTAATTCATTATAAAAGTATAAATTGCCTCCGAGCCTGATGACGTCACATAGATTAACGCAAAGCTTTCAGGGTAAACTATGTACCTTAATTCCCCATTTTGTTTACCGGTACTTAACTAGACCTCACTTTTTGGGAAAACATTGGTGATATAACATATTTATATCGACACATTTTTCTGGTAACTTTGCGCCTTTTATATCTTCTTCTTAATAGAGTATTATTCCTTCCGCCATTTTATAAAACTGTTTGAACATCCCTCAATCCCCAAGAAATGTTTAACGCATAAATTCCAAGTGACGTCATCAAGCAAGTGACGTTAGTTGACCAAACAAACAAACGTAATCAGCTGTAGACGACCCCGCCAATAAGCACCAGCAAGGTGTGAAATCAGAAAGGGTTGATAAAGGCGGTCTAAACAGATGACAATAACTTGTTCTTCTTAACCATCAATTCAAAAGAACTCTTAAGGTCGTTTGCTGTCCACCTTTTTGGTGAAGCTGTAGATATGTGGAAACAACAACTTTTATTTTTTTTAGTAAAGGGGGAGGAGTGTGGGTGGAATTAGAAATATTAATTATTTTAATAAAAAAAACTTTGACCGTTGACATATTCTGGGTGCCTCAGTCAGAAAATTTTGCGTTCAGACAACATAAAGTACGATTAAAGGGGAAGAAAACAAAAAAACACTTTAGTGTTCATAAGAAGCGCACTAATGTTCCCTTACAAACGGAACCAAACACATATTTTGGTGATTAGGTTTTACGCAGACAGTGAAGTTAATATAAGATCACAATATGCAAAACAAATTGGTCAACTTGCAAAATTTCCCATTTTCTCCTAAATTAAATCCATCCTCTTTAAAGCCTTCGTAACTCACCCATAAGGCACACAGACCAGTTTTTTACTACCCACATTTTCCTCCAAGCTTCCTTTGTAATTCAATCCTACTTTCGAGAAACTGAAAGCCATTTTCAGGAGATCATAGAAGACTTGGAAGAGAGTGAAATTAACCTGGGTTTAGATGGGAGATTTTGGAAGTTGACCAATTTGCACTGTGTATGTAACACAATACGGTATTTTATAAACTCACCAAAAATACGTGTTTGGTACTGTTGGAAAGGAAAAATAAAAACTCTTCTTATGAACCACAATGCATTTTTTTTTTGGCTTTCTTCTTCTTTAACATTCATCCCTACCAAATCTGGTTTTCTCTCATTGGCTTGTATAACACACATGATCAATGATAATGGCCGCATCAATGAAATCCTGCTATCAATACATTCAACCTATTGAAGCGACAACAGAAAAACTAGGGGGTCTTTGTGACGGACAGTTTGCCGTAAACTCAACGGAAATCACAAGGCAATTAACATCAAAAGATACAGCCGACTGTAGTATTATTATGAGAAAATTGATATTCAGGGTGGATAAAAGGGAACAGCGATTGATGCATTTGTACATTTAACACCAGATAATCGTAATTTGTAGTTCACCAGTCAATGGAAAGTCAATGGGCAAATGTGCCTTTGTCATGATCACAATATCTGGACAGTTTACCAAACAGATCAATAACAACATCTACTAAAAAATGTTTGGCTTTTTTAACTAAGGTGTTGAACATGATTCTGTTGCTAGCAGCCTATTCATCTGTAACTAATTCTTCTTCGCACAATTTATAATAATCATTTATATGGTTTCCAGTCTTGCCAGGAAGAACCCAGGCTTCTTGCAAGGAACATGGGCTTCAAGTAAGGAGGGAAAACTGCTTCAAGCAAGGAGGAAAGCGGGTGCCATGCCAACAGCAAGTCAAGTTCGATGCCAGGTGGAAACCAGGCTCCATGTCAGGAGGAAAACAAGATTTCAAGCCAGAAGGAAACACTGATTTAAATTATACCAACAGGAAACCAGGCTCCATGTCAGGAGGAAAACAAGATTTCAAGCTAGGAGGAAACACTGATTTAAATTATAACAAGAGGAAACCAGACAACGCCTGAGGAAACTTAGCTCCATGCAAAGAGGAAAGCAGGCGCAATGCCTGAGGGAAACCTGGCTCCACCCAAGGAGGAAAGCAGGTGGCTCGGAGGAAAACCCCCACCTTTGGCTAGTAGCTGGTAACCCATACAGAGACTGAGTGAAATTAAAACCCATGCTGTATCGATGGGACTGTGTGAGAGCGATCACTATAACCAGAAGTCTATGAATGTGGAAGTGTGAAGCGTCCCATTACATAGTATTCAGGGCATTGACGCCTTTTGACCCAGAGGTCACCATACACAGAGCCCTCTCTCGGTTAGTCAGAAACCGTGGCTTTCCTTCACTTTCTCCTATGTACTATTATGGGATGCATACGAAAAAACATGGCGAACGTTTTAGATATGACAACAGTACTTGATGGAGCAAAAGTTAAAGTTTCCGAAGAGCTCCATAAAGTTGATAATGAGACAAGAAGACTTGTTTGGAACGATTTGAGTCGAAATGGAGATATCAGAGTCGCGTGTTCGGTAAAGCTTTTATAAGAACCAATGCACTCTCCGAACTGCGGTTACTGGAATTGCCGATAGATGCAGTAAGTGGAGAATGAATTTATTTTCTGATTTGAAATTGCGCAACCGTTGACAATTTCAAAATCTACCGCGCATAAACGTCACATAGTGTAGTATAAGCAGACTGAAAGCGCCAGTGCCCTGAACATGGGGTAATGCGACATTTCACACTTCCCTGTTCATAGACTTCTGCTATAACCCATTAGACCACCGAGGCCCCAAATATTCTTTGGGCTGAGTGGTATTTAAACAAGCCGCCCTGCGCTACCATCCCTTTAAGAACTGAGCCACGGAAACCCCCACCCCCACCCTCAACAAAATCTTTCTTGAAATGCATGTCCCCTTATCCACAGAGCAATAAAATACTATCCATTAATGACAATTGAACATGTTCAAGGGCCTTGAAATAGGAGAGAGGACTTATTTCTTTGAGGGTCAAGAGAGGGACTGTCTGACAAGGATTTGTAACATCGGAATAATATCAGTATCACAGATGTTTAATAGAAAATGAACATTAACTGCTTGACAGCAATGAAATTCTGTTCAGGATCAAAATAAGGATCATATTTTAAAATCAAAAAGAATCGTTCTGATTGCAAACACAGTCAAACCTGAACAACCCATCATCTGTAAACAACAACCAACTGCCTAAAGTCGCCACCCCACAACACCCCCGAACGACTTCCCGTTCTTAAGACAATGTATAGAGCGACCACCCGTTTAACGTGACCGCGACCACTGAGAAGGTGATCAAATATAAGCAAAACCTGTATTAAGCAACCAAAACTTGGTTCTACAATCAGTAAAACGCTCCACAAACACTGTTGATTTACTGCGCATGCTTAATCACGATGCTTAATGACACATGTACATGATAATCAAAGAAGAAAAACATTTTGAGTTATCTGATGCACCCTCTATGGACCCTCAAAAAATCCTCCTGCTTGAGTTAATGGAGAATAAGATTTACAAATCTTCAATACAGGTATTACAGCAAATTTCTTAATTTTAAAGTCAAAATATATTGCATATAATCATAGAGGGTAGATCAGGTACTCGTTATCCGAAGACCCCTCTTAGGAGCCTCACAAAATCTATTTGCCTGAGTAATTGCTTGACAAATGTTTTAATTAGGCATTAGAGAAATTTGTTAATTTTACTGTGAAAGAAATGTGTATAATCATAAGAGTGTACATGAAGATCCTTGGCTATTTATCTGATACCCCCTCTGGAGCCTTACTGAACATTTTTGCTTCAGATGATATTTTAAAAGGATTAGCTTTAAAACTGTTTAAAATAGGCATGTATATTAGAGCCAAAAAATATACATGTGTATTATAATCACAGAGGATAGATTCTATCCCCCCTCTATGGAGCCTCACAAATGTAACTGGCTTCAGCTGAAAAAGAATTAGCTTGACAAATGTTGAAATCAGGTGTGGAGGCCAATTCACAGTTAAGTGGATGACAAAACCACCAGGTAGAAATGAGGGTAGATTGACTTTCTGTTTAATATAATCCCCAGCCATCAACACAATCAACCCATAACACCAAGTCAGTGAAATCATGGTCTATCACTACATAGTTTGTCCTTTCACTTCATGTTATCTTGCTTAGTTTTAATATATATTTATACTAAAATATCTTCTATGCTACTATAATTTTCCATATCAAATGTAATTTTTTCTTTCTTTTATCATATTTTTTCTTAGTTTGGGAGGGCTGCTAGGGAGAACGGTTAAGACAACTGACAGAGCAAATGTGTATTTTTGTATCATTGTACCCTTTGAAAATAAAGTGATACAAAATATGATTGGATTCTTACATATGATTTGAACATTTATGAATTCTGAAAAACCAAATCCGAAATATGTACATCTTCCTTAGAATTAAAAAAAAAAGCTATTTTCTAAAAGCTAGTTAACTGATCATGCAGAAAAGTTTCAAGAAAATATTTATGTACAAAGTGGTTATTAGTGTTGGTTATTGTAAATCTAGAGTTATGTTTGATTGATTGATTGATTGTTTGGTGTTTTACGCCGCGCTCAAGATTATTTTACTTATATGGCGGCGTTGCCAGTTTTATTGTGGGAGGAAACCGGTCTCTATGCCCGGAGGAAACCCACGATCTTCCGTTGGTAACTGGCAACCATCCGTCATAGGTCTTTCGAGTGAAAACCAAGTCAAACCAACTCTTCCACATACGGTGACCAAGTGAAAAATTCACTCAGAAACTTTTCAATTATTATTTGGTCTGAGTGTTATTCGAACGTTCGCCGCATGGATGGAAGGTCTGTGAGGCACTGAGGGACGATCACTCAAACCTACTAGACCACCAAGATTATTGGCCCCTCAAGTGGGTGATTACGGAATTCCAGCTAAATAAAATTTAAAAACATAGCAGGAGGCAACATAGCAAAAATAAATATATTTCTGTCACTGGAACTATCAAATACTACTATAATTAGTCAGGCCATTGCTTTTTTTCTAAATATACTTGAGGACTTTACCATGTGTTTGGCCTGAGGGTCATTTTCACCCTTCATTGTTGTAGTGGTCATCCCATATAATAATACAACAAAGACTGTGATTGAGATAGCATTGGAAGACGACGTTGATCGCTAAATGAATGAAAAGCAGTACTTACGATTCTCGAGGTTTCTGTCATGGACAAGAAGCTGGTAGACGCTGTCGGGAACTTCACACGGCCGATAAAACCACTTTAAGGTGACAACCAAGCTATCTCTCTTAGTCTGAAACAAACCATAGGGGGTAGAGAGTAGAATGGGAAGACAGCCGTGACAGTTAATATACCAGTAGTAGCGTTAACTAGATGGCTCGCTGACCGCTAGCAGAAATCTGCTTGACTATATCAGTTAGTCAGCTCAATGTCACAGTATTGATCAGACATGGGGAGAGGAGCTCTCTACAGACTGCCTTCAAAACACAGTCAGTCTCTACACCAGCTCAATACTTCACCCTGGAAGCACCGCAGTTATCAGGCCAGAAACACAACCACAACTGACTCTCAATCAACCATCAAATCTAGTTATTGCCTACCCAGCATCTGCGAACGCAGACTGACAAAATGAGAATGGGTGTGAAATAAACTGTCTAAAAGCCTCACAGTGCACTAGTCATCCCTCTTTACAACCATGAGGATAATTAGGTAATTGTCAATCTTTATATCAAAGTACAGTCAATCTTTATGTTACTGTTCAGATTACCTCATAAAAGTTTTCAAACAAAACACACAGGAAGGAATTTATTTATGAACACTAAAACAATGAAGGAAAGAACACTCTTGCATATGGATTTACAACTTCTTGGTTTATTGGGAACACGTCGTTCATTATTATGCTGTTACTGTTCAGTTTTCAAACATAACATCCAGGAAGGGATTTGTTTTGATGGAGCACGGTTGCCAATGTAATAGATTACATAACAATGTTGTATTCTCCACTTCAAGCTATAGTTGTCAATGTAATAGATTACATAACAATGTTGTATTCTCCACTTCAAGCTATAGTTGTCAATGTAATAGATTACATAACAATGTTGTATTCTCCACTTCAAGCTATAGTTGTCAATGTAATAGATTACATAACAATGTTGTATTCTCCACTTCAAGCTATAGTTGCCAATGTAATAGATTCCATAACACTAATATTGTATTCTCCACTTCAAGCTATAGTTGTCAATGTAATAGATTACATAACACTAATATTGTATTCTCCACTTCAAGCCATAGTTGTCAATGTAATAGATTACATAACACTAATATTGTATTCTCCACTTCAAGCTATAGTTGTCAATGTAATAGATTACATAACAATATTGTATTCTCCACTTCAAGCTATAGTTGTCAATGTAATAGATAACATAACAATATTGTATTCTCCACTTCAAGCTATAGTTGTCAATGTAATAGATTACATAACAATATTGTATTCTCCACTTCAAGCTATAGTTGTCAATGTAATAGATTACATAACAATATTGTATTCTCCACTTCAAGCTATAGTTGCCAATGTAATAGATTACATAACAATATTGTATTCTCCACTTCAAGCTATAGTTGTCAATGTAATAGATTACATAACAATATTGTATTCTCCACTTCAAGCTATAGTTGTCAATGTAATAGATTACATAACAATATTGTATTCTCCACTTCAAGCTATAGTTGTCAATGTAATAGATTACATAACAATATTGTATTCTCCACTTCAAGCTATAGTTGTCAATGTAATAGATTACATAACAATATCGTATTCTCCACTTCAAGCTATAGTTGTCAATGTAATAGATTACATAACAATATTGTATTCTCCACTTCAAGCTATAGTTGCCAATGTAATAGATTACATAACAATATTGTATTCTCCACTTCAAGCTATAGTTGTCAATGTAATAGATTACATAACAATATTGTATTCTCCACTTCAAGCTATAGTTGTCAATGTAATAGATTACATAACAATATTGTATTCTCCACTTCAAGCTATAGTTGTCAATGTAATAGATTACATAACAATATTGTATTCTCCACTTCAAGCTATAGTTGCCAATGTAATAGATTACAAAACACTAATATTGTATTCTCCACTTCAAGCTAAAGTTGTCAATGTAATAGATTCAATAACACTAATATTGTATTCTCCACTTCAAGCTATAGTTGTCAATGTAATAGATTACATAACACTAATATTGTATTCTCCACTTCAAGCTATAGTTGTCAATGTAATAGATTACATAACACTAATATTGTATTCTCCACTTCAAGCTATAGTTGTCAATGTAATAGATTACATAACAATATTGTATTCTCCACTTCAAGCTATAGTTTTCAATGTAATAGATTACATAACAATATTGTATTCTCCACTTCAAGCTATAGTTGTCAATGTAATAGATTACATAACAATATTGTATTCTCCACTTCAAGCTATAGTTGTCAATGTAATAGATTACATAACAATATCGTATTCTTCACTTCAAGCTATAGTTGTCAATGTAATAGATTACATAACAATATTGTATTCTCCACTTCAAGCTATAGTTGTCAATGTAATAGATTACATAACAATATTGTATTCTCCACTTCAAGCTATAGTTGTCAATGTAATAGATTACATAACAATATCGTATTCTTCACTTCAAGCTATAGTTGTCAATGTAATAGATTACATAACAATATTGTATTCTCCACTTCAAGCTAAAGTTGTCAATGTAATAGATTACATAACAATATTGTATTCTCCACTTCAAGCTATAGTTGTCAATGTAATAGATTACATAACAATATTGTATTCTCCACTTCAAGCTATAGTTGTCAATGTAATAGATTACATAACAATATCGTATTCTCCACTTCAAGCTATAGTTGTCAATGTAATAGATTACATAACAATATCGTATTCTTCACTTCAAGCTATAATTGCCAATGTAATAGATTACATAACAATATTGTATTCTTCATTTCAAGCTGCATTGTACAGTTGTATTTTATACCTTACATATTCAATACAATTACAGTGTATAACTGCAATCAAAACAGTTAGTGACAGTGTGCTTCCTGCAATAACATGTAGCAGGGTAAAAAATCTGGTCGTTTAAAAAATTTATAAGTAATTTTTTTTTTGGCAAATACATGTACAAGATGCTGAAAATTTATTTAACGTTGTTAACATTATGAAACAATCAACATAGGCCCAGAAGAGCTTTATCTTTGGCGAAAAACGATATCATTATTCTAAGTCTATAAAATGTTGCCAAGATTATTTAAGGGAGGAAACCAGACTCTATGTCAGGAGGAAACTGACCTGCCATTGCTACTGGGCAACAATAGCATGTCTAGAAAACACGAAGTAGCCAGCCAGTCATTGTCAGCCAATACTTTCTCCCCCAAGAAGCACGGCAGTTACCAGGCCAGAAACACAACCACAACTGACTCTCAATCAACCATCAAATCTAGTTATTGCCTACCCAGCATCTGGGAATGAGACTGACAAAATGACAATGGGTGTGAAATAAACTGTCTAAAAGCCCCACGGAGCACTAGTCATCCCTCTTTACAACCATGAGGATAATTAGGTAATTGTCAAGCTTTATATCAAAGTACAGTCAATCTTTATGTTACTGTTCAGATTACCTCATAACAGTTTTCAAACAAAACACACAGGAAGGGATTTATTTATGAACACTAAAACACATGGGCAGGGGGGAAATCTGCTTGTCTAAAATAACCATGGGGACAAGTTTCTAATTGTGGTTTGCACATCAACATGTACAGTGTACCTTGCATATTAAATAGAATTAACTATCAGTAAACAGTGTTGTGTTTTACAGTTGTATTTTTGTACTCCTTAAAATACAGAATACAGCAGTCTTTCTTTCCGTTTGAAATAACTGCAAAGATTAGATCAAAATTCTCAATTTATGGAGCTGAAGGCCAAGTTGCATAAATTGCAAAATCCAATATGGCTGCCAAATAACATAAAACAAAGTAAAAAAAGCTTTTAACAACCTGTAAATTAACCGACACTGTCAGCAACACTATCAGTAAATTAATCAGTAAATTAACCGACACTGATTGCAACTTGATTTCGAAACACTTCATCATGTATGAAAGTTTAAATATCAGTGTTTCGAAAGCAAGTTGCAATCATCAAGAGGGAAATCACTGAATTACTAAATTCATCATTAGTTAGGTTAATTTACTAATTCAGTAATTTCTCTATTGATGAATTTGTATCGTTATAAATATAAGCACATCATGACTTAAGCGATATATGTTAAATTTCAACCTCCAATTTTTAGTTTTTCAAGGTACTGCAAACGCTTTTCTTGACAATCAGAATTTATGAAAAAAAATCAGAATTTTGGCAGGGAGAGTAAGAGCTTTATTCTAAATAAATCACGAAATATTTTGAAAAGGATTTTGTTTCGAAGTTCATATCACACACATGTCGACTTCTGGTTGAATTGTTGATTGAATGATTGCTTTGAGTTTTAAAACAGAAGTCAAGATTATTTACCATTAATATGACAGATACATGTAACTTAGGTACATGTACATGCTTATAAATGCCCAGAGACAGCCTTTAAGGCCAAACGTCTGTCAGCCATTTATTAAAGTGGCATGAGCTGCCAAAATGTTGATATTTTGACGTTAAAACACAATGTTGAATTTTTTGGCTATTTTTCTCAAGACATATAATTCAGAAGCTTTTTATTGCTTCTAGTCTCGAAAATGTATGATAAAGTATTGTTTTGAACTAACTTTGGCTTAGAATGAATGAATGGTCGTCCTGGTTATTTAAATTTTGTTTACATTTCGAACACGTTTTCAGTTCGTACAGGCCACATACTGTATGGATTTTCCTCATTCCAACGCCGATCTTATAGTTTTCCGATGGCCTTCAAAACCTTTTACTATCGTGAAGATCAGAGATTATGAAAAAGTGTGAATTTTGGCAGCTCATGCCACTTTAAAATGAAAAAAAATGGGTATAACATGAGGTAGATGTTCTCTGACATTTATACTTTGTACATGATGTTTGTAGTCTTATCTGTAAGAGCCAGAGATACAAGAGTCCTGAGTGTATTGGGCAGACAAAGTACAGGGTAAGTGATACAGGGTTGTTATCACTCAGCTGTGAGCTATCTACCCAGTGTAAACACTCATATATCAGACTTCAGCTTAGGCCATTCAAATAAAAAATGTGTTTATCATTTAAAACGAGATACTGGGATAGTTATAGTTTTGGGTGGCCCATCCAGTTTCAGGCCAGCTCAGTTAACAGAGTGATACTCCCTCAGTCAAACACGGCTCTTCCGTCAATGATTATGTGTCATGGTTTTGAATCCTTTTGAATCCTGGTATGTGGAAGAGTTGCAAGGTACTCCCAGAAGGGTAGGGGGTTTCTCTATGAACAGCCCAGTGTTCTACCCCCTCAGAACCTGGCAACACTTCATGATGAATATAACCAAATTAAACACCAATCAATCATTGTAAATAAGTACACACATCAAAATCCCTGCTTATCATAAAAAGTGTACAAATATTCAGGGACTGATCCAGGGAAAATTTGTGCATATCATTTCGGATCAAATTTTCCTACAATAAGACAAAAACAACATCACTGGCCCAAAATTCAACATTAAATGCTATTTTGACATTAAAATCTGTTGGTTTTAAGAATTTGGGCGGATTTTTTGCTTGTGACTTTGGGCGCCCATACCTGTATACAGGTATCAAAATGTCTCTGGATCAGCCTATGATATTGTCAGAGGTTTAACCAGCATACAAAAATGTATCGCACACTTTGATTGATTGATTGATTGATTGGTTGGTTGATGCTTTGTGCCACACTCAAGACTGTTTCTCTTATATACAGCATTGCCAGGTTTGATACATAAGGAAACCCTGGCCCTTTGCCCCACGGAAAGCCCGGCCTTCAACGAGTATATAGCAGCTCTGCCACATCTATATATGGTGCCAGTTTAGACAAGATGATTTTCCCTGTGCCCGTGCGTTCATAAATATATGGGGTGCCAAGTAAAAGGCCTGTTAAAAGTTTGTTTTTTTTTCAATTTTTCTTTTGACTCGATGGAAAGCTTAGAGACTACATGTATCACTCTGCCAACTAGCCCCTAATAAACTTTGTAAGTAATTAGGCATGGGGTCAGTCAGCTGACCTGACCACCGGCCAAAATTGCTAAGCAGTTTCAAAGTTGAACCAAATTTAGATGAACAGTTATTAGCATTTTCAAAATGGTACAGAAAGAAAAACTGAAAATTCAGACACACTCCATAAAATTAGCGTTCAAAGAAGTTCTAAATGTCATAGACTGATCCAGAGACATTTTGATACCTGTATACAGGTATGGGCGCCCAAACTCACAAGCAAAAAATCTGCCCAAATTCTTAAAACCAACAGATTTTAATGTCAAAATCGCATTTAATGTTGAATATAGGGCCAGAGTTGTTGTTTTTGTCTTATTGTTGGAACATTTTGAACCGAAATGGTATGCCCAAATTTTCTCTGGATCAGTCCCTGAATGTATTTTATTTTTTCTGGCTGAGTAGGGTTACAGTAAACGTAACCAATAGTTTGAATGGCCTAGATGTAACATACCAGCCAGTCAGCTTATCAACTGGGGAGAGCTTCTCTAATCTACATACCATTTCACACTATGTGCTTTAAACCCACATACTAATAACTAAGGGAACACTAGTCTGTTAACAGATAGCTGGTATTTTGCCTCTTCCCCAATTAAGATATACTGTGTACAAAATATGATTTGTTATTCCAGAGAGCAAAAAAAAGTGATTGTTTTGCGTCAGAAAGCGCTTATTTTATTAGCTAATTCCGCTCAACAAAATTTCACTTATATTTGGCAGCTCATGCCACTTTAACATGCACAAATAATTATATAGATGAAACTCAGAATTTTCAATCCCGAAGTACACGTACTGTACATGTACACACCGGTTGCTATGACTTGTAAACCCAGACCAAGATAAATTATATAGGCCTACAATTACAGATCAAATTTATGATCCTATTCAAATTGTGCCCAGTTATCTTTTTTTTATTGCTCTCTGCAAAGAAATGCTGGTTCGACTAATGATTGATGAATTGATTGATTAATTGATTTGGGGTAACGTCTGACTCGAACAGCTACAGCTATATGCCAACAAAAGTACATGTACCAACCAACCAAAAAATTACCCTCCCCACCCAAATCTAAATTTTGACATTAGGCTCCCCAGACCATAGAACATCAGGAAGGCTAATGTCTTCAGCATACTTAATGTTCCTCCTTGCTGGGTCAGCATACATGGCTAAGGCAGAGCCTCAATGCTGAGTTGCTCCAACCATATACATGTGAAATTTGAACTGGTATGAAGGCTACATGTAATGTATTTGGCATACTTAATGTTCCTCCTTGCTGGGTCAGCATACATAGCTAAAGCAGAGCCTCCATGCTCCAGTCATATACATGTGAAATTTGAACTGGTATGAAGGCTAATGTATTTGGTATACTTAATGTTCCTCGTTGCTGGGCCGGAGAGCTAAATGGGAGTCACAATGTCCAGCTTGAGGGCATCACTATTTGTGTATAACATAAAACAGTTTTTTCTTAATTTATCATTGGAACAAATGGCTTTTAACCAGGGGATAAGTCCCAAGCTCTCTGGCAAGTACATGACAAAAATGCCACATTAGTGTTAGCAAAAATGAAAATAAAATTTTGGGAAACCCTTTGAAACATTATATCACGCAAAAAAAATATACTGAAATGTGCTCTCAACCCAATCAAAATTAGTCACAGTCTGAAATGCAGTAACAAAGCAGATGTTTGTGTTGTATTGATCTGAAAGCTGATCTAGTTAATAGTTAACACCGTGAAGAAAGGGAGATAACTCGTTTTAACAGATAACTTCACAACAAGAAAACACAAAATTTGCCAACGACATTTTGAATCTCCTAGATATACATGTAAGTTACTTGTAAATTGCATTGATTTACCCTTTTTGATGGTTTACCCTACAATCCATGAAAAAACAGTTGATTGATTTCATTTATATTTATGATCACTAAAACACATGGGCACAGGGAAAATCTTCTTGTCTAAAATAACCACGGAGACAAGATTTCATTTATAGAGGTGTGATGGGGTTTATCAAAAGGGGGTAGGGAAGTTGTACAATTCGAGGATACGGTTTCAATTCTCCACCGGCTACCCTTGTTGGTTATGATTGTCTCATGCTGCACTCAAGATTATTTCACTTATATACAGAAATACCCTTGTTGAAACAGTGCATCTTAATATACTATTTTAAGAACATCGGCTGTCTGGAGAAAATCAAAGATTAAAATCACACTGTCACACAATACACAAAATGGGAAGATGATGAGATTATCATCACTAAATATTAATCTGCACCACCCCCCCCCCCCCCCCCCCCACCCCCCGCCTCAGATAAATTGTTAAATGTCTGGTCTAATATGATTTTTTAACCGCTTAACAGCTATTTATCCTTGTTTAAACTGTGCATAAATATACTTCCTATATATACTTCCTATAACACTAAAACACACGAGCACAGGGAAAATCTTCTTGTCTAAAATAACCACTGAGATATATATATACTTAAAAATTAATTTAGAATTATTAAAACCTAAATAATCATATACTCACCACTCTGAATTCATTGATAGTGGCGATGAAGTAGGGCTGGTCCTTCGTACTGTTCTCAATAAAAACACAGTCTAAAAAGATAAAAAAATATTGATCAGCTAAAATGTAGGTACCCAAGAAAATATAGAATACAGCCATTAAATCCCACAGTCACAGAATGGTTGAGGTCGATTAGTTAGTGTCAGAGAGTGAATTTAAAAGTATTCTCATAATTTTTGGGTTTAAACTTTCTTAAAAAGAAAGCAAGTTGGCTCAATGGATTTAAGACAAAAAGAGCCGGCGATAGGTGCCATACTCTGGAACCTGGTTTTGATTCCCATTTTGAGCCTCACCTAAAATCGTTGGAAGAATTTCTGCCATTTTCCAAGAAAGTGTAATCCCAAAATTTACGAGACTACTGTCCAAAAATGTTAATAAAAATAAAGTTTAAAATAAAAGATATTTTCATATCTGAGAAGTTTGAGTTTTAGGAAAGCCTGGGACTGTATTACACACCCATTCAAACTTACTAGTACATGATGATGATCCCTACTATAAAATGCTATGACAATCAAATCAGATTTTTAACAAAAATTTATGAGGATCTTAAGGGAACCAGATTTCCATAATATAAAACAAGCTCCTGTCAGTCGTCAAACTAAAGAAATATCATAGGTTTAGTTTATTACAACAACTTATGGTTGGGTATAAAGGTCTAAATGATATACTCCTTTTTAACACAATTAGAAACTTGTCTCCATGGTTATTTTAGAAAAGAAGATTTCCCTGAGCCTGTGTGTTTTAGTGTTCATAAATTATATATAAAACAAGGAAACAAGTTTCTTATTCTGTTAAAAAGGGGCATACGATTTAGACGTTTATACCCAATCATAAGTTATTATAATAAACCACAGCCCATGATATTTCATTAGGTTGCCGGCAGGCAGGAGTTTTGCCTTAGTCAGTAGAATTTTCTGGAAAAGAGAATTTGGCAACAAATCATCAGTATTTTTGGTAAAGCTACATGTAACATGCCGATTTGCTATAGATTTTAGATAGTAACCAATTACAGGCCTGTCATTTAGAATAGACTGGAAGAGTTAAAATATGCTCTGCCAAAACTGTCAGGATGACCTGTTTTACTCTCCCCAAATATGGTGTCCAAAAATTCAATGGGAGTGCACTCCTTCTCCCATGTTTTTCAGAGAGAAAACACGATCATGATGAAATAAAAGCATCTGAAGTTACAGAAAAGGATTTTACATACACAGAGGAAATCCGAGAGATTTGATGAGTACCTGGCAAAGGGCAAATCAGGTAAAAAAAAATCAGAAATTTTTGAGTGGGATTCAAACTTGTGACTTATCGAGTGCCTGACAACTTTTCCACATACGACGATCCAGCGAAAAATCCACTCAAAGATTATTCAATTTTTCATTAGGCCTGACTGGGATTTGAACCTGCACCGCATCGATGGAAGCCCTGTGTCAGACCGAGGGACTATCACGGCGCGGCAGCGCTCAAGATTATTTCACTTGTATGGCGGCGTGGCCAATTTTATTGTGGGAGGAAACCGGGCTCTATGCCCGGAGAAAACCCACAACGTTCCGGTGGTAAATGACAACCATCCCACATAGGGCGTTCGAGTGAAAACCCAGTCAGAAAATTCCAATTTTTTTTTTTTGGACTGTGTGGGATTCGAACCCGCGACCCCTTGGTGGAAGGCTGTTCTGATGGAGCGTCCAATGCTCTACCTACTGAGCCACGGAGGTCCCCTCTGCCACGGAAGCTGTCCTCGTGAATAAGTTGTCATAAAACAGATCTATAAATCATATTAACTGTACTGAATAAGCTGTGAATATTAATCCCAACATTGATAACGAGATAAAGTCTATAATTGTACAGCTTTCACCATTGATTTTTACCTCCCTGTTGATGTTGATTTTTTTCTTACCGACTGGGATAAAATGTATAATTACATGTCATTGATGATGGATTATCACATAATTATATAGACAAAGAAGGATTAATTTCAACATCAATATTTTGTTCCATTTTAGTTTATCTGACTTTATCTGACATTATGCTTGCACTTCAATCAAAAGAAAACCCATTAAAAAAATTGCAATTTTCTTTGGACGTCAAGGAGTGGGAGTTAAACTTTAACCACTGTGTGAATGTGAGAGATTACATGTTCTTCTATGCTGAAGTTTCCTACAAACCCAGCCATATTTAAAGTGGCATCAGCTGCCAAAATCTTGATATTTTGACGTTAAAACAGAATGTTGAAATTATTGGCTATTTTTCTCAAGACGTATACTTCAGAAGCTTTTTAGTGCTTCTAGTCTGGAAAATGTACGATAAAGTATTGTTCTGAACTAACTTTGGCTTAGAATGAATGAATGGTCGTCTCGGTTATTTAAATTTTGTTCACTTTTCGAACACGTTTTCGGTTCGTACAGGTCACATACTGTATGGATTTTCCTCATTCCAACGCCAATCATTTAGTTTTTTGATGGCCTTCAAGGCTTCAAAGCCTATTACCGTGGTGACGATCAGAAATTGTGAAAAAAGTGTGAATTTTGGCAGCTCATGCCACTTGAAAGGTTGATTGATTGATTTAATATTTTACGCCACATACAGTGATAAAGTGACAAGTCCACTCAGAAATTTTTCAATTTTTATTTGATCTATTAAAGTGGGATTAGAAGCTGTGCCGCATCGTTGGAAGGCCTGTGTCGAACTAAGGGACTATCACTCTCACGGACTGAGCCACTGAGGCAGACCAGGCCCCTATTTAAAGGAAGAAAACTGCAAACATCAACAGATATCTGGCAAACCACACTGCGTCTCTGAGCACTGATAGTCAGATCGGTCAGTGTCTCACAAGCAATCAAGGGGAGGTAATAATGAAAAAATATTAGCAAAAGACAAGGGCCTGTAGATCTATTACTTCACAGTAATGAAGAAAATTGTCTACACTTAACAAGTTAGATGTGTTAATTGAATAAACATATAAACCCTTATTGCCATTCCGAGAAATGTCTAAGCATTTGAATGGTCGAAATGCCCAGAATGTGAGTCTCTGACCGAGTGTTTTCCGTGTATATATTTGATTCTGTATCACCCGCGGGTTAGGGTGTCAAAGATGACATGTTTTTCCACCACTTCATCTCGGAAAAATATTTATGTCAGACACTAAATATCTACCCATATACCCATGGAAGGGCAGCAATTAACTAATATTATAGAAGGTCACAGAATAGATTATTTATGGGGGGTGGGTCTTAATTGTTTTCCCAGCATCAGAAGACAGATCTTTCATTAACATTGAGCTATTCATAAACTGTAATCTTTACGCTTTAAATCATCTATAGATTCTAGAAAGATAAACGAATCCAAGCGACAGGTGGTAAAAAAGATATCTTTACAGATACAAGTCATGATATCATTCAATATCACATTACAAAGCAGTAGACTGATGAGAGAACAACCAGAATTGTATAAAAACCATAAGGTACATGTAGCTTTGACAAGAATATCACATCAACGTTATATTGTGTTAACATTTAGTGTGTCAAAAAAAATTAAAACACTACAATAACATGTTATGAACCTAAAATAGAAAATAATATTGACTGTCACTTGTTTTTGAGATGGTCACTTAAAAGTAGGGGTTTAGCCAGAAATTGCCTTTTTTAAAACAAAATACCTTGAAGAGCGAGTCCAAATTTTTGGTTTTTCTATCTGTTCCATGTTAAAAATGCTGAGAACAGTCTAAATTGGTTAAATTTCTAAATGGCCGGGTAGCTGGATTCAGAGCATACATTGAATATAAGAGAGTATTATGATTTGATCAGTATGCAGTCGCCAGGAATATTTTTAGCGGACAGGCGACATGTAACTCTTTAAAAAAAACATCCTATCACGGATAATATGCTGATTTTTGATAGGCTTCCTGTGCATGCCCTGTTTAACGAATGTATTAAAAAGTTTAAAAGTTATGAGAGAAAGACTTTTGGAGATAATGTGTTTACAAGGTAGAATAAATAGATGGACGGCGGAGGTAACCACAATACCCTTTAGGCAAATTGCCTGAGGGGTAAAAATTGCTACAATGTATATAAGATGAACACTGTAAGCATGTTTTAGAAGCCACACAATGAATTAAGAGGAATGCAAAGTGAATATTAATAACAATTGATAATTTTACGAGGGAATTAACACCAATTGCTCAGAGCTACAGGACAACGTAACACGTCAATATGGCATGTAGACCAATTTTTCACAAAGCCACATTTTGCTCGGAGCTTTCTTTGTAAATTCAAGAAACTGGAAAGCACTTATACTGAAGCTGTAATTTTTGGGTTTTGGGTTTTGTGGGATTTGACCATATAGACAACTCAAATACAGCTCCCCTCCCTTCGAACAAGAGTATATGGCTGCCATGAAAACCAGTGTAACTGATGATGTCTGTGCTGAAATACATGTATTATTAAAAGACATTGACTTACCGCCTTTCTTGTAAGCTTGATTATCCACAGTGGTATACGCCAATATCTCGTCTTTATTCTGAGTGATGGTACCACCTCCGTGCCCTCGTCGACTCCGCTTTCCAGTGGGCGTGGCCAAAGTGATATGTATAACGGAGCCATCCTCAGCGTCTTTAAACGTACGCTGATTGTGACTGAATGAACGGCTAATATCGGCCAGTTTGTCAGACATGAGGCAGGTAAGGTCCACCGTAGATTCAGCGCTGCGGGACATTAAGGAAGTCATGGGATATTCTTGCGCCCTGGGCATACGCCCATCACCGCCAAAAGTGGGCGTTCCCATTTCCGTCCTCTCACTCATGGTGTGTATCACTGTGAATCATCATGCTGCAAATTTAAACACAAACAGTCTCCTTGAAAAACATATAGTCTCGCTGAAAAATATATACGGTAGTCTTGCTGAAAACACAAAATGCAGCAATTGTATGTGGATTGATTTGAAAATACATTGTCAATAAAACAATGACTAATTACTTGTAGAAAAATTTACTGTGGGGCATTGTTGGAACCTTATGCTCACGCTCTTTTTCAATCATGGGCAAACTACATGTAAACCGTACATGTACCTGTTGGGGTCAAAGTTGTCAACGGTCATCTGATGATCTTATCATGTGCAGATGAGAAAAAAGTAAATTCGATTATAATTTCGTGTTGAACCATAAAAAGGAAAGATGAGGTAATGAAAGATCCAACAAATTCTGACATTTTACTGTCGTACACGTATTGGGAAGGTGGTGAGATTATCATTGGTAAACTTCTTTCCCCTGATAGACTGTCTGTTAAATCACGAGTTTAATACGATTCTTGAATTCATTTGCAGCCATTAATGATTATGCTTACATTCTAACAGCCTGGTCGATCGTTTTGTTGTCTTCTGACTTTTATGTATTGCTTTTTCGGAATTAAATTATGATAATGTAGAAATAAACAAGAGAATGTCAGATCTTTACAGTTTATCAGATAGATGAATAACAATGAGTAACGCTTTCACAACTCACTACAGTATGGTTCACCCATGTAGGACCTCTGTTTACATTACATTACCGTATTTCTTCTAAATATTCAGCAATTCTAATGGCCTAAATTTTCCATTGAGTCGGACAAAAATGGGGACGACGAGTTGTCTCTAAGGGTAACCATTTTCACACACTGCTCAGCGGGTCATATTGCCTTAAATTCCATCTATTGGGCAAATTTGTCTGGCCTCATTCAGCAGATTTCTATTCTAATGATCGAATCCTTATGAGGAAAAAAGTGGCTGAATCTTTAGAAGAAATACGATAACCAGAAACCGTGCATATAGTAAACAATGTACCACAGAATTCGCACTAATAATGAGCAATTAAATAGGTTGTTAATTGTACAATTTTCTCTTAAAATCTACCTACCAACTTTCATCCAAATTTACATTTATCTTTTTAGCAGAAGTTTTAGCAAAAATGTAAAGAATTCTACATAAATAGTCCCTTTAATCAGGTTGAGGATGTACAGTTTGGTTAACTGATTGGTTAATGTTTTACTCTCAATAGGACACTAGGTATGGACAGCATTTTGTTTTAAGGGTGATAGAATGTATTTGAAACCAATAACCCAGAGATGAAAGGATTGGGTCAATGAGACCATCTAGATATCCCTTTCAAAAACTGACTCCACGTTGTTTTAAACTCACTGAGTTCAAACATTGTATTATTATACTCTCTGTAAATAAAGATATATAATAAGGAGCCTGCCATCAGGTGCGAAGCGATTAATCTGACAGGTGTTTGACACTTCTACTGCCAAGGGCAAAATGGTGTTAAAAAAATCACATTTAATCAAGTTACTTGTAGAGAAACCCAAACAAGGTCTTAATTTACTCAAGGCAGTGCAGTCAGTGAACTTGGTTGGCAACCCGCTTGGCCTCCGTGTCGTCTTTGTTTCTCCATAACATTTTTTAGAATAAGTGAAGCTTTAAAAATTCTTAAACACTATACAGTAGTACATAATACACAAGTAGTGATAACCCAAAAAACGACAGTAACAAAATAGACAGGTCTTTCTTATTCTATTGTATTTTGTTATTTTAATGCCTGTACTTTTGCTAAAGTGAGAACTGTCAGAATTAGATTGATTGATGTTTTACGCCGCACACAAGATTATTTCACATACAGTGTATATGGCGGTTTTGCCCAGGTTTAGTGGGGGGAGCGCATTTCCCGGAGGAAAACCCCAACCTTCGGGAAGTACCTCGCAAATCTTTCACATACGGCGACCACGTGAAAAATGAGGCACCTCTGAAACATTAAATTCTATAGCCATTTTTAGTTCTTGTTTCTGGGGTTGTTTTTTTATGAGAACTGTCAGAATAAGCCTACGTGAAAGACAATGGTTCGCATGGTTTTAAGCTTGCCTTGCTTAACCCTCATATAACCTGAACAAGGCCTCGTACATGTATTTGATATCATCAAGTCTATACGAGGTTCCAAAATGGCTACCCTACACTGTAAATGATCCCAAATTTAAGGCCTTCAAACAAAATATGGGAGATCCAGGTTCAAGCCTGGGTGGAGAGACCAAAGTCTCTAACAGTGGGAGCTGCTGTTGCTTCACTTGGCGCTCAGCAATAGGAGTTACATGTAGAGCAGCGACTGGTTGGCCCGGTGTCAGTATAATGTGACTGGGTGAGGGGGTTTGCTGGGTGTCTTCAGCAAGTCGTCTCGGTGAGGCAGCACCAAATAAAAGAGCAGTGGAAATCTGCCCTGCTACAAGGAGACAACGTCTTCATATGACTGAAATACTGTTAAGCAGGACGTAAAACCCAAATCACTCACTCACACGAACAAAATAACATGAAAAATAATGTAAACCTGTACCTTCAAATATGTAGGTAGTTTAAAAGGTTACTGGGTTGTAACCTGTCTATAAACTAACAACACTGTCCAGATATTTACATGATGTGATCCACAATGTCAGTCACCTGAGGATAGGAAAAACAACAATAATTTAACCAAGACAGAATTTTTTTCATTAATAAATGTTTGATTTTAATATCTGATCAGTTTCTAGAATAAGGAGTAAGACGCTATTACTTTAGTCGAAAAAATGCACACCAATATGAATAAACTATTATAATGCTAATGATAAAAAATTACCACGTCGTCAGTTGTTTTTGAACAACACGAGCTTTTGACACCTGTGCCGGTGTCTTCGTCAAGTGTAACTGACGTGGTGATGTCTTAATTTGTTATCATTAGTATGGAACTCACGTTTAAAGAGAGTTTCAAACATTTCTTATAATAATGCTGTAGATTTTCGACTCACATCGGATCCATACAATGATACATGTCAAAATGTTATTTGCCCTACTTACATATCATGCATAGCACTGCAACTTATGAGTAAACATTGTTTTTTTCACTTTGAAATTTTACATGTACAAAAGATGTTGAAACGACAATTTGAATTTTTGTAAGCTATTCTTACCATCTTGGGACATAAATTAAACATTATCCGAACTCTAAGTTAACTGATGCTCATTTTGGTGGAGATATATAGAATTTTTCAGTCACCTAAAGCACAAGTGCCAGGGCTTACCTAGGCTGATTTTGAACCCCAAATATGGGGTTTGGGCTTCTGCAATTTGGGCGCCCAAACCAGGGTATGAGAAAAAAAATTGCGGTCATTATTGCTTTAAATGTAGAATACAAGTAAAAACTGTTCTGCAAAGTATTTAAAATATTAGGGACATAATAGATAGAAATGGTGGTTTTAAGTGGAAGTTCTCTCCTCACAGCCTTCAAGGGCCCTGGGATGGAATTTTCAAGCCATACTATAGGTGCCCAAACTTTTACCCTAGATTATGCCCTGAGGGGCAAAAGCAAACATATCTGGGTAAATTCACCAATTCCATTCAAAATTCAAGTTGATTGTTACAGATAGCGGTTTGATGATTTTTTCTCGGTACCGGTATAACAAATTCATAATCCATTACTACCACTGCTAAGTTTAACATAGTACACAAGTAGGGTAACGAGTAGGGTAAGAACCATATTTGACTCAATATTTCGGCACTTTATTTCACCATCATCAGGAGTCAATGAGTCCTTATGATGGCGAAATAAAATGCCAAAATATTGAGTCAAATATGGGTCTTTCGTTTTTCGGAGTTCCGCTACTTGTGTACTATAATAACAAATTCATTTTATTACAAAAAAACAAAAACATAAACTATATGCGATCAGTCTATGTTGCCAATACTTTTTTATTCCGATGAATTGCATTTCTGTTTGAAAATGAAATAACATTACAGTCTACTGCATTTTCTGGTGATTTAGCTTTGGATGGTAAGGCCTGATCAGTAAGCCGTACATTAAAATAGAAAAAAAATCACAAAAAAAGGAGAGCAGACTTAGTAAAAATCCACCAATAAAGACGTGAGTACATGCATTTGAATTAATTGGGAGTAAGGATCCTGTGTCAAACGAATAGCCATGGGCAGGGCCATAGAAAAATGACAGCATACATGTAGGCATATATAGGCAGTAGTATCTAGAGTATAGTGGTACCGGTAGGTATAGTATTTAGTAATTAGTATAGTTTTATAATTATATATATAGCTGTTCCGTCACTTTCAAGGTAATAAAGTCAGAGACGGAATCATAAGAAATGGAAAGACATTACTGAAATCCTCGTTAAAAACGGCTGTGTGCAATATTGGATGAGAAATTCCACCCCTTTTCAAATACAAAACGTCATGCAAAGTCCGTGTTTACAAACACTCGGTGAACTGGGCCAAGTGAAGGGTGTTGTGTTGTTGTGGAAAGACTCACGTACTCAGCTAACGACAGAAACTAATGTCTTTCACTCCCTTAGGTTTTTTCAGCGACACATTAATGAGAGAAAATGACAGCACATACAAGGGAAAATACTTACATCACCCGTTTAATCATTTAGATCCCCTTTTTGAGCAGAAATTTCTGTTTTTTCACACGACTGCAACGACAAAGGAAGTCGTGTTTTCCGCCATGTGTGTTCGGCATTGAAATAGGATGAAGTGAACAGCCAATCAAATTGCAGCTAAACACATCACTCTCCATTCTTGGGTATTCACGTTATGTCCTTCCGGAATGTAATCAGTGATTGATTGATTTATTAATTCATTGATTGATTTATTGATTCTACCCACTCATTTCATGCTATGATAGGTTAGATGATAGCAATTACTATTCAACAAAATTCTTCATTAATTAAGTAAGGCAGATGTAGTAATGAAACTGCCACAACCTAAGCCTATACTTCGCTGTTTCCTCCCACTGGATTGGTTTTAAAAGTAGGCCTATAGGCCCTATGTGTATTTTACACCTACGCTTAAGATAAAATACACTCTGTTTCATTTTAAACTTACAATCATTCTAATTAGAGGATTGCTTTAGGCAATTTTTACAAAAAAGTATTCATGAAAATGTGTCCGTGATAATGGTGTCAATTAAAGTGGCATGAGCTGCCAAAATGTTGATATTTTGACGTTAACACAGCATGTTGAAATTATTGGCTATTTTTCTCAAGACGTATAATTCAGATGCTTTTTAGTGCTTCTAGTCACGAGAATGTACGATAAAGTATTGTTTTGAACTAACTATGGCTTAGAATGAATGAATGGTTATTTAAATTTTGTTTACTTTTCGAACACTATTCCGGTTCGTATAGGCCACATATATACTGTATGGATTTTCCTCATTCCAACGCCAATCATTTAGTTTTTTTTGATGGCCTTCAAAACCTCTTACTGTCGTGACGATCAGAAATTATGAAAAAAAGTGTGAATTTTGACAGCTCATGCCACTTTGAGTTGCTGTAAACAACATGTTCAGGTGTCTGCATGGGAATAAAAATCTATTTTTTGCTGGTAAACAAAATATTTTTACTTCAAATATTAATTTGTCTAATCTTTTCTTAACGCAATAAGCTATCACCACATCACGTGACTATGACTATGTGATTACTTAGAACTGCGGGATATTGCCAAGCGACATTGATGCAGTCATAGTTTATTTTGTTCAAAACTCGTGACAGTAAAATGGTCAAAATAACCCCGGTTTGGTTTTAGAAGCAAGTTAGACCTTAGCCACACTCATGTGTCTCTTTCCCGTGTTACTTACTTGCCGGTCAGGAAGAGGCACACATTAAACCACCATTTAAAAGGGCGACCCGGCAGTAGATCGAAGTTGAAACTAGGCCTACTTCCTGAACTAAATTCGTATTAAATTCGTTGTTATATGTTTTATTAGTGAAAAGAATGTTAGGCGTAGGCGTATCTAGGCTATAGTAAAATGTAGGAAATTATTTAATCTGCAATTTTCGTCACACTGACGGTGCCCTTTTAATGGCCGATCGAGGGATACAAAAATATAGTAGGGATAAAATGGCGCATGAAAAATAGTCTGAACTGAAATTAGTCTGAACTGAAAAGTATACGCGTGCAGTCATGCCGTTACCAAAGGTTCATCCAAGATATCACTTAAAACAAGATCACTCTTCCATCCCATAAATTTTCGAATGACATCACTAGGCTTGAGGTCTGTAGGCCTGCCGTAGAGTAGGCCCTATACTTGCAGCAAATATTTTGGTCATCAACTTTTTTAATGGACTGGCCCAGAGCGGCCATTATTGATTTTTTGAATGACTGATCGATGTTTTACGACCCACTCAAAATTATTTCACTTATATGGCGGAGTTGCCGGGTTTAGTGGAAGATGAATCCGGGCTCTTTGTCTGGAGGAAAGTTCCAAACTTCGGCCAATATAGGCCTACCTGGCAACTCTTCCATACACAAATCAAATTTGTATTGGATTGGAACTCGCAGCGCTGATCAATGAAATGCCTGAGTAGGATTGTCGTCTGGGCGATCGGGGTCCCATAGAGCGACCCGGCAGTAGATCGATGTTAAAATGCCTGTGGTATGGCTTATGTTGTTTATACAAATAATATTGAGTCAAATTTGTGAATTTATTTTTTTCTTTTCTGCCGTTTTCAGAAGTGGTCTTGGGGTCCAGTGGGTTAGAGTGTGCACGCGTTGAACGTTGGAAAACACTCATTTCAGAACGATATTTAAAGTGGCTTGAGCTGCCAATATTCATAGTTTTTTCATACTTTCTGACCGTCACTATAGTAAGAGGCTTTGGAGGCCACCGAAAAACTAAATGATTCGCGTTGGAATGAGGAAAATCCATACAGTTTATGTGGCCTGTACGAACCGAAAACGTGTTCGAAAAGTAAACAAACTTTCGATGCGTGGCAGATAAAAAAAAAGACTTAAAAAACTATTGTATTTTCCGTGTAGTCTTGCCATAAATCGCAAGTTTGAAAGCTGATTAAAGAGTTGCCACGTACTCGCCGAAGGTCGGGGGTTTCCTCCGGACAATGAGACCGGATCCCCCGTCCCCACTAAACCTGGCAACGCCGCCATAAAAGTGAAATAATATTGAGTGCTGCGTAAAACATCAATAAATTAATCAATCAATCAATCAATGGAAGCATATTGTGAATCTGTTTCTCGTTCTGTGTAAAGTTTGGCATGTGGTTCAAAGTTCGAGTTAATCTCATTTTAATAAGCGAATAAGGTGAATAACTCGAGAGAGATTTTATTTTTATAAGAACCGTTTTACCACCATGGCAGATATATCGAGTGACGTCACAATTTATTTAAATCCGAGAGGTCAAATGTGACGTCATTGGTATAGGTGGTTGAACGACATTTCTTTGTATCTCTCCTTGTCCCCACGATCACATCATCCAATCCAGTGACCAAAGGTTGTACATATCATTAACGACCACTGACAGTTGATCTCTGGAATGTTGACGTCACTCCATATATTAGATATTAGTAATGCATGAACATGTGAATACGCTTATGTTAAAGTGGCATGAGCTGCCGAAAATAACACTTTTTTCGTAATTTCTGATCGTCACGACAGTAAGAGGCTTTGAAGGCCATCGAAAACTAAATGATTAGCGTTGGAATGAGAAAAATCCATACAGTATGTGACCTGTGCGAACCGAAAATGTGTTAGAAAAGTAAACACAATTTAAATAACCGGGACGACCATCCATTCATTCTAAGCCAAAGTTAGTTCAAAACAATACTTTATCGTACATTCTCGAGACTAGAAGCACTAAAAAGCTTCTGAATTATACGTCTTGGGAAAAATAGCCGACAATTTCAACATTCTGTTTCAACGTCAAAATATCAACATTTTGGCAGCTCGTGCCACTTTAAGCTTTGTTACACAGCTGGAATTACAATGAAACAGATATTTGACTGTTTTAAGAACAAACTTTTAATCATGTTCCAAACCTGCGACCAATTTAGTGAAACATACAAATGCAGCAAACTTACATTGGCCTTCACTTTAAACAGTCAAATGACCGAAATCCAACCTTGAGTCGTGTGTTTGACTGTACCGAGGAACTGGAATTTCCCGGGGTCATTTACGCATTCCCGATTTTCCATATTGTGAGAATTCACAATGAAAACAAATTTGCATCGCAAACTATACGTCCAAAAGGCTACGGCGGCAAGTGGGCCCTTAAATCCAAAGGTCTACAAGAGAATTGTCTTACAATTATCCATATTTGCGGAGCATTATAAGGTTAAAATATATCCTGGTATTAACAAAGACGATTCATAATTTTCGGATAATACGACTATACGTGCGCCGTAGATTGGATTTCTATACTGACCATATATATTGGTTGATTAATTGATTGTTTGATCTTTTACGCCGCGCTCAAGATTATTTCACGTAAATGGCTGCGTTGCCAGTTTTATTGTGGGAGGAAACCGGGCTCTATGCCCGGAGGAAACCCACGACCTTCCGTTGGTCACTGGCAACCATCCCACATAGTCCGTTCGACATACATATATATATTGGAAGTAGTTTATTAACCGTAAGCAACAGCTTATTTATTGGTAAGACAAATAAAATGAAAAGTATACGTTACAAATTAGATATGTAATAACAGACGGAGGGCAGTCAAATAATCATCTTCTAAGTCTGGTGCCGACACAGGCCTTACGTCGATGCGACGCGGTTTCGAATCCGACTTAGGCGAAATAAAAATTGAAAAATTTCTAAGTGGATTTTTCACTTGATCGCAGTTTGTGGGAGAGTTGCAAGGTAGGCCTACTCGCTGAAGGACGCGGGTTTCTTCCGGGCAAAGAGCCTGCCCCCCCCCCCACCCCTACAAAACCTGGCAACACCGCCATATATAAGTGAAATAGTCTTGAGTGCGGCGCAAACCACCAATTAATCAACCTATAAGCCTGGTTGCCTTATCCAAGTATATACCAGGGCTTCTTAAATGTTTAACATTTGTACCGGCTAACCAATGTGTTTTAGTGTTCATAAATAACAATACCTATATATGGCCTGTTTGAGAGTATTTGGCTGAAATATATAGCTCCAGTGGGAAAAGCCAAAGAAAATGTATTGAAGTGTTGAATCGAGAATAAAAGGCAAGATATTAATTTGTTTCGTGGATCTAAAAACTGAAATTTATGGGCCAGTCACAAATCAGTTGCGATGCGTCGGCGATGGGTAAAACCCGGGAAATTTTAACAAAATCTTGAGACAGATCTCACGATTTTGCACCCGTCGGAGGCGCTCTTCGGACGCCTGCGGCTTGTCGCAGATTTTTTAGGCATCGCCACAGCCGTCGCGGTCCCCAACTTTGAACTGGAAATTTTAAGATTGCTCGCAAGATTTTTCACCCATTTTGGCCATCCCAGACACAATCTCCGATGACCTACGATGCCCTCCGATTAATCGGAGGCGTCCTCCGAATAATCTGAGACTAGTCGCAAGATTCTGTGTGGGGTTGGAAATTCAGGTTGAGATTAAATGTCTGCGAGTAGTCTCCGGCGCCCTCCAACTGAATCAGAGGCGCCCTGCGACGATTCGTACGTTTCTGTGATCGTCTCCGACGAAGCGTACGGTGGAATCGTAGTAAATCGGGGTGTATATAAGGGCGCCTGCGACCGGATCGCTATAGTTTGAGGCGCTCTTGCCGCAGGAGGCTGTGACAGAAGATTTTGAAGATGCAATCGGAGGCTAATCCCACGATTTTTCGACAAAACCGGATCAAAATCCTTGAAAAAATCTCAGACAATGTGACTGCTCCACTTTTATTACGATTATTGATAAGATTGTTCAAGGATTCTTTATTTTCTACGACGACCCCGGCCAGAACTAATCCCCGACAGATCGCCGACATTGTGACTGGGCCATAAGGAATGAATGTCTGGCCCGAACAAATGAGCTTATACAGTTCTTTCTTTCGTGGTAAATTTTGCCAGATGCGCCATCACAATTGCGATGAAACTGTGTCCATTATCTCTATAAAACAATAGGCGCAGACCTATAATATATTGAACCTTTTACGTATCATTTACGTATGTCACATGATAGTGCTAGTAGTGTATTTATCCTTAACTTATTTAAAAAAAGTCTCATTGTCATACAAAACAAATAACATTGGGGCCAAGGAGAGAACCTTGGCGAACAACGCAATTTGCATTTATTCTCAGGCCTGACAGTTTATTCGTACATAGGTTGGTGTTTTTAAAAAATGCGCATGTTGCTGTTCTTGAATTCTTTCAAGTATAGGCCTATATTATTTAATGAAGATTGTCTTTTTTCGAAATAAATCCCGTACACGAAAAAGATCCATATCAAATTCTTTCTATTTTCTGTCTTATCAAGTAATATCTTTACGACGAACAATGTATGTGCAAAAAATATAACATGTTACAGAGGTATATAATTTCATTATCTATCCAGTCAATAGAATTAAGAAAACGGCCTTGTATAATATTACAGATTTGATCCAATTATTCTAGCTACAACTAGCAGTTCTATAAGTCTGTCGACCTATTGAGATTATAAAGTCAAATATCGACGTTTATGTAATAGAGAAATACCGAGGCAGTGGGTATTCCAAAACAACTATACTGTTATAGACTTTTTATTAACTTGTGTCCGGGCACAAATCGTGCATAAAGCAGTGGCACAGATACGGTAATATATCATACGTCATTTGGAGTTAGGGCCATAAAAGAAGGGACAATCTCACACTGCTTTCAGAAATTGCAAAGCACTGTAGCCCTGCCTATATCGCTATGCACCCCCCCCCCCTCACCCCCCCCCCCACCCACCTCCCTCTCAACTGCCATTTTTAATACGACAAAACCATTCAACTCCCTAATGGAAAAGACAGATTGCTTAGTGACGCCATAGGAGTATTCTGTGCCGAAAAAAATATGCAGGGTGCAATTGACCGATTGCTTGATTGTGTCACTTGATATTTACGCACAAAGCTTCGGAGGGGATTGAAGGAAAGAATAATAGGTCTACTGTACCGAGAAAAAAACGTGAAAGGCGCAAAGTTACCAGAAATATGTGTGGATAAAAACACGTGATGTCACCTATGTTTTCCAATCCAGTGGCGTCTGACAAAGTGCAGGTAAACAAAATGGCCAACTGAGGTATATGGTTTACCCAGAAAGCTTTGCGTAAATATATGTGAGGCCACTTCAAACAAAGCCCCTGTAATATCTTATATTTTTTCACGTCATTAAAGTGGCATGAGCTGCCAAAATTCAGACTATTTTCATAGATTCTGATTGTCACGAAAGTATGAGGCTTTGAAGGCCATCGAAAAACTAAATGATTAGCCTGGGAATGTGGCCTGTACGAACCGAAATAGTGTTCGAAAAGTCAGCAAAATTTAAATAGCCGGGACGACCATTCATTCATTCTAAGCCTAAATTAGTAGAAAACAATGCTTTATCGTACATTCTCGAGACTATAAGTAGGCTACTAAAAAGCTTCTGAATTGTACCCTACGTCTTGAGAAAAATAGCCGATACGTTTAACATTCTGTTATTATGGCCAAATATCTCAATTTTGACAGCTCATGCCACTTTAAGCTTCGGGCCTATCCATGGTATCGGTCCCAGACCAGTAAAGAGAAATCTATATTAAGTATTTTTTATCGGAATTAACATTCTAAATTTAGTATGTGTATCTTTTTGTTCTTCTTTCCAATGTAGGCTTAAATCACCTGATTTTAATTGATAAAATCAAACACAATCACTTTGACATTATCGCTTCACAATTATTAATAAAAAAGTACATAAATTATCATAGACCGCGCTAAATGATTAGAAAAGTGAATATAGCTTTTGTCTGTTAATAATGATTACCTTTTTTCAATACAGAAGCAAGGCGCGATAGCAAGGCCACGCATTTTCCGCGTATGACGTTTTCCAGGTGCATTGGGCGCGTTATGGATGCCTTTTTCAGATAAATATTTTTTGCGCTTTTTATAGCATTCCTCTAAATGAGAACACACGTCACAACATTGGCTATACATATACTAACAATGAATATTTCTATCGTTCTCATTGAGCAATGATCCATTTATTGTGGGTTTTTTTCAGTCGTGTATGTAAGATATTTTTCACAGGTAAAAAAGTAACATTTATGGTAGTATAAATAACCCGATTTTTGGCACGTGTGTCATATTGACAGAGGATGTCAAGTGACTTAAACCTCAGGAAAAAATCATTCTCTTAACTTAAGTTTCCCGGGTCGAAACGAGAAGACAACTTTTAAGTGTGCCTTTGGAAAATAGATGGAAAGCGTTTCTTCGTTGTGGATCTTCGGATAGAACGTTTCGGTTTGGACCTATAATTCAACAAGAGGTATCAAGGGAAACTGTCTTCTAGTGTGTGTTAGTTCGTATCAAAGCCATCGGAATTTCAAACGTGGAACTGCCATGATGTTTTCAAGAGCTGTATTAACTTTCCACGCACTCTGTATTTTTGCTCTTCACGTTTCGGGACAAATTGGTAAGATTTTTTAAAAAATTAAATAATTTTATTGCCCATTAAAACTGCAGGGATGCTTTTCAATTGACGTTCAGGGGTCTCGTGGACTGTTGATGTCTCTCACACAGTGTTAGAATTCCACGCAGACCAACAAAAAATCAAAACATCTCCGAGTAGGGTTTTCAATAGAGTCCACGAAATCTGGATTTCTTCCCCACTGAACCTGCTAGGTGAAATAATGTTTAGTGTGTCGTAAACAATCGTTCAATCAACCAATTGAGCTGGAAGCTTTCGCCGACACATCTTATTCAATTAACGTGGCATGAGCTGCCAAACATAGAAAAACTCATTCGAACTGAATGAGCTAACTGCTTATTATTTTTGTAAAGACGTACAAAAATGAGATATTCGTTGAAGCAGAATAAGCTATAATTGTTCATTATTTTTTTGTAAAGACGTACAAAAATGATATTTTCGTTGAAACAGAATTAGCTAACTGTTCATTATTTTTTGTAAAGACGTACAAAATGGAGATTTTCGTTTAAACAGAATTAGCTAATTGTTCATTACTTTTGTAAAGCCGTACACAAAATAGATTTTTGTTGCTCAGAAGGTTTTTTTGACAAACAAAATCCGAGAAATATCAAAAACTGGCTTTAGAGTTTAAGTTAATCCGATAAAACAGTAGTAGGCTCTTTCAACCTACTCGTTATTTAGTCTACGGCAACAATTTCCAGAATAAAACAAGGCCAACATCATCAACCATTTCTGATTTTCTATTGTTTTCCTTTTGGAAAGCTGACAAGTGCATGCATATTTTATATTATTGAACACTAAAACACACGGGCACAGGGAAAATCTTCTTGTCTAAAAATATGTTATGCATATTTTATACGCATATATTAATACGATTAGAAACTTGTCTCCATCTTTCTTTTATACAAGAAGATTTTCCCTATGCCCGTGTATTTTAGTGTTCATAAATATATATTAAAATACTTGCGAGATTGGAGGTTTCCTCCGGGAAAAGAGCCAGGTTTCCTTCCCCGCTAAACCTTACAAAGCCGCCATATAGGTGAAACAATCTTGAGTGCGGCGTAAAACATCAATCAATCAATCAATTCATACCAAGGTATCGAGATATCCGTCTCTAATTGAGAACTGGTAAAGATTCTAAACTGTGTGGTGAAAGAGTAAGTCACACAGAGCGTGACAGCGTGTGGAAATGTCTTGCAAAATAGTCCTGCGGTTGTTTTACCTCTTACGTCTTCCCATGATGTTAATTGCAGCACGGAGCACTGAGATGAGGGAGGACGGGTACAACATTCGAGATGGACCCCCTTTCGGTAAGATATATATGCAGCCTTGGAACAAAAACAAATGCGAAAAACTCCGAAAAACTGATGCTATTGATGAACGATATTCATTGTATATCAAGATCAATTACACAGTATGTGCCTGTGGTTTATTGTAAGAACTTATGGTTTGTACATTTTGAGAAGGAAATTCAAAAAGAATTCGTTGCTCGTTTTGCTAGGAAATGGACCACCCCCAATGCAGCGGCGCCAACAGCAGACGATAACAGTAACGGACCCGGGGTACAATCTTAGGGATGGGCCACCTTTCGGTAGGTCCATATTTGTCTTTACTTCCTGAGTCTTTAACAGCTCTTGTATGATATGCTTACTTTGAGAATAACCGTCATTTCGAGAAAAATTATGATTGTGTAGACCAACGCAGGCAAATATATCATTTCCACTGTAAACGCCTCATCATGTTCTTATAAACAACAACGACTAATTATACTTTTTAGGAAACGTTCCCGGTGATGAGAATGGTATTGTAAGATTACGGCCTGGAGCACCCGAGGTGCCGAGTCGTAGGATGCCAATCGACCGAAGCCGTGAGAATATCTTTGTCAACCGACCAGGTTCAGAAAATCCGAGAGGACCACCGACCAATCCAGACATGAGACCAGTTCCGCAAGGTACTCGACGACTCACCAGTGACCCGGACGCAAGGAGAAACAGGAGCCGTAACAGACCAGACGGTAAGCGAAATGTTACTTTCCAGCCTACGGGAGTTTGTTAAATCAAGTGTCCCACACGCTGATGAAAGCCTTTATCGATTGGCGGCTAGCTTGAATCCCAGCCAGTCAAAGAAAACCATTATTTGAGAATACCAAAGGGCTTTGATTTGATCTCCTGTATCAGGAATGGTTTTCATGTGTACCAGTAGAAAATGTTGGGCACAGCTCCCCCGTCCCGCCCAATTTAGTCCGGTATTGGCGTCATGTAATTGAAATTTTGAGCGCTAAACAATCCACTGTTCATCTTTGAAATATGTGTCCCTCAAGTCCAAATTTACAAGTTAAACAACTTTAAAGGGGCATGAGCTGTCAAAATGATAATATTTTGACGTTAAAACAAGACGTTGAAATTATTGGCTATTTTTCTACAGACGTATAATTCAGAAGCTTTTTAGTGCTTCTAGTCTCGAGTATGTACAATAAAGTATTGTTTTGAACTAACTGAGGCTTAGAATGAACGAATGGTCGTCCCGGTTATTTCAATTTTGTTTACATTTCGAACACTATTTCGGTTCGTATAGGCCACATACTGTATGGATTTCCCCATCCCATTAGCAGCTCATGCCACTTTAAGAACTCTAAGAATATTTTTATAATTATATAAAGTACTGATTTATTCATTTTGTTATATGGAACCTTACAGGCAGACGAAATGACAGGCGTCCGCAAGGTGTTCCCTCCCCAGGTCCAATGAACCCAAGACGTATGCCGACGGACAGAGCCGTAGATCCTTACCCTTGTACCAACTCAGGCTATGACCGACTTGCGTACCCTGTGGTTGCTCTGTCAGCAATCGCTACATCAAGTCAGCATTTTCCCAGGAATTATCCGGTTATATTTGACCACGTTATAACGGAAATGGGTGGAGGTTATGATAGTACATATGGAATCTTCACAGCGCCAGTGTCTGGTCTTTATCAAGTTAGCTACTACGCTATGAGCCAGCGCGACGAAAAGAGACCCGCCATCCTGGATCTCATCAAAAATGGCTACGTCATCAATTCTGCTGCCGGAAGTGGTTCTACTGGATCGCCGTCAAACTCAGCCATATTGTCACTCTCGGTGAACGATCGTATTTTTGTACAGGGCAGACAGGGAACAGCCATATTTTGCGAAAAGGGTTATGCCTATTGTAGCTTTAACGTGGTTCTTCTTCATCCGGGGTATTTCTAAAAAAAGATTAAAATGACTACCTTCTGGCAAGCCGATTTGCCCTTAGTTTAAGGGCCTGGGGCCTGTCTTACAAAGCTGGCGTAAAATTGCCCATAGGTCTACAACATGGACCGGTTGCATGCAAGGCGCAAGTTACTATAGTTTCAACACTGATTTATACCTCCGACGTAACTTACACCAGCTACGTAAGACAGGGTCCAGATGCTTCAGAAAACCACCCTTTGTACGTCTGTAAAGGAATGTAAAAACGTTGTTATACTTACTCTCGTCAATATTTTTTTTAGATAATAGTTTTGCTATTTTGGAGATTCATAACTATTAACATATATATGCATTTCCTACTTCTAGGACGTACGATCGTATTTTAAGTATCATTACATGGGCTTACCCTACAAACTCAGTAGGCCCTACTAAATTTGAACTAAATATGTTTTACTTATATCATGTTTGCATACCTAATGGTTTGTTTGAGCGAGGGTAAAATCAATACATATTTTATTAACTGTATGTCTCCGCCTTTCCACCATTATAGATTTGCCCTTTGACAGCTATGCTGTTATATTTCATTAAGTTTGAGTTGCCTGTATGGTACAATTCATGCCATTCGAGTAAACTTTGTTTAACATCATGTGAGTTGGGGGCCTCGGAGACATAAGAGAATCTCGAACCTTCGGGTCACAGCAAGAATAGAATAAGTCTCTACGGTAGCCCTTGAATGAGGGACAACGACCAACCACCCCACCCACCGACCAACTAACCAACCAACCAGCCAGCCAGCTAGCCACCAACCAACCAAACAACCAGCCAAGCAACCAATCAATTAATGAATATATCAATCAAATTTTGAAAAAAAAAAACTATTTCTACACTCTTTGGTATGCTTGATTACCTTACCGTCTACACTGCTCGTAGTTCATGTATCACGACGCCAAATTTGATAACGAGATAATTACGAAATGATATGTCCATCGATTACCTCTTATGTCTATAGATAGCAGTTTATGACAAGAATTTCTTATATGGAGTCTGAGTCAATTGACCGATTGTTTGATGGCGTGACTTGGAATTTACGCGCAAAGCATTTCGGGTGATTAAGGGATGTTTACATACTTTTACAAAATGGCGGAATGAATAGCACTGTATCGAGAAGAATAGGTACCAGGCGCAAAGTCACCAGAAAAATGCTTGGATAAAAACACCAATGTTTTCCAAAAAAGTGATGTCTTGCCAAGTACTGGTAAACAAAATGGCGAACTGAGGTACCAATGAGCAATTTAAGTGGAATGAAGGTCACGTGGTATTTGACGCGCATCGAACGCCGCCATTACTATGAGATGGTGCAATTTCGATCCAGATCGGTCATGCACGCGCTATCACTCAGCAATGGCGGTGCTTTTCACAGATCCAAAACCAGCGAAGGAGAAGTGTTCATTCCACGTATATAGTTCATTGTGAGGTACGTATAGCAATCTAAAATTAGAAGTTACCCTAGTCCTAAAGTCCATATTTAACCTCAAAGGCCAATAGTCGTCATTTTTATCGGGAAATCCATTGGAATGGATTTTTAAGTATTCGACAAAACAACAACATCATGGAATGCGTTTGCTCGCATCTACCCGCTTTTATATTTCTCTCTATATAACACCCGGACAGAGCTATCGTTAGTTACATCGAACATTTCAAACACTAGCTCTGAGTGCACTTTCACTCGAACGTCCTATGTGGGATGGTTGCAAGTTACCACCGGAAGGTCATGGGTTTCCTCCGGTCATAGAGCCCGGTTTCCTCCCACAATAAAACTGGCAACGCTGCCGTATAAGTGAAACAACCTTGAGCGCAGCGTATAACACCAAACAACCAATCAATCAATTAAACACTATAGCAACTATTGGAAACGCCCCGTGTAACCTATAGCAGTGGTCAGTTTAAGGTGAATCGGATTGACAAGGAACATCGCCATCTTGTCTGTTTTCGTCAAAATGGGACTATATTTAGTGAAATTGACTCTACATTTTCGTTACTAGTTTAACGTTTTCTTTAATTCGAAGTATATATCCATGTACACGTGTTGTTAGGTTTTTAAAAAATTTTACCCGATAGCTTTGAAAAACGTTATACTAGATGACCCGCGAAAATCCTTGCACTATGTCCGGTAAAGGCGTACGAGGTCTATATTAAGCACGATTGATTAAGAATACGATTGGTACATATAGTTTACGCAGAAAGTTTTGCGTTAATCTGTTTGACGTCATCAGGCTCAGCTGTTATTGCAAAACGCTTGTATACCTTTGGAAATATTATATCGGGACATGTGTGTGTGTGTTACATATATGCTATTAATAGTCCATGCACTTGACTTACAATTTAATATGACACCTATATATAAGACAGCTAGCGGTAATATGAAAGTTCAATCTTTTGAATAATTTTAAACAAGAAAGCTTATACTTGAAGAAGCTGTAAACTCACAGGTAAGTATATCCACCTTGTGTTGTCCATCCTCGGACTCTCAGGGTTAACATTTCACCGACATTGCTTAAAGGCGCACTTGCCGCGAAAATCCAGAAAACTGTTTACATTAAAACAGTCGACGGTTTTCTGTATTTTTCCCAGACAGAAAAAGTTAGGAACTTTCTATTTTTACCAGAAATCGAAAGTTTTGACATCATTTAGTATTTTTAATTTGAAATTGAAAAACAGATTTTTCAGTTAGGCCTACTAATGTCATAGTATAATTTTTCGAACTTTATCTAAGCAATGCTACGACGGCTGAATGCTGCCACGATAAAAAAATCGGTGCTGTTAATCCGTAATAACGAATTAATTCATTTAATCCGTAATAACGAATTAGTCAATCCAAAATAACGGAATACTAATTCGTTTTAACGGATTTTTAATAATTCGTTTTACCGAATTATTCAAATCCGTAAATACGGATTATAATAATCTGTTATAACGAATTACTTAATCCGTAATAACGAATTATCAATCCGTAATAACGAATTACTTAATCCGTAATAACGGATTAATTAATCCGTAATTACTTAATTACGTATTACTTAATCCGTTATAACGAATTACTTAATCCACAATAACGAATTATTAATCCGTAATAACGAATGACCTAATCCGTAATAACGAATGACCTAATCCGTAATAACGAATTAACTAAAGAGGGTATGGATGAATAGGGGGTGGGGTGATTGGGGGTATGGACAAAAAAGGAGGATTTGGTTCACACCTATTGACCTTCTGCTCTAGGGATGTGTTCTACACGCTCAAAGTGACATTTTTACTTCAATATGTTCGCTCTGATTTGATTTGATTTGATTTGATTTTATTCACCAGAATAATAAATTCTCAATACATTATATATTTATGAGCACTAAAACACACGGGCACAGGGAAAATCTTCTTGTCTAAAATAACCACGGAGACAAGTTTCTAATTGTGTTAAAAAGAGGTATATCATTTAGACCTTTATACCCCATCATAAATTGTTGTAATAAAGTAAACCTATGATATTTCATTAGGTTAACGACTGACAGGAGCTTGGCCTTAGTCAGTAGAATTTTCTGGAACACTTTGTATTGCATTGACAATGCTTATGCATCTTAAGCTATAGTAAGAATATCGTCAGACTATATATTATGGGGTCATGGGAAAAGACAGTGAAAATTCCCCCCATACCCCTTTCCCAGAAAACCTAGGTAGAAGGCAGACAGGGGAGTTTAGCCCTGACCAGTATGTCTTTCAAACTCTTGTTCTTTTTATAAGCAATGACTGGCCTTTGGGTCAGAGGTCGAGCAAGTTTACTTTGAAGTAGTTTGTATTCTTCTACTATAATCTTGGCCATAGCAATGCTAGCTTTGTTATACTGAAACACAAATGGTATTATAGTTTTTTCACGACATCTTCCGGGGTCCAAGTTCAAACCCAAAGGATAAATAGTTTGTAATGTTTGAATCCTAAAACTTTCCCTTTCCAAACGTTTGTGTTTGGTATCTGCAGCGGAAGTGAGAAAAGGGATTTTCTCAATAGGCATAATTTCAAAATGGTCCTTGACCGAATGACCTTGAGTATTGAAATGTTGTGCCACGGGTACATCATGTTTAAGTCTTATACTAGATAAATGGTTGGCTGCTCTTTGTCGTAGAGAATTCTGAGTTTCTCCGACGTACTGTTTGCGACATTTTTTGCACGTGATTACATACACGATATTAGAGGAGTCACAATTAAGATTCTCTGCCATTTGATATTTGTCGCGAGTTTGTTCTCCGAAAAAGGTACCGCGATCGGGTACATATATATCAAGTTTGCATCGCGTCTTAAGGCATTTCATTGATGTACCTGAGAGAAATGTTGGACGGTAATGGTACACTCGTGACGGGGAGGTAAGCGTATCGGGGGATGAAGGGGGGAACATGATTTGTCTTACTGTGTTAGATTTAATCCTTCGGAGTAATCTAATAGAATACTTCCTAGGGAGGAGAGCTTTAAAAAGAACAGAACAAGCCTGGTTAAAAAAATCTAAAGAACTACAGTTTCTATAGAATCTAAATATCTGAGATTTAACGACTCCCTTGAAAGTGTGAGGAGGATGGTATGACCCAGCATGTAGCAGCTGATGCGTGTCAGTAGGTTTGAAGAATACTTTGTAATCTAGATACCCAGTAGTATGATATGTATGGCCCATGTAAATAGTTACATCCAAAAAATCCACAGAAGTGTGATCAATAGTAGGCTGTAATTTAATGCTTGAGTCGTGAGAATTAAGAGTATCAATGAAAATATGAAGGTCTTCCAACGTATGTTGCCAAATGATAAAAATGTCATCCAGATACCGAAGGTAAATAAAAGGTTGTTTGTGACATTTGTGAAGAATGTCACTCTCCCACTCAGCCATAAAAATAGAGGCAAAGTTAGGACTAAAACGTTTCCCCATAGCACACCCTTTAATTTGCTGAAAGATCTCCCCATTGAATTCAAAATCGTTTCCTTTTAAGCTGAGTTCCAGCAATTCTAAAATGTCTTTATCCGGACGACGGTGGTCAGGATATCTTTGGAATGCTGATTTTATGGATTTAAGACCCAGATCTATGTCAATGTTTGTATACATAGACTCCACATCCAGAGTAACTAAAATCACATCTTGTGGGATGGATTTCTCAGATAATTTGGCCAATAAATCATCCGTATTTTTTATAAAGCTAGGATGCCGATTCGCTATTGGTTTTAGATAGTAATCAATTAGCTCTGATATTCTGTAACTTTCACTGCCACAATCTGAGATAATAGGACGCCCAGGGGGCATTGTAGGCTTCGGCCATTTTTCAATGGGTTTGTGAATTTTCGGAAGAATATAGAAGACCCTGTTTTTAGAGTTATGATCAGATTCCAAATAGCGATACTGTTTTTCATTAAGTAAGCCTTTATCTTGAAGAGAAACAAGAATTTTATTAAACTTCCTAACATTTTCAGGCCAAATTTCCTTATCAAGTTTTTTGTAATGAAGAGGGTTGCTTAGCTGCCGTTCTATCTCTTCAATATAATCCTGTTTTGACATAATAACTGTTGCCGAACCTTTATCAGCAGGTTTAATAACTATGTTTGGATTTCTCCTTAGCTTACTTAAGGCAAGACATTCTGAATGAGTAAGGTTATGTTTGTTTTTCTGATTAGTTAAAATATCAAACTTCCTAGATACAGAGTCACGACTAATGTTTATCTCTGGGTCATACATGTGAGAAGGGGGTGTATAGCCGCTTTTAGATGTAAATGGCTTGCGTACCCCACTAGAATCTCGGTAGATATCAGCCAGACTAAGATTTCTGGAGAACTCCATAACATGCACTAATTTACTAATAGAAAAGTCCCTATCAGATAATGGTTTTGGGCAAGGCACAAATGAGAGTCCTCTATTGAGTAGAGATATATCATCAACAGTGAGTTCCTCGTTACTAAGATTAACAATATTACTTCCTAAGCCGAAAGTAGGGTGGCACATGCCCTGTCCCAAATTTAGTTTAAATCTAGTGTCTGAAGCCAGTGAGTATACAAGCAATTTGCTGTATCTTCGGTCCAGTGAATTTTGTCCGTGGATACTCTAAATTTTGAATTGGGAATTTTTGGTATGACCATAACTCTCTTCATCTTGGAAGCAGAAGAGTTATATAGGTTCAGGTTCGAAACTTCACTGGCCGGTAATTTTGTGGATGACTGGATCTCTACAAAGTAGATGAGCGAATTGGAAAAAGTCTTCCTAACCGCTGTCATCATGTTGCGCATTTGATTTAACGAAGCGTTTGGCTCAGTAGTTGTCTTGTTATTGATACCAATATTCAAGATAACTTTCTCAGGTTTGGGACCTTGATACTTTTGAATTAGCGTCCGAAATGAATTGAAATTGGCACCAGGAAAACATTCTACCTGCATATCAGGGTGGGGGTCAAGGTTAATTCTAGATAGATTAGAATCCCCAAGTAAAAGAACTTTCTTAGTTACATTAGGAAGGTGCCAATTAGAGGAGGTGTGCCGAAATTTCCAAAATTTAGAATTAGCTAAATTATTCCGAGGGCTGCGCTGACCCCTCGGAGGGGATCTCACTGCATCTGAATATCTCAGGAGAATGGACTGACAAAACTGGGGATGGGGGAGGAGGAGAGGGACTAGATGTACTGGGTCTAGGAGAAGTGACCCTAGTAGAAACTGGGGAGGGTGGAGGCCGAAAGGGGACAGAGGTGCTACTAGGTCTAGGGGAGGGGGGCTGAGGGGATGAAAAAGAGGGGGCAGAGGTACTAGGTCTAAGGGAGGGAGCACCAGTAGGGAAAGGCGAAGGGGAAACAGAAGGTAAAGTTACAGACCTAGGAGTCTGTGACTGCAGAGTAGGAGGTGAGATAACGGGTGTCGACGGACTGACAGGCGGAAGGGGTTGGGGAGACGATGGTGGACTAAACTGAGTAGTAGCAGCAGAAGTGACAGATTTAGTGATGGAAAGAAAAGAATAAAAATTTTGAATGGTCGAAAGTTGTAATTTACCTTTATAATTCTGTTTGCCCCATTTTAAAGCATTTTTGAAAGCACTGTCAAAGTTTAGTTATGTACATGTGCATAGAATACATAATTGGGAATATTTGAATAACAAGGTATGTAAATAACAATAATAAGGAAAAAAATCTGGCGGGAATAAAGCCCCATGGGGCTTGATCTATCCCAATTGGACACTGATTATATCTTTAAGATGGTCTGGTGTAAGTTTTGGTTTATTTTATGTAAAGGGGTTGGCTTATGTTTGTTTTGTTTTATTCTCGGTGCTATGGGAGTGGGGCTGATTCTAATAGGGAAGATTTTATTTTATTTTTAAATAAACACAGCGATTTGATTGATTTTAGCTGTGAGGATAGTTTGTTCCATTCTCGAGGCCCTTTTGACCAGAGTGTATAGTAGGAAAGATTGGATTTTGGTAGGGGCTTATTAAGGTTAAGATTAACTGCTCTAGTTTGGTAATGATGAACGTCTGTTTGAAGCTTGAAGTGATTTTGCAGAAAATATGGCAGTTGATTATGTTGATAAAGAAATCTGTGAATGATGATGAGAGATGTATAGATATTCAGTTGGAAGATGGTCAGAATTTTCAGTTTGTTAAAGATAGGTTTGGTATGTTCAAGTTTTGGGGAAAATGTTATGACACGTAGAGATCTTTTTTGTAGCACGAAGAGGTGGTTTAGATGAGTTTGGTAAGTATTTCCCCATAATACATTACCATACAAGAAGTAGGGAAAAATTAGGGAGTAATAGAGAATGTAAAGAGTTTTTTTGTTAAGAGACCTTCTGACATGGTTAAGAATACCAATATTTCTTGAAACTTTTTTACTTATATAATTTATGTGTTCCTTCCAGTTTAGGCGGTCATTAAAAATAATTCCTAAGAATTTGAAGTGGTGGACTAGCTCGACCTGTGTATTAGAGATAAATAGTGCTGGAATTGAATCAGGTATAATTCTTGAATATATATTAATATGCTATTAATAGTCCATGCACTTGACTTACAATTTAATATGACACCTATATATAAGACAGCTAGCGGTAATATGAAAGTTCAATCTTTTGAATAATTTTAAACAAGAAAGCTTATACTTGAAGAAGCTGTAAACTCACAGGTAAGTATATCGACCTTGTGTTGTCCATCCTCGGACTCTCAGGGTTAACATTTCACCGACATTGCTTAAAGGCGCACTTGCCGCGAAAATCCAGAAAACTGTTTACATTAAAACAGTCGACGGTTTTCTGTATTTTTCCCAGACAGAAAAAGTTAGGAACTTTCTATTTTAACCAGAAATCGAAAGTTTTGACATCGTTTAGTATTTTTAATTTGAAATTGAAAAACAGATTTTTCAGGTAGGCCTACACGCAATACCTGAGCGTGTGCACAAGTGCCGTAATGGTTTGAGTCGTGTGGGCGATCTAATAACACAGTACAATTTTTCGAACTTTAGGCTTATCTAAGAAATGCAAAAAGAAAAAGTTAGGAACTTTCTATTTTTACCAGAAATCGAAAGTTTTGACATCATTTAGTATTTTTAATTTGAAATTGAAAAACAGATTTTTCAGGTAGGCCTACACGCAATATAAACAAACTTCGAACCTGAGCGTGTGCATACGGAACCGTGGAAGGGACATGGAGAAAAAAAAATTTTAAATCACTCGAAGACTAAAAAAAATATTTTTCGACCTGTCTTTTGGCCGCGCACGGGACGTAAAAAAAAATTTTTTTTCCTAACGAAATGTAAGTCGAAAAAAATTTTTTTTTACAACTCAAAAAAAAAGAAAATTTCCACTTTTTTAATGTTACTATATTTAGACTGGCAAATCATTGACCAATGGAAGGAGCGGATAGAATCTAATGGTCTCCAAAAAGCTATGCTTTGATTGGCTGGTTATCGCGGGGTCCGAGATAACAACGCGGACCCCGACTTAATTAGCCAATGAAAACACCCCTGTCATATATTGTGGCCTCAGTATAGGCCACAGTCCATTTGCGTTATGGATTTGTCAAGCAGAGAATCAGTAATTGTTGCATATTTTGAGTTGGGCTTAAGTTATACTGACATTGTTTATATTTTAATGCATAAACATAACGTGAAATTGAGCGAGAGACATTTGAAAAGATTGCTTCGCCGAATGCATCTGAGGCGCCGAGAATATGACAACCTCGATCAAGTTATTGAATTTATACAACAGGAACTTCAATCATCTGGCTGCTTACATGGTTACCGTGTTATGTACGTTAAATGCAAAAGAAGTGGATATCGAGTAAGAATGGAACACGTGCGGTTGATTTTACAATTATTGGATCCTCAAGGGGTGAGGATCAGGAGAAGTAGACGTCTTCAAAGACGAGCATATTTTGCTAAAGGGCCAAACTACATTTGGCACTTGGATGGGTATGACAAACTTAAACCGTTTGGACTTTGTATAAGTGGGTGTATATGTGGTTTCTCCAGGTACATGATTTGGTTGAACGTGTACCATACCAACAGCAATCCCAAAGTAATAGCTGGGTATTTTTTGAATGCCGTCAAAAGAGAAAAAGGTTGTCCAAAAATTGTCAGGGGCGACTTTGGCACAGAGAATGTTGTGGTGAAGAACTTACAGTTCTTTCTTCGAAGAAATCGCGCTGATAACATCGGTCATAATGCTTTCATTGGCGGTACAAGTTCTTCAAATCAACGGATTGAGTGTTGGTGGGGTTTCTTGAGACGACAGAGTGCTCAATTTTGGATTGAGCTTTTCAGAGGCATGGAGGAAGCCGGCGACTTCAGTGGAAGTTTCATTGACAAGAGCCTTGTACAGTTTTGCTTCATGGCACTTATACAGGCAAGTGAAAAAAAGCAATGCCAAAATCCATCATATTAATACCAATCATTTATTTTTTCGTTGGATTTAAACACTTGTATTCTCGGGGATTTACGTACGGTACGTAAAATACCCCCTGAAAGACGTGTCGACAAAAAGGTAGCCGAGAAACGAACACCTTCCATATCCTCTTAAGGGCCCCAAAAAGTGTCCCCGTGATAATGTAAGGGACCGAAACATTCGGTTTGTTAACTGTCAGCCTCGATCAGTCCGAATTGAAGCATTGGAGGAATCCTGAAATGTACTAAAACTAGTCTGTCTTCGTTTGTGTTACACACCATGTGGTTTATATATGAGTTTAGCATTTGATTAATTTACAGTTATTTTATTTTCTGTTTTTGTCTGTAGTAAAATGTTTTGATATGTACTTCCTCATGCCATTTGTATTCAGTCCACCGATTTATCGTATAAAAAGACTGCCCGAGGCCATTTGGAACAAGCTTCTCCTGTGTTCGCTCCCTGCCGGTCGGCTTTGACATGCCTCTGATCGTCTGCGCTGTCTGTAAGGTAAATCATCGGTTGGGCGTAATATATTTATTAACACAAAGGCAGACAGAAAATCTTCTTGTTAGAAATAACCAGTGCATATATTTTACTACAGATGAAAATAAAAATAATTAGAAATTAATCAAATGCTAAAATCATCAATAAACATATTTGTTGATATATATGTTATTTAGCCATGTTGTGTAACACAAAGAAGACAGACGCAGTTTTGTATGTATCAAGATTCCTCCAATGCTTCAGTTAGAACTAATTGAGGCTGAGAGTTAACAAACAGAGTGTTTCGGTCTCTTTCATTATCACCGGACACCTTCTGTAGGGCCCTCGAGAGGATATGGAAAGTGTTCGTTTCGCGGTTAGCGTTCTGGCCGCCAGATCCAAAATGACCTGCAGTCTATCAGAGGATATTCCACGTACGTAAATCTCCGACTTTATCAGACTGTGTTCGAGGCATGTCAAAGCCGAACGGCAGCGAGCGAAGACTATCGAAGTTAGTTCCGAATATCACTGTCAAGTAAATTAAAGGCACTCTTGCCGCGAAAATCCAGAATACTGTTTACATAATAAAACAGTGGGCAGTGTATTTTTCCCGGACAAAAGAAGTTAGGAACTTTCTTTTTTTTACCAAAAAATAGAAAGTTTTGAAATCATTTAGTATTTTTAATTTGAAATTGAAAACTAGATTTATCAAGTATCCGCAATGTAAACAAACCCCGAACCTGAACATGCGCACAAGCTCACTAATGTTTGAGTCTTGTGAGTGATTTAACGGCACAGTATCATTTTACGTACTTTATCTGAGAAATACAGACTGACGATCGGGTAAGAGTGGCTCGAAAAGTCTGCCGATAATCTGTTGAGTGTGGACCGCAGTGAAAAGGGCCTGAAATGAGCGTAATCTAACCACTAAGTTAACCGACATTAATCGTTGTTGTTGTAATCAGGCCTTAATTCTTCGTTTGTTTTTCATCCACATTTCTACATTCTAAACCTAACTGGACATGTTTTATGTGTCCTATATGTTTACTTTTAGTGGTTTTAGTTGTAGTAAGTTCATATGAAAGGGTTTTCTAACTTGTATCGACGTGGGACATTTTGTCACAGATGTGTGCATTAATCTTAAGTGTTCTCTTTAACAAATGTTCAACAGGCTGCGGAGGCAAGTGGGCCTTTAACTTAATATGGTTGAACCTTTATTCGGTTCATAAATATAGATCCACCATGCATAGGCGATCTTCAAATTTGTTAGAAGCATTTTTTTACAAATCTATCTCTCTATTTCAGAATGAGCTGGATATGGCTGCAGATATGTGGAACGAACACACAATTCGCCCATCCAGGAATCAGCATGTTCCTAGTGGTCGCCCTTCTTTGATGTATTTAACACCCAGTCTTTGGGGAGTGGAAAATCAAATATGCTTTGTTTCTAATAATGAAATAGACATTTGTAGCATGGAGGCTGAATTTCGATCAACTATTCCCTGTGACGAAACAGTGTATGATACCTGCGTGGAGATCTTGAGACGCGATGGACTCTCAGTCTCAGCAAGCGTAGAAGACGCTGTGGACCTCTATATCCACCTTCGACGGGAGATTGCAATTTTGATAGAACGTTAGATAGAACAATATATAGCAACAACATGAACCAATAGATGCGCCAGAATGTCTATACAAATTAATACCGAGCATGTTCCCCAACCTATCGTAATAAAGGAGAAAAAAACTATTAACTACAAAATTATTTGTGTATAGTATTTTATTTGAATGTTTGAGAAGTATGGTTTCCACTTGCTTTCTATGATGCTAGTTTTTGGCGTTTAAGCCACAGGCGTTGCCAGGGTTACAGGAGAAAACCAGGCTTTGAGCCAGTATAGGAAAACCTCGATTTTCCGATGGTATCTGACAACCATGTTAGGTATACCGATCCCAATTGGAATTCTAACCTGACACCGTGGTGTAGGGTCTTTTGGAATGAGCGCTTTAACCTATACCTATACACTGAGCCACGAGGCCTCCAAAATTGATAAAACACTTTTTATAAGTCATTTGCGAACTAGAACTAAACCAATCACATTGTAGAAAAGTTAACTCTTATAAAGCAAAATCCAAGAAATTGGAAAACGAAAGTAAATCATTTTAAGTATAACATATGCAAAGTTTTATAACAAATACAAAAAAATTCTAGCAATTTCTGCTTAGATACAAAATCATAGTTTGATTATGAACATTAATTAAACAAATTCTAACATTGATAAAAAGAATACATGGTAGGATCTCTCAACTGCAATCAAATTTATTTGGGCGGATATTATTTTCCTATGATAAGTAAAATCTTAATCTTTCACGAAATTCAAAATCTGTCAGATAACCTTTTCCGAATAATCATTTGTTTAAGAGAATGGCTCTTACCGGAAAATTAACCATATGCGTTCTAATCCAGTTTGTAATCACCGTCTTGGGAACGGTGATATATGAATTGGGGCCTACATAAAAAAATCTTATTCCAGGGAGATAACTATTGTTGAGGACAATTAAATTGAATGGATAAGGCAGCCGGCATTTAGTGCTGGCGATAGGTGCCATACTCTGGGACCTGGGTTCGATTCCCGTTTCGGGCGTCACCCAAAAATCGGTAGAGGAATTTCTACCATATTTTCAAGAAAGTGTAATCCCAAAATAACGAGAATACTGAAAACAACATTGCCACCTGGTAGCCATCTTCAATATGCTAATGAGATAATAATGTACGGTACACAGCTAGAACGGTACACAGCTAGGAGGATGATGTGTGTCATGTTTGGTTAAGATCAGGTCAGTAGTTTTCTTGGAATAATGATAATAAGTTTCATTCTCAAATTTGGTTCAAAAACAACATTGCTTCCTGACGGCCATATTTAATAAACTAAAGAGATGAAAATGTAGGGTGCACAACTAGATCATAGGAAGATAATGTGGGCCAAGTTTGGTCAAAATCAGACTGGTACATTGTAGTTTTCTTGGAATAAAAGTAACAAAAAAACAAAACAATATCGCCCTCCTGGCGGCCATGAGATATTGAATATGCAAATGAGATAAAAATGAATTGTGCATAACTAGACCATAGGGTGATAATGTATGTTGTGTTTGATTAATGTTAGACAGGTAATTTTCTAGGAATAAAGGTAACAACAAAAACAATATCGCCCCCTGGTGGCCATATTGAATATGCAAATGAGATGAAAATGTACGGTGCACAACTAGACCATAGGGTGATGATGTATGTTAAGTTTGATTAAGATTGGACTGATAGTTTTCTTGGAATAACGGTAACAAGCAAAAAGTTAACGGACGGACGACGGGCCACGGAAAAGCGATTTGAGTAGTCCTCCATCAGAATGATGGCGGGCCAAAAATCAAGCTGCACTCTGAATTACTTATATGGTAGCGTTGCCGAAGAAACACACGACCCGGCAAGAACTCCACATAAATTGAACCATGTAAAAACCCAGTCAAAAAAATTCCTGTTGTGTTGCAAATATGAAACCCCACTACCATCTGTTAAGGCCCGTTCTCATGGTGCGATTTGTCGTGCCAACTTGTAGCATGCGATTAAAATGGGTATTTTTAATTGGTCGTTACGATATGCCAACTAACTAAATGCCTCCACAATGAGAACGGGCCTTTAGAGCGATTTCCGATGTACCCAGTATAAGCAGACATAACAGAGTAGTAATGTGCCTTGGAAAGAACATAACAGACGACCCAACAAATCCGTATCGTTGACAAAGCACATTCCTTAAATCCAGTAAAAAATATTTCGAGTTAAAAAAAAATCCTGAGAATAGATATGGCGTGGACAAGAAAATCGGACAATCAAACGGCGACACGCTAAACCGCAAATGTTTAGCCAGCATAAAAAATGGTTAATTGAAAACTGATATCAATAGTGGGGTTTTCTTACACATACGTTTCTGATGTTAACATGGCAATAATGTACCAACAAAATGCCAGAAAAGCTTTTTTGGTGAGTAGGCCGAGAAGATATTTAAAAATAGTTAATTATGGACAATGACCTGAGCATGAAGCACTCATATGCCAAATTGACAGCATGTTGGAGACATTTGTTTTGGGAGAAAACAGTGAAAAAGTTTACTCTCAATACTTTCCGACCAGTTACTCGGTTACATTGTACAAAGTGGTTTGTGTTATTTTTAGTAGACATTATGAATAGTTCTTGACTAGATCAGTAAACAAATATCTTCAAAGAGCCTGCAACAGGGTGTGAACACGATACCTAACGTCTGCCCCCCCCCCCCCCAAAAAAAAAAAACAAAAAACAAACAATAAAGTTATAGGATTTCTACGAATTTTGGGGGGGCCATTTAATTTGTTTTTACCAATGAAATATTTCCGGTAAGGTGCTAATAAGCAGGTCATCCATGATTCCAGAATATCGTTCGACAACTGGACTATAAAAAGAGCACTCACTCAGTGCTGAAAAAAGCATGTTTTATAGCAGAGTTCATATTGAATTTGAACCTTGAATAGTCTGTAATCAGTGGTATGCTAAGTTTGTTAGCACACGTGTTGGCAAATGGGAAGTTATCTTTAGACTCGTCATTTACATTCGGTTCATGCATTTCCAGCTGAGGAGGTGGGAGAAAGCCTAGTATGGGTATAGAGTCACTTCCAGTCCCGTAAACCAATATATCACTAAGGCTCACCGTCTCTAAATCAGCTGCAAATAAAGTATTAAAATATATTACACAAAGTTTAAATACGTGGTAAATGTAATAACCTGGTCATGGTTATCTTAGCTAAACAATGCTTTTACCCACCTGTCCAATATGCATGATTTTGAATTCCATGCCTGAAAATGCAATGTGCGAAGGTCAAACGTGAAACGAGCAACTAAAAGGCATGCATTGATACCGTACACGTTTTCATTCAAGTATATGCTAGGGAAAGTTTTTGTCATTTGTCGACACCCGGCTTTGGTGAACTCGACTTTGTCCCAGATAACCTTGAAACAAGATCATATACAAGCACCAGAATCTAAGGAACATCTGTGTTCAATATTTCTTTGTGTTAGACCAGATATACTTAAAGTGCGTCGAAAGCAGTGAATCCATAAGTTTAGATTTTTAAACTAAGAAAGACTTGAATGAAATACAGATAACACCGATGAGAGAAAGCCTTTTAGGGGTTAACAAGGTTTACCTTCGACATCTAGGAGGTAATCTCGCCAATTTGTGATTGTGATTTCCTCATCATGTCTCCTGTTGCTTCCCACGATAGACAGTTCCGGGATAGTAAATAACTGTTCTACCGTAGTGGAATGAAGTTTTTTCGTTTCTTCACAAAAGAGCGGCTTCATCATTGAACTGTAGCTTCGCATCTTTTGTAAAAGGCCCAGACAATTTAACCCTTCACAAAATCTGAAAGTTGAAATTCACCCTATAGTAATTGTGATATTTAATATACCGTATAGCAATAGGATTTTTTTCTGTCGGAAAAGAAACTGATGTAGTAGTCATCCTTCTTTATAAGGACTATTCCGTTTCCTTTGTCTGGTTTTAAAATTGCAAACCTCATTTTAAGGGATTTCAAGGTGCGAATTCTTTGGTGATCTGAGTTCAGTCGTTTATCATCCAAGTCCAGAATTCCATAAGCCAGTGACCCGAGAGACGTTTTAATGCGTTCCCTTTTCACAAAAGAAGATTGGTATCAAGCGATTATTCTGAAGTTTGTCCCATTTATAATTCTATTGAAACAATCACATCAGACTCTTTGCGTCCAGGTAGCTAGTCCATATTTAAGTCTAAATTGCAACACACTTACTGCATCTTTTGATAAGGACTCGCCGGTTAGGTTGGTGATGATCATGCTAGGGTTGTCGTGAAAAACACAAGTGTCAAAATTAATGGACTGCTTATTTCGAAGGTCAAATTTATTGTGTTCTTTAATAATACTAAGTCTTCCCTTTTCACCTCTATGAAGGATAAAATACCAGTCCAGTTTTTAAACAAGATTGTGTATCAGTTCACATGTCCTGGCTGTTCTCACACTTACATAGGTAAAACAGAAAGATGCATGACTCTCCGTGCATCAGAACATGCGCTCGACAATAACAGCGAAATTCATAACCACTTACATAGCTGTGACCAGTTCGATTACATTATGCATTTATTTTGTATGCCAGACAAGAATTGATCTTTCAGGATTCGTTCTAAATAATCTAAAAGTTATTGACAGGTCAAATCATTGGAATGATCGAGCTTCTCTTTAAAGAGGCTTATGCCATCAAAAAGCACAACCCTGAACTTAGCCGCACTTAAGTGTGACTCTATCCTGGTTTTACTTACTTTGCCGGTCAGGACTTAATACTGGCCTAAAGGCCACCAAACAATTTAGTTTATTTCTGTAAAATTTCTGTCTCGCCTCATTACAGTAAACACTTGTCAATCTCTATTGTATCAACCATCTTAGTTATCTTACTATATTCCTACTGTGACGCTACACGTAGCATTTTGTTGATTAATGATGTAATGCATGCGCTCTTTTGTCTCAGGAGATAGATTTAGTTTAAAAACGTAAGGCAAACGCACTTCGCCAGACAAACTCTCGAGCAAACTTTGGAAAACCACAATGTAAGCGATTCTTTAGTTTAATCATTTGATTCTTGTAGCTGCTAAGGTTTTATTGTTTCTTTCTGGTAATGGTATATACGTTAAAACTAGTCGCGTTCTAGTACTTCCCTTTGGCATCATAAATTAACGCTGGCACTTTCACTTTGAAATGAAAGGTCGTACAGCCGACTACAGGTCACCGTCAACAATGCCTATGTTTATAACTCACGGTACATGTTCGCTATGCTATTTACCAACGAAGACCACAGTAGATGTTTAGCATTGTACTTTATTGCTAAATTGAAACTTGTTTTATCTTACATAGCTCCGGTATGTAGCGTTATTGACTATTGTGACGCCCGAAGGGCGGTCACCGCTCCCAGCTGGTTAGACCATTGTTTTCTACAATTATATCTTACATAGATTTCTTATTTGTCAGGAACAGTAAACCCTGTTTGTTTGATTTATTTTTCGCTTGTAAAATGCTGTATTTTGTTCTATTGCAGCTTTTTACCCTTCTTTGAGGAACCTCTTGTTAAAGAATAAATGGTTGGAAACGTTACTCAGACTTTCGTCTTCTAAATCATTGAGGTTCTAGGGTTATACTCGCTGCCCTATCCGCTAGAGGCAGTACACCTACTATGCCATGTCTATTACCTGCCACCTGTATGCCCCATGCTGTTCATCCTTAATCTTATTGCTGTACATAAGTCATAACCGTTAAGCGTTTCTTTACTCTACATGTGTTGTTTTAAATTATTATATATATAAAAAAAAAAAAACAGGCGCAAGCGCAATAGCTACTAAAATTTGACTTACTGGTCTAAGCAAGGCTTTATTCGTCCAAGTACCAGAAAATGCTTCAAAGCGTTGCAAAGCTCTGCTTTTCTTTCCAAGTTAATAGTCATAGCATGACAGCCTGAGATATCAATAATGGCGTCAGCACGGGAGACGACATCTTGGAACGCACGTTCGTTTTCAGCACTTGTTAACTGTGGAAATAATTCAAGGAACAAATAATACAATTTTATTTGAATGTCGTTATTTGACAGCATTTGAAACGAATATGATATGACAAAATTTAAAATATTTGTATTAAATCAAATTGTCATGGGGTCGGGGGGGGGGGGGGTAGATATTGTGGCTATTTACAGTTAATTATTTTAAAATTAACGTTTACTCCATGGATAATCTTCAAGGCAGCAAGAGGAGATTCCATAACTGGTTAGCAAAACTGGTATCTAGCCAAGAGTTCTTGCCTGTTGAGGATTTTAAAAAATTTCTCCCACAGTCTCTCCCACTGTTAAATTGTTTGTTGTGTGTATAGGACTCGGGTTAAACGTATGTATGGTGATATTGAATTACTGATCACCAAACGTTATGACACGGACAGTTACTTTTGTGAAGATCCATAGTAGGCCTAGTTCGTCTGAAGTCAATTGTATAAAAACCAGGATGGATAATTATCAAGCCTGTTTAAATATAAGAATCAATAGGTCTATCCTACCTCTGAGATCATTTCTCTATGGTTGTAGTCGGTGATGTCCTCTAAGCTGGGATCCAGCTTGGAAATTCCTTCAGTCAATGCTTGATAGAACAGAGGGCTAAAGAATCCAGGCGATGGACCTCTGTGGACAATAGAGTAGGCAATCATTTGGCCAACCATGGAATATGTTCCTTTCTGTAACTCTAGGAAAGTAAAAAAAATAGCAATGTGTATATTTTTTTGACCGGATGTTATCATGAAAATTAAATTTCTTCCTCGTTTCTATTCTGACATTTTTTGGTCGCCAGGCATCAAACCATCCATATTCCCTTCCTTGAAATTCAACCTTACTGTTGTAAATTGCATGAATGCCACTTTTAAATAAATGAATGATGTCCCGAGTTTTCTCCCTTTGATCATTAGAGTTATGACTGTTACGAAAGCTTGTCCTTTTTAAAACGCTTCGAGCTGGTACAAGCTTGAGATTATTCAATTCGAAGTTTAGAAGGGCAAAGTATTATTATATCTTTACCGAATACAGTTACTTATCAAGTTTTATGCTTAGGAGATCTACTCTTCAGGTAGATATTACATCGTTTACTATTTAAAGTTTCACGCTGTTCACAAACTCATTTAAATGATAATTTTCACGGAAGTATACTGCCTATATCTTTTAACTAGCGAAATGTGAACACCGTATGACACACCCGTACGGCCGTAGATTTACCAAAGAGAGTAGATTGACAATCTACTCTCTTTGGATTTACCCATACAGCGAAGTAAAGTAATGCTAAAACACAGAATTTCTAATTTTGATTTGATACTTCGCTATTTCTTGTTACTGAGAATAGTAATAGCAATAATATTGTAAAACCTTTTTTTGTTTACTTTGCTATAATCATTTGTTCGTTCTCATTTCAGAACGACACGACGTGATTTCATGTACACCCTTTTGTTATATGGAATTACAGTTTCGAAAAAATCTCCTGAGTCTTTTGCGGTTATTCTCATCACTTACCCTACCAGAGGTTGTGAACTATTTCATATTTAGATCTTCGCACACTATATGGGTGACAGACCAGACACTGCAAGTGTGGACCTCTACAAAAACTTGCACTCAACAGTTTGCCGCTAGTTAAACAGTAAATGCCAGATTATAAAATATGAGGAACTTAGGAAGACATTTACTTTGTCGATCAGCTAAACACACAATGCATGATCCAGAACAATTTTAAGTAAAACTTACCTCCGTAGTTGAGATCCAGGATTCTAGCGTTTTCTGGTCCAGCAAATATACAACTGTTGGAAATATCCCGGATTAGTAAACGCAAAAATTCCCTGGATGGACCACCTTCGTCAATCCCAAACTCTCCAGCAAACTTTACCGACAACTGCTGTCGAGGATCAAAGGAGGGGCGTTTGAAAGCTCTCAATGCACCAACCATCACACAATGACGACTAACATTTACAATGTTCTTTTTGTCAGAAATTATACTGGAACTTAGACCAGTTAAAATGTCTTTTACGTTGGAAATCTCGTTCCTGGAACAAAAACAATAAATGAAAAGAGGCAAAATAAAGAACAAGTCATCATGCCATTTTCGATGGCAGTTTTGTGCCTAATAAGATAAAACAGTGAAAAAGTTAGACTATGTCTGAAGTCGTATTACACCATTTTAACGGCCAACTTCATCAAAATATGAAAAAAATACATTGTCCGACAATGTTTGTTAATATTTGCGGTAGGTGCATTTCATTTTACATGCATTCTTCAGACCTTGCCTGATCGTGGCAGTAGTCTTACCTGCCAATGTATTCTGAAGGGATGTGAATATCTATGTCGCCAATAATCTCCATAGGTAATTCTGGGATTGATGCAGCCCTGGGGTCAACTGTTGTTGTAGAAATAATAGGAAGTGAGGTAGAAGCTGGACAAAGGCTTAAGGGAGAAGCACGTCTGAATGAGATGGTGGGTGTACCTGAGGATGACGGGATGTTTAAAGATGGTGTGTTCTGGCACACATCTCCATGCTGTTGATAGTTTGGAGACAAATTAATTATTTCCGGCAGCTCATCATCTGTGTCAAGTTCGTCGACATTTGTCTAAAACAGAACACCAAGAATATTGCTCTTAGCCACATTTTGTAGCACATACATGTACGTATCACATGGAGTATATATATATATCAATGGGATTTTGGGTAGCGTCAATATTTAACTATTTGTTGATAAAAATTTGTTGATAAAAATCAGTATTTAATTTGGAATGATTTTATTTTAAATAGGAACGAGCTTTATGGTGATAGGATGCCGAATGCGAAACCTGAAAACCGCACCTGAATAGATACTTGAGTTATCCTGCTAACGTCGATATTTGACATACAGACCAACGGACAGACAGAGTAACTTATAGAGCTGCTAGTCGCAGCTAAAAAAAAACAGCCTTACTGAGCCGTGTTCTGTGTGCTCCAGTTCTACATCAGGAGTTGACAGTTTATCCTCGATCTTGTTTGTGGCCTCCTCATCATTCTTCGTCCTAGTACACATATAAAGACGTAATAATTTCACCTTCGTATCGCTGTATATGCTAGCGACAGTACGTGTACCAACATCTTCCATTAAGAAATCTTTAAGACTAAAACAAAAATCTTCCACCTTTCCCTTCTTCGATTCGCCTCCAGGGAAGAACAAATCCTTACAAACTGATAAAATAATGTCACTGGAAAAATCTCTCTCTACCTCCAGATGCCGAACTCCTCCGCCAGTTTTTGTGCGGATTTGGCGATAACAATTTGTTTTGTTATCAAAATCCATCCATCCGATTTCCACCCGCCTGGTTGGTTTAGGAATCTTCTTATCTTTCTTTTCCGAACCCGAAGCTATCTGTTCGTAATTCTGAAACGCATTTGATCTTGGCCTCCTTCTTCGTTTTGCTATCCTCTCTTTTAGCCTCTCCAATGTGTTAGTCAGGCGGTCATTCCCTGTGCTATTGGTACTATTCTCTGTTTTGGAACTTGTCTTGCAAAATGCAACGGCAGCCAAGCGATCTCCATATTTGGGAATATAGTGCGCCATCGCACTATCGTCCATGAGAATTAGCACATTTTCGTCGATCTTTAAACAAAAAGACAAAAGTACGTTTTATTCAACAGTTAATGTCTCTGGTAAAAGGATTTTACTGTAGGCGTGGAATCGCCAAAAACATGTATATTTGAACACAAACTCAGTTAAAACCTTGATAAGAATATCATGTAGATCATTCTGCGTGCCCTTAAATGTGTAGCTGAGTATCCAGGATACAGGGAAGGAAAACTGATGGTATCACAGCAACATTATTGCCCGATTGTTTTCAGTCTTTGTGCAAGCCTAAACTTCATTTATCAGGATAACTCTTTTTAAAGACTCTTTTTTTAACTCTTTTTCTGTAAACGGCATTAAATATTTTCTTATTTATATTGATTGATATATATTTCTATGTACTTAATTATGGTGAATAAAAATGAAATTAAATGAGATAATAAAACTTTTCCATCTTGCGTAATATAAATACACCGATTTTCGTTAAAAAGTAAAGCTGGCCAGCGATCATCATCTATCCAGTATATAGTATTAATAAAAGGTTTACCTTGTCTTCTATCATCTTTTGAATAAGACTTTCTTGGAGGCCTCTTCCTCGCAAAAACTCAACCACACCCGATTCCATAATTAACTCCAGTCGTCTAAAAATAAACCAAACGAGGAATTTAAACAACTGTGAAGTTCTGTTCCCAGCCTCACACCTCCCTTTGGAAACCCCCCCGTGTGGTTTCCGGGGAGATAATAATAGACCCTCAGCTTTCCCAAGGTGCTTGATGGTAAGAGGCGACTAATCCTTGGGTCCCCGTGTGGGTTCCGGGGGATAAGAATTGACTCACAGTTCCCAGGCAAGCTTGATCGTAAAAGGCGAATAACCTGGGGCAAATTTTTAATTATTATGGTATAAACCTTTTTGTTTGTAAAATTACTCTATCAGAACATAAATACATATTTACAAATTTGTATATTTTAAAAATGGTTATTTCTATGAATTGTTTATCGTTGCTCCATTGGAGATAATTGTGATATTTCTTGTTTTTAATCTCCGAAAATGATTTACACAGTGTTTTACCAGTTTTTATTATTTCTGTTTCTGACATTTTTCAGTTACAATGTATTTTTTATGTTAAAATTGTATGATGATTTAATTCCTTTTCGCCGCCGTATAAGTGAAATAATCTTGAGCGCGGCGTTAAGCTCTAATCAACCAACCAACCCTCTGGAAACAAACTTGGGACAACAAGTCTCCGCCCGTCTACTGCTCTAGTCGAAGAAGTGAATGAGACCAGACCGCTTTAGTAATAATTATCCTAATTGAATTGGTAGATCTTGAAAACAAAAAAACGATTTAAGATATCTTAAAATTATTTGAAGATATCTTGAATTAACAGCTAATTAAAGATATCTTTAATTAATTTTAAGATGTCTTAAATTTATTTTAAGATATCTAGAAAAGAAAGTGCCATCGTTTGCAGTTAGGAGTAAATACGGCTATGATATTCGTATTCAATCGTAATTTGTTAGAAAAACGGAAGCAAGCAGACGAAGTAGTTTGTTTATGTCAAGAAGTACGGCATGTACATTCAAAGGCTTTCCTTATATGGAAATATCTATGACGTGATCTTGAGAAAATCATACTATTTTGCAATTAAAAATATCAAAATATCAATGACGAGTTTATTATTCCGAAACCCCTCCTAGCATAGACGGAGAATTGTCGCAGATTCATGTTTCAACCGCTATCGGCCTTTACTAGTTGGTACTGTTATTAGTGTTAATTTAATCAGCGTGACGACTTCATCGTGTGTGCAAATTTTCAGCTTGTCTTATTATTTGTTTTATTGCGCAGATTCTATCTGTGACATATACTTTAGCTAAAGCTAGTATCTCGATATTTCACACATACATCTACTGTCAACTTGTCAAACGGGTCAATGAGTTTTATCATAGTTTGTTAATTCATACCAGTTAATATTAGGAAGGTTGTTATCGTAAACGTATGCTGGTTTGTTCATGCGGTGTCAAAAGACCATGGCCATTCTCAAAGAAGTTTTTTTGTAAAACGCACTTAGATTGGCTAATTAAGTCGGGGTCCGCGTTGTTATCTCGGACCCCGCGATAACCAGCCAATCAAAGCATAGCTTTTTGGAGACCATTAGATTCTATCCGCTCCTTCCATTGGTCAATGATTTGCCAGTCTAAATATAGTAACATTAAAAAAGTGGAAATTTTCTTTTTTTTTGAGTTGTAAAAAAAATTTTTTTTCGACTTACATTTCGTTAGGAAAAAAAATTTTTTTTTACGTCCCGTGCGCGGCCAAAAGACAGGTCGAAAAATATTTTTTTTAGTCTTCGAGTGATTTTAAATTTTTTTTTCTCCATGTCCCTTCCACGGTTCCGTATGTGCACAAGTGCCGTAATGGTTTCAGTCGTGTGGGCGATCTAATGACACAGTATAATTTTTCGAACTTTAGGCCTATCTAAGAAATGCAGACTAACGATCGAGTAGGAGGGACTATAAAAGCCTACCGAGTGCTAGCCGCACTCGTGTGTCTCTATCCTGGTTTACTTACTTTGTCGGTCAGGTAGAATCACACATTAAACCGCCATTATAAGGGTGAGATAACTTGTGTAACCTCATTAGGCCAATTTTTATGCTATGCTTTACAAAGAACGATTTAACAGTTTAACAACGGATTTCGAAGAAATCAACTGGTTCAGTGAAAAGAGGAATGTTTCAAAGATATAATAAGCAGTAATAGCTGAAAAGTAGTTGAGATTAAGGATAGTTAAGACTTAGCTTAAATCTGAAATCCAAAGTCCTTCCAAATAATTCATTTAAAAGCCGTAACTAGCCGAGTACAAACTACAGACAAAAATGCTTGAATGAGGGTAATCCAACACTTAAGTTAACCAACACTGATCGGTGTTGTTGTTGTAATCGAGCTTCGATTCTTCTTTTGTTTTTCATCCTCATTTATACATTCTAAACCTAATTGGGCATGCTTAATGTGTGTTATGTTTAATTTTAGTGGTTTTAGCTGTATTAAGCTCGTGCAAATTGGTTTTCAAATTGTCAAACAGGCTACGGCGACAAGTGGGCCTTTGACAAAACTGAGCTTGTTGGGAGTTTAACCCTGTGTGTAGGGTTTTACCCAACTATAAACAAAGAAAAAAGTTAAACACCCCCTGGAAAGTCTGCACCGACCGATAAAATTATTGGTGTAGGGGAATTGTTGGCAAACTGATGTTGCAGAAATGATTGTGGTCATAAAGGGCAACATTCTGGCGATAAGAAGTCACCATTATAGGCAATGAGCTATACAATTTATTCAAGATATCGTTAGCCAAATCAAAAGTGCATTTTAACAAAATAAAAAGATTCTTGTGAGTATGAAACTTCAGACTCCATCTGGCTTCACAGGGCGAACAGATTGAAGTAAAAATGCCACTTTGAGTGTGTAGAACACATCCCTAGAGCAGAAAGTAAATAGCGCGTATAGCCCCCATTAGCTTCCAACCTGCGTCTCATCCCTCCAGTGAGACGTCGGATCTGTTGAAGGGGTAACTGTGCGGATTTGAATCCTTTAGAGCACATTTGGGATAGGATGGGCAGAAAAATTCAAACCCTAGAGCCTCTTGTACAAAATTAAAAGTTACAAAAATTATGGAGTTTTCAAACACGATAGTTCAAGGGTAGTTAAAGGGGCATGAGCTGCCAAAATGTTGATATTTTGACGTAAACACAGAATGTTGAAATTATCGGCTATTTTTCTCAAGATGTATAATTCAGAAGCTTTTCAGTGCTTCTAGTCCCGAAAATGTACGATAAAGTATTGTTTTGAACTAACTTTGGCTTAGAATGAATGAATGGTCGTCCCGGTTATTTAAATTTTGCTACTTTTCGAACACGTTTTTGGTTCGTACAGGGCACATACTGTATGGATTTTCCTCATTCCAACGCCAATCATTTAGTTTTTCGATGGCCTTCAAAGCCTCTTACTGTCGTGACGATCAGAAATTATGAAAAAAGTTTGAATTTCGGCAGCTCATGCCCCTTTAAGTGATTAAAGGGCAGAAACAGTTGAAAACAGGGGTTTAGAAACACCTGATATCTTAGATTAATACAATAAATATACAGTTTCTGAGGGTCAAAGAACAAAACCTCGCCCTACCACCCAATCTGTCTTGATGTTGGGTTGTTTTGTGATAGACCATCGTCTGATCACAATGTTTGCTACTCTCCGTTTCAGTAAAATTTCTGAGAAAAATCTATATCTTTATAAGCCAGAAATGGCTGACAGGTGTCGGCGATTTAGTACCCGCGAGTTCTCCGGGCTTAGGCAGCCCCTGGTCCTTTGCGTGATTGTGCTGTGATTTTGTCTTCCACGTATTCAAACTTTTCCCCCAACTACGCCCAACAACTCAAACTGCCTTGCTGTAAGATTATTTTGTTAGTCGATTGCCTTATCACAATATTCGCTACTGTAAGTTTGACAATTTCTTTTTAAAATGTCAACTTTTCAAAACCAGAAATGACCTAGCTGGAACGCATCGCCGGCAATCTCGAACCTTGGAGTTGCCGGGTCCTACAGGGCCCTGGGCCTGGCTACAATGCTGAGGCAGAGTAGGCCTACACCTATTATCTGAAAGCCTAGAGTGTTTTTGGGTGCGTACTTTATCTACAACGTAAGTTGTTACAGATCCCTAAAATATCCAGCGCAATGGCCTTTAACAGATTTTTTTCTTCCAAAGTGAGTAGATTTCCGAGCTTACAAGTCAAAAATCTTTACATTAAATTTCACCTGCTGGGCCTTGAAAATGGCCCAGAACGCATGTATGGCATTCTCCTGTTTCAGATAAGACTCATCTGAAATTATTCTGTATTTCGAAAGCGAAAGCAGACCGTTCAGGCGGAAGTGTAGACAGCATGCGCGCAAGCGTGCAAGCCACTTGAAAGTTACTTTCGTTTTCTTGTTTTCGATGCGAGATTATAGTGGCACATAAAAAAGAGCGCTATTTCCTTATTTCTTGTTTTCGCATTCTCGCGGCGAGATTTTAATTTATTTCTTGTTTTCGCTTTCTCACGCTGAGATTTAAAAAAATGATTTCTTGTAAAATATGCCGCCATTGATAGTTGAAGCGCGCGTGCATAACAGATCTGGGCCCACTTGCACAAAGCGTTCTTAACTTAAGAGGACTCTTAGCATATCTCTACAACATGGAATGTTTACGAGCCCTCTAAAGTACCATGTTGTAGACATGCACTGAGAGTACTCAGTTAAGAGCGCTTTGTGCAAGTGGGCCCTGGATCGTAATTGCACCATCTCCTAGTAATTGTGGCATTCGATGCAAATCAAATACCACGTGACCACGCATATAGTTCATTGTTGGAAACCGCACACATCTTTGTTCTAAATTCTAAAAATACTGCTGGGAAATTTTTCCGCGTTCGCTCCTCTTTTTACAGAAGAGTACATCTGATGGGTTGCTTAAAAAAACTACTCGGATAAATGATAACGGTTGTTTGAAAAAACTACACTAATAAATGATAGCGGTTGTTTAAAAAAACTACACTGATAAATGATGAGCTTTTTTAGTTTATATTTAAGTTATTTTCTGCGCTCACTTCTAGGCTTTGCGTATTCCATATTATAATAACCAATATCGTACCCATAAAAAGTCAAATTCCAACAACATACATTTACAAAATGCCTTCCTTAGTCAATCAAATGGTTGTCTATTCAGATTGAATTATTATCATCGTCTCATTTTTCTTCTTGCAGTTAGTCATTTGAAATTTTAAATCTTTCTTTTCAAGGAGTTTACGGCAGTAGCCATTGAGACCTATCCCAGACTGGAAGTATTAGATAACTAATCAACATAAACAGTCAATACGAAAAGAGCCGAGTAAGAAATGTTTGGGTTCCATATTAATGAGAAAAAAAGTTAGTTGTGACTAACACGAGCTTTCGACGCCTATACCGGTGGCAAATCACATAACTGAGTTACACTTGACGAAGACACCGGTATAGGTGTCGAAAGCTCGTGTGCACAACTGACCACGTAGTGATACCTTAATTTTTTCTCATTAAGAGAGGAATAAAACATCCTCTTATATTAGATACAATTGATCAGCACGAGAAACCTGTTTATCTCTGATATCTTCTTAACCAGTCTTACATACTTGTTTAACAGGAGGAAGAAGGACAACAACTGGCTTAGGCGATAGTCGTCACGACGTGACGTCAAAGAAGGGATTTTCTCGGAGATATTTTAGGACTAGGAAGAAGGCTTAAGGGTACGAAGTTAAATTTTAGGTCAGCGAACACGTTATATAAACCCAGGAAAAGGAGCTTGCTTTATTGAGAGACCTAAATCTGAACTAAAGTCGGATTATACTGCAGGTTTTTAACAAAGTGATGCCTTCATTTGAATGTGTTTTAACTGATGAGGAATCTCGTCAATATATTCTGTCACTGATGTTTGATACGCTGAAGCCGGAGCTGCATGATAAAGTCAGAAAAATGCTACAGAGCTACTCGACTGTCCCGAACGTCATTTTACGTATCATTGACGAGTTGTGGGACTCAGAAGAAAGGCAAAACGCTAAAGCCGATTTTGAACAGAAGAGAACGGACTCGCCTTATTATTGCTTATTGGTTGAAGGCTTTCAGACGCCGAGGCATTTTAAAATTGTTGATTCGCATCGTAAATTCATCACAAAAGCTTATGAAAGACTTGGCAAGTATTTTCCTCACGTTACAAAAGAACAAATTGACGTTCATGATTTAACTAAATATTCCTTTGACCAGTCTATTGGTTACACGGCGAGATGGGTGCATCAATTGGACTGGAATAATCCAGCCTGGAAAGAAGCCTGGAGGAGGCATTATTCATCCGAACCTCATCATCCCGAATACCATTATCACATGGACACAGATACCATGCCAGTGCAGTATTTGGAAGAGAGTATACTAGACATGGCGGCGTCTCGTTGGGAGCGAGATTTGGACGGGAGAGATGACGTCACGGATTCAGAACTTGTGGACTTTCGGGAAAATTTTTTACAGCGCTATAGTAAACTTGATAGGCAGAACGTATACGAGCTACTTAAGAAAATTAAAGACGAATGACCATTTCGACAGCTGGTTTCTCCGCTGTTTCCATCACTTACACGATATCTATACCCTAATGATGGTTGTCTTCATATCTTGGCATATTAATAATTGTTTTGTTTTGTTTATTTTATCGTTATCTATTTATTTTATACAGAATTATAGACTTGAATTTCTGGATTTGAAAATTTTAGGTTGAAAGTGTGTTTTAATTTACACATTATGTGATTATTTAAAAGAGCTGCTAAAAGGACGAGCAAATCAGCAAATTTAAGATCTGGACTCATTTGTCTTTACACACTTTTAGCAGTTTGTGGCCAGTTTTGTCAGTCCATTCTCCTATGAGATATTCAGATGCAGTGAGATCCCCTCCGAGGGGTCAGCGCAGCCCTCGGAATAATTTAGCTAATTCTAAATTTTGGAAATTTCGGCACACCTCCTCTAATTGGCACCTTCCTAATGTAACTAAGAAAGTTCTTTTACTTGGTGATTCTAATCTATCTAGAATTAACCTTGACCCCCACCCTGATATGCAGGTAGAATGTTTTCCTGGTGCCAATTTCAATTCATTTCGGACGCTAATTCAAAAGTATCAAGGTCCCAAACCTGAGAAAGTTATCTTAAATATTGGTATCAATAACAAGACAACTACTGAGCCAAACGCTTCGTTAAATCAAATGCGCAACATGATGACAGCGGTTAGGAAGACTTTTTCCAATTCGCTCATCTACTTTGTAGAGATCCAGTCATCCACAAAATTACCGGCCAGTGAAGTTTCGAACCTGAACCTATATAACTCTTCTGCTTCCAAGATGAAGAGAGTTATGGTCATACCAAAAATTCCCAATTCAAAATTTAGAGTATCCACGGACAAAATTCACTGGACCGAAGATACAGCAAATTGCTTGTATACTCACTGGCTTCAGACACTAGATTTAAACTAAATTTGGGACAGGGCATGTGCCACCCTACTTTCGGCTTAGGAAGTAATATTGTTAATCTTAGTAACGAGGAACTCACTGTTGATGATATATCTCTACTCAGTAGAGGACTCTCATTTGTGCCTTGCCCAAAACCATTATCTGATAGGGACTTTTCTATTAGTAAATTAGTGCATGTTATGGAGTTCTCCAGAAATCTTAGTCTGGCTGATATCTACCGAGATTCTAGTGGGGTACGCAAGCCATTTACATCTAAAAGCGGCTATACACCCCCTTCTCACATGTATGACCCAGAGATAAACATTAGTCGTGACTCTGTATCTAGGAAGTTTGATATTTTAACTAATCAGAAATATAAACATAACCTTACTCATTCAGAATGTCTTGCCTTAAGTAAGCTAAGGAGAAATCCAAACATAGTTATTAAACCTGCTGATAAAGGTTCGGCAACAGTTATTATGTCAAAACAGGATTATATTGAAGAGATAGAACGGCAGCTAAGCAACCCTCTTCATTACAAAAAACTTGATAAGGAAATTTGGCCTGAAAATGTTAGGAAGTTTAATAAAATTCTTGTTTCTCTTCAAGATAAAGGCTTACTTAATGAAAAACAGTATCGCTATTTGGAATCTGATCATAACTCTAAAAACAGGGTCCTATATTCTTCCGAAAATTCACAAACCCATTGAAAAATGGCCGAAGCCTACAATGCCCCCTGGGCGTCCTATTATCTCAGATTGTGGCAGTGAAAGTTACAGAATATCAGAGCTAATTGATTACTATCTAAAACCAATAGCGAATCGGCATCCTAGCTTTATAAAAAATACGGATGATTTATTGGCCAAATTATCTGAGAAATCCATCCCACAAGATGTGATTTTAGTTACTCTGGATGTGGAGTCTATGTATACAAACATTGACATAGATCTGGGTCTTAAATCCATAAAATCAGCATTCCAAAGATATCCTGACCACCGTCGTCCGGATAAAGACATTTTAGAATTGCTGGAACTCAGCTTAAAAGGAAACGATTTTGAATTCAATGGGGAGATCTTTCAGCAAATTAAAGGGTGTGCTATGGGGAAACGTTTTAGTCCTAACTTTGCCTCTATTTTTATGGCTGAGTGGGAGAGTGACATTCTTCACAAATGTCACAAACAACCTTTTATTTACCTTCGGTATCTGGATGACATTTTTATCATTTGGCAACATACGTTGGAAGACCTTCATATTTTCATTGATACTCTTAATTCTCACGACTCAAGCATTAAATTACAGCCTACTATTGATCACACTTCTGTGGATTTTTTGGATGTAACTATTTACAAGGGTCATACATATCATACTACTGGGTATCTAGATTACAAAGTATTCTTCAAACCTACTGACACGCATCAGCTGCTACATGCTGGGTCATACCATCCTCCTCATACTTTCAAGGGAGTCATTAAATCTCAGATATTTAGATTCTATAGAAACTGTAGTTCTTTAGATTTTTTTAACCAGGCTTGTTCTGTTCTTTTTAAAGCTCTCCTCCCTAGGAAGTATTCTATTAGATTACTCCGAAGGATTAAATCTAACACAGTAAGACAAATCATGTTCCCCCCTTCATCCCCCGATACGCTTACCTCCCCTTCACGAGTGTACCATTACCGTCCAACATTTCTCTCAGGTACATCAATGAAATGCCTTAAGACGCGATGCACACTCGATATATACGTACCCGATCGCGGTACCTTTTTCGGAGAACAAACTCGCGACAAATATCAAATGGCAGAGAATCTTAATTGTGACTCCTCTAATATCGTGTATGTAATCACGTGCAAAAAATGTCGCAAACAGTACGTCGGAGAAACTCAGAATTCTCTACGACAAAGAGCAGCCAACCATTTATCTAGTATAAGACTTAAACATGATGTACCCGTGGCACAACATTTCAATACTCAAGGCCATTCGGTCAAGGACCATTTTGAAATTATGCCTATTGAGAAAATCCCTTTTCTCACTTCTGCTGCCGATACCAAACACAAACGTTTGGAAAGGGAAAGTTTTTGGATTCAAACATTACAAACTATTTATCCTTTGGGTTTGAACTTGGACCCCGGAAGATGTCGTGAAAAAACTATAATACCATTTGTGTTTCAGTATAACAAAGCTAGCATTGCTATGGCCAAGATTATAGTAGAAGAATACAAACTACTTCAAAGTAAACTTGCTCGACCTCTGACCCAAAGGCCAGTCATTGCTTATAAAAAGAACAAGAGTTTGAAAGACATACTGGTCAGGGCTAAACTCCCCTGTCTGCCTTCTACCTAGGTTTTCTGGGAAAGGGGTATGGGGGGGGGGGGATGGGGGAATTTTCACTGTCTTTTCCCATGACCCCATAATATATAGTCTGACGATATTCTTACTATAGCTTAAGATGCATAAGCATTGTCAATGCAATACAAAGTGTTCCAGAAAATTCTACTGACTAAGGCCAAGCTCCTGTCAGTCGTTAACCTAATGAAATATCATAGGTTTACTTTATTACAACAATTTATGATGGGGTATAAAGGTCTAAATGATATACCTCTTTTTAACACAATTAGAAACTTGTCTCCGTGGTTATTTTAGACAAGAAGATTTTCCCTGTGCCCGTGTGTTTTAGTGCTCATAAATATAGAGTCCCATGCATACAATATATATATATGAACACTAAAACACACAGGCACAGGGAAAATCTTCTTGTCATATAAATATATATCTACGGTAGAAGATTTTTCCAGTGCCCGTGTGTTTTAGTCCCAGGGTTATTTTAGACAAGAAGATTTTCTCTGTGTTTTAGTCCATGGTTATTTTAGACAAGAAGATTTCCCCTGTGTTTTAGTCCATGGTTAATTGGTTATTTTAGACAAGAAGATTTCCCCTGTGTTTAAATCCATGGTTAATTGGTTATTTTAGACAAGAAGATTTCCCCTGTGTTTTAGTCCATGGTTAATTGGTTATTTTAGACAAGAGGATTTTCCCTGTGTTTTAGTCCATGGTTAATTAGTTATTTTAGACAAGAAGATTTCCCCTGTGTTTTAGTCCATGGTTAATTGGTTATTTTAGACAAAAAGATTTTCCCTGTGTTTTAGTCCATGGTTATTTTAGACAAGAAGATTTCCCCTGTGTTTTAGTCCATGGTTATTTTAGACATCAATATTTCCATGTGTTTTAGTCCATTGTTAATTGGTTATTTTAGACAAGAAGATTTCCCCTGTGTTTTAGTCCATGGTTAATTGATTACTTTAGACAAGAAGATTTCCCCTGTGCCCGTGTGTTTTAGTGTTCAAGAAGCTTCCTACGGTTAGCCCGAATAATTAGCCTCTGCGGTGCTGAGAATCCATCATACACTCCCTGACGTGTGTGTGGTAATATAGAAATAAAGAAAAACCACACAGACAAGATTTCTCAGCTAACCTATGGTCTATTTCAGTGTTGTGTTAACGTCAGTCTTTTCTTACAGGCTCTGTACATTAAATACGTACGTTTTCTTCACATGTTCAACATAACATTTTGAGCTCCAGATAAAAATAAAATACTGTTCAACAGAACTTGTCCTTGTTATTTTGACCTAGTTTGTTTAACATTAACCGGGTTTTTATCTTTTATAGTTGCGGTATGTGAACCGCGCAAATCAAACTCACTTATAGATAACGACAAGGGTCCTTCAAACAAATCACAAACATTTTACACGATTCATCATACAGAACTGGCATAAATCACCCTTTCTCGAAAACCGTCCATGTTTCAGACAGATACGGAGGCTTGAATAGGACATTGGAATCCTTTTAGTTTTAAACTATTTTTTAGTTTTTAAATTTTAATTTTAGGTTTGAATTTTTTTTATGAGATTTTCACCGGGGTGGAAAGTCACATGACTATCCACCCCGGTGATAAGCCACGTGACTTTACACCCCGGTGATAAGCCACGTGACTTTCCACTCCGGTGATAAGTCATGTGACCGACAATATAGTAACACGATTGCTGCCTGTGGGGTGTGTGCAGCTATAAAGATCGGAGACGTAAGGGGCGTTTTGGTTTTCTTTTTTGTATTTACATATCGAAATCGGTTCACGCGTGCAATTTCCAAAGCTGTTTCACACCGTTGATGTGTGTCACCAAAAAGCGGCTCGCAGAGAGCCGGTAGGCATCTTGTTGTTGGTCACATGAGTCATCACCTAGGGCCTATTCAAGCCACTGTAGACAGATGATCATGCAGAATTGCACGTTGAGTTAAAGGAGGGGAAATCTCTAGAAATACATAGGGATTATCGTCGATAACAACCTTCAAAGTACTTAAAACATTTCACATCAATTACCTCCAGTGACCCTCAAGCTAATAAAAACAGACAGAAGTATGTCCTTTCAGTGGATTATCTGTGTAGCCATTTTTCCGTTTTAGAATGACGTGATGTTGGTATAGCTATTTTTAGATCAATAATGACGTATTTTTACCGCTCTCTAATGTATAATGGTAGATTTAGATCCAAAAAACATGGCGACAAACTTGAAGTGGGAAGATTGTCCCCGAAGATATAGGTCAGTATGCAACCGCACGCCATTTCTTAGCCAAGCGGCCCCAAGCCATTGGCTAAATCGCATCACATGACTACTCTATAACGCACTTAAATTTTTATTCAACAATAATTGGATAAAACTAATGAAAAAATGGTGGCGGCCTTGTGAATGGCCTATGGAGCTTATTCTCTATTGTAACGCCACCTTCAAATATCAATTATTCACATACGAGGGGATAAAACATACATTGGAGAGTTACTTTGGACTAAATGAACTCTACTCTTTCAATCTAAACTGGTCTAAAGCTTAGATTTTCTTTCCCTTTAATCAGAACAAACTTCGCCTGTCTTCGATCGTTACCGGTCGGCTTTGATGTTCCTGGGACACACTCGGAACACACTTCGGCTATCTTCGCTCGCTACCGGTCGGCTTTACCACGCCTCGGGCAGTCTGCGCTTTTTATACGGGAATTCACCGTATTTTTGGGCTGAATAAAAATGGCGTCGAAAGTAAATATCAAAATGTTTCACTGCAGACGAAAAAAGAAAATAAAAATAATTATAAATTTATTAAATGCTAATATCATTTAGAAAGATATTTGTTTATATATTTTATTTAGCCCGGTAAACCACATGTTGTGTAACGCAAAGAAGAGACGCAGTTTCGGTACATTCCAGAATCCTCCAATACTTCAATTATAAAACTGATAGCACCTGAAAGTTAATAAACAGAGTATTTTGGTCCCTTACATTATCACGAGGACACTTTCGATGGGCCCTGAAGAGGATATGGAAATTGTACGTTACACGGCTACCTTTTTGGTCGCCACATTCAAAATGACCTGCAGTTTATCAGAGGGTATTTCACGTACGTAAATCCCCGAAGGTATCAGACTGCCTAGGACACAGTCGGAAAACAATCACTCTGAAACTTCGGGGATTTACGTACGTCAAATAGCCTCTGATAGACTGCAGGTCATTTTGAATGTGGTGACCCAAAAGCTAGCCGTGACACGTACAATTTCCATATCCTCTTGAGGGGCCCACAAAAGTGTACCCGTGATAATGTAAGGGACCAAAACACTTCGTTTGTTAACTTTCGGCCTCGATCAGTTATATAATTACCCCCGAGCCTGATGACGTCACATAGATTTACACAAAGCTTTCTGGGTAAAATGTACCTCAGTTCGCCACTTTGTTTATTGGTGCTTAACACGATGTCACTTTTATGTGATGACATAACCTGTTTTTATCCACACATTTTTCTGGTAACTTTACGCCTTTTACGTCTTCTGTTCGATACAGTATTATTTCTTCCGCCATATTTTAAAATTATTTTAACATCCCTCAATACCCCGAAATGCTTTGCCCGTAATTTTCAAGTGACGTCATCAAGCAATCGGTCAATTGAAGCATTGGAGGATTCCAGATATGTACCGAAACTGCGTCTGTCTACTTTGTGTTACAAATCATGTGGTTTACGGGGGCTAAATAAAATATATAACAAATATCTTTCTAAATGAAATCAGCATTTAATAAATTTATAATTATTTTCTTTTTTCGTCGGTAGGAAAATATTTTGATACGTGCTTTCGACGCCATTTGTATTCAGCCCCAAAATACGGTGATTTACCGTATATAGAGCGCAGACTGTCCGAGGCGTGTCAAAGCCGACCGGTAGCGAGCGAAGATGGCCAATGGTGTTTCGACTGGTCTCGGACAATCTACACTTTTTTGGCTAAATACAAATGGCGTCAGTAATTACAGATACAAATCTTTTACAGCATACTAAAACTGTATATAAAAATATTAGTACATTAATCAAATGTTAAAGTGGCATGAGCTGCCAAAATTCACACTTTTTTTCATAATTTATGATAGTCACGACAGTAAGAGGCTTTGAAGGCCATCAAAAAACTAAATGATTGGTGTTGGAAAGAGGAAAATCCATACAGCACGTGGCGTGTACGAACCGAAAATGTGTTCGAAAAGTAAACAAAATTTAAATAACCGGGACGACCATTCATTCATCCTTTGACAAAGTTAGTTAAAAAAAATACTTTATCGTACATTTTCGAGACCAGAAGCACTAAAAAGCTTCTGAATTATATGTCTTGAGAAAAATAGCCAATAATTTCAACATTCTGTTTTAACGTCAAAATATCAACATTTTGGCAGCTTATGCCACTTTAAAATCATCTATAGCGAATCGGCATCCTAGCTTTATCAAAAACACGGATGATTTATTGGCCAAATTGTCTGAGAAATCCATCCCACAAGATGTGATTTTGGTCACTCTGGATGTGGAGTCTATGTATACAAACATTGACATAGATTTGGGGCTTAATTCCATAAAATCAGCATTCCAAAGATATCCTGACCACCGTCGTCCGGATAAAGACATTTTAGAATTGCTGGAACTTAGCTTAAAAGGTAACGATTTTGAATTCAATGGGGAGATCTTTCAGCAAATTAAAGGGTGTGCTATGGGGAAACGTTTTAGTCCTAACTTTGCCTCTATTTTTATGGCTGAGTGGGAGAGTGATATTCTTCACAAATGTCACAAACAACCTTTTATTTACCTTCGGTATCTGGATGACATTTTTATCATTTGGCAGCATACGTTGGAAGACCTTCATATTTTCATTGATACTCTTAATTCTCACGACTCAAGCATTAAGTTACAGCCTACTATTGATCAAAATTCTGTGGATTTTTTGGATGTAACTATTTACAAGGGCCATACATATCATACTACTGGGCATCTAGATTACAAAGTATTCTTCAAACCTACTGACACTCATCAGCTGCTACATGCTGGGTCATACCATCCTCCTCACACTTTCAAGGGAGTCATTAAGTCTCAGATTTTTAGATTCTATAGAAACTGTAGTTCTTCAGATTTCTTTAACCAGGCTTGTTCTGTTCTTTTTAAAGCTCTCCTCCCTAGGAGGTATTCTTTTAGATTACTCCGAAGGATCAAATCTAACACAGTAAGACAAATCATGTTTCCCCCTTCAGCCCCCGAAACGCTTACCTCCCCTTCACGGGTGTACCTTTACCGTCCAACATTTCTCTCAGGTACATCAATGAAATGCCTTAAGACGCGATGCAAACTCGATATATACGTACCCAATCGCGGAACCTTTTTCGGAGAACAATCTCGCGACAAATATCAAATGGCAGAGAATCTTAATTGCGACTCCTCTAATATCGTGTATGTTATCACATGTAAAAAATGTCGCAAACAGTATGTTGGAGAAACTCAGAATTCTCTACGACAAAGAGCAGCCAACCATTTATCTAGTATTAGACTTAAACATGATGTACCCGTGGCACAACATTTCAATACTCTAGGTCATTCGGTCAAGGACCATTTTGAAATCATGCCTATTGAGAAAATCCCTTTTCTCACTTCCGCTGCAGATACCAAGCACAAGCGTTTGGAAAGGGAAAGTTTTTGGATTCAAACATTACAAACTATTTATCCTTTGGGTTTGAACTTGGACCCAGGAAGATGTCGTGAAAAAACTATAATACCATTTGTCTTTCAGTATAACAAAGCTAGCATCGCTATGGCCAAGATTATAGTAGAAGAATACAAACTACTTCCAAGTAAACTTGCTCGACCTCTGACCCAAAGGCCAGTCATCGCTTATAAAAAGAACAAGAGTTTGAAAGACATACTGGTCAGGGCTAAACTCCCCTGTCTGCCTTCTACCTAGGTTTTTCTGGGTAAGGGGTGAGGGTGGGTGGGGGGCAAATTTTCACTGTCTTTTCCCATGACCCTATAATATATAGTCTGACGATATTCTTACCATAGCTTAAGATACGTAAGCATTGTCAATGTAATACAAAGTGTTCCAGAAAATTCTACTGACTAAGACCCAGCTCCTGTCAGTCGTCAACCTAATGAAATATCATAGGTTTACTTTATTACAACAATTTATGATGGGGTATAAAGGTCTAAATGATATACCTCTTTTTAACACAATTAGAAACTTGTCTCCATGGTTATTTTAGACAAGAAGATTTTCCCTGTGCCCGTGTGTTTTAGTGTCCATAAATATATATATTTGCCTGTGCCAGGGGCTCAAAATAACCATTGTTTTAAAACAAAAAACTATCCACACATTTGTACACGGTTGGAAGCAGTCTGCAGCATTGTTGAACTTTCTTGATATATATTTTACTTTTATCATCTAATATTACCTTCCATCTTTAACACTTCATTAGTTTTCATCCTAAAATTAATTTTATCGTTTGAATTCTGTCTTTTAACGTTTAAATATTTTATTGCATGCAATATACAATAGGCTAGGTGTTTCCCACCCTAGATTTCTTCTCCCAGCTTATATTGTTACTCTTCAGTTACTGTTATATCCTTTTGATTTAGTCTCCTTTATTCCAAAACCACAGGATATTTATACCCCAGCTCTCTCTAACCATATGACCGTTTATGTCTAGACTTAGCCATACGTCCAATGGTTATGAGTATAAACTAACTTCATCAAGCTTCCATGCTTTAGTTAAATGTTTTGATAACTTAATCTTCCCTTGTTTACAAAAATACTCCTTAATTACCCAAGCCCTTTTTATTTCCTGTCATTTTCCCATATAAACACAATAAATTCAACATAACTTTAGACTTGTTTTCTGAAGCCATTGAAAAAGAACAACCTATTCGAAAAGCTTCTGGCGACCGTGTGCGAACCCGTTTACTGCTAAGTATTCTTTGCTTACTGTAAAACGTTGTATATATTACTTTCTTTTATCTCTTTACATATTTTTATTGTTTTAGGCTTACTATTGTTTTGTCATCTTATTTATGATTTAATCTCACCTTCCATTTACAGCTCCTGTATATTTTTCTTCCAAATTTTATTTCTAGGACTTCATTATTATTTCCTTTTCTAATTGTACATTAATTTTAACCTAAGTGTCTTATATGATTTTTTCCTTCCTGCTCTATTTAATCTTCCTTTGCTTATATATCTGACAATTTGTGACTTAGATTTATTACCCTTTTTACTTTAGTCATTCTGTCTCCAGACGCATTTTATTCTTTATCTATGCCTCTTTAAAACACTTATTTTCCAAACTCCATCTTTTTGTTCCATAAGTCAGCCAGATCAATTAGGTTCTTTTATCTCTAGTTTGAATCAATTCTTTTTGTTTCCAGACATATTTTTCCTTTTTATCTCTGTCTCACTTTCCCAACTCTATTTTCCCTTCTCATCCAGTTCGACTAATTAAGTATATTGACGTTTAGGCAGAATGGCAAAACAAGGGCGTGGTAACAGAAGCAGGCAATTTTCAGTTAGCAATAGGCATGGAAATTCAAAATCTAAAAGTCCCCAATATTCAGAATTCTCGGCTCTGGTGAAAGCCCTTTTCAAAATTTTACAATGTCTTCACCACATTGGCATCCTTGAGGGACATTTACGTGACCAAACCCTCCCAAATTCCTTAAATAATAAAATTTAAGACCTAAATTCTTTTCTTAAACCGGCTCAACGCAATCGGGAAGTTGATATTGCGTTTGACCATGTACACAAAAATTGGGCCCATAAGATCATACAATAGATGATTTCTCATTATGCGGCATGTTTAAATAGATTAAAAGCACAGGTGACTTCTGCCAGGTCATCCAATGGTCTAAACTTTGACAGTGCTCTCAATAATGCTTTAAAATGGGGCAAACAGAATTATAAAGGTAAATTACAACTTTCGACCATTCAAAATTTTTATTCTCTTCTTTCCATCACTAAATCTGTCACTTCTGCTGCTACTACTCAGTTTAGTCCACCATCGTCTCCCCAACCCCATCCGTCTGTCAGCCCGTCGACATCTGTTATCTCACCTCCAACTCTGCAGTCACAGATTCCTAGGTCTGTAACTTTACCTTCTGTTTCCCCATCGCCTTTCCCTACTGGTACTCCCTCCCTTAGACCTAGTACATGTACCTCTGCCCCCTCTTATTCATCCCCTCAGCCCCCCTCCCCTAGACCTAGTAGTACCTCTATCCCCTTTCGTCCCCCGTCTTCCCCAGTTTCTACTAGGATCACTTCTGCTAGACCTAGTACATCTAGTCCCTCTCCTCCTCCCCCATCCCCAGTTTTGTCAGCCCATTCACCTATGAGATATTCAGATGCAGTGAGATCCCCTCCGAGGGGTCAGCGTAACCCTCGGAATAAATTAGCTAATTCTAAATTTTGGAAATGTCGGCACACCTCCTCTAATTGGCACCTTCCTAATGTAACTAAGAAAGTTCTTTTACTTGGGGATTCTAATCTATCTAGAATTAACCTTGACCCCCACCCTGATATGCAGGTAGAATGTTTCCCTGGTGCCAATTTCAATTCATTTCGGACGCTAATTCAAAAGTATCAAGGTCCCCAACCTGAGAAAGTTATCTTGAATATTGGTATCAATAACAAGACAACTACTGAGCCAAACACTTCCTTAACTCAGATGCGCAACATGATGACAGCGGTTAGGAAGACTTTTTCCAACTCGCACATCTACTTTGTAGAGATCCAGTCATCCACTAAATTACCGGCCAGTGAAGTTTCGAACCTGAACCTATATAACTCTTCTGCTTCCAAGATGAAGAGAGTTATCGTCATACCAAAAATCCCTAATACAAAATTTAGAGTATCCACGGACAAAATTCACTGGACCGAAGATACAGCAAATTGCTTGTATACCCACTGGCTTCAGACAGTAGATTTAAACTAAATTTGGGACAGGGCATGTGCCACCCTACTTTTGGCTTAGGAAGTAATATTGTTAATCTTAGTAACGAGGAACTCACTGCTGATGATATATCTCTACTCAGTAGAGGACTTTCATTTGTGCCTTGCCCAAAATCATTATCTGATAGGGACTTTTCTATTAGTAATTTAGTGCATGTTATGGAGTACTCTAGAATTGTAAGTCTGGCTGATATCTACAGAGATTCTAGTGGGGTACGCAAGCCGTTTACATCTAAAAGCGGTTATACGCCCCCTTCTTACATGTATGACCCAGAAATAAGCATAAGTCGTGACTCTGTATCAAGGAAGTTTGATGTTTTAACTAATCCTAGAAACCAACATAACCTCACTCATTCAGAATGTCTTGCCTTAAGTAAGCTAAGGAGAAATCCAAACATAGTTATTAAACCTGCTGATAAAGGTTCGGCAACAGTTATTATGTCTAAACAGGATTATATTGAAGAGATAGAACGGCAGCTAAGCAACCCTCACCATTACAAAAAACTTGATAAGGAAATTTGGCCTGAAAATGTTAGGAAGTTTAATAAAATTCTTGTTTCTCTTCAAGATAAAGGCTTACTTAATGAAAAACAGTATCGCTATTTGGAATCTGATCATAACTCTAGAAACAGGGTCTTCTATATTCTTCCGAAAATTCACAAATCCATTGAAAAATGGCCCAAGCCTACAATGCCCCCTGGGCGTCCTATTATCTCAGATTGTGGCAGTGAAAGTTATAGAATATCAGAGCTAATTGATTACTATCTAAAACCTATAGCGAATCGGCATCCTAGCTTTATCAAAAACACGGATGATTTATTGGCCAAATTGTCTGAGAAATCCATCCCACAAGATGTGATTTTGGTCACTCTGGATGTGGAGTCTATGTATACAAACATTGACATAGATTTGGGGCTTAAATCCATAAAATCAGCATTCCAAAGATATCCTGACCACCGTCGTCCGGATAAAGACATTTTAGAATTGCTGGAACTTAGCTTAAAAGGAAACGATTTTGAATTCAATGGGGAGATCTTTCAGCAAATTAAAGGGTGTGCTATGGGGAAACGTTTTAGTCCTAACTTTGCCTCTATTTTTATGGCTGAGTGGGAGAGTGATATTCTTCACAAATGTCACAAACAACCTTTTATTTACCTTCGGTATCTGGATGACATTTTTATCATTTGGCAGCATACGTTGGAAGACCTTCATATTTTCATTGATACTCTTAATTCTCACGACTCAAGCATTAAGTTACAGCCTACTATTGATCAAAATTCTGTGGATTTTTTGGATGTAACTATTTACAAGGGCCATACATATCATACTACTGGGCATCTAGATTACAAAGTATTCTTCAAACCTACTGACACTCATCAGCTGCTACATGCTGGGTCATACCATCCTCCTCACACTTTCAAGGGAGTCATTAAGTCTCAGATTTTTAGATTCTATAGAAACTGTAGTTCTTCAGATTTCTTTAACCAGGCTTGTTCTGTTCTTTTTAAAGCTCTCCTCCCTAGGAGGTATTCTTTTAGATTACTCCGAAGGATCAAATCTAACACAGTAAGACAAATCATGTTTCCCCCTTCAGCCCCCGAAACGCTTACCTCCCCTTCACGGGTGTACCATTACCGTCCAACATTTCATCAATGAAATGCCTTAAGACGCGATGCAAACTCGATATATACGTACCCAATCGCGGAACCTTTTTCGGAGAACAATCTCGCGACAAATATCAAATGGCAGAGAATCTTAATTGCGACTCCTCTAATATCGTGTATGTTATCACATGTAAAAAATGTCGCAAACAGTATGTTGGAGAAACTCAGAATTCTCTACGACAAAGAGCAGCCAACCATTTATCTAGTATTAGACTTAAACATGATGTACCTGTGGCACAACATTTCAATACTCTAGGTCATTCGGTCAAGGACCATTTTGAAATCATGCCTATTGAGAAAATCCCTTTTCTCACTTCCGCTGCAGATACCAAGCACAAGCGTTTGGAAAGGGAAAGTTTTTGGATTCAAACATTACAAACTATTTATCCTTTGGGTTTGAACTTGGACCCAGGAAGATGTCGTGACAAAACTATAATACCATTTGTCTTTCAGTATAACAAAGCTAGCATCGCTATGGCCAAGATTATAGTAGAAGAATACAAACTACTTCAAAGTAAACTTGCTCGACCTCTGACCCAAAGGCCAGTCATTGCTTATAAAAAGAACAAGAGTTTGAAAGACATACTGGTCAGGGCTAAACTCCCCTGTCTGCCTTCTACCTAGGTTTTTCTGGGTAAGGGGTGAGGGTGGGTGGGGGGCAAATTTTCACTGTCTTTTCCCATGACCCTATAATATATAGTCTGACGATATTCTTACCATAGCTTAAGATACGTAAGCATTGTCAATGTAATACAAAGTGTTCCAGAAAATTCTACTGACTAAGACCAAGCTCCTGTCAGTCGTCAACCTAATGAAATATCATAGGTTTACTTTATTACAACAATTTATGATGGGGTATAAAGGTCTAAATGATATACCTCTTTTTAACACAATTAGAAACTTGTCTCCATGGTTATTTTAGACAAGAAGATTTTCCCTGTGCCCGTGTGTTTTAGTGTCCATAAATATAAAGATATTTGTTTATATGTGTTATTTAGCCCGGTAAACCATGAGTTGCAACATGAGTAGACAGACAGGATTCCTCAAATGCTTCAATTATATAACTGATCGAGATAACAATATTTATCAGACCGGAAATGCCCTTTGTCAGATTGCAGGTCATTTTGAACGTGGCGTCTAAAAAAGGTAGTCCAGAAAGAAACACTTTTTATATCCTCTTGACGTGAATTTGTTATCAAGGGGCTTGCCAAGTTTTGTTTCCAAGCGCTACAGTTGAGAACTGGCCTGGCAGCGAATAACTAAGAGAAGAAAAAAATTAATGTTGTAAATGTTGTCTTTAATATAGTAACAATGAAAAGTGTATTGTACATGAAAGAAAAAATATGTATTTGGGCCTATGGCCTATATACTGTCAATAAAGTCTATATATATAAAAAGTGTCCCTGTGATAATGTTAAAGGCACACTGGCCTCGAAAATCCACAATACTGTTTACATAAAAAAACAGTGGACGGTGGTCTGTGTATTTTTCCAAAAATAGAAAGTTTAGGCATCATTTAGTATTTTTAATTTAAAATTGAAAATTAGATTTATCAAGTACTCGCAATGTAAACAAACCCCGAACCTAAACATGTGCACAACCGCCCTAATGTTTGAGTCGTGTGAGTGATCTAACTGCACAGTATAATTTGTCTCAGAAATACAGACTGACGAAGATTGTCCAAAACGCAGATTGTCCGACCGGTAGCGAGCGAAGACAGCCGAAGTTTGTCTCGATTGTCCAGGGAGTTATCGGAGTGCGCCCTTTTTCTTTTAAATCAAAAAATAATGTGTGTCAAGAAATCAAAATATGATAGGCTAAATCGCGAGCGCGAACACCATTCCAACAGGTGAATTGAACACAGAGAAAAAAATGCAGTAGTCACAGAAGTGAAGTCATATGTATTTATTTATATGGGATATTCATTCCCGAATGTGTGTATTTTTGTGTCAGAGCCGAACTGAATCCTGGGGTTAACCTCCGCCTTGCATCTCAAAGTAGGGCGCAGCCCGAGTCCTAGGTGCATGCTGTGATTTCGATACTTGCTGTGACCCTTGGGAGGAAGAGGAAATATATTATTGGTACAGCTAAAAGTGGCATTTTCAAACTGACAGGTAGGGCTGGGTGGCTCAGTTGGTTAGAGTTATTATAATAAGAATACAAGACCTTCCATCGAAGTAGCGCGTGGTTGAATCTCACTCAGTCCAAATAAGTGGAGTTTTTCACTCCCTTAGCGTCTGTAGTTGAGTTGGCAGGTTTCTTTCTTGTAAGTAAAATTGTGTGGCGTAAAACATCGATCAGTTACTCAGTCAAACTTACGAGATTACAAGTCTCAGTGTGGATGATCGTGTACATTCCACACACGTTTAAAAAGTAAATGTTTATTTACTTACCTATATTAGGTATTTTCTTTTGACTTACTGCTCCTGTCACGAATTGGAGACAGATGATTAAGAAAACGAGCGCAATGAAGAACAAAGGTTTGAGAGACATGACTTTTGTTTGGTCTAAACAGCTGGCACCTATTTGGATAGTTTTACATTATTAAGCTATGTCGGTATTGCTCACACTGATTTTAAAACATGCTATCAGATGTCTATGAACAGGGAAGTGTGAAATGTCGCATTACCCCATGTTCAGGGCACTGGCGCTTTCAGCCTGTTTATACTACACTATGTGACGTTTATGCGCGGTAGATTTTGAAATTGTCAACGGTTGCGCAATTTCAAATCAGAAAATAAATTCATTCTCCACTTACTGCATCTATCGGCAATTCCAGTAACCGCAGTTCGGAGAATCCATTGGTTTTTATAAAAGCTTTACCGAACATGCGACTCTGATATCTCCATTTGGACTCAAATCGTTCCAAGCAAGTCTTCTTGTCTCATTTTCAACTTTATGAAGTTCTTCGGAAACTTTAACTTTTGCTCCATCAAGTACTGTTATCATAAATAAAATGTTCGCCATGTTTTTTCTTATGCATCCCATAATAGTTCATATGAGAAAGTGAAGAAAAGCCACGCTTTCTGACTAGCCGAGAGACGGCTCTGTGTATGGTGACCTCTGGGTCAAACGGCGCCAATGCCCTCAACACTATGTAATGGAACGCTTCACACTTCCACATTCATAGACTTCTGCTAATAGTAATAGGCCTTTGGATTGAGCAGCAAGTTAGGTACTAGAGAAGAAAACAAAGAAACACTTTGCAGTTCAGTTTATTCACGGTTAATTTTGCCTTTTAACAGTACCAAATACATAGTTTTGCCAAATTCCCCTCAGTGAAGTCTATAAAATACTTTGATTTAACTTATAAAACTTCACTGAGGGGCGTAGAAATATCGCAAATATATATAATTGTTACAGTTTAAGTTAAAATTCAAATTGACCCTGAACGCAATTATGGGTCACATTCAAACAATATATATAAATTTAGTACTAAGAAAATATCCCTCCTCCCACCTCATATTATTTTTAACATTGATTGTCATGAAGCAAATGTTTCCAAAATGAATCATTGGCCCACATAAGGAATATTTCTTTAAAGTGAGAGCCATAAAATCAAATCAATCAATCAATCATACATATATTTAGCATTGGAAAATATCAGAATTTAAAGATGTTTTAATCCCCCCCCCCCTCCCCATAAACAGTGTTTTATCAATTCAAATTCTGGTTATTCAACAAGCGTTGCATTCCAAAGAGAACAGGTAGTATACTGTTAAAAACAGCAGGAGTAAATTATAAGACTAAGTCAAGGGGAATAAACTCCACAATGATGGCAGGATAAAACCATTAACCTGTTTACAGATCTGGAGCATATTATGAATAAAACCAAAATGTTACTTAAAACAAAGAAATAAATCAAAACTAGACTTCATAGAGAAAGATTAAAAAAAAAAAATTATAGGTGAGAATCTTCCATTATAAAAAATTCTAAGAGACCCATTACAGAAAATACCATTATATAATCTCAAAATTTTTAGGGTTAAAATCTAATTAAAGTAAAAAATAAAGAAATTTTACAAAAGAAAATAGAATTAAAAGTTCTCACTATAGAAATTATATTAGCAGCGTATACAGAGTTTGAAAAAACTAGGAAAAACAAACATTCCTCCCCTTAACCCATAGCTGATCAGCTTGAACTTCAAAAAGGGAAAACTGAAAATTGGACTGTTGATAGCCTAAGGGAGTTATTAAATACTTACATAACTGCTAGAGAATCAGCCGAACGTCAAACATTACCCACTTGTAACAAAATTAAATGTTATAACAATAATGACATTTGAGCATCCCCATTGCGGTTCAAATACATTCTAAGGTTTTATCTGCGTTCAAAATGAATAGCATCTTTTACAATACATAAAATACACTGGAATGCACACAGCATAGGCTTTGTCAAAAGTTTGGAAAAATGGACTGATAAAAAAAATGAAATTCCATTATCCATATATATATATGTAAGTTGTGTAAGAATGCACCAACACAAAATGAACTTTGTATTAAAGAAAAGAAGAAAAGGAATAATCAGTATGGATATTATAGCTGTAGTCTATAATATATGTTATTAATCGAGTGTTTTGGTATTGCCTTGGTATTGGCCTGAGGGTGGCCGTATTGGCCCGAGGCCGCAGGCCGAGGGCGAATACAACCAACCGAAGGCCAATACCAAGGCAATACCAAAACACTCGATTCATAATATTTTTATTAATAGACTTTGGAAGTTATTTCCATTTGTTTGTTGGTTGCCTTAAACAAATTGACGTCCGACCTTGTTTTGCTCTCTGTGCTTTTGTTCCTGGATAAGCAGGCCTGGAGATGTTTCTTCCTCTTGCGCTGTCCTAAAATGGCAATCGGATTCACTTACAGTAGTTTTTTCTTCCAACTCTAATATCCTGTCAATAAGACCTTGTACAACGCGCTCTAGTGTAGACATTTTGATATCAACAACTGTCGTCTGTTTCTGTCAAACTCTGAGACGTCACATGTTAATTGACCGATTGCGTAATGACGTCACTTGGAATTTACGCGCAAAGCATTTTGGGGGGATTGAGGGACAATTTTAAAATAAAGCAGAAGAAATAATACTGTATCGAGAAGAAGACGTAAAAGGCGTAAAGTTACAAGAAAATATGTGGATAAAAACAGGTTATGTCATCAATGTTTTCCAAAAAAGTGACATCTTACCAATAAACAAAATGGCGAACTGAGGTACATTTTACCCAGAAAGCTTTGCGTACATCTATGTGACGTCATCAGGCTCGGCGGTAATTGCGTCATTCAGCCGCACTCCGTGAACTCGGCCAATATGACTTGAACTCGGCCAATATGACCTGAACTCGGCCAATATGACTTGAACTCGGCCAATACAGCCCTACGGCTTATACAAACTTGATTCGTCTGCTGATATTACCCGGCCGCGAAGGTCGTATTCGGGTAATAACTTGCACAGTCAATTAATAATCAGGGATATTACATACGCTAGTAACAACAGGCTTATATATAGGCACAGGCTCTCATATTGTCTCGGTAATATTGTACAGCCATGGGTTGTGTGCCCGGAGGAAACTCCAGACCTTCGGCGAGTACTTTATAGGCTATACATCCCAACTATTTAAATTTTGCCTGCCGTTAGCACACAAGTTTGACGTTCATCGTTTAGTTTTTTAAGGTACTTTAAGCTCTGAACTTTGGATAATAATCGGAAATCAAAAAATGCTGAATTTTTAAAGCGTATGCCGCTTTTAAATAAAATAGTAATGTATAGTATTAACTATAAAGTATGTTTTATACTCACCATGGCCATGCCAATAATTATCTTTTTTTGCAAAAGTCGTTGATTATGATTAATATTGCATTCGCTTTAGTATGTGAAGAGGTATTGAATACGGAAGACGGGTGCGGCCATTCGCGCCTGCATGTTGCGTGCTATAAAGCAAGCATCGTCGGAACCCACGATTAAAACTTACGCTCACGCTCACTTTACCCGTGGGACAAGTGGAAGCAGATCCCGCCGTTTCTAATTTAATATGCATGTTGACATTGATTGGTTCCGCCACAAAACTGTGGCGGAAATTTCCCCAATTAGAATCCGCGTTACATAAGCATCTATGCAGTATTCAAAACAAAGATGGACTACTTTTCAGTTTATACTTCAATTCTATAAAAGTGTCTTCAAACTGAAGAGTTACAACGTTTATAAGAGAACTTTTGATTGTCCCGACAGGAAACGGGCGTTCCCAGAAAACGAGGCTTTCAATCGCAGTTGGCCCAGGGGTAAAAGGTGAGCTTGTTGAGAATTTAACCATGGGTATCCGAGGATGTAAAGCAAGCGGCTCGAGAACTCGACAATGCGCTATTCGATCATTCATAAAGGTGAGATTTAAAACCTCTCTAAAATCACAACAACACAAAAACTTTGGAATCGAATATTGTCTGTGGGTCTTCACGCTTGACTGCATTTTTTTACTTAAGGAATAAATCAGGGGGAAGTCCAAAAGCTTCTAAATTCTTATAGCTAAAAAAATATCTGATTAGTTTACAATTTTACTTTGGAGGAAAAATAGCAGCATGTTGGAAACCCATGAAACTTCTGTATAATATAACTGTTTGCTACAATATACATAAAAATATGTCAACTGCCTGATAAAATATATTGAGCAGTGTTCAGGAATCAAGGAGCCGTTTCACAAAGCCGTCGTACACTGCGATCCATCGCAGTTGCCATGGCGTCGTATCTCTGTACTATAGTATCCTTTGCGATGCGACTGCTTTGTGAAACGAGCCCCATATTCAGTAAAATGTTTAAGATGAGTTGTAGATGTCAGAGATAAAAAAAAGAACTAAAACCGACCCTTGTGGAACACCAGCAAATACTACCAAATGTCGACAGCTTTTCTTTCTAAGAAGGCGCATATTGTATGTTTTAAACCCATGCATGGAGATGATTGTATCCTCGAATCAAAATATGATTATCTTTAGTTTAGGTAATTAATCGAAGCAGTCCTTTTGACCGATTCCGTCCTTGAAGACTAACGAATCCTTTTTGTACATTCCATCTGGGTTTTCAAAATTAAGCATATAAAATTCGCTACAGTACTTTGTGTAGTATATTGATTTCTGTTCTCCTAACTATATGGACGTAGCTTTTAGAAGGTACTGTGGTCTGTCTGTGTAGCAAACATTTCCGTATTAATTAACCGAATAAAGAGATTGAAGCACAATAAGTTGTATCGATCACCTCCAATATGAGCTGCATCCGTCTCTATAACAAATTTGGGATCAACATCATTAAGACGTAGCTGGCCGAGTTGTCATTGTCAAGGGAAATAAAAGTAAGGAAAAAAAAAACAAAAAAACAAGCGACCAAATGACCAAAACAACACGCCGTAAGATATATAGATCTATCCTTTTGGTTACTTCAGAGAAGCGATCTCCTTGTGACATTTATAGATCTGTTGTTTTGGTTACTACAGAGGGGTGATCTCCTTGTGACATTTATAGGTCGATTCTTTTGGTTACTACAGAGGGGTGATCTCCTTGTGACATTAATAGATCTATTCTTATGGTTACTACAGAGGGGTGATCTTCTTGTGACATTTATAGATTTATTCTTTTGGTTACTACAGAGGGGTGATCTTCTTGTGACATTTATATGTTTATTCTTTTGGTTGCTACAGAGGGGTGATCTTCTTGTGCATTTATAGATCTATTCTTTTGGTTACTACAGAGGGGTGATCTCCTTGTGACATTTATAGATCTATTCTTTTGGTTACTACAGAGGGGAGATCTCCTTGTGACATTTATAGATCTATTCTTTTACTTACTACAGAGGGGTGATCTCCTTGTGACATTTATAGATCTATTCTTTTGGTTACTACAGAGGGGCGATCTCCTTGTGATATTTATAGATCTATTCTTTTGGTTACTACAGATGGGTGATCTCCTTGTGACATTTATAGATCTATTCTTTTGGTTACTACAGAGGGGTGATCTTCTTGTGACATTTATAGATCTATTCTTTTGGTTACTACAGAGGGGAGATCTCCTTGTGACATTTATAGATCTATTATTTTGGTTACTACAGAGGGGTGATCTCCTTGTGACATTTATATATCTATTATTTTGGTTACTACAGAGGGGCGATCTCCTTGTGACATTTATAGATTTATTCTTTTGGTAACTACAGAGGGGCGATCTCCTTGTGACATTTATAGATCTATTCTTTTGGTTACTACAGAGGGGTGATCTCCTTGTGACATTTAGATATCTGTTCTTTTGGTTACTACACAGGGGCGATCTTCTTGTGACATTTATAGATCTATTCTTTTGGTTACTACAGAGGGGCGATCTCCTTGTGACATTTATAGATCTATTATTTTGGTTACTACAGAGGGGCGATCTTCTTGTGACATTTATAGATCTATTCTTTTGGTTACTACAGAGGGGCGATCTCCTTGTGACATTTATAGATCTATTATTTTGGTTACTACAGAGGGGTGATCTCCTTGTGACATTTATAGATCTATTCTTTTGGTTACTACAGAGGGGTGATCTCCTTGTGACATTTAGATATCTGTTCTTTTGGTTACTACACAGGGGCGATCTTCTTGTGACATTTATAGATCTATTCTTTTGGTTACTACAGAGGGGTGATCTCCTTGTGACATTTATAGATCTATTCTTTTGGTTACTACAGAGGGGTGATCTCCTTGTGACATTTATATATCTATTCTTTTGGTTACTACACAGGGGCGATCTTCTTGTGACATTTATAGATCTATTCTTTTGGTTACTACAGAGGGGTGATCTCCTTGTGACATTTATATATCTATTCTTTTGGTTACTACACAGGGGCGATCTTCTTGTGACATTTATAGATCTATTATTTTGGTTACTACAGAGGGGAGATCTCCTTGTGACATTTATAGATCTATTCATTTGGTTACTACAGAGGGGTGATCTCCTTGTGACATTTATATATCTATTCTTTTGGTTACTACACAGGGGCGATCTTCTTGTGACATTTATAGATCTATTATTTTGGTTACTACAGAGGGGAGATCTCCTTGTGACATTTATAGATCTATTCTTTTGGTTACTACAGAGGGGAGATCTCCTTGTGACATTTATAGATCTATTCATTTGGTTACTACAGAGGGGCGATCTCCTTGTGACATTTATAGATCTATTCTTTTGGTTACTACACAGGGGCGATCTTCTTGTGACATTTATAGATCTATTCTTTTGGTTACTACAGAGGGGCGATCTCCTTGTGCATTTATAGATCTACTATTTTGGTTACTACAGATGGGTGATCTCCTTGTGACATTTATAGATCTATTCTTTTGGTTACTACAGAGGGGCGATCTCCTTGTGACATTTATAGATTTATTCTTTTGGTAACTACAGAGGGGCGATCTCCTTGTGACATTTATAGATCTATTCTTTTGGTTACTACAGAGGGGTGATCTCCTTGTGACATTTAGATATCTGTTCTTTTGGTTACTACACAGGGGCGATCTTCTTGTGACATTTATAGATCTATTCTTTTGGTTACTACAGAGGGGTGATCTCCTTGTGACATTTATAAATCTGTTCTTTTGGTTACTACAGAGGGGCGATCTCCTTGTGACATTTATAGATCTATTCTTTTGGTTACTACAGAGGGGTGATCTCCTTGTGACATTTATATATCTATTCTTTTGGTTACTACAGAGGGACGATCTTCTTGTGACATTTATAGGTCGATTCTTTTGGTTACTACAGAGGGGAGATCTCCTTGTGACATTTATAAATCTGTTCTTTTGGTTACTACAGAGGGGCGATCTCCTTGTGATATTTATATATCTATTCTTTTGGTTACTACAGAGGGGCGATCTCCTTGTGACATTTATAGATCTATTCTTTTGGTTACTACAGAGAGGTGATATTCTTGTGACATTTATAGGTCGATTCTTTTGGTTACTACAGAGGGACGATCTTCTTGTGACATTTATAGGTCGATTCTTTTGGTTACTACAGAGGGGAGATCTCCTTGTGACATTTATAGATCTATTCTTTTGGTTACTACAGAGAGGTGATATTCTTGTGACATTTATAGGTCGATTCTTTTGGTTACTACAGAGGGGCGATCTCCTTGTGACATTAATAGATCTATTCTTTTGGTTACTACAGAGAGGTGATATTCTTGTGACATTTATAGGTCGATTCTTTTGGTTACTACAGAGGGACGATCTTCTTGTGACATTTATAGGTCGATTCTTTTGGTTACTACAGAGGGGAGATCTCCTTGTGACATTAATAGATCTATTCTTTTGGTTACTACAGAGAGGTGATATTCTTGTGACATTTATAGATCTATTCTTTTGGTTACTACATAGGGACGATCTTCTTGTGACATTTATAGGTCGATTCTTTTGGTTACTACAGAGGGGAGATCTCCTTGTGACATTTATAGATCTGTTCTTTTGGTTACTACAGATGGGCGATCTCCTTGTGATATTTATATATCTATTCTTTTGGTTACTACAGAGGGGCGATCTCCTTGTGACATTTATAGATCTGTTCTTTTGGTTACTACAGATGGGCGATCTCCTTGTGATATTTATATATCTATTCTTTTGGTTACTACAGAGGGGAGATCTCCTTGTGACATTTATAGATCTGTTCTTTTGGTTACTACAGAGGGGTGATCTCCTTGTGACATTTATAGATCTGTTCTTTTGGTTACTACAGATGGGCGATCTCCTTGTGACATTTATAGATCTATTATTTTGGTTACTACAGAGGGGTGATCTCCTTGTGACATTTATAGGTCGATTCTTTTGGTTACTACAGAGGGGTGATCTCCTTGTGACATTTATAGATCTATTCTTTTGGTTACTACAGAGGGGCGATCTCCTTGTGACATTTATAGATTTATTCTTTTGGTAACTACAGAGGGGCGATCTCCTTGTGACATTTATAGATCTATTCTTTTGGTTACTACAGAGGGGTGATCTCCTTGTGACATTTAGATATCTGTTCTTTTGGTTACTACAGAGGGGCGATCTTCTTGTGACATTTATAGATCTATTCTTTTGGTTACTACAGAGGGGTGATCTCCTTGTGACATTTATAGATCTATTCTTTTGGTTACTACAGAGGGGTGATCTCCTTGTGACATTTATAGATCTATTCTTTTGGTTACTACAGAGGGGTGATCTCCTTGTGACATTTATATATCTATTCTTTTGGTTACTACAGAGGGACGATCTTCTTGTGACATTTATAGGTCGATTCTTTTGGTTACTACAGAGGGGAGATCTCCTTGTGACATTTATAAATCTGTTCTTTTGGTTACTACAGAGGGGCGATCTCCTTGTGATATTTATATATCTATTCTTTTGGTTACTACAGAGGGGCGATCTCCTTGTGACATTTATAGATCTATTATTTTGGTTACTACAGAGGGGTGATCTCCTTGTGACATTTATAGGTCGATTCTTTTGGTTACTACAGAGGGGTGATCTCCTTGTGACATTAATAGATCTATTCTTTTGGTTACTACAGAGGGACGATCTTCTTGTGACATTTATAGGTCGATTCTTTTGGTTACTACAGAGGGGCGATCTCCTTGTGACATTTATTGATCTATTCTTTTGGTTACTACAGAGAGGTGATATTCTTGTGACATTTATAGGTCGATTCTTTTGGTTACTACAGAGGGACGATCTTCTTGTGACATTTATAGGTCGATTCTTTTGGTTACTACAGAGGGGAGATCTCCTTGTGACATTTATAGATCTATTCTTTTGGTTACTACAGAGAGGTGATATTCTTGTGACATTTATAGGTCGATTCTTTTGGTTACTACAGAGGGGCGATCTCCTTGTGACATTAATAGATCTATTCTTTTGGTTACTACAGAGAGGTGATATTCTTGTGACATTTATAGGTCGATTCTTTTGGTTACTACAGAGGGACGATCTTCTTGTGACATTTATAGGTCGATTCTTTTGGTTACTACAGAGGGGAGATCTCCTTGTGACATTAATAGATCTATTCTTTTGGTTACTACAGAGAGGTGATATTCTTGTGACATTTATAGATCTATTCTTTTGGTTACTACATAGGGACGATCTTCTTGTGACATTTATAGGTCGATTCTTTTGGTTACTACAGAGGGGAGATCTCCTTGTGACATTTATAGATCTGTTCTTTTGGTTACTACAGATGGGCGATCTCCTTGTGATATTTATAGATCTATTCTTTTGGTTACTACAGAGGGGCGATCTCCTTGTGACATTTATAGATCTATTCTGTTGGTTACTACAGAGGGGCGATCTCCTTGTGACATTTATAGATCTATTCTGTTGGTTACTACAGAGGGGTGATCTCCTTGTGACATTTATAGATCTATTCTTTTGGTTACTACAGATGGGCGATCTCCTTGTGACATTTATAGATCTATTCTGTTGGTTACTACAGAGGGGCGATCTCCTTGTGACATTTATAGATCTATTCTGTTGGTTACTACAGAGGGGTGATCTCCTTGTGACATTTATAGATCTATTCTGTTCGTTACTACAGAGGGGCGATCTCCTTGTGACATTTATTGATCTGTTCTTTTGGTTACTACAGAGGGGTGATCTCCTTGTGACATATAGATCTATTCTTTTGGTTACTACAGAGGGGTGATCTCCTTGTGACATTTATAGATCTGTTCTTTTGGTTACTACAGAGGGGTGATCTCCTTGTGACATTTATAGATCTGTTCTTTTGGTTACTACAGAGGGGTGATCTCATTGTGACATTTATAGATCTATTCTTTTGGTTACTACAGAGGGGTGATCTCCTTGTGACATTTATAGATTTGTTCTTTTGGTTACTACAGAGGGGCGATCTCCTTGTGACATTTATTGATCTATTCTTTTGGTTACTACAGAGGGGCGATCTCCTTGTGACATTTATAGATCTGTTCTTTTGGTTACTAGAGAGGGGTGATCTCATTGTGACATTTATAGATTTGTTCTTTTGGTTACTACAGAGGGGTGATCTCCTTGTGACATTTATAGATCTATTCTTTTGGTTACTACAGAGGGGTGATCCCCTTGTGACATTTATAGATCTATTCTTTTGGTTACTACAGAGGGGTGATCTCCTTGTGACATTTATAGATCTATTCATTTGGTTACTACAGAGGGGCGATCTCCTTGTGACATTTATAGATCTATTCTTTTGGTTACTACAGAGGGGCGATCTCCTTGTGACATTTATAGATCTATTATTTTGGTTACTACAGAGGGGCGATCTCCTTGTGACATTTATAGATCTGTTCTTTTGGTTACTACAGAGGGGTGATCCCCTTGTGACATTTATAGATCTGTTCTTTTGGTTACTACAGAGGGACGATCTCCTTGTGACATTTATAGATCTGTTCTTTTGGTTACTACAGAGGGGTGATCTCCTTGTGACATTTATAGATCTGTTCTTTTGGTTACTACAGAGGGGTGATCCCCTTGTGACATTTATAGATCTGTTCTTTTGGTTACTACAGAGGGACGATCTCCTTGTGACATTTATAGATCTATTATTTTGGTTACTACAGAGGGGCGATCTTCTTGTGACATTTATAGATCTATTCGTTTGGTTACTACAGAGGGGCGATCTTCTTGTAACATTTATAGATCTATTATTTTGGTTACTACAGAGGGGCGATCTTCTTGTGACATTTATAGATCTATTCGTTTGGTTACTACAGAGGGGCGATCTTCTTGTAACATTTATAGATCTATTATTTTGGTTACTACAGAGGGGCGATCTTCTTGTGACATTTATAGATCTATTCGTTTGGTTACTACAGAGGGACGATCTTCTTGTGACATTTATAGATCTATTCGTTTGGTTACTATAGCGGGGTGATCTCCTTGTGACATTTATAGATCGATTCTTTGGGGTACTACAGAGGGTACTACAGAGGGACTACAGAGGGGCTAGTTTATTGGTTTCTATAGCGGGACGATCTCCTTCTGACATTTATAGATCTACACTGTAAAAAATGTGGTTGTAATTTTACAGCAAAGTTCGCGGGCAATCGTAGGACAAGTAAAATTTGCTGTAGATTTACATCTGTGTGAATATTTAAATTTACAGTGTGGTGTTAGTAGATTTACAGTGAAACAGTATATTTACTGGACTTCGTGCTTTTTTCTGTCCTTAAATACAAGTATTTTCTCTGTTAATCTACCAAGATTGTTTGTAAATTAACCAAAAAGAGTAAAATTACCGAAATGTGTTACAGAGTGACAAGTAAAACAACAATACTTAGGTATTCTTACAAATCTGTGTATATTTACAGTGTGTTTACGTAAATTTACATGATAGCCAATATAATAACATCGCACTGAGGGGTAAAACGTATACGGCACAATCTACTGTGATCAAATACAAAAGTTTTTCTTGTAGTTCTACAAACATTTTTTACAGTGTATTCTTTTTGGTTACTATAGAGGGGCGAAGTGAAATCGTCACTGTCCCCTTCCGGGTTCGGACTTCCTTTACTTATAACATTATATATAGACAAATATTTCAATTGCACGGGGGCCTCCGTGGCTCAGTAGGTAGAGCGTTGGACGCTCAATCCGAACAGCCTTCCACCAATGGGTCGCGGGTTCGATTCCCACTCAGTCCAAAAACTTGGAAAATTTTCTGACTGGGTTTTCACTCGAACGACCTATGTGGGATAGTTGCCAGTTACCCACGGAAGGTCGTGGGTTTCCTCCGCGCATAAAGCCCGGTTTTCTCCCACAATAAAACTGACAACGCCGCCATATAAGTGAAATAATCTTGAGCGCGGCGTAAAACACCAAACAATCAATCAATCAATCAATCCAATTGTCTGAGTACACGGTATGTGAAGCTTACATGTCTAATTTTCAAACTACGTGTAAAAAATCTGAGCTTTTAATACATTAAGAGTGAATTCCTCTTTATCAGTGTGGTCGTATTGTATTGAACATTTCTTACATTAGGCAAGTATTTATGCTATCTGGGTTATTTTATTGGTCATTTCTTACATTAAAAGGTAAATAGAATCTCCTAGTGGTATTTTGCTACATATCTTGTCATAACATATGAATTTCAAAGAACCTTTTTTTCTGAAATCCGTCTTTAGAATGCGTTTTAGTTCATACCGTGATTGATTGGTTGATTGATTGGGGCTTAACTTTGCACTCAACAGCTAAGGTTATAGGGCGACTGTTGTGAAGTCCGTTTCCACTTTCATGTACGGTATTCCAGTCCTACTTTTGGATGACGCCCAGCGCCGTCCCCCATGATATGTAACTGTTGACAATATAGTTTCTTAAAGTTGAAATATGAAGTTCTAGTTGTTCGTTAAATAACCACGACACGACATATTGGCGACGAGACTCGTGAATAACTATAGTATAGTTAGAGCCCACAGATGAAGTTCCCGGTTTGTGTGAAAGTGACAAAAATTTATGAAAATTGATGGTCCGATGCGAGACAACAACAACAACCACGTGGTAAAAAACTTTTAACTTTATTTAAAGAACTGAAAATGGCTCTCATCGGAAGTGTATCTCATTTTGATTCAAGTCAACAGTCATGGGAGGACTATATAGAGATACTAAATGAGTTTTTCAAAGCTAATGACATTGAAAGCGCTGAAAAACAAAGAGCTGTACTATTATCTAGTGTAGGCTCAAAGACATATTCGTTGATCAAAAATCTGTGTCAACCCGATCCACCTTCAGGGAAAACTTATGAACATTTAGTGAAATTGCTTAAAGAACATTTCAGTCCTGAACCAAGTGAAATTGTCAGTAGATTTACTTTTGCAATGAGATGGCAAAATGCTGGCGAATCTGTTCAAGAATTTATGGCAACACTTCGCAACTTATCTGAACACTGTAATTTTGGGGCAGAATTGGAACGAAACCTTAGGGATAGACTAGTAATTTGTGTAAGAGACAAAGCAATCCAAAGAAAATTGTTAATGGAGAAAAAGCTAACATTTGAAACTGCAATGAAAATAGCCGTTGCCATGGAAACCACCACAAGAAACATTGATGTGTTACAACAATCTAACATTCAGCAACAAGGTGCATCAGCAATGTCATCCCAAACAACAAGTGTTAACAAACTCCATCATTCCCATAACTCCCCTGAAAGCAGAAGTTACAAAGCAAATTTTAAAGAGAAAGAAAGTGTAAAATTTAGACAACAAAAACAAACACATAAACAAGTAAACAGAAAGCCATGTTTCCGTTGTTTAGGAACAAATCACAGTGCTGATAGATGCTATTACAAACAAGCCACATGTAACAAATGTAATTTTAAAGGTCACATTAAAAAAGCATGCAAAACAAAGAAAGACAGTAGGGCACATAACATAAATGAAGATGAAGAAAATTTTGATGACAGTGAAGATTATGAAATCTTCCCTTTTGCCTATTGTGAACTTGAAGATAATGTAAGTAAATTACAAAGCAGCCCATGTTATGAAGTTACTGTGTCTGTAGAAGGAAAAAGCCTTCAGTTTGAAATTGACACAGGTTGTCCCTTTCCTCTAATAAATGAAAATGAGTATAAAAAACTCTTTCCTAAAAGCACAATGGAACTGGAGCCAAGTCCTGTTAGACTTAAAACCTTCTTAGGTGAGAAAGTAAATGTGTTGGGAAGGAAGGTAGTAAAAGTACAGTATAAGGATAAACAAATAAACCTACCTATAGAAGTAGTAGCAGGTAATGGTCCTAAACTAGCTGGACGAAATTGGATTGAACAGTTACCTATTGACTTGGGTAAACTACAAAATACATGTATGTCAAAAGTGAACAATGTTCAAAGTAATGAAAAGTCAAGAAATGACTCACTTAAACAAGTGTTAGATAAACACAAGAATGTGTTCAAAGATGAACTAGGAACGCTTCAAGGCGTTACTGCCAAAATTCATGTTGACCCAGAGGTCGCTCCAAAGTTTTTTAAACCAAGGTCATTGGCATTTGCCATAAGACAAAAAGTCGAAGATGAAATTGACAGACTGAAAAAGTTAGACATTATCGAACCAGTTAAATTTTCAGATTGGGCCGCACCAATTGTACCTGTGGCCAAACCTGATGGAAGTATAAGGTTATGTGGAGATTATAAACTCACAGTAAATGTAGCTTCTAAAGTAGAGCAATATCCTATTCCATCTTTTGATGAATTAATGGTAAAATTAGCTGGAGGTGAAAAATTCACAAAATTAGACATGTCACACGCATACAACCAGTTAATACTTGATGAACAGTCACGTGATATTGTGACAATAAACACCCACAAAGGTCTTTTCCGATACAAGAGACTTCCTTATGGGGTATCTTCCAGTCCCGCTTTGTTCCAAAGAACAATTGAAAGTGTAGTAGGTGACATGCCAGGTGTCGCTGTATACATGGATGACATCCTATTAACTGGTAAAGATGATAATGAACACCTTCAAAGATTAGATGAAGTTTTAACCCGACTAGAAAATGCTGGGTTACGCTTAAAAGCAAACAAATTAATTTTTCAAGCCAAAGAAGTTAACTATGTTGGGCATCGAATTGATGCAAATGGAGTTCGACCATTAGAAGATCGAATGAAGGCTATACATGAGGCTCCCTCACCCACAACAGTGAGTGAATTGAAAGCATTTTTGGGTATGTTAAATTACTACCACAAGTTTCTGCCACATGTCTCAAGTGTTTTGGGACCCCTTCACAAACTTCTTCATAAAGGCGTGAAATTTGAATGGAAGACTGAACAGGAAAATTCATTTAACAAAGCCAAGGAACTGTTACAATCTCACAGTTTACTGGTGCATTATGATGACACAAAACCATTGGTGTTAAGTTGTGATGCTTCACCATGGGGTGTTGGTTCGGTTCTTTCACATGTTATGGAAGACGGTTCTGAAAGACCAGTGTGCTTTGCCTCCAGAACTTTGTCTGCCGCAGAAAACAATTATTCTCACTTAGACAAAGAAGCCTGTTCTATTATTTTCGGGATACGGAAATTCCACAAATATCTCTATGGGAGATGTTTTACAATAGTAACTGACCACAAGCCATTAATTGGATTGTTCAATGAAATGAAGGCCATACCTGTAATGGCTTCTCCAAGGCTAACAAGGTGGGCAGTAATGATGAGTGCGTACCAGTACAAGATTGTGTACAAGGCAGGTCATTTACATGGAAATGCTGACGCGCTCAGTAGACTTCCTATTGAGGAAAAACCAACTTTGTTTGAAAGCAACAGTGAACATGTTGTACTTTTTATGGAGGAGTTAGAAACTGCTCCGATAACTTCAAAACAAGTGAAAATGTGGACATCACAAGACCCAGTACTCTCACATGTACGTGAATATGTATGGAGAGGCTGGCCATGTCAGTTAAATGACAATAATCTTGAACCATACTATCGTCGGAGAAATGAACTAAGTGTCAAAGACGGATGTGTTGTATGGGGGGCTAGAATTGTCATACCCCCACAAGGTAGAAAACAAATTTTAGAGGAGTTGCATAGTACGCACCCAGGGATTGTGAGAATGAAAGGTCTGGCACGAAGTTATCTATGGTGGCCAGGAATGGACATTGACATTGAGAAAAAAGTGAATTCTTGTGAAACGTGTCAGCTCCATCAACAAACACCAGCTAAAGCTCCCCTTCACCCATGGGAGATTCCCTCACAACCATGGAGACGTGTTCATGCCGATTATGCAGAGTTTGAAGGACAAATGATTTTAATTGTGGTCGATTCTTACTCTAAGTGGATTGAAGCGTGTCGAATGAACTCCACGACCTCCACAGCAACCCTTCGGAAGATGCGAGAAATATTCTCAACCCACGGGTTACCAGAAGTGTTGGTTACGGATAATGGTTCAAACTTTGTGAGCGAGGAATTCGAAAGCTTCCTGAAAACAAATGGCATTCGTCATATTACCTCTGCTCCTTACCACCCATCATCAAATGGTTTAGCAGAACGTGCGGTGGCAACTGTGAAAAGTGGTATTAAGAAATTAAGTGGTGATAGCCTAGATCACAAGCTATCAAAGTTCCTATTTAACTACAGAATTACACCATCCAGTACTACAGGATCCTCACCCTCGGAAATGTTAATGAACAGAAAACTCAGATCTAGACTTGATCTTCTCCATCCTAATCTGTCTGGAAAGTTTGAAAAGAAACAAGAAGATATGAAAGCCCATTATGACAAAACTGTAAAAATGAGATCTTTTAATGTTGGTGATCTTGTTCTCGCGAGAAACTATGCTCGAGGTGATAAATGGCTCCCATCTTCTGTGACCCAAGTTACTGGGCCTGTTTCCTATAAAGTTCAAACGAACGATGGTCGAATAATGCGACGTCACGTGGACCAACTTCGAAGTCGTATCGAACCCGAAGTAAACATACCACCAATCGACGCAGCCACGGGAGATAATCAGTTCAATCAACCAGTAACAGTTTCCCCAATTCCCTCACCGCTTACCTGTCAGCAAGATCTTACAGAAGATAACCCGGTCCAACAAACTGTGGACATTCCTATAAGTACAAGTGTACCAACTAATATTTCAAATGATAACGTTGAAAATAGATATCCTACTCGCAGTCGAAAACCTCCACAGTACTTGAGTGATTATCAGTGTAAACCATGACTTTATTTGTAAATCATTTAAAGTGAAATCTGACCGGACTTTTGAGTGTTACGCGGATTATGAACAGTTAAATTTTAAGTTGCTAAAGTTAATGTTGAAAAGTTAAAATTTATGATATCATTGGTGTTGACTTGCAAAAGACTTTATTGAGTTTTTAAAGTGTTGATAACCTTTCATATGTTGACATTGTTTGAGAATACCTAAATTCCAGTTGGAAATGGTTTAAAGTTTTAAGCGTTAATGTTTTAGTTCCTTCCTTAGATATATTTCTATTAAGGTTAAAGTTAAAACTAATTGGGGAGGAATGTTGTGAAGTCCGTTTCCACTTTCATGTACGGTATTCCAGTCCTACTTTTGGATGACGCCCAGCGCCGTCCCCCATGATATGTAACTGTTGACAATATAGTTTCTTAAAGTTGAAATATGAAGTTCTAGTTGTTCGTTAAATAACCACGACACGACAGCGACAAAGTACCAATCAACCAAATGATTAACCTCCCCACCCACCCACATCTAAATTTGGACATTAGGTTCCACAGATCATAGAACGCCAGGAAGGCATTTGTATTTGAAATACTTTATATAATTGTGTTCCTTGTTGAGTCAGCATGCATGGCTAAAGCAGAACCACACTGTTTCAGCCGAAGGGATGTAAACGCTTTATTTAATACGAAACAAGACCCGGGGGCTTATCCTGTCACACTATTGACACGGGAATATGTTGCTGATTTTGTGCTCTATATTCCAAACTAATACCATTATTTTACAGGCATTTTACATGCCAAATTTCCACAATCCTGGCTAATCTATTTCATTATTTATTTATAAAACACTTAAACACACAGGCACAGAAATATAGTCTTGTCTAAAATAACCATGAAGACAAGTTTCTAACTATGTTAAAAGAAGTATTTCATTGAGACCATAATTGGTTGTAAGAAACTAAACCTCCTGATATTTCATTATGGTTGACGAAAGACTTGAGTTTGTTCTTATAGTCAGCAGAATTTTCTGGAACACTTTGTTATATATTGACAATGCTTACGCATCTTCAGATACGACAAGAATATCGATTGAACATATATATTTTTAACACCATAACACACAGGTACAGGGAAAATCTTCTTGTCTAAAATAACCACGGAGACAAGTTTCTTATTGTGTTAAAAATGAGCATGTCATTTAGACGTTTATACCCAATCATAAGTGTTGAAAAAGTTGTTAATTTCTCTCTTCCGCTTACTGGTCATACGATTTCAGATCTTCAAATGCCTCGTGAGCAACACAATGAACAAAACTAATGTAAAAATAAAAGGTCTTTATCACTGATCTCATATCTTAAGCATTCTTAAAAAGTCCTAATTTAAATAGAGAGGCGGAGGCATGAAAATATTACCTCCTCACTCAAAACCAGAATAGCGTTTACATAAAAATGTAGGGTTTCTGTTTTTCCCTGATAGGAGAAGTTTCGGAAATTAAAGTGGCATGAGCTGCCAAACTTCACATTTTTTTCATAATTTCTGATCGCCACGACAGTAAGAGGCTTTGAAGGCCATCGAAAAAGTAAATGATTGGCGCTGGAATGAAGAAAATCGATACAGTATGTGGTCTGTACGAACCGATAACGTGTTCGAAAAGTAAACAAAATTTAAATAACCGGGACGACTATTCATTCATTCTAGTTCAAAACAATACTTGGTCGTAAATTCTCGAGACTAGAAGCACTAAAAGCTTCTGAATTATACGTATTGAGAAAAATAGCCGATAATTTCAACATTCTGTTTCAACGTCAAAATATCAACATTTTGACAGCTCATGCCACTTTAACACTGTCAAATTGAAAAGTTTTGACTTCAATTTATATTTCTGATTTGAATTTTGAAAATGCGATTTGTTAACAAATGACTGGGCCTAATCATGTGCACGAGCGTCATAAATGACTATTGATCCCATAATACCTATACCAATGTGGTCTAAAGGGAGACGTTTTTTATGGAGCTAAGCTGAGAAATATAGACGGAATGTTAGTTTTGAGGGCACAAAAAACTAAAAATTATAAACTAAAAAATTGAGGTGAGTATAATCAAAATTGAAGTTACTCTGAAAGATTGGCAGTAGCTCGGATTTCATTTTTATACCACCGTTAAAGCATTTTGAACATAATTGGACACCAATAATCTGTTTAAATTGAGTGCTTTTATTTAAAGTAATCTGTTCTAAGCTCGCTTTCAAGATAAAAGTCAGAAAATCTACGATAGCCTTTGTTCCTTTAAATTTTTTATTTTTTTTTGAAGTCCCGTAAAAATCTTAACTTCAAAAGTTTTTCGCTTTCTTGGAATTGTTTAACATTTTCGTTTAAGTAACTAAAACTCAAGTTTAACTGAACAAGTAATGTGTTTTTCTCATTATATCGATATTAGAGATAATTTCGGTTAATTTTCGACACACTTTTTTAAAGCTCCTATCTTTCTGTCTACTTATCTAGTGAATGAAAAGGCCTGATTAAAACAGAGACGAGGTAGGGGGTGGCGTATCGATAATAATCCGATCATTAATGAATACAAGTAATTAAGAGCTGTGGACCAAGGACTGAGCCTTGCAGTATGTCACATGTTATATTTGATAACTTCCAAAAACGCACGTTCTTTTCAGAAAACGGTATGTTTCTTGTCGACGATCGCAATTGAGAAATCGAGAAATATAATGCTAACAAAAAAGATTTTTCAGAGACAAAACTATTTATTATAAAAAATATAAATTAAATAGATGCATTTGTATTCTATTATTGATATAAACATATTACATTTTTAATACATTTTATCATTAATGGTTTGGTTTTCTCATTATGGCTGTAACCTTTATTAGTTTATTTAGCCAGACGGTAACATAGCAATTGACATCTGGTTCATGTTTTGTAATATTTTGTGTACCTTGAAATATACTTGTTGGAAAAAGCTCATATCAAACACAGATCTTCGTACTTCAATTTTGTAGAAAAGTCAAAGCATACTCATTGAGCTTCGGCAAATCCTTTTTTTGCCTCTTCTGCATAAAAAATATCTAATTATTGATAACGTGATTGACTGTTTTGGCACTTGACTTTGTGCAATGAATATACATGTAGTCTTTGACGTAATTCCTGCTTATAAAAGATGTTCCTTTTATTTAAAACACTGCTAAAAACACTAAAGCCCATTATTATATTATTACAAGATCACAGGTATAGACAACAATATGGATTGTACCACAATCCCACCAATCTCCATTTATTCACCATAATCCCGTGAATCTCTCGTTGTTTTACCAAAATCCCGTGGACCGCCATTTTGGTTTACCCCAGTCCCGTGATCCGCAGATTGTTTTACCACACCCGACATTTCTTTTCTGGGTTCATGTAACTGGTTTTCGGGCAGTTAAACGCTTCCGAAAACTCCTTTGAGTTTTGTAACATGCCAATCACCCTGAAATGATAGAAAATTATACAAAATAAGGGGATATTTGAAGAGGCATGAGCTGACATTATTTAGATATTTTTGCATCAATGAGGAATTTATCAGTTGCTAAATAAATATCATTTCACTCTTACCTGAAACGGCCAGGACTGTGGACTCCAGTTAAAATACTGTTAACTGCACTTTGTGATCTCATCGCATTACACCATATCTAATTACAAAAAACAAGTATTAATAAAAGAGATAAGAAACTACAGTAATGGTGCAATCACAGCGTGTGTGGTCGCGGGTGTGCGTGTGTGGAAGAGGAGGGGGAGTGGGGCTATGTTGCGATTTAGGTTTAGCTTAAATTATTTGTGGTTCTGTGATTCTAGATGGTCAAACTTTCCGGTCAATATTAAAACACACGTACCTACATCGTTATTTGATTGCACTATCTAATTAAACGAAAAACCTATGGTCTATACTATACCTGACCAACGTTTAAGAAGAACAATTGGTTGTTGTTGAAATCTAAGCCCGGAAGTATGGGTTCTTCTTTGCCTTGCTCTTTCACCCAATCTCGGTATGCCTGCAGACAAGAAACGAGATAAGAAAGTGTTTTGTATTACATCTGACGAGAGCCCTATAATAATGATTTTAACGGCAATCTTACGAATATACAACGGTTCTTGTACCAGACTTGATGTTAGAACAGGTCGTATGCACTGAACTATATGCGTGGAAGGGACACGTCTCATTGGCTGGTTTGGATCTGACTTTATCAAATGTGCCGCCATTGATAGTTGATAAGCTCGTGCAGAACAGATCTGGATGGACGCTCCACTATCTCCTGGTAATGGCGGCATTCGAAGCAAATCAAATACCACGTGACCTCCGTTCCACGCATACAGTTCATTGGTCGTATGTCTCATATTCCCACCCTGTTGCAGGCAGATTGGCAATCCCCAAAGAAAGGACGCTTTCACTTTCAGTTCAATCTAACATTTATCTCCCCTGAACTGCAATCATTGAACAGGCATGTTGAGGTATTGGTTGCTCCAATACAAACAGGCTCCATGCGTCTGAAGTCTTACCTTCATGACTTAAACCAACGTGACATTGGATTTTGTAATACATGTAAAGGGGAACACGAAATTTCTCATTTCTTCGATTCATTGTATTAGATGCGTTCTCCGACGTTAAAAGTTTAAAGATAATCTGGCAAAAGTCTGTATTCCGGTCAGGCAAAAAAAGAACCAAAAAATTTTGTCATTTCTATTAATCAATGAAAAAAAATTAAATAAGTTGCTGTCGCCATCAGGACCCCTCGGGTCTGGGCCAAAGAAACCGAAGATATATTTATTTTCCAGACAATTTGTTGTGAGTGAAAAACTACTCCACATACATGCATCACATTTACAAGGAGGTTTTTGGCTGATAGTCATGTAAGGAGCATAACTCTTGAAAAACACGTCCGAGCACGTCGATTTTAAATAGGCTTCTTGTACTTGCTGTATTGAACAAATGTAGGAAGTTTCAAAGTTGTAAGTTAAAGACTTTTTTAGATAATGTGTTTACAATGCTTTTTATAGCAGCGGTAATAAAAGGGGCATAACTCTTGAAAAAAAAAACATCCGAGCGCGTTGATTTTATATAGGCTTCTTGTACTTGCTGTATTAAACAAATGTGTGAAGTTTCAAAGTTGTAAGTTAAAGACTTTTTTAGATAATGTGTTTACAAGGCTTTTTACAGCTGCGGTAATGTAAGGGACATAACTCTTGAAAAAAAAAAACATCCGAGTGCGTCGATTTTCAATATGCTTCTTGTATTTGCTGTATTAAAGGAGAAGAAAAGGAAAGAACTAAGTAAATACAGTACAGGCGCGACACATTTTCCTTTCTAACGGTACCAAAACCATATTTCTGCGATTTTTCCTCCCCAAACTGTGCTATAAGAAAGTTAACAATCGTTATCAGAGAACGTCTAAACTGACTCGGCAGACATCTTCACAGCAAAGTTTAGCTGTGTGTCTCGATCAGCCAATCAGCATACGCCTGGTCACCAGTCACTCGTTTGCGTAAGAGAAATTGGTCAACTCCGAAAGTCTGCCATTTAAACCTAGGTTAATTTCGATCATTTTAGGCGCTAATAAGAGAAGACGAACACTCTAACAACTCTGAAATGTACACTAGCTAGTAAATCAATCTTTTGGGAAGACGTGACAGGCTGCATATGTTGTCTACGCGACTTGTGGGGATCGTTGTAGAATTTTCAGAAAAGGTAGTCTTACCGCTGACATTGCAGGTTATAATCATACAAGATATGGTTGGCTTACTGTGAACGTTTGTTGTCCTTCTAAAATGCTTTAGTTTCTTACTGTAAACGTTTGTTGCTTATTATAGGTCACAACACCCAGTTTGTGTTTTCTCAGCCAATGAAAATTGACTTCGGTTATACAGGAGCTAGAAGGTGGCTACATAGTGATAGTTTGGTATCTGGGTTATTTGAATATTGGATTGAAACTAACATAGGTCTACTGTACATACTTTAAGCTTTCAATCAATGCCTGATAACAGATTTTTGTGTGTGTTTTTTTAATGTTCACTCAATTTTGAAAATACCAAAGTTTGGCTAGAATAAGTAAGCCTAAAACTGTCAAAATGGCGGTACCCATGTTAAATTGTGTGTAGCTTGAAACCGGCATGCACTATGTCAACTTTATTTGGTTGTAAAGGATTTCTCATGTGTTGATCTATTTGAAAATGGTTGGGAAAAGTCTTAACGAGATTTAGGTAATTAGCCACAAATCAAAACGTTAACATTACCGCAAATGGGAAATGAAACTGTATCATGTAACCTATAGTGAAGTGTGAAAAGTAAGTATTTTGTTCTAAATTTTCAAACCACCACCATTTTTGGTGCCGTTGTATCCGGACTACATATTTGAAATATAAAATAAATGAATTCAGTAAAAAAATTTAAATATTCACCACTTTTTCTGAAAAACAGGCTTTTGTGGACCAGGGCTAGGTTTGAGCAACCACAAGACTCTTATTGTAGGGTGTAAAATACTTGTATATGCCTCAGTAGTGATCCATTTCCATCAATGAGGTCTAGGAATGACATTTCACTTCTTGGAATTATTAATGTTTTTCAAAGCAAATGATTATTTCAAGCTCATTAGCTATTGATGTAAAATAACCAGACCCCCCCCCCCTCCCACCCCCTTCCCTGTGGGTCTGAAATGATATAATCTGTACAAATTGCCCTTTTTATATCTTAACAGGTAAGCTGACATGACTGTGGCCCTGAATTGGACAGTTTTTAAATCACTGGAGAAGTTTTATTAGCTTTCAAACAGTCCAAATGTTAAGAAATCAGACATTTTTTGGACGGGTGGGGTGGGTTATCTCCCCTGGCTCTGCCCTTATGGCAGTCTCTAACCTGGACAGATGCTAACAGTAAACTTCAACCAACAACCCATCATTTCCAGCAAATTTGAAGGGTATTTGATGATTCACCTTTTTATAGCGAGGAATAACATTTTGAATTGGTCCTCAGAAAAACTTTAAAATATAAGCCTGGAAACATGAAGGGGGTGGGTGTGTAAATTACCTCGCAAATTCAAAACGACTGGCCGAAAAGCTTTGATCTTTTGAAATTCAATTTGATATTGGTTAATAAAAGCAAAGTTATTAAACTTGACAAATTTCGAGGAATTATATCCTTGTTATAGGTCACAACACCCAGTTTGTGTTTTCTCAGCCAATGAAAATTGACTTCGGTTATACAGGAGCTAGAAGGTGGCTACATAGTGATAGTTTGGTATCTGGGTTATTTGAATATTGGATTGAAACTAACATAGGTCTACTGTACATACTTTAAGCTTTCAATCAATGCCTGATAACAGATTTTTGTGTGTGTTTTTTTAATGTTCACTCAATTTTGAAAATACCAAAGTTTGGCTAGAATAAGTAAGCCTAAAACTGTCAAAATGGCGGTACCCATGTTAAATTGTGTGTAGCTTGAAACCGGCATGCACTATGTCAACTTTATTTGGTTGTAAAGGATTTCTCATGTGTTGATCTATTTGAAAATGGTTGGGAAAAGTCTTAACGAGATTTAGGTAATTAGCCACAAATCAAAACGTTAACATTACCGCAAATGGGAAATGAAACTGTATCATGTAACCTATAGTGAAGTGTGAAAAGTAAGTATTTTGTTCTAAATTTTCAAACCACCACCATTTTTGGTGCCGTTGTATCCGGACTACATATTTGAAATATAAAATAAATGAATTCAGTAAAAAAATTTAAATATTCACCACTTTTTCTGAAAAACAGGCTTTTGTGGACCAGGGCTAGGTTTGAGCAACCACAAGACTCTTATTGTAGGGTGTAAAATACTTGTATATGCCTCAGTAGTGATCCATTTCCATCAATGAGGTCTAGGAATGACATTTCACTTCTTGGAATTATTAATGTTTTTCAAAGCAAATGATTATTTCAAGCTCATTAGCTATTGATGTAAAATAACCAGACCCCCCCCCCCCTCCCACCCCCTTCCCTGTGGGTCTGAAATGATATAATCTGTACAAATTGCCCTTTTTATATCTTAACAGGTAAGCTGACATGACTGTGGCCCTGAATTGGACAGTTTTTAAATCACTGGAGAAGTTTTATTAGCTTTCAAACAGTCCAAATGTTAAGAAATCAGACATTTTTTTGACGGGTGGGGTGGGTTATCTCCCCTGGCTCTGCCCTTATGGCAGTCTCTAACCCGGACAGATGCTAACAGTAAACTTCAACCAACAACCCATCATTTCCAGCAAATTTGAAGGGTATTTGATGATTCACCTTTTTATAGCGAGGAATAACATTTTGAATTGGTCCTCAGAAAAACTTTAAAATATAAGCCTGGAAACATGAAGGGGGTGGGTGTGTAAATTACCTCGCAAATTCAAAACGACTGGCCGAAAAGCTTTGATCTTTTGAAATTCAATTTGATATTGGTTAATAAAAGCAAAGTTATTAAACTTGACAAATTTCGAGGAATTATATCCTTGTTATAGGTCACAACACCCAGTTTGTGTTTTCTCAGCCAATGAAAATTGACTTCGGTTATACAGGAGCTAGAAGGTGGCTACATAGTGATAGTTTGGTATCTGGGTTATTTGAATATTGGATTGAAACTAACATAGGTCTACTGTACATACTTTAAGCTTTCAATCAATGCCTGATAACAGATTTTTGTGTGTGTTTTTTTAATGTTCACTCAATTTTGAAAATACCAAAGTTTGGCTAGAATAAGTAAGCCTAAAACTGTCAAAATGGCGGTACCCATGTTAAATTGTGTGTAGCTTGAAACCGGCATGCACTATGTCAACTTTATTTGGTTGTAAAGGATTTCTCATGTGTTGATCTATTTGAAAATGGTTGGGAAAAGTCTTAACGAGATTTAGGTAATTAGCCACAAATCAAAACGTTAACATTACCGCAAATGGGAAATGAAACTGTATCATGTAACCTATAGTGAAGTGTGAAAAGTAAGTATTTTGTTCTAAATTTTCAAACCACCACCATTTTTGGTGCCGTTGTATCCGGACTACATATTTGAAATATAAAATAAATGAATTCAGTAAAAAAATTTAAATATTCACCACTTTTTCTGAAAAACAGGCTTTTGTGGACCAGGGCTAGGTTTGAGCAACCACAAGACTCTTATTGTAGGGTGTAAAATACTTGTATATGCCTCAGTAGTGATCCATTTCCATCAATGAGGTCTAGGAATGACATTTCACTTCTTGGAATTATTAATGTTTTTCAAAGCAAATGATTATTTCAAGCTCATTAGCTATTGATGTAAAATAACCAGACCCCCCCCCCCTCCCACCCCCTTCCCTGTGGGTCTGAAATGATATAATCTGTACAAATTGCCCTTTTTATATCTTAACAGGTAAGCTGACATGACTGTGGCCCTGAATTGGACAGTTTTTAAATCACTGGAGAAGTTTTATTAGCTTTCAAACAGTCCAAATGTTAAGAAATCAGACATTTTTTGGACGGGTGGGGTGGGTTATCTCCCCTGGCTCTGCCCTTATGGCAGTCTCTAACCTGGACAGATGCTAACAGTAAACTTCAACCAACAACCCATCATTTCCAGCAAATTTGAAGGGTATTTGATGATTCACCTTTTTATAGCGAGGAATAACATTTTGAATTGGTCCTCAGAAAAACTTTAAAATATAAGCCTGGAAACATGAAGGGGGTGGGTGTGTAAATTACCTCGCAAATTCAAAACGACTGGCCGAAAAGCTTTGATCTTTTGAAATTCAATTTGATATTGGTTAATAAAAGCAAAGTTATTAAACTTGACAAATTTCGAGGAATTATATCCTTGTTATAGGTCACAACACCCAGTTTGTGTTTTCTCAGCCAATGAAAATTGACTTCGGTTATACAGGAGCTAGAAGGTGGCTACATAGTGATAGTTTGGTATCTGGGTTATTTGAATATTGGATTGAAACTAACATAGGTCTACTGTACATACTTTAAGCTTTCAATCAATGCCTGATAACAGATTTTTGTGTGTGTTTTTTTAATGTTCACTCAATTTTGAAAATACCAAAGTTTGGCTAGAATAAGTAAGCCTAAAACTGTCAAAATGGCGGTACCCATGTTAAATTGTGTGTAGCTTGAAACCGGCATGCACTATGTCAACTTTATTTGGTTGTAAAGGATTTCTCATGTGTTGATCTATTTGAAAATGGTTGGGAAAAGTCTTAACGAGATTTAGGTAATTAGCCACAAATCAAAACGTTAACATTACCGCAAATGGGAAATGAAACTGTATCATGTAACCTATAGTGAAGTGTGAAAAGTAAGTATTTTGTTCTAAATTTTCAAACCACCACCATTTTTGGTGCCGTTGTATCCGGACTACATATTTGAAATATAAAATAAATGAATTCAGTAAAAAAATTTAAATATTCACCACTTTTTCTGAAAAACAGGCTTTTGTGGACCAGGGCTAGGTTTGAGCAACCACAAGACTCTTATTGTAGGGTGTAAAATACTTGTATATGCCTCAGTAGTGATCCATTTCCATCAATGAGGTCTAGGAATGACATTTCACTTCTTGGAATTATTAATGTTTTTCAAAGCAAATGATTATTTCAAGCTCATTAGCTATTGATGTAAAATAACCAGACCCCCCCCCCCCCTCCCACCCCCTTCCCTGTGGGTCTGAAATGATATAATCTGTACAAATTGCCCTTTTTATATCTTAACAGGTAAGCTGACATGACTGTGGCCCTGAATTGGACAGTTTTTAAATCACTGGAGAAGTTTTATTAGCTTTCAAACAGTCCAAATGTTAAGAAATCAGACATTTTTTGGACGGGTGGGGTGGGTTATCTCCCCTGGCTCTGCCCTTATGGCAGTCTCTAACCTGGACAGATGCTAACAGTAAACTTCAACCAACAACCCATCATTTCCAGCAAATTTGAAGGGTATTTGATGATTCACCTTTTTATAGCGAGGAATAACATTTTGAATTGGTCCTCAGAAAAACTTTAAAATATAAGCCTGGAAACATGAAGGGGGTGGGTGTGTAAATTACCTCGCAAATTCAAAACGACTGGCCGAAAAGCTTTGATCTTTTGAAATTCAATTTGATATTGGTTAATAAAAGCAAAGTTATTAAACTTGACAAATTTCGAGGAATTATATCCTTGTTATAGGTCACAACACCCAGTTTGTGTTTTCTCAGCCAATGAAAATTGACTTCGGTTATACAGGAGCTAGAAGGTGGCTACATAGTGATAGTTTGGTATCTGGGTTATTTGAATATTGGATTGAAACTAACATAGGTCTACTGTACATACTTTAAGCTTTCAATCAATGCCTGATAACAGATTTTTGTGTGTGTTTTTTTAATGTTCACTCAATTTTGAAAATACCAAAGTTTGGCTAGAATAAGTAAGCCTAAAACTGTCAAAATGGCGGTACCCATGTTAAATTGTGTGTAGCTTGAAACCGGCATGCACTATGTCAACTTTATTTGGTTGTAAAGGATTTCTCATGTGTTGATCTATTTGAAAATGGTTGGGAAAAGTCTTAACGAGATTTAGGTAATTAGCCACAAATCAAAACGTTAACATTACCGCAAATGGGAAATGAAACTGTATCATGTAACCTAAAGGGACATGATCTGCCAAATATTTCGTTGAAACAGAATTAGCAAATTGTTGACTATTTTCATCAGAAAGTACAAAAATTAGCGTCCCCCCCACCCCCGATACCAATCTTGGAGATGTAAGTTAAGGTAGTTTCATAAGCAGCAACCCCCCCCCCCCCTCGAAATGAACTCATATATACCGGCTATTTGAATTTTGACCCTTACTATCACACCTTTCCGGCTCTTACGGGTTAGTGACTTTTTCTTTCAACGATAATCCATTGTTTTTGTTTAAGTTACTTCACAGGTTAAACTTCTTGTGACAATCAGAATTTATGAGAAAAAAAAAACACATTCAAATTTTAGCAGCGGATGCCACTTTAATAACGCTTTAGTTTCTTACCGTAAACGCTTGGATTAGTCCACCGTTGTCAGCAATATTTTCACCCTGGGTATTGATTCCATTCAACTAAACAAGCAAATAACAGCAATGTACGAAATAAATCATTTTTCTTAAATCATTTTTCACCATACACTGTCAAATTTGTTTTAGCTAAATTAATTAAGTGGAAAGAAAATCCAGTCCAACTCGTAAACTAACTAAATAGAACAACGTATTAGCTTTCGATAGAAGTAAGCGGTAAGTTCTCACGATATTTTGCTGATTTTTGAGAGATTTTTATATTCAGTATTACGAGCATAAGCGATAATGAAAGTAAATCATCCATGTGGATTTCGGCAGACCACCTGCTGACGGACTTGGCCAATAAAAGCGTATTTTTTGTCAGTGTCTCTGTTTTTTAAACATCGGGTCCATTCGGATGAGAAATAATTAAGGCATCGTCACGAAGCAAGTCATTGTGAACTACAGAAGGTTTCGAAGCCTTTGCCGATGACACCAAGTGCACATCGACGTAGGTGTTTGAAAATCCAAATGCACTTGATTAAGACGTCGAGATATGTGTATAAAACTCGTGTTTTTCGCAAAAGAACTTACTTCGTGGTGATGCCTTAAGTATATTTCATTTGTTATAATTATGTAATACCTTCATGTTCGCCTCTGGTACAGTGTAGTTAGCATACTGTTCGATAATGCACTTAGCTTTAGCCTTAAATCGTTTTACGACATCCTCGTTCCACCATTCCACGAGGTCGCCGTTTTTATCGAACGTTCGCCCTGGAATATGGATTTTAAATCAGACTTATCAGCGCAGGGCTCAACATCTACCACTTGACATTTTGTTAAAATCAGAATTTTCTGTGAAATGCATACACCAACACTGATCATATTTTTTCTTAATCTTTCTTAATTTTTCTGTAGCCTGTACCAAAGCTCAAGCCCCAACATCGCTCAGTTGACAACATTTGAAATAAAAAATATTCATTAATGTGTATTTTTAGAGGTAAAGTCCAAGGACATCTGTACATTCAGTTTTAAAATTCGCTATAAAAATTACGACTCAACGAATCGGACAAACAAGTATTTAGTACGCCTTCTATTGGAGGGCGGGTTCGAATCCCACTCAGTCCAAAAAAAATTGGAAAATTTTCTGACTGGGTTTTTACTCGACCGACCTATGTGGGATGGTTGCCCGCTACCACCGGAAGGCATAGAGTCCGGTTTCCTCCCACAATAAAACTGGCAACCCCGCCATATAAGTGAAATAATCTTGAGCGCGGCTTAAACCAAAACCAAAAACACCAAAACAATCAATCGATCAAACTATTGGATGGACTGTTTTCTTTTCAGCCCAAACTGGCGTACATCATACATACGAATGGACGCGCTAGAACAATGAACCAGCCAACCAACCACATGCGACTCCTCAGCATATATAGTAATCATGCAAGCAGGATGGCAAAAACAAACCTCTGTCATCGAATCCGTGAGTTATCTCGTGTCCAATCACAAGTCCGATCCCGCCATAGTTCATTGACCTGAAATTACAATGGACATGGCAAAATTTGAGGATGCCAGGCATTTCCAAACCAGCTCTCTTATGTAAAGAGAGGCACATGCGTACCCCGACTCTGTAATCAGGCCGCCGTCCTACCATAAAAATGGGTAAATTTAATTTTCCGGCGGGACATCGCTCGAACGACTGATGTGGTGAGAAAGGACGGGGGTTTCCTCCCGACACAGACCCTGGTTTCTCTTTGGATATGTCTATGAATGTTTGAGAACGAAACACGTAAATGTGACTTCGCCTTGTGGGATATTTTTTTAAACGATTAAACGTTGCGAGAAAATAATACAGTATCATAGACGTATAGCCGCTATTGGTCGCCATCCAACCCCACCCAAGCTTGCACCACCGTCCGAAACGCCTTAAGTCACGTTCTCACTGGGATTTGTCGTAGCGACTTGTATGATGCGATTAAAATGAATGCTTTTAATTGGTCAATATGATTTATCAACCAATCAAATGCATCCATTTTAATCGCATCCTACAAGTCGGTATACGAAAAATCGCATAGTGAGTACGGGCGTTAACGTTATGCTTGTAGCCTTTTCAACCCTCTAAATCAAGCCTAAAATTAAAACTTGCATTGGGTGATGATAGATAGCATACCCCGATACCCAAGGGTTATATTTACCCTTAGGTTCATAGGGTTTTGCGATTAAAGAATGGACTACGTATCTATTGTTTTTAAAACTAAAATAAATATAGAAATAATAAAAAAAGTTTACATTATACAGAATGGGCGCGATTTCACAAGTCTGTGTGCGTCGGTTTTGTTTCAAGTCTGTGTGCGACAGTTTCGTTTCAAGTCTGTGTGCGACAGTTTCGTTTCAAGTCTGTGTGCATCAGTTTCGTTTTAAAAAAAATTGAAAATTTTCTGACTGGGTTTTCACTGGAACGACCTATGCGGGATGGTTGCCAGTTACCAACAAAAGGTCGTGGGTTTCCTCCGGGCATAGAGCCCCGTTTCCCCCCACAATAAAACCGGTAACGCCGCCATAAAAGTGAAATAATCCTGAGCGCGGCGTAAAACACCAAACAATCAATCGATCAAATATGCCAAAATTTGAAGAAAAAAGTTCTTTATGAACTGGAATATAAATTAACTAAAGTAAACTACTGCGTCTAGTTTCCATGCCAACATACCAGAAAGTATTTAAATGTTATACGAGTAGGTAAAGTATCAAAGGATGATGGTCATAGTATAGGTCACCAGAGAATCATAAGGGAACTTCCCCTTTGGCCACAAACATTTGGAGAACATAACTTACTTTGGATAGTGTTTCGAGAAAAATGGAGGCTGTAGAATACCGGCAGGGAATGCTGAAATAAAAATGATAATTTGTAGAGTTTGAATTTACTCAATTCCACTCTCAATACTTAAAACACGAGAAATATATGTTAACTGATGTCCAAAAAATTAAGTACATGTAAGTATACACATCCCATGCAGAATATACGGCGCACAGACTGTACAACGACGGGCGATTCTGTGATGCCTCTTATCTCTAGAACAAAACATAATAAATAACCTTTCGCTCTAAAAATACAATGCTACCATTCCTAAGGCCAATACCCATAACACACAATTTATGCTTGGAATAACACGAACTTCACACATTGGCCACGGGTTCAATGCCATTTATTTCATTTTTAAGGTCTTTGCTTCCGGTGATATTTTATCGAATTGCCGCTTTGTGTCTTATCAAATAAAGTAACTCTCATGAGTGAAGTGATCTCGAATATGGCATAAAAATAGTAAATCAATCAACTGGCAGGCGTTGTGATAGTCCGGGTTTCAAACTACAAAATGACTTACGGTGAATTTAACATTTTAAAAATGAAAAACAGCAAAACAGTGTTGAGTCATCAATGGTGAGGAATTTTGAGACTCTAGGGGATAAACGTGAACTCAGGGGACGAATAATATTTACTGAACGATCCTGCTTGTAATGGTCATTTTGGCATGGATTGGGTAGGTTATCTACTGCTCAGAAGAGGGGAAATCTACTTCGGCTTTTGGTGGCATTGTACGATCGTCAGTATAAAAAAACTAGTCACTTTGGTTGATTGATTGATTGTTTGGTGTTTTACACCGGGCTCAAGATTATTTCACTTAGATGGCGGCGTTGTCAGTTTTGTTGTGGGAGGAAACCGGGTTTATGCCCGGAGGAATCCGTGACCTTTCTTCCATAGGTCATTCGAGTGAAAACCCAGTCAGAAAATTTTCCAATTTTTTTGGACTGAGTGGGTGCGACCCATTGGTGGAAGGCTGTTCGGATTGAGCGTCCAACGTTCTACCTACTGGGCCACGGAGGTCCCATAGTCACTTTGGAGTCCGAAAAAACGACCGTCAGTATAACAAAAAAGTAATTTTGGAGTCATAAACCCGAGTTGTGACTACTAGAAAATGCCACCATCAAAGTGCTGGAAATTTTAAGGAAGTCTATAATACTCACTTATTCCGTTTCTTGTGGAACTGTAAAAAGCATTCACCACTGCAGGATGTGTGAGCCACCTAAACAAATAGAATACAATTATTTTACAATTCAATGTCGTAACTGTTTCTCCAAAAGATGGCTATTTTAAAACGTCCGCCATATAAGTGAAATAATCTTGAGCGCGATGTGAAACATCAATCAGTCAATTTTTGCAACTTGAGCAAACAAGATAGTCTTGAATAACATGGTGTACATGTATGTACAGTGCCGTGTACACTAGATTGATTGTTTCATGGTGTCGTCGGGTGTTAGGAGGGGATCAGCAAGGCGGACGGAACATATTCTGCACAATAAGAGTGTAGACATACAGTCACCAGTGTTACTACGAGGGCTTGTTACAAGGTTATCGTTTCCCGGAAAGAATAATTTTTGTATCCCACGATGCAATTCACCCTTTTCGATTTAAGCAATAAATGCAATGGTGTTACAGTGGTTATAACTGTTGATCTATACACTTTGGTTTTGGCACGGAAAATCACTATGGCTCTAGGTTTCTGTAGGAAAGTTAGTTGCGGGAGAGAAAAGTCGCATTCCCTTACTAAAGAAAGTAACACATAAGTCCAAGTTTGCTGTTCAACTTTTTTATAACATAACCTCAACCCTACTCTGCATTTATCGGAACAATTTTGTCTCCCTCTCTCCACAAGCAGGCATACTTTCATCTATACCTTACCACTCTACCCCACTCGGACGTTCGCAAATCTCCACACCAAGGAAGTATGCATTGTGTATTTCATTATCAAAGAAATCGCGAACTTCGCGACAGTTTTGGCCAAATACCGATATTCCAGTATATTGTTGCTGTTTTGAGATCTTCTTAAATCAATATTCATAATTATATAAGGCATATCACATACTTAGTTTTGTCAATGGGTTCTCGAAGCTTCCTAAAGCTCTCAATACTGTTGTACCTAAATCTCATCAAAGCGTTTTCAAAATACTTGTCTGGCTCGTACGTTGCCTGAAAACAAATAGAAAGGTCAAAGTACTTGTGCATAGGTATATTTTTTTTTCTCAATGTAACCAATATGCCGGAATATTAGATGCCATGGTGACCAACAACTAGGAAAGAAACACTTTTAGGCGATGAAAATATTGCCATTTCAAAAATTATCCCTTGAACCCACTCAAAAATGGAGAACAAAGATATATATTGTTGAGACATTGGCTGTTTAAGACTTGTCCATCATGTTCGTCATCTCATTTAAAATCTTCAGATTTAAAAAGAAGGTCATTATTTGGACACACCTAAAATATTGAACAAATACGATATGATCTTTAATCCTTTCTAACATATATTTCTTAACATTTTATTCAATAATAAAATCCCCAATGATTATGGCATGCACGGTCATGAGAATCTCGTTTCCTTCGGATAACGGGAAGACGCTTTCTATTCATGCCTCATCCCGAAGATGCAAGTATCACATATACTCGGTCTACTTCGAGGATTTACCTACCGACCGAAACAGAACGAAGACAGCCGAGGATTGCGCCAATTGAAAGCTCTTACCTCCACAAAGAAGCAGGCGTAAACCAAAGTAAACTTGTTATGTCATGCTTGAGCCTCTGTATCTTACTTACATTTTGGTATTTTTCGTTAAGGTTGGTGTCATTTTTAATTTCAGTTTCAGAGTAACCTATTTTCTCTTGCATCGCAGCAGCCTGAAAGGAAAATGAGAATTCAATGAAAATAAATAAAAAGTACATATGTATATTTCATAAATATATATAAACAGAAACACGCAAATCTATAATACGAGTATGATATGAATACAAATAATTTATGCCATATAAAGCAGCTAAAAAGATAATTTTCGAGGGCAAGCTTTTTTTTTTTATAATTTTATAATTTATATGTTCGTGGTTCAATATTTGCTGTATTGTGGCAGATTCAGTGGACAAGATGTGTGTGCGTGCGTGTGTGTGTGCGCGTGTGTGTGTGTGGGGGGGGGGGGATGGGTGGGGACTAGCCCGGATTATCGGTCTTACGGCGACTGGTATTATATGGCTGCTAATGTGTCTTGTCGCCGAACACGGAGGGAGAGAAAAAATTCGGCAGCGCCCAGATTTCTCGGCTAGGTGGGGACCGGATTCTTTGCACCAAGGAAAACCCTGAGCTTCAAGGGATATGTGGGTCCTCGGTGGCTCAATCGGCTAGAGCAATTGTCCTTCAGTCCGACACAGGCCATCTTCATTTAGGGGTCGCGGATTCAAATCTCAAACAGACAAATGGAACTACTTCTGAGTGGGGTTTTAATGGATTGTCCTTTTTGAGAGGGGTTTCAGGTACTCGCTGGAGGCCAGGCTTCCTGCGTCCAAAGAGCCCGGACTGCTGGCCTACTGAACCTGGTCACGGTGGCATACAAGGGATATAATCTTCGAGGGCTACGTGAAACAGCCATCCATTTATCAATCAAATAGTAAATTTTTATCGTACCTTTTCTTTGGCGACTTCCTGAGTTTCTACATCCATCCAGTCTAAACCCTCCAACAATTCGTCAAAGGCTTCACGAATATCGTTGATCATATCCAATGCCTATTTAAAAATACATGTAGTATTCACCGACATCAGACCTTTGCTAATCGGGCTTTGATTTAAACATTTAAAAAAATTAGAGAATAAAAATATAACAAAAGAAGTTTTTGAAAAAGTGAGGGAAAATTATGGAGTTTAATAAAACACAATTGAAGCTCTAAATGTAGTCAAATGTTTCAACGTCTATACAGGTAGTATAGTTCATCAAACACATGTCGAACAATTACAATGTTTTATTTCTTTGAAGTTTTGATTGATGGTTTAATGAACTGAAATATCGAAGCAATGTCTCTTTTCTTCGTTGTCTTTGCCATTGGTCTATAGACCGATTGCCTAATGACGTCATCGTTATATTAGGAGAGAACCAACATGGCAAACAGAGAATGTTCTGCACAGAATTGTGAATGCGTACAGTCGTACATTCGCTACACGGGCTTGCAACAACGCGATCTCTTAAAATAAGAGTTGCTTTATACCCCATAATGAAATTCTACCTATTTGAGTGACGTAAACGGGCCTCAGATATACATATGCAAAGTCATTCCTTTAGATTTAAAATGAAAAAACAAAACAATACAATCAACTTATTATAAAAATAAGACGCCTCAAATAAGACTGGTCAAATTTAAAATAACCTTTTCTTGTGTCAATTGGTTAACAAACAGATATCTGATTACTTACGATCGACTTAGCGTCTTCGTCAAATGCCTTGTCCACAAACAGTCTTCCCACGGCGTTGCCCATCGCTCTGGAAGTTGCCCCAACGCACGATTTCCATCTAGCTGGGGCAGTTTGCGTACCATACAATACCTGGAATAAACGTCAGAATAATACTGCAATTTTTTAATCTGGTTTTGGAAAATTTTAAATTAAAAACTTGCTAAACCTGACAATGTCCAATAAAGCATACAAGACAAAACACTTTATAACCCGATGGAACCAAATTGTGTCCCACAGACCGATCGTGGTTTCCCCTATCGCACCCCCGACCGAGCCAACGTTCGCTCTACCCACTGTGCTGCCGAGGCACCAACAGAGAAAGAATGTATTAAAACGAAACGGATTTTAAAAAATGATTTCAAAGTTTGAAGTTTTAGCCATGAGCAATTCTGCTCAAAGCCGAAAACATAGTGTACATAGTTTTATGGAGTGACAAATTTTACAATAATGACAAATATGATTTTCTTTATTTCAAATGCATAATACAAATATTTCGCCAATTGCAAGATATAATTCTTGTTAGAAGAAGATAACAGGTTTTTAAACTTTCAAAAGAAAGTAAAAATTCACATACCTTGTTATATGCGGTACGTATCTCTCGTAGATTTTTAGGCAGGTACGAGATGAAACTTAAGATTTCGGTTGTCATTAAGTAGTTCATTAATATCCTATAATGGGCAAAAAATGGTGAAATAAAATTATGGGCATATAAAAAATATACTAGTTAAACACCGGTTTAAAAAATATCGATTTTACTGAGTGAGATTAGAACCCAAGTCTCTGAGTCAGACATTAATTGATTGATTGATTGGAGCTGAACGTCGAACTCAACAGCTACGGTTATATGGCGACAAAAGAACCAACTAACCAAAAGATCAACCTCCCCATCCACTCACATCTAAATTTGGACGTACGGCTCCACAGACCATATAAGGTCACTCAGGGAGGCTAATGAAATTGGTATACTTAATGTTCCTCCCTGCTAGGTCAGGATACATGACAAAAGCTAGAATGCTCTAGTCAGAGGGCCCGTCAATTTTTGAAAAAAATATGAGTGGGGTGTACAATAGATCGTACTATGTGGAAGAGTTACCACGTATTCACCACAGGTTTCATTCGGGAGCCCAGTTTCTCTCCCAATTAAAACTGGTAACACCGCCATAAAAATGAAATAATTTTGATTACCGCAGATATTAAGATATCAATCAATCAATGACCCGCGCGGGGTTTTGAAAAAAAAAAGAAGGAAATAATGATGATTGCAACGAAAAACATAAATCGATCAATCAATCAATGGTATAGCTCGGTTTAATAAAAATTGAGTGGGATCTGCACTCGATCGCGCTATATGTTGAAGTATTGTCCCATGGGCTTCGAAGGTTGGGTGTTCCTCTGGGCAACGAGCCGCCCCACCAACTAAACCCGGCAAAGCAGCCGTGTAATTGAAATACTCGGCACAAAGCACCAACCAATCGATCCCACAACGATTTTAATTAAGGCCTCCCCATACCTTGGTGGTGTTGAATGGATCAAATCCAGCGCATCCCTCAGATAATCGGGAGAATAAACAATTACTGGTTCGTCTTCAGTTATGTTGATGTCTACACCGTCCCGAATCATTATTTCATAATGGAATCGAAACCAATCGATCTTGAAAGACAAAATAAATAACAAATCACTACAATCATAAGTAGAAACAGTATCTTAAGTGATGAGCTTCCATCAGCTTCCAAATATAGTAAAATCAGACTAGCAGATTGATCGATTGATGTTTTACGCCGCATTCAAGATTATTTAATTTATATGGAGTCGTTGCCATGTTTAGTGGGGAGGACACCGGGCTCATTGCTCGGAGAAGACTCAGACCTTCGGCGAGTTCCTGACAATTCTTCCACATACGGCGACAGAGTGAAAAATCCACTCAATTTTATTTTGGTTTGAGTGTGATTAGAACCCGCGCCGCGGGTCTGTTTGGGGCGGAGGAAAGATGTTCCCTTTTTATCGGTAATAAACACATTTTGGGTTTTTCATACTCCATAAAGTTTGCGAAGTTTTCTACAAGCGAAACCCATTGGCCATCTTGTTATTATCTTGATATACCTTATCACTGATACTCGCTGATAGATCCTTTATCATGAACTTGTTATAAAGGGCATCCGGATCTCTCCTCTTCTCAGCAGGTACTGTCAACTGAAACATTTAACATTTACATAATCAATAAGTTATAGAGTCCGTGTGATAAACTGGAGAAAAAACTCAAAGTTGTTTCCCTATGTAGAGATCGAAAACCCCACGAAGATCAAACGAAAGCCAGATTAAATGTCAAATGTTTATTTAATCAGCTCCATGGCCACTTCATACAACGATAGCGGTGGCTTCCTTTAAAAAGGACGTAAAAGGACTAACGCGATAATTATTCATAACACTTATATTGCTACATTGTCAGGATTAGTGAATTCAGGCCTCTTTGCCCTTCTGAAACCACTAAACTTTCTCGGGTACCTGGTAAATGATGCAACAAAGTGGGGAGGCGTAAATTTTAACTGTCACAGCAACGTATCTCTACAGTAAGGGTTGCTATGGAAAAACGTTACGCCGCTTTGTGAAATAGGCTCCAGAGTGCCGTTTCACGAAACCGTCACAAAGTGCGATCAATCGCAGTTGCCATGACGTCGTATTTCTTCACGTAATTACATATGTTATACGTATTTATGGACAATAAAACACACGGCATTGGGACAAATCTTCTTGAATGAAATAACCTTGGAGACAAGTATCTAATTTTGTTAAAGGGGACTATGTCATTTATAATTTTATACCCATTCATAAATTGTTATAATAAACTAAAATCCATGGTATTTCATTAGGTTAACGACAGAAAGGCGTTATTAAGACAGGTTTTAGTAAGTAGAATTTTCTGGAACACCCTGTAATATACTGAAAAAGTATTTTACAATACTTGGTAATATATTGGCAAAGTACACGGATCTTCAGCTATGCCAACAAGTCGGGTAAATTTGAATCAAACAAACTATGATAATTGGAAAAGACAGTGAAAAGATGTAATTTGGTTCCTAGTAGAAGACAGACAAGTGTGTTTAGCCCTGACTAGTAGATCTTTCAAGCTCAAATTCTTTTTATAAGCCATGGCTGGCCGCCGGCTTAGAAGTTGGGTGATTTCAGTCTGCAGTAATTATTAGTATTTCAATCTGAGCCATATCCATGCTGGTCTTATTGTGTACTGAAAAACAAATGTTTTCACGACATCTTTCTGGCTCTTGGTTTATTGAAATGCTGCAACACGGGCATAGCATATCCAAGTCTAATGCCAGATGCATGGTTGAATGCTCTTTATCGTAGAGAATTTGTGATACGTTTATATACGTCAAACACTTACGTTAGCAATTTTTGTCTCAAACTCAATCATCTCATCAACGTCTTGTTCCACTTGAGTCATGTCTTCAGCCCCGAACGCCTCAGCCAAAGAGATGATATATTTTCTTAAAGCGGGGATCGAGTCGTTGGCTTTGGACAAATAATAGTCTCGGCCAGGCATGATGAGGCCGGGCTGGTCCAACTGTCAAATAAAAAGAAACGGTAAAGTACCAAAGTAGAGATGGCAGGAAAAACAGACTCCGAATTTAGTACATTGAAGTTCTCAAAATATATTGAACTAAATGTGTATCCTGCACGAGCCTATCTTGTTTATGTTCGCGTGTCTCATTTTGTAAGTGATTGTAGCCTTCAATCAAAACCAAAGTGTTTATGCCAACCAATAGCCTATAGTATACACTAAAAATATACCAACAATTTCCAAATTCGGTTTAAAGCGAATTTCGACGGATCATTTCACTTAGGTTGACAGATGATTGGCAATGTTTAAATATGATTGCAGCCTGCTAGTGGATTATCCAGTGATGCATGTAAATGAAATATTCTTGGGTGCGACCTAAAACATCAATCAATCAATCAATCGATCGATCAATAAAACGTGAGATCAAACCCTTTGCTTCACAGCTCTTGGCCATTGGAGTCCTGTGCTATCATTAATGTCATGACTAAATGGCGGGATCGCAGAAGAATTGAAATTTTGTCCGTTCTATGCCCACACGCTACATACAACAAGGCCAAGTTGCCAGGATAAGGAGAAGGTAGACATAAGCCAACATGCACATTGGCCCAACGATACACACAAATGGGCATTCAGAACTGATGGCGATAGTCAATAATTTCTGCCCCAATTTAAAGAAAGTGTTACCCACGAAATGACTGAAACCTTATATTTGGTTTTAAGATAGATAGGAGTGAGGAACAAGTTGAGATTTGCTATTGAGAATGGCGAAAATGTTAACGGCTTTGTCACAGACTTTTCGGTAGACAATAAAGTCGCCATTTTTATCTGTCGTGATTTTAATTCCATCCACTAGAAAACGGAAATAACTTCACCCGCAGGCAAAGCAACAGGCCGGAATCCAAACCTAATAGCGCACTCGTCGATACAGTTGAACAAAGAAGCTGGTTACTGCAGTATTGGCCTTTATGTAATCTGGCAAACCATACGACACTTTATTTTCTGTTACATCGAATCAATATTTTATAGCTATTGACTGATGGCATTTTCAAAAGACGTTGACCAACCTCCAAAATTCGATAAGAAGAGTTCTTCAGATCAGTGCTGACGCCTTGGTATATCAAAGGGCTTGAGCCGTACTTCTTTATTCTTAAGAGCATATCCAAAAGGTTGAAGGAGCTCTCCGACCAAGTGGTGTTCAGGAGAGGCCACTCTCCGTATTCCTCGAAAATAGCCTGCAACGGCTCGAGGCCCCGATCTTCGATTAATTCTGGAAATATAAATTGAAATAAATATACAATTTCTATGTGAAATGTAATTTCTAATTTAATACGCTCTCGCTCAACTGAAAAAACACCTGCAACAATTCTTTGGTAAAATATCATCGATTATCATCATTTTGGAGGAAATGCCCTGAAATTTTCATTTCGAGTTAGCTCCCTTAAAATATAGGTGTTATTTTAACGTTTTGCTAATTTACCTTCAAAGAGAAGTGTTTCCTGAGCCGAAAACAAAACCCTCACATTTTTGGTCGTGCTTTGTTAGCGAAATATTGGCATTTGAAAGTTATCACAAAGAATGAAGCGGCATGCAGCTGTTCAAGTTTGCAGCCATTTTCTATATCGTTTTCAGTTTGGGTTAATTCAAAGTGTCAGCCCGATTGGCCCCGTGAACTAGCCAACCAATGATTTTGCTGGAAAAAATGACGGAGTTTCATGACTTCGCGATTGAGCAAAATCAAATTTCCACTCATATTAAGTCTATAGTTCAACTCCTGATCTAAAAATAGCTGCTCTGATATGATGCAATAGACAAGTTAGGAAAATGGCGGCATTAATAAGCGTTTGAGGGGACCAAAAATGATTACCATTTTCCTAACGAAACGGTTGTAGGTGATAGTTGTGGAATAGTGCCTGTTAAGCATCTTGATGGGTATTATTTAAGTTAGATTGTATGGATTTCTGGAGTTCTCTATACTTTTAATTTTTCCAACGCTTTCTCACTAGTTTATGATAAAGTTTCGTCCCAGGGACTTACCAGGGTCAGGTCAGTTTCAGGAAATTTTCTCTCTATTGAACCTATTCAACTTTCAGCTGGAGTGATTGTATGTGATTTTTATTTTCTTCAGTGATTACTGAGTGTTTCTAAATCCTCATTTAAGCCTGGCATTCTTGGAATTTCTTTCCCGCTAGTGTGGGAGGAAACCGGGCTATATGCTTGGAGGAAACCCACGACCTTTCGGTGGTAGCTGACAACCATCCCAAATAGGTCGTTCGAGTAAAAACCTAGTCAGAAAATTTTCCAATTATTTTTTTGGACTGAGTGGGATTCTAACCCGCGACACATTGTTGGAAGGCTGTACTGAGCCACAGAGGCACCAATTACGTCCTTGGAAAATAAATGGCAAATGGACTGTTGAAGAATAACACCAGACAATAATGTATATTTTAATGTATATGTACTCACCTTCATCGATGCAAGACTTGTACAGGTTTTTGGCTTTTACGACAGCCGATAAATCGTCTGGCTTGGGGTCCTGCTCAAGAAGAACTACAAAACAAATATTGTCTATCTAAGCACAGAAAGACACTAAGTTAAGACCAATGGCGTGAATTGAGAAATTGTGGGATGTTAAAAGGTCTCTGTTTGAAGGTGCCCTTTGCTAACAGCGACACTAATGATTGGTGCAGGATACTTTTCGTCGCCAATGTTTACCCCTCACTATTTGCCTGGGTGACCATAATACACGGATTGGAATGTGATATATTGAGAACGACATATAATGATCTCTCCGTGATTGTAGAGTTTTTGTGTGTACACCATGGAACAAATGTCAATTCTGCGATCCCGCGGTTTGGTTACTAACACAGATAGCACAGATTCCATATTGTAACTGGATATAGAGTTTTGATTGATTGATTGATGTTTTACGCCGCACTCAAGACTGTCAAGACTGTCACTTATATGAGGGCGTTGTCAGGTTTAGTGGCCAACGGTGCGTTCTTCGCAGCTCGAGGCAAAGATATCAAAGAGGACATATCTTTGCCTCAGTACCTCTTCAGGCGAACACTTCAACTAAACTTCAGCGCACGATTGAGATTTTGGTAACTCGTGGTTAATATTTCAGCACATATCTCGCCGGTTTTGCCTGCCCCGAGATTGTAGCCACCCCTGTCTGGAATATTTGGTGCTCATGGATGCGCCAATAAGCTAAAACAACCAACCATATTTGGTGATATTTTTATATTTCTCTCCCGGGCTAATTCAATTTCTTTTCTAGGTATTATATACCTTTACGAAAGGAAATCTTCTGGAAATTTTGGAAGTCAAATAAAACTAGGTTATGATGGAGATGGAAGAGTTGGGTGCGCTTCGGTCTGTTGGCAAAAGTTGGATTAATGATATCCGATGTTTTGACCCCATGTCAGATGTTTTAGACTATCGTTATGACCATCGCTATGTTCAAATACTGCTCAGGAAACTCATGACAGCGACCCCCCCCCCCCCCCCTGCTTGCACCACCACCCCCTCCATCCCAGTCTTTGTCATACCGAGAGATAACGAATGAGTGACGTGTTAAAACATGTTATACAGTACTGTGTAGCTGTCGTTATTCATAAAGCTGCCCATCATGTTGGGGATCTCTAAAGGTCTGTAATATGCCAGTTTCTTCTACACTGGCTTCATATCTGTGACATCACATAAAATACTTTCTATCAATATACCATTTGGGCAACAATGACATGACGCCGTGGCACCAATCTTAGACCGGACAAACAGAGCTTCCATTTAGACTTCATCTATAATCAGTCGAGCTCCCGTTTCATGCAAGATTTGTTCGCATTACTTTGTTTTTCAGACATAAACCGTCACATTACCGGGTTTCTTTCCTAAAACATGTTGTAAAAATGCTGAAAATCTCGAGTTCAAAACAGACTAATGCTTTGTCCGGTCTACCAGTTAGTGTCGCAATTGTGACGTCACTGAATTACGTCATCTGAAAGTAATTTGCAAATCATCTATTCTCCATAGGTAAACCTCAAATGTATAATTCAAGGGATATATTTTGGAGTGATAAACGCTTATATATTCGAGTGCGAAAAGCCTATACAGTCATAGAGGCCGTTTCAAGAGCCGTCGCAAAGTGCGATCAATCGCAGTTGCCAGGACGTCATGTTTCTTCACTATGGTAACCTGTGGCAACTAGGTTTCGTTTGCGATGCGACTATTTTGTGAAACAAGCCTTAGGTCCAACCTAAGTCGGTTACCTCCTTTTAAAAATATCGGTGCAATATGTTAAACAAAATGAACTTCGAAAACTTGCGAGGCTTGTTAACTTCCGCCAAACATTTTATAGAAGTTCGCCAGGAACATACCTTTTAAAATTACGGACAGCTCTTCGCCAAGCACTGAGAAAGCGTTATATCTTGACCGGTCTTCAGGAATAGGGTGTTTCTGGATCCATCCTCCGCATGCGTATTCAAAGAAATTGTCACATGGGTGGACCGAAGTGTCCAAGCTCTCATAGATTCTTGCGGCTGAGGACAAGAGAAAGAAATGGAAATCAGAAGAAAATTTGAATGTGGCTTTAACTTAAGTGGTGCGTCTGGCATGGGTGCTGTTTTACAAAGCTTGTGTACGTTACGTCTGACGTAAATCTATCGCCAGGATTGCAAAAACCTGACTGTTTAACAGGTAAAAACAAGTCCCTAACGACGCCATTTTAATTTGAGTTTTTATAACGCGAACAAAATGGCGTCTACTAAGCGATTTTCACCCTCTTTGTAGTTGTTAGAGTCTCAGAGTCCACTTGATTGGCAGTGCCCGGATGTCGAAATCGAGAATTCCAGCCCTCCCTGAAGGATTTACGAACAGGGCCTAATGCTGGTTGTGTGTGTTTATAGACTCATGTATGTTTGTGTTAGATCTGAACTGGTAGTCATGTACGCTCAAAAAAGTGAGAAGGAAATGTTTTTTTTTTGTGTGTATTTTTTGTAACTACTCGAAACGCTCACCAAAAGTGACGTTATACACGACATTCGATGTGAAAAAGACGCATTCACACATCAGAGATCGTGTAGTAAGTCACCACTATGAGACTACGCACAGAACGGAGGTCGTGTTTGCATGAAGTCATATGTCACTGAGATAATTAACTTTCGCAAGCAGTTTTTAGAGCGGAAAATGCAGCCCTGAACTTCCAAAGGCCCACTTGCCGCCGTAGCATGTTCAATATTTGTTAGGAAAACCAATTCACATGAGTTTACTGCGACTAAAACCACTAAAATTAAATTTAGGACACATAAAACATGTCCAGTTCAGTTTAGAATGTAGAAATGAGGGTGAAAAATAAATAAAGAATCGAAGCCTGATTACAACAACAACGATCAGTGTCGATTGACTTAGTGGTTAGATTACCCTAATTTCAGGTTTTTTTTATCTGTGGTTTACATTAAAAAAACTATCGGCAGGCTTTACGAGTCAATCTTACCCGATCGTTAGTTTGTATTTATCAGACAAAGTACGAAACATTATACTGTGCCGTTAGATCACTCACACGATCCCAAACATTAGGGCGCCTGTGCGCATGTTCAGGTTCGGGGTTTGTTTACATTGCGGGAACTTGATAAATCCAATTTTCAATTTTAAATTAAAAATACTAAATGATGCCAAAACTTTCTATTTTTCGAAAAAAATAGAAAGTTCCTAACTTCCTCTGTCTGGGAAAATTACAGAAAACCGCCCACTGTTTTGATGTAAACAGTATTCTGTATTTTCGCAGCAAGTGTGCCTTTAATGTTCTGCGCCAGAATTTTTATTTTATTTTGGCCAGACTGTGTATTTTCTACGACACATATACCGCAAATTAGAAAATATTGTCAAAGGTGAAGTACTTACCGGCTACAACACATTCAGGTGTCATACAAACGGTGGGGTCCTCCGGTACTGCCGTTGTTGTAGTGCCAGGTTTCTGCGTTGTCTTATCCACATCGACTACTTGTGCACTGTTATCACCCGTAATTGGCCTCAAATCTGAGAAAATAAATTGATAGTTAGAACTAAGCGAATAGCGTGTTCTTCTCAAACAGTTTTGTTGGTGCGGGGGTGAGGGGGTGGGGGGGGGTGGGGGGGGGGGGGGGGCTAGGCTAGGGTACTTCAGGTATTTACCAAGTGAATTGAAACTTCTTAAGAACTTAAGTTTGTATATAGAAAAAGGTTTGAAATGTCTACCGAGGTAATTGAATCACGATCACAATTTTAATAGGTCATATCTCATTGGTAAATAGATGATTATATATGTTTCTATAATGTGATAAGCCTGTCATGCTGTTACTTATATTATGCCATTGTATATCCTCTTGTGCAACCCGCTTTGGCTTTGAGTGAATAAAATTGAACTTAAACTGAATTGGCTCAACGAAAATAAGAGAAGCTGCGGTGAAAATGAATAGCTCATACTTGAAAACATACAGTTTAAACAAAGTGTTTGTATGATGGTTTGTTAAATGCATAATGGCGTTACAGACCCAATGGACGCAAAGTGCGGTTTCAATTAGCTGAGGCTTGACATCGATTCTGCGTATTTGAAATGCTTCAATAGATTTGTAAAATACTATAGCTGGGCTAACAATATGTCGACTGGGCTATTAAAAATAGGTGTTTAAATAGGTGAATGATGTCACAACTCATGCTGGCAATCATTGCATTTGTGTTAATGCGTTTGAAAATAACAAGAAATAGACCTGAACACTGACGTCATTCCGGATTGGAGAATTACATTGAAGTAACCGTCTCAATGTTACATGTTACAAGTCCTCCTAGCGACACGCATGACTGTACGCCTATACTTTTCCACGCGAAATACTTTCCGTCCGCCAGGCCGAACCCCTCCGAGACAAACAGTGGATTCAAAGGGGTTAATTTCATGATAAGTTATCTTAGAAAAACGTTAAATGGTAGCTGATGGGAAACGAAATCGGAAAGTTTAATCTAAACAGTCAGTTACTAGATCAAGGTTAATAAAACTTTATGAAGTCCTGACCGATAACTGGGATGCCTGTGCATGGTTATACGTGCTTGAACTCATTGCGCCTTAAAAGGATTGATTAATTGATTAATTAGTGTTTTACGCCGCACTCAAGATTATTTCACTTATATGGCGGCGTTGCCAGTTTTATTGTGGGAGGAAACCGGGCTCTATGCCCGGAGGAAACCCACAACCTTCCGGTGGTAACTGGCAACCATCCCACATAGGGCCTTAAAAGGAGACATCGCTTAAGTTTGTTGGGGTTCTCCGTTGACCTTCAGATTATTAGAAAAATACAAAGTGATCAATCTCGGATAAAAGGCTGCAAGTCAACTTTCCGCCAAAAATGTACATTTAACGAGTTATTTAGGAAATCCCCTGTTTTGTGTGACAGTCAGTAAGCAAACAGCCAAAGTAGACCAAAAGCGCAGCGAGAAAGGGCTCAACTGCGCACTCGATTCTTAATTTTTACCACAACAAAGCAGACGTTGGAATCTTCAAATAAAACGCCCTATTCAGTGGTCCGCGGGAGCTGGGAAAGTTACCAATGGCCATCTGGAAACCTCATCTTTATATAAACAATGGTATAAATATGGTATAAAATATAAACATGTTTTAACGATGTTCGTCCCGGGCACGTCCCTTTAAGTGCGAATTATACCTTAAAATATTAATTCATACTTAAAGCTGTTGCCTGGCTGAAATTCTTAAAGTTAAATTGAGGTTTACAATACTTTAACGTGACAGCTAAATTCTCTCCTAAATTGTCCTAAAGCCGGCAAAGTCATCTCGGCGGACGTTTCTTTCTAACGAATGCCATTTATCTTTTCCAGAGGAATAATTCAAATGTTGATTGTGGGTAAAACCTAAGAATAAATATACGTTTTTCTATAATCTTTGATAGATATATATATAAATACTCAAACGTGAAAACTGAATTCTTTTTAACATATTATCCTAATAGGTCAGATCATGTGGGGGTAATTCAACTGTTCCTCCTGCTAACAATACGTATTTATGCCCGACGTTAAATTGCGACTCGTCTTAACCTAGTGTTGAAGGTATATAGTATCATGACAATTGACCGATTGCTTGATGACGTCACTTGGAAATTACGGGCAAAGCATTTCGGAGGTTTGAGGGATGTTAACATAATTTTAAAATATGGCGGAAGAAATAATACTGTATCGAACCGAAGATGTAAAAGGCGTAAAGTTACCAGAAAAATATGTGGATAAAAACAGGTTATGTCATCAATGTTTTCCAAACAAGTGACATCTTGCTAAGTACCAATAAACAAAATGGCGAACTGAGGTACATTTTACCCAGAAAGCTTTGCGTTGTCGGTAATTACGCATTGAAGTAGACCCACAGATAACTTGCACCCCCCCCCCCCGGGGATTCTTATGTTCGGATGACTATGCAACGTGTAAAGGAGTGGGTGGGGGCAAAGGGGTTGGGCAGCGGAGAGATATTTCCAAGTGGACTATTTTTTAATTTCCCACTCCATGTATGGTATTGTGTTTTTAAGGTATGAATGATATGCCCATTTTTAACACAATAAGAAACTTTTCTCCACCGTTATTTTAGGCAAGAATATTTTCTCTGTGCCCCTGTGTGTTTTAGTGTTAAAGATATAGGCCTAGGGTATTTTATCAAATATATCGGTAGGGTTTCAATATATCGATCGAATGAAAAACTAATAAATACATATTGATGTATAGAACTTAGTAAGCGGCACCAAAAACCGATTCGGGTCGTCTCAGTTCAATGTATTTATCAACAATTAAAGTGGCATGAGCTGCCAAAATTCACACTTTTTTCATAATGTCTGATCGTCACGACAGTAAGAAGCTTTGAAGGCCATCGAATAACTAATTGATTGGCGTTGGAATGAGGAAAATCCATACAGTATGTGGCCTGTACGAACCGGAATAGTGTTCGAAAAGTAAACCATTCATTCATTCTAAGCCAATGTAACTTCAAAACAATACTGTATTGTACATTCTCGACACTAGAAGCACAAAAAGCTTCCGAATTATACGACTTCAGAAAAATAGCCAAAAATTTCAACATTCTGTTTCAACGTCAAAATATCAACATTTTGGCTGCTCATGCCACTTTAAATTGCGACTCGTCTTATCCTAGTGTTGAAGGGATAAATTATTATGACAATTACGCATTGAAGTAGACCCACAGATAACTTGCCCTACCCCCCCCCCCCCCCCCCCCCTTGGAGATGCTTATGTTCGGATGACTATGCAACGTGTAAAAAGAGTGGGTGGGGGCAAAGGGGTTGGGGAGCGGAGAACCATTTCCAAGTGGACTATTTTCTAACTTCTCACTCCATGTATGGTATTGTGTTTTAAAGATATGAATGATGTGCCCCTTTTTAACACAATAAGAAACTTTTCTCCACCGTTATTTTAGGCAAGAAGATTTCCCTGAGCCCCTGTGTTTTAGTGTTAAAAAATATATGGTATTTTATAAAATATATCGGTAGGGTTTCAATATATCGATCGAATGAAAAACTAATAAATACATATTGATGTATAGAACTTAGTAAGCGGCACCAAAAACCGATTCGGGTCGTCTCAGTCCAATGTATTTATAAACAATTAAACGGCAAGAAAATAAAAATCCTGTAGAACAAGGCCACGCATGATTCTGACGCACGCTGACAACCAATTCTAAAAAAAAATTACAGATTGAACAATTTTTAAAATACATTTAAATTTATAAAAGTGCAACCGGTCCTTTTGAATCCTTTTTCCTATGAAAAAAAGAGAAGTCTCAAAACATACATCGGACTTTTATACATCAATACATTCACAATATTATAGCCTTACAAATAGCCTTTTTAATAGGGCGTTTTACATACCGATATGCAATGTTATGGAAATTTAACCTATTTTCGATCTTGGCTAAGTTTGCAAGATCTCCACTTCATCAGTGTTATACTTCAGTCAATATTTACTGCACGTGAAGCCCTCCAGAATGAACAAACATAATTATTCATAAATAGGCCATTTTTTGAATACATCTGGAATAATCAGCATGGTAGTTTCACTCCGAGATATCCGTGCCACAAAAATGGGGGACTCATCTAGATATCTCTACCTTTAAGGGGCGAGCAGTAAAGAAATGTGATACAGCCGAAGATAAGCTTTCCATGTTGATAAAGGAGTTTGTTTAGCAGCTTTAATTATACCAGATTTGACCCTTGTTGACATTCGATAAAACAGAGTATAAAAATACATCCATCATTCATCACAGAGATTTTGTCTGTAAAAAACTGGGTTGCAATCAGTTTGATCCAATGGACAACTTAATGTATTAACGTAGCACTGTTGTTCACACATTTTCAGATTTTGTTCTAATTCAAATACTCGTAAGAAGTTAAAGGGAAAGAAAATCTAAGCTTTAGACTAGTTTAGATGGAAAGAGTAGAGTTCATTTAGTCCAAAACAACTGTCCAATGTATGTTTTATCCCCTCGTAAGTGAATAATTGAAATTTGAAGGTGGCGTTACAATAGAGAATAAGCTCCTTAGGCCATTCACAAGGTCGCCACCATTTTGTCATTAGTTTATCCAATTATTGTTGAATAAAAATTTAATAGTTATAGAATAGTCATGTGACGCAATTTAGCCAATGGCTGGCTAAGCAATGGCGCGCGGTTGCATACTGACCTATATATTCGGAGACAATCTTCCCACTCCAAGTTTGTCGCCATGTTTTTTGGACCTAAATCTACCATTATACATTAGAGAGCGGTAAAAATACCTCATTATTGATCTAAAAATAGCTACACCAACATCACGTCATTCTAAAACGGAAAAATGGCTACACAGATAAGCCACTGAAATGACATACTTCTGTCTGCTTTTATTAGCTTGAGGGTCACTGGAGGTAATTGACGTGAAATGTTTTAAGTACTTTGAAGGTTGTTATCGACGATAATCCCTATGTATTTCTAGAGATTTCCCCTCCTTTAAGGTATTCTATGGAACAAAGGGAAGGCCTGCATATGAATATCAACTTCATGTATTAGTTGATATTCATATGCAAGCCTTCCCGTTGTACTTATTCCAACTTGTAAATGACACTCAGCATTATTTTATGGAAGTTGGTCAGTTTTGTAACATCAGAAGTCTATCAAGGGGAAGTATGTAACTAGCCATCTCCCCGTATAAACAAGTCAACTGGAGTCAATTAACTACTACAGCGCCCTCTGCCAGTTTTGATCGAATCCTGCCCAAATATAAAAACGCCCCCTGGTGTATATGACTGAAACTGAAAGTATAAACACTGCGGATGACAAGGTATTTGACAAGCTAGCAGTGATGATGAAAATAAACGTGCTACAATCGCGAAGTAATGAACAGTGAATTCAATCGCCAAACTCTTATGGTTTTATTTAGTCGCTTGTGTTGAATGGCCTCGATCACTGCCTGGACAGTTCACCGGCCTCCGGCAAACAGCCCTCGTCTGACAGAGGCGAGCCCAGCGAACTGAGCGATATCATCTCCTGCGAAGCGACTTTGTGTCTCGGATTTCAATTTTTTGATCAATAACTTTACCGTTGCTAAATAAATTATTCACATGTATGTTATATAATGAATATGTATTTAGATATTATATTCAAAAGTTTCTATAACACTGCTGCGCTAAAAGGCTTTCCCCACAATTCCAGAGTAATTATTTCGGAAGTTGTTTTACGCGCAGAGGATACCAGGACTTTTGCCATGTGCGCACAAACGTCATATGATGCGTTATTTCAGCTTACTTGTGGACAATGCCGTTTACACGGGGAGATAGCTAGTTACATACTTCCCCTTGATAGACTTCTGGTAACATGTATTTCCTGTCCCAAATAACCGCAGTTTAGATATCTAAATTTCTACTCAAATCGTTCCAAACAAACACTATCTTCTTCGGAAACTTTAACTTTTGCTCCATGTAGTACTGTTTTCACCATGTTCGCCATTTTTTTTCTCTTATGCATCCCATAATAGCTCATACAAGAAGAAAAGTCACGGTTTCTGACTAACGGAGAGAGGGCGCTGTGGTAACCTTTTATATACGTGAAAGGGCGTCAATGCCCTGAATATGGTGTAATGGAAAGTTTCACACTCCCCCGTTGTAGACCTATACGCCTGCGTACTTCTGAGTTGTAATCGCCAAGGTTCCTGGGTTTCCTCCGGACAAAGAACCCTGTTTCCTCCCCCACTTAACATGACAGCGCCATCATATATAAGTAAAATAAATTTTTCTTTCCCGGTACTTCTAATTTCAGATGAAATGAAATATAAACAAACACGCGTTTTCTAATTACTGCGCAGTTTCTCAAAACTTTTTATTTGCTCTCAGTGCAATTCCGCCCTGCATCAATGTAAGGCCTGTGTCTGACTGAGGACCCCCCCCCCCCCCTCCCCAACACCACCACATACGTTTATACAGAATGTGAAACTCATCTGCTATTTTTCTCAAGACGTGAATTCCAGAGCTTTTTAGTGGCATTAGTCTCGATAATGTACGTTAAAGTAGTGTTTTTCAACTAGCTTATGCTTAGAATGAATGGCATTCGTCCCGGCTATTTAAATTTTGTTTCCTTTTCGGACAATATTTCGGCACACAAACAGCACACAGCCTGTATGTTTTTTCCTCATTCTAACGTCAATCATTTAGTTTTTCGATGACTTTCAAAGCCTCTTGCTGTCGTGACCTTCAGAATTTATGAAAAATATTCGAACTTTGGCAGCTCACGTCACTTAAATAAATGCATAATACATTTATTATGAAAATTACATTTTTCTCTTGGGATCTGTATTTGATCCCCATATCCCCCCCCCTCATCCCGTCCCGTCTACCTCGGAAGGCCTCCGTGCCTGGCTCAGTTATGACATTTAATGTTCTCTATTCATCGATATATCGACCACGCTTCGTCTTTGTGCATATCTCAGAAAGAAAACTCTACTATCTTAGAAGTCGTCTATGAAATATAAACTACTCTTACCGTTGCCTCGGATGTAGAATGCCAATGCAATGCTGGCCGCCACAGCAGCTGCAAGAGCCACAAACAGGAAAAACGACAAAACTTTCACAACTGTTGTACATGTTTTTTGTTTCTGGTACGATCTGGAAATAAAAAAAAAAGAAATTGATTAATTTGTGACACGGTATGCCAGGGAAACGGGAACCATACTGAGCAGTCATTTGCTTCGATGGATTATCGTACAATCCGACAATTCAAATCTTTCAATGGCATTTGACGACGTTTTGATGTACTACTTACATCGTTATCGACTTAGATAACGACAAAGAACTACATCGAAACATCGTCACCCAATAAACCAAGAAGTTGTTATCCATAAGTAATTCTTCACCTTATTGTAATGTGACAGTTGCTGTAGATCTGTTTTGCCAACCAATAGATATTATATTGCTTTTGTAGAAATATGTCAGAGAGCACAAAATGGCAGATATTTTTCGTTTGCAAACAAATAAGTTTTGTGTGTCTCCTTGTACCCAAGGCCCACACTCGCCCCTTTCTGTGTACCCGTCGCATCAAACGAAATCGAATGCTTCACGATCGGTCCAAGGTCGAGTTCGATTATGTAGTCGGCGTACGCCGAGGGTAATGTCTTACGTAAGCAAAATGTGTTTGCTCTTCAGTGTTGAAAATGGAACGTACAGGCACTAACCGAAGTAAGAAAATGTCACGGTTGCTCTGACTACTTCTTTATCTGCATTTGAATAACATGGGCGCTATCTTGAAATCTGAGTGCATCTTGGCTTCTTTGGGATTACGACGAACGTGGCGCGGATAAATCGGCCACGTGATAAGTCAATTCTCCGCTGAAAAGTTATGTCGTTCTATTTTCAGTTTCTGGTTTTCGGCGTACGCCAAATGCACAATCGAACTCGACCTTAAAGGAGGGGAAATCTCTAGAAATACATAGGGATTATCGTCGATAACAACCTTCAAAGTGCTTAAAACATTTCACGTCAATTACCTCCAGTGACCCTCAAGCTAATAAAAACAGACAGAAGTATGTCCTTTCAGTGGCTTATCTGTGTAGCCATTTTTCCGTTTTAGGATGACGTGGTGTTGGTATAACTATTTTTAGATCAATAATGACGTATTTGTACCGCTCTCTAATGTATAATGGTCGATTTAGGTCCAAAAAAACATGGCGACAAATTTGAAGTGGGAAGATTGTCTCCGAATATATAGGTCAGTATGCAACCCCGCGCCATTGCTTAGCCAGCCATTGGCTAAATTGCATCACATGACTACTCTATAACGCACTTAAATTTTTATTCAACAATAATTGGATAAAACTAATGAAAAAATGGTGGCGGCCTTGTGAACGGCCTATGGAGCTTATTCTATATTGTAACACCACCTTCAAATTTCAATTATTCGCTTACGAAGGGATGAAACATACATCGCACAGTTGTTTTGGACTAAATGAACTCTACTCTTTCCATCTAAACTAGTCTAAAGCTTAGATTTTCTTTCCCTTTAAATTTCGTTCGGCCGATAATAGGTCATGAGCTTAAATAAATGTAAATTGCTTTTGTGTGGTTGTAGAATTCGGCGACGATTAACGACCCTTTAGGCATTCTAAAGCCCGCCAAGATGGTGAAGTTCCCCATACGGGACTGTGGAAAATATTACTCTCTTTGTACCGTGTTTTGAATTTTTGATCTTTGCGACCCCGTCAAGTTCCAAAATGTCACAAATGATTCACTGATTGATGTTTTACGCCGCACTCACGATTTTATCACTTATATGGCGGCGTTGCCAGGTTTAGTTGGCCAAGAAACTGGGCTCATTTCCCGGAGGACAACCCCGACCTTCGGTGACAACTGCCACAAATGAAGCAGAATCGCGAAACAGTATTTTTTTTAGCTTAATCGATAAACGTAACTGGCGAGCAAAGCCGCAAATGAAGTGCTCTGGTGAGTTTGAAATGGTGGCCCAGCAGCCAATATAATTACATTGGCTGTATCCGGCTTCCATATTCACTTCAGAAGCTGCTTGTCTCCAACAAAAAGGAGAGAGAAAAAAAGCAAAGCATAGAAGACTAAAACCCCTTCTAAAAAGAACAATGTAAAATCTATGGCAAAACGTACGGTGTTTTGATAGAGTTTACCTTAGATTTGCCACAATTTTACGCTACTAATAAGATCTTTGTTTTCAACATATTACCTTACTTCACTAGGGTATTTGCTTTACTTTATCATGGGTCGGGCTGGAGCATCGTGACTCTGCTTTACTTATGTTTGCTGACTCAGCAAAGATGAACATTATGTTTGCCAAATACATCAATTGACCTTCTTTAAGTTCTATGGTCTGTGGAGCCTAAAGTACAAATTCAGAGGCGGGGTGATGGGTGGGTGCGGATGGCGATCTTTTGGTTGGTTGGTTCTCTTGTCACCATATAACCTTAACTGTTGCGTGCGATGTTAAGGCCCAATTAATCAACAAACCAATTACCATGGGTCAAATTGGTCCAGATTTACTCTAGATCAAGTAGGCTGATTGGTTAATGTTTTACGCCGTAGTCAAGATTATTTCCTTTAAATGATGGCGTTACCAGGTATAGCGGCCCGGATGAAACGACCGACTTTAGGCGAGTACTTGGCAACTTTTCCACCGAGTTAAAATCCACTCTGAGTGGAATACGATACCGCGCCGCATCGACGGAAGGCCTGTGTCTGACTGAGGGAATATCATCTCAAACGACTGAGCCACCGAGGTCCCTAACTTCACTATTTACTTAATCATGCGTGAAAATGCCATTCTTACAATGGTCCAGATATATACTTGACCAATTAGGGCGCCCATGGCAAACCATGAGGCACTGGTTAAGTGAGGTAATCCGAAGTCAAATCTTGGTAAAGTAAGACCAGGGCCCTGTCTTACAAAGCTGGCGTGCGATACGTCGGACGCAAATCAGTGTTAGAACTATATATTTATGATCACTAAAACACACGGGCAGAGGGAAAATCTTCTTGTCTAAAATAACCATGGAGACAAGTTTCTAATTGTGTTAAAAAGTCATTTACCCCATAAATTGTTGTAACAAACCGAACCTATGATATTTCATTAGGCTGACGACTGGCAGGAGCTTAGCCTTGGTCAGTAGAATTTTCTGGAATCCTTTAGTAACACATTGACAATGGTTACGCATCTTAACTATGGCAAGAACATCGGTGGACTGAGATTGAACCCCCAAAATTTGGCTCCCTCCACCCACCCCCCCCCACCCCCGGCACAGACAAACTATGTAACCAACAACAAACAAAACAGCCATAAACTCCATCTAACAACCAGCAAACAACAAGGTTATAAACTCCATCTCATAACCTAAAACCAACAAACAACAAGGTTATAAACTCCATCTCATAACCTACAACCAACAAACAACAAGGTTATAAACTCCATCTCATAACCTACAACCAACAAACAACAAGGTTATAAACTCCATCTCATAACCTACCACCAACAAACAACAAGGTTATAAACTCCATCTCATAACCTACAACCAACAAACAACAAGGTTATAAACTCCATCTCATAACCTACAGCCAACAAACAACAAGGTTATAAACTCCATCTCATAACCTCCGACCAACAAACAACAAAGTTATAAACTTCATCTCATAACATACAACCAACAAACAACAAGGTTATAAACTCCATCTCATAACCTACAACCAACAAACAACAAGGTTATAAACTCCATCTCATAATCTACAACCAACAAACATCAGTGTTAGAACTATACATGTAATAACTTGTTCCCTGGACACGCCAGAATTGGAAGACCGGCCACGGGGGCTCGTTTCACAAAGCAGTCACATCGCAAACGAAACTTAGTTGCTAATGGATACCCTAGCGAAAAGAGACGTCGTCATGGCAACTCCGATTGCTTGTACTGCGTAACGGCTTCGTGAAACGGACCCCAGTCCAGTAAATCTACGAAAAACCATGAAAAAACACTGTATTTTTTATCAATGATTTTTCTCTGGTAGGCGCCTTTTTTATCGGGGAATCATGTCATCCTTATAAAAAATGGCCTCCTAGAGCCTCCCGCTCAGGTTCATAACTGTTATGTTCCTTTACACACGATAGGTATCGTATTAGCATAAAATAAGTGATGGTAACATTAAACTAATTTTGTTTACGTTATAAAATGAGGTCAGGTACTTCTAACCTACTTAAACAAGAACTTCGTCTTAAACAGTTTCCTGATAACCTTTCAATTCCACCGAGACCAGATTCTATTATTCTGGACATGCCTCGGCATGAAACAAAATGTAAATTATTATTAAACGGTAATTCGACACCGCAAAAGCCATTGTCGGAATTTTTATTAAATAAACCCCGGGGACAGGTTATTTAAGACTTTCAAGGTCAAAGGTTAACTAGACATTAATAGGGTTGACGCTGGTGTTTTTTCTTTATTACAAACTGCTGAAGAATGGTAAAAGGCTTTTTTATGGTTACCTGATATTTTTTTTATTGACTGAGGTGTTAAGTAAATATACACTGTAACCGTTTACCGTGTATTCTACAGTAGAATTTTTTAAAATTAACGGTAAATTACCGTATTATACTTTACTGGAAGCTTAAAGCTACGTTTCCACTTGTGCGGATGCGGATACGGACGCGGTGCGGGTACGGAAAGCCGTGCGGTAGACTATGCGGCGTTTGTGTTTCCATATATGCGGTTGTCCGTACGGCATCTGATCTTATTTCGTCCAGAAAATCGGGTTATTGATCTAGATGAGGGTTTGGTAACTACCGAGTTTGCGTGCATTATTAGAAAAACTAAGACGAGAAAATCAAGGACCATTGGTGAGTTCAGGATTAAAAGAGAAAAAGAAAAAAAAAAATACTTCCATGTTCAGATGTGCGGTGGGGCTAATTTTTGCCATCCAACGTTGACAAATATGTATATTTTACTATTGTTTATGTCAAACGGCGAAGCTCTGAGAGATACATGCAAAAGTTCCGGTGCAAAACAATATCCATGAAAATGTAAGGTATAATATGGGGAATTGTCGTACGGATAGCCGTACAGAGTGTTTCCACTTGTCCGTTACGCATGCGGCACCGTGCCGATCGCTACATGGTCCGGTCGGAATTTACCGCACCGGCGACCGTATCCGCAGCCGTATCCGCAACCGTACAAATGGAAACACTACCTCTACTCTAACTATAAAGTGATTTTTGCCGCGTCCGTATCCGCACAAGTGGAAACGCAGCTTTACGGTCGTGTACCGTAAAATAACTTTGAGATAGAGTTGTCGTTTCCGAGCTAACGAAATCTGATGTCCTCGATTGTTTCCGTGAAGGATTCGTCCAAAATACGTCATTGCGGGTCCAAGGGCGCGAAAAAACGAAAGTGCGCATGCGCACACCGAAGCGCTAGTAAGGCATGGAAATGTGGCCACCGACCGTACATATATATAGTTAGTCTAGTGGTTAAAGGTTACGGTTATTAATAGTGTGCATGTAGTTGTGCGCAGCTCCTGTATGGGAGGTTATAGGTTCGAATCCCGCCGTAGGCGATTTAATAAAAGAAAAAAGTTGTCACTTTAGGCTAAGATAGTTCATTGAACATAGATAGAGATAACTGCCCTATGGGAGGGTATGAAGAGATTTTTCATCAGCATTTTTTCAAATAATATATGTTTGTCAGCTTGCAGAAGTAGTCAGTTTTACTATTTCGTTGGGGTACATACCATTTGAAAATCTACATTAACAGATCCATTGTTTTTTTTGTTCCAATGTTTTTTTCACATTCACTGATTAGGAATGTGGCTAGTTGGACTGGTTAGTTCAGTGTCATTATAAAGCGACAGGCTGGGTAATATCAATGGAATCCAGTTGTGTCCACTGGAAGCAGTCCTGTCTCAAGGAAAATTGTGCCACACACAAGGGCAGCATATATCTCTCACATGTGGAGTAGTCTGGGGTATTACTCATAGTTCCCTGATAGTTTCCCCCAATTTTCAATTTAATGTCGTCCTTTTAACGATAACAATACCGTGCGTTTGCGGTATTCAGACGTAGTTTTACAAACATACCGTAAATAATACGGTATATCGTAACTTATGATTTTACGGTCTACCCTTATGTTTACGGTAGAAAGCTGGCAGCCCAGCTGCCAGTATTCTACCGTAAAATTTACGGGTTACATTTTACAGTGTATAAATACGGGAATACATACAGGCTTAGGGTTCTGGAGGCCAGAATTTCCAGAAATGCTATGGCGGGAAGTGTGTCAGTAACTTAAAAGATTCTACAAAATGAGTTTTTTAAATATTAAATACCACTATGTACAAAGTGGTACAAGTTGTCATGTGTTTAGCTTTCAGTAAAGCCCCTGTATTAGATTGATTGATTGATGTTTTACTCCGCATTCCCTTATATGGCGGCGTTGTCAGGTTTAGAGAGGAGGAAACCAGACTATTTGCCCACAGGAAAACCCCGACCTTCGGCGAGCGCCCGGAAACTCTTCCACATAGGGCGATTGAGTGAAAATCCACACAGAATTTTTGAAATTTCATTTGGTCTGAGAGGGATCCGAACCCGCGTTGGATCGATGGAAGGCCTGGGTCGGAAAGAGGGACTATCACTCTAACCGACTGAGCCACCGAGGCCCCATCCATCTCCATTAGAAGAATCAATAGACATCTGCGGGTTAACAATTTACTGTAACTTTTGATTTTTCCCCTTATTCAAGTGTTTTTTTAGTAGGGCTTAGGCTTGTCTTTGTCAGGTCATTTGCTTTAGTTTTCTCTATGTCCGTAACAATGCCTAACGGCACCTGGATAGACCTTTATTTGTAAACTGCGTACACGTAAGGGCTACTAATGCAAATTTAACTTGTCCAGTTGTTTGCGATCTTGTATAAAGGCTTATTCAAACAGGTATATTCACATTATCAAGGAAACTGGACCGAGCAATATTCGAGGGTGCAAAAGGACTTGCCCCAGAGGTTAACTAAATATTTAGTGTGGCAGGGAAATAAGTCTTTGGTCAATAGAGCTTTCCACATTCTTTAGTCTACGAGAATGTTTACTTGACCTGTGTGTAAAGAGTAGAGACTTTACAGAGTTGAGGCTTTAAATTTTTCAACATAAGCTAAAGAATAACCATTGCGCTAATTAAGCAATGACCGTCTGTTCTTTAAAGTGGCATGAGCTTCCAAAATGTTCATATTTTGACGCTGAAACGGATTGTTGAAATTATCGGCTTTTTTTTTCAAGACTTGTAATTCAGAAGCTTGTTAGTGCTTCTAGTTTCGAAAATGTACGATAAAGTATTGTTTTGAACTAACTTTGGCTTAGGATGAATAAATGGTCGTCCCGGCTTTGTTTATACTTCGAACACTATTCCGGTTCGTTTAGGCCACATACTGTATGGATTTTCCTCATTCCAAGGCCAATCATTTAGTTTTTCGCTGGCCTTCAAAGACTCTTCCTGTCGTGACGAAAAAAAGTGTTTGGCAGCTCATGCCACTTTAAATGGCCGTATGAGAATCTGTTATAGTGAACTAACAAAGATACTCGGGGCATCTTTCTGTTGGCTGCCTCTAAAGATAAAAATTGTTTTGAAATGTTTTTATCTACGTTACATGTATCGTAAATTAATTCATTATCACCAGTCTGTGTTTTATTTAGGCCTATAACATAAACGTAAATGCGTATTTTTAACCCCTCGAACGCTTTGGACAGAAACTGAAACAAGTCCAAAACTGTAACCAAAGGAGACAGGAAAGCCGCTCTCCATATTATTTCACTAATACTGTGGTCAGATGTGGTTGAGAAAAGGCAGCTCTTTGCCCATAGGAAACCCTTGACTTTCGACGAGTAACGGGCAACCCTTCAACAAAGTGTGATCGAGTGCAAAGCCTAGTCAGAGTTTAATAATTTTTTGTCTTTGGTTGGTGTTTTACGCCACAGTCACGATAATTTCACTTATATGGTGACGTTGGGGGGGGGGGGGGGGGGGGGCAAACCGGGCTCTTTGAACGGAAGAAACCCCCGGCAACTATTTTATTTTGTCTGAGTGGGATTCGAACTTGCACGCAATCGATTGAAGGCCAGTATCTGGGGACAATCACCGAAGTCATTTGCAATGAAGCTTCTTTATGAAATGTAAACAAAATTTAAATAAGTGGAATGCATATTCAGTTATTCCAAGTTACTTCTTACCACTCCCTCAACGTGCAATTGTTGAGTCTAGTAAAACTATAAAGCTTCGTAGAGTTCTTTTCGGGATAAAAAGCGTACAATTTCTCGTGGTTGTTTCGACAACCATTCCAAATCAAGGCCGAGCGAGCGAAACACGTTCATGTTTTGCTTGTCTCGTTTTGATTCGAAATGTTTAGCTGCCCTTATGATTCACATGAAACAGTGACCCCTTGATGAATTGGTTTGTTATTTTATGTCGGGTTTGCGAACATTTCACGAGTCTTGGTGGTTCGGTTCAGAGACAAGAACAGTGCATACATGCCAAGAGATTGATTAGTTGGTGTTTTACGCCGCACTCAAGATTATTTCACATATATGGCGGCTTTGCCAGGTTTAGTGGGTGAGAAAACAAGGCCTTTTACCCCTTGGAAACATCCGATCTTATGGCAAATCAGTCGATTGAGCCCAAAATCCCCAAACCCCACGCCCTGCCCAGAGAAAAAGGCCCTATCACCGAATGATAACATCCGAGTAACAAAATCAGAACGAAATCTAGAGAGATATGAACTACACATAACATGAGTTTCTGCTTACTGTTGAAGTTAAAGTGGCATGAGCTGCCAAAATTCACACTCTTTTCATAATTTCTGATCGTCACGACAATAAGAGGCCATCGAAAAAATAAACGATTGGCGTTGGAATGAAGAAAATCCATACGGTATGTGGCCTATACGAACCGAAAACGTGTTCGAAAAGTAAACAAAATTTAAATAACCGGGACGACCATTCATTCATTCTAAGCCAAAGTTAGTTAAAAACAATACTTTATCGTACATTTTCGAGACTAGAAGCACTAAACAAGCTTCTGGATTATACGTCTTGAGAAAAATAGCCAATAATTTCAACATTGTTTTAACGTCAAAATATTTTGGCAGCTCATGACACGTTAAGTTATTTTTTTTCTTGAATTATTTTATATATACATAAAATATAGAAAAGAAGAAGAAACACCTTCTGTACAGAACGTCATAAGTTGAGAAGGCGTTTCTTCTTTTTTTTCTATTGAACTTCTCCTCATCTGGGTGATTTTCCCCATTTCTTTTTCTCTATAAAATATATATATACACGCATATATAAACTCTTTAATAAATCTTCAGGTAAAAAAAAAAACACTTTGGATTTGTATGGAATATTAGGCTATTAACCCTCGGGTATCTGCACTAATTGGGCTTGTGCTGCTTCGTAATAAATCGGTCAAAACCATCAATGTTGCCTAAAAAGCTTTTAATTTTTTTTTCAAATAAAAGAAATGGATGATGTAAAAATGTAATTAATTGCATGTATGTTTTGTATAGATCCTCCTTCTTCATTACTTAAGGCGGATACGCATTGTTCTGGATTTTCACGCAAATTAAACTTAATACAGAAACCCGTAATTTGTTACGTAATATGTCATAAACAATTGGACCCGTTTTCATTTAGCCATTTAGGGCACCTTATGACATAAAATTTTAACTTCGAATTTTTTTTTCATCAAATTTTTTTAAAAATTTTTTCTTGCATTAAAAAAATGTATAGCTATGTAAAAAAAATGTTAACTATAATAGTTGAATTGACTTCAAACTGTTGGGAACATAGATTTATTCATTGGTGAATGATAGATGGATTGATTGATTGATTGATTGGTGATTTACGCCGCACTCAAGATTATTTGAATTATATGGCGGCGTTGCCAGGTTTAGTGAGGGAGGAAACCGGGCTCATTGCCCGGAGGAACCCCCGACCTTCGGCGAGTAGGCCTACCTGGCAGCTCTTCCACATACATGTACGGCGACCAAGTGAAAAAATCCACTCAGAGATTTGTCAATTTTTATTTGGTCTGAGCGTGATTCGAACTTGCGCCGCATTAACGGAAGGCCTGTGTAGGAGTGCGGGACGATGGCTCTAACCCATTGGACCCCCTACCACAGATGCCCCTTAGATGGATTGATTGATTAGTAGAACGATCGATCGGTTAAATGATTGGTTGTTCAATTGATTGAATTCAGAGGATTGAAAAAGTATTTTCTTATCAACAATTAAAAGATGAATGAAAAGTTTATGACAGTACCTCCTATTATGTAATCAATTTGTTTTGGAAGATATTCTGTACAAACTCCGTAAAAAAAAAGTTTTTTGTTTCAACATTATGTTTTTAAATACTTATTCAGTCAATGTACTGTTACAAACCATCGTTAGATGTCTAGAAAGAACTTGCCATTTATCCTTTAAAGTGGCATGAGCTGCCAAAATGTTGATATTTTGACGTTAAAACAGAATGCTAAAATTATTGGCTATTTTTCTCAAGACGTATAATTCAGGAGCTTTTTAGTGCTTCTCGTCTCGAGAATGAACGATAAAGTATTGCTTTGAACTAACTTGTGCTTCTCTTCTCGAGAATGAACGATAAAGTATTGTTTTGAACTAACTTTGGCTTAGAATGAATGAATGGTCGTCCCGGTTATTTAAATTTTGTTTACTTTTCGAACACTATTTCGGTTGGTATAGGGCAATTGACTACATTTCACTTTCTAATCAATAATTAACAATAAAATCTAACAAAATGAAGAAAACAGCTTACCCCAGTTCGGATTGAGAGGCGGTTAAGTCCATTTTGCTTTCCGTTTCACCGAAACGCTTTAAATATACGCCGCTGGACATATTGCTTAACTGCTGGCTTTAAAAGCGGTATTAGCCTTTAAACAAGCTTGAAAACACCTTCTTGGGGAAAAAAATGTTTCTTTTTTGGGCTAACGGATGAGAATGTGATAAACCGTAACACGTGGGGCAAGCAGAACACGCCTCTCCCGCCAACTAAATCCTGACAGACGATCTTTCGTCCGCGATGAGCGTAAGTGCGCCTAAGTGTAGACAGGTGTACTTATTATGCAGAGCCATGCGTTCAAAGTCATAGAGCGAACTGGTATCTTTGCACGTAAAAGACTCGTACATTTTTCTATCGTTGTACCTCTGTGTGTGTACACCTGAATCTCTATTCTGTTTGATATAGGCTTACACATTCATAGTTTCTCGGACTTGCCCTTTTAATAGTAAACTTGTTTGAAAGACTGATTTCTTCTTTCTCAAAAGCGAACGTTGTTTATCGTGTACTTATTTATTGTCTTTGAAAGATTTGTAAACACCTTTTTCTTTCTTGCAGACGAAAGTTGCTCGTCATGTACTCATTTGATTTGTTTTTAATTGTCTTTTTCCCGTTTAAAAACAAAGCTTTCTTTATAGGTCGTGTGTTACAAACCTGAAGGGATATTACACAAAGCGGTGTAACTAAGGTTTTACGTAACTGTCATTGTAACCCATATTGTAGCGTTTCATATTGGTGCGTTTTAGGCTATTTGTTAACTTACTGTCATACAGAAAACAATAGCCCCAGGGAATTCCCTAAATAACTCTTTACATGTACATTTTTGGTGGAAAGTCGACTTGCAGCCTTTCATCTGCGATTGACCACTTCTTACTTTTCTAATAATCTGAAGTTAAACTGTGAATGGCAACAAGCTTTAGCGGTGCATCCTTGCACGAAACATGCTTCTGATGAAAGCTACATCGAACGTAAATCTGTGTTAGAACTATAGTAACTTACAACCAGGGGCCTGTCTTACACAGCTGGCGTAGGTTACGTCGGACGTAAATCAATGTTAAAACTATAAGAACTTACGCCCTAGTCGCAACTAGTCGATGTTGTAGGCCTATGCACACACTAACACCAGATTGGTCACAAATGACCCCTGTTATAGGCCTGTAACTGTTTTATACGAGCTTTACTGGACAAAGGCCTGGCGTAAAGATGCACATATGCGACAAGGGTGTGTAGTTATGTACCTATAGTTTCAACACAAATACAAAAATATATATAGCTTACGTCAACTTTGTAAAAGGCCGCTCTCATTATGCGATTAATTGCCGCCGAGCCTGATGACGTCACGTAGAATTACGCAAAGCTTTCTGGGTAAAATGTACCTCAGTTCGCCATTTTGTTTATTGGTACCTAACAAGATGTCTCTTTTATGGGAAAACATTGATGACCTGACCTGTTTTTATCCACACATTTTTCTGGTAACTTTTCGCATTTTACGTCTTCAGTTCGATACAGTATTATTTCTTCCGCCATATTCTAAAATTATTTTAACATCCCTCAATCCCTACAAAATGCTGTTTTCGATTGGATAAACGATTCGACTTGTAGCATAAAATAAATCGCGCCCTATTCAACTTGCCTAAAACTCGTCGCATGCAAGCAAATCGTATTTGATTGGAGTGTTCTCAGTGTTCGATGTGATTGTATTTTACAGTCGCATTCTACATATCGCATAATTAGAACGACCCGTAGACGGTGCCCTGCTGTAACGCACTGCTTAAAGTAGCATGAGCTGCCAAAATTCACATTTTTTAGATAATTTCTGATCGCCTAGAGCCATAGACAGTAAGAGGCTTTGAAGGCCATCGAAAAACTAAATGATTGGCGTTGGAATGACTGAAATCCATAAAATCTAGGCATGTACGAACCGAAATAGTGTTCCAAAAGTAATAAACAATACTTTATCGTTCAATCTCGAACCTAGACTCACCAAAAAACTTCTGAATTATACGTCTTGAGAAAAATAGCCAATAGTTTCAACAATCTGTTTTAACGTCAAAATATCAACATTTTGGCAGCTTTAACTGAGCGAAGGTCAAATTTAAAATATAGGTTTCCAAAGTCTCGAGTGGCAGCATGCGTCGTCTTTTTTAGGTGTGAAATAGTCTTACAAAATGTATTCCATACAAAACGACGTAAAGCATCACATATAACTTCTAAAACTGAAATAACAGGTTCACTCTTGTACGCAGTCACCCTGTAAAGGTTGTGAAGGTGTTAATTGGAGAAGGTTCTATAGAAATATATTTTGTCAACGCTTCAAAATACCTTTTTACTGCTAATCGATTAAATACTCTGAAGGCTCTTGTTTCGCCGAAACCTGTCCATCAACCAACTTGTTGGAGGGACCCAATTATTTTAAAGAATGTTATAATGTGACGTTATTAATTGATTGATTGATGCTTTACGCCGCACTCAAGATTATTTTACTTTTATGGCCGCGTTGCCAGGTTTAGTGGGGGTGGGGGGCTTATTGCCCGAAGGAAACGCCAGACCTTCCACGAGACCCTTCTACATACGGCGACAGAGTGAAAAATGTTCACAAATTAATCAATTTTTATTTGGTCCGAGTGTGATTCGAACCCGCGCCGCATCGAGGCCGTCGTGACATTATTAAGGTGAACGTCTTAAAAATTTCTTCAATGTTTTGTTTTAAAATCCTTCAGTTGAAATATCCTTAACTGCCATGCGCATGTCAATTACAATACGCGGTAGATGCGTTATTCGCATACGAGATTCTCTCCGGTATAGGAAATTATTGATATATTGATTGATCGTTTGGTGTTTTACGCCGCTCTTAAGATTATTTCACTCATATGGCGGCGTTGCCAGTTTTATTGTGGGAGGAAACCGGGCTCTATGCCTAGAGGAAACCCACGACCTTCCGTTGGTAACTGGCAACCATCCCACATAGGTCATTCGAGTGAAAACCCAGTCAGAAAATTTTCCAATTTTTTTTTTGGACTGAGTGGGATTCGAACCAGCGACCCATTGGTGGAAGGCTGTTCGGATTGAGCGTCCTACGCTCTACCTACTGAGCCACGGAGGCCCCCTGGAAATTATTGAAAGCACGAGTAGAATGCAGGCAGCTAAGCCTACCTGGCCGACTAAAATTGGTTTGTTTAAAAGCACGGCCACCTGTTACATGAGCTTGATCAGGTTGAGGAAAGTCGCCGATTGGCGGGTTACCCACCGATCGATGGAAAACCCGTTGATCGGCGGCTTTCCCCAACCTATTGATATGAGTGAGTGAGTGAGTGATTGGGGTTTTACGTCCTGCTCAACAGTATTTCGGTTATATGAAGACGTTGTCTCCTTGTGACAGGGCGGATTTCCACCGCTCTTTTAGGTGCTGTCTCATCGAGACGACTTGCCGAAGACAACCAGCAAGCCCCCTCACCCAGTCACAGTATACTGACACCGGGCCAACCAGTCGCTGCTCTAACTCCTATTGCTGAGCGCCAAGCGAAGCAGTAACAGCTACCACTGTTAAAGTCTTTGGTCTGACTCGACCCGGGCTTGAACCCGGATCTCCCAGGCCTGAAGCGGACGCTCTACCGACTGAGCTATCGGGGCTGGTTATTGATATGAGAGAAACCGCTAAGATTAAACATTAAACAAGGCCATAATAACGGTGTAAAAAATGAAGCGTGAAGACCAAAGGGTCGCTCAGAGACTGCGTACGTTAGTCGTTGGATTACGCTCCTGTCAGGTCTTTTTGTTTCTAGTTTATGGTAATAAACTTAAGGCAGACTTTTTATGTGTCTCTTAAAGCTTCGTCTTTGTTTCTCAGGGTCTCCAAAATGCCGTTAAGCTCGTTTAGACTATTCAAGTCATTAGACCGCCTATGCGCATGCTCAGGTTGGAGGTTGTTTACTATGCGGGTACTGACACATTTAGTTTCAATATTAAGCTCTGGTTCGAGGTTGTGGGCGTTGACAAATGTAGTTAAAATTATATAATTATAAATCAAAATTATCACTTAATCAGCTATCTTGTTTTAACCGTAAAACGAGTTTGTCGAAATGGGGACGTAACTTCGCGAGTTGATACAGTGTTGCTGCAGATTAAAAAAAAAACTGGTTTAATATCGGTTGGTTGAGAGAATTACAATACACCAAAACCGACTTGCCTTCAGTAGAATTCCATGTGCGTTAGATCGAGCACGTGGTGTGGAATGACAACTCAAGTGTGACCGGCTTAATGATCGAGGTTCCAGTTCATAGGCCTAATGAAGTGAATGGGATTTAAATTGAACCGTTACCACTGTAAGGTGGTCTGGGGGGGGGGGGATTTTTTATTGGCGCTTACCCATCCATGAGGATGATGCACGTCAAGCCTGTAAGGTGCTCTGCAGGAGCCACGGCTCTTTATTTTCCCGTGAGGTGAAAAGAGACTCCCATTGGTCAATGCACAGTTATTGAAAAGAGGAGGGTCGACTGGTCAATCATTCGTGACCGTGCCGTTAAAGGTGCCAAGAACTAGTCCAAAAGTGATAGTTACTTGTGACCATTGAGGCGAGTATACGTCGCTAGTACCAGACGCAGACTGATTTTATACTGACAAGAGGTGTGTCCACGATCCCCTCCCAGCGAAAGACGAATAATGACAAACGGGGTTTATGTTAAGCGACCGGACACGTCGGAGAGCAAAACGGATTTAACGGCATCTCAATCCGATATTCGGTAAGTTTTGTAAATTTTGATGTTTTTTTCTGCTGATATCTGTAAAACGCTATGAAAAACGCCATGGTCATTTTTACAATATACAGGGTAAGTGTAATCACGTCATTACAAGCGTTGTTTGGGGGGATCTGGGGAATGAAATGGTTCATTAATTTCTGTCGGATCTTTCTCATCAAAATGAAAGTTTTGTCGAAATGAAAGAGTGCATTGCATAGTTTGCTTAAATCTGATGTGCCCACGCAAGATACTGAAACGTGAAATGTTGTTACAAGGTAAATATTTGTCAGCATTTTGTTCCAAAAAGAAAGCACAAGCCCCAAAAATGTTGTTTTTTAATGTAGTCTACAACATGTCTCGTTTTACCCAATATTCTTTGCGATTTAAGATTACTCTCGGCTGATATGACTTCAGTCGCCTACGTCAAAAGCTTGACCTTGTCAACAAGTAAAATCTTGCTGACCGTCATGCTAGACTGCACAAACACAAGCATCTCACATGCATTGTATTGGTCACTAATTCTACAGATCAATACTTACTTTCGACATTTTGATATAATGAATTGTATTTAACCTTGCATTGTGGTGACAATGGAGAATGCCACTCCCGGGTGGGGCGGGGCGGGGCGGGGATGGCCAAGGAACGGGTCTGAAGAGACCAACTCTTTATACGCAATACTGAAAATGTTACAAACTCAAGAAACACAGCTTGAAAACTACAAAATATGGGAAAAACCCTCAATGGTATAAACAAGCAGATCTTATACAAAGAACGAAATGAACATCTGGATAAGGAAGGTACAAGGGACATATAAAAGCTGATTACAAACGGTCACAAATACTTCAATACATGCAGCAAACTTGATAACATTTTAATGTCGCCTTAGCTAGCTTACCCCTGAAAGGAAACAGCGTTCGTCCAAAAATTTAAATTGTGTTAATTTTTCGTACACTGGCTTGGTTTGTACTGGTCACCGACTACATACGTCATATTATTCCAACATCAATCAATTAGTTTTTTCGTTAAGCTTCAAACCGTTGTATTGTCAAAACAATCATAATAATCAAAAGCGCAAATTTTGGGAGTGGCTTCCCAACTCCGGGGGCCTCCGTCGCTCAGTAGGTAGAGCGTTTGGACGCTCAATCCGAACAGCCTTCCACCAATGGGTCGTGGGTTCGAATCCCACTCAGTTAAAAAAAACAATTGGAAAATGTTTTGACTCGGTTTTCACTCGAACGACCTACATGTATGTGGGATGGTTGCCAGTTACCACCGGGAGGTCGTGGGTTTCCTCCGGGCATAGAGCCCGGTTTCCTCTCACAATAAAACTGGCAACGCCGCCATATAAGTGAAATGATCTTGTAAAACATCAATCAATCCCCATTCCGCGATCACGGCCGGTAGACACGTGGATTAACTCAATACAGATTTAGACAAGTCAATCCATGTCAGCTTGAAATGCGTTCCACCAAAGCGTACCTGGTTCGACCCTAACTCTGTCCAAGGCAGCCAGCCAGTGATGGATAAAACATTTTACTAAAGACCTCGGCGATGACATTTTTCTATAACGATTCTGCAGTGAAAACAATCATATCTACTTCTAGCCTTTATCAACCAATCATTTGATAAGTCAGTCAACCAATCAATCATCCAACCAGGCAACCAACCAACCAACAAATCAACCAATCAAACAAACACACATACAATACCTGTCAGTCGTCAACCTAATGAAATATCATAGGTTTACTTTATTACAACAATTTATGGGGTATAGAGGTCTAAATGATATACCTCTTTTTAATACAATTAGAAACTTGTCTCCATGGTTATTTTAGACAAGAAGATTTTCCCGGTGCCCGTGTGTTTTAGTGATCATAAATACAATAAATCGTATCTGTTTTTTCTTTTTCGTTACTAAGTCTAAGCGAAGCATTGACAATGGTTTTCCTATTTTCCAGATTTCAACCTCAACAAAAGACATGTACGTCTACCGTCAAGATTCTCTCCTTCTTCCTGTTTGTTGCACTTGCTGTTGCTGTTGCAGCCTGTGTTGCTTTGGCTTATTTCCTTATAGAAAAAGGTAGAGTAGAAAGAAAATATGTATTTGCTTGTTATATAAGGGAAATAACCTCGAAGTTGATAAAGAAAACCAATCAATCAAGTCCTAGTTAGATCTTCCGCAATATTGAACATCCATAACTGCAGGTCGATTAATAAATTTAAAGTTAGGTTCAAAATAATTAGTTTGTCTCGTGTATCAAAACCATTATCAATATATTTATCATTGTTTTTTTTTTCTCTGTTTTTCTGTATTGTTTCTCTCTCAATTGCCTTTTCGCATTTTTCAAAGCGATTGTGTCTGGCCGTGCGTCCGATTTCAATGTTGCGATTATAAGGAGTAAAATGGTACGATTTGTTTTTGAGCAGGATTATACCTTAGTTTTATTTCAGTTTGTCAGATACTAAATCTCATTTGATTATAGTTTGTTAATGAAAACAGTTTAACCACCATTGTCTTTTTGTTTATTGGCTAACAGACAGAATGTCAATGGCTGACGTAACAACCCCTTCAACAACCAGTCATATGACCAAACCAGTCACGACTACAACGTCAATACCAGGAGATCCAAGTGTCTGTATGTCCCCAGAATGCGCCGTCGCAGGTAGGTTCATTTTGTTTCTCTGAACAATAATTTGGGTATCTCTTTTGCATATTCTTTGTCAATGTATGGTTTTCACTTTCAGAGAACCCTCGGACTGGGGGCAGTGTGGTTTTTGCCATAGCCATTTTCGCCTTCGTAACATGAAGGAAAATTAGGTATGCCAAATGCATTAGCTTTCCTGACGTTCATATGGTCTGTGGTGGTTTTAATGTTAAAATTTAGGTGGGGTGGGGTGGGGTGGGTAAGATCTTTTGGTCGGTTGGTACTTTTTTCACCATATAACTTTAGCTGTTGAGTGCGACGTTAAGCCTCAATCAATCAATCAATCAATCAATCGCTTTCATAGAAAGGTATCTCAATAAGTACAGTCAGGAAAATTCTGGCAACGCCAGCAAACGGGAAATAATCTCGAGTATGACGTAAAACTTTTGATTTTGATTATTCCATGAAATGTACCCGGTAAAACTGAGAGGAATGATTGCACCGGCGGAAACTTTGGAATATTTCCGGTCACCCCTTTTAAACTGAAGTTGTCTTATGTGTAGCATAATACCCCAGTCAACCCATCCATCAATCAATGATAAAATCCACATACACCATTTACAAAAACCCAAATCTAGATATGATCCTTTTTTTCTCAGCTGCCAGAATTTATCAAAGCCTGGACATGAATGTTCACCCATGTGACAACTTTTACGAGTACGCATGCGGAGGATGGATGAAAAAACACCCTATTCCAGAAGACCGTTCCAGTGTCAGCAGGTTCTCTGTCCTCAATGAAGAACTGTCTGTTATTGTAAAAGGTATTTGTACTTTTTTCTGATAGCCATGTCAAACAGTCTTGTAGGCTCTTGGTAAAAAGTGAAGCCTAGATACGTTATATATCTAAAGCCCATGTTATATTATTTGCCAGTGGCAGGAGTTAAAACCCAAGATGGAGGGTTGTCATGGTGATAGACGTCACACTTTGGCTTAATATTAGCCAATCACAGGAGAACCTGCTTTTTACATATACAACCTTCAATGTTTGACGGTCTACGATTTCGGGTATGGGAATATAATTCTACAAGAAAGTTGTAATATAGTGGGCCTTGGCGGTTCAGTTGGTAGTTCGACAGTGCCTCGGTCAGACATGAATCCTTCTTCGCTGGGTCATCGGGGCCTCCGTGGCTCAGTAGGTAGAGCGTTGGACGCTCAATCCGAACAGCCTTCCACCAATGGGTCTCGGGTTCGAATCCCACTCAGTCCAAAAAAATTGGAAATTTTCTGACTGGGTTTTCACTCGAACGACCTATGTGGGATGGTTGCCAGTTACCAACGGAAGGTCGTGGGTTTCCTCCGGGCAAAGAGCCCGGTTTCCTCCCACAAGAAAACTGGCAACGTCGCCATATAAGTGAAATAATCTTAAGCGCGGCGTAAAACACTAAACAATCAATCAATCGCTGGGTCATCCGTTCGAAACAAACTGATGTAGAAAACGTGTAAAAAAAAAACAACTCCCAAGTGAAGGCAAACACGTTTAGTACGGCGTCTAGCATCAATCAATGAACCAATCTTATATTGTTCCACATATTGTCTTTAAATATATAGGCAAGTAAGGGCGGGGTGCGGTGGTGGTCTAGCCTATCCTACAGGTATCGTAATCTACATAATAATCCAGGTTTTTTGACACGTGCATGTTTAAATCTTTGTTGTAATCAGGTCTGATTGAAAAGAACACGGAACCCGGAGAACTCCCTGCGGTGACAAAAGCTAAGAATCTATACCGGTCCTGCATGAACGAAGGTATGGTTATTTTCAAGATTCCTGACAGCTGTTTCTCAACATACTTTAAAGTCGCATGAGCTGCCAAAATGTTGATATTTTGACGTTAAAACAGAATGTTGAAATTATTGGCTAATTTTCTCAAGACGTACAATTCAGAAGCTTTTTACTGCTTCTAGTCTCGAAAACGTACGAGAAAGTATTGTTTTGAACTAACTTTGGCTTAGAATGAATGAATGGCCGTGCCAGTTATTTAAATTTTGTTTACTTTTCAACACGTTTTCGGTTCATACAGGCCACATACTGAATGGATTTTCCTCATTCTTAAATTGAAACCAGAAACGATGGACAGACAATGCATGTTATAAACAAAGCGATGCTATAAATTTCCTGAGATCGTAAAATAAAGAATATCTCCAATAAACTGTTGATGGGCTAAATTGCCGCCTATAATAACGTTATAAGTCACGGTTCATGTGCTTTATTTAGCCTTAGCTGTTGAGTGTGACGCTAAACCACAACCAATCCCTCTATGTTTCATTGAGTGGATTTTATACTCGATCAGTGTATGTGGACAAACCGAAGGTCTGGGGTTTCAGCCATGTGGCGTATAATATAGATCGATCAATCAATCACTCGATCGTCCTACAGGAAATTTTAACAGGTACCTGCCCTAGCAATTGCGGAATATGCATTACCCTGACCGTTAACGAATTGGAATGGTTATACCTTATTTTATTTCAGAGCTTGTCGAATACAGAGGACTGGAACCGATGGAGTTTGTCTTTAAGGAGATGGGAGAATGGCCTCTTCTCAATTCCTCGTGGTCGAGCGCTTCCTTCGATTTAATGGATACGCTTTTGAGAATCAAGAAATACGGTTCCAGCCCTCTGATATACCAAGGAGTCTCGACTGATTTAAAAAATTCATCCGTCAGAATCCTGACAGTAAGCCAAAACATTATAACTCATTAATATTCCGTACTTCCATTTGATTGGTCAATACACACCATGTGTCAGTCAACATTTTTTAATGCATCAGAGTCAGACTAGCAAGCTGACCTGAGGTTTGAGATGTATGTCATGGACTCCTATGTGAATTAAAAGTGCACATCATTACACTTAAGACCAAATGAAAATTGAAAAATTTCTTAGTGGATTTTTCACTCGATCGCCGTATGTGGGAGAGTTGCGAGGTACTCGCCTAAGGAGTGGGTTTCATCCAGTCAACGAGTCTGTTTCCTCTCCCCAGTAAAATTTGCAACACCGCCATTTACGTAAAATAATCTTGAATACGACGTAAAACAACAATCAATTCACTTATTATTATTATTGTCATTATACAACAGTTGCCCGGTCAATATATTCAATGTATGACCAGAAGTCCTATAAATGAAATAATATTTTCACATGACGTCATTATACGTGGTTCATGAGTGGATATACCTGACCACGTGATATAAGTCGTCTGTCTGCCTCAAACGTGGCCGTTTCGTGGGTCAAGTTCTCAGATGCAAAGCTGCAGAAACTTCATGACAATGCAGACAACAACAACACAGGAAAATACTTCTAATAAAAATAAATCAGTATGTTAAAACACCCACTAACTTGCATCGGAGTCAATGACCTGAAATTCGGTTCCTTGGCGAGATGCCTCCCAGCAAGGCGAATCTCGTAACTGAGAGGAATGGGGAAGTTAAGCCAGGTACTCTCCGAAGGTTGGGGGTTTCCTCTGGGCATTGAGTCCGGTTTCATCCACCACTAAACCTACCAAAGCCGCCATATAAGTGGAATAATATTGAGTGTGGCGTAAAACGTCAATTAATCAACCATTAATTGGATTGTAAAAACTTTAAATGTTCGAGAGAATAAATATTTTTTTCTCATTTGATACTTGACATAATCATACATGTAGTTGCTTAGCACAATCAACCAGTTCTATTTCTGGACTATTTTAACATATATGTATATCTAACCAAGACATTTGATTTTTATTTCGTAGCTAGACCAGCCTGGTTTGATCCTAGGAGGCAGAGATTTTTATATTTCCAAGGCTAACGACTCGATTCCCGCCTTAAGGAAATACATGATTTCATTGGCCGAAGCCTTTGGCGCTGACGATATGAACCAAGCGGAGCAGGATGTTAATGATGTGATTGACTTTGAAACAAAGATTGCAAATGTATGTTTTCATGTCCTGTGGTATTTTTAATTTTTTTTTATAACTTTTCATCGTATTCTGGGAACGTGTAGTTTATTTTCTCCGAAAACACGCCGAAATAATATAAGATATTAAAGTGGCATGAGCTGCCAAAATGTTGATATTTTAACGTTAAAACAGAATGTTTAAATTATTGGCTATTTTTCTCAAGAAGTGTAATTCAGAAGCTTTTTAGTGCCTCTAGTGTGGAAAATGTACGATAAAGTATTGCTTTGGCTTAGAACGACTGAATGATCGTCTCGGTTATTTAAATTTTGTTTACTTTTCGAACACGTTTTCGGTTCGTACAGGCCACACACTGTATGGATGTATTGGGTAAACAAGAATTAATCTAACCACAGGGTCAAAATATGAAGGAACGAAGCATTGTAACGCCTCCACATACGTGGGGGTTGGGGTCAATGTCCCAGTCGGCAGAGTAGAAGTCACTCGGTTCGACACGGGCCTTCCATCGATGCGGTGCAGGTTCGGCTTCCACCTAAATTGAAGATTTTCTGAGTGGATTTGTCATTCGATCGCTGTATGTGCAAGATATGTCAGGTACTCAGCCAAGAGGTTCAGGGGCTCCTCCAGGCTGAGGTTTCATCCCCCATCAAACCTGGCAACATCAATCCATCAATCTTAAATGCAACTTAAAACAACCATAAATCCACATACGTGTGTACAATTCAAACTTATACAATTTCCCATTGTTCAGCTGATTACCCCTGACGAGGAGAGACGTGATCTCCAAGCATTGTATCAGAAGTTCACCCTGAAAGATTTGCCTATCAACATAAGTGACAAGGTTGGTCAATTTTCGCTTGCTATACAAAAAGATAATTACTCTTACTCTATCTGTTGATAAACTGATTTCTAATAATATTTTTTTTTACAATAATCTGGACTAAAGTGGAAGAGTTGCCAGGTACTCGCCTGAGGTTGGGGATATTTTCCGGACAAATAACTGATCCACCCCTCCCTCTATCCCTTTAAACCAGATAACGCCGGCTTATAAGTGAAAAAATCTTCAGTGATGTGTTAATCAATGAATCAATTCAGTGATCTATGTTTCCATCCGAACAAAAATATAACCTGGCTCGTTGATACAATGGGGCTTCCGGAGAACTAGCCTCGCCACAAAGGTAAAATACCAAACACACGTTGGGACGGGACTACGGATCCCATCATTTTGATGACGTGTAACTTTCAACAAGACCGCATCATTAACTTTGGTATCTCCATGGCCTAAATATCAAATGGCCAGTGTCAGTGTGGAAATTCGTTTACGATGTGAGTTGACTAATTTTTGGAGCTGACTTATACGAGCTGATTTAAATGGTTGCACAACAATTCCATGAATTGAGTATTAAACACTGCTTCACACTCGTAAATTTTTTTATCTGTCTTTTCAGTTCGACTGGTTTAGGTATCATTATGAAATAATGTCCCAGCCTGGCGTGGCCATTAACATAACTGACGAGGAGCCAGTGATTGTCTATGCACCAACAGTGTTGAGAGATTTACTTGATTTGGTTGAATTAACACCTGCCAGGTAAGGTACAAGTTAAGTTCAGATAGCTTTGTGAGGCTTTTGTTCTTGCTACTGTTGATTTTGATGATTTTCTGTTGTTGATTTTCTTGGCATATCTGCTGTTCCTATGTTGCTGTTATAGATTAACATCGAATGTTTGGTAACTTTTCAGCGCCGTTTGTAATACTGCAGTTTTCATAATTAATAATTAGTAGCAATGAGTCTGCGTGCCATTCTCAGTTAGTTAGAGTAAACTGACTACAAATATGGACATTAATGTCTTCAAAACCCTATTCACTCAATCAAGCGCCAAGCGGTGGACTACTGGATATACATTTATATGGCGGAAGTGGCGTCAAGCGCACGTCATCTATTGAAATCGCTTCTTTCCAGACTGCTATTCTTGTATTTGTTGTTGATGTTAAGAACAGTGTTATTTTTATGTTACTGCTGTTCTTGATATTATTGTTATTTTTGATGCGATTGCAGTTAACGAGAAATAATTAAGGCATCACCACGGCGTTTGTGAATAACGTGAAATTGCTGTTGTTGATATTACAGTTGTTCATGTTATTGATGCTGTTGTTGTAGCTGTTGTTGCTATAGTTTTGTTGTCCACTGCAATAGCAAACATTTCAACAGTCTTTTTAAAGTGGGCAACCTCTCTCATCCTGTCATGTGTGAAATGATCTTGAGTGCGGCCTAAAACATCAACCAATCAACCAATCATTTCTGATCTGAAATAAAAGCTCTGTGATTATAACCCAATCTTTGTGTGGGGGTGTACCTGCTACCAACAAAAACGGGATTTGAGTATGTGTCTTTTTTATTTCAGGACACTACAGAACTACCTCATTGCGACTGAAATGTTAACTTTTATTTCTTATCTACCCCAAAAATTCCGAGACATCCGTACTGAATTTAACAAAGTAAGTAAAATGTCTCAGCATTTACGCTTGTTTACTACCCATCAACAACAACGTTGAGTCTAATTTTTCAAAAGCTACGCCATACGTTTATTTCTACCAAAAACTCCAGGCATATATAAAGCAAAATTTGACCCATAAATATTAACGATCAGCGTATCAATGGTTTTTTCTCCTCTCTGGCAACAAACAACCCCTAGATTTAAGTGCAATAGTTTAGTTTGCGACAGCTAAAAGCAATCAATTCGTCATTAAGCGTTTTCTGATGAATTTTGTCGACAAATTAGCAGGATGTCTGTTTCAAAATGATTTAATCAATGAGATTGCTTCTTACATTTTTAGTCTTTTGACATCCAATGGAATCTTGTTTAACATTTTAGGTGATGTATGGAGCTCAGACTGAGCCTGCGCGATGGAAACTCTGCGTTTCCACGACAACTGATTCCTTAGAAAACGTTGTAGGAAGATTGTTTGTAGATGAAGAATATGACGAGGACGCTAAATCAATAGTAAGTTTTTGGATTTAAACCGTTTCTCTGAATATTGTGGTGACACCAGGTATTTTAGAAAAACGTGACGTAAAGTGGGAAAAATATGTTTAATTGGTCGTTTTTATTTGCGGCTGTCACACTGTCTTTACCAAGTCTCAAAGTCTTATTTTTTACTTATGCCGTGAGGACCTCGGTGGCCCAGTCGGTTGAGCGATTGTCTCTCGTCAAGACAAGCCTTCTGTTGATGGGTCGCGGGTTCAAATCCCACTCAATCTAAAGAAAAATTGACAAAAAAATTTGTGTGGTTTCGGCCGACCGCCCAGTTGCCATGTATTTGCTACATGTCGAGAGTTTCCTTGTGGCAAAGAATCCCCACTTCAACTGACAACGTGAAATGATCTTCAGGGCTGCTTAAAACATCCATCAATTCGTCCATCAATAGTTTTAGTTAATCTGCCGATCACAATTCCCACTTATGACGACAATAGGATTTCTAATTTTTTGTAATGGGGCTTAAACTACATCTCATCAAAATGGCTGAATATAATGCATGCTATATACTGTTCCAGGCCTCGGTGATGATATCCACCATACGATCAGCATTCAACGAGTTACTTGACGAACTTGACTGGATGGACGAGCCCACAAAGAAGGTGGCCATGGAAAAGGTAAGGTCTTAACGGTTTATTAGTTGTCATAGCCTTTTCTGGTGTTCATTTTGAAAGCTGATTTACTGGAGTTTTACAGATGTAATATCTTTTTGTAAAGTCCCAAAAGTTCCGAAATTGAAAGCTGTCTCTTTAATGTAAGCGATTTCCTTCATTCCGGGGGCCTCGATGGCTAACTCTGCTAGAGTGATTGTCCTTCAGTCCGACACACGCTTTCGATCTATGCGGTGCGGGTTCGAATCCGACTCAGACTAAATGAAAATTGTAAGAAATATTTAATGGATTTTTCAGTCGAACGCCCTATGTGGAAGAGTTGACAGGTAATCACCCAAGGTCGGGGGTATCCTCCAGGCAAAGAGTCCGGTATTTCACCCCATTAAGCTGGGCAACGCCGCCATATAAGTGAAATAATCTTGAGTGCGGTGTAAAACATCAACCAACCAACCTTCCGCTTCCCAACTCAGTCGGCCTGGTTTCGTCCCTGGGAAATTGTTTTGCCTCATCGAAGAAACAAACAGTTGTTTTAAGACGTGAATCAAATCGTTGTTTTTCAGGCAGCAGCTATGCAGGAAAAAATTGGATACTCAGAAGAAGATCTAAAAAATGATACAAAGCTCAATCAGAAATATAAAGATGTAAGTATGAAGTCACTTAGACAGCCAGGAAAAGCTGAGAGTTTGAAGTACTTAGGGATTGACGTTAAAATAAAAAAAAAATATTGGTAAAGCCTGCATGAACCAAAAACCAAAAATCTGGGCTAATGACGGACAGAATTCAAATAGACCTGATGTATGATTAAATAATTTTTTTAGCGAGGGGGGGGGGGGGGGGGCAGGAGGGACTTTGGTGGCTATTCTTAACATATCTGAACGAACAAGTCCAGGATTTTATCAGCTGAAAGCTCATTCTTTTTCATTTTATTCGGACGAATTTTTTACCTATATTTGGCACCTCCTGCCACTCTAACAAAATTATGAATTGAGTTTTTCACTTTTCGTCGAGGCTTTTAGAATGTGCTTTGTGGGATGGTTGCCAGTTACTAACGGAAGGTCGTGGGTTTCCTTCGGGCATAGAGCCCGGTTTCCTCCCACAATACAACTGGCAACGCCGCCATATAAGTGAAATAATTTTGAGCGCGGCGTAAAACACCAAACAATCAATCAATCAATTGGAGAATGTGACAACACTTCATCGATTAGTCGAGGGTATGAATCCTACTCCAAGTAAACATAGGGGATTCAGTCGGTTCGAAAATTAGTCCCTTAGACTGACATAGGTTTTCCAACGAAAAACCAAATAAAATTTCCGAAGGTCGGAGGTTTCCCCGGGCAAAGAACCCGGTTTCCATCGCCATTAAAACTGACTACGCCGCCATATAAGTGAAATAATCTTGAGTGCGGCGTAAAACGTCAATCAAATATATATACCTGGCATGGTATAAAGGTCTAAATGATATACCTCTTTTTAACACAATTAGAAACTTGTCTCCATGGTTTTTTTTAAGACAAGAAGATTTTCCCTGTGCCCGTGTGTTTTAGTGATCATAAATAAGAATATAGAAATGTGTATGAAATTATAGTTCTAAGACACCAAACACAGACTTAATCCAGTCATATTGAAAATAAACTAACAGCAAAGTCTCTAAACAGCCTTCTGAAGAGTTAAATCGTAACCCTGTTATTCCATTCATCCTTCAGCTTGGACAAAACCGTGTAGTTATTCCAAAATTTTGTGTGCTTTTTTTGTTTTGAATTATCTAGGTGACGTATGATCCCGAAAAGTATTTGGAAAACGCCTTATTTAGATTTCGATATGAAGCTGCCGAATACTTGAAGAAGCTCCGGGAGCCTGTTGACAAAAACGCGTAAGATAAAACTTGTTACTTGTGAAATGATTTTCTCATGTTATTTATGATTGCTTGATTGATATGTTATGCCGCCCTCAAAATTATTTCACATATATGGCTGCGTTGCCAGGTTTAGTGGGTTAGGAAACCGGGGAGAAAACCCCGACCTTCGGTGAGTACATGTACCTGGCAACTCCTCCACATACGGCGACCGAGTGAAAAATCCACTCAGATTTTTTTCAATTTTTATTTATGTCGGAGTGTGATTCGAACCCGCGGCGCATTGATGGAAGGTATATGTGGGACTGAGGGACGATCACTCTAACCCAATGGACCACCGAAGCCCGGCATGCATTTTATTTATGAGATTTTGATGAATGGTATTTGGCAACGTTCCCGACAGTGGTTACATCACAGAGCGTAATGGTACTGAGAAGTAATTCCGAAGCATGTCGGGACATCTGTGATCCGGTAGGTTAGAGCGATCGTCCCTCAGTCCAACACAGACCTTCCATCGATGCAGCGCGGGTTCGAATCAAATCAATTTCAGTGGATTTTTCGTTTAGACGCCGTATGTGGAAGAGGTACCAAATACTTGCCGAATGTCAGGGATTTCCCCCAGACAGTGAGTCCGATTTCCTCCCCCACTAAACCTGGCAACGCCGCCATATAACTGAAATAATTGAGTGCGGCGTAACACAGGAATCAATCAGTTAATCGAAGCATGTCCATTTAGCTCCCTGAAAAGCAAAGATGGCAAGCCAGAAATGGCCTATGTTTCTTTAAGTACAGATTCGTTCGAATCCATGAATTGGCTGAGAAACCACCGCTTATTGAATAAAAATACAATTCCGATAAGTCCCATGTTTGTTCTGTTGGATGTGAAATTATGTTTTAAAGAGAAATATATTTATATCTTGTCAGCTCATAATACTCTTGTAAGTTATTTGACTGAGTATGGAAATCGCTTTGTAGGTGGTTTGGACATCCTGTAGTAGTCAATGCTTTCTACTCCGCAACAACAAATGGAATATGTAAGTAATGATCCCTTTCCCCCTGACGTCATGACGTTGCATTCTGGGTAATATATCCGCCATTTTGACTGTCGACCTAATTTTTTGATGCTGTGTGCATACTTGCATGTGTTGTTTTTTGCGTAACTGTGGTGATTTTGACCGCAAAATAGCACCCCGGAACCGGAAATGACAAATATAATTAACATATTGACCGGGGAAACATATTCAGCAATCTCAACTTTGTTTTTAACAAACCAATGGTAAAGTAATACGTTAGTCCTGGGTGAAAAGAATTTGGTATTATTGACCGTCAAAAAATGTCCATAGCTTTCTTTGCTGAAAAGGGCCTGTTTTTGTCATTTTCACGTGACTTTCACGTGACCAAATATACCCGATGTCAATCAACGCAACGCACAAAATACTAGGTCCTTCTAAAAATATCGACAAGGTATATCAGGCTGTAGCTAAATATATTATAAATACAGACATTTTAATATAATTGTATATTGATATAAGTGTGTGTATATGAGTGTAAACACTTATATATTGTATTTATGACTGTATCCCGTCAAGTGACACCAAACTAACAAATATTGAACAATCTGTCTATCTTCCCATTTCTCACTACTGTATATTTGCATATCTGTAAATGGTATACGGATGTAAGCTCAATCGATTGCATGTTTTAATACCTTAAGAGATTAAGTATTACTCAAACCTACTAACATGTACAGACATGTACAGACATATTCAACATATTATGCTAAAACTTCAGTTTACTTAACCGCTCAAGGTAATAGTTACTCACTATAGTATGGCGTACATCATTCATACGGAATGAACGCGCCAATAAGCCAACCAACCAATCAAATATACCCCAAAGATAAAGAGACAAGAGTTACTTTCGTCTGCTTTGATAGATACATCCCAATGTTGGTGGTAAAAGCGCCGCCATTGATAGTTGAAGCGCGCATACATAACATATCTGGATCGAAATTGCATCGTCTCCTCGTAATGGCGGCATTCGATGCAAATCAAATACCACGTGATCTCCATTCCACGCATATAGTTCATTGTGTAAAACACCATCCGTGGAGTACTTTGACCATGAAATGTCGAAGACTCTGTATCTTTGATGATGTTAGGAATAAATACATTTAAACTAAACACATCTCAGTGCGCGCTTTAACCTTTCAAGCCCAATGGCCCAATAAAAGAAAACGAAATGATAGATTCTTCTATGGAGCGGTTTTAGCAAAACCTAAACACATATGACAACTTGTACTATACTTTGTAAATGGTGATGTTAGATATGAGCTTTCGAGAACATCTACTGCCATCATCAGAAATTACAGCACACAACGTCGGCATGGCAAAACAGGCATTATATATATAGCAAGAATGAACAAAAATACAAAAGGTAATCACTGATAGGTTGTGATTCCTACACTACAGTTACACAATATTAAACATCATCGTGTACAAAGTAGTACAAGTTGTCCTGTGTGCTTTGATTTTAGTAAAAATAAATTCTGGCCGACCAATCGTACAAACTGCTTCCTCACCAAATTATTTCAGTCCAATTCTAGTTCTTAACACTATCAACTTTTTAGATGTTTTAAATTTCAAATAGTACTAAATAGTTGGACTTCTGCTTTGAATAAACATATATGTAGTTCTATTTTGTTTGAATTTCAGCATTTCCCGCCGGTATTTTGCAGCCTCCATTTTTCTCGAAGCATTACCCTAAGTAAGTATTAATTATTTAGATATAATTTTTATACATCTTCAATGAAACTATTAATTTTATCGTACTCAAGATTTAATTGGTGCTCTGTGGCTTAGCCGGCAGTGATAGTTTCACGCCTTCCGTCGATGCGGCGCGGGATCGAATCTCCTTCATACCGAATAAAATGGACAAAAACTTGTGGATTATTAACTCCATCGCTTATATGAAAGTTGCCAGGTACTCACCGAATGTTGGAGGTTTCCTCTGGGAATAGAGCCCGGTTTCCTCCCCACTTGACCTAAACCGCCATATAAGTGAAATTATCTTAAATGGGGAGTAAAACATAAACCAATCAATAAAATTGTAATTCAGACTTTTTTCAGAAAAATATCAAACTATTTTCCGAATTCTGTTTTAACGAAATATTTCAGAAATTTGGTAGGTCATCGCGCTAAAATACTTTCTCTTCATTACAAAGCATCAATCAATAAAATCTAATATTTTTGAACACTTACTGTAAAACACACAGGCACAGGGAAAATCTTCTTTGCATAAAATAACCATGTGGACAAGTTTATAACGGTGTTAAAAAGGGGTGTATTTAATACTTATGTTTGAGAGCGTTTCAATCATTTTTGAGAAACAAAAATGATTCACCACCCTGATGCTTTACGCTGCAACTAAGATTAGTTGACTTAAATGGCGCCCGACTTTTCAACTTTAATTTAACCCTTTATTTATTTAACGAGGATTTCTCTCAGCTCTAAGGCCACAAAGTTTGTTAATCTCCTCAACAGAGTAGACAACAAAAACAAATAATACTTTTCATCAATATAACCATACAATAAAATCGGTTTTTGCTCCATTAGCTTCTAACCTACGTCTCACCCCTCCAGTGAGACGTCGAATCTGTTGAAAGGGTAACGGCCAATTCCTGCAGATGTTGTACAGGAGGCTCTAGGGCTTGAATGTTTCTGCCCATCTTATCCCAAATGTGTTCAAAAGGATTCAAATCAGCGCAGTTACCCCCTTATCACGGAAGGGTTGAGACGCAGGTTGGAAGCAAATGGAGGCTATAGGCGCTATTGACCTTCTACTCAAGGGCTGTGTTCTACACACTCAAAGTGACATTTTTACTTAAATATGTTCGCCCTGTGAAGCCAGATGGAGTCTGAAGTTTCATGCTTACAAGAATCTTTTTATTTTGTTAAAATACACTTTTGATTTGGCTAACGATATCCTAAATACATTGTATAGCCCATTGCCATTAATGGTGATTTCTTATCGCCAGAATGTTGTCCTTTACGATCACAATCGTTTCTGCAACTTCATTTTGCCAACAATCTTCCTGCACCAAGAATTTTATCGGTCGGTGCAGACTTTCCAGGGGGTGATTAGCTTTTTTCTTTGTGTATAGAATTAACAGAATTTGGTGTGAATTGCTAACGAAGCTGTGGATAAGAAAAACAAAACAAATTCCAAGTTAATATATTTTTTAATTAAGCTCCTATCATCAATGAAGACATCCCGGATGTAAATTTACAATAAAATGCCGTTTTCTACAGGTCGATGAATTATGGCGGAATTGGACTTGTGATTGGACATGAAATCACACACGGTTTCGATGATCAAGGTTTGTGCGAAATATTCTGGAAATTTATAGATTGATTGATTGATGTTTTACGCTGCACTCAAGGGAACTTTAATAGAGGTTTTTTATTTGGACCTGAGGGGAGCTGGTTTGACCATATATGCTGGAAAAGCAAAGATGAAAGCCATTCCGAATACCACCCTTCCTCCCTTTCAGCTATTTAGCCTCGGGTCACATTAAAGTGGACTTTGTTATTGTTGGGGGCGGGAACAAGGATGGTCTTTTGGTCGGTAAATACACATACGTTGATTGCGACGATAAGTCAAAATCAGAGATTGTTTCGGGAATATGAACGTCTGTAACCACACGATGGCCGTCTGTAACCACACGATGGCCGTCTGTAACCACACGATGGCCGTCTGTAACCACACGATGGCCGTCTGTAACCACACGATGACCGTCTGTAACCACACGACGACCGTCTGTAACCACACGACGACCGTCTGTAACCACACGACGACCGTCTGTAACCACACGATGACCGTCTGTAACCACACGATGGCCGTCTGTAACCACACGATGGCCGTCTGTAACCACACGACGACCGTCTGTAACCACACGATGGCCGTCTGTAACCACACGACGACCGTCTGTAACCACACGATGGCCGTCTGTAACCACACGATGACCGTCTGTAACCACACGATGACCGTCTGTAACCACACGATGGCCGTCTGTAACCACACGATGGCCGTCTGTAACCACACGATGGCCGTCTGTAACCACACGATGGCCGTCTGTAACCACACGACGACCGTCTGTAACCACACGACGACCGCCTGTAACCACACGACGACCGCCTGTAACCACACGACGACCGTCTGTAACCACACGACGACCGTCTGTAACCACACGACGACCGTCTGTAACCACACGACGACCGTCTGTAACCACACGACGACCGTCTGTAACCACACGACGACCGTCTGTAACCACACGACGACCGTCTGTAACCACACGACGACCGTCTGTAACCACACGACGACCGTCTGTAACCACACGATGACCGACTGTAACCACACGATGACCGTCTGTAACCACACGATGACCGTCTGTAACCACACGGCGACCGTCTGTAACCACACGGCGACCGTCTGTAACCACACGGCGGCCGTCTGTAACCACACGATGGCCGTCTGTAACCACACGATGGCCGTCTGTAACCACACGATGGCCGTCTGTAACCACACGATGGCCGTCTGTAACCACACGATGGCCGTCTGTAACCACACGATGGCCGTCTGTAACCACACGATGGCCGTCTGTAACCACACGATGGCCGTCTGTAACCACACGATGGCCGTCTGTAACCACACGATGACCACAATCACAGTCGATTATATCCAATGACCTTGCTCATAATGCGAAGAAAAAAATTATAGCTGGGAAAAATAGTTTCAACGTCAAAATGAATTTAAACGTCTATGAGTTTGTCATTATCCAAATACATGTCTCTGTATTCATCTCATTCGAACGACCTATGTGGGATGGTTGCCAGTTACCAGCGGAACCGGAAAGTCGTGGGTTTCCTCCGGACACAGAGCCCGGTTGCCTCCCACAATAAAACTGGCAACGCCGCCATATAAGTGAAATAATCTTGAGCGAGGCGTAAAACACCAAACAATCAATCAATCTATATTCATCCGTCCTCGGGCTGGAGCATTGTGGCTCTGCTTTAGCCATGTATGCTGACCTAAACAAGGAGGAACATTAGGTATGCCACATAGATTAACCTTCCTGATATTTTGGTCGGTTCGTACTTATGTCGCCATATAACCTTAGCTGTTGAGTGCGACTTTAAGCCCAAATCATTCAATCAATCAGACAGAGATTATGGGTTTACAAACGTTAGACACAATCTGCCATCGAGATTTACTGAGTGTACCTCACTGATATTGCTGAGCCCACAATAAACAAATAGAACCTTTCTCCTTTTGAGTATCATTTAGAGGCTGGACAAAGTTTTGTGGACAAAAGTCAAATTTTTTTACATACATGAAGTTTTTCTATGTATTTTTATTTTATGTCTTAACTGATCTACAGGTCGTCTGTTTAATAAAAATGGCGATCTTGCGGAATGGTGGAGCAATGACGTTGTTGAACAGTTTAAGGCCAAAGCACAGTGTATGGTAGAACAATACGGCAACTACACAGTGACAGAAGTCGATATGAAGGTATATATCTAGAAACAGGGCACAGGGAAAACTTTCTTGACTAAAATAACCATGGAGACAAGTATTTTATTGTGTTAAAAAAATTATATCTCACTTAGAATGCTTTGCTTTTCTGTACTATCAGAAAAGGAGATTGGTTCAGAATTCGACCAATAAATTGTCTGAACCTATCGACGTATCCCACATGAATGTATACATATGTATTTTAGCTAACCTAATGAAATATCCTGGATTGTGGTTTATTATAACAATTATAACAATTATTATGATTGGGTGTAACAGTCCAAATAATATAACACAATAAGAAACTTGTATTGGCTATTTTAGACAAGATTTTGTGCCCGTGTGTTTTAGTGTTAAAAGACATGTATATTTTAGAAAATAAAGTGATGCTGGTGCATTGGTATTATCAGGAATGGTCATATTTACTACAAAGCTGATACATGCACAGTTGTCCCGCAATTTTTTTCGCTAACTATATGACGGGAGTTTTCCTAAATTTCCCCCCCCCAAGTAAAGATCTTGTTTTCCCCACTCCCTATAGCCTTGTAATGGCATCATTTACATATATAAAACCGGTAATATACAGTTTACGTGTGACGTTTTAAATCTTCCCCAGAAACTATCCACCGCCTCTTACAACTTGTACCTTTTTACCTCTTTCAACATCCATTACCTACCTACATTGTGGGTTTTTAGGTAAACGGCAGAAACACACAGGGAGAAAATATAGCTGACAATGGCGGACTGATCCAAGCCTATACGGTGAGATTCTAACTTTTTACTTGATATTTAATGACGTCACATCAATCCAAAGAGTTGAATTATGGTAAATTTCTGTAAATTGGCTCCGGTAAAAACACAATACTATCTGCCATCCCGAATATTCGAAACCCCGTCTGGTATCCTATAATGTACTTGTCTAACAAATGATGACGTCAAGGTCCATTGATGTCGAAAGCTCTTGTTCCGTCTGTCCGATTAGTGCCTTAAAGGGGCCTGAGCTACCACAATTCAGACTTTTCCCCATAAATTTCAGCTGTAATGGAAGTATTTAAAGTACGTTACACTGGAAATTAAAACATTGATATTGAAAATATCGATTGAGCATGTCAACCAAATGAATCGACAATGTCGAAGAATAAATGTGACGCTTATTCCGATTTGCAGCTTTTCTTACTATCAAATACTGCCATAACGTACATTACAGAAAATGGAAAGCTCTTAATATGTTTTTTTATTTCCATTAGTGGTAGTGTAATTGGTAGTGTAAACAATATAGCCTCGTTTTCGTCGTACTGTACTGGAATACAAACTTCGGAAGAAGTCGACTAAGTAATATTTTCGTTGTGTCATCATCAAATATAAGTTTTATTTGTAGTTTCACTGTCTGATGCAGACTTTAAAGAAGTATTTTGCGCCAATGGCCTGTTACGCATTTTCCAGGTTCATTTCCCATTTATTAAACGCAAGGAGCCTGGAATCTCGCAAGAGTGGAGTATTTTTCCCTCCTTTCAGCAGAGAGCCCACTAAGGGAGATATTTTTCTGTATTGGAAATAGACCGTATTCCGACAACTTGTCGGAGATACAGGGTTTACCGCGTGCACAGAGCTCGGTGTCCTCCCTCACTTAACTCTACAGTTTGTATTTTCATCTCTGAAGCGTGTGTACATTTTGCTACGTTCAACCATGCTGGTAGACTAAAATACATGAGTTATTTTTATCGCATAGGCCTATTTACTGATAGTTTAGAAAGCTATCTTTTTGAAACTTTTCGAATCGATCTTTCTTCAACATTACAGGCATACAGAGAGTGGGTGAAACAGCAAGGAAAAGAAGAACCGAAATTACCTGGTCTGCATTTCAACAATAATCAATTATTTTTTGTCAACATGGCACAGGTATACTTTTCATTTTTTTTTTAGTTTAAACTGTGATAAGTTTATCTTTTTCTATCAATGAAATCGTTAGTGATAAAAAAATCTACAGCCTATATCACTAAAGGCAATTTCTTGGATAGGGCTAAATGAAAAAAAAAGTTTGAATTTTCGCTATTACTCTTGCCAAATTCAGGTGTGGTGCGAAGTTGTCAAGCCTCAAGGTATGGTTAGCCGAATTCTCACTGGTGTTCACAGCCCAAAGGAATTCAGGTAAGGACAATATTGGAATCTCGGCACTCCATAGGCGCCATTTTTATACAGGATTCTGGGTAATTTTATGCGTTGATAACTTTATATGTAGTACTTTTCACTCGCTATCGGCAGAATTTCTGTTCCCCAAGACATACAATGGCGCTGGACGTTTATGCAGTCATGAAGTCGGAAAAATGACCTATTTCGAAATGATTCAATCTTGAATTGATCAACATTTCATAAGAAATTTGTTTTGTTTGAAATGCCAAAACATAACAAAGAAAGAACCAAACATAAAATGCAAATAGAAACGAGTTCATATAATTATTGCATGACTTTAAATTTCAGAGTGATTGGACCCTTGCAGAATTCAGAAGAATTTGCGGAAGCCTTCAACTGCCCCAAAACCAGTTTCATGAACCCCGAAAAGAAATGCCGAGTGTGGTAAACGAAATGGAGGTTCGCGGGAATGGGGTGAAGTATCCATTGGGTAATACATGATAGGAGGTTCATATGAATGGGATAGGCTTAAAGTTCATGGAGGTCAGTAAATGACGGTAAAATTCGCTGGAGATACATTACAATTCCGAAACCATTGTAACGTGGTGACTTTCTGATTTCCAAGAACAACATTACTATGGCCCCCAAATCGGCTTCACATGCCTAAAAGATGCAGTGATTTCCATAACAATCAATTTTAAAAGCTTTTTAAAAAATGAAGTCCTGTTTGGCAAAATTGCATCTGTTTTACAAATTAGTATTATTTAGATATTTTGTATACTTAATGGTCTTTCTTAAAGTTGAAACTTTTTAATTATCAATCAAAATCCGTTTTCTAATTTTTGAAATCCAATCAAATTAAATCGGATTTAAATGTCTTTTTTTATATAGCTGTAGGTCTTTTCTTACACAGTGTTCTATTTTAATAAATCTTTTTACGTTTTTTTTTTTTCGAATTTAACTTCTCACCAATTGCTACATTTCATAATAATTACTTTATTTTTTTTTAATTAAACCGTCTGTCAACTGATTGTCGAATATCTTTTTGCTTTTCGTACGTGTATATGTCCTTTTGAAATCAACTAAGGGCAGTCTAAAACTCGACTCTTTACCATCTACGCAACCATTTTTTTTTTCTAAGAACTTCTTTACTTTTTATATTTGTATATAAACATCTAGACTATTTTTCCTCATACCTTTTTGAAAAATAAAAAAATATGTATGCGTAGCTGTTTAGCTCTAGGTAATTTACAACTGCAATTTTCCAACTTTTTTATTGATTATAGATTTATGATGTATTTTACATATATATATTTTTTGATCTTACAAATATGCTTATATTATGACAAACTATTAACGAAAAAAATGTACAATTTTGTGTAAAGAAATGTGAATGTATATATTTATTTCGGAATGTATAATTTGTATAAATTCATTTCAATATCAACAAAACCCTGTTGTTCGAAATTAGTTCCGAGTAGCTTTGAACACCTGCTTTAAGCTGGAACTTGATTATCCTTCGATTGATTGCTATTATTGCGCCATCCTCCACATTATTTCCCGTAAATATGGATGTACCTGGATTAGTGAGAGAGAAAATTGGGATATTTGGCCAGAGGAAATCCCTGACCTTCCATAGGTACCTGACACCCTTTATACATAGGACAATCTTGTAAAATCATGTCGGAATTTTGTCTCTCCATAATTCAGGGCGGAGTGGGATTCGAACCTGCGTCCTATCGATTGAACGCCTTCGACGTAGAAGTCCGGCTTACCCGTGAAGACTTTCCTGAAACAATGTCAATTCTTAAGCTTACCTTCATCAGGAAATTTTTCCCTATCGTATTCCGTGAATAGCAAGCGGGCGAATTGACCGTCCCTATATAAGACTATCAAGACGGACAAGCACCTGTTTAGAGTACAAGCACTAACATAGAAACACTTCAATATACACATCGCCGGGCCCTGTCTTGTGTATTCATTGCGGTACCTAATACATTTAAATGTTCCTTTTCAAATCAGAAAAAGTACAGAAAATGGTTTGACTTTTCAATGTCAACATGCAGTTATCTGGGCTTTAGACGCGAGGATGCCTTTAAGTAATTTGTTTATATTTGCTTCCTATCTTATTACGGTTACGCTTTTGTTGGGCTCCAAAGATAATACATAGCCCCCCCCCCCCGCCCCCCCCCCCCCGGTGGAAGAGTTGCCAGGTACTCACCGAAGGTCATGGGTTTCCCCCGGGTAATGAGCCCGGTTTCCTCCCCCACTAAACCTGGCAACGCCACCATATAAGTGAAAGAATCTTGAGTTCGGCGTAAAACCAATCAATCAACCAAAGGGAATATACGATGTGTTCCTTTCGAGGCTACCTTTTTTGTCGCCACATTCAAAATGACCTGCAGTCTATCAGAGGGTATTTCACGTACGTTAATCCCAGAAGTTATCAGACTGCTTCCATCTTATGCAGGAAAAAATAATACAAAAAATGGTAAATGGGACTGTCTCACACATTCTAAAACACGCTTTTAGACAACGCTACAAATAAACTGAAGACATCCTCGCATAATCATAGACGCAGTGACGGCTACAATTTTAATCTTAAGCAATGATTTCTTAAACTTATAATTTATATGTATAATGTCTAGCTGGGTTTATGTTAATTAATCATAATATTGAGAAATAATTTAAACTAATGTAGCATAAGCTGCAAACATGTTATTTTTTATCGGTGAAACAAAATTATGAAACCATCAGCTATATTTTTCAGTAAACGTGCATCAGTACAAATAAAACTTGAAACCTTTCTGATTGGATTTCTCGCTCGATCGCCGTATTTATGGCACAAAGCCACAATGCTCCGGTACGCGGGCTGTTTGTTTCGAAACTACCTCTTTGATTGTCACATTCAAAATGATTTGCAGCTTGTCCAACAGTCGGAACTCCCTTCGGCTACCTTCGCTCGCTACCGGCCGGCTTTGACGTACGTAAATCCCCGAAGTTTCAGACTGCTTGTCCGACTGTATTTCACGCACGTAAATTCCCTATGTTATCCGAGTGTACCGAGGCATTTCAAAGCCAAGAAACGATCGAAGAAAACAAAGTTTGTTACCGAATTTTCTAACCTTTCACTGATTTTGTGTTCAAAGAATCGAAAAAAATTCAAGTTATAAAAGACAGAGAACTTTTGCGTATGATGCAGTATTTTTATAGCAAAAGTTTACATTATCTAGGTTTTCTAAAAACTACAAAAGCAAAGTATGTTAAAACCCGACAAGCTATAATAATGCCTAATAAACTTAGTATATAACAATACAAAGGCGCTTTTATTCCTTCCAATTCTAAAACGTAGTTTGAGGGTACAAATTCAGTCTCGTTGATGTGGTCGCTGCATTCCGCAAAAATGGATGCATTTCCGGCAGTGCATCTGAAAAGACGAACAGGACTTCATAAAAGTGATTGATTGATCGTTTGGTGTTTTACGCCGCGTTCAAGATTATTTCACTTATATGGCGGCGTTGCCAGTTTTATTGTGGGAAGAAACCGGGCTATATGCCCGGAGGAAACCCACGACCTTCCGGTGATTTTAGATCATACCACCTTGAGGCGGCATGAGGTCCCAATTAAGATAAAAATAAGTTAACGTGAAAAGAAATCTGCGGATTGATTAAGTCTTTCCCCGATCCGTCGATCTATGTGGGATGGTTACCATTTACCACCGGAAGGTCGTGGGTTGCCTCCGGGCATAGAACCCAGTTTCCTCCCACAATAAAACTGGCAACGCCGCCATATAAGTGAAATAATCTTGAGCGCGGCGTAAAACACCAAACAATCAATCAATCCCCGATCCGTTATTAGCCGGCATTCGTCTTCGTCCGGGCGCCCCAATAAAATTGAAATATAGTTTGGCCTATGAAATCAATAACAATTAGTCGTTAAATGAATTAAACTTAGTTACCTGATTGGGTTATTGGAGGTATACTCAATAATGAGATGTGCCCGGAAGACGTAATAGAGGACAGAGGTATAAACTCCCCAAGCAATCCACACAGGAGAATGGCGGCTTAAAAATCCCACTGTAATAAATCATGAAGTCATTGTGAAAAATGAAAAAGAAGTAATGAGAAATCATTAAGGCATCACCATGAAGTAAGGTGCCTGTAAACAACACGAACTTTGGGCATCTATCAATTAGACTTGATAAAGACCACGGAATACAGTGTTGGTGTCGAAACTTCACGGTGTATGCCAGTGTATTTATCAATTACACTTGATAAGGACGACAGCATAGGTGCCGAAATCTCATGTTGTTCACGAACAACCTACTTCGTGATGATGCCTTAATTATTTTTAATTAGTATGGAACCCACGCTTAAGAAGAGTTTCAAACATTTCTTATAAGTTGAGAAGTACCAAGACACGAAGCCCCCTTTCTATGGTTTCAGAACTCATAAGACATACTGTTCATTTGCCTATTTCAGATACAAACCAAACATAACGGTCGACCTTCATTATTCATGCATCAGCCTAGCCCTTTCTGTCTTTGGTCTTATAAAACAGCATGTGTTTCGATTTTTATGGCAGTTTGAGGTTGGATATAAAGGAAATCCTTTGAAATTATCTTGAATACCGCGTATAACATCAGACAATCAATACATTCGCCAAACTTGTCTCCATGGTTATTTTATTCAATAAGAATTTCCCTGTGCCCATAAATAAATTCGCCAACCTACATAAAATATCAGAACAGTATCAGCACGGTTTGTCTCAATATGAAAATCAAAAAATTTAAAATTCGGCTAATACATTCTGCTAACGCAAATGTACTTACTGAAGTAAACAGCCGACAGGAAATAAACTGTTCCCACGCTTAGAGTAACATCAACGTTTATAAAGGAAGTGCTAATAATAAGGCCGATGCTCTGTGAAAATAAAATACAAAGAGATTAGATTCACTGATTGGTCCCTTGATATTTTAAGCCACTCTCAAGATTATTCCACTTTATTTTATTGCGACCAGGTTTAGTTGGGGAAACCGGACTTTGCCTAGAGGAAACTCCCCACCTTCAACGAGTACCTGGCAATTTCCAAAAAAGGCGATCGAGTGAAAAAAACACTCATATTCTTTTTAACTTGGTTGATCTGAGCGGGATTCGAACCCCCGACGCATCAATGTAAGGCTTGTGTGAAGTGAGGTACTCAATCTGCCAACTGAGCCAGCAAGGCCCGAAAGAGAATAAAAAGATGTCTCATATTTTTTTCCCAAATTTCCGACTTTTCATATAAATATCAATTAGCAAGAAGCGTTGAGCCTTTAATTTAGCCCTGAGGAAACTAAAGGATTGACGTTAAAATAGAAAAATATCGACGAAGCAATGCAGCCTATTGAACGAAAAAATTGTGCTTATAGGGCACAAAATTTAAATAGCTTGGATGCAAGAGTACATTTTTGAGTTTTTGTTGTCTATCAAGACTACGTCGAAATCAACGGAAAGCTTTTAGTTTGTACTTCTTGAGAAAAACACCAGCAATTAGCTTAGTCTCATTGATTGATTTATTGATTGGTGTTATACGCCCCACTCAACATTATTTCACTTATATGGCGGCGTTGCCAGGTTTAGTGGGGAAGGAAAACGAGCTCATTGCCCTGAGAAAACCCGAATTTGAATCGAACCCGCGTCACATCGATGGAAGACTTGTGTCGGACTGAGCCCGATTTTCTACCCCTCTAAACCTACCATCGAGACTCACCTGACCGCTAATCGCTGACAACATAGCGACTACCAAAGACAAAACGAAATTGGCGGGATTCGGATTAAGACCAACGATCCAGTATATGATTGGGTGACAAACCAAAGGCCCAATAATCACCAAGGGGAGCTCACTCGTCATTTTCGCCAAGATAAAAGCAGATGAACGGTACATTCCCGAGGCTCGTTCTTTATTTATGACAGCAGTCTCACCTATAACTTTTAAACAAAGTTAAGGCCTCATTTATCAAAGAGATTTTAGACACATTTTCGGTTATTTGACATTGTGTATGAGTTTTGTAAAGAATTTTCAAGATCCTGCCTTGCAAAGTTGGCGTCAAAATTCTATGACCAAATCATATTGATGTAGTGCTGGCCAGAATATTTGGAAAGTTTAAGGCATTGAAAAACGTATAATTTTTCTCTTTTCTCACAATTGAGGCAATACAGCTATATAAAATCCTGTTCATACCGGCTCGCACCAAGCAATATGATGCAAATGCTTACATTTGGCCGATATATTCGCTGTTCTGATCAATGAACTATATACTGGATATCACGTAGTATTTAATGTGCATCGAGTGCCGCCATTACTGGGAGATGGTGCAATTTCTATCCAGATCGGTCATGCACGCACCCATCACTCAGCAATGGCGGAGCCTTTTACAAAGTAGAGCCAAACCAGCCAATGAGAAGTGTCCATTCAACGTATATACTTCATTGATTCTGATATCTTTCCTAATCAAGTTACTTCCGGCTACCGGCCAAATGTGAGAATTTGAATGATTTTTTGTGTGATCAAAATTCGATTGTGACGCGCGGATAAATGTCAATCAGTTGTGTTGCATCAAACAGGAGAAAATCAGAGAATAATGAGACGGTTCTCTAAATTTACATTTTCCAAAGCGTTATGTCTTCAAACTTTACTGGCGAGTAAAACATCAATATACTTTGGCCATAGAGTATGGATAGCGTTAGCCTCACATGTGGGATTCTTGGGTGGAGTTTAACTATGCATTCGGCGTACGAGGAACACGGGAGACTGTAAACCGAACGACTTTCTTCGGTGGGGAATTTGTGTATCACGTGACCGATTAATCCGCGCCACGTAATCCCCAAAGTAGCCAGGGTGTTCTCGGATTTCAAGATGGCACCCATGTTATTCATATTCAGATAAACAAGTAGTCATGGCAACCATGAGATTTTCTTGCTTGTGTTAGAGCCTGCACGTTCGATTTTTACACCCCACCAAACACATTTTGCTTGCGTTATGCATTAACCTCTGCGTACGCCGAAGACATAATCGAACTTGACCCTAGTGCGGTGGGGCAGTTCAGAGAGCTACATATACATGTAATTTTTGTATTATTTAAACATTAAAACACACGGGCACAAGGGGCATATCATTTAGACCTTTCTACCCAATCATAAGACAGGCAGGAGTTTGGCCATATTCAGTAGAATTTTCTGGAACAGATAATTTGGCAGCAAATCATCAGTATTTTTGATAAAGCTAACACGCCGGTTTGCTATAGGTTTTTTGATAGCAATCAATTAGCTCTGATATTCTTTAACTTACTACCAAAATCCGAGATGATATGACGCCCTGGGGGCATAAATGCTTGGGTTATTTTTCAATGAGTTTGTGTATTTTTGAAATATAGAGGAGCTTGTTTTTAGAATTAAGGCCAGATTACAAATAGCGGTACTGTTTTTTCTTAAGATAGCCATTTCTTTAAGAACCGAGAATTCTATTGAAATTGCCAACATTTTCAGGCTTAAATTCCTTATCAAGATTTTGGTAATGAAGAGGGTTGTTTAGCTGCCGTTCTACCTCCTCAATATAATCCTGTCTAAACATAGGCCTACATGTAATAACTATTGCAGAGCATGTGCATTTGAAAACTAAAACAAACGGGCACGGGGCAAATCTTCATGTCTAAAATAACCATGGAGACAAGTTTCTGATTGTGTTAAAAAGAGGTATACCATTTAGAGCTTTATACCAAATTATAAATTGTTGTTATAAACTAAACCTATGATACAGGAGCTTGGCCTTAGTCAGTAGAACTCTCTGGAACTCTTTGTAATACATTGACAATGCTTACTCATCTCAAGACCCGAGCATGTATATTGTATGTATATTGGTCGGTTTACAGGATTTAGAGGCCACTCAATAGTTAATTTGACAGGCACCATTTCCCATGTTTAAATGCCCATACACTGTATTTACCCTTGATTGATACTCTTCTAAAGTACTTCACAAAATGGCTGCCACGAAAATTCAAGTCAGACGACTCTGAATCTATGACGTAATGTCGACACGGCGAGAGTTTGAAAATCAACGGTGAATTATAAAAACTGAAATTTACCACAAATCCACAACACACCAAAGGCTTAAGTAGGACACAAGGATTGGTTGATGGATTGGGGTTTTACGCCACACTCAAAATTATTCACTTATTTGGTGGCGTTGCTAGGTTTAGTGGGAGAGGAAACCGACCAATTCTTCGCCGTGTATTGTAGCCGTTCGACTTCTAAAAGTCATTGAAATATGAGAAAAGATGGAGTATACCTACATGAAACCATCGCCCCTAAAAGGGTATTTATCATCCAGAAACCTCCATTCCAAAAAATCTACAACAATAAACACAGTTCATCATATGTATCCATACATGTAGAATTTGCAACAATTTCGTGCATGCCAACTTCAAAATACATCACCGGTCTAATTAAACCAGGCGCAGAAATCCCAACGAATCAGAAGTTCCAAAAACAAAAAACCTTAATCCTTGCACGGGAAAAACGATTTACGAAAAGATAAAAACTCCTCATGGAAATCTTAAATCAAGACCTTATTAAGCTTCTATTTATTTTTTGGTCAGTGTTTCAATTAAAGCACATATACTTAGCGCCATTAAACACGCACGACCCAAAGAAAGTAAAATATTTTGAGAAATGTAAAGTGTAAATATTGTAAGTACTCCTAAATTGAAGAACAAGGCATTGGTCACAACGAGACAAAGAATTGACAATATATGAAACCCTGGTAACTTTTATTCCTTGCAAACAAATCGTTGATACAGAAATTGAACGTGTCATTCAATAATGGGTATGTCCACCTCGGGCATCAACGCAAGCAGTACATCTGCGACGCAAAGACCTGATGAGTGTGGTTATTCTGTGCCATGGGATCCGGTCCCACTCTTCCTGCACTGCCTGGGTCAATTCACGTCGGTTGCGTGGCCTGGGTTGACGTTCTGCAACGGCATTCTTAAGCTGATCCCACAAGTGCTGTATGGGCGATAGATCGGGGGAGTAAGCTGGCCATTCCATGATGTTCACATTATTCTGTTGCAAGAAGTCTTGTGTCAGACTATGGTGGGGTGATCATCAGATATCAACTTTGGTTAGAAGTTCGTAAACGGGTGGCATAGTTGTCATTTTCATAGTCAGCAAATGGTTCGATGTTCAACATTGACCCACAGTTCGTTGTATATTAACATGGTCGCCCATCATTTGGCTAAAGTGAACGTTGGCAACTTAAGTTAACTAAAGGTTGTGCCAAGGTCAGCTATTTAATGGTGATTTGTTGGTTAATTTAGCTTATTGTCAGGTAATGTTTCAAGTGATTGGTTGGTTGGCTGTTTTAGCATATTGGCGCGTACTATTTCAAGTGATTGGTTGGTTGGTTGTCTTAGCTTATTGGCAGGCAATATTTTAAGTGATTGGTTGGTTGGTTGTTTTAGTTTATTGGCAGGCAATATTGTAAGTGATTGGTTGGTTGGTTGTTTTAGTTTATTGGCAGGCAATATTTCAAATAATTGATTGGTTGGTTGTTTTAGTTTATTAGCAGGCCATATTTTAAGTGATTGGTTGGTTGTTTTTTTAGTTTATTGGCAGGCAATATTTTAAGTAATTGGTTGGTTGGTTGTTTTAGTTTATTGGCAGGCAATATTTCAAATAATTGGTTGGCTGGTTGTTTTAGCTTTTTGGCAGGCAATATTTCAAATAATTGATTGGTTGGTTGTTTTAGTTTACTAGCAGGCAATATTTTAAGTGATTGGTTGGTTGTTTTTTTAGCTTATTGGCAGGCAATATTTTAAGTGATTGGTTGGTTGGTTGTTTTAGTTTATTGGCAGGCAATATTTTAAGTGATTGGTTGGTTGGTTGTTTTAGTTCATTGGTGGGCAATATATTAACTGGTTGGTTGGTTGTTTTAGCTTATTGGCGCGTAATATTTTAAGTGATTGGCTGGTTGGTTGTTTTAGTTTTTGGCAGGCAATATTTAAAATAATTGATTGGTTGGTTGTTTTAGTTTAGTAGCAGGCAATATTTCAAATAATTGGTTGGTTGTTTTTTTTTAGTTTTTTGGCAGGCAATATTTCAAATAATTGATTGGTTGGTTGTTTTAGCTTATTGGCAGGCAATATTTCAAGTAATTGGTTGGCGACACAACAGGGATCCAACATTGAGTAAATGTCACCACTGTCGTTCAGACTTTAACCGTCGTTGGGTTTTTGATATTATTGTTTGAAGTATGAGATACAATTGTTTGTCTTTTCCGGGTTATCACAGTATTGTAATACGACATTGAACCCAACCTTCCCCAATGTTGGTCAACTAATTACCATCATTAAATCATCGATTGGGTGACGTTAGAAAGATGAGCAAAATGATCAAAACCCAACGTTAAGGGCTGGTCGTGGGCCAACGATACAACAACCGTTGGCTTCTGGTTATAATTGTAGCTGTGCAAAGTGGATTTTGGGGTCATACAATGTTGTTATCTGGGCTTTCCTTTGTCCTGATTTATCACAAAATGCTGGTATATGTACTGATTTCTTCATTCCTTCATAAGATAACTTATATCGGATTTAGTTCTGTTAAACGATCTCAGACTATATGGAGAAAAACACTTTTTAAACTATAAGGATAGCCACGCCAAACTATAGCGTATATCATTCATACGAATGCACGCGCCAATAAGCTAAAACAACCATCGAACTAGTCACGGTCAGTCATCAAAAGTCTCAGACGTATGCAAAACTTAGATATTCTCAGCTTACTTGGCATGCTGATTGTCCTTCATTTTAGAGGTCTTTCTAATTGCTTCAAAAATCTTCTCTATTTCATCCTGGCTGCAATTGACTTGTTCCACTGAAAGAAGCAATATGAATACATAGCGTCACAATAACATTTCCATAAGGCATGCGCAAAGTCATTGTCAAAGTGATTCGTGATAGAAAGAAGTATGGGGGATGAAAACCACCATCGATGTGCATCGACCAAGGACTTACGACATAAATGTTTTTGGTCGAATTAAATCAGGACTAGAAACGATATTACCGTATTACTATATTGATTGCTTGATGTTTACGCCGCACTCAAGATTATTTCACTTAAATGGCGGCGTTGCCAGGTTTAGTGGTGGAGGAAACCGGGCTCATTGTCCGGAGGAAACCACCGACCTTCGGCGAGTACCTGGCAACTCTTCCACATACGGCGACAGAGTGAGAAATCAAAGTGAAAAATCGATGGAAGGTGGGACTGAGGGACGATCACTCTAACCCACTGGGCTATTGGGCCCCCTTTTAGCTATAAGGTGGTCCTCCAAAAAAAAAAAGATCGAGCGTCCCGATGGAACGTTAGGATTTCCCTGGAGGCAAATATCTTGAGAAGATTTGTGTTTGTTCAGTCAAGCATCAGATATTATTTTCACTCGGGTGGTGAGTTTAATATGGCTACAGCTGAGCAACTTGAGCAAATGTTGCATAAAATATCAATCAACCAATTAATCAGGACTACTAAGTCTGAGCCGAACACTCCCCCACCCACCAAAAACAAATCAACTTACAAAGGAAGTCTGCAGGATTGCACAGGCGGTCACAGTTTCGATCGATCGACTCGAAAAATCTCAAAACATCTTTGGCAGGACCGAAATAAACAGACTAATAATAATAACAAAAAAACATCCAACAGTCTACATTATTCAGTAGATAATCTGAAACACTAATTTAACTTTTATGTTCAAAATACTGACCAAAATAAAATGCGAAGCAATCAAAATTATCTGATAAATAGGTTCAAGGCCAACCATTAATCAAGAGAGGTTTTTCCTAAAAGCTGTAACCAAAGATTGGCTAGGAATGCACGGTAATGGAACATTTACCATCGCTGAAAAGGATTGATTGATTGACGGCTGCGTTGCCACGTTAAGTGGGGTGGGAAGGAGCTCTTTGCCCGGAGGAAACCCCAGAACTTCGGCGAGTACCCGGCATCTTTTACACATACGGCGATCAAGTGAAAATTCCACTCAGAATTTTTTCCATTTTTAATTGGTCTCAGTGGGATTCGAACGAGCGCCGCATCGATGGAAGGACCTTGTTGGACTGAGAGTCTATAACTCTAAACTCTACCCCCCCCCCTTACCCCACCCCCATTCTCCCCCAGCCTCACTGATAGAAAGGCATCAATTCAATTCAAAAGTTCTTACCTTTCCCTTCGCTAACAGTAATAGGTCGTTGAATGAGTTGAATATCTGAGTTGCCGGTTGATGGATCGTCGTTATAATTACTTTGTTCATACTGCTGGCATAAGCTTTCAGCTGTTTCATCAACATATAGGCAGTGTACGAGTCTAAACCGGAAGTAGGCTCCTAAAATAATAAATGTACTGTATTCGAATATTCCTAAAAACGACTTTGGTTTTACGTCAAAGGCCCCATCTTCCAAATGAAATGAAATTCTAAGCGTCACCTGGGACTGTTTCTAAAAATATTTTAGCCAGACGTAATTTTTGTGCCTGATCGTAACGTATTGTTTAAAGTGGCATGAGCTGCCGAAATTCACACTTTTTTCATAATTTCTTATCGTCACGACATATGTCATTAGCTCGAGAAAGGGAGCCGGACACATATGGCAGTTTTGGCCACAAATGGAGGACACATGTGGTCACTGCGAAACCTGTAACCGTAGAAATCCAGAATTTGATAAATTCAGTAACGAAACTCATGAAGGACTGTGACTGAAGTATTTGAAGAGAAAAAAGAAACATAAATATTTAGTTTTACCACTGATTTCTTTGAAAAACATATTTCGCGTTTGAGAGTACGCCTTGTGACCCTCACAAAACTGAGATAAAACTGGGTCAACGGATACTGCTGGCAGAGTGAACATTTTAATCATAATCCCTGCATCAAATGAAATCTGCAGTCCTAAAATATGCTCTTCTTAAGACAGATCAGTTCTTTTAGCAACATTTTATTTTCTAAATGTCACCGAACATTTCATAGATGTTCTTCGAAAGCACCCTTGCTTCGATATCCCGCTCAGGCAATGGATTGTTCTTATTTGGATCTTATTCGCTTTTCATTATAAACTTGCCAGGTATGCCTACGTGCAAAGAGCCCGTTTTATGCCCTATTTTACCCCAAAACGTGATTGTCTTATCAGCCCAAAAATAATGCGTGCGGGCGGTAGGTGTGTTGCACGCTCAAATCGACCAGCCCTCCAACAGCGGGTCGCGGGGCCTAATCCCATTTAGCCCCGAAATAGTAACAGTTTTAATGTGGTATTCGAGTACCAACGTTAGGACTGCAGTTAACTCAAAGTATAGCCCCCCCCCCCCCCCCCCCACTAATAAACTTGGCAACATCGTCCTATAAGTTAAATAATCTTGCGTGAGGAATAAAGCACCAAATAAACAAGCAATCAGTATAGAGTATAGGTCACTGGACGCCCACGCACCGAGGAGCTTTCCACCTATGCGTCAATGGTTCGAATTTCCACTATCATCACATCCATCTTCAATACAACCCTGGAAGCCTTCTGGGCTGACTTGGCATATAGAAGAGAAGTCAAACGCCAACAAGCCTTTTCCCAATGCATATCGGATCCAAATCTAGCTACAGGCGATGGACTATTTACTTATAAGCATAAATTTTCCGTATTCACCCAAATCCATCTAAGTCTTTTCTAAACTACTAACGCAGAGTTTAATCAAACCATTGTCGTATAAATGTGGACCGAAAGTATTTAAACAGTTTTTGTCAAAAATCTAAAAAGTAATTATTTATCGTCAAATGTCGGAAAGTGTAGAAGAATATGGTTTCTGTCATACTCAACTACTATCTAATAGAGAATACGCCATGTATTGGACCGTATATGTTTCCTATGGATGATAAATGCAAAGAAACCAAGAATTTCAATCTACTCTCTACTCTGAAAGAAAAAAAGACCAATTATGACTTCAAAACTGAAAATTCACGAATTCTCAAAAATACCAAATCTGTGTCTTTTCAGAGCAACTAGCCTATAATTGCCCTCAAATGTCCTCAGATACCTTGAAATGTCCATCGAAAGCGAAAAAACCCGAAATTGAACCATTACCATATGTGTCCCAACGGCCTGTCTCCGTTAGGAGAAAGCCGTTTGTGGCCAGACCGGACACATATGGTGGACACTTTTGGCACTTTTATGAAATTTAAATTTTTGTCATTTCCAAATGAAAGACCAGCCTAAATCATGTTCAAAACCACTTTCACTTTTTCCATGAGGTTTTTAGAAATATCTAAAAATTTATTTTTAAATATTTCTTGTCAGTATCCGAAACCCCCTCCGAAAGACCCTCATTCAAAACTAAACAAATTTAAGGAATTTCGCTGCTTTTAAAGCTACAAATACTGGCACATGAGTAATGCAACATATACCGAAGATAATTGAAAAGTTTTAAAGCCGAAAAAGTAATTAAATATCGTCAAATGTCGGAAAGCTAACAGTTCATATCAGGATGTAGGTGTAGAATAATATGGGTTTCTGCCATACTCAACTACGACTTAATAGCTTATACGTCATGTATTAAACCGTATGTGTTTCCTGTGGATGAAAAATGCAAAGACACCAAGAATTTCAATCTACTCTCTACTCTGACAAAGAAAAAGATCAATATTGACTTCAAAACTGAAAATTCACGAATTCTCAAAAAATACCAAATCCGTGTCTTTTTAGAGCAACTAGCCTATAATTGCCCTCAAATGTCCTCAGATACCTTGAAATGTCCATCGAAAGCGAAAAAACCCGAAATTGAACCATTGCCATATGTGTCCCAACGGCCTGTCTCCGTTAGGAGAATGCCGTTTGTGGCCAGACCGGACACATATGGTGGACACTTTTGGCACTTTTATGAAATTTAAATTTTTGTCATTTCCAAGTGAAAGACCAGCCTAAATCATGTTAAAAACCACTTTCACTTTTTCCATGAGGTTTTTAGAAATATCTAAAAATTTATTTTTAAATATTTCTTGTCAGTATCCGAAACCCCCTCCGAAAGACCCTCATTCAAAACTAAACAAATTTAAAGAATTTCTCTGCTTTTAAAGCTACAAATACTGGCACATGAGTAGTACAACACATGCCGAAGATATTTAAACAATTTTTGCCCAGAAAAAAGCCAGAAAAGGAATTATTTATCGTCAAATGTCGAAAAGCTAACAGTTCATATCAGGATGTACGTGAAGAATAATATGGGTTTCTGCCATACTCAACTACGATCTAATAGATTATACGTCATGTATTAAACCGTATGTGTAACCTGTTGATGAAAAATGCAAAGACACTAAGAATTTCAATCTACTCTCTACTCTGAAAGAGAAAAGATCAATATTGACTTCAAAACTGAAAATTCCCGAATTCTCAAAAAATACCAAATCCGTGTCTTTTTAGAGCAACTAACCTATAATTGCCCTCAAATGTCCTCAGATACCTTGAAATGTCCATCGAAAGCGAAAAAACCCGAAATTGAACCATTACCATATGTGTCCCAACGGCCTGTCTCCGATAGGAGAAAGCCGTTTGTGGCCAGACCGGACACATATGGTGGACACTTTTGGCACTTTTATGAAATTTAAATTTTTGTCATTTCCAAATGAAAGACCAGCCTAAATCATGTTCAAAACCACTTTCACTTTTTCCATGAGGTTTTTAGAAATATCTAAAAATTTATTTTTAAATATTTCTTGTCAGTATCCGAAACCCCCTCCGAAAGACCCTCATTCAAAATGAAACAAAGTTAAGAAATTTCGCTGCTTTTAAAGCTACAAATACTGGCACATGAGTAATGCAACATATACCGAAGATAATTGAAAAGTTTTAAAGCCGAAAAAGTAATTAAATATCGTCAAATGTCGGAAAGCTAACAGTTCATATCAGGATATAGGTGTAGAATAATATGGGTTTCTGCCATACTCAACTACGACTTAATAGCTTATACGTCATGTATTAAACCGTATGTGTTTCTTGTGGATGAAAAATGCAAAGACACCAAGAATTCCAATCTACTCTCTACTCTGACAAAGAAAAAGATCAATATTGACTTCAAAACTGAAAATTCACGAATTCTCAAAAAATACCAAGTCCGTGTCTTTTTAGAGCAACTAGCCTATAATTGCCCTCAAATGTCCTCAGATACCTTGAAATGTCCATCGAAAGCGAAAAAACCCGAAATTGAACCATTGCCATATGTGTCCCAACGGCCTGTCTCCGTTAGGAGAAAGCCGTTTGTGGCCAGACCGGACACATATGGTGGACACTTTTGGCACTTTTATGAAATTTAAATTTTTGTCATTTCCAAGTGAAAGACCAGCCTAAATCATGTTAAAAACCACTTTCACTTTTTCCATGAGGTTTTTAGAAATATCTAAAAATTTATTTTTAAATATTTCTTGTCAGTATCCGAAACCCCCTCCGAAAGACTCTCATTCAAAACTAAACAAATTTAAAGAATTTCTCTGCTTTTAAAGCTACAAATACTGGCACATGAGTAGTACAACATATGCCGAAGATATTTAAACAATTTTTGCCCAGAAAAAAGCCTGAAAAGGAATTATTTATCGTCAAATATCGAAAAGCTAACAGTTCATATCAGGATGTACGTGTAGAATAATATGTGTTTCTGCCATACTCAACTACGATCTAATAGATTATACGTCATGTATTAAACCGTATGTGTAACCTGTTGATGAAAAATGCAAAGACACTAAGAATTTCAATCTACTCTCTACTCTGAAAGAGAAAAGATCAATATTGACTTCAAAACTGAAAATTCCCGAATTCTCAAAAAATACCAAATCCGTGTCTTTTTAGAGCAACTAGCCTATAATTGCCCTCAAATGTCCTCAGATACCTTGAAATGTCCATCGAAAGCGAAAAAACCCGAAATTGAACCATTACCATATGTGTCCCAACGGCCTGTCTCCGTTAGGAGAAAGCCGTTTGTGGCCAGACCGGACACATATGGTGGACACTTTTGGCACTTTTATGAAATTTAAATTTTTGTCATTTCCAAATGAAAGACCAGCCTAAATCATGTTCAAAACCACTTTCGCTTTTTCCATGAGGTTTTTAGAAATATCTAAAAATATATTTTTAAATATTTCTTGTCAGTATCCGAAACCCCCTCCGAAAGACCCTCATTCAAAACTAAACAAATTTAAGGAATTTCGCTGCTTTTAAAGCTACACATACTGGCACATGAGTAATGCAACATATACCGAAGATAATTGAAAAGTTTTAAAGCCGAAAAAGTAATTAAATATCGTCAAATGTCCGAAAGCTAACAGTTCATATCAGGATGTAGGTGTAGAATAATATGGGTTTCTGCCATACTCAACTACGACTTAATAGCTTATACGTCATGTATTAAACCGTATGTGTTTCCTGTGGATGAAAAATGCAAAGACACCAAGAATTTCAATCTACTCTCTACTCTGACAAAGAAAAAGATCAATATTGACTTCAAAACTGAAAATTCACGAATTCTCAAAAAATACCAAATCCGTGTCTTTTTAGAGCAACTAGCCTATAATTGCCCTCAAATGTCCTCAGATACCTTGAAATGTCCATCGAAAGCGAAAAAAACCGAAATTGAACCATTACCATATGTGTCCCAACGGCCTGTCTCCGTTAGGAGAAAGCCGTTTGTGGCCAGACCGGACACATATGGTGGACACTTTTGGCACTTTTATGAAATTTAAATTTTTGTCATTTCCAAATGAAAGACCAGCCTAAATCATGTTAAAAACCATTTTCAATTTCCATGAGGTTTTTAGAAATATCTAAAAATTTATTTTTAAATATTTCTTGTCAGTATCCGAAACCCCCTCCGAAAGACCCTCATTCAAAACTAAACAAATTTAAAGAATTTCTCTGCTTTTAAAGCTACAAATACTGGCACATGAGTAGTACAACACATACCGAAGATAATTAAAAAGTTATAAAGACGAAGAAGTAATTAAATATCGTCAAATGTTGGAAAGCTAACAGTTCATATCAGGATGTAGTTGTAGAAAAAGATGGTGGACACTTTTGGCACTTTTATGAAATTTAAATTTTTATCATTTCCAAATGAAAGACCAGCCTAAATCATGTAAAAAAACACTTTCACCTTTTCCATGAGATTTTTAGAAATATTCGTGAATTAATTAATTCGTGAATTTTCAGTTTTGAAGTCAATATTGGTCTTTTTTTCTTTCAGAGTAGAGAGTAGATTAAAATTCTTGGTTTCTTTGCATTTTTATACGAAAAAGTCGGTCGTATTTTGGTATCACCAGCGCCGTCCGTCCGTCCGGCCGTCCGTCCCGTATCCCTTTCCGCTCCATAACTTGAAGAGTTTTAATCTAATCTTTACAATTCTTTCACAACATATACCTTGTGGGTAGAAGGTGTGTCATGAACCATTTATGACATCGTCGATTGCATAATGTGGCTTCTACATTGGATTATGTAGTATTCTGTCTTAGTCTATATCTTCGTTCTCTTCCGCTCCATAACTTGAAGAGTTTTGATCCGATCTTTACAAATTTTTTTTACAACATATACTCTAGGGGTAGAAGGTGTGTCATGAACCATTAAGAACATTGTCCATTGCATAATATGGCTTCTACATTGGATTATGTAATATTCTGTCTTAGTCTATATCTTCGTTCCCTTCCGCTCCATAACTTGAAGAGTTTTGATCCGATCTTGACAATTCTTTCAGAGTATATACTTTATGGGCAGATGGTGTGTCATGTACCATTTCTGACTTCACTCGTTGCATAATATGGCAGCCATATAGGATTATGTAATATTCCCATCCGCTCCATAACTTCTAAAGTTTTGATCCGATCTTGGCGATTCTTTCAGAGTATATACCTTATGGGCAGACGTTGTTTCACGTACCATTTCTGACATCACCTGTTGCATAATATGGCAGCCCTATTGGATTATGTAATATTCCCTTGCGGCTCCAGAACTTCTTTCGTTTTGATATAATCTCTCCAATTCTTTTAGAGTATATATACCTTATAGGTAGATGATATGTCGCATACCAAATTTGATTTGGGTACACATATTTTTTGTCTGTTTTCAGTTTTTTTTATCAGAAATGTGTACCTGATGTTTAATATATATATATATATATATTAATATATATATCAATGCTTTTTGGAGTACACTTGGTCCAGAGTAATACTGGAAGCCAATTAATTCATACATTTTGAGACTGTTTTCTTGGAAAGTTTAATGTGCACTATAATAACAAAAAAAGAACATTTTCCCCACTTTATTACCCATCTGGTATTTATCAGAGTGGCTGTTTAAATAGAGATAAGGGGACGATGACATCCAAGGTTTGTATATTTACACACCAGCATATCAGTGGTCAGCCTGAAGATTGTTTGCTTTGTAATAAAACTACAGCCAAGTCCAATAGAACAGTGTCCCAGTGAAAACTGTTAAAATTCAAGAATTGTAAGCTATTGTATTGATTGATAAGAGCAATGTCAAAACAGCCACATTTCAGTTTTTGCAATTAAACTGTGATGGAAATTAACAGATAATATATGTGTACTATAACGTACTCGTATTTAGTTGCAAATTCAAAAAAGAAAAACTTCTGATGTGAACAAGAAATTCTAATTGATGAAATTAAAACAAATGTTATATTAAATGTTAAGTTGTTAATCGTAGCGGTTCGACTTTGCCACGGCGGGCGTATGTTGAGTTTACTACAACTCTTGTTTATACATAGGAAACATATACGGTCCAATACATGGTGTAAAATCTATTAGATAGTAGTTCAGTATGGCAGAAACCATATTCTTCTACACGTACATCCTGATATGAACTATTAGCTTTCCGACATTTGACGATATTTAATTACTTTTTCGGCTTCAAAACTTCTAAATTATCTTCGGTATGCGTTGTATTACTCATGTGCCAGTATTTGTAGCTGTTAAAGCAGCGAAAATCCTTAAATTTGTTTAGTTTCGAATGAGGGTCTTACGGAGGGGGTTTCGGATACTGACAAGAAATATTTAAAAATATATTTTTAGATATTTCTAAAAACCTCATGGAAAAAGTAAAAGTGGTTTTTAACATGATTTAGGCTGGTCTTTCGTTTGGAAATGACAAAAATTTAAATTTCATAAAAGTGCCAAAAGTGTCCACCATATGTGTCCGGTCTGGCCACAAACGGCTTTCTCCTAACGGAGACAGGCCGTTGGGACACATATGGTAATGGTTCAATTTCGGTTTTTTTCGCTTTCGATGGACATTTCAAGGTATCTGAGGACATTTGAGGGCAATTATAGGCTAGTTGCTCTGAAAAGACACTGATTTGGTATTTTTTGAGAATTCGTGAATTTTCAGTTTTGAAGTCAATATTCGATTTTCTTCTTTCAGAGTAGAGAGAAGATTGAAATTTTTGTTTTTTTTGGGGCATTTTTCAGCAACAAGAAACACCTTCGGTTCAGTACATGGCGCATAATCTATTAGACAGTAGTGCAGTATGGCAGAAACCATATACTTCTACACGTACATCCTGATATGAACTGTTAGCTTTCCGACATTTGACGATATTTAATTACTTTTTCCACTTTAAAACTGTTTAAATATCTTCGGCATGTGTTCTTCTACTCATGTGCCAGTATTTGTAGCTTTAAATGCAGCGAAAATCCTGTAATTTGTAAAGTTTTGAATGAGGGTCTTTCGGAGGGGGTTTCGGATACTGACGAGAAATATTTAAAAATAATTTTTTTGATATTTCTAAAAACCTCATGGAAAAAGTGAAAGTGGTTTTGAACACGATTTCAGCTGGTCTTTCATTTGGAAATGAAAAAAAATTTAAATTTCATAAAAGTGCCAAAAGTGTCCACCATATGTGTCCGGTCTGGCCACAAACGGCTTTCTCCTAACGGAGACAGGCCGTTGGGACACATATGGTAATGGTTCAATTTCGGGTTTTTTCGCTTTCGATGGACATTTCAAGGTATCTGAGGACATTTGAGGGCAATTATAGGCTAGTTGCTCTGAAAAGACACGGATTTGGTATTTTTTTGAGAATTCGTGAATTTTCAGTTTTGAAGTCAATATTCGATTTTTTTCTTTCAGAGTAGAGAGAAGATTGAAATTTTTGTTTTTTGGGCATTTTTCAGCAACAAGAAACACCTTCGGTTCAGTACATGGCGCATAATCTATTAGACAGTAGTGCAGTATGGCAGAAACCATATACTTCTACACGTACATCCTGATATGAACTGTTAGCTTTCCGACATTTGACGATATTTAATTACTTTTTCCACTTTAAAACTGTTTAAATATCTTCGGCATGTGTTCTACTACTCATGTGCCAGTATTTGTAGCTTTAAATGCAGCGAAAATCCTGTAATTTGTTAAGTTTTGAATGAGGGTCTTTCGGAGGGGGTTTCGGATACTGACGAGAAATATTTAAAAATATTTTTTTTGATATTTCTAAAAACCTCATGGAAAAAGTGAAAGTGGCTTTTAACATGATATAAGCTGGTCTTTCATTTGGAAATGACAAAAATTTAAATTTCATAAAAGTGCCAAAAGTGTCCACCATATGTGTCCGGTCTGGCCACAAACGGCTTTCTCCTAACGGAGACAGGCCGTTGGGACACATATGGTAATGGTTCAATTTCGGGTTTTTTCGCTTTCGATGGACATTTCAAGGTATCTGAGGACATTTGAGGGCAATTATAGGCTAGTTGCTCTAAAAAGACACGGATTTGGTATTTTTTGAGAATTCGTGAATTTTCAGTTTTGAAGTCAATATTCGATTTTTTTCTTTCAGAGTAGAGAGAAGATTGAAATTTTTGTTTTTTTGGGCATTTTTCAGCAACAAGAAACACCTTCGGTTCAGTACATGGCGCATAATCTATTAGACAGTAGTGCAGTATGGCAGAAACCATATACTTCTACACGTACATCCTGATATGAACTGTTAGCTTTCCGACATTTGACGATATTTAATTACTTTTTCCACTTTAAAACTGTTTAAATATCTTCGGCATGTGTTCTACTACTCATGTGCCAGTATTTGTAGCTTTAAATGCAGCGAAAATCCTGTAATTTGTTAAGTTTTGAATGAGGGTCTTTCGGAGGGGGTTTCGGATACTGACGAGAAATATTTAAAAATAATTTTTTTGATATTTCTAAAAACCTCATGGAAAAAGTGAAAGTGGTTTTGAACACGATTTAAGCTGGTCTTTCATTTGGAAATGACAAAAATTTAAATTTCATAAAAGTGCCAAAAGTGTCCACCATATGTGTCCGGTCTGGCCACAAACGGCTTTCTCCTAACGGAGACAGGCCGTTGGGACACATATGGTAATGGTTCAATTTCGGGTTTTTTCGCTTTCGATGGACATTTTAAGGTATCTGAGGACATTTGAGGGCAATTATAGGCTAGTTGCTCTGAAAAGACACGGATTTGGTATTTTTTTGAGAATTCGTGAATTTTCAGTTTTGAAGTCAATATTCGATTTTTTTCTTTCAGAGTAGAGAGAAGATTGAAATTTTTGTTTTTTGGGCATTTTTCAGCAACAAGAAACACCTTCGGTTCAGTACATGGCGCATAATCTATTAGACAGTAGTGCAGTATGGCAGAAACCATATACTTCTACACGTACATCCTGATATGAACTGTTAGCTTTCCGACATTTGACGATATTTAATTACTTTTTCCACTTTAAAACTGTTTAAATATCTTCGGCATGTGTTCTACTACTCATGTGCCAGTATTTGTAGCTTTAAATGCAGCGAAAATCCTGTAATTTGTTAAGTTTTGAATGAGGGTCTTTCGGAGGGGGTTTCGGATACTGACGAGAAATATTTAAAAATATTTTTTTTGATATTTCTAAAAACCTCATGGAAAAAGTGAAAGTGGCTTTTAACATGATATAAGCTGGTCTTTCATTTGGAAATGACAAAAATTTAAATTTCATAAAAGTGCCAAAAGTGTCCACCATATGTGTCCGGTCTGGCCACAAACGGCTTTCTCCTAACGGAGACAGGCCGTTGGGACACATATGGTAATGGTTCAATTTCGGGTTTTTTCGCTTTCGATGGACATTTCAAGGTATCTGAGGACATTTGAGGGCAATTATAGGCTAGTTGCTCTAAAAAGACACGGATTTGGTATTTTTTGAGAATTCGTGAATTTTCAGTTTTGAAGTCAATATTCGATTTTTTTCTTTAAGAGTAGAGAGAAGATTGAAATTTTTGTTTTTTTGGGCATTTTTCAGCAACAAGAAACACCTTCGGTTCAGTACATGGCGCATAATCTATTAGACAGTAGTGCAGTAAGACAGAAACCATATACTTCTACACGTACATCCTGATATGAACTGTTAGCTTTCCGACATTTGACGATATTTAATTACTTTTTCCACTTTAAAACTGTTTAAATATCTTCGGCATGTGTTCTACTACTCATGTGCCAGTATTTGTAGCTTTAAATGCAGCGAAAATCCTGTAATTTGTTAAGTTTTGAATGAGGGTCTTTCGGAGGGGGTTTCGGATACTGACGAGAAATATTTAAAAATAATTTTTTTGATATTTCTAAAAACCTCATGGAAAAAGTGAAAGTGGTTTTGAACACGATTTAAGCTGGTCTTTCATTTGGAAATGACAAAAATTTAAATTTCATAAAAGTGCCAAAAGTGTCCACCATATGTGTCCGGTCTGGCCACAAACGGCTTTCTCCTAACGGAGACAGGCCGTTGGGACACATATGGTAATGGTTCAATTTCGGGTTTTTTCGCTTTCGATGGACATTTCAAGGTATCTGAGGACATTTGAGGGCAATTATAGGCTAGTTGCTCTGAAAAGACACGGATTTGGTATTTTTTTAGAATTCGTGAATTTTCAGTTTTGAAGTCAATATTCGATTTTTTTCTTTCAGAGTAGAGAGAAGATTGAAATTTTTGTTTTTTTTGGCATTTTTCAGCAACAAGAAACACCTTCGGTTCAGTACATGGCGCATAATCTATTAGACAGTAGTGCAGTATGGCAGAAACCATATACTTCTACACGTACATCCTGATATGAACTGTTAGCTTTCCGACATTTGACGATATTTAATTACTTTTTCCACTTTAAAACTGTTTAAATATCTTCGGCATGTGTTCTTCTACTCATGTGCCAGTATTTGTAGCTTTAAATGCAGCGAAAATCCTGTAATTTGTAAAGTTTTGAATGAGGGTCTTTCGGAGGGGGTTTCGGATACTGACGAGAAATATTTAAAAATAATTTTTTTGATATTTCTAAAAACCTCATGGAAAAAGTGAAAGTGGTTTTGAACACGATTTCAGCTGGTCTTTCATTTGGAAATGAAAAAAAATTTAAATTTCATAAAAGTGCCAAAAGTGTCCACCATATGTGTCCGGTCTGGCCACAAACGGCTTTCTCCTAACGGAGACAGGCCGTTGGGACACATATGGTAATGGTTCAATTTCGGGTTTTTTCGCTTTCGATGGACATTTCAAGGTATCTGAGGACATTTGAGGGCAATTATAGGCTAGTTGCTCTGAAAAGACACGGATTTGGTATTTTTTTGAGAATTCGTGAATTTTCAGTTTTGAAGTCAATATTCGATTTTTTTCTTTCAGAGTAGAGAGAAGATTGAAATTTTTGTTTTTTGGGCATTTTTCAGCAACAAGAAACACCTTCGGTTCAGTACATGGCGCATAATCTATTAGACAGTAGTGCAGTATGGCAGAAACCATATACTTCTACACGTACATCCTGATATGAACTGTTAGCTTTCCGACATTTGACGATATTTAATTACTTTTTCCACTTTAAAACTGTTTAAATATCTTCGGCATGTGTTCTACTACTCATGTGCCAGTATTTGTAGCTTTAAATGCAGCGAAAATCCTGTAATTTGTTAAGTTTTGAATGAGGGTCTTTCGGAGGGGGTTTCGGATACTGACGAGAAATATTTAAAAATATTTTTTTTGATATTTCTAAAAACCTCATGGAAAAAGTGAAAGTGGCTTTTAACATGATATAAGCTGGTCTTTCATTTGGAAATGACAAAAATTTAAATTTCATAAAAGTGCCAAAAGTGTCCACCATATGTGTCCGGTCTGGCCACAAACGGCTTTCTCCTAACGGAGACAGGCCGTTGGGACACATATGGTAATGGTTCAATTTCGGGTTTTTTCGCTTTCGATGGACATTTCAAGGTATCTGAGGACATTTGAGGGCAATTATAGGCTAGTTGCTCTAAAAAGACACGGATTTGGTATTTTTTGAGAATTCGTGAATTTTCAGTTTTGAAGTCAATATTCGATTTTTTTCTTTCAGAGTAGAGAGAAGATTGAAATTTTTGTTTTTTTGGGCATTTTTCAGCAACAAGAAACACCTTCGGTTCAGTACATGGCGCATAATCTATTAGACAGTAGTGCAGTATGGCAGAAACCATATACTTCTACACGTACATCCTGATATGAACTGTTAGCTTTCCGACATTTGACGATATTTAATTACTTTTTCCACTTTAAAACTGTTTAAATATCTTCGGCATGTGTTCTACTACTCATGTGCCAGTATTTGTAGCTTTAAATGCAGCGAAAATCCTGTAATTTGTTAAGTTTTGAATGAGGGTCTTTCGGAGGGGGTTTCGGATACTGACGAGAAATATTTAAAAATAATTTTTTTGATATTTCTAAAAACCTCATGGAAAAAGTGAAAGTGGTTTTGAACACGATTTAAGCTGGTCTTTCATTTGGAAATGACAAAAATTTAAATTTCATAAAAGTGCCAAAAGTGTCCACCATATGTGTCCGGTCTGGCCACAAACGGCTTTCTCCTAACGGAGACAGGCCGTTGGGACACATATGGTAATGGTTCAATTTCGGGTTTTTTCGCTTTCGATGGACATTTTAAGGTATCTGAGGACATTTGAGGGCAATTATAGGCTAGTTGCTCTGAAAAGACACGGATTTGGTATTTTTTTGAGAATTCGTGAATTTTCAGTTTTGAAGTCAATATTCGATTTTTTTCTTTCAGAGTAGAGAGAAGATTGAAATTTTTGTTTTTTGGGCATTTTTCAGCAACAAGAAACACCTTCGGTTCAGTACATGGCGCATAATCTATTAGACAGTAGTGCAGTATGGCAGAAACCATATACTTCTACACGTACATCCTGATATGAACTGTTAGCTTTCCGACATTTGACGATATTTAATTACTTTTTCCACTTTAAAACTGTTTAAATATCTTCGGCATGTGTTCTACTACTCATGTGCCAGTATTTGTAGCTTTAAATGCAGCGAAAATCCTGTAATTTGTTAAGTTTTGAATGAGGGTCTTTCGGAGGGGGTTTCGGATACTGACGAGAAATATTTAAAAATATTTTTTTTGATATTTCTAAAAACCTCATGGAAAAAGTGAAAGTGGCTTTTAACATGATATAAGCTGGTCTTTCATTTGGAAATGACAAAAATTTAAATTTCATAAAAGTGCCAAAAGTGTCCACCATATGTGTCCGGTCTGGCCACAAACGGCTTTCTCCTAACGGAGACAGGCCGTTGGGACACATATGGTAATGGTTCAATTTCGGGTTTTTTCGCTTTCGATGGACATTTCAAGGTATCTGAGGACATTTGAGGGCAATTATAGGCTAGTTGCTCTAAAAAGACACGGATTTGGTATTTTTTGAGAATTCGTGAATTTTCAGTTTTGAAGTCAATATTCGATTTTTTTCTTTAAGAGTAGAGAGAAGATTGAAATTTTTGTTTTTTTGGGCATTTTTCAGCAACAAGAAACACCTTCGGTTCAGTACATGGCGCATAATCTATTAGACAGTAGTGCAGTATGACAGAAACCATATACTTCTACACGTACATCCTGATATGAACTGTTAGCTTTCCGACATTTGACGATATTTAATTACTTTTTCCACTTTAAAACTGTTTAAATATCTTCGGCATGTGTTCTACTACTCATGTGCCAGTATTTGTAGCTTTAAATGCAGCGAAAATCCTGTAATTTGTTAAGTTTTGAATGAGGGTCTTTCGGAGGGGGTTTCGGATACTGACGAGAAATATTTAAAAATAATTTTTTTGATATTTCTAAAAACCTCATGGAAAAAGTGAAAGTGGTTTTGAACACGATTTAAGCTGGTCTTTCATTTGGAAATGACAAAAATTTAAATTTCATAAAAGTGCCAAAAGTGTCCACCATATGTGTCCGGTCTGGCCACAAACGGCTTTCTCCTAACGGAGACAGGCCGTTGGGACACATATGGTAATGGTTCAATTTCGGGTTTTTTCGCTTTCGATGGACATTTCAAGGTATCTGAGGACATTTGAGGGCAATTATAGGCTAGTTGCTCTGAAAAGACACGGATTTGGTATTTTTTTAGAATTCGTGAATTTTCAGTTTTGAAGTCAATATTCGATTTTTTTCTTTCAGAGTAGAGAGAAGATTGAAATTTTTGTTTTTTTGGGCATTTTTCAGCAACAAGAAACACCTTCGGTTTTGGTATTTTTTTAGAATTCGTGAATTTTCAGTTTTGAAGTCAATATTCGATTTTTTTCTTTCAGAGTAGAGAGAAGATTGAAATTTTTGTTTTTTTGGGCATTTTTCAGCAACAAGAAACACCTTCGGTTCAGTACATGGCGCATAATCTATTAGACAGTAGTGCAGTATGGCAGAAACCATATACTTCTACACGTACATCCTGATATGAACTGTTAGCTTTCCGACATTTGACGATATTTAATTACTTTTTCGACTTTAAAACTGTTTAAATATCTTCGGCATGTGTTGTACTACTCATGTGCCAGTATTTGTAGCCTTTAAAGCAGCGAAATTCCTTAAATTTGTTTAGTTTTGAATGAGGGTCTTTCGGAGGGGGTTTCGGATACTGACGAAAAATATTTTTTTTGATATTTCTAAAAACCTCATGGAAAAAGTGAAAGTGTTTTTTAACATGATTTAGGCTGGTCTTTTATTTGGAAATGACAAAAATTTAAATTTCATAAAAGTGCCAAAAGTGTCCACCATATGTGTCCGGTCTGGCCACAAACGGCTTTCTCCTAACGGAGACAGGCCGTTGGGACACATATGGTAATGGTTCAATTTCGGTTTTTTTCGCTTTCGATGGACATTTCAAGGTATCTGAGGACATTTGAAGGCAATTATAGGCTAGTTGCTCTAAAAAGACACGGATTTGGTATTTTTTGAGAATTCGTGAATTTTCAGTTTTGAAGTCAATATTCGATTTTTTTCTTTCAGAGTAGAGAGAAGATTGAAATTTTTGTTTTTTTGGGCATTTTTCAGCAACAAGAAACACCTTCGGTTCAGTACATGGCGCATAATCTATTAGACAGTAGTGCAGTATGGCAGAAACCATATACTTCTACACGTACATCCTGATATGAACTGTTAGCTTTCCGACATTTGACGATATTTAATTACTTTTTCGACTTTAAAACTGTTTAAATATCTTCGGCATGTGTTGTACTACTCATGTGCCAGTATTTGTAGCCTTTAAAGCAGCGAAATTCCTTAAATTTGTTTAGTTTTGAATGAGGGTCTTTCGGAGGGGGTTTCGGATACTGACGAAAAATATTTTTTTTGATATTTCTAAAAACCTCATGGAAAAAGTGAAAGTGTTTTTTAACATGATTTAGGCTGGTCTTTTATTTGGAAATGACAAAAATTTAAATTTCATAAAAGTGCCAAAAGTGTCCACCATATGTGTCCGGTCTGGCCACAAACGGCTTTCTCCTAACGGAGACAGGCCGTTGGGACACATATGGTAATGGTTCAATTTCGGTTTTTTTCGCTTTCGATGGACATTTCAAGGTATCTGAGGACATTTGAGGGCAAGTATAGGCTAGTTGCTCTAAAAAGACACGGATTTGGTATTTTTTGAGAATTCGTGAATTTTCAGTTTTGAAGTCAATATTGGTCCGTTTTGCCTCAGATGGAAATTGTTGGTTTCTTTTCATTTCTTTTATAATCAGGGAACATATACAGTGTAGTACATTACATACAGGGCCAATTTATTAGATACCAGTTTCTTAGGGGACGGAATTTCTAAAGCGCTTCTTTTACAAGCGCATAATATCTTAGTACACCTGAGATAGTCTTTTACTTTTAGGGCTGCTCACTATTGGATATTTAACTGCAAAGATTTTTCTGCTTTTTATTTTTATTTCAAATTTTTAGAAAATCTAGTTTTTTTAATATATACTCCTGCGTTATGTTTTTGCTTAATATAAAAGTCTTTAAAGTGGCATGAGCTTCCAAAATGTTGATATTTTGACGTTAAAACAGAATCTTGAAATTATTGGTTATTTTTCTCAAGACTTATAATTAAGAACCTTTTAAGTGCTTCTCATCTCGAAAATATACAATAAAGTATTGTTTTGAACTAACTTTGTGTTAGAATGAATGAATGGTCGTCCCGGTTATTTAAATTTTGTTTACTTTTCGAACACGTTTTCGGTAAGTACAGGCCACATACTGTATGGATTTTCCTTATTCCCACGCCAATCATTTAGTTTTTCAATGGCCGTCAAAGCCTCTTACTATTGTGCCCATCAGAAATTATGAAAAAAGTGTGAATTTTGGCAGCTCATGCCACTTTAAGTGACTGAAGTTTACCGTAGTTTTTGTTTATATCTGCTTTCATGCAGTTTTAGCATCCTACTTGAATTTTCTTAGCTTTCGGATAAATGTTAAGATCTGGCAATACAAAATACCAAAATATATCGATAAAAGTTAAGTAAAGTTATTACTTTTTCATCTAATAACGACCAGATAGTTGTACTACGTTGTTGTTTAAGTATTGCTATATACTTTTATACGTATTGTTTTCAAGACTTTCAATTGTATCCAAAGAAGTATTGTTAATTATTAGTATGGCATCTTTCACTTGTGAGTGACGCAAATTTAATTCAATATTGTGATGCTAATTTTCAACCGAATTAGGTTCCGCTATTTCATTAAATGGCACATTTAGACAATAATAATACAAGTATTTGTTGGTCTCACTTAGGGCTAAATATATAAGCTATCGGACCTTTAAATGTCTATAGCTTTACACATGAATAGTTTTACAAATTGTCTCCAATTAAAGACAGCATTTCGTGGGAAAAAGGAGTGGAAAATTGGCTTATCGTTTTGTATGAGTATGGAATAAAAACGGGAAGATGTAGTTTTTAATATGTAAGTCTGGCTTTATTTCTTTGTTTTATTATTTAAGATTTATGTACGTCAACTTTTTTATGTACCTCGAGTTTATAACCTTTAGTTTGAAGATGCATTTAATGGTTCTAGTGTGACTCAATCCCACGACATATTGACGGAGAACTGGTTTTAGTGGAAGCCGAACTCTAATCGTTCATGCTTTGGATGCCAAACGCAAATTTTACTGTGATCTTTTTATCTTTAATTTAGTTTTTGAATTTCAATTAGACCTAGTTATAAATTCAAAAGTGTTGCAGAGGTTCTGATTTTACTTTTTCATTACTGACAGGAGTTTTATGTGACCCAGTTTTTCGAGGCTCACAAGTCCGACCCACAAAGGCGATCGTAGGTCTATCGTTTAAGTGTGATTTTCCTTGCAAAAGATGTGGTACAATTCATCTGGCTGATCGCAGTTTGGTCAAATTAAAATGCAAAATAATACTTTTCAGGTGTCTGAAGATAATTTGGATTTCTATGGTTACAGGTTTCGTAATACTAATAACCATATGTGTCCTCCATTTGTGGCCAAAACTGCCATATGTGTCCGGCTCCCTTTCTCGAGCTATTAGCATCTCCGTCACGACAGTGAGAGGCTTTGAAGGCCATCGAAAAACTAAATGATTAGTGTTGGAATGAGAAAAAAACATACAGTATGTGGCCTGTACGAACAGAAAATGTGTTCGAAAAGTAACCAAAATTTCATTCATTCTAAGCCAAAGTTAGTTCAAAACAATACTTTATCGTACATTCTCGAGACTAGAAGCACTAAAATGCTTCTGAATTATACGTCTTGGGAAAAACGTTTTAACGTAAAAAAATCAACGTTTTGGCAGCTCATGCCACTTTAAGGTATACGTTACCATGGTAGTTGGGCCTTGTATAGATCAAGTTAAGCTGCCAAACATCGGGAAAATTTCGTTGAAAAAGATTTAGCTATTTGTTTGTCAATTTAATAAGAAATACAAAATAAGAGTTTCCGCTGATACCAATCTTGGATATTTATATTTAAGTAGTTTTATAAGTAACAAAATCCTTAAAACGTACACATATATCCTGGCTATTTAACGTTGCTATTAGCACACATATTTAGTTAGTAGGGGTAATAACTTTGCCAATATTTCAACGTCAATCCAAGTTTTCAAAGAACTAAATCCTCAACATATCTTGACAATCGGAATTGATGAAAAAGGTTCGAATTTTGGCAACTCATGCCTCTTTAACGGATGGATAATTACAGAATCGGAAATATAAATGAAAGTAGAGGAACAACGTAGACACTCTAACAGACGCGTTTATTCCACCTCACACTGAATACTTCCAGTTGATTGGTTCAAACCAGTCACGTGGAGACCCTGTATATTCAATATGATGTCGACGTTCTTATTCATAAATGGGGGACTACCGTATATGGTTCGTGACGTCATCTCTAGACACTTGTCAGTCAAGTCTGTTTGTGCCATACATATGAGAAAATAGATTTGGGAGTTCATTGTTAGCCTTTCATGACAGTGAAGTTTGATTGATTGATTGTTTGGTGTTTTACACCGCGCTCAAGATTATTTCACTTATATGGCACCGTTGCCAGTTTTATTGTGGGAGGAAACCGGGCTCTGTGCCCGGAGGAAACCCACAACCTTCCGCTGGTAACTGGCAACCATCCCACATAGGTCGTTCGAGGTCAAGTTTGAGAAAAAAAGGCTACAATATCGCACAAGTTAGGTTTTCGGTGGGATAAATTAGCTACAGGGTTTGTTCGAGGTGGGGGACACAGAAATATATGGGGTCAGTAAACGAATATTGGTCGAGGCGTTACCTAACAGTTAACTCTGAGATTAAACAACACATCATTTTATCATGGTTGCGACGTTTTTCTTTTGATGAGCAGTCCTCGACAAATCCGATACCCAATGGGCAGAGAGTGGGCGGGGCTTAAGCGTTGAATAACTTACCGATTTTGGAAGTTGTTTAAGGGTTTAATACCGCCGTAGCGGTGTTTGTTGCGTAGCCCGATACCGCTGAACGTTGGTTCGTACCGAGTCAAACCACGAGAATGCGCAGCATTCGAGGGGTTTGACGAGGTGCGAACCAACGTCCAGCGATATCGGGTTACGCAATAAACACCAAGACGAAGGTATTAAAGTCGATTCTACCCCGATAATTGAGAAAAATGAGGAAAAAGTGACGGACAGATTGGGAACTTTTAACCAATCAACGATAAGCTTTGGTCACGTGCAACGGTGATGCACTACAGACTCGATGTCGTTTGAAAAGTCATCTCTACTTAACATGTATATTTGCACACGGCACGCACATGCAGGAGGGGTAGAATGTATGGCTCTCTTGACTGAGTATCAGAGAGTAAACACGTGCTAGTTGATTGACAACGTCAAGCACTAATACCATGATACACATGTACAAGCACGTTATTGAATGGCTCCCTACGGTATGGAAGAATTTCTGAGAGGTGTGGCCTCGTGCGTTCGCACTTGCCCAACCTCTCAAAATATCTTCCATACCCTCGGGAAGCCATTCAATAACTCTAACTTATCACGTAACCTACGAGCGAAATTCTAAAACATAAATCTTCTCCGATTTGAACGTATGTTATTAAATATCACCCACGAAAATTGCACGTATCAGTTTCAACGCCAACTAAAATATTTATCTCTTGGCAAAAAGCTGTTCAATAGAAAAAATGTTATTGGAATGTTCCACTTACATCTAAAAGAAGAACATCCGGGTTACTGATTATTTCACATGCGATGTTAGCTCGTTTCTTCTCCCCGCCCGACAATCCTCTGACAAAAACACTACCGATAACTGAAATAGGAAAGCCGATTTAATTATTAATTTTATTAATTACCGATAACTGAAATAGGAAGGGCGATTTTTAATTTATTAAAAACCGATAACTGAAGTAGAAAAGGCGATGTTAATTAATTTGTTCTATGGAATAGTAAATAAAATCATTGAAGGCATGGAAGATTTTGCTGTTAGATCTAATTTACATAGAAAAAGCTGTAGTTCTGAGTCTAAAAAAACATTCAAATATTTTTCCGTATTGTTTTACATTTTGTTACTTACTTGTATCCAGACAATCTCTGATGTTCAAAGCGTCTACCACCTCGTCTATCTTGGCCATCTTGTCAACCCTTGACATTGCCTCCGGCAACTTCATCATGGCTGCAAACTGGAAAACCCCCAATACCAAAATTAATACAGATTCGCGAAGAATACCCGATATAGCCTTGTTCGGCGCAACCTCTGTTGCCTTATATTTATAAAACGGAGAATAGTTGAATGTCTCATTTACAAACCGTTTAGCGATTTTCCCATCAGTCCCAGTATATATAACACTATACGGTATCACAAAATAATATTTATATTTATATAGCGTATTTCATTAATTGACATACTAGTATACTATTGTCTAAGTTCAAAGACATAAAATAGACTTAAGACTTTGAAATGCAGCTAAGATATATTCACAATACATAATTCGTCTTATATTCGGATATATGGGCTCCTGGGCCTATCTTCCAAAATAGACCGAAAGCCTAATGACGTAGCTCCCCAAAATTATGGGATGGAGCAAACATATCGTAGGCATTCATTACACTAACGGATAGAGGGTTCAGAGCGATTCGTTCACACAAAACAAATAATAAAATTTCATATTGACAGGAACAACAAAATGGCCCATGCTGTTAATAAATTTACTTATCATTCCATGCAACAAATCACCGTTCCTATTTCAGTTATCGGTAGTGTTTTTGTCAGAGGACTGTCGGGCGGGGAGAAGAAACGAGCTAACATCGCATGTGAAATAAGTAACCCGAATGTTCTTCTTTTACATGTAAGTGGAACTTTCTAAATATTTTTTTTTCTATTGACAAATCTTTAACCTGGAATGGAAACAATGCTTTATACGTTATGTCCAAAATAACCACCGCAAGCGTAGTAAGCGGTTAATGTATGCAGGTTATAACCGGTAATGTTTACTCATAATTCTAACTATTTAAAAAAGAATGCATCGTCTCCAGCCAAGATAAAACCTAAATGTCTTCATTCCGTGTTTTAACTTGGCGGACTACTCTACTCAAACCCGTAAATCGAACAGCTCGTTTTGATTGGATGCGAGTAAAACTTCTCGCAGCTAATCAAAACCTCGGGCACTTACACTGAAAATAACGTAATGACGGCTGTGGTTACCTTGAACTTCTGTGTAACGAGTGCTGATTAGTCAAGACTCTGTAAGTATAGGAAAGACAACTCTTACATTCGCACCAGTGGGCGCTGTTCGATTTACGGGTTTGAGTGAAGTAATCCGCCAAGGTAATATACGGAATGGGACATGCAGATTTTAAATTGGCTTGCGAAGATGACAAAGAATGATGCTTGCTGTATCTACTTACATATACTGTCTCCCTCAAAGTCAGGTTTTCATAAAGGATATCATCTTGTAAGACATAGCTGACGCCTCGTCTCACAGATTTATCTACCGTTTTGCCATCTAGAGTGATCTCCCCTGATTGGCATTCTTGTCTTCCTGCAATGGCGTTCAGAAGAGTCGTTTTTCCTGAACCTGTTGTTGATAAAAGAGTTTCACGAGGTGAGTCATTAAAGTACGGGGCTTAACAACCTTACTTTTGTTTCCTTTTGGAGAGAAAATTCTAGGCATTCGATAGGTTGGAATGCCTTGAATATGCGTCTGTATCTGAGTGCTTTACGCGTGGATATTTCATTTGCTTATCAGGTTAGGGAAAGTAGCTGTAAACAGGTATAATAGCTAAAAACTATTCAGCTATACAAGCATAGCAATGTAAGAAAAAGCGCTTTATTAATTCTAAACAACTGTTCTTCTGCAATTCGGTAACTTAATTTTATTTTTAACGGATGTATTGGAGCCTTGATAACAAGTATGCCAGAAAACAATATGTAACAAAAGACTATAGGGAGCGCAAGTCACGTGTAAATTCCACATATTTCCTGTCACCGGCAGTGCATTGCGCACGTGACTGAGCGTTTTTCGTTCCAATATGACGTGCAAATCTGACGTTATGGAACAAAATACGTCAAATGGAATTGCCGCGTCATCAAAAACGTTATATTGTTTCTAAGCTAGTTTTATTTTCAACATTCCGTTTTAACGTCAAAATATCAACATGCTTATCAACTAACAATATGGTTACCGAGAAAATCATTCTACTTTATTTACAGTAATTTAGCTGTATGAGAATTTGATTCAAGCAAAAAACCAACAGCAAAAAATAGCATTGTTTCATATCTAGACCTATCAAAAGCTTTTGATAATGTGGACCATAAAATCCTCTTGTCTAAATTTCATAATTATGGAATAAATCCAAAAGAGTTTGGGGATTACCTTTCTAATCGCTCTCAATATGTAATATATAATGGGAAAAAATCACCAGTTGCAAAAATAAATGGTGGGGTATCACAAGGAACAATTCTTGGTCCTATACTATTTCTCCTATACATTAATGACATTGTAAAATCTTCCAATTTACTCAAATTTATACTATTTGTAGATGACACAAGTGCGTTTTTATCTTCAGATAAGATTGTTACATCCATGCAGACACTAAATAATGAACTTGAACTTATTCATACATGGATGCAAGCCAATCAACTTTCTCTCAACACAGCAAAAACTAAAATAATGATTATATGCCCAAATAAAAAGAAAATACCTCAAGCAGTTCCTAATATTGTAATAAATGATGAAACGGTTGAGTTAGTTCACTCGTTCAAATGTCTAGGTATTATACTAAGTGACAATCTCTCGTGGAAAGCGCACATTAACTACATAAGCAGCAAGATCTCTATACTTCACCACATAAAAACCTACTTAAAGGCCCACTTGCCGCAGTAGCCTGTTTGACATTTGTTAAGAAAACCAGTTTGCACGAGTTTACTACAGCTAAAACCCCTAAAATTAAACATAGCACACATAAAGCATGTCCAAATTAGGTTTAGAATATATAAATGAGGGTGAAAAACAAACGAAGAATCGAAGCTCGATTGCAACCACAACACCGATCAGTGTCAGTAGTATGTATTTCTTCTATTAAGTTCGTAAAATTATACTGTGCCGTTAGATCGCCCACACGACTCAAAACAATAGGGCACTGTGTGCATGCTCGGGTTCGAAGTTTGTTTGCATTGCGGGCACCTGAACAATCTGTTTTTCAATTTCAAATCAAAAATACTAAATGGTGCCAAAACTTTCAATTTCTGATAAAAATAGAAAGTTCCTAACTTCTTCTGTCTGGGAAAAATACAGAAAACCGTCCACTGTTTTGAATGAAAACAGAATTCTGGATTTTCGCGGCATTTTAAAAAAAATCACCCTTCTTTTTATACTATTCTTTCACCTATCCATATCTTCATTATGCTAAAATGACGATATTTTTACTTTTGTCTGCATGTTTGGTAATTGCGTCTCTACGTTAGTCCAATAATCAGCGGTAACGAGATAATCACGACCTCGATATTGACATTGACATCAAAATAAGGCATGGACTATGTATGTTTTAAAGCACTAAATGTCATAAACTATTTCAACTTTTTAAGGGTATTGAAAATGAAATTTAAAAAAATGAGAAGATTCCAAAACTGCATACATCGCGAACATGTCATTTAGAGACAAACTCTGAACAAACTAGGATCTATGTAACTGTGTGTCCTATTTCAGAATATGATGGTTCACATCGCACTCAATGTCATTTCACTCACATGGCGCCGTTACCATGTAAGGTTAAATGTGGGAGGAAACGGGCTCTTTGCCCACAGAAAACCCCTAACCTCATGGGTTGCCAGTTACCAACGGAAGGTCGTAGGTTTCCTCCGTGCATAGAGCCCCGTTTCCTCCCACAATAAAACTGGCAACGCCACCATATAAACGAAATAATCTTGAGCGCGGCGTAAAACACCAAACAATCAATCAATCAACCTAACCTTCGGAGAGTACCCGACAACTCTTCCACATACGACGAGTGAGTAAAAAACATCCACATTGTTATGCGTGGGATACAACCCTAGACACATCGAAGTGAGGCCTGCGTGGATCGGAGAGTACTTGACAATTCTTCCACATACATGTACGACGAGTGAGTAAAAACCCACTCAGAAATTCCTCAAATGTATTCATTGTGAGTGGAATTGAACCCCTAGACGCATCGCAGTAAGGCCTGTGTAGGACAGGATTATCCGCCGAGGAGAGGTGAGCCTTCTCCGGAGTAAACAAAATATATATAGTTATAAAGCAAGCGAGTATATACATTCTTTCATGGTTTAACTTACCACTCGGTCCCATAACAGCCGTGACTTTTCCTCTTTCCCCGAATCCAGTGATATCTTGTAAGATTTGTTGATCATTTATTTGGACGTGAAGGCCTGAAAACTGAACCCCATTCTGCCTTTGTCCCCTTTCAACAGTCGCGGAGAAAGAACATAAATCCGTTTCCGCCATTTCGGTTGGAAGAATGCTGTCCATGAATTACCTCAATGGCGAGCTCTAGTATTTAATAAATTGTTCATCCAGTCAGTGAAAACGGCAAACACATTTCACCTTATGGCGATTACTTTGTAGTACTCCGCCTCCGTTTTTTTCATTTTTTTTTATTCATTACTCTAAAAGCATACTAATATTGTTTACCGCATGACCTTAACTTGTGACCAAAGGACAAAATTTAAAAAAAACTACGATGTTCGTCCAAACTTGACTAAACTGCCCCCAGTCAATTTTCATACCGTAAGCGGTGATAGGTTGTGAGTTTTTTGTAGGACGGTCTGTACTTTGTAGGTTTAAAATAGAAGTACATTTCAACTCGTTTTCCTTGTGACGAATGTTAGTGGATGGGTTCGACATGCATGAGTTGGCGATTTTAAAGACGGACCGAAGTATTACATATATGCTCGATTAGAAGGTCTCTCGTATGGGCGCACGGCTTTTATAGTTTTCTTTTCGGCAAAGTTAATAGTTTTATGGAAAGTGTTTTAGGTCCAATACAAGGTGCACCCTTAAGGCTAAGTTTGTTTGTCATTTGAACAGGTATTGACTGACATTTTGGAAGAATCCGGAATATTTATTTCAGGGCGGATTTTACATGTGTCACCCTGGAAGCTAGGCGACATAAAGAACTCTTCTAACCAGAATGACGAAATCGGATTCGTGTTCGATTTCCTTATCTATTCAAAACACAGGCAAACAGAATGGAGTTCAGTTTTCTGGTCTTCAAGTCCAAATAAATGGACAAAATATCTTAACTGATATCACTGGATACGGGGCAAGAGGAAAGGTGATGGCTGTTATGGGACCCAGTGGTGAGTGAAATCTAAAATGTAAAATTTAGATTCATTGATTGATGCTTTATGCTGCACTTCAAATTATTTCACTTAAATGATTGCATTTGCATATGTTACGGGAAATCCCAAGTCACTGGTATCATTTCATAGTGCAATTGAATGAAAAACAACATTCGACTACATGTAGTTTCTCTCTTCTTTGGGCAAGTGGCCCAGTAGGCAGAACTTTGGACGCTCAATCCGAACAGCCTTCCACTAATGGGTCGCGTGTTCGAATCCCACTCAGCCCAAAAATTTGGGAAAATTATCTGACCGAGTTTTCACTCGAACGACCTATGAAGGATGGTTGCCAGTTACCATCGGTAGGTCGTGGGTTTCCTCCGAGCACAGAGCCCGGTTCCCTCCCACAATAAAACTGGCAACGCAGCCATATACGTGAAATAATCTTGAGCGCGGCATAAAACACCAAACAATCAACAAGCAATCTTCTTTGGACTGGACTGTGTTCAATAACAGGATCATAGCATACTCCCAAAAATTAAAGTATCCCCACCCTACCAATAAATTGTCCCCCCAATTATTTGAAAATGGCGAGTGTTAATTTTGCGCTGCAAACTGTGATTCGAATGCTTGAGAAGACATATACCGTGCATGGAGGTCGTAGCACAAGAATCGCCGTGTGCCAACTGGTTTACGAAGTGTTTATATGTACAGAGTGCACGCGATTGGTATAACTGACTGGTCCACAAATAGGTCGATTTACGTTGAGCTGTATTGGCAGCGGCTTGATGGCTTTGATGAAGTTGAGGAAGCCAACTTGACGGCTTTGATGAAATGTCCTGCTTCTTGCATATATGCACTCTTGTCTCTCTGAAGAAGTGTATCGAGGACAGGGTTGCAATATCAAATTTAATTGATCTGATGTAGACCTGATAAAACATCGCTGCGAATGCGTGCACTTAAATTGCTGCTCTCGTTTTATTCAGATTTACTCTCACTGCAAATCTTCCTCTCAGAACAATTTGCAAAATAAGGAAGCGATAGTTATCCCGTCGCCAAAACCAGCCCGACGTATAGGTTTTGTTCCGACAATGGGTAATTCTTGGATTTTGTTGTTTACCATGTCTCGCAAACTTTTTGTTCTTTAAAGGAGGGGAAATCTCTAGAAATACATAGGGATTATCGTCGATAACAACCTTCAAAGTACTTAAACCATTTCACGTCAATTACCTCCAGTGACCCTCAAGCTAATAAAAACAGACAGAAGTATGTCCTTACAGTGGCTTATCTGTGTAGCCATGTTTCCGTTTTAGGATGACGTGATGTTGGTATAGCTATTTTTAGATCAATAATGACGTATTTTTACCGCTCTCTAATGTATATTATTACCACTTGTCCGTGCGTTACCCGTAGGATAGCGCTCATTTGTAAACACGGTAAAACCCTATAATGCACACTTTTTGCGGGCGGCGGGCCGCTAATGAAAGCGAGTTTCATTATCGGCCCGCCGCCCTGACGCTTGACCTATGACCTCACGAGATCACGTGCGTGTCAGCAGACGACAACAACCTTTGACCTTTAGCATGAAATGTATTTTATTTCATTACAAGACAAGGGAACTATTTATGCGAGCAATGAACAGTCCAATATTTAGCATCATAATTTATCTAGTGATATTTATGCAAATTCGCCCAATTAGAAATTGTATATATTAAGTGGTAATAATAGTAATAACCCTTGGGCCCTTGGGCTGCTAATGGCAATGGGGGGCTGCTAATCAGTGATGTCGGGCCGATAGCAAAGTTTAATGCCCACTCAAAATCATGTTATTGTTATAATGGTAGATTAAGGTCCAAAAAACATGGCGACAAACTTGAAGTGGGAAGATTGTCTCCGAATATATAGGTCAGTACGCAACCGCACGCCATTTCTTAGCCAAGCGGCCCCAAGCCATTGGCTAAATTGCATCACATGACTACTCTATAACGCACTTAAAAAAATGGTGGCGGCCTTGTGAATGGACTATGGAGCTTATTCTGTATTGTAACGCCACCTTCAAATTTCAATTATTCACATACAAGGGGATAAAACATACATTGGACAGTTGTTTTGGACTAAATGAACTCTACTCTTTCCATCTAAACTAGTCTAAAGCTTAGATTTTCTTTCCCTTTAAATCAAACCCTTTATTGTTCCAGTATTAGGGCGCTAATGTGAACGGCATTCGCTCGCTAAGAAGATTCTTGTGCCTAGGCAGCACCGAGCCTTTCAACTGTACATAGTCCGACGATATGAACAATCGGCCAGATGCCCGTTTTGCAATAATGGAAAAATCTTCCAAAAATGTCGAATGGCGTACATTTTGGTCAATCGTGAATTCCGTTATTTCCCCCTTCAAATCACATTTTTGGACACAGATAACGACCTTGTTTGAGCCAGAAAATGTCTTTGAGCATACCAGCAACTTTCGGCTTCTGCATGGACCCTCGCGCAAAGGACGAATAGTCCTCTCCACCGCCCAAAGCAAAACCCATTGGCACCTATAGGGCGATAATAGACTACTCTTTTAAAACGACAGAGCTTTGTTTCCCACCATGCGCTTTGCAAATATTTTCGCATCCTATATTTTCAAGTGTCCAGGAGCTAATTAAAGGTATTTTATCTTCTTTTAGATGTATACTTTTTATCTTAGTTTCCGGGCCATGTGCTCTCCCCGGACCTTCGTCAGTTGGGATTGGAATTCCCCCTCTGCGGGACCAAAAAAACATTACTCCGCACTTGAGGACATATATTAATTTTTTTATTCAATTTGTGATGGTCATTCCTCTGTGCTTTTTGTAGTCTCGTAAGTTCCCTTGTACAGGCGTAAGAGTTTTATTTCCAGCTGAGTTAAATAGGTTAATCTAATCATCTACACAGGTCATTTCCACCTCACTGCGCCCGTCTATGGGATCGACATGGTTCTGATTTTCTGTGCCTTGAAAAAAGATCAAATAACTTGGGGGTAAAGGTGATATTTTTCATATGTTTGTCTCGGCTCTAAGACCGATCAATGTGTCACAGTTTATCTTAAAATATGACCTGGGCATTTTGTTATTAATACGGGATATATGTAAAACAAAGACGAAGAATTAAAATATCTTTAAAGTGGCATGAGTTGCCAAAATTCACACTCTTTTCATAATTTCTCATCGTCGCGACAGTAAGAGGCTTTGAAGGCCATCGAAAAACTAAATGATTGGCGTTGGAATGGGGAAAATCCATACAGTATGTGGCCTGTACGAACCAAAAGCGTGTTCGAAATGTAAACAAAATTTAAATAAATTGAACGACCATTCATTCCTTCTAAGCCAAAGTTAGTCCAAAACAATACTTTATCGTACATTTTCGACACTAGAAGAACTAAAAAGCTTCTGAATTATACTTCTTGAGAAATATGGCCGATAATTTCAACATTCATTTTTAACGTCAATATATCAATATTTTGGCAGCTCATGCCACTTTAACTGCAGCTGTGCACAGTAAGTACATTTTCGAAGCACGCAGGAGAGTAGGCATATTCTTAATTTATGTGAGTTTACACATCTCACATGGCTTGTCGCCCCTTTTCGAACGTTTGGCCGAAAACCGGTGGCACTGGAGTAAAGGCAAATTGTTATACATTTTAGAAAAGAAGAAGCCACTTTAAAACTTTACCTTACGTATAACGTGGAGACAAACGTCTCTGAGTAAAATACGAATAAACGACTGTACAATATGATGCGATTTTATCGGACTACATATATTAGGAAATTGCCCTAAAGCAACTGACCCTTATTAAATTAGTTATGAAATTAACTAAGACTAAAAGAGGGCACTTTAGCCCTAATATACATGTTCATTTTTTGTAAAATTTTTGTTTTTCGTACGAAAATAATAATCTCGGGTGATTATTGAACCAGAGAGGATGGACATGACCTAGATTAAACTGGACCATGCATGCTCAAAAAACTATTTAGGTCTCGTTCATATTTATCTTGATGTGATACGTCTGTTCATATCTTCGGTAAAAAAGTAACGTGCCTTAAAGGATATACATATATTTCATATTTTATTTTACTCGATTTGTTTAAAAACATGTACTGTACGAACTGGACTTAAAGGAAACAAAATTTGGCGAAAAACTACAAAATTCAAGGAATATATCTTTCTTTAAAACCTCATGACGTCATAAAAGAAACATTAGGCCGGTTACAGACAGCCGCAATTCGGACGACTTCCTCAATCTGTCGAATTCCGACATAGAGTATTTTTTCACATTACCAAATTCACTAGCAAATTTGTTAAAATGACGGCAACAGCGTTAAAAACCAACTATGACGTCGAATACGATGGTTTTGTCTTACCCGTTGTGGGTTAACCATCAGTCGTTGGTTCGATTCCCACCCTGGCCCTGGCTAATCAGTGTCGGTTAATTTACTAATTTCCCTGATGATTATTGCAGCTTACTTTTTCTTACTGGTCACTGAAATTCTGCATGTTTTCGATCGGTTTTCCTTTGACGCCACCCCAACCCCGTGTGGGTTCCGGAGAGATAAGAGATAAGAAGAATCGAAGCTCGATTACAACCACAACACAGATCAGTGTCAGTTGACTTAAGCGTTGGATTACCTTTATTCAGGCGTTTGTGTCTGTGGTTTGCACTCGGCAGCTTTTTATAGTCCCTCTTACCCGATCGTTAGTATGTATTTCTTCTATAAAGTTCGTAAGATTATACTGTGCCGTTAGATCGCCCACACGACTCAAAACAATAGGGCACGTGTGTGTCTGCTCGGGTTCGAAGTTTATCTACATTGCGGGCACCTGAAAAATCTGTTTTTCAATTTCAAATTAAAATTTTCTGGTAAAAATAGAAAGTTCCTAACTTCTTCTGTCTGGGAAAAATACAGAAAACCGTCCACTGTTTTGAATGTAAACAGAATTCTGGATATTCGCCGGCAAGTGTGCCTTTAATACTTTAAACATAATTTACACTTGTTATACCAGTTTTTACTATTTTGTGTTTCTGCCAGTTTTTGTTTAGAAATATATTTTGATGTTAAAGGATCGCTTAAAGGGGCATGAGCTGCCAAAATGTTGATATTTTGACGTTAAAACAGAACGCTGAAATTATTGGCTATTTTTCTCAAGAGGTAGAATTCAGAAGCTTTTTAATGCTTCTAGTCTCGAAAATGTAATATAATGAACTGTTTTGAACTAACTTTGGCTTAGAATGAATGAATGGTCGTCCCGGTTATTTAAATTTTGTTTACTTTTGAACACGTTTTCGGTTCATACAGGCCACATACTGTATGGATTTTTCTCATTCCAAAGCCAATCATTTAGTTTTTTGATAGCCTTCACAGCCTCTGACTGTCGTGACGATCAGAAGTTATGAAAAAACTGCGAATTTTGGCAGCTCATGCCACTTTAATCTAACTTCTTTTCGCCTCCATATAAGTGAAATAATCTTGAGCGCGGCATAAAATTCCAATAAATCAATCAATCTTTTGACGCCCAGTAAGATTACTGAAAGCTTGTTATCTTTCGTCATTAGCTTTTTACTTCATATTTAGTCAAATTACAACTACAAATCACCCGTTAGGTTTACAGAGAGAGAGATGTTCATAAACCCAAAATTTGGTCGTACTTATTCGGTAGTAATTTAAAAGGGGTGAGGTTAATTTTGCTATGAACGTCTATTCTATGGAAATCTATGGTCGCCGAATTCAGGCATTTTATTTTGCGTGTTTGGAGACCCCAACAGACTCCCCAAAGCGCTGTATTTGCGACTTTCTCTTATCGCACAAAACTCACCAAATACGCCAACCACGCTAATATTCAACTTAAACATACCATTTTTTGTCACGTCCTTTGTTATCTTGGCGTGGCTGGCTGGGCGAGAAGGTTGGCATTCTATTTCATCCGCGACTTTCTCGACCTTGGTGAGGTCATCACACACACTAACCATGCTAAAATATATATATATATATTTTTTCAATCGCGAGTTGCGAAGATCGCCAAAGTATATTTGCAGAGGTAAGTTCCTTAACTTTGGAACTTTTGGAGACCTTTGTGGTCTTCGCCAACCCGGCAAGCACGCGAAAATTGGGATACGGGATTGAATAAAATAATATATATTTTAGCCTGGTTGGTCTGTCTGGCGACCCCGCCAAGGCCGAGAAAGTCGCGAATGAAATAGAATCACCACTTTCTCGCCCCGACATCCAGGCCAAGGTAGCGAAAGGCGGGAATAAATATTATATTATGTAAATCGATTATCGTATTTGGCGAATTGGTGGGGTAGTGAAATTTGCAAATGAATTGGTTTGGCGTGGCCGTCACAAAGCTCGAAATGAAATGTCGGCATTCGGCATCCATAGTTTATCACATTTTCCCCAACCAATTTCGGGTAACCCGTTAGTCCTGAACTCAAGTGTTTTCTAACAGTGGGGATGTTTTGTTTATAATATTCGAAAAGCGGCTAAAATGTAGATCTTGATCCCCTTTCTCCATACAGCCACTCTCCTCTGTACGTAGTCAGTATAATAATGTAGGAAATAGGCCTGAAGGTTAATGACGTCACTCGAGTATGTGAGGTGTTTCTTCTCAAGTCTTCCTAGTGATACCCATGGCTGCATACCTCTCTACTTGGGAAGGTTACTTTAGACAAGAAGATTTTCCCTGTGCCCGTGTGTTTTAGTGTTCATAAACATATATACTTGGACATATACTTTCCGTCCGCCATGCGGATACCTCAATACACCCGATGACGTCATGATGCAATCAGTGAAAGTGCCCACTTTAAAGATAGTAAATTATGTCAGAGAAACATATGCGCGATACCATTTTTGCGCCATCTGATTTTCTTTCTTCCATCGACAACAGGATCCGGAAAAACCACACTTCTAAACGCCATTGCAGGAAGGCAAGTAGTCCAATCAGGGGAGATCACTCTAGATGGTAAAACGGTAACCAAATCTGTCCGGCGAGGGATCAGTTACGTGTTGCAACAAGACATACTTTTCGGAAATTTAACTTTAAGAGAGACAATCTACGTGAGTATCATTCTTGATGACGTTTCTTATATTTGAAATAACAATGTGCTGATTTTATGGAAGATGGTGTTTCAGTGGCGACAGGTCTAATATTTAATTCAGAGTACATGCAGTTTCCATAGTTATACAGCTCCCCGCAGTTTAAAAAACTGGCTGTTCGATGACGGGCTTACTCTCTGATCTTTCCTTCAACTCTCAGTGGAGTCATCTCTCTACGGTTTCATCGTTGATCACCCCTGAAACTCTCAGTAGGCACAAGGGATTGTCACAAAACGGTCACTTCAAAACAATACCATTTTACATCCCATAATTTTGGAGTGACGTCATTAGCCTTTAAGCCTATAAACTTGACAAAGCCGTCATATGCCTGAAATAATTTCGGAAGCGTAGCAGACTAAATGATAAATAAGTCCTGTCTCAATAAAACTATTTTACCGAATCTCATTTTTGCTTGCCCAGTTTGCAGCCATGATGAAGTTACCGGATTCTATGCCAAAGTTTGACAAAATGGCGCGGATAGACGAGGTGGTAGACGCATTGAACATCAGAGATTGTCTGGATACCAGTATGTATCAATATGTACTGATTTATTCTTTGATGTTTTACTCTGCACTCAAAATTATTTCCCTTATATGGCTGCGTTGCCAGGTTTAGTGGGGAGGAAACCGGACCCCTTACCCTGTGGACACCCCGACCTTCGGCGAGTACCTGACAACTCTTCCAAATTTGGCGATCAAGTAAAACATCCCCTCAGAAATTGATAATTTTTTTATTTGGTTTGAGTCGGATTCGCCACATCGATGAAAGCGCTGAAAGGGACTAACAATCTAACCGACTGAGCCACCGATGCCCCGTAGACGTTTGTCTGGAGAGACTCTTTGTGCTGAGAAAATCTCCGACCTTAGGCAAGTAGTCTCTTGAGTAGAATTTGAACATATTTTCTGTCTGAAAGAAAACGTTTACGGCAGACTCTCCTGGTAAGACCGAATGCCTCTTTTGTAATCTTGGTTGATTAATGTTAACGTCTCACTCAAGATTTTTCTAGGCCTATTTATATGGCAGCGTTGCCATGTTAAGAGGAGGAGGAAACCCTGAGAGTACATGGCAACTCTGCACATGGCGATGAAATGAAAACCCCACTTGCAATTTAGTTTGGCCTGAGTACGATTCAAACCTGCAGTGGGATGGTTGCCAGTTACCACCGGTAGGTTGTGGGTTTCCTCCGGGCATAGAGCCCGTTTTCCTCCCACAATAAAACTGGCAATGCCGCCATATAAGTGAAATAATCTTGAGTGCGGCGTAAAACGTTCATTTCTTAAAGTGGCACGAGCTGCCAATATGTTGATATTTTGATGTTAAAACAGAATATAGAAATTATTGGCTCTTTTTCTCAAGACGTATAATTCAAAACCTTTTTAGTGCTTCTAGTCTCGAGAATGAACAATAAAGTATTGTTTTGAAGTAACTAAATGGTCGTCCCGGTTATTCAAATTTTGTTTACTTTTCGAACACGTTTTCGGTTCGTACAGGTCACACACAGTATGGATTTTCTTCATTCCAACGCCAATAATTTAGTTTTTCGACGGCCTTCAAAGCCTCTTACTGTCGTGACGATCAGAAATTATGAAAAAAGTGTGAATTTTGGCAGCTCATGCCACTTTAAAAACCTTCAAAAGAAAAAAAGAATGTATTCCCTCATATGTAGTCCTCCGGGATAACCATCTTCTCTATTTTAGTTATCGGAGGTATTTTTGTCAGAGGTTTATCAGGTGGCGAAAAGAAACGAGCTAACATCGCATGTGAAATAATCAGTAACCCGGATGTACTACTTTTAGACGTAAGTTGAAAATCAGCTTTTTAATTGTCAATTTTTTTGTCTGAAGTAGCAGCTTTTTAAAAACAATATATTTTGATTGTTGATATCATTTAGCAATTAAGATTGTAAAATACAATGCTAATTATGTAATTTACAGGAACCTACTTCCGGTTTAGACTCGTACACTGCCTATCTGTTGATGAAACAGCTGAAAGCTTATGCCAGCAGTATGAACAAAGTAATTATTACGACAATCCATCAACCAGCAACTCAGATATTCAACTCCTTTAACGACCTATTACTGTTAGCTAAGGGAAAGGTAAGAAAAAGGATATACGTTTCCAGTGACAGGGGACGTTATTCAAGGATTTATGAACCATCTTGAGCATTATTTTCCAATTTGCGCTTCGTATATCGTAGAAAATGTACTTTGCATGTCTGACCTAAGAGAAAATGAAATTTCTGGCGCAGCACATACAACATTCAATGCAAAATTTACCAAACTGCGATGTTTACTAAAGTTCATTAACTCAGGGACAAATGACGTCAAATGCGAACTTCGCTTTGTACGTACTCTCAAAATGGTGACGTAATACGCGTTATTTGCTGTATAAGTTTGTAAGTTTGCACACGTCAGTTTGTACACGTCAAATGCGGTATGACGTCACTTTTGACAAGTTTTGGGCGCGTTGTTTGCGAAAAGTGCGAATTATTCATGTTCTCTTTTGGTAAACTTAAATTTGAATGTCTTTCGTCGCACCTAACATTAATTTGCAGTAAAAACAGAGATGTTAAGCATTTCTATCACGAAGGAAGTCACGCTATATGCTTGGGGAAAACAAACATGGATTCCATACCTGCCGATATTTTGACTCAATCGAATATGGGCAAGATTAGATTAATTAGATTAATCATTATTTTTCTCTCTCTTTCTTTATTTGATTTTGTTAATGTAGTCGGTTTATTTCGGTGCTGCCAAACACGTCATGGGATTTTTTGAGTCGATTGGACGTACCTGTGACAGACATTACAATCCTGCGGACTTTATTCGTAAGTTGCATTTTGATTTTCGCTAGCACGAATAAATCATATCATGAATATATTTATGAACACTAAAACACACGGGCACAGGGAAAATCTTCTTGTCTAAAATAACCACGGAGACAAGTTTCTAATTGTATTAAAAAGAGGTATATCATTTAGACTTTTATACCCCATCATAAATTGTTGTAATAAAGTAAACCTACATGTATGATATTTCATTAGGTTGACGACTGACAGGAGCTTGGCCTTAGTCAGTAGAATTTTCTGGAACACTTTGTATTACATTGACAATGCTTACGCATCTTAAGCTATAGTAAGAATATCGTCAGACTATATATTATGGGGTCATGGGAAAAAACAGTGAAAATTTGCCCCCCCCCCCATACCCTTTTCCCAGAAAACCTAGGTAGAAGGCAGACAGGGGAGTTTAGCCCTGACCAGTATGTCTTTCAAACTCTTGTTCCTTTTTATAAGCAATGACTGGCCTTTGGGTCAGAGGTCGAGCAAGTTTACTTTGAAGTAGTTTGTATTCTTCTACTATAATCTTGGCCATAGCGATGCTAGCTTTGTTATACTGAAACACAAATGGTATTATAGTTTTTTCACGACATCTTCCGGGGTCCAAGTTCAAACCCAAAGGATAAATAGTTTGTAATGTTTGAATCCAAAAACTTTCCCTTTCCGAACGCTTGTGCTTGGTATCTGCAGCGAAAGTGAGAAATGGGATTTTCTCAATAGGCATGATTTCAAAATGGTCCTTGACCGAATGACCTTGAGTATTGAAATGTTGTGCTACGGGTACATCATGTTTAAGTCTTATACTAGATAAATGGTTGGCTGCTCTTTGTCGTAGAGAATTCTGAGTTTCTCCGACGTACTGTTTGCGACATTTTTTGAACGGGATTACATACACGATATTAGAGGAGTCACAATTAAGATTCTCTGCCATTTGATATTTGTTGCGAGTTTGTTCTCCGAAAAAGGTTCCGCGATCGGGTACGTATATATCGAGTTTGCATCGCGTCTTATAAAGGCATTTCATTGATGTACCTGAGAGAAATGTTGAACGGTAATGGTACACTCGTAAAGGGGAGGTAAGCGTGAAGGGGGAAACACGATTTGTCTTACTGTGTTAGATTTGATCCTTCGGAGTAATCTAATAGAATACTTCCTAGGGAGGAGAGCTTTAAAAAGAACAGAACAAGAATGGTTAAAAAAAATCTAAAGAACTACAGTTTCTATAGAATCTAAAAATCTGAGATTTAATGACTCCCTTGAAAGTGTGAGGAGGATGGTATGACCCAGCATGTAGCAGCTGGTGCGTGTCAGTAGGTTTGAAGAATACTTTGTAATCTAGATACCCAGTAGTATGATATGTATGACCCTTGTAAATAGTTACATCCAAAAAATCCACAGATGTGTGATCAATAGTAGGCTGTAATTTTTAATGCTTGAGTCGTGAGAATTAAGAGTATCAATGAAAATATGAAGGTCTTCCAACGTATGTTGCCAAATGATAAAAATATCATCCAGATACCGAAGGTTGTTGGTGACATTTGTGAAGAATATCACTCTCCCACTCAGCCATAAAAATAGAGGCAAAGTTAGGACTAAAACGTTTCCCCATAGCACACCCTTTAATTTGCTGAAAGATCTCCCCATTGAATTCAAAATCGTTACCTTTTAAGCTAAGTTCCAGCAATTCTAAAATGTCTTTATCCGGACGACGGTGGTCAGGGTATCTTTGGAATGCTGATTTTATGGATTTAAGACCCAAATCTATGTCAATGTTTGTATACATAGACTCCACATCCAGAGTAACCAAAATCACATCTTGTGGGATGGATTTCTCAGACAATTTGGCCAATAAATCATCCGTATTTTTTATAAAGCTAGGATGCCGATTCGTTATGAGTTTTAGATAGTAATCAATTAGCTCTGATATTCTATAACTTTCACTGCCACAATCTGAGATAATAGGACGCCCAGGGGGCATTGTAGGCTTCGGCCATTTTTCAATGGGTTTGTGAATTTTCGGAAGAATATAGAAGACCCTGTTTTTAGAGTTATGATCAGATTCCAAATAGCGATACTGTTTTTCATTAAGTAAGCCTTTATCTTGAAGAGAAACAAGAATTTTATTAAACTTCCTAACATTTTCAGGCCAAATTTCCTTATCAAGTTTTTTATAATGATGAGGGTTACTTAGCTGCCGTTCTACCTCTTCAATACAATCCTGTTTTGACATATTAACTGTTGCCGAACCTTTATCAGCAGGTTTAATAACTATGTTTGGATTTCTCCTTAGCTTACTTAAGGCAAGACATTCTGAATGAGTAAGGTTATGTTGGTTTCTCTGATTAGTTAAAGCATCAAACTTCCTTGAGTCACGACTAATGTTTATTTCTGGATCATACATGTGAGAAGGGGGTGTATAGCCGCTTTTAGATGTAAACGGCTTGCGTACCCCACTAGAATCTCGGTAGATATCAGCCAGACTAAGATTTCTGGAGAACTCCATAACATGCACTAATTTACTAATAGAAAAGTCCCTATCAGATAATGATTTAGGGCAAGGCACAAATGAGAGTCCTCTATTGAGCTGCCAAAATTCACACTGTTTTCATAATCCCTGATCGTCACGACAGCAAAAGGCTTTGAAGGCCATCGAAGAACTAAAAGATTGGCGTTGGAATGAGGAAAATCTATACAGTATGTGGCCTGTACGAACCGAAAACGTGTTCGAAAAGTAAACAAAATTTGAATAACCGGGACGACGATTCTAAGAGAAAGTTAGTTCAAAACAATACTTTATCGTACATTTTCGAGACTAGAAGCACTAAATAGCTTCTGAATTGTACGCCTCGAGAAAAATAGGTAATAATTTCAACATCCTGTTTTAACGTCAAAATATCAACATTTTGGCAGCTCATGCCATGCTCATGCCTCATTTTTGTATGGACTACTGTTAACATTATACATGAATTTCACTTCCGGAAATGTGTTATAAACTAGATTGATTGCTGTTTTACTACGTTCTTAAGATTATTTCACTTTTATGGCGGCGTTCAGATAATATGAGATTTATAGGTCAATTTATTTTCCTAAAAGAAAAAGTTGAAATTTTCTTAAGCCTTGGGATTTTTGGTAAATGTTAATTCCCAGTGTCCTGGTTTTAGTATCTCTAAGACTTATATAATCGCGATGGCATTTTTCGTCTTCCATGCATACGTTCCAATTTAACCGTTTTAGATAGGTTTTTTCGAAAACATTATTAAAATGTTTTGACACTTTATCTATCATGATTATTAATGCTTCGATTTTAGTGGAACAACTTAACGCCAGTCAAGAAGACGTTCAAGAGATCTTTGACGCCAATCAAAATAACACAAAACAGATTCCCACCGACAGGTAGGGCTAAGTTTTAGCCAAAAACTGACTATTCGGTCCATTAGGACACTGAAGGGGGCCTCCGTGGCTCAGTAGGTAGAGCGTTGGACGCTCCATCCGAACAGCTTTGCGCCAATGGGTTGCGGGTTCGAATCCCACTCAGTGAAAAAAAAAATGGACAATTTTCTGACTGGGTTTTGACTCGAACGACCTATGTGGGATGGTTGCCAGTTACTCCCGGAAGGTCGTGTGTTTCCTCTGGGCATAGAGAAGTGGTCAATCTCAGATAAAAGGCTGTTAGTCGACTTTCCACCAAAATGTACATGTAAAGAGTTATTTAATGAACTTCCTGCTGCTATTGTTTTCTGTCTGACAGTCAAAAAACAAACTGCCTAAAACGCACCACACGCGCAGCCACAATGCGTCCATACCTGACCACAACAAAGCGGACAAAGGAATTCCCAAATAAAACTGCCTATCTAGAGGTCAGTGTGGGCTAGGAAAGTTAGCAATGGTTATCTGGAAACTTCAACTTTTTATATTTTCAAGAGTTGTCAGGTCTGGCCAAAGCCCAATAAAGTTGGTAATGTCACCCTAGAAGTGAGACAATCTTAATTGTGGCGTTAAACATCATTCAATCTTTGACGTTACCCATCCGGTAACACAGCTTCCTCAATCCATTTGTTCCACTGACTAGTTTTACGTAATGCAAAAGTAGTGATAACCCGAAAAACGACAGTTTAATGATAACTCAATATTTCGCTTCAGGAGAGATGGTATAATAAATGCCGAAATATTGAATCATCACGAAACTGCCGTTTTTCAGGTAATCACGTCTTGTGTAATACAGCTTCTTTAATAATCTAGAAAAATGCTCACGATATTTTATCTCCATTTACCTTGACAACACAAACTTGTTCACAATGTATTGAAAAGAATTTCTGAAATGTTTCAACTGGAAAAAATCGGGATAATTATTCTGGCTGGAATGATATTACTCTAGCTGAAATGATCTTTTAAGACATTCAATAATGTCGATCTCAAGATCTCTGTTTAAACCCAACCTAAAATAGCTTTTAGCCTACTGCCTTTTGTTGAACGATAAAACTCAAAAAGTATTAAATATCGTATTTTTCTTGTTCTTAGTTAGGCCCCCTTGACTATTTGTTCATTGAGAGCTACTTTCGCAAATTGTAAACAACATCACCCTGACAGGGGCCTTTCTCAAGTTTTTTTAGGCCAATCTATCTTATATCTTACATTTTATTTAATGTTAATGTGTTAATTTACCGATTCCAAATATAAGACTAAAACATACAGGAAGAATAATACGCAATCTCAAGCGAAGTAATGTTGTTTATGGAATATTCTTTCGTGAAACTTATGGTCATTTGTATTCTTCTTGTAGGTCTGCCCTTGGTGGCCGTATTTGCGAAAATGGTCGAATTGCACCGGAAAGCGGTAAGAAAACGATTTTTTTTCTTCAAATTTTGATATATATACAAAGGCACGTCAGAGGAAATAAACTTGTTTCACCTTAATGACAGGCTGCCTCAAGTCCAACTCAAACACAATAAAACTGTGACAGGGTCCTTTTTACAGGTCAGAAGGGAAAATCAAAAGCGATTTTCTTCTTTGGGACATCGATGGAATATTTATCTAGGCTTGCGATTGATTGATTTGTTGATGGCGTACTCAAGATCTTTCCACTTATATGGTGATGTTTCCAGAGTGGTGGGACCAGGGTGTTTGCCCGGATGAAACCGCGAGATTATGAGAGGACCTGACAACTCTTTCACTTATACATGTAGGTAAGCTTGAGAGTTTTCGCTTAAACCTACAATTGTGGTACTTTTCTGAATGAAGCTATCACCTTTAATCGATAAAAATTACAAAAATTGAAAATCTATTAGTATTGGGACATCTTTGTCTATCTGGCTATATGCTTTTTATAAAACAGCCAACTTTGTGTTTGAATTTGTCAGTTTTATATTCTGCTTTTGATTTTGTGTTTCAGACCATGGCGAAAACCATACAAAGCAAGACGTAGGTGTCCATCTGGAAAAAGCAAAACACAACAACAAATGGCCGACATCGTTTTGGACACAGTTTAAACTCCTCACATTGCGTCAGTTTAAAGTCTCAAGACCAAAGATTCTGTCAAAGTTTGAGATAATTAAGTCACTTGTTATCGCCCTGGTAATCGCATGTATATTTTTTCAAACGGATCGAACCGATGTGGCTGTTGGAGACATAATGGGGCTGGTAAGTATAACACAAGTCACAAATGAAATAAATCACTTCAGTTTTTGATCTTTATTATTTTGATACGAATCTCGATTTTTCTATCGTGTATATTTCGTATGAGTTATGTTGTTTGCGTTAGCTATTTGTGGCTTCTGAGTTTTTCTCATTAGCAGCTCACGACAACCAGTCAGCAAACTCCATGTCACCCCACCCTCCCTCAAACATTATCCCGTCATCGCTGCAGAGACGCGGCCTCCAGTGCCCTCTGGGGTATAGTACATCTCAAATCCTAAACATTTTAAAAAAGTGGTGGCCAAAGCTAGCGCTCTGTGGCCCCAACAGTCAGGACAGCTTCATCTTCTTCGCCGTCAACAAAATCTGTTAATGTTCTGTATCGCACAGTAGTCTGCCCTTCCCATTCAACATTACTAGATTTGAATTACTAGGTACCCGTTAAAAAGGATCATCACACATGCGCACCATGTGCAAAGGCACTACCGATACAGGGCAGTACATATGGCATCAGAGACAAGACGACCTGATTCTCGCTACCTTGTTAGTAGTATTGTGGACTCTATTTGAATTTAAAATAGCATGTGAGGATATATATTGTTTATAGACAGGACCAAATACTATAAAAGAACATGGCTTATAGTATCCTTTAAATATATATTTTTAAAGCATCTCGTACATTGAGAGGGAAATTTCCGACACATACAACATTATTTGTCTGATTTAAAATTGCTCGCTTGGTAACTGGCATAAATATTTGCCTGGATTGAGAGACTCGTCCTACCGACTGAGCCAGTGAGATTTACTTAAGATAACTATTATGGTTTACGTCTTTATACATGGACAATTAATCAATTGATTTGTCTCTGAAAGTGCGCTATAGACTCTTCTTCAATATGTGCGTAATGCTATTCATTTTATCGTTGTAGTTTTATTCGTACGGAGGTTTATGGATGGTTCGAGCACTTGTGGAAGCAGCCGCTTCATGTAAGTTTCACCAATGCCTTAAAATGAAGTGTTCAGATTCTATGTTTATCTTTCAAAAAATGCTGTTTTAAAAACAACATAATCAAAAGAACTTTAGCAAGACATGTGTTAATTATTTGTTTGGTCAACTTAAAACATAGTGACATGAGTTACAAAAATATTGATATTTTCCCTGAGGCTAACAATTTTAAACGCTATTTTTATCCATTAATACAAACAAGAAGCGTTTTAGTGATATAGTCTCTTTCTAAAATTTTCCTTGTCCTATTTTTATTTGCTTGTCTGTTTTTCAAGAAGCTTATTTGTAACTGTGACATACTTTCCACAGCTGCTTATTACAAATCCGCAAAGTTGGCCTAACTTTAAGCTAGTGCGATGTTTATAGGATCATGGCTTAAATATGTCAAGTTTCTATAGTTAAGCAAATAATTGTTTTGAAATTCTATGGGTCTATTTTAAGAGCGTAACATTTATATTTAGTCAGTTAGTTCATAGCTCCTCCAGTGTGCGACTGCACATGTACGCTGTTTTCTCTGCTGCCTTATGATTATCGGGAGTGTTAAATTATCAGCGTGCAAACTTTTATCAGCTGGTCTATTGCTAGCTGAGAAATCTGGGCTCTGCCGAATTTTTTTTTCTCTCCGTGTTCGTCTGTGTTCGTCAGGCAACAAGACACATTAGCAGCCATATAATACCAGTTGCCGTAAGACCGATAATCCGGGCTAGTCTATTGCTACTTCTTCGTTGAATATTTTGTTTCATAAGACTTAGGCTAAGAATAAATGAATGTTCGTCTCTGTTATTTTGATTTGGCTTACTTTTCGAACATTATTTACCCTCATACAAACCACAAACCAAATGAAGAGTCCTCTTTTCAACGTCACTCATTAAGTTATTCGAGGCACTTAAAACAATTGCAATCAGAACTTATAAAACCGAGTGAATCCTGCCAGACCATGTCACCTGGAATGATTCTACAATCTACAAGTTTACACTGAACAAAAAACACATTTTCCTTATACTTTTTGTAATTTAATGTAAGTTTCAGAACACTTGAAACAAATTTCTTTTGCTAAGAACACTTTGGAGTGATTTTCCCTAATCTAACTCAGAACAAATCAGAAACCTACGTACGTATGACGATTGCTAAGAACACTTTGGAGTGATTTTCCCTAATCTAACTCAGAACAAATCAGAAACCTACGTACGTATGACGATTGCTAAGAACACTTTGGAGTGATTTTCTCTAATCTAACTGACAACTAATCAGAAACCTACGTACGTATGACGATTGCTAAGAACACTTTGGAGTGATTTTCCATCATCTAACTGACAACTAATCAGAAACCTACGTACATATGACGATTGCTAAGAACACTTTGGAGTGATTTTCCCTAATCTAATTGACAACTGATCAGAAACCTACTTACATATGGCGATTGCTAAGAACAGTTTGGAATGATTTTCCCTAATCTAACTGACAACTAATCAGAAACCTACGTACATATGGCGATTGCTAAGAACAGTTTGGAATGATTTTCCCTAATCTAACTGACAACTAATCAGAGAAACGTACGTATGACGATTGCTAAGAACACTTTGGAGTGATTTTCTCTAATCTAACTCACAACTAATCAGAAACCTACGTACGTATGATGATTGCTAAGAACACTTTGGAGTGATTTTCTCTAAACTAACTGACAACTGATCAGAAACCTACGTACGTATGACGATTGCTAAGAACACTTTGGAGTGATTTTCCCTAATCTAACTGACAACTGATCAGAAACTTACGTACGTATGACGATTGCTAAGAACACTTTGGAGTGGTATTCCCTAATCTAACTGACAACTGATAAGAAACCTACGTACATATGAAGATTGCTAAGAACACTTTGGAGTGATTTTCCCTAATCTAATTGACAACTGAGCAGAAACCTACGTACGTATGACGATTGCTAAGAACACTTTGGAGTGATTTTCCCTAATCTAACTGACAACTGATCAGAAACTTACGTACGTATGACGATTGCTAAGAACACTTTGGAGTGGTATTCCCTAATCTAACTGACAACTGATAAGAAACCTACGTACATATGAAGATTGCTAAGAACACTTTGGAGTGATTTTCCCTAATCTAATTGACAACTGAACAGAAACCTACGTACGTATGGCGATTGCTAAGAACACTTTGGAGTGATTTTCCCTAATCTAATTGACAACTGAGCAGAAACCTACGTACGTATGACGATTGCTAAGAACACTTTGGAGTGATTTTCCCTAATCTAATTGACAACTGAGCAGAAACCTACGTACGTATGACGATTGCTAAGAACACTTTGGAGTGATTTTCCCTAATCTAACTGACAACTGATCAGAAACTTACGTACGTATGACGATTGCTAAGAACACTTTGGAGTGGTATTCCCTAATCTAACTGACAACTGATAAGAAACCTACGTACATACTCAAAGGCCAGTCATTGCTTATAAAAAGAACAAGAGTTTGAAAGACATACTGGTCAGGGCTAAACTCCCCTGTCTGCCTTCTACCTAGGTTTTTCTGGGTAAGGGGTGGGGGTGGGTGGGGGGGCAAATTTTCACTGTCTTTTCCCATGACCCTATAATATATAGTCTGACGATATTCTTACCATAGCTTAAGATACGTAAGCATTGTCAATGTAATACAAAGTGTTCCAGAAAATTCTACTGACTAAGACCAAGCTCCTGTCAGTCGTCAACCTAATGAAATATCATAGGTTTACTTTATTACAACAATTTATGATGGGGTATAAAGGTCTAAATGATATACCTTTTTTTAACACAATTAGAAACTTGTCTCCATGGTTATTTTAGACAAGAAGATTTTCCCTGTGCCCGTGTGTTTTAGTGTCCATAAATACATATGAAGATTGCTAAGAACACTTTGGAGTGATTTTCCCTAATCTAATTGACAACTGAGCAGAAACCTACGTACGTATGGCGATTGCTTAGAACACTTTGGAGTGATTTTCCCTAATCTAGTTGACAACTGAGCAGAAACCTACGTACGTATGACGATTGCTAAGAACACTTTGGAGTGATTTTCCCTAATCTAACTGACAACTGAGCAGAAACCTACGTACGTATGACGATTGCTGAATAGAAAATTAAGTATCCCATATTTCTGACCCTTCAAGTGGCATGAGCTGCCAAAATGTTGATATCTTGACGTTAAAACAAAATGTTATAATTATTGGCTATTTTTCCCAAGACATATAATTCAGAAGCTTTTTAGTGCTTCTAGTCTCGAAAATGTACGATAAAGTATTGTTTTGAACTATCTTTGGCTTAGAATGAATGAATGGTCGTCCCGGTTTATAAATTGTGCTTAATTTTCAAACACGTTTTCGGTTCGTACAGACCACATACTGTATGGATTTTCCCCATTCCAACGCCAATCATTAGTTTTTCGATGGCCTTCAAAGCATTTTACTGTCGTAAAGATCAAAAGTTATGAAAAAAGTGTGAATTGTGGCAGCTCATGCCACTTTAAATCTCGCTATTTTAGATTTACAAGTTTTTATTATAAACCTTAGGGAATATAATCATTCCAATTAACTTTGTGTTCTAGATTATAAAGTCTGACCTAAAAAAAAATTTAATTTCGTGCTCGGCAAAATTCTATGTTACATCACTGGTCTTTGATGGTTATGAAAGTTAATTAGCTCAGATACATATGACGTGAAGCACGACCTCCGTTATGTACGCACCCTCAGAGTGGTGACGATGCACTGTTTATGACAGCTTGTATAGACCGGCTGTCTGGAATGGCGTCACTTTCGAAAAATACACATATTTCATCCTCTTTTTTTTCTTTTTTGGTTTTCGGGAAACGAACGCCAAGGTTGTTTCGTTTCAACTTATGTTTTGAAAATATACATTTAGTTCTTATACAAACACAAATCTGTTTATAAATCCTTTAATACCAGTGACTATTGTATTATGTTTAACTTTACATCAAACCACTTTAAGAGGTCAATGTGTTTTGACATTTTCTCAGCGACACCTAACTGTTTTGCTACCTATAATGCCAATACACGCTCATAAAACAATTTAGTTTAACCATTCTGTTACAGTTTCAGGAGAGATGAAAGTAATAAATAAAGAACGTTCTTCAGGGATGTATCGCTTATCAGCTTATATCCTGGCCAAAATGACGAGTGAGCTCCCTTTAGTGATTCTTCTGCCTTTGGTTTGTCATCCAATCATATACTGGATGGCAGGACAGAATCCCGACCCGGTCCGGTTCTTTTTGTCTTTGGTGCTTGTAATGATGGCCTCAATTGTTGGTCAGGTGAGTAAAAATGCATACAACAAACAAACATTGATGCCGGTTGTTCCCTTGTACATTTAGCTATACAGTTAGATTATAGGCGTTCTGAGTTTTGCCTTATGCTTGTAAGCATTAGCTTCGAAGGCACTTTCCTGATGGTCGCCAACTGGAATTTCTGAGTTCTCTTGGGATGACGTGGTACGAATGAATCGGACACGTGATACACAAATAGAGGGCCCAATAGTTAACAAAATAAGAACTTTCTTAGTGTCTCATCAATCAATCAGTCATATTCTATCTACATTTCGTTGCTTTTTTAGTTTTCTTTCGTGGTCTAGAACCATCGATTCTAAAAAAAAAAGCTCATAAAGGAAATATGTTTTGATTAAATTTTATCGAATCATAGATCATTTGTTTTCCGAATGATGTTTATCCAATGCTTGGTGAAAACAAAACACTCTTTCAAATTTAGATGAATCATATCAATTTAACATTGATATTAATCGAACCTTACAACAGTTTTAAGGTGAAAATTTAAACATTATCTTAATTTCTAGGGGGGGCCTTGGTGGTGCAGTGGGTTAGAGTGATCGTCCCTCAGTCCCACACAGACCTTCCATCGATGCGGCGTGGGTTCGAATCACTCTCAGACCAAATTTTTTAAAATCTTAATATTTCTGAGTGGGTTTTTCACTCGATTGGCGAATGTGGGAGAGTTGTCAGGTACTCGCCGAAGGCCGGTGGTTTCCTTTGGACAATGACCCCGGTTTCATCTCCCACTAAACCTGGTAACGCCGCCATATCAGTGAAATAATATTGAGTGCGGCGTAAAACACCAATCAATCAGTTTTCTCTTTGCCGAAGACACATGAGACAAGTGTGCTTATAAGAAGACTTTCTACAATCCATCTATTTTAAAGTGGCGTGAGCTGCCAAAATTCACACTTTTTTCATAATTTATGATCGTCACGACAGTAAGAGGCTTTGAAGGCCATCGAAAAATTAAATGATTGTCGTTAAAATGAAGAAAATCCATGCAGTATGTGGCCTGTACGAACCGAAAACGTGTACGAAAAGTAAACAAAATCTAAATGACCGGAACGACCATTCATTCATTCTATATCAAAGTAAGTTCAAAACAATACTTTATCGTATATTTTCGAGACTAGAAGCACTAAAAAGCTTCTGAATTATACGTCTTGAGAAAAATAGCCAATAATTTCGACATTCTGTTTTAACGTCAGAATATCAACTTTTCGGCTGCTCATGTCACTTAAATAACATATATTTATGTGTTGCATGGTGTTTTTAACAGGCTAAAAGTGGTTTGCTTTAGGGTGGCATTGTTTGGAATAACTCTATAGGCCTACTCCTCGTTAATCGAGGGACTGGCGCCGACCACCCAACGACAATGTAACATGGATGGAAGCACAGGGGTCCCTTCAAACTGGATGAAACGACGTGTTGAATGCATGGGCACCCTTTTCTGATGCTTTAAAAGCACAAAATTTCGATTCTACCTTACTTCTCCTTGTCATGTATTTGAATAATAAAACAAGTAACTTTGAGTTGACAAAGATGGGACAAAATTTCGATTTTGAAGTCTGGGTCGAAGGTTTTTCCTCCATTTGACCCCCCCCCCCCAATTTCCACCTGGTGGACCTGGCTTTGTGCCTACCAAATGTGCTGTTTCTAGCACTGACAAATATAGCATTTAAAAATAAAATAAAGTAACTAAAATCACCATTCGTTTCTTTCTTTTATATTCCACAGAGCATTGGCCTTCTTTTTAGCGCTATTTTTCAGCGCGTCGACGTGACGATAAAATTTGGAACAACTTATTTTCTGTCCGCATATATACTTAGTAAGTACATTACTATTCTCATAATTGATTCAGAGAATATTTTTTAACCCCATGTCCGTTTTAATGAATATGTGTGAAACAATACATATAAGAGCACAATTTTGAACCCACAATTCAAGTTTTTTTGAGCAATTGAAATTAAAATTGATCAATAAAACTTATATTAAGAAAACACCGCTCATATTGATTGTTGATTATATCTCTAATATATCTTAGAACTTCCTTTATTTGTCATGGGGTGGTCCGTGCCTCCACAAATTACCATGTATTTAATTATATTGCACCTTAATGTTAGAGGTAACAAAAATAATCAAAAGAAAATAATGTTGTGTATATGCCTATTTAGTGTACAATGTATACTTAAGCCCGGCTCAGGTCGAGTTAAGATCCGATCCAATTGTGTGCGATTGAGTCTTAAGAGCGTTCATGTCGACTGAGACTGGTTTATCCTTCAGCCAAACGATTACCGACTGATAAGTCTTAAGCCCTGCTCAGGTTGATGCGATCAGTTGATCGGAAGGAAACTTCGTCACCATATTCGGCAGACTGGCACGCCACTATGAATGACGTAACGATACAACGTCTTCGAAACGGCGAGAAAAAAATGATCACATGATGAAGTATAGGTCGCTGATTGGCTGCGACCTAAAAGACTGATCGGTAGAAAATAGAACATATTTCTATCCTTCGTAAGACTAATCAGTCTGAGACCGATCTGAAGAGTCTTAAGGCCGCTCTTGTCGAAAAACGTTCTCCGACTGATTGATCGCAGATTCACTACAGACTGAAGCTTACGACGATCGGATTGGATCTTAGATGTGTAAACTTAGGTGTATTTACTTAGATGTGTATACTTAGGTGTGTATACCCTCGGTTTCCTCCCTCACTGAACCTGGCCACGCCACCATATTAGTGCGGCCTAAACATCAACCAATCAACCATTCAATCATATAAGGGACCTAGTGTTTTTGGCCGAATGTCGAATCCATTACACCAGCTTCGAAACAAAGTTAAGTTTTAAAAAGATAACATTTACCCTTCTTTTTTTTTCAACAATCACTTATCATTCCTTTCATTATTATTATTTCAGTGGGATTCCTTAACCGCAATATACCAGTATGGCTCTCTTGGGCTATGTACTCTTCCGTGTTGTATTATGTTTACCGAGCCTCTCTTATACTGGAATATTCATCGAGCGGTCCCATCAGGTAATATATTTTATATTTTTCATAATATTTTTACTAATTTGATAATAAAAAGGGGGGTTTTATTTTGTATTTTGTTTCAATTTTTCATAATATTTGTACTAATTTGAAAAATAGAGTGACTTTGATTTGTATTTTAGCGAAAAGTGTAAATTAATGAGCAATTTGTGCGCATGCCTTGGCACATTGTTTTATTGTCTGATGGACGGTTTGGGGTTGATGTAAACAGAGGTTCTACATGGGTAAACCCTACTGTTGTGTGTAACTAATGTCTATCTAACCTGTAGTGTGTAACTAATGTCTATCTACCCGATAAACTCTGAAATGCCGACCTTTATTAGTTTGTTTCAACATTATAGAATCAAAACCCACTAAAAAAATTTAAAGAGGATGAAACGACCGAGCTGTAAGCCGGCTGTAAGCCGATAAAATCCAGAATTACGTTTACATTAAAACAGCAGACAGTTTTGTGTATTTGATCCCAGACAGAAAGAATTCGGAATTTCTATCAAAACATTGAAGTTGTCCATAGTTTTGAACTTTCAATTAGAAAAAGAAACTTAAGCTGTCAGATACGGGTAATGTCAACAAACACCGAACCTGGGCATGCGCACTAGCGCGTTAATCATTGGTACCCTCTAAATGACCTTACTCTACAAAATCGTTTGACAGACTTTACACGACAAATCTGGTTTCAATAAACCAATCAATCTATCAGTAAATCAATCAACTAATTAATTAATTGATTAGTTAATTATTTTTTGGTTGGCAGGTGGATTGTTTTATTTAGGAGTGGATTGCTTTAATTCGGAGTGGATTTTCCGAATGTTTGATTAATTGATTGATTGGTTAATTATTTGGTAAATGAAGTAATTAACAAATAAGTCAACTTTTTTTTTTTTTTCAGATGTGTTGGCGGAAATGCGTCTATATTTGCCGAGTGCACTTACCAAGTTAATAATAAAACTGTTTTTGTTCCATCGAACTATGTTCTTGAATTGGAAGGAATCAAAGCGCCGTTATACTGTTATTTCTTATCTTTGTTAATTTTTATCATTGCTTGTAGAGTTTTGATTTACTTCGCTTTCCTTGTTGTCAGAAAGCCGAAATAAAAAAGGCAAAAAATATCATAATTTTTAAAGTTGTTCACTGTTTAGCAATTGGCGATATCAATTGAAACGCTTATATAATTCCATCGTCGGTAGCTCGGTGGATTACATTTTTCACGATCGTTTGTGATTAAAGAGACATGCCAGGAATGAATATCGTTAAAATGTGTGCTATTCTACTGTTATTTATATAAGGATGAGGTTTCCAGATGGCCATTGGTAACTTGCCCAGCTCAAATGAACCACTGGATAGGGAGTTTTATTTGAGGATTCCAATGTTTGCTTTGTTGTGGTAAAATAATTGAGTGCGCAGTAGAGCCTTTTGTGTTTGACTGTCAGGCAGAAAACAATAGCAACAGGGAATTCCCCTTTATAGAGATTGATCACATTTTTATAGTAATCCGAAGGCCAACAGAGAACCTCAACAAACTTAGCGATATCTCCTTTTTATACGCCCATCTTTAATCACCTCGGTCAGTCCGGCATCCGCTTTCCTTTTCGCTCCATAACTTCCAAAGTTTTGATTCCATCTTGGCATTTTTTGGTCTATTTTTTGTTTATACTGACGGCTGTAGTTTTGAATACGGCCTTCAGTATGAAAAATAGTAATTTTGGAGTCAGAAACGCAGATTAATATCTTATGGGTAGAAGGTGTGTCGCGAACTATTTTTTTTACTTCAGTGGTTATACATAATATGGACGCTATATTGAATTGTGTAATATTCCCTTTAGCCCCATAATTTCTACAGTTTTGATGCAACCTGGACCTTTTGTTCAGATCTGCATACCTTTTGGACAGTTGGTTGGTTGTTTTAGCTTATTGGCGCGTCCAGTTGGTGTCCGGCACACTATTTATGACAGCATACATTGCGTAATATGGCAGCCATATTGGATAATGTAATATTTACACTTTCTCTCCATAACTTTAACAAATATGATCCGATGTTTTATTTGTTCACATTACATACCATATTTACAGGCGGTGTGTCAAACTTTATAGTTTATGACATCACCTGTTGCATAACACAGCAACCCTGTTGGGTTATGCCATATTCCTGTTTGCTCCATAACTTCTATAGTTTTGGCACAATTTGGACAATTCTTTCAGGTACTGTACCTTATGCACAGTATGTTTGATGCAAAATATTTATGACCTCATATGTTGCGTAATATGGCAGCCATATTGGATTATGTAATAACTTTTTTTGGCTCCATAACTTTCACAAATATGATTGGATGTTTTCACATATATACCATACAAACAGGCGGCGTGTCATAAATTGTTTATGACATCAACTGTTGCTTAATATTGGATTATGCAATATTCCCTTTTAATCTTACTTTTAATTTTGTAATACTAACATTAAGGTTGGAAAATCGGTTCTACGGATTTTTCAAGCTACAAAAATGTTTCTGAGTTGATTAAAAATATTCTTGAATAAATAAATAAATAAATAAATAACGTTTTGATCAAATTAAAAAAAAAGCAGAGTTAAAGATTTTAATTTTATCTATAGATAAAGAGAACTCAGCTTTGTTCTATTTACCATGTAAACATAGAAGATCATATACATCTAGGCCTTATATTATGTTGGGTTATTATGACTGGTCTGCTGTTAAAGCAGTGTGCATGGTTATGAGTTGAGGTACAAGCCAAGGTGTTTGAAGTTCCATAGATTTTAACTTATTGGATGAATATCTGAAAAATGTTCTTGGATGTTTTGCTTTTCATAGTCATACACAACTGTTTTATATTTTTTTGTTCTATTTACCATGTACACATAGAAGATCATATACGTCTAAGCGTTATGTTATGTTATGTTGTCTTATTTTGTAAGATTTCCTTTTGTTGACATGGCATGGCCTGTTACCAAGCTTAAAACTCCTTTCTCGGAATCTTGAAAATAAACTTCAAATGTATAAGGAAGGATTTGTTTTGGTACATGTATAACTGCAGTTACTTTGCCTTTCCGGGCGTATTTTGGGTTTCCTGATGCTCTTGCAAGCGATAGATAGACAATAACCATAGGTGTCCGACGATCAAATTAGTATTAATACTGCATTATCTGTTGGAATTATAGGAATCATTTGAGTTTATCCTCCCTTTATGTGACTGCAAAATTTCTTTGAGTTGTAAGCCGAATGTCCATGTCGAAGAGACTTCCGATGGTATATGTTACAATAGAAGACGACAAATACAAAAACCGAAAAAGCGAAAGGTTTACACTACTGGGGGCCGCATTTGTTCGGTCTCCGTCGATGCTACGTGGATTTGAATCCCACTCAGACCAAAAACGAGTTCCAAAATTGTGTGTGGGGTTTTCGATTGCCGTATGTGGAAGATTTTAAAGGCATTTGCCGAAGGTCGTGGGTTTCCTTCGGGCACCCCCCCCCCCTCCCTTAACCTGGCAACGCCGCCATTTAAGTGAAATAATCTTGAGTCTGGCGTAACACATCAATCAATCAATGTCCGAGTGATCTAGGCAAGGCGAACAAAGTGGGAAAATCCAACACAGCCAGGATTTCTTGGCTGGATTGCAATACATCGTTAAAAAATATTTGCAATAGCAAACGAATGGAATGGGGCCTCGGTGGTCCAGTAGGTAAGAGTGATCTTCCCTCAGTCCCACACAGACCTTCCATCGATGCGGCGGGGGTTCGAAGTCCACTCAAACCAAGTAGAAATTGAAAAAATTCTGAATGGATTTTTCACTCGGTCGCCGTATGTGGAATAGTTGCCAAGTACTCGTCGAAGGTCGGGGGGTTTCCTCCGGGCAATAAGCCCGGTTTCCTCCCCTACTAAAGGTGGCAATGCTGCCGTAAAGTGAAATAATCTGGAGTGCGGCGTAAAACACCAATCAATCAATCAATCCTTCCCCACAAAACCTGACAACGCCGCAATATAAAGGTCTCGAGCAGGGCGTAAATCACCAATCTATCCAGAACAAATGGGCAAATGTCTATGATTTGAAGGATAAGACACATTGATTTACCGTACGACATACAGTAACAATTTCGTAGAATTGATTTCAGCCAACTCATTAAAACATGAAAAATTTATATCAATTTTATTTCGCTAAATAACTGAGTGGGGATGCAATTATGTACAATGAAATAGGGTTATATACATTTAATAGTACAGTAGTTTACTTTGGTTTTCTAAAAAGCCTAAAAGCAACATAAATAAAAATTCTACAAACTGTTATAATGCTTAGCAAAGACAAAATGTAGCAATAGACGGGAGCTCTAACTCCCTCCAATTCCAAAACGGAATTTGATGGAACAAATACCGTGCCATTGTTAATTTGGTCGCTGCATTCAGCAAATATGGATGCACTTCCGCCAACACATCTACAATAAGAATCGAAACATCAAATCATGCATGTGCATTGCATGTCCATATAAAAGAAATGTCCAGCCGTAACTTATTTAAACAAATGAACAAAAATAATCTTTCCTATCAGAAGAGTATTGCCTCTCAACGTGCTATGAGCTGCCAATTTGTTGATTTTTCCGTTAAAATAGAAGGCAGAAATTAACGGTTATTTTTCTCAAGGCGTGCAATTCAGAACCTGTCTAAGGCGACCGCTGTCGATAATGTCCGTTGAAGTAGAGTAGTAAACTCACCAGGGCTTGAATGAATGAACGTTCGTCCCGGTTATTTCATTTTGTTTACTTTTCGGACACATACATTGCGGATTTTCTCATTCCAACGTCAATCATTTAGTTTTCGATGACTTTCAAAGCGTCTTGCGTTCGTGGCAGCCTAAATTTATGAAAAGGTTCTAAGTTTGGCAGCTCGGGTCACTTTAAACGAAGAGGCAATATCTTATCTTAACTATTTTGACTTTTATTATTAACGCTGGTTATTACCTGAGAGGGTCGTTTGATGCATATTCCAGAACAAGTAAAGCACGGTAAACGTAATAAAAGACAGACGTGTAAACACCCCAGGAAAGCCAGGCGGGAAAATGTCGAGTAAGGAATCCCACTGAAAAAACATAGAATTATTTTTGGATAAAGGGCATTGATTGATTGATTGATTGATTGATTGATGATGTTTTACGATGCACTCACGATTATATGGCGGCGTAGCCAGGTTTAGATAGGAAAGAAACTGGGCTCTATGCCCAGAGGAATCCAGGCTCTATGCCAAGACGAAACCGTGCTCTATGCCCAGAGGAAACCGGACTCTATGCCCAGAGGAAAACGGGCTCTATGCCCAGAGGAAACCGGGCTCTATGGCCAGAGGAAACCGGGCTCTATGGCCAGAGGAAACCGGGCTCTATGGCCAGAGGAAACCTCTGACCTGCGGTAATTAGACATTGGGTGAATACATCACCGTGTTTAACGAGTTTAATCGTTTTTATAACGTATATGTGTCACTGTGACTTTATTTTCGAAATATTTCCAGATAATATTAATATTAATATACTAAAATATCAAATTTTCAATATGTTATAAGGCAAAGAAGTTCAAACGTTTGTCAGTTTACGTTGAAATGTAGTGTAAACCAGTAAGGAGCCACATTTATGAACACTAAAATACAGGGCCAGAGGGAAAATCTTCTAAAAAAAACATGACGAATTTTCTAATTCTGTTTATGGTATACTTACTAAAAAGAAATGATGATAAGAAATAAATTGCGCCAACGCTTATTGCCACATCAAATCGTTTGAAGATGGCTCCAATCAGAAGACCAATACTCTAAATGAAAAACAAAAAAAAAGAAATATAAAAACACGAATATAGTTATAGAATGTTTATTCATAATTAATTGTGGCGCTGTTGCCATAGTAAGCATGCAGTTCATAATAAAAACTTGAGTGCGTCAAAATACATCAAAGAATCAGTCAATCAAAATATAAGCTTGAGTGCGTCGTAATACATCAAAGAATCAGTCAATCAAAGTATAAGCTTGAGTGCGTCGTAATACATCAAAGAATCAGTCAATCAAAATATAAGGTTGAGTGCGTCGCAATACATCAACGATCAGTCAATCAAAATATAAGCTTTAGTGCGTCGTAATACATCAAAGAATCAGTCAATCAAAATATAAGCTACACTGTCGTAATACATCAAAGAATCAGTCAATCAAAATATAAGGTTGAGTGCGTCGCAATACATCAACGATCAGTCAATCAAAATATAAGCTTGAGTGCGTCGTAATACATCAAACAATCAATCAATCAAAATATAAGCTACATTGTACATTAGGCGAATGTTCACTGGAAGCGGTGAGTTTGGAAATTTTTCAAAGATCAATTTTTATTAACTTTCTTTTTTATGTTTGAATCCATTTAAAAAAAGATACAATCGAGGATATTCGTGTTATTTTTAAGATACATTTATTTGAAAAATGTCAGTAATTTTGGCCAATTTGGGGATGACGGCTGAGTCAGTAATCGAACCAGCGCCCCACAATAAGACTCCGGTCGCCAGCCCCGAATGCAAAACTAGCTTCTCAAAATAGAGGTAATATGGCACACCGTTATATTAATATTCTAAAATACATAACCGAAATAAAATTATATTTGTTTTGTCACATCAACTAACTGAATATTACAAATTATTAAAACGAGATAAAAATTGTTAGAACGAGACAAAAAACGAGATAAAAATTATTAAAACGAGATAAAAATTATTAAAACGAGATAAAAATTATTAAAACGAGACAATAAACCAGATAAAAATTATTAAAACGAGATAAACTTATTAAAACGAGACAAAAACGAGATAAAAATTATCAAAACCAGACAAAAATTACTAAAAGGAGACAAAAAAGATTGAACTTACCTGGCCTGCAACAGATGACATCGTTGCAACAAGCCAAGATAAAATAAAACTGACGGCGTCCGGATTTTGACCAGTCATCCAGTATGTGATTGGGTGACAAACCAACGGTAGGAGAACAACCAAGGGGAGTTCACTCGTCATTTTTGCCAAGATGTAAGCCGACAGGCGATACATTCCGGAAGCCCTCTCTTTGTTTATCGCCGACATCTCTCCTGAAACTGTCAAAGAAAACATTCCTAAAAATAAAATTGAATAATTTGAACCTCCCCCAAGAGCGACTAAAGATTTAATGGGACGTCATCGTGATAATAAGAGGGAAAGCATGGCGGACGGAAATTTTTTATGCTAAAAGGGTGAGTCATGTCGTTACAATGGCTTGTCACATAGGTGTCACTTCAAAACAATATCCTTTTAGTAGCATACAGCTTTGAGTGACGTCACCAGTCTTCAAGTCTATTGGAGGTTCTTTACACAACAAAATTTACACTGTGTACAAGGGTTTAGGAATACCCGTAACAAAGGCGTAAAATGTGAAAATGGAGTAAAATGCGGTATATGAACAGTTCACGTAAGTTATCCAACTTGTGAACTATTTCCATCAAATAAAGGTTAAGCACCTCGATGTGATCTCTGCTGAAAGAGGAGAGATCGCCGTACTCCGGCCAGACTTCGCTCATCATCATAATGTTTAATGAGTGGGAAGTTATACAGAAAAAAAATAACAGGCGGTGAAAGCAAAGTAGTTTTTTGGTACTGTATTAAACAGCAACAATAAAGGTATTAGACATTTGAATATTTCGTCAAAGCACAACGGAATATCGGTAAATATACCACTTTATTATTTGCAACCCTGGGCCCTGTTTCACAAAACGGCGTAGATGTATTTTTTGCGTAACTTTCATACTAACGTATCTCTACAGTATGGGTTGTTATGGCAGTTATGTGATAACTTACGCTACGCCGCTTTGTGAAACAGGCTCGGGGTATCACAACGAGAATGATGCTATTCCATTCACACGATGATGACAGGATTCCGTCATGGTTCAGCCATGTTTAAAATAAGACGTCGCTTAAAGTTTGATGTGGTTCTTCTGTGACCTTCAGAAGTGATCAATCTCGGATAAAAGACTGCAAGTCGACTTTCCGTCAAATATGTACATTCAACGAGTTATTTACGGAATCCGGTGCTGCTATTGTTTTCTGTTTGACAGTCAGTTAACAAACAACCGAAAGTAGACCACATGCGCAGCCACAAAGGGCTCTACTGGGCACTCGATTTTTTTTACCACAACAAAGCAGACATCGGAATCTTCAAATAAAACTCCCTAACCAGTGGTCCGTGGGAGCTGGGAAAGTTACCAATGGTCATCTGGAAACCTCTTCTTTAAATAAACAACGATAGAATAGCACGCTTTTTAACGATAAGGAATGTACGTGTTTTGAGTGCTGCAATTTACATTACCGCAAATGGGAAATGAAATCGTGGCCTGCTGCCAAATGCCTCACTAATTTGAAGAGTTTCCACAAATATAACGTTTTGCATACTTACATGACGTCAGTGATGATATAAGTGCCCGGATTATCCAGAAACTTCCGTTCCAAAACAACTGAAATGTCAAAAAAGGAAATTGTAGATTTTTTTTCCAGAATCAAAGAATGTAGTTTTGCGTTAAAGTTAGATTATAAAATGTTCTGTAAGGATACATTTTTGAGACTATCAACTACTTTTCTCAAAAGGACAAATAAGAAGTTTTTCGTCCTTCTGAGCAATAAAACAGTTGTTAATGAGGTGTTTTAAATAACTATTATTTAAATTCTGTTTGAAGATTATCTCGATTTGCATATAGACCGCATACTGTAGGCTATGGAATTTCCATATCCCAAATGTCAATCATTTTGATTTAGATGAACTGATTATCTTGACAATCAGAATTTATGTGAAAGTGAAAATTTTGACAGCTCGTAGGACATACCAATTTAACACAACCGGCTTATTTTTTAATTTTACTTTGCAAATTTAATATAAAAAGGGCATGTTAGGACAAAGAAACAAAGAAACAAAGAAAGTCCGGACTCTTTAAGAGACGAAGGTGGCTTTAAGTGGAATCAGCTGCTACATTTAAGGGAAAGTCTACCTTGAAACAAAAGTAGTTAATTCATGGTCCCTTTTATCGAAAATAACAAACAAAAATAAACTCATACATCCCGGCTATTTGAATGTCGACCGTTATTAGCACACGTCTTTGGTTCGTACGGGCAACTAACTTGACAAAGGTTTTTTTAATTTCAATTTCAATCCTTCAGTTTTTCAAGGTACTTCAAATGGTAGACTTTTCTTGACACTTAGAATTTATCAAAAAAATAAAAGAAGATTTTTGGCAGCACATGCGAAGCTTTTTTACCGCACAATAGGACATTCATCAAATTAAATGACTGACGTTGAAATATTTGAGTTAATCGGTTATAGTCGGGTATTAGCACACATCTTCCAACGCCCATTCTTGAATTATTCAAGCGCGAACGTCTCTTGAGATTCGGAATTTAGTCAAGATGAAGGTTCATTCACATTCGGCCCAGATAATGTAAATTTGACGTACGTGCATTATGGAGACAAGTATCACAAAAAGCCTGAGAAAACAGCCGATTTTTTCAAAATCAATTTATCGGATAAAATTTTAACATTATTGAAGCTTAAAGAGTTGATGTTATCGAGTGTTTTTCGCATAATGTGTTGTTTCCATTAGAGCTAAGATTTCATACGCACCAATCCTTGAATATCTGCAACTGTTGAGTCCGTGCGCTCCGCTTGGAAATAGATGCACGACAATATAATAGCCAAAACACAGGGTTTTATTATTTCCGTCGCTGACAAAATTTCATGCCTTGAGACTTTGAACTGGCGCCAGGAAAGCAGTTTAAACTGTGTCCAAAAAGATGTCGGCCATTTTTGGGTGTCATCGCGGCTAGACTGGGTACAAAGTTCTTGCCTACTATCGCTCCTTTCTGGGTCTGAAATATAGTCAAAGAAAATTGAATTAGTTTAATATTTTAACAATATAAACAAACCAACCCTGTAGGCCTACGCGTTTGTTTGAGTTACATTTTAACTTGATCACTTAAACCTGCATATTTCTAACCGAGCTGGAATCCCTGGAGGCACATCTGTCAATTTTTTAAATTTATTTAGTCCCACAATATACAAGAGGGCTTAGGTACCCAATGAAGACCAGGGGCTCTCTCTCTGCAAATAACACGGTTTCATACCCCACTAAGCCTGGCAACGCCATATCATTTTCTGTGAAATAATCTTGAATTGGATGTACAGCATCAACCAGTCAATCAAACAACCAAACTATAGGCCTACGTAAATATTCTTTATTATTAATTAGACGGTCGAAAGGCAGTTTGAAAAGTTATTTTCAGACCGAACTAGTTTCTTATGCAATGTTTAACTCCGGCAGCTACTTACCGATTTTTTTAAAACTAGGCTGTAGTATAGCTATGTCGTAATATGAGGCCTTCTTTGCTTCCAATTCATTTTCTAATACAAATACGCTATTGTCGTGACCAAGTTCGTCAGCTGTTGACCTGAAAGAAATATAAAAGACAATTTATGCTGGAGTTTGTCAAATTTTTGGGGTTGTTTTTGGTGTCAGGGTTATTTTTCAAGCATTACTATTACGATGTGTTCAAACATACCTGTCGTTGGAATTCAGTCCGGTTTTATTTGCAATGGCGTCAAAAATACTTTGTAGTTCCTCTCGACTACTGTTGACTTGCTCAACTAAGAAAGAAAAGGAAAATGATGGCTTAACACCAGCATGCGTTTACAATTTATCAGTTAAATTTAAACAATTCGGTTAATATATATTTATGAACACTAAAACACACAGGTACAGGGAAAATATAAAGTGTATTACTTCAAATGATTGATGTTTTACGCCACACTTAAGATTGTTTCACTTGTATGGCGGCGTTGCCAGGTTTAGTGGGGAAAAACAGGCTCGTATCCCGGAGGAAACCCCTGACCTTCGACGAGTATCTGTCAACTCTTCCACATACGGCGATCGAGTGAAAATCGACTCAGAAATTTTTTTGGGTCTGAGTATCGAACCCAATTCGCATGGATGGAAGGGCAGTGTTGTAATGAGAGACTATCATTCTGGCAACTGAGACAATGAGGCCCTCAACTGGTTTTTTAGTGGAAGTCCTAAGCCAAAACGTCCGACTTAAGATTATTGGGCCTTATGGCAATTGTTTGTCACGGTCCATAGCCTAACATGAAAAGCCGATTATTAACTGATTCAATAGAATTACGATTTGAGTAAAACAGATTACTAACTTATGTGAAATATTTATGAACACTAAAACACACGGACACAAGGACAATTTTCGTGATTAAAAGTTTCTAATTGTGTTAATAGAGTGTATATCATTGAGACCTTTAAACGCATTCAAAAGTTGTTATACGTGTATTTCAAAACTTACGAATAAAGTCCGCTGGATTGTACTGGCTGTCACACTTGCGTCCGATTGACTCGAAGAATTTCAAAACATCTTTGGCCGCACCATAATATACAGTCTAATAAAATATATAACATGTACGATCTCAATAAACGTTTCAGTGATAATAAGTTACGCAGGTAGTCTGTTTAACTAGCAGATTTGTAATGCAATATTGGACTTGATTCTTCCTTAATTATTTATGAACACTAAAACACACGGGCACAGGGAAAATCGTCTTGTCTAAATAAACATGGAGACAAGTTTCTAATTGTGTTACAAAGGAGTATATCATTTAGACTTTTTATACCCCCAAATGTTAATGTAATAAACTAAACTCATGATGTTTCATTAGGTTGACGACTGACAGGAACTTGGCCTAAGTCACTTTTCTGGAACATTGATATTTTGTCTGATTCAACTAATAAGTCGCATGTTTGGAAGCTCGTTAAAAGTAGTTTTAAAGTGGCATGAGCTGCCGAAATGTTGATATTTTGACGTTGAAACAGAATGTTGAAATTATTGGCTATTTTTCTCATTCAGAAGCTTTTTAGTGCTTCTAATCTCGAAAATGTACGATACAGTATTGTTTTGAACTAACTTTGGCTTAGAATGAATGAATGGTCGGGATTTTGCTACTTTTCGAACAAGTTTTCGGTTCGTACAGGGCACATACTGTATGGATTTTCCTCATTCCAACGCCAATCATTTAGTTTTTCGATGGCCTTCAAAGCCTTTTACTGTCGTGACGATCAGAAATTATGAAAAAAGTGTGAATTTCGGCAGCTCATGCCCCTTTAAGTGAAGTCTCTGTTTCTTTCGTGTGTGCAATCCAACAAACCAAGTTTGACATAGGTTCAAATTTCGTGGGTTCATACCCCTCACCTTACAACACACACACAAAAATATCTATCCCCCAAAACTGGATTACGAAATTTGTTTTGCACAGTTTCTGGGGTTATATGGTTTTTGGTCATTTTTTCGAAGCATTCTACAAAAATATATTTAATTACTTTGGAAAAGCAATTCGGGGGCTTATTCTTATTTCATTTGCATCGCGGCGTTGTCATGTTTAGTAGGGGGAAGAAGACAGACCTTTGGCGCGGAATGAAATTCGAACTTCAGCGAGTATCGGACAACTGAGCCACCGAAGCCCCACTCCGAAATTTGAAGAACCACCAAAAATTAAAACAGTGCGAGTATTAGATTTAAAATGTCATGTCATTTATTCTTACCTTTCCTTTGGCTAGCAATAAGAGATTGTTGAATGAGTTGAATATCTGAGTTGCCGGTTGATGGATTGTCGTAATAATTACTTTGTTCATACTGCTGGCATAAGCTTTCAGCTGTTTCATCAACATATAGGCAGTGTACGAGTCCAAACCGGAAGTAGGCTCCTAAAAGAAAACGATTGAAGGTAACAAAACACCATATATTTGACCAGGAGTTGTAAATTTCTCTGCAGTCAAGTATAATTATACCGTCTGCGTTCACGGTACACGGGAAACTGAAAACTAAGCGATTTTCTTCCACTTGAACTTTATATCACAGTGTAAATTCATCCTCGCCAGGATGAACTTGTCTTTTCAATATGGCGCACATTTTATTCAAACGGTGGTAAACAAGAGTTAAAACAACGAGTTTACTAAGGTACAGAAATAACATCCCATAACGTAACATAACGTATGACGTCAGACATTCGACGGGTATTTTCCGTCGTTAACACTTTGTCCATACTAAGATAAATTTGTTAGGCGTAAAATATTTTCCAAGCAGAAAGAAAGAGAGGTTCCATTAATCGTGTCAGGAAATATTAAGACCAGATATGAACGCTTGCAACTTACGTCTAGCAGCAGTACATCCGGGCTATTAATTATTTCACATGCGATGTTAGCCCGTTTCTTTTCACCACCTGATAACCCTCTGAGTAGATAAGTACCGATGACTGAAGTAGAGACGACAAAAGAAGGTGGAATTAAAATTGGATAAACATCAAAGCTCTACCATAAAAAAGGATTGATTTATTTATCGTTTATGCTGCACATACATGTATAAGGCGGCGTTGTAAGGGGGTAGTGTGTGTTGGGGGGAAGCTATTTGCCCAGAGGAAACCCACCTGGACATTTTTCCAAATAGGGCGATGGAAAGCAAAACCCACTCAGAATGTTGATTACGTATATTCGTGGGATTCGAGCCCGCGATCAATTCATGAAGGCCTGTTTAGGACTGAAGAGACTGACGCTCCGCTGACTGAGCCACCGATGCCACTAAATAAAAGAGCACGGAGGGTTGATACCAGCCTCAGGTGATTGTGCATTTCGTTATAAAATGCCTACATGTACATTTTATTGAAAAATACTTACTCGTATCAAGGCAATCTCTAATATTCAAAGCGTCTACCACTTCGTCTATCCTCGCCATTTTGTCAATCTTTGGCATAGAATCCGGTAACTTCATCATGGCTGCGAACTGGATAAATAACAAAGCATACGCTTAACATATTTTTCTAAAAACCCAACCTTTTAGACAAACTGTCACTTGTACGTTAACAGTTCTATGGTTGAAGGAGAAGAAACCCACTTTTAAATCTTTAAGTACGGGATTAGATTCACCTTCCAAACAGTACCAAATGCGTATTTTTATCTAAAGTCATACACTCTAACTTATCTGAAATATATAGTCTGGCAGGCTGTCTTGAGTATTTACCTGACCTTGGAGGTTGTTGTAGAACTTGCAAAAAAAGATTGTCTTGCTGCTGATATTACAGGTTATAGTCATACAAGATACGATAAGCTAGCAAGGGAAGTAATTCACTAATACTTCTTCCTGTCTATTGCTTCGCCCTCCACTAACGACCGAACAAGTGTTTGTCTGGCAGATTCATTTTCAGTTTTCTTCCACGTGTTAATTCACGCGCAAGATTTACACACATGTACATGATGCTCTATGGGAGCCCGTTTTCTCCCTTTTTAAATAGGTCAGACTTTGATTTGCTTGTTGGAGTATTTTATATATAAACTTCACTGCCGGGTGTAACAAATCGCATAAATATGACTGTGTTTGGTAGAGTTAGAAAAAGAAATTTAACGTACTTCTTCGGTTTTAAAATATTTTCTTTTCCCAATGAATAAACAAGAACACAAGCTTTCAGCCTGCTTATACTACATGTACATAAGGTGACGTTCATGCGCGGTAGATTTTGAAGCTGTCAATGGTTGCGCAATTTCAAATCAGAAAATAAATTCACTGCCCACTTACTGGACTGTCATATATAGATCGGCAATCCCAGTAACCGCAATTCAGAAAATACATTGATTCTTATAATAGCTTTACCGAGCAAGCAACTCTGGTATCTGCATTTCGACTCAAATCGTTCCAAAAAGGCTTTTTGTCTCATTTTCAACTGTATGAATTCTTTGGAATTTTAAACTTTTGCTCCATCAAGTACTGTTGTCGTATCTAAAACGTTCGCCATGCATCCCATAATAGTTCATACGAGGAAGTGAAGAAATGTCACGGTTTCTGACTAACCGAGAGAGGGCACTGTTTAAGGTGAATAGTCTCGATTTCGGCGTGACGTCACAGTCGTGACAACAAAACTCCTAATTTGCATATAGGTGAACACAAGTCCATGACAACGCCAGTTTGACGTACTATTTAGAGAGAGAACGTCGCAATTTTAATCGTTTTCTGTACAACCGGAAGCAACACAACATTTAGGCATAGTCGATATTTTGAAGAGTTTACTTTTTTTTACGACAGTTTTCAAATTGACGTCCACAAGTTGTTTTCATCTAGTTTAACGGCAGATCGAAGACCATGTGACCATAAGTACCCCATGTATTGCATAAGTATCCGTATATCCGAAACCGAGAATGGTGTAATGGGACGTTTCACACTTCCACATTCACAGACTTCTGGCGATAGGTTAGATTCGAAGCAACTTTTCCCTAAAACACTGATATATTGTACTTGTATATTAAAGGTGCACACGGGCATGTGCCTATTCTATTCATGCTGCAATAGATCGATTGCTTGATGGTGTAATAGGAAGGATAAAAATCGTGCATGCAAATTCACTTGCAAAGAAAAGTATTGGTGTGCAGCCATGCGTATCGCTATAAAGGGCTTAATAAAGTGTTCCCTTCAAATACGATCCCTCTTTTTAGGGTCCCATATGTTTTTTCGAGTGACGTCATTTAACTTTCAGATGGGTATAGTTAATAACTTACATAGATAGTCTCCCTCAGAGTCAAATTTCCGAAGAGTATGTCTTGTTGCAGAACGTAACTCACGCCTCGTCTGACAGATTTATCTACTGTTTTACCATCCAGAGTAATCTCCCCTGATTGAATCTGTTGTCGTCCTGCTATGGTGTTCAGAAGTGTGGTTTTTCCTGACCCTATATACGATAAAACAAGAGAGGTCACCACAAGGCACAATGCCAGGTGTTCAATATTACAATACTATTATTAATATGGCATTTGTTTCCAATTAAACAGTGTCAAATTTCGGATAATTTTAGCTCAATCAAAAACAGGGTTTTGCTTTCGTTTTCATTCCAAGAAATAGGAAAAATGGCTATCGTCAATACCATGTTCAAAAATGCACGCACAAGTTTTCTTCAGAAGTATACCCCTTAAATTGAATTGTACAAGCAAAGTTATTTATGAAGAGTTTCTTTATTTGACATTTGATGGCACCTAAAAGGGACATGCGCGGAACGAATATCGTTAAAATGTGTGCTATTCTACCGTTGTTTATATGAAGATGAGGTTTCCAGATGGCCATTGGTAACTTTCCCTGCTGCCACAGACCCCTGGGTATGGAGTTTTATTTGAAGATTCCAGTGTCGGCTTTGTTGTGGTTAAAAGAATCGAGTGAGCAGTAGAGCTCTTTGTGACTGCGCGTGTGGTCTACTTTCGGTTGTTTGTTTACGGACTGTCAGACACAGAACAATAGCAACACGGGATTCCGTAATTAACTCGTTAAAGTACATATTTGGCGGAAAGTCGACTTGCAGTCTTTTATCCGAGATTGATCACACTGTATTTTTCTAATAATCTGAAGGTCAACGGAGAACCACAACAAACTTAAGTGATGTGTCCTTTTAAGGAGTATTCTTATACACGGTTCCCCAAAGTCGTCGTAAAATAAATCCATTTATACAGTGCATACGGATTTGGGTGACATTAAATTCTTATTAAACCCGTAGGGGTACACGTAGGAATAATTATATTCTCTATGTTTTCTACCATTTTGATCAGGAAACATATTTTTGGCGTGAATACTTGAAGGTTTGTTTTTCTCATTACCAAATTCTGTTTTAGAAACATTTTTGTTTTCTAGCTTTTTAAAACTTTACTTACCACTTGGTCCCATTATGGCTAGCACCTTTCCTCGCATCCCGCATCCTGAGACATCGTCTAAGATTGGTCGGCCATTGAGCTGAACGTGTAAACCGGAAAACTGCACTCCGTCTTGGTTGTCTACATTTGGACAAGGCATAGACAAAGAAAGGGAGTCTGGTTTTCTCATTTCAGTATTCTGAATGCCGTCCATTGCTTCGGCTTGCGCAAACTAATGTGTTTTACGATCGGTGATTCTAGTACTGGACATCAATACACTGCATGGAACAAGAGAGTCTGATGAGTGCGCCTTGCAGTGCACCACCAACGTTTTCCAAAACTGTGTTATGAACTACCCTGGAAATGTCAAAACAACACAACCGTCTTGCATAAACTTTTGCTTTCGATCTCACGTGTATGCCACTGTGACTGAAGTCCTGAAATCAACGAACCGTGAATACCTTACCTAGGGATCCACTCCCCATTTAAACAGAGCCTGTCACGGCTGATTGGCGGTGATTGGCCATTGTATTTTAGAAAAAGGCACAAACATGTATTCTGTGAGGTAGAATAGAATCGATCAATCTCTGAACTTTTAAATTACCCCCCCCCCCCCCCCCCATTTCCTCTCTTTTTATAACGTATAAACAGGAGAACCAGACCAAAAGGTGGGAATCATTCTGATACCAATGTGTATCACGAAGAGCTAAGCTTATGACTTTAAACAAATGATAATGACAAATAATATAAATCATAAAATATAGTCACGAGGCTTGCTATTTGCGGCATGTTGGTGTTTAGTTTGTAGGTGGAGGGGAGGGGGTAGTTTGGGCAGGTTTATAAGGCCATAGCCTCTGCTCTAGCCCCTGCCTCCGACACCAATCTTCTTTGCATGAGTAGCCAAGAAATAATACCACCAAGGATTGAGGTGGTGCTAACGCTGCTAGCAGATCACTGACAACCGGTTTTTGATCAACATCTGAACAATTTTTACATTTCATGTACTGTTACTCATGGAACTTGCCTTTTCGGTTATTGAATCTGGTCCTGAAATGGCTGAAAGAGTCCTGAAGAAAATATAATTGCGCTCCTGAAGCGAAGAAGTAAGATGTTTAGTTCAACCAAACAACCAGCAAAGGCACACGCGTCGTCGTAGCCGTTGTGACATCAGTTAAGAAAGTCAATTATTACGAGCATACTACAAGTAAAACCACTAGAACTGATGTCACGTATGCCCAGTTAGGTTTAAATGTCTAAATTGGGGTGTAAAGCATGTGAAAAATCGAAGCCCGATTACAACAACAACGACCAGAAACCGGTTAGCTTCAGTGTTACCCTCATTTCAGGAGCCTGTTTCACTGAACGGCGTAGATGTATTTTTGCGTAACTTTCTTGACAACGTATCTCTACAGTATGGGTTGCCATGACAGTTACGTAAAAACTTACGCTACGCCACTTTGTGAAAAAGGCTCCAGGCCTTTTGTCAGTGGTTTACATTAAATATTTACAGACTTTTTATGTATCACAAACAAGATCCACCGTCTATGTTTCTCAGATCATTAAATTGGGGGTAAGAAAAGAATCCATTTTTTTTTCAAAATCAAATAAATATACAGTGATGCCAAGACGTTCCAGTTTGGGCAAAAATGGGGAAAATATGGAAAACCGCCCACTGTTTTTAATGTAAGCATTATTCTGGATTTTCGAGAATATCCAGAAATCAGAAGAATATAAGTCAATGACCCATTAAGTGAGAACCCTTGCCACCTTGGCGCTAGGCATTTCTGGTTGAGCCTAATGATTACCAAACTTCTATTGCCGCGTTGTCAGTTTAAGTAGACAGAGAACGCGAATTCTTTGTCCGCCGGTATAGGTCTGTTCTCACGGTGCGATTTGTATGACTGACTTGTAGCATTCGACTGAATCCCACAATGAGAGCAGCGAAGTTGGTCCGACTTTTGTGCATTTACCACCGGAAGCTCGTGGGTTTCCTCCGAGAATAGAGCCCGGTTTCCTCCTACAATAAAACTGGCAACGCCGCTATGTAAGTGAAATAAGCTTGAGCGCGGCGTAAAACACCAAACAACCATGCAACCAACCGATTTTTGTTGCATCCAACATGTTGTTAGTGAGTCGCATGATTTTGCTTTCGATAAACCAGGGGCCGCCTACATTACCAAAGTTATATACATTATCTCCCCCCAGTTAAATAAATCTGAGTCACTTCAAGACATTATAGTCACACTTGCGGCACCATTCCCTGAAAACCAATTTACGCGAGAAAACACGATATCCGAGACTAGTCCCATTCGACCTTGATTCGAGTTTGGTCGTATGCTACAAATCGCATTATGTCATGTCGGTACTACAAATCGCATCGTGTGAACGAGCCTTAAATGACAAACCTTACCGATCATCTGGACACAATGGAAATCCAACTTTCAACTTGTCGATGGAAAGCTGGTGCCGATATGAATGACTATAGGCCAACCAACTACGCACCCTCGGTCCCCAAACACTTTAAAGGAAATTGAAGAATCATACCTTTGGAAATTTCTAAAGAGCATTCTTTTTTTTTCGAATGAGCCGTAACGAGGTCTTTTCCAGCTTAAATGTCAGCTCCCAATTTCAACACTTTTTGGTTATTTTGTGAAAAAACGGTCACAGTTTTCAATGACCTTCATTGCAAAAAATGCACCTCTGTGGAAAACAGCTGAGGGCGGTAGAGTAATGAATTTGTCCTTCGTGTAACACATAATAAGGAACGATTTACCCAATTCAGGTAGCAAACGTTCACATGATGGATTGATTGATGTTTTCCGCCTCACTCATTTCACTTATTTCACTAAAATAGCGGCTTTGCCAAATTTAGTGCGGTATAAATCCCCGAAACCCCTAACCTTCGCCCCCCCCCCCGCCCCCAACCTGACCACTCCCCAATATATGGTGATCCTGGGGAAAATTCACTCATAAATTAGAAAAACTTTCACAAAATATTTGTAACGGTGGGTCTTTAGTTTATTTATTTCTAAACAATAAAGGGTTTAAAGAAAAAATAAGCGACTGTGTTTATGACCTTATGGCCCCTTTCCGTTTTATTTTAGGCCAAAAAATTAAACTGGTAGAATGTTAAATTATGGGCGACTAGCTCACGATTAGCATCAATGCTCCACCATCCTACCGTCCCGGATCAATTCTTGTATTTTTTCCAGGAATTTGACAGATTTTCAACCAGGCTAGAACAATACATACAGTTTTAACGAGGAAAACTATCGTAATATTTCCTTGGTAGTTTATAATTATTTATTGAAAAAAAAATAAGAGCTTTCCGTTTATACCAATCTTAAAAAGGTGCGTTTTTATTAGCAACAAAAAGCAACTCGTACATCCCGGCTATTTGAATTTTGGCCGTTGTACGGTATACTGGCGTTACCGATATACTTATTTGACCGTCAGTCCTTTAGCATTTCAAGGTACATCAAACGTTTAATTTCTTTAAAAATTTGAATTAATGAAAAAAGTCTGAATTTTGGCAGGTGATACCGACTACAACAGCCATGGATATAATTGGTCCTAAGGACAAACGCTGAAAATGGCGACTGGCGTTTTGAATAACTGCATTGATACCAGCTCCCCCGTTGAATAAGCAGTAACGCAGAGATTTCAGTGTAGTTTTCAAAGGCACACCTGTGTCTCCGCATGAATACAGAACCCGTTTTTGTTTGCCCTAAACTTGTCGTAACTACGGAACCGTAGAGGGGACATGCAAAACAAAAATCTAAAAGGATTTCGTTCAACGAATCATGGCTTCCGTTGTTGTTGTCCTAGAAATAGGTTCTCAAAGTGAGGCTAACTCCATATTCTCATGTAATTATTCTACCTTTTGCACCAATTTTTACATCGATGAGAGCCAGCCAAGAAATATGTAATGTTCATCCTCATTGGTTATAAAGCCATTAGACATTGGTTATCATAATTTGTGGAACGAAATCCTAATTCGTGGAACGAAATCCTAATTCGTGGAACGAAATCCTAATTCGTGGAACGAAATCCTAATTCGTGGAACGAAATCCTAATTCGTGGAACGAAATCCTAATTCGTGGAACGAAATCCTAATTCGTGGAACGAAATCCTAATTTGTGGAACGAATTAGTAATTCGTGGAACGAAATAGTAATTCGTCGAACGAATTAGTAATTCTTGGAATGAAATAGTAATTCGTCGAACGATACATAAGGGATCGAGTCGGAACAAGGTCTCCGCCGGCCTTACCGCTTGACCGAGGGAAACGCAGAGAAACCATGTATCACCCAAGATGAGTCATGGGTTCGAATCCCACAATCCAAAACAAATTGCTGAATGTGGTTTTTATTCCATCGCAATATGTGAACAAGCTAGCTGCGCACAAGTCAATGCCGCCATATTTGTGAAATAACCATCCATTACAGAGCACGGCCCATCGGATATGAATTAAATGCAGGCATTCAAAATTGACGAAACTGTCAACATTGCTATTTCAAGATATTTGTATTTCAGACAAAGGTTGAAAAATCCCTTATGGTACATGAATAACGCCTCTGTTTGTCCAAATGATGATCTTTTAAACAATTGCCGCCGAAGCTCGCTGTACCTCAGTTCGCCGTTTTGTTTACCGGTACTTAGTAAGACTTTGCTTCTTTGGAAAGCAATAGTGACATAACGTATTTTATCCACACATCTTTCTGGTAACTTTGCACCTTTCACGGCTTCTTCTCGATAAATTATTATACCTTCCCCCATTTAGAAAAATTGTGTGAACATCCCTCGATCCCCCGAAGTGCTTTGTGCGTAAATTCCAAGTGACGTCATCAAGCAATCGGTCAATTGGATTCTAAAACGGATTTACTTTATCAGTGAGAAGCGGACAACGAAGTAAGCTCACTCTCAAATATGTCTTTCAATGGTCGAACTTCTATCCATTGTAAGCCTAAATTAGTAAATTTTGGCATCTCATGTCCCTTTAAGAATAACTGTTATTTCATCGTTATTTATTTAATTTTAATTCAAACTTAATTTAAACTTTAAAAAGATCGAGGCCACCTCAACATATTTTCTAAGTGGGATCGACTTCAAGTTCTTTCCGATTTCTACTTTTCCAATTTAAAAGTTGAACTTATTTGTTAAATATTCCGGAGGCTGGTTGGTTAAATGAATAAGACAACCGGTATTTAGCGCTGGAGATATGTGCCATAGCCTGGGCTCACCCAAAATCGGTTGAAGAATTCCTGCTATTTTTGAAGAAAGCGCAATCTCAAAAATAATGAAAACACTAAAATATTTATACTTCCATATCCTGTATGTTTTTCACAAAAGCTAACCTTGTGCATGTCAACAAGTGGTAATCCGTTTTCACTCGATCGACGTACGGGGAAGAGTTGCCAGTACTCCGGGTTCCTTTCGGGAAAAGAGCTTTCCCTACCAAACCTGGCAACGCCGCCATGTAAGTGAAATAGTCTTGCGTACGGCGTAAAACATGAATCAATCAATCCTTTGCTCGCTTGAGGGAAATTTGCTTACAGATTCGCGACTTTCTTGCAGTACCTGGAAGCCATCAAGTGAAACCCAATGAATATGGACCGAAGATACAGTAAATTGCTTGTATACCCACTGGCTTCAGACACTAGATTTAAACTAAATTTGAGACAGGGCATGCGCCACCCTACGGCTTAGGAAGTAATATCGTTAATCTTAGTAACGAGGAACTCACTGCTGATGATATATCTCTACTCAATAGAGGACTTTCATTTGTGCCTTGCCCCAAATCATTATCTGATAGTAATAAATTAGTGCATGTTATGGACTACTCCAGAATTTAGCTCTGGCTGATATCTACATGTACCGAGATTCTAGTGGGGTACGCAAGCTATTTACATCTAAAAGCGGCTATACGCCCCCTTCCCACGTGTATGAGCCAGAAATAAGCATAAGTCGTTACTCTGTATCAAGGAAGTTTGATTTTTAACTAATCCTAGAAACCAACATAACCTTACTCATACAGAATGTCTTTCCTTAAGTAAGCTAAGGAGAAGTCAAAACATAGTTATTAAACCTGCTGATAAAGGTTCGGCAACAGTTATTATATCTACACAGGATAATGTTGAAGAGGTGGAATGGCAGCTAAGCAACCCTCTTCATTTGATAAGGAAATTTGGCCTAGAACTGTTAGAGAGTTCAATAACATTCGTGTTTCTCTTTAAGATAAAGGCTTCCTTAATGAAAAACAGTATCGCTGCCAAAATTTACACATTTTTTTTTTAGAATTTCCGATCGTCACGACAGTAAGAGGCTTTAAAGGCCATCGAAAAACTAAATGAGTGGCGTTGGAATGACGAAAATCGATACAATGTGTGGCCTGCACGAACCGAAAACGTGTTCGCAAAGTAAACAAAATTTAAATAACTGGGACGACCATCCATTCATTCTAAGCCAAAGTTTGTTCAAAACAATACTTGATCGTACATTTTCGAGACTAGAAGCACTAAAAAGCTTCTGAAATATTCGTCGTGAGAAAAATAGCCAATAATTTCAACATTCTGTTTTAACATCAAAATATCAACATTTTGGCAGCTCATGCCACTTTAAAGTAGTGATTAACCCGAGGCATGTGCTTGGGCAAACCAACCCCTGCTGCGTCGACAGTGAAATGGCGAAACAGGCAAACTGCATCATGGTGTTACTGTGTGAAGGCTCAAAGTGAAATCCCTTCAATCAAACGGGTATTAAAACGTTTTACGAACAATACAACACACTTGTGATATTTCCAGAATAAAAGAAAATTGAAAATAATTGTCAACATAGCTAGTTTTATTAATATCTTTCCATTATTCAGAATTAACCATTTTCGTTGTAAATCAGTCATGTAAATGCCATTATTTCCTGAATTTGACATTTTAGAAGTTTTAATGATGTTTGAATTTCACGATTCGTATTATCAGTGTGTTTAGCGATTCTATTTTGTTTTAATTATGCATTGGTTACAAATAAATGAACAATGTGTTGTGTCTCCATGGTTAATTTAGACAAGAGGATTGTTCGTTTCACCTTGTATTTAAGGGTCCATAACTGTGTAACTCTTCGAAAAAGACAACAATTTAACTAACCTTAGGCAATTCAATTTAACATTATGTAAGGTTTTTATTTTGGCTGTTAACATACATCAAGTAAGTATTCACATGTCTTTATCACAGAGTTCAAAGTTTATTTTCCACAGGGATTTCCCGCTGGTACTTCTTACACGCGCTTTGGTTTCACGGAAACAATCAATGCTGCGATCCGGTTCGGCTATCTCCGCCTATAATCCTTACAATACAACTCAAATTAGCTGTATCCTCGATCCTTTTCATTTTATCACAAAAGAATTTCGCTGTTCAGCCCGGTAGGTGTCGCTGTAGAATCTAAGCTGACACGCCACCTGTCGGCAAAATGTGATCCAGAGAAAGACGATATTTGTCCAATGGAACTAATTATATATCTTAACAGCCCGACAGTATGTGCTCCACTCCTGTCATCCCCGTAGCCAACAGGCCCAGGTTCTTTTTTAACTGCAATTCCTTTGAGTAAATTGCCATGGCTATCGAAGACATCTACGAAACTATCAGTCACGTGATCATCGGATAGCTGAAAAAGGAAAACACAGGGCGAATGGTTAGAAGTCACAATAAGTAAACTACAAGTGTGGCAATTGAAAAAAGGTAAGGTTCAAGAAGTCTGGAATGCTTAACGCGGAAGACGAAACCACTTGTATGGGGCCTATCGGGTTCGGGTGCCTCGTCATTATACAGTGCCTCTTGGGTGACTTATTTGCTGACTGGACTCAGAAGAGTTGATATGATGGCTCGGTTGATGGCTCAAAGTGATAATCTTTCAACCCGACGCAGGCGTTCCATCGATGAGACGCGGGTTCGAATCCCACTCAGTCGAATGACCATTTGACAAAATTCTGAGAAGATTTCAGCCGCTTGAAATATGTGGAAGAAATGCCAGGTACTCGCCGAAGGTCGAGGGTTTCTTCCGGGTAATGAACCCTGTTTCCTTCCCAACTAAACCTGCTAACTCAGCAATATAAGTAAACTAATCTTGAGTGAGGCAAAAACAGCAATCATTCAACGAACAAAGCTAAATTCAGAAAGCCAAGTGCAGGCCGCATACTATTTTTGCTGAGAATATCACCAAATCCTTAAAAGTGGCAACAACTTTGAGAATTTTTGGTCATAAACAATTCTTATCTAAGAGATTAAAAATGGGATAAAAAAAATATTTGGATATTAGCCAACAATGTTACATGTACTTACTATGTGAATTTTCGAAATCTGTATCGTTCCTTTGAGATTAAGCCTCCATTTTGTTGGAAAATAGTTAGCAAGAATAAGTGTGATTGGTTGATTGCCGGATGACGTTTTGATGACGTCAACTGTCACGGTGTCCGAATTGTGATGTCCATACGTGCTGATCACATGATTTTGTCGTGAGAATTTTTTGGATGGTGAGCAAGAAAACACGTGTTGTGGTTTGTTGTCAAAGAAAGCTTCAGCCTCTGAGATATTTTTCCGTATTTTACACCCCAAAACATCAGCTAAAAGGAAAACACAAAAAAGTTCCCATGAATAATTCGAAGATAAATGACCTGATATGAGGTCAATTCTACCTTTCCGGTTTAAGTAGGGTTTTATATCATTAGGTAGATTAAAGTGGCATGAGCTGCCAAAATTCACACTTTTTTATAATTTCTGATCGTCGCGACAGTAAGAGGATTTGGAGGCAATCCAAAAACTAAATGATTGGCGTTGGAATGAAGAAAATCCATACAGTATGTGACCTATACAAACCGGAATAGTGTTCGAAAAGTAAAAAATAAATAAATAAATGGGACGACCGTTCATTCATTCTAATCCAAAGTTAGTTCAAAACAATACTTTATCGTACATTCCGTTTTTACGTCAAAATATCAACAAACATAGGGTTCCAGGGCGATACCTATACGATCTTCGCGCATACTGAGGAAACGAGATTCTCGCAGCTTTCAAAATCTGGATTCGCCGAAGTCACGAGAAGAATGCGTCTCCACGTTATCCTTGAATCGCTGATTTTTATGGTAAATAATATGGTAAAATACATGTTAGGAAGGATCAAATGCCATAATATACTCACACTTTTTACGAGCGTTGAATTTGAGAAAAAAAAATCTGAGAATTTTAAAGAACCCGCCATGCAGATTTCCAGTAGAGAACATAGCGAGCAAAACTTTTAAAGACAAAACCTCAACAAACTATGATTTATGTAGTTTTGTTCTATATTTTAGAATGACATAGTAAACTACAAACATTCTTTAGGAACTGGACGAAGTTTGTTCTTCCCCAAAAAGCATGACAGTTACACTGTTAGCCGAGAAACCTGGGCTCTGCCGAATGTTTTTTCTTCCCCGTGTTTTCACCATCCATATGATACAAGTGGCCCTTAGACCGATACTCCGGGTTGTTATCAAAGAGAGTAGATTGAAAAGAGTGGTCACTCCATGTTGAATATGAACTGACACGGTTCCATTATCCGGAACCTCCTTTCTGTAGGGGGCGCCCTAATAGAATCGTGTACAGTCGGAACACCCTTCCGCTAGGGGGCCAGACCAATATGCCGGCAATGCTGATTGGACGAAGTGACCACTCTTGTCAATCTACTCTCTTTGTTATTATACTGTATAGCGTGTCTCTAAACTCGCGCTCCGTATAAAATTTTCATTTTTGGATAATTAAAGGTGTGCATGAACGGATAAAAACAAGTTGATTTAATACTTACGTAAACACGTATCTTCGTCATAAAAACGTCCTTTGCAATTACAATAGCCCGAAATGCATTGCGAGCGGAACCGGAAAGCCGAGTAGACCAAACATTTGTCAATACAAGGTTGACGTTGATCTGTAAAATAAAAACAAATTGGATTAAAACAGTAATGGATTACTTATAATTTCCTATTTTGACCAATCATGTATTGCAACTTGAAAACTTTCTTTCGCAATAAACAATTTAAGAAAAGTCTTGGCTATACTTAGGCTACGATTGATTGATTGATGTTTTACGCCGCACTCAAGATTATTTCACTTACATAGGGGCGTTGTCAGGTTTACTTGGAGGAGGAAACCGGGATCATTGTCCGGAGGAAGGATCTTCGTTGAGTACCTGGCAATTCTTCCACATACGACAATCTAGTGAAAAATCCGCTCAGAAATTTTGTATTTGGTTGGAAAACCTGCGTCGCATCGACGGAAGGCCTGTACCGGACTGAGGGACAATCACTCTAACCGACTGAGCCACCGAGCACCCCCTCAGTCTACGAAAAAAAAAACTAACCGTTCTTTAGTTCTGTCACAAAAAGTCCTGTTCCGCTTCTGATCTACAATGTTCTTGTTAACGTTTTTAGTTAATAAAAGACTATTTTCCTTTTGTCAACAGAACTTCATCATAAAAATAAATTCAAGCTAAAAGAGGTACATTTTAATATTTGCAGACAATTTTACCCCGAGACAATGTTGCCATACCTGGATGCTGATTATCGGTAGCACCTGTCCGGTTTACCCGTGTCATGTACGCCTTGTGTTCGTAAAATGCCTTCATTTCAACCAATTCGTCCGATGACTTTATGGACTGAAAACAAAAAAAGAAATTATTTTAATTTGTTGCTTAGATTATGTCATTAATTAGTTGAGTACTTTGAATAAATTAGTTCATAATTAGCCTTATTTCATTGAGTGCTTGTTTTTTAACCTGACCGGCAATTACTTTCATGAACATATTGATTGATTGATTTGTCGAATAATTGAGATTGATCAGTTGATAAGTTTGCTTGAGATTGATTGATTGAGTGTTTACTAATTGATACATGCGTTCTTAATTTATTGATCTTTAAATTCAACAAAAATTAGTGATAGATTAAATGACCCATTGATTGGTGGATTGCTTGATTGGTTGATTGATTGGTGAAATTAATTCAGAAGCTTTTTAGTGCTTCTAGTCTAAAAAATGTACGGTAAAGTATTGTTTTGAACTAACTTTGGCTTAGAATGAATGATTGGTCGCCCCGGTTATTTAAATTTTGTTTACGTTTTCGGTTCGTACGGGCCACATACTGTATGGATTTTCCTCATTCCAACGCCAATCATTTAGTTTTTCGGTGACCTTCAAAGTCTCTTAACTGTCGTGACGATCATAAGTTATGAAAAAAGTTTGAATTTCGGCAGCTCATGTCACTTTAAAGCTGGTAGTTTGCCTCGCTGATTTTCCTTTTCAGATAAATAACTGTTCATAAATTTTACTTTTAAGACACTTACTAAAACTGTGGCGTCTGGGTCGTCCGTTGAACGACATACCATGACAACGATAGAGGCTATCATGGACAACAAAATTGTAGCGAAGATGAACAAGATGCCGACCAGAAATCTTTCCCGGTTTCGGACTGATTTGTAGTTGACGGAATAGTGCCGCACTCTCTTTCCTTTAATGGGAAAAACTGTATTTTGAGCGGTCTTCAGGAAGACTGACGGAAAGGTGACAGTCGGAGTGACATCAACCGATAGGCAAAATACGTCATCTTCTGCCATTGCGTCTTGTGACGTCATCTGAAAATTACAAAAAATATCAATAAAACCACAAACGAAAGACACGTTGACATTGTACGTGTAAATTGGTGCTTACAAAACGTACACAAATAATACCGTCGATAAAGTAAATGTAACGTGAGCTGTCAGAATTATGCTGTAATACTAAGAGGTATACTTAATTGCTTGACGTTACACACGCTGTATCTTAAAGAAATGCGCATTTTAATTTAATATTTGATATATGTTTAAAAATACATCATGGATTTTTTAAAACTATACCCAAGTGTTTTCGATATGGATTCATAACTGACAGACCAACGTCTATATTGGGCCTACGCAGTTTGGAATCTCTGTCCGCGTATGGCCAATATTGCTATACGTTGCGGTAAAATAAGACCAATGAACTATATACGTGGAATGGAGGTCACATGGTATTTTATTTCTATCAAACGCCGCCATTACTAGGAGATGCAGTCGGAACTCACTCCGGCTCGCTACCGGTCGGCTTTGACACGCCTCGGACAGTCTGCGCTTTTTACACGGTATATCACCATATTTTGGGCTGAATAAAAATGGCATCGAAAGCAAATGTTGAAACGTTTTACTACAAACGAAAAAAGAAAGTAAAAATTGTAGTAAATTAATCAAACGCTGAAATGTTCTAGAAAGATATTTTTTATATACCGGTATGTTATTTAGCCCGGTGAAACACATGTTGTGTAAGGCAAAGAAGAGACGCAGTTTCGGTACATTTCAGGAATCCTCCAATGCTCAATTATATAACTGATCGCACCTGAAAGTTAACAAACGGAGTATTTCGGTCCCTTACATTATCACGAGGGCACTTTCGATGGGCCCTCAAGAGGATAAGGAAATATCTCAGACCTCCCCTCTAGAGGAGGCCGGTTGGCTGTATGGATAAGGCAGCCGGCATTTAACGTGGCGATAGGTGTCATACTCTGTGACCTGGGTTCGATTCCAGTTTCCGGCGTCACCCAAAAATCGGTAGAGGAACTTCTACCATATTTTCAAGAAAAGTGTAATCCCCAAATAACGAGAACACTGTTATACCCACTTTCTAAAAGACACCAATTAATGAAGCTAGGAAATTGTACGTTAAACGACTAACTTTTTAGTCGCCACATTAAAAATGACCTACAGTCTATCAGAGGGTATTTCACGCACGTAAATCCCCAAAGTTTCAGACTGAAGGAGATGATGCAATTTCGATTCAGATGGGTCATGCACGCGTTCATCAACTATCAATGGCGGGACTTTTTACAAAGTCAGATACAAACCAGCCAATGAGACGTGTTCATTACAAGTATATAGTTCATTGGATAAGAGTGCATGTTGTTGTTGTTTGTTTTAAAGGAGAGGGGTGCACATTTCTTGAGCAAGCACGGTTCTGTCGCTAGGCGAAGATGATATGAGAGCTATGCCTTTCCTGTGACCCTCAAAATGCAGTGAAGCTCTGGGAGATGTACACGTCTACATATTTATACACACTAAAACATATGGGCACAGGGAAAATCTTTTTGTCTAAAATAATCACGGAGACTTCTAATTGTTTCTAATTGTGTCAAAAAGAGGTATATCATTTACACCTTTATACCCAATCATAAGTTGTTGTAATAAAATAAAACCCCTGATATTTCAATAGGATGATGACGGACAGAAGTTTGGCCTAATTAGTCGGTAGAATTTTCTGGAACCAATCATAACTTCTACACATTGGTGGGACAGTAAAGAATTTAGTAAAATCTTAATGTAATCCAAAAATCATCGCTTAATTAATGTTAGTTACATACAAAAATCACGCTGTTAAAAGCGCGTCTTATGATAATCACATGTTAAAAGCGCGTCTTTGATAACGTTGAAAAATGTTTTTTGTTAAACACAATAACGACCCACGTTATATTATTACTACAATAATTATAAACTTACTCTCGATGATTTAAACTTCAAATGTTTAAAATCCTTAAGGCTCGAATCCAACGTACCATCAACCAAATTTAGGTCGATTCCAAGTGTTGCACACATAAAAACCAATTAAAACCGAAGACACGTTATGTCTGCTTCCGTTTGCGAAACTAAGGCTTAAATTATTCCATGGTAGAAATCCATTTCAGAATATTTGGATAATCGGCGCGGAATATTTTTCTCAGGTTCGTTTCACTTTTTTTATAGAAAATATCTTTACAATATCGATATTTTGACTTTTTAAATGATTGAAATCACATCAGAAGAAATATCACCACGAATTATAGTCACAAAACGTCTTGTGTGCTCATAGCACTGTAAAAATATGTTCTCCAAGCGAAGGTACATTGACGTCTGACGAGGTCCAGTTATCACCGGTCTCGTCCGTTTTCGCCGAATGCTTAGAGCCGGTTAAGCCTGCACATGTTCCTATTCCCGACGATTCAATCACGGACAGTGTTTATTCTGTGGTTTCTGAGCCAGTCCTCCGCCGAGCCGTCGTAAGCTTCTGCCATATGTATATGTCAACAAAACGTCCTAACAGCTAAACCGAGAAACTCGGGTATATCTCCAAACAAACACTTTACAAAATAACTCCCACGTGATATAAGACGAAGTTGGCGGATTTTTTTAGGCTTTAAGTATCCTTGGCTAACGAAACTTTGCGATTTAAGTGGCTTAATTGAGACTTGCTTTATCCGGAAAACTCCTTGAAAATCTCCATCTTCCGAATTACCCCATCTAGGTGAATCGCCTTTGAAAGCAACCCGGAATAGCTGTTTCGTTTCATTCGCTGCATTATATCCCATATGTTTCATCCACCTTCGCAACTTTTCGATATTATGAACGAAATGTCACAAATCAACCTCCATACATTCGCTGTATTACATCGTACATTTTTACAAGTATAAGACAATGGCGAAAATCCATATTGAAATACACGAGAACGTGTATTCGTGGGTTTGGTATTACATCTCGTCAATGTATCGCAGGTTTTAGTTCGTACAATTTGTGGCTCGTAACCACCAAAAGAATTGATAATTTTTCTCGAGGTAAGCCTACTATGGTTTAGTTGGAAATATCCAAACTGTATGGCCAAAGAATATTGATAGTTGCAAAATGTAACTTGAATCATCTTAATTTTTCTCTGATTTTCCCACGGTTGAACCGGGATGAAATTTTCTATGCATCCCATTTGATCATTTAGTTCGACACTCACACCAAGAAAATCTTGCAAATGCTCACATTAGGCGGGTACCCGGAAATAAATCTTGCTTGCCAAAGATAACAGAATCCTGTAGGGAGGGGGGGGGGGGGCTCGGTGGTCCAGTGGGTAAGAGTGATCGTCATTTAGGCCCATACAGACCTTCCATCCATGCTGTGCGGGTTCGAATCACACTCCAATCAAATAGAAATTTGAGTGGATTTTTCACTCGGTCGCCATATGTAGAAGAGGTCGGGGGCGTTTCTTCCGGGTAATGAGTCCGGTTTCCTCCTCCACTAAACATGACAAAGCCGCCATATAAGTGAAATAATATTGAATGCAACGTAAAATATAAATCAATCAATCAATCAATCAGAATCATGTAGTCGATGGCGCTAAGCTTAGACAACAGCAAACGGTGGCCATTTTCATGATATTTCTGTTTGCAAGCGGCGAACTAAAACATCGTTTAAGATGCACAGAAAATTTTAACAACCTGTGTTGCTTCATATAGAAAAAACTCGGAGAAAAATGAGGTAAATGATAATACTTCAACACGTTACACTTCCCAACTCTACTGGCCAGAACAACATCAAAATACTTTGGCCGTACACCATGAGTTTGGGTAATTCAAAAGAGCTATAGTTTAGCGAGAGTGAGAGCCACAGTGGTGATTTTTTTTAAAGATTCAATTCAGTTTGAAGTTTCAGACAACATTTGAAAGATTTATAGAAGTTTCAGAAAACATTTGAAAGATTCATAGAAGTTTCAGACAACATTTGAAAGATTCATAGAATTTTCAGACAACATTTGAAAGATTCATAATTATTATCTTCTCCCTTACTTTTGTCTTGTGTTGCTATACCGAGAGAAACTCTTGTGGTCAGAAAAAACGAGAGTATGATATGTGGTAATGACCATGACGCCTTACTCGCAAGATAGCAAATACACAAAACATGTCGTCTGCTGGCTATCTGAATTCAGAATGTTTACTTTTTCCGGCGAAATTTTGTAAGGAGTCACGAAGGAACGCTTCCTCGGTCTGTGAAGGCAGATTTTTACGCATGACAAGCGTGTCTGACCAAGGTGTGAAGTGTCCCTTCATATTGCTCCGAGACGACGTTGTACGTGGCGGAATGATACACATGTCAAAGGTCAACGCAATGGACATTCTTTGCTACGAACTGTAAACAATTTATAACCAGTTAATTAGGAGATATGTTTGATGCAGATGTTGTGCTGTAAAATACCTTTTGCAGAGAAAATCAAAAACTATTTATCAAGAAAGAAATATTTATTGGCCAACAGTTTTGTATTCAATACACCACACAGATAAGCCCATCGCTAAGTTTATTTGACCTATTTTTCTAATGTGTTTACATTCCTTGCCTCTACCACCTACGATTTCATTTGTTCATTTACAATTATATTAGCATTAAGAAAAGGGTCCCTATCAACAAAACTGTTAAGAACTTTGTCTGCATATAAGTCTATGTGGCTAGTAATGGCTTAACTTACACCTGTCAACAATTTAAAGTGGCATGAGCTGCCAAAATTTTGATATTTTTCCGTTAAAACAGAATTTCAAAATTAAAGTCTATTGTTCCCAAACAGAACAAATAAAGAACTTTTTGTTAATATCAGCCTCAGAATTGCACGTTAAGTAATTGTTTAGGAATATCAAAGACACTAAAACAAACTCATGTATCCCGGGTGAGTTAGGCATTAAAAAACCAGGCGATGTGCCGATCTCAATATATAGATCACCGCTAATCTGGGAATAGAACAACAAAGTCGGCTAAATCAAGTCAAGTCCAGTCATTCAACGGAAAAAAAGACTTAAGAATCAATAATAAATACCGGAGAATTGACCAAGGACATTAGAAAGTAGTGTTGGTGCGCTCCCGGGGGCAGACAAGGGACCGGCAGGGGAAACTGTTTGGGAAAGATCAGCTATATCGCCTATACTTTTAATTTCAAAACAAACAGCGAGAACTTTCTTAGGGTAAATACAAAGTATAGACTCATTGAATACTTTTTGTATTCTGCGTGGCTGGTTTAGTTATCCAATGAGCTGCGAATTCCCTCTTTCTCTTAACAATCTGAATTCATGAAAATATCCTAATTTTGGCAGCTCATGCCACTTGAAGATACACTCGCGCCGTAGTCACACCAGTCGTCAAAATACAGAAATTTCTACGAGATCCCGGGATATGCCGTGACAGCTGACTCTATTAAGAACGTTTTTGGTGCAATTCCATTTGACGTATTTTGCTTCATAATGTCAGATGTAAACGTGATGTTAGAACTAAAAGCGTCCAGCCATATTCGCAATGGCGACAAGACATTTGTGGTATTCCTACGAGACATCATCAGACATGCGCTGCTATGAGCCACCATTTAGACATTTTAAACATCATTGTGCGTAGTTGTATGTCCCATGATTATTTTTGCGTGATTTTACTTATAATACGGTTGTGTAAATTTGCTTTCGTCACCAAAATCAGAAATATTACGGCGTAGAGTGGTCTTTTATAAAAGTAGCATGACTAATTCAAACCGAGGAACATAGAATACGCCCAAGCAGTTATGTTTAAAATGTCTAAGTACATGGGGTTAAAGAACACACCGAAATATAGACCGAACAGCGAACCAGTAACCGCATAGTAGATGTTACAGTCTTAGGATCACCAGTCGATTTGTTTTGTTTTGGGGTTTTTTTATATCTATCAACATGAGCCCTTCCGTGTCTAGGCTACCAGTTTAAGTGCCTTAAGTTGATCTTCCTCTATAGCTTGTTCAAATGACATAACTATATGATTCAATTCATTTACAGGTTCGTCGTTTGATGGCATTGCGGGTACATGTACCTTTATTCAATTTGTCAATTTCATATTAAGACTATAAGTTGATGGGTAAATTTCAATATTATTGCAAAAATAGACAGTTTCTAAATTGCTCTATCTGGAGAACTAACTGTCTATACTACTGTAGAAAAGTGCTTTTTCGCGTAAAGTGTGCCTTTAAAGTGGCATGAGCTGATATTTTTACGTTAAAACAGAATGTTGAAATTATTGGCTATTTTTCAGACGTATAATTCAGAAACTTTTTAGTGCTTCTGGTCTCGATAATGTACGATTAAGTATTGTTTTGAACTAACTTTGGCTAAGAATGAATGAAATTAGAATGGTCGTCCCGGTTATTTAAATTTTGTTTATTTTTCGAACACTATTCAGGTTCGTATAGGCGACATACTGTATGGATTTTCCTCATTCCAACTCCAATCATTTAGTTTTTCGGTGGCCTTCAAAGCCTTTTACTGTTGTAACGATCAGAAATTATGAAAAAAGTGTGAATGTTGGCAGCTCATGCCACTTTAACAATTAATTAAACATAGTCTCACCTGAAATCCAGGTAACTAGAACTGGTGACTTTCTGGGACTGCACAACTGAACTCCGATGCCTCCGAGAACCAAATTAAACACGAACACAAGCTAGAAGTCCAACACTTCTTGCAGGAGCAAATATTTCCAGACGAAAAATCCGATTAAATAGAACTTAATTCCTATTTGAGCCAGCTTGAAGTTTTTTCTTTGGAGTGGATAAGTAATTAGCTTTGAGTCCATGCAAAAGAAAATCGTCATTAAACCCGATTTAGAGGGATTTTTTTTCTTTTCTTTGAATTCAGACAAAAATATTTTAAAATCCGTCTAGAAGCAATTTTCACCGTTGTATATTAATAATTCAGTCCTTCAAAACACCCACGCCGAAAAATATTTTGTAACAAGAAAGAACATTGTGAACCCTCCGTTGAGTATAGCTGTCTCCGTTATACATCAATAATTAAATCCTCTCTGGTTCCGGGGTTAAAACCCCATCCGTATGCTCTCTATGTCTTCGTTTAATGATTTCTAACAGAAAAAATCCGCTTAAACCCGCCGTTGAGCATTAATAATTCAATCATCTGATGTACCCGTCTCTGACAGATGGTTACCGTGTAGACACAGTGTTCAAAACACACAATAGCTTACCCCTTATTGCACGCGTCTCTTCTCTGGCAGTCGCCGACTGCAGTTAACCTGTTGAGCTATTTACAGCGGAGCACACAGAGTCATTTCATCGTCCGTAATTAAATTCAACCAGCCTTTTTTGCTATAGAAATGTCTAGAAATTGACTTATCTAAAATCTTAAGTGCGAAAAAAAGGGATAGAGATGGATCTCAACACCCCTAACCCCATCCACAATAAATACAATGAAAAAAGCCAAACATAAACATCTTTCCATATAACTCTGAAATGGTCTTGTAATTATTCATTAAAGCCTACAGCAATTACTCTGGTCGTTAATGCTAACCTAAAAAACATTTTAATATGAGGATAATTGCCGGTTTTCTTCTTTGTTTTTACTTGAAGTTCTTCAAACTCTTCTTCAAACTGCCAAAAGATATTGATGATGGGTGGCAAACAGAGTTGAAGGGCCGGCCATATTGGAAAACATATAAAACTGAGAATCAACACTTTGTGCTCAGATTTTCTCCTAATTTAAGCAACGCAACCGGCCAAAACTGAAAACATTCAGTTCGATATTTTAGTTCGCCGTTCCACCAAAAAAAGCGTTCAAACACACATTTGTGTTGCATCCTCGTCGTTTTTTAAAGGACAGCCCGAATCTCCCGCTGGCCTTCTCGATTCCGCAAAATGATCTTGGGAAATGTAGGCAACAGAAATGTGAGTGTTTGAATGTCTTTTTTGGTGGAACGGCTAACTAAAGAATCGAACTGAATGTATGTAAAGTTGGGGCCGGTTGGGTTGCTTAAATTAGGAGGAATTGAAAGAAAATCCGCGAACAATAGAGTTACATGTTTTCCAATATGGCCGGTCCTTCAACTCTGTTTGCCACCAATCATCAATATCTTTTGAAGAACTTGAACTAATTTGTTTTGAGTTGAACAACCACAGATTCTAGCACCCGAGGAACCTTGTCCGAGTTCATGACCAGTTTTAGGTTTATCGGATTAAGCGTTCAACTAAGCCTGTCTACCTTACATTTTACCAGTAGGTCCATCCAAAAAGGAAAATGTATTATTTTACTTTTCGTTTTATTTATTTATTTAGACTTATAAACATGTGAAAAAAGGTGTAAGAACCCGGCTGAATTTAGGTTAACTATATAACCCGCAGACTTTTGGTTATTGTTAGGTCATGCGTGACGTGAGCAAGTCACGTACGACAACAGAAGGTGGGCGACACATTCAGGTGAGCGGGGAAGACAGACGGCACGCGAGCACCGAGCAGATGTATCGGTCCTAAAACTGGTGGGCTTGTCTTGATAAAACAGGCGCCTTTACATATCTACAACGCATACCGTCACACAAACCATCAATTGTAAGAAATCTAATTATAATATCGACTGTTGTAGGTCTAAAATACGCTATTAAAGCAAATGTCCGACGTTTTGCACCAATTTGGCGAGAAAAGCCAATCAATACATTTACAGAATCTGCATTTTTTTAAAATTAGTTAGCCTATACCTCTTTATTGAAATTTAAGTTTACCGTTGGTGTCAAGTTTTTCGGAAACCCATCCTTGCATAATTGGAGTCATATCTGAAATACCCTTTGACAGACTGCAGGTCATTTTGAATGTGGCGACCTCATGTAGCTGCTTTACAAACAATTTCCATATCATCTCGAGGGGCCAACAAAAGTGTCCCCGTGATAATGTTGGACCAAAACACTCCGTTTTTAACTTTCAGTTAAGATCAGTTATATAATTGAAGCATTGGAGGACTCCTGATGTACCGAAACTGCGTCTGTCTGTGTTACAAACCATGTGATTTGCCAGGCTAAATAATATATAAAAACAAATATATTTTTAAATGATATTAGCATTTAATAAATTCATAATTATTTTTTTTTTTCGTCTATAATAAAATATGTTGATATGGGATTTCGCCGCCATTAGTATTCAGCCCAAAAATACGGTGATTTACCGTATAAAAAGCAGAGACTGTCAGAGACGTGTCAAAGCCGACCGGTAGCGAGCGAAGATAGCCGATGGGTGTCCCGACTGAGTACTGGGTACCACCGGACAATCCCGACAGCTTTCCGACTGGACGCCGCATTGTTTAATCACTCGGACCATTTCTTGGATTTACGTACAGCAAATACCCCGGGACAAGTTGCAGACCATTTTGAATGGCGCTTCCAAAATGGTAGCCACAATCTACTTTCCATATCCTCTTGGGAGCCAGCAGAAGTGTTCCAATGATAATGTTAGGGGACCGAAATACTCGATTTTTTAAAGTGGCGTGGGTGGCTAGAATAGACCCTTTCGGCTTAGCTTGACGTTTTTTTTATGACGAATGACGAATTGTATGGCATTGGCGCAATTTCTCTGTTGCTGGCGCTGTGACAAAATGGACGCGATTCTGACGTCAGATTGATCCCAACACTCAATGTAGCGTCATTTTGCCATACACAGAGGATACTGAGCAAGCGCCAATCCTTAAGCCGAAAGGGTCTCTATGGAAAAAGGCTGAATTTTGGCAGCTCATGCCACTTTAACTTTCCGATCTCATCTGTTATTACTGAAGGATTGGTGGAATCGAGACATTGTTTATATATGTTATTTAGCCCGGTAAACCCTATGCTGTATACGACAAACGGAGACGCAATTTTGGTACATATCTCGAAACTGTGTACATGTTTGTCTCCTTTGTGTTACACAAGTTACACGAGTTAACACTATACATAGCACACGACCTTTTGAGGGATTTTAGCATTTGATTATTTTTTGATATTCATTGTAAAATTTTGTGAAATATAGCAAAATGTACTTTTTGAGAGCAAAATGTACTTTTTGAGAGCAATTTGTATTCAGTCCACCATGTAAAAAGAGCAGTTTGTCAAAAACATGTCAAAGCACACACAGCAAAGCGAAAACAGCCGAGGTTGACTCCGAACACAAAATCATTCTGCTTCATATTACTATCCTCTATGCTCCACTAATCAACTTCTCGATTCTATTTAAAAAATCTGAATTAAGTTTGCGAATCTGCACTGTGGGAAAGTAATTAGTCTAAAATCAACCCCAATTGCGAACTTTACCAAAAAGCTGTTTAGGTAAGCTCAAATTAGTCTCGGGTATGTCTGTGGTGGGAACTGGCTTTTACGGTTTTGGAGGTAAACAATGTAGCTATCTTGAATCTGGGACAAATATTGATCACCGAACTGGGTTTTCTCTCGAACGACCTATGTGGGATGGTTAGCAGTTACCACCGAAAGGTCGTGGGTTTCCTCAGGGCACAGAGCCTGGTTTCCTCCCACAATTAAACTGGCAACGCCGCCATATAAGTGAAATAATGTTGAGCGCGGCTTAAAACACCAAGCAATCAAATTATTTAAGATATTATACATCAACATCAACAGTCTTAACTAAAATTCGCAATGCCATTGCGGAAGACGCGAGAAAATCAGGCAAGCTTGTGCTGGCGTGAATGCATTTTAGGTGTCTCATTCTATTTCGCCTCAGGCAATCCATGAGGCCTGGGGGTCGTTTCACAAAGAAGTCGCAACGCAAACGAAGCCTGGTTGCCACTAGATACCATAGTGAAGAGATAAAGACGCCATAGAAAATCTGCGATTGATCGAACTTTGCGACGGTTTCTTGAAACGGCTCCCCGGGCTGAAGATTCTGGTATGATTTTGAAATGTACACTGTAAGCAAAGGGCGACAACTGCGGTGACAAGGTAAGTGTTAAGAACAGCATATTCTCGTCATACTATAGTACTGCTCTCTCTTTCCCCACAGGCTGAGTTAATCTATCCGGTTCACAGATTTATTGATGTTTGCCTCACATTCTAGATAATTTCTCTTATATGGCGGCGGCGTTGCAAGGATTAGTGGGGAAAGAAATTGGGTTGTTTCCGCAGAGGAAATCCCCAAATCTTCGACAAGCAAATTGTAACTATTCCAGAAAGGGGATCACGCGAAAAAAAAAACATTTTTCCTGGATGGAGACTGAACCCGAGATCCACCGGGATGTTTTATATCTACATATTTCCATTTTCAACGATTGAACTATTACACTGGAATTGAAATTTTTATATTTGTTGTAATGAGACAAAATAATGAAATAAGTAACAAAATACCAGCCGATTTTATGTACAAATTTTGATTAATATTTAAAAAAACAGAGTAACCTATTAACAGGCAATTATTGTACAAACAGTGCAAGAAAACATGGATCAAAATGATTTACTTTTACTTAAGTGGAGAAGGAACGGACTCTTTGCCCGGGGAAAATTTATCTACATGTAAATTGCTTCCCTTTAAAGAAATTTGTACCTAAGTGGTTAAGTGAATCAACTTGTTTCTTCCTCGTTGTTGAGCAGGTACCGCGGAGCAGGGAGTGGGGGGGACAAAACGATCCTCAATCCATCTTATGCAATTTTAGTATTTTTTTTCATTATATTTGCTTTCTCAAAATATCAAAAGTAAATGAAATATTGATAAGGTTTTCGAATAGTTCTTGCCTTTTTTCGCCGGAAAACAAGGTTTTGGAAAGTGTTTGTAGTTTGACATATGCATTTCCTGTTACCCAGCGAAAGGCTAGAATTGGCCGGTATTTTACAATGAACTTCAGAATAAAGCAGATCGATCAGTACCCTAGCTGTTGTATTTAGTTTACATTGTCCGAGACGTGTAATCACAGTTAGGTGATTGGAAAGTAATATTCTGTGCAAATTATTTGTCACTGTGATAAACACTTGAGCTCGTTTTCAAGTCTTCAAATTTTCCGTTTGCATCAAATTGTGACTAAAACATTTAAAGTTTTCTCATGGATGGTGCTGTACAATGTCAAAACGCCACAGCAGGACAATTAACGACTTGTTCCAAGCTAAGAGATCGAAAAAGTAAGTGAAATGTTCTTGTGTTTATTGAGAGATTTTTTTTTAGTGAGGCTTGGTGGAGCTAACACAAAGTTCTAGTTTTCGTGCTTATGCTACTCAAACCCACATCGCATAAGCCTGTATCGCCAGCAAGCATGCGTGGTCATATCTTCCTGACCGGCAAGTAAGTAACAGGAAAGAGACACATGAGTGCGGCTAGCATGGTCACTTCATGACCGGCAAGTAAGTAAAACAGGATGAGACACATGTGGGCGGCTAGCATGGTCACTTCCTGACCGGCAAGTAAGTAAAACAGGATGAGACACATGTGGGCGGCTAGGTCGCTAATCACTGAAGAAGCAGATGGGAGGGGAGGCTCATTGGCAGAGTGGATAAAACAAACCATTACCAGACTCCTTCCTTACCATACGGGTTCGAATCCCACTCAGTCCAAAAAAAATGGCAAATTTTCTGACTGGGGTTTCACTTGAACGACCTATGTGGGATGGTTGCCAGCTACCAACGGAAGGTCGTGGGTTTCCTCCGGGCATTGAGCCAGGTTTCCTCCCACAATAAAACTGGCAACGCCGCCATAAAAACTAAAATAATCTTGAGCGCGGCGTAAAACATCAAACAATCAATCAATCAAACCTTACCATACGTGCATTGACTCAGCGGGTTCACGACCAACAATTTCTCCCTACACAACATTTCCCCAAGCTAGATTTTTCCATAATGAGAATAATTCATTATTTAATGAATAACGTGGGCCTTTTCCAATATAAATTGGACTTCAGGACCGGCTAACATTGAAATAAATCGAAAATAAGCATCATTATTTGGTTGGAGTACTGGTTTGAGATCAGTCCAAAAAAATCGGTATTCTAGCATTTTTGATATTATCATTCAGGAAAATGTAATTAGAATAATAATATCAGAGCCAGTACTAAACATGTTTACAGCAAATTATGATCAAAAAATATAAGCGAATAAATATTTAATTTCCTGAATTTAAGTTTTATTCCAAAGATTTCTGGCAATGTACACATTCTTTACAAATGATTTGTCCGAAATTCTTAAACCAGAACACATACAAAATACTTTGAGTAGTTAACAATCCTACAGTTTCCAGCTAATTTATTCTATTATTTGACATCGGTTTCATTTTGAAATTTGCACACCACTGATGACACCTTACCAGACTGTATGCCGGGGAAGGCTTTACGCAGTGACCCAAACTTCCAGTGGTGAATGAATACAATACCAAGTAATGAACTGATAAAAACTTATCTGCATGGGGATCCTGGACCTTGAAGTCGTCCCGCTGCAACTTCAACCACCTCTAGTTAGGCATCCCCTTCTTGGAGCAATAATTCACAGTTTGTGATATATCTCAGTTTTCCATTTCTCCATCAGCGCAATTTGAATAGCGATGGAGGTTGTGGTGTAATTTGGAAGTGTTTTACCTGGGTGTCTACCATTTTTTAGCTATCAAGCGATGGGGTTTTGGGCTGAATAACCTCTGAGCTTTCGTTGCCGAGGCGGTCCCCGGACCACCGCTTCTTGAACTGGGGTCGAGTGCCGATATTAGACATTCCTTAACTGAATGTAATTATAAAAATAAGGAGGCAAATCATCATTTTTATGTCCAGAAAATCCTCAGAACGCATCTCCGGCCGTCTAGCGCCTCAGAGCTTCGGGGGCCTAGGCGGCCCCTGGACCCTCGCCTGTTGGGCTGTGATAGTTGCCCTCCCTCCCAAATGCAATTATACTCCGTCCCTGTTGATGGTATTTTTTAATTTAATTCAAGTCTTCGCCGTAAACAATAGGCTTTAGGATTGGATAGCTCAACGAAAATATATTTACGCCTACATGTACATCATGTGTGACGCATATAAAATAACTCCTGTTAATGAAGAGAGCTCTGTTTAATCTATTTGGAAAAAACACACGGACACAAAGAGTTTGTTAAGAAAGTGAATTGACCTGAGCGTTTTATTTCGTAAACACGAAGTTTAGATAAAAGGTTTGACTATAGTTGTGGTATAGAAAAATGTACTCGCACACATGAACCGGAGAAATAAAATAATAAATCCATATCGAAAGGTTAATCTCTGCTACTTGAGTGTGAATTCGCTTGGTACAAGTCCACGAAAGTCAGTCACACGGCGCGTATAATTTATTGTGCTAATACTGCGCATTTTGACGCACCTATAAGCTAAAACAATCAACCAACAAACTCTGCTCATAAATATTAATAAATTCGGACACGCATGATCCGATGGGGTTCTATCTCAGTCTACCTATATTATTGCCATAGCTAAAGATGCGTATTATAAAGCATTGTCAATGTGTTACAGAAAAGGGCAATCTTCTGTCAGTCGTCAACCTAATGAAATATCATAGGTTTAGTTTATTACAACTTATGAGGTATAAAGGTCTAAATGATATACCTCTTTTAAACACAATTAGAAACTTGACTCCATGGTGATTTTAGACAAGAAGATTTTCCCTATGTCCTTGTGTTTTAGTGTTCATAAATAAATTCGGCAAGTAGTGTCGACGGGTCCCCTTAATTTTAGTATTGTCGCTTATTTGTGCATTAGCTGATTCTACTACAGATAAAAGAAAGAAATTTGATTAAGGAAAACAAAATTACAGTCGTCTTAGTAATAGCAATTTTGAAAGTGAATCACTTAAGTAAAAAAAATTAAATCTGTAAACCAGTACGGCGTAGGCGATTACATTTCCTTGTTTGTAGAGTTTATTGTCGTCTGTGTATAACACGTGGTATACGATTGCGCATGCGCGTAAAATTGTTCCAATAAAACGTTTCTCTATGTTTCAACCAGTTAGTTTTCATAAGTGCGATATATGTAGTACTTGCGCTGGACATATCTCGACTTTCTCCAATGTTTGGTAAAAATGTCTAACGATTATCAGCTAGAACCTGTAAACAAATATCAAAGCACCTTAAAACTGACAACTACGAATTCAGAAATGGGGTGAGTAAATTATATCTAGACTTTATTAAAACCGTTTCATTAACGGTACCGATATGATTTCCTGTGAATATTTTCCACATTTAAACGATCCGAATCTTGCTTTAAATTAATCGCTTAAAATGTCTTGACCTGCAAAATAGTCCTGGCTATTTTCTTAGAATTTCGGATCAAGATCTTTGAAGGGGTCTGCTCGCAGTCAAGAGAATTTCGGAGTGACTTTGGCTTAGAATGTATGAACGTTCATCATGCTTATTTAAGTTATGTTTAATCCTCGGTCATCAAAAGTTTATTTTTCCACGTCGGTCAATTTAGTCTCGGAATTAAGTTCAATTCAGTACATTGCTTAGACGATTGGAGTTTAGTTTAAAAGGTGCAAATGTTTGCATTAATGTCCATGTTGTTTAAAATTGCATCGCGTCCCTATATATAATATTGCTATAAATCAAGGTCTTTTTATTCAATGGATTATAAACATTAAATTCCATTAAAACGAGGTCAGTTTTTAAAAAAGAAAGATCAACATGTTTCGCAAGTAACCACGTTTCTCCTATATACACGTGCACCACTTTTAATTTGTCAATATATAAACGTCTTTTGAACATTAAAACAGGAGTGCCTGGTCTCCCGTTTGGCCAGCACGTAGGTCGGTACATCTGTCCGTTGATCGTTTATCAAAGTTTTCACATGCACGTTTCTTCGGTCGTTCGGTTAATTGTAACGCAGGGTAACAATAAGTTTCAAATAATAAGATAAATTTAAACCTGACCTACAGTAAGCAAATTAATTACCCGAGATGTCAGATTTTCTTAAATATACACACGCGAATTTGACATGTGGGATAAATGAAATATAGTATTAATATAGTCAGAAATTAATCTTTCGGACAATGAAATAGTGAACAAAGAAAAACGTCAGCAACACAAATACTTGAAATCTGACATACCCGTAAACACGTTTAATAAACAAATCTATCTATAAAAAATATTTCATTCCATGTACCAGTGTGTTTTAAATTAAAAAATATGAAAATAGATCTAGCTCTACGCTTTAAAATAGATTTTGCACTGGATTAAAAACAACATGTAAGACTTGTTTATTCACTGTTTGAACTGGTTTGAATAAAGTTTTTCGTTGACGTAAAAAAAGTTTTAATCTGACTTTTATTACTGGATCAGATTTTATTTATCATTTCAAGTTATTCTTATCTTTTTAAGTTTCCTGAATTTAAAATTAGTCTTTCCTTCTTCCGCTTTGCTATATTTGTCTCAAAATCACTCTTGCTGATAAACAAGTTATTCCTCTGTTGTTAACTTGTAAACCACGAATGCCACCGTATAAATGCCGATTCCACCCCTTAAATGCCGTTAGGGGAAATGTCCTCTAGTCACTCGTATTCTCGCGAGAGCTCCCTAACACCTGGCTTAGATAAACCTCGTGCGCACTAGAGTGCTTGCCTCGCGAGGCAATGCCTACCAGCCCTCGGAGATTACGTGCTTCCATTTTACCATGTTACATTGAATAAATGCGCGTCCTTTGCTTCACGAGTTTCGTGAAAACACATTGATTCCTTAACCATTTCTCACTTGTATGGAATCCACGTTTGAAGAGAGTTTCAAACATTTCTTATTTAGTAGAAGTGTATAACATTCGAATACAGTAAATTAGTACCAACTTTTTATATTACCTATTTCCCCTTATATAGACTTATTTTTATACTCATATCCTTTTTCTATTTTTATTCATCAGAATTTACGAGAAAGATGGCTGTATTTCTGGACGAACGGGCTTGGAGAAAATGCTTCTTTTTATTGTTACACTTACCCTGGCTGTTGCCATAGCAGCATGTGTGGCCATTGCCATAGTCGCCCAACAAGACGGTAGGCAACGCTTGAATAACTTTACAAATTTCATAAATAAGAACATATTTCACAATAATTGGCAACACAAAACGGCTTTAATATGGTTTGGCAGATTGAGGAAAGATAGGACCAGCGTCATGAAAGCTTAACTAAAAGACGGCAACCAGGGGGGGGGGGGGGGGGCGTTTATCAACATATTTGGTTAAATCCAAGGCCTGTCATGGCAACATATACCGTTAAAATTACCTTACGACCAGGCGCAAAGTTGTTGAGAAAAACACCAAACTCGGTTGTTTGAGGGCCTCGGTGGCACATCTGGTTAGACTTATAATCCCTCAGTCCGACACAGGCCTCCAATAGATGTGGCGTGGGTTCAAATCCCACTCCGACCAAAAATTTAAAATTGAAAAATGTCTAAGTGGATTTTTCACTCGATCACCGTATGCGGGAGAGTTGTCGGTTACTCGCCGAAGGTTAGGGCTTTCCTCAATGAGCCCGGTTTCCTCCGCACTAAACCTGGCAACGCCGCCATAACAGTAAGATAATCTGAGTGCGGCGTAACACATCAATCAATCAATCGGTTGTTCTAGATCTAACAAAAAGCCTCGGCTTCAAAAAAACTCTCTGTATATATTTGATGATTCTACTTTTCAACTGGAGCCTCAAAACGAGATATTACATTTTTGGCATTAAACTTTCTTAAACCGTCGCGGGAATTCCTCTACGGATTTTGGTTGAAGCCCAACCGAGAATCGAACCCGTGTTTCAAAGCATAAAGACTATCTTGAGCACTAGTTCCCGACTGCAGGTCTTGCCTACCTTGCCTTTCTCCCTGCCCCCCCCCCCCCCCCCCCCCAACTGATATACGGTAAGAATTTCGCTAATTCAAGGATGAGCAATGTGAAGATAACAAATTAGCAGACTGCTTTCTGCCATGTTCGGTCTAAAACAACAACAATAGCGATTGCTCGATGGGATTATCGGTCGCTCCATGCAGGAGGTAAGGCACCCATGCAACGAAAAGTCTCAAACTTTTACAGTGATTTTCGTAATGTTTTGAGTACTTGAATTAGCGGAATTCTTACCGTACTTGGAGGTGAAGAAATCTGAAACTTCTAAAATGTTTATACCTGTACTGTTAAAACCACCACCTTTTTTATCTAGTTAATGCAGAATCCGAAACTTCTAAAATGTTTATACCTGTATTGTGAATACCACCACCTTTTTCTCTAGCTAGTACAGAAATCTTAAACTTCTAAAATGTTTATACCTGTACTGTTAAAACCACCACCTTTTTTATCTAGTTAATGCAGAATCCGAAACTTCTAAAATGTTTATACCTGTATAGTGAAAACCACAACCTTTTTCTCTAGCTAGTGCAGAAATCTTTAACTTATCAAATGTTTATACCTGTACTGTTAAAACCACCACCTTTTTTATCTAGTTAATGCAGAATCCGAAACTTCTAAAATGTTTATACCTGTACTGTGAAAACCACCACCTTTTTCTCTAGCTAGTACAGAAATCCGAAAATTCTAAAATGTTTATACCTGTATTGTAAATACCACCACCTTTTTCACTAGCTAGTGCAGAAATCTTTAACTTCTAAAATATTTATACCGAAAACCGAAACACATAGGACAACTTGTACTACTTTGTACACTGTGATATTTAATATGAGCTTTCGACGAAATCTCCCAACTTTCGGCTAATACCTGGTAACTCTTCCACATACGGCCACCGAGTTAAAAATCCACTCAGCTCTGCATAGAAGAATCTGTGTTTATACTTGTACTGTTAAAGCCACCCTTTTCTCTAGATTAAATTGTATAGAGACAATCGGTTCACGTGGACAGAACCATAAAACAATGTGTACAAAAAGGGCTAAATACACAGACAATAAAACTTTATTTACTTTAGCAATACGCTTGGTCAACAAATGCTTATTTGGTTAATATATATGGATTGTTTAGAAACAATATTTCTGACCATAAATTGATTTCGAGACAGGGCGTTTTAGATAAGTTCAATACAAGTGTCCACTAAAGAGGGCATAGAAATAATAAAGATAAAATCACATGATTTATCGATTCGGTGCAAGGTGGTGACATTTCGCAAATTAAAATCGCACGATCTGTCAAATTCTGTACCTTTTTTCGTAAATTCAAATTGTGGAGACAGTGTCAGTTTTGCAGTTCATCGAAATCCGAAATGATTGACGTGTTGCTGTATCCTTCCTAAGGTCTTTTTCTCTTGTGTTGATCGGAGTTCTTTGGACTCAGGGGGATTGGGACATAAATACCATCTTCAATACAATCTGTGGCCTGTACGAATCAAAAATATGTTCGAAAACTAAACCTGATTTACGTAACGAGCAAAGAGAGCTAGGGTTTGCTTTGGATGATCCCAACCCAATTGGGCCTGTCTTAGGGCTAGTCTAACCCTAACCCTCTTTCTGGTCTGTACTTTTATACAATAGATCGCCCTTTTTTGGGCTGAATACAAATTGCGACTGGAAGAATATGTCAAAATATTTTACTTCACACGGAAATTGGAAATAAAATTAATCCTAAATTGATAATTCTAAAATTAAATATTAAAGTTAAATATTTGTTTACACACTGTTAATGTAATTTGTTCAGGTAAACCACATCTTTGTAAGACAAACGGCGGCAGGCGCAGTTTCCCTGATGCTGATTACGGCTGGAGTATACCTTAAGGAGTGTTTCTGCTCCTTAGGTTATCTGTTTGGGCCCCAAGAGGAGTTCTTTTCCTGGCTACCTTTTAGTCGCCACATTTAGAATGGCGCCCAACATGACCGAGGGTATTTGACTTACGTAAATTCGGAAGTCATCCGAATGAATCCATATATCTCCTTTCCAAGCCTTCTACGCTCGGATATCGTCGGAGATTTGCGTACGTCAAATATCCTCTGACAGGTTGCCGGTCATTGTGCAAGGTAGACGCCAAACGAACGCGTTCCATATCCTTTTAGGAGCCAAAACGAAAGTGTCCAAGTAATAATGTAAGAAACCAAAACTGTTTATGTTTACGTTCAGTCGTAATCAGTTATAATTAGAGCATTTGAGAAACTACGTCTTCTTACCATCCAGTGTCGTGAATCTATAATGTTATTTTGTCTGTATAAATATACAGATATCGTACTAGTTCATTGCTGTATATTTGTAGGATCATATCTTAATCATCGACTTTTGTTGCCTGCCAAAGAAAATCAAATATCTTCACGGTGTAAAACGTACACTGTATAAGCCATTGGATTAAATTCTTCATTTATGGAAAATAAATCGTTTAGAAGAAGAAAACTACGTCTCTCTCCGTTTGTGTTACATAAGATGTGGTTTACCTGTATTTCAGTATTTGATTAATTTATCATTATTTACATTTTCTATTTGCGTCAGTATAGTATAACCTTTTGGCATTTACTTCTAGTCGCCATTTGTATTCCGACAAAAATACATCGATTTACCGTGTAAAAAGTACAAACTGTCCAAGAACTGTCAAATCCAACAGAAAATGAGCGAGAACAGCCAAGTTAACTCCAAATAGCATCATTTCTATTGTATCATTTTTTTTAATCGTTACGTACATTGTTCCATGTGCAGCAGACATCAGGTCTTTCATTGTGCGCAGTAACGCCATATTGTCATATTTTTACCAATGAGCTATGTATGTATATATTTCATTGATTTTTGCCTGCTTTTTGACAAAACACCTCTTTCAACTTAGTGTATTGGCGTCATTTCCCTGTTGCAGACGCTGTGGCACGCATACATCGCATTGTGTGCCATAAACAAAATAAGCACGATTTCAACCTCAGATTTTTTTTTTTTTAAATCAACGTAGCGTCATTTTGCCATACACCAAGACCACTGCGCCGAACGTCAACTCTTAAGCCGAAAGGGTATATGTCACCAACAGACAAATTCCCGAATGACGTCATCAACTTTTAGATCGGTTCGTGAAGGGATGTCAATGGGGGTTAAAAACCGAGACCGTCTAAGCGTTGCATTAATATACTTTGATTTCTTCTGAATCTAAAACCCCAACTCAATACGCTTGTTCGTGCTTTTGTTAGAGAAATTGAGCAATTGAAAGTAGCACAGACATTGTAACTGCGTAAGTCTGTTCAAGATCTTAGCCCTTTACCGTTTTTTTTAAATCCTGTCAACTAGGACGTGAGAGGTCCTGTATTGCGAGTAAAAAGTGTTGAAAAGAATTAGAGAGGAGTTGTATGGATTGTTTTTATAATACCATGTTAAAAATATAACTCAAACAAAGAGGCTTTCAGCACATCTCCTAAGTTAACTGCCCAGGACTTAACATCTCCCCAGTTAACTGTCCAGGACTTAACATCTCCCCAGTTAACTGTCCAGGACTTAACATCTCCTAAGTTAACTGTCCAGGACTTAACATCTCCTAAGTTAACTGTCCAGGACTTGACATCTCCTAAGTTAACTGTCCAGGACTTAACATCTCCGAAGTTAACTGTCCAGGACTTGACATCTCCCAAGTTAACTGTCCACCAGGATTCTTTACGGCACAGAACGAAGACAATTACCACCGAGCCTGATGACGTCACACAGATTTACGCAAAGCTTTCTGGGTAAAATGTACCTCAGTTCGCCATTTTGTTAACTGGTTAAAGTCATACCATTAAGACGTCACTTCCTTGGAAAACATTGATGACATAACGTATTTAAAACTTGATACTGATAGAGTTATGAAAGCAACATATTGTGTACCGAACTGCACGTCTTCAAATCAGAAGCACGGCAGATAAGCGCCGTCGTAAGATCTGGCACCTTTTACGTCCTCTTCTCGATATATGCAGTATTATCCTTCCGCCATTTTGTAAAATTAAGTGAATGCCCTCAATTTCCCGAAATGCTTTGCAGGTAATTTACAAGTGACGTCATCAAGCAATCGGTCAATTGTGCACTTCGACCTTCAAAATCCCCACAATGCAACTCGTTAATTCAGATGACGTCATTATGCGTGTGGCTTATATATATTGGGGTATATCTGTCAATTTATAGTTTTTCATGTAGTTTTTATCTGACATGCAATCATCAAAAGAGCATATATTTTTGACCGGTATTACATCGGTAAGATTTCGGTTAATAACGATATACATCTATTTTAGGCACGACCGTAGCGGAGACAGTAACTTCGCCAGCCCCAACCGATGTCACAACTACGAGTCCTCCAGAAGATAGCGACATCTGCGTCACAAAAGGCTGCGTTGCGGCAGGTAAAATCGACAGGCACAGAATATAACTAATTGTAACACATTATGGAGGACAAGAATGGATATAATATTTTTTGATTCAGTAATAATTTTTTACAACAAATATAGAAATTATACGTTTTCTGCTAAATCAAAAATTGGTTATAAGCTATACAATTTATTTCATTTATACAATATGAAATGGATATATCCGTATTGTATTTTGCTTGTTATTTACAAATAATTGTGAAAATCGTATAAGTCTCATTACTGTCAATACACGTATTGTTTTTTTTTTTGTTTAACTTATCAGCTGCAAGAGTAAATGATTACATTGACGACGAGATAAAGCCGTGTGACAACTTCTTTCAATACGCATGCGGCAATTGGATACGAAAAAACCCTATTCCAGAAGACCGATCCAGTTTAGACACCTTTGGCGTTCTCCGGGATGAAGTTGAAGTCGCCCTGAAAGGTTTGAGACACTAATATGTTTGGTTTTGGGGTTTTTTTTTTGCATTTTCTTGTCCGTTTGAAATTTATAAAATATAATTTCCTCGTGGAATTTGTAAGAATTAGCACAGGAACCTGCTTGAATTGATTCTAAGTGCATAAACTACCCCAGTGGATTACGTCATACAGAACCTATATCATGACAACATTTCCCATTAGTTAAATAGACGGCTAGCAACAATCGGCGCAATAAATATATGATTTGACTGTTGAAATGTGCTAAATGATAATAAAATAGTAGATAGCATATTCCTCCGGTCGATCGTGTTTTTCTCTTAAAGTTGCTGGAAATTGCTACTTTGATCCAACTGATGAATATTTAATTCAGCATTGCCAGGACATAATTACTCTCCTGGACCAAGGTGCATGTACAAAGATTCTTTCTATACTACCTCTGGGGGCCTCTGTGGCTCAGTAGGTAGAGCGTTGGGTGTTCAATCCGAACAGCCTTCCAACAACGGGTCGAGGGTTCGAATCCCACTCAGTACCAACAGAAATCTGACTGGATTTTCACTCGAACGACCTATGTGAGATGGTTGCCAATTACCACCGGAAGGTCGTGGGTTTCCTCCGGGCATAGAGCCCGGTTTCCTCCAACAATAAAACTGGCAACGCTGCCATATAAGTGAAATAATCTTGAGCGCGGCGTAAAACACCACACAATCAATCAATCAATATACTACCTCTGTAGAACAATGAACTTTATACGTGGAATTGACATGTCTCATTGGCTCATTGCCGCCATTGATAGTTGATGAGCGCGTGCATGACCAATCTGGATCGAAATTGCATCATCTCGTAGCAATGGCGGCGTTCGATGCTAATCAAATACCACTTCATCCATACCACGTATATAGTTCATTGCTGTAGAAGATTTAGCCTTTTCGTCTTATCAAGACGTCAGCCAGCATATTAATTAGGTGGATTATTCTAGCCAATCATCAAGCGGCTAACAATCACCGCCATTGTCGATTGCTAGTGATGTTAAAAATGAGCATAAACGTGTCTTACATATGACACGATGACCCAATGGTTGTTTGCACTCGAATTTGAAGTGATCAAAACTCTGTGGTAAGAAAATAGGGCGAAATATGCACCCTTGTGAATCGTCTATTAATTTTTACACATGATACATCACCAACGAAATGATCAGAAGCGAAAAATGTTACGATGCTATTAAATCAATAGCATTATACAAAATAGGTTACAATGATTCTATATTCTTTCAGATTTACTTGAAGCGCCCTCTGACGAGCAAGAGTTAAGCCCCTTGATTAAGGCAAAAAGAATGTATCAGTCCTGCATGAACGAGTGTAAGTATAATACATATCGCGATTGAAATGATCAACTGAAACCCAGATCCCAATGCAATTACTTATTGACAAGACCCAGGCGAATAAACGTCATGGTGAAACTTATTTTTCGCTTAGCAAAACTTTTGATTGATGGCAAAAAACACTCCACTTATTTCTAAGTTCCAAGGGCTTTTAGAAGCTGAATATCTGGGTGACCCAATATGGGTAGAACGACCAAATGACGTTGGGCAACCTATGTTTACAGCATTTGCCCAACGGTTGGGCCTCTATTAAAGTGGTTTTAGCCCGGATTATCGGTCTTACGGCGACTGGTATTATATGGCTGCTAATGTGTCTTGTCGGAGAGAAAAAACAAATTCGGCAGAGCCCAGATTTCTCGGCTAAAGTGGTTTGAGCTGTCAAAACGTTGAACAGAATGTGAAAATATCGGCTTTTTTCTCAAGATTTACAATTCAGAAGTATTTTAGTGCGTCTTGTCTCAGGAATGTACGATAAAGTATTGTTTTCGGGTAACTTACGCTCTAAATGAATGAACATTTATACCCCATCTTCTAGCTTTTGCAGGCCTTCAAGACTTCTTACAGTCGTGAGAATCAGAATTTATGGAAAACGTGCGAATTCTTGCAGCTCGTGCCACTTTAACCAAAGAATCTCTGTAAAATATGAAACCTCGGAGAAGATGAAAAATCACCGACATGCAACGTTTTGCTCTTGCTTTTTAAATTTTGCACTGAAAAAAACCTAAGCCTATTGAATATCAACCATGTATAGCCAATAGATTTCCAATATACTGTTTAGACTTTTGTCCTGATGTCGTTCGAAATGAAATTAAGAAAAAAATTCTGAGCGGATTTTTCACTCGGTCGCCGTATACGGAAGAATTGCCATGTACTCGCCGGAGGTGGAGGGCTTCCTCAGGACAAAGAGCCCGGTGTCCTCTCGCACTAAACCTGGCAACGCTCCCGTATAAATGAAGTAATCTTGAGTGCGGCGTAAGACATCAACAAATCAAGATAAAATTGCTGCAAGTTTGACTTTGAGTTTGGTTTTTTTTTTCACCCAACATGTACGATAATGAACATAAAACCATGTAACCATCCATTCGAAAAGATTTACGTAAACTTATTCAACTTTAAATTTATGCCAAATATTTAGCCTTGATAGAGGAACGTGGACTTCAGCCATTGGAGAGTCTTTTCGCTATCCTGGGTCAGTGGCCGCTGCTAAATGATACTTGGGATGGCATGGATTTTGATCTAGTGCAAATTTTGATACAAATGAAAAGACACGGTCATCGCCCATTGGTGGAACAGTATGTCAGCACTGATTACCGGAATTCGTCAGCAAGAGTTATTGTGGTAAGAAGTTGATGGGAACTTAAATGACCATCTTCATCACGTTCATTATGCTCAACAAATAGGCTCATGAGTTGTGGCCAAACGTTCTGTTAGCACAGAAAGTCCACACAAATCCAAGATCTGTAAGAAAGCTGAACTTAATCTTAGTGGGGTCTTTTTTTCCGAAGCATCGCCTTGTGTGAGAAAGTTGCCATGTGCTCGCCCAATGTCGGAGGCTTCCTCCGGGAAGAGTCTGGTTTTCTCTCCATTAAACCTGGCAATATAAGTAAAATAATTTTGAGTGAGGTGAACAACATGAATCAATCAATCACTCATCCGGACAAACAGCCCACACCCCATCCATTAAACTTGGCAACACCGAATAAAAAACGCCGAATAAAAAAGCGTATACATTATTGATGTGTGTATATACTCAAAATGTCTGCTTGCTATATTTGTTAATGGCTGAAATGTATTTGATTTTTAGATAGACCAGCCATCTTTGATAATGCCCGGTAGAGACTATTATAACCAAAGTTTGACTCCGACTGCTATTCCAGCCCTGACCCAATACATACTGAGTTTAGCGGAGGCTTTTGGAAGTACCAATGGGAATTTGGAAAACGATGTTGAGGATATGGTCGAATTCGAGACAGAAATTGCAAAGGTGAGATCATTTTATGATTGACTTCTTTGAGCCTTTTTTGTAGTAGGTCAAGTTTTTTGTTTTCTTTAAGGGGGGGGGGGTGTAAGACGGGGGTTGTGTGTGGTGGGGGGATCAATAAAATTTGATCGGAAAACAAATATAAAGTCCTGTTCGGAAAAAAACTGGTCATTGAGATTTGAAACAATTTAGCGAATTAATTTTATGATCCACTGTAAACTGTCTAGAAGCGATATCCATAAAACGTTCTTACCGGCAATGTACGACAATCTGTGTTCACATATCCTATAAGAAAACAATTTACGACGATAAAATATATATTTTTGTAACTAGAAAGGATGTACTATATGGATGCTTCTTTGTTATATGGTCCGGATTTTTAATCACAAACATGCAATGTTTTTTACATTCGAATGCCATTTGGGTTTACGAATGAACCTCAGACATAATTAAAATTCATAGGTTTGGAATACTGACCGAGAGTCTTTCTGCTTAGAAAATGTTAGCAACAGTACAATTTTTTTGTACTTTCCAACCGACGTTGCACCTTCAGCCATAAATAATTTTGAACTAATTGTGTCTTTTATACTTCCAAGAATATACAATGTATACTTAATTAACTTTACCAACAGTAAAGGCTTTAACATTATTTAAAGGCCCACTTGCCGCCGTAGCCTGTTTAAATTTGCTAAGAATACCAATTTGCATGAGCTTACTACGACTAATACCATTAAACTTAAACATAGGACACATAAAACATGTCTAGTTAGCTTTAGAATGTAGAAATGGGGTGAAAAACACACGAAGAATCGAAGCCTGATTACAACAACAACGATCAGTGTCGGTCAACTTTCGTGTTGGATTACCCTCATTTCAGGCCTTTTTATTTGTGGTTTACACTCAAACAATTATCAGCAGGCTTTTCCAGTCGCTGTTAACCGATCGTCAGTCTGTATTTCTCAGATAAATAGGCCTACGAAAAAATACACTGTGCCGTTAGTTCACTCACTCGACTGAAACATATAATCGCCCCTGCGAGCAGTTTGGTTTGTTTACGTTACGGGCACCTAACAATTCAAATTTTCAAATTCAAATTAAAAATACAAAGTGATGTCCAAACTTTTAAATTTTGGTAAAAATAGAAAGTTCCTAACTTATATTGTCTGGGAAAAATACAGAAACGGTCTTTCTTTTTTAATGTAAACAATATTCCTGAAGTTCGCGGCAAGTGTGCCTTTAAGGTGCATTCCAAGTTATTTTGTTTCCTTTCAACCATCGTAAAATATGGCCCACGATCAATGAGCTTGGAACACATTAACATTAGTTAAAGTAGCATGAGGTGCCAAAATGTTGATATTTTGACGTTAAAACAGAATGTTGAAATTATTGACTATTGCCAATTTAATTATTTTACAAATTGCCATTCATCAACCGCGAAGGCTATCAAATGCACAAAAACCTTACCGTTTCATGCAACGATCTTTATTTTTCTTTCATAGTTGACTATACCAAGTGAAGATAGAAGAGATTCGAATAAACTTTATAACAGAATGACGATCGAAGAACTCAGTGCAAATGTCAGTAATAAGGTAATGTATTTTATGTCCAATAATATTTACATTTTCATGTGTTGGGTATTATTTGCGGGAAACGGGACCCGCTGATCCTTGGCGCCCAGACCAAGCTCGATCAAATCAGAAACTCGCAATAAAATCTATAATATTGACATTAAAAATAAAATTTTGTTAGAAATGTTTGAAACACTCTTTAAACATAGGCTCCATACTAATGAGAGATGATCAAGGCACCACGACATAGTAAGATGTTTGTGAACCACACGAGCTTTCGACATTACTATGCGAGTGTCTTTATCGAGTGTACAGTGTAGTTGAATTTAATATTTCAAAACAAAGGTATAAATACTAAATAAAAGAACAAATATGTTATGTGGTCAATCAAATATGGTATACGTTTCACTGATTGACCAAATAACAGGTTTGTTCATTTATTTAGTATAAATAACCATGTTTTGATATATTAAATTCAATTGACCGATTGCTTGATGACGTCACTTGGAAATTACGCGCACAGCATTTTGGGAGATTGAGGGATATTTACATAATTTTACAAAATGGCGGAAGGAATAATACTTTATCGAGAAGAAGATGAAAAAGGCGACATATCTTTTGACGGCGCTTATCTTCCGTGCTTGAAGACGTGCAGTTTGGTACACAACATGCTGTTTTCATAACACTATCGGTATCAACTTTTAAATACGTTATGTCATCAATGTTTTATAAGGAAGTGACGTCTTGCTAGAACTTTATAAGTACCGGTTAACAAAAAGGCGAACTGAATCTGTGTGACGTCATCAGGCTCGACAGTAATTGCACTTGATAAAGACAGCCGCATAGGTGTCGAAAGCTGGTGTTGTTCACCAACGAATTACTTTGTGGTGCTGCCGTAATCATTTCTCATTAACTTGTTTTTATCTTGAATGACGAGTCTAACATATTGATCTATCTTATATTTTCTGAAACTTGTCTCCGTGGTTATTTTAGACAAGTAGCTTTCCCCTGTGCCTGTGTGTTTTAGTGTTCATAAATATTTATATTTCTTTAACTATTCTGTCTTACTTTCTGTATTGATTTTAGTTTGATTGGCATGGATATCTTAATGGAATCATGAGCATGGATGGGGTTGATATCTCCATAACAACTGATGAACCAGTAATTGTACAATCCCCTGTTTACCTGAAAAATTTATTTGAAATATTGGAAACTACGAGTAACAGGTAACGTTAACATTTGAGTGGCATTAGCTTCGTTGAAACAGAATTAGCTAATTGTTCGTATTTTATAACAAGGCCTTTCCGCGCATACCAATATGGGAAATGTATGTTTAGGTAGATTCTATTTGCAAGAAAAAAATATGAAAAAGCTCGAATTTTGCACTTCTGATTGTAAAAATGTTAGACCAATGTATAGACTAGATTTTTGGGGGGTGGATGGGGTTTACGTCGACACAAGTCGTTATGGTCACGGCGTTCACTCCTAGTGTGGTTTTACCCGATCGCTATATTGGGAACGGTTGCTAAGAAACTTGGCGAATACCGACGGTTTCCTCCAGCAAAGAGCCTGGTTTCCCCCGTCACTAAATCTGCCAACGCCTCCATATAAGTGAAATAATCTTGAGTGCCATGGAAAACGTTAATAAATCAATTGATGTAGATTTGTTTTAAAGTAATATAAATCTCTGTCTGGGTTTTCGCAATTTTTGCTGCAATGATAAAAGAGATTTATAAAGAAGTGATTATTTTGACTTCAGGACCATCGCCAATTACATCATTAGTTATATCATTGTGCAGATGGTGGGGACATTACCACAAAATATAAGAAATTTGCAGACGGAGTATAGGAAGGTGAGGAATTTATTTGGTATAATTGTTTGAAAAATTCTGAAAATAGTATCTTATCTGATTGTCACAAACAGATTTAACCATAAAATAATACGTTTTTTTAGACAAACGTCATGTGACTCTTTTTTATGGACAGAATCCTACTGACAACGTAATGTCTTAGTCAAACATACATGTATGGACTGAGGTAATTCACACTTTTCAAAACTGGAGTAAACAATATCCATGTGGTCTGTGCGAACCGTAATAGTTTTTGAAAAGTAAACAAACAAACAAAAATAACGAACATTCATATATTGCCTACCAAGTTCGTTCAAACCATACTTTCACGTTTATGTTATCAGTGCGAATTTATTGTTTCTTAAATTAAGGCGAAAGACTAAGGCAAATATTGTTGTTTTTTTTTATTTTGAGGCCTCTGTGGCTTAGTATAGGTTTAAGCGATAGTCCCTCAGTCTGACACAGGCCCCCTATCGATGCCGTGCTGGATCGAATACCGCTCAGACCAAACAAACATCGATCGCCGTATGTGGAAAAGTTGCCAAGTACTCTCCGAAGGTCGGGGGGTTTCCTATGGGCAAAGAGCCCGGTTTACTCCCCCCCCCACTACAACGCAGACAATTAAGTGAAATAATCTTGAGTGCGGCGTAAAACAACAATCAATCCAATAACACCAAATAAAAAATGATACGAAAATACAATCAATCCAATTGTTTTTGACTTACAGGTTCTTTATGGAACGCAGACAGCTCGAGCAAGATGGCGAACCTGCGTTGGCGTCACACGTGACGCGTTAGAAGACGCTGTTGGCAGAATGTTTGTTGATGCTAAATTTGATGAGGCCGCCAAAGGAATCGTAAGCTCGACCTCTAGTTGAAATCCGTACATTAGGCGCCTATTTAAAAAAGGAATTCCCGCTCTCCCCCCATTAAATCTGACAACGCCGTCATATAAGTGAATTGATCTTGAGCCTGGCGTTAAACACCAATCAATCATTATAAGAAGATGTCTCACCCATGTAGCACTGCTACGCTTTAACGTTACCGCTTAGTGGGTTAAGCCAGTTTTATGAAATTTCCTAAACGAGATTTGACAGCTAAACGGACCTAGTCTACTAAAACTGGCAAACTGCCATACAAGTGAAATGATCTTGAGCACGGCGTAAAACACCCAACAATCAATCAATCAATATAGTCATTTGTGATTTTTTCGTTCATCCGTTCGTTTGTTTTTTTTTTTTTTCATTCGTTTGTTCGTTTGCTCTTTCGTTAATACATTTGATTACGCATTCATCCATCCATTCGTTCGTTCATTCAATCTAACATTCAACTATTCATCTGTGTATTCATCTAGTCATTTGCGCATTCATTTATTCATTTGCTCGTTCATTCGTGTATTCATTCATTCATTTGTCCATTCATTCATTCGTTTGCGCATTCATTCATTCATTTGTTCATCCGTTCATGCATTTGCTCAGTCATTCATTCATTTCCTCATTCACCCACTAACTATTTATTCATTCAACCATTTGTGTCGCAGCATACATTATCAGTTTCAACGGCTACATTTGTCCTTTTTCCAAGGCCCTGTCTATGATATCTGGTATTCGGGATGCTTTTACAAACCTCCTTAACGACATAGACTGGATGGACGAAGCAACAAGAGCTGTGGCTGAGGATAAGGTGAACATACTGATATTTCTAATCGAATGTATTGCGTAGCCATCTTGCCATCAACAAAACATTATTATCTAGATAGATTGCTTTGAGTTTCCACCGCTCGTCGGTTAATGTCGTAGCTGATCAAGATGATACAATCCTTCCATCGATGGGCTACGGGTTCGAATCCCAGTAAGTCAAAGGCATAAAATCTGAGCGAGTCTCCACTTGATTGTACATTGTAGTATGAAGGACTGTACGGACCATCGTTACTTAAGAAATTCTTCCTTTTTGCATTTCGACATTTGGGTGCCGAGAAAATTCATGTTACGTCAAAACTTTGCCATCTCGTTTCTCAAACCGTTTTTAAACCAGTAAATTTTTGTTTTGAAAATAGATGTCATGTTTATATTTCTTAACGAATTATATTGTTTTAATGCGATTAAATTAAGCCCATTCGTTTTTTAGGCAGCAGCCATTGGAGAAAATATTGGATACTCAGATAGCAAAATAAAAAATGACACGGTTTTGCTACAGACCTACTCAAACGTAAGTGTGTACAGGTATTATCTTATTTAATTATGCCTTAAGAGCAGTGTTGAAACAGTTGCGATAAATAATGGATTATGAATTAAATTTTCACTAGGCGTGAAATTCATTTGGCGAGAAATTCAGTTGGAGGAAAATTCACTTGGCGGATAATTGACTAGGTGGGAAATTCACTTGACGGATAATTGACTAGGTGGGAAATTCACTTGTCCGGAAATTTATATGGCGGAAATCAATAGAAGATAGAAGGGTTTTCTGTCTTGTAAGCAAAATAAACTGGCCACCAACTCTAGGTCACAAGTTCTATTTTCCGTGCTATATTGATCAGGATTTTTCATTTGGGTTCTTTTGGTCGAGGCATTGTAGTTTTACATTGTCTCCTCCGGTAGAACTTTGATTACCGCACAGGTTTTAAACAAGCTGACTAATAAATAACTTGGTAAAATTATATTTTAGATTTAAAAAACAGTTTTGCCCGGTTTCATAACAGATTTTGGTTATTTTGAAAGAAATTATTATTGATCATTGTTAGAGGTAAAGTAAGCTCATGTAACCTATGCATAGTCAAAATAATCCACCCCGATTGATGTGTTTAGGTCACATCGGCCAAGCATTATGTTGAAAGATGTGTACACATTTCTATGACATATATTGTAAAATTTTTACTGTATCAAATTTATTGTAAGGTCTATCTATTTACCTTCAATCAATACGACCTACTTTGTTTCTCGGCTAGTTTCGAAAATTGGGTCCACTGTCAGCTGGTTTAAAATTCACGATTTAAACAATTTGACGCGTCTGTGTATGTGTGCATTGCGGGGCTCGTCCTCTGTTTAAATTGCGGGCTCCTGTCGAACCAAAATTTACTTTTTAAAATAAAAATGCTTAATGATTTCAAAATGTTGGCAAAAATGAAAGTTCCTAACCTGTATGTACTGGGTAAAAGCAGAAAACGGTCATCCTTTTTTAATGTGAACAGTGTTCAGTATTTTAGTGGCGATGGCGCCTTTAAATGTTGGTTTCAACATTAGTTGCGGCTCAACACAAGCAAACCTATATCCATTTCTTTTGCTTGTTTTTAGATAGACTACTCAACAGATAAATACTTCGAAAATGCATTGAAGGCCAAAGTATGGGGGTCGACAAAATCGTTAAAACGCCTTCGAGAACCTGTCGACAAGAGCGAGTAAGTTGGATTGAAAGTTACCCTTTCCAGTCTTTTTCTTTTTCATTCCACGGCTAGGGGGCTCAGTCGGTTAGAGTGATACTCCCTTAGTCGGACACAGGCCTTCCATCGATATGGCGCGGGTCCAAATCCCACTTAGACCAAATTGATTTTTCCCTCGTTCGCCATATGTGGAAGCTAGAGCTGTCAGCTACTCAACGAAAGTCGGGGGTTTCTTCCGGGCAAAGAGCCTGGTTTCCCCCCGGCCCCGTAACCGAGCTGACGACACCGTCATACATGCATAAGTGAAATACTCTTGAGTGCAGCGTAAATCATCAATAGATTAATCAATCAACGGTTAAGATCTTTGAGGCTTCAGTCATGCGAAGGGCCAATATAGGGAGGGGGAGTATCGTGAGAATTCCACAAATTTCCCGTCACCGACGCTGCCATGACGTTGCGCATGTGGGGAGCCATTTTCGTCCGAATATGACGCTCATTTTTGACGCTGAAGAACAAAAAACGTCAATCGAACTGACAAGGTCATCAAAAAACGTCATCTATCATCTGATATCGCGAAATCTCTCGTGACACTCCCATACCCTATAGGTTATTTTTCAGACGTCTCGTAGATAATGCTGTGATAATGGTTTGCCTGTTTGTGTCAGTATTTGGTAATGCCTCTATTCACGGTTATTTCAATCACTGTAAACGCTATTGTGCATAAATTATTGGACAGTTGGAAAATATTTGCTCAAGTCAATAAAGTTTGAATTGAAACATGATTTATTTCCAACCCATTTTCTGATTATCCATAACAGATGGGGCATCACGCCAGCCATTGTGAACGCCTTTTACAGTTCCACCAAAAATCACATCAGTAAGTTTATTTATAAATTACCATATACTCTATTTATAAAAAGAATTAAGTGAAAATTAGCGCTTTTCATTGGACGTCAGTGATCACATGATGTCTTGATATTTTTTTCGTGTTGTTTTAATGATAGGAAATATAATGTCAACGGATTCCTGGGGATGAGAGAATACCGAAATTGCTTCGTTTGGTTTTGGTGGTCTGTCGTTATACTTAGATTAATCAATCCATAGCTCATTGATTGACAAAAGTTCTAATTAAATTATTTAGTTTGACAGAAACGCCAGTCAAATGACTATATACCCATTTTTTAAAAACATATAACAATTCCTCCTTTCTACTTATCAGCATTTCCTGCGGGTATTCTGCAACCTCCGTTTTTCTTCAAAGATTACCCGAAGTAAGTAGTTTTGATAATTCATACCGAATTTGATAATTTAACAGAAAAACTTTGCTCGCCCTCGACGTTAATTTAATGACCGTTTTACCGATTGTCGTTCCATACACATACAAGGGAAGACTATCGTGATTAGGCTACCGTTGTAAACCCTGCAGGCTATTCGTCGAATCAATAACAAACTGCCTGACGAAGATTATATATTTGGTTCATGGAATATTCCTTTTATCTGTAGGCCTACAGTTTATGTTTGCCAAACATTTGCAATGTGCCAAAAACTAAACACTCGCGTGTGGTACATTGTACTTCAGTGTTTTAGCAAAGTCCAGCACTGTCTCTTTGACAGTAATTGGTTACGGTTTCCAATTTCACTAAAGCGTAGGAATCCTCTGTGCCTTCTCTTGAATATTTGCTAAAATGCATTACAAGTTCAAAGACCAACTGAGGGGCAGGTGGTTCCAGCTACATCACCATGTAGCCGTAAAACAATAATCTTGATTGATTGATTGGTGTTTTACATCGCGCTCAGGATTATTTCATTTATATGACAGCGTTGCCAGCTTTATCGAGGGAGGAAACCGGGCTCTATGCCCCGAGGAAACCCACGACCTTCCGGTTGTAACTGGCACCCCCCCCCCCCCCCCCCCCCACATAGGTCGTTCGAATTTTCCAGTTTTTGGGGAACTGAGTGGGACTTGAACGTCCAGCGCTCTACCTACTGAGCCACGGATGCCCCCAGTAAACTTATCACGAAAGCAGCAGCTTCGCATATTTTGAGTTTTTTTAAATAATTTTTGTTCTTCTATTAAGGTCGATGAATTATGGAGGAATCGGACTGGTTATTGGACATGAAATAACACATGGATTTGATGACAGAGGTAAGTTTGATTAACCAATGAAGTAAAGTGTAAACGTGGTTATCACCATTGAGAGAAATTTCTTGGCATTTGATTGGTCGAAACGCCCAGAATGTGAGTCTGCATCCCAGTGCTTTGCGTGTATATATTTGATTCTGTATAACCCCGGAGTTAAGATCTCACGCGCTGTTATTACCACGGAGTGAAGGTCTTGGTGCGTCACAGCATTCTTCAGTCAAGACGAAATCCTATTGTGACGTCAGTTTAGAATGTTGTTTCGTCAGCATTGAACGCTATACTTGACTCAAAGATCGTGAAAACCGATATAACTTTGCAACGTCACAATAGAATTTATTTCTTTCGCGACGTCATGTAGACCTCGCTCAATACACTCAACCCATGACATTTTTGTGAACTAATCGAATAAAGAACAGCTGATTAAACTCAGTTTTAAGTAAACAAGCTGCTCTGGATGGTGATAAATTCGTTATATGACGGCCTTGCGTGGGTATACGGGTAGATATTTGGTGTCTGACAGATATTTTTCCTCGGCTTCGCCTCGGAAAAATATTAATGTCAGACACCAAATATCTACCCGTATACCCACACAAGGCCGTCATATAACTAATATTATGGGTGGGCAAAGGTGTCTCGTTTCCCCTAAGGTTACAGCCGAGTTAGGCGGATATATTCTTGTTATACTTCCTCATGCACCCATCTAAGATATTTTAAACCTCCATGGCCTCATTCCGTGTTTTACCTTGGCGGACTACCACATTCCAGCCGGTAAAGAGAACTTTTGATTGGATGCGAATAAAACTTCTCGTAGCTTCTGGAAATTGAAAATTTGAAAAAAATAAACCTACAAAATGAAAACGAACGCCAATCTTGGACATGCGCACAAGCTGCTTGGTGATAGAATCGCCTAAACGAATTGACGGTCAACACATTAAAGAGACTTTTTCTAAGAAATGCAGGCTAAAGACTTGCTTTGATTGACACGGAAGCCTGTCGAGAAATATGAGATTTTAAACTACAGACAAAAACACCATCGAGTGTAATTCAACACGGAAAGTGGCCTAAGCTGTTTGCTCCTTTTAATAAGTCCTGATTGTCAGCATAACTTCAGGTAACTTCGAAAAACTCCAGGTACCTGCTGAAGGTTGGGTTGGAGGGAGGGGGGGGGGTCTTCTGGGTAAAGAACCCGGTTTCCACCCTCACTAAACCTGGCCACGCCGCCATATAAATGAAATGATTGCTACTGATAACATCACTCAATCAATCAAGCTGTCAAGGTCGTGTAAGTTCGCTATCTCATGCAGGCTACAGGTTAAAGCGACTAGTGTTCCTTTTTTAAGTTTTGTGTGATTTTAGCATACCGTCTGTCCATACAACTGACACGTTGAATCAAACTTATTTCAATTTCAACCATTTACTTTTTTAAATATTGACATTTTCTCATTCCCGCTAGTTGAACACTATTTCGGTTCGCACATACCACAATACATGTACACGTATATGGATTTCCCTTATTCCGAGGTTTTTTCTAAGAACTGAAAACAATGGTCTAAAAACTAATAATTTATGACAAAAGTGTGAATATTTAAAGTTTATGTCACCTGGTTCCATTTCATACTCTAATGAAGGTCGCCAATTTGATAAAGACGGTAACCTGAAGCAATGGTGGACAGATGAAGTCATTGAGAAGTTCAAAAACAAGACACAATGTATCGTGGACCAGTACAGTAATTATACGGTACCAGAGGCCGATATGAATGTAAGCATTTTATAAATAGAGGCTCGTGTGGCTCAGTCTGTTCAATAAGCCCCTTTTGGGTTTGGCGGAAGTCCCACGAGATCAAGCGAGACCCGTGTTTAGGGGTACAACTTTCATCGATCGGCTGCCCGATTAACATAAGTGCTAATGGAGTTTTGTCTCTGATTCTCAGCTTACAATCTATACTTTTTTCCTGAGACATATCAAGATATATACAAAGCCATTAGATACTTTTTTGACCGACAAAAAAAAATTGTTTTAACACAAAAATAGCACGTCGTAGTTGTGTTTTCACCGTTGGTTTTTGACAACTTCGAAGGGTAACCACGCGATATAAATATTTGTATTGTCTGCCAACTGACAAAAACGCAACTGATAGCTTCTGGTGTGTTTCCCAAAAAAATTTGGATTATAGAAATGATTTTGAAAAAAAAATCAAAGACAAAACCACACGTTAACCACCGATCACAGATGCTAATGTTAAATGAACAGCTAGTCAGTGAAAGTCATTTTTTCGCGTGATCTCGCGGGTTTTAAAATAGTTCTCAGTCGGACATAGGGCTTCCATCGATTCGACAGGGGGAGCAGATTTTTCCCTTTTTTTCCCTTTTTCCCTCGCTGTATGTAGAAGATTTGTCGGGTAGGCTACTAGTCCAAGGTCGGAGACTTAGTTCTGGCGAAAAGCCCGATTTCCTCTCCCAATAAACTGGCAACACTGCCATATAAGTGAAATAATCTTGAGTGAAGCGTGAAACATTCATCAATCAGATAATAGATAATAAATAGATAATGCAAGCAGAAAATAAATCCATTAAAATAAAACATCGGGTTAATCTAATTGGCGCGTATAGCTTTAACGTCAGTCGGTAGAGCGATATTCTCGGATCCTGACAAAAGCCTTCCATCGAGGGGTCATGGGTTCGAATCCCAATCAGTGTAAAGTAAAACACGAAAAAAGATAGGTTTTCACTCGATCGCCATATGTGAAGCTGAGCTTCCTAATTTCTCACCAATAGATCTTTGCGTTGGTTTTATATTTGAGGGATTAGGTGTGGGAAAATGCCGTCTTTTTCGTGTAAGCGGTTTCTGCATTTAAGGGGGGGGGGGGGGGGGGGGGGACATACATACTATCGCAATAGAGCCTCATATTTATTGGTGTAAATCTTACACCTGGTTTACGGCGTGAAAGAAAACTGAAAATTAATCTGCACTTGTTTCGTCGCCAGTGGAGCGCGCCATTTAGTAGTAGAAATTGAAAGTACTAGTCAATCATTTCCCTTGCGACCTTATGATATCTTGTATGACTATAACCTACAACCCTATAATAGCAGCAAGGCTACCATTTCTGTAATTTCTACAACGACCTTTACAAGTCGTGCAGACACTAAATGCAGCCTGTCACTTTTCCAAAAAGGTTGAATTTACAAGCCAGAATATATTTCAGAGTAGGGCCTCGAAATAACTGAAATTAAAGGTTTAAATGGCAGACTTTAACAGTCGACCAATTTATCCTTTAAGAGCCCTTAATTCGTTCTCTGAAAAACCATCGCAACTTCTATCACAGGTTGGCGAGCAAAAATCGTAGACATATGTTTTTGGTATTGTTGGTTGATTGATTGATTGATTGTTTGGTGTTTTACGCCGCGCTCAAGATTATTTCACTTATATGGCGGCGTTGCCAGTTTTATTGTGGGAGGAAACCGGGCTCTATGCCCGGAGGAAACCCACGACCTTCCGTTGGTAACTGGCAACCATCCCACATAGGTCGTTCGAGTGAAAACCCAGTCAGAAAATTTTCCAATTTCTTTTTTTGGACTAAGTGGGATTCGAACCCGCGACCCATTGGTGGGTATTGTTGGAAAGGTACTTCAAGGTACTCACCGAAGGTCAGGGATTTCATATTGGCAAAGAAACCCCGTCCTTCCCGACTGAAAAGGAAAATAATGTTAAATACGGATTAAAACACCAATCAATCAAACAATCTATCAATCGAGTCTCATGTCAAATTTGACACATTTTCAGTTAAAGGGCGTGAACACTCAGGGAGAAAATATAGCTGACAATGGTGGATTAAGACAGGCATTTATTGTAAGTATGTTTCTTTTAGAATACTGCAATTTTCACTTTTTTATTTAAAGATATTCAATAATGTTTGCATAGTGACATAGAAATGCGCTGTCTTAGTCTTAGTTAAGGGCAACCTATTAACAATTCTGGATGAACAGCTCCGGTTTGGCGAAATGGGTGTGTGGATATTACTTTATTTGGCTCGAAAAGATCAGTCAGAGACGGCCACCATTGAGAACTGGCGTCATTCTTAATCTAAATTAGAGTTCATCTAACTGCTGTGTTGAATATCAAAACCTAAAATTATCGATCAGCATTTTCTCTTGAACATCGTGCCCCCCCCCCCCCCCCCCCCCCGCACACTTGTCGATCTGTTCAAGGAGTGATACTTTCTCAAAACCATGTGACTGTACGCTTACTCGACTGTTTGTGCTAATCTGTTTGACATCTAATTACCGCCGAGCCTGATGACGTCACATAGATTTACGCAAAGCTTTCTGGGTAAAATGTACCTCAGTTCGCCATTTCGTTTATTGGTAGATGTCAGTTTTTGGAAAAACATTGATGACATAACCTGTTTTTATCCACACATTTTTCTGGTATTTTTACGCCCTTTTACGTCTTTTCTCGATACAGTATTTTCTCCCGCCATATTTAAAAATAATGTTAACATTCCTTAAATTCCCAGAAATGCTTTGCGCGTAAATTCCAAGTGACGTCATTAAGCAATCGGTCAATTGGCTAGAGCTCCAGTACGTCATAAACGCACGTGGCTCGATCTAAAAACAGGTAGTTTTCGTAGCCGACACTTTGTCACACACTCGTTGATTCGTCAGGCAGCGAATAAGCCCAGAGCGAATTCACCAAAACTCACGGAGGCAACAACCAATAACCAACGTTCCCTATTAAGTTTTCAATGCAGTCTTTGTTGTTTGCTGTTAAGTGAAAACTCAAATTCATTCACATTTGATCCTTTTCGGTTCCAGGCTTACCGTGACTGGGTAAAAGAACAGGGGATGGAGGAGAAAACACTACCTGGCGTTGAGCTGACACACAGTCAACTTTTCTTTGTTAATTTTGCTCAGGTAAAGAAGAAATATATAAACTAAATTAATGTAACGGGCTTGGTGTGTTCTTCGCTCTTGTGTTAATTTTTTCACGTGGTGAACACACGTTCAGAATTGCTTCTAAAGTATCTTTAAAAAAGGCTGCAAAATTGGAGCGCCACCTAGCGGTTGGATGTTGTATACAAGATGGTGCCGATAACGAGACCACTGTTGCTGATAACTACATTTGCCTACCCCACCTTGGAACCAAAATCGTTCAATCAAATCAACGACAGTTCTCTATCGAATAATTTCACTCTTGAATTAAATTCTCATCTTCTCAGATATGGTGTGGTACCATGCGACGAGAGAATGCCATTGAGAGAATTCTGACCGGTGTCCATAGTCCCGGTCGCTTCAGGTAAGTCTGGTGGGTCTCCATAGCAACTCACAAAATGGTGGTATGTTTGATGGGGAGGGGGGGGGGGGGTATTAAAGAAGTTCTATTCTAGTAGTTGTGTTTTCCTCTCATGTGCCGGAAAAGCAAATATTTCCAGAACAGGAAAGCAACTGTTTATCTGAAAATAAATGATTTGAAGGTCCCAGTGTGTAAAGTATATTTACTATAACTGTGTGCTTTTCTAATCTAATATATAATTCAGTTTCCCATTTCTAAGATGGGGAAGGCGTGAGAGATTCTCACACTTTCGGAATGTATCGAAGTCATGGATAGAAAGCGTATCCATGCACGTTAGCCCAAGAATTGGGGCAACGATATTTCCGAGGCCTGGATATTGACTTTAAGGACGATATGTTTAATATGTTAATATATTAGTTCTATGTGGGATGGTTGCCAGTTACCAATGGAAGGTCGTGGGTTTCCTCCGGGCATAGAGCCCGGTTTCCTCCCACAACAAAACTGGCAACGCCGCCATATAACTGAATTAATCTTGAGCGCGGCGTAAAACACCAAACAATCAATCAATCAATGATATATTAGTTAGATAGTCAAATGGCCTAAAATACTTTAAATGTTTACTTCTGTTGGAATTGACGGAAACATTAATGGCTTAGTGACTTTAAAAGCACTTACTAGAGATCTCGCGCCATCATACGCGATCTTCTATTCGAGATTTTATATCTCAACGTAGGGAAGGAGGAAAAGTCCGAGTTTGGGTTGGTATTTTAAAGGCGAAATCTCAACAAAGAATGATTGTTTTGTACCATATTTTATATTTAAGAACACTTTAACACACGGGCACAGGGAAAATCCTCTTGTATAAAATAACCATGGAGACAAGTGTCTTATTGTGTTAAAAAGAGACCTTTAGACCTTATACCCCATCATAAATTGTGGTAATAAATTAAACCTATGATGTTTCATTAGGTTGACGACTGACAGGACCAGATTTTATAGGATGGTCTGAAAGGCTACACCTTAACTTATTACACATCAATTTTCATACATTAGGAAGATGTTGGTAACCTTGTTTTTTATGGACCTGTTAGTGTCTGTAATGAAATATTATTATTTTTATTATTACGCCTTACTATAATCTAGTACCCCTTTCTCAAATTTGTTCTCACTTTTTCTTCAGGGTCATTGGGTCATTACATAATTCCCAGGAATTCTCTGAAGTCTTCAATTGTCCAAAAGAATCCTATATGAACCCAGAGAGGAAGTGCAGGGTCTGGTGATGGTACATCAGCTGGTTATTTTAAAAACAATTGTGTGTTAAGTGGCATCAGCTGTTAAAATGTATATACAAAATTTCGAAATTATCGGCTATTTTTATCAACAAATCATAAACTTGTTGGGGGCCTAGGTGGTTCAGTGGGCTACAGTGATCGTGCCTGTACCACACAGACCTTCAATCGATCCGGCGCAGGTTCGAATCACACTAAATAAAGACTAAATAAAATTTGAAAAATCCCTCAGTGGATTTTTTACTCGGTCGCCGTATGTGTAAGAGTTGCCAGGTAATCGCCAAAGGTGGGTTGTTTCCCCCGGCAATGAGCCCACCCCTCCCCCCCCCCCTCCCCCTAAACCTAGCAATGCCGCCATATTATTGAAATAATCTTGAGTACGGCGTAAAACATCAATCAATCAATCTCAATGAGAACACATCATAAACGTTTTAGTGCTACATTTACTAGTGTGGAGGATGCAGACCTACGTTCAAGTTGACTAACATAAGTCCCATTTATTTAATTTGTGTTTACTTTTTTAAGACAAGACTCGCTCTAGGGATTTTCTTCCCAGCGTCAATCATTTATTTTGTCTGTGGTCTTTAACGCCCCTTATTGCCTTGACGATCAAAATTTATCCAAAAAGAACCGCGAATTTTGACAGCTCATGTAACTATTAATAATGTTCTTAATAGAAATTATGGTCGGCATCAAAATAAAGCTGATAAACGATATCCTGTATATGTAAGATGTTTGGAATTACATTTGTTACACTATATATGCAAACCATGTTTAAAGAAAAATTGAACATTGTGATATTCTATAATATGTAAATTTGTAAATTTGAAATTGTGTGTATTTAAAGAATATACAAAAAACATATATTAACTGATGTGCAGTCTGGCTTTAAGATTGTCGTTCACGGGTTTCAATTCCAAAGACACAATTGAAAAAAAATCGGTTGTTTTCTTCAAGTTCGATCGTCTTTTTAGATTGATTGATTGATTGTTTGTTTGGTGTTTTACGCCGCGCCCAAGATTATTTCACTTATATGGCGGCGTTGCCAGTTTTATTGTGGGAGGAAACCGGGCTCAGTGCCCGGAGGAAACCCACGACCCTCCGCTGGTAACTGGCAACCATCCCACTCGTTCGAGTGAAAACCCAGTCAGAAAATTTTCCAATTTTTGTACTGAGTGGGATTTGAACCCGCGACACATTGGTGGAAGGCTGTTCGGATTGAGCGTCCAACGCTCTACCTACTGAGCCACGGAGGCCCCTCGTCTTTGTAGAAAGGTACATTTTAATCGATAGAAATTTGACAGTAAGAACTTTAGATCAAACAAAGCATATTTCATATTATACAGATATTATCCTCCTTATTTGAATAAATAATTTTCTAAAAGAATTTATCAATTTGTTTTTCATATGATCAAGTTCTATTAATATAAAGACATTTTTGTTTTTCTTTTTGATGTTTCTAATACAAAAATCATATTTTTTTCATATGGTAAAGTTTTATTTATAAATGTAAAGTTTTGTCGACGTAACCGTATTTTTATTTCACTAATCGTATGTGCATAAAGAGTAACGGGGCATTATGTATAGGATAAATGCCGAGCTACTGCCGATTCTTAAAAAATAATCGGCGAGGGGCGGATTATTTTTTAAGAATCGGCAATGGCGAGGCGTTTATCCGGCTAAAACGTCAGTCTCTTTGTTTTGCCCCTGCCGATTATTTTTTAAGAGTCGTCTGGTGCAGTCTGAGCCTGGTGCCGAGGTACACGAAGTTCACTTCAAGTAAGCTCTGATATCTTATGACTTGAGCTGTAAATATTGGGAAATAATTTTTCAAAAATCTTATTTTATTAGGTGTCCAAAAATATTGCCAGATTGTCAGTTCATTTATACTTGTAAAGTTTATCATGTGTGGGATCAATAAAACCTCCATAAAACTAACTCATGCATCCCCGGTTATCCGAGTTATGCCCGTGATGAGCACTTCGGTTCGCAGATACCAGAATAATGTCAAGTGTTTTGGTTTCTATCTCAGTCGCCGTATGTGAAAGAGTTGTCCGGTACTTGAAGAAAGAGGTGGGTTTCCTCTCCCGCTAAACCTGGCAACACCACCATACAAGTGAAATAATTTTAAGTGCGACGTAGAGCTTCAATCAATACAATTCAATACAATGCGGCTGTTAATCCGTAGTTTTTTTGTCCCCCGCCACGTAAGTGGAATGGGGACTTGGAAATGCTGCCCGTTCGTCCTTCCGTCCGTCCTTCCGTCTTTCCGTCCGTCTTTCCGTCCGTCCCGATTTCTTGTGAACGCGATAGCTTAAGAACCGCAAGATGCAAATCTTTCATTGTTGGTATATAGAGACACATTAGAGAGACCTTGGTCAAGTTCGATTTTCGGGGATGTCGACCTTTTTTTTTTTAGGTCACAGAGGTCATTGAGGTCAAAGTCTGAAATTTGCTTGTAAACGCGATAGCTTAAGAACCGCAAAATGCAGATCTTTCATTTTTGGTATATATTGGAGAGACCTTTGTCAAGTTCGATTTTCGGGGATGTCGACCTATATTTTTAGAACACAACGCAAAATAGCAAACAACAAATTCAGTTTCTGTATCTCAACGAATAGTCCCCATTTTAAATTGTACCATTATATGGCGTGAGCCACATCCGAGAAAGCATGATTTATCCCAAAGGAATATGAGCCTCGCCCGATCGCCGACGAGGTTCACACTTTCAGAATCTTATGCAAAAAGATGATCCTATTGCCGAAATTTCCACATAGTTCTCAGTCGAGAATTTCACGCGAAAAGACCTGTAATTTAAAAAATACATCATTTGTGTACAAAGTAACCCAAACAATGATACGGGTCAAATTACAAACATTAAGATCGCTCCTTAACGACTTTTTGTGATTTTTGATGAAAGCCTTGACCAAATTATTGCTACACTGTTGTTTGCTATAGATTGACAATGGTTACGCATCTTAACTATGGCAAGAACATAGGTAGACTGAGATTGAACCCCCTTAAAGTTTGCACCCACCCCCCGCCCCCGGCACAGAAAAACCTATGTAACAAACAACAAACAAAACGGTTATAAACTCCATCTCATAACCTACAAATATTGTAGTGTAGAATTTTCAACATGTTACATTTATGTTAATGTGCTTCCCACCAGGTGAGATACTTTGTCACCTGGATACGGATTTATCCCTTTCAATAATAGACTATAATATGTTTTATTACGTGTAAAATGTATAATGCTTCGGAATCTCCACTACCAAGGTCGCATGAGGAAATTTGTTTGTGTATCATAGTAAGATGTACACAGTCGAGAGATTGTGTCTGTGTGGTCTGTCGTTATTTCTATATGTGCATATAATGGTGCAAACGTCAATGTACAGTCCATTTTTAAATCATAAATATTTTTTTTAATTTTTGAAATTTAAATAAGTTAAAGATCTGTTCTTTAAAAACTGGGGGCCTCGGTGGCTCAGTGGGTAAGATTGATAGTCCCTCAGGCCTTCCATCGATACCGCGCCGGTTTGAATCTCAATCAGACCAAATATAAATGAACAATTTCTGAGTGGATTTTTCACTCGATCGCCGTATAGGAAGAGTTGCCGGGTACTCGCGGTGGTCGGGGGTTCCCTCCGGGCAATGCAACCGGCTTCTTCTTCCACTAAACTTGGCAATGCCGGCCTATAAGTGAAATAATCTTGATTGCGGAGTAAAACATCAACCAACCAACCAATCTTTTAAAACTTTTCAATCTGCACCTTTGATATTTTCCAGTAGTTTAAAAATCATTTGATAGCTGTCTCCATTGTCATTTTTAGACACAACCAATCAATTGTAGATTGATCCCATTGTTTTGAGATTTTATGAGGTCACAGAATGAATTCAAAGGATGGGCAAAGAGGTGAACCTACATACCTACTTTTAGAAGTGAATAAAACAGTAATTTACCAGTATACGGCCCTTCAGATGCCTATATGTCGTTTTTAATTTATTAGTTTACTCAATTGATAACGCAATGATATATGTTCCCCACATTACATAATTAAACAAGCCTGACTAAAATGTATTATGTAATGTAATGCTTTTTTTATTTTTCGAGGATGGCCCACAGCACAAATGCCACGAGGGGATCTCCTCAACAAAATGCAGTATATACATACACAAACAACTACACCATAATTAACTTAAAGGGGCATGAGCTGCCAAAATGTTGATATTTTGACGTTACAACAGAATGTTGAAATTATTGGCTATTTTTCCCAAGACGTATAATTCAGAAGCTTTTTAGTGCTTCTAGTCTCGAAAATGTACGATAAAGTATTGTTTTGAACTAACTTTGGCTTAGAATGAATGAATGGTCGTCCCGGTTATTTAAATGTTGTTTACTTTTTGAACACGTTTTCGGTTCGTACAGGCCACATACTGTATGGATTTTCCTCATTCCAACGCCAAACATTTAGTTTTTCGATAGCCTTCAAAGTCTCATACTGTCGTGATAATCAGAAATTAAAAAAAAAATGTGAATTTTGGCAGCTCATGCCCCTTTAATAAAATAACAAATATAAGAGATCACCGAAAGCGCACAGTACTTAAGTTGCATAAGTATATAGTTATTTTAGACAAGAAGATTTTCCCTATGCCCGTGTGTTTTAGTGATCATAAATATATAAAAATTAATTGTTAATATTGCCACCTGAAAAAAAATCGGTTTGACTCTTTGATGAACTGGTAACACTAGTAAAAACAAGAAAATTAGTTTCCGTTTGAAAACTTTGAGAACCAAAAAGTAAAATATTACAAATATGTTTGGAGCAACTTGGTATAAAGATGGTATGGTGAACATCAGGTGCAATTGTCTGAAAAACTGAGTGCAGCATCCGGTTCTGTGAGCGGCATATGTGGGACATTCTAGCAAGAAATGTTGTCTACTTTCTGAAGACGTTCGACAGGTCTGGCATAGTTGATCTTCTGTGAAATTATGTTGGAATGTATCCGCTTGTAAAGCACTCAAACCATCCTCATCCTACAATGAAGTACTGAAGAATAGTTGTCAAAAGAATTATAAAGTCGTATCTAAACATCTTTTGAACCTGTCAGAAATAACGACTGCATGTGTTTGGAATCGAAGTTTATTCCATTCTTTGACCGATGATGGGAAGACAGACGAGTAATACAATTGGGTTCTACTCTGTAAGGTACGAAGCGGTATAGTGGTCACGTAAACCTGGCGTGTAAATCGAGGGGGGACATATTGTTGCAAATATGTCGGCGTCAAAAAAAATTTAATTTTGTACAATAGTAGCACTTTATGTGACTTGCGCCTTTCCGACAATGGTTGCCAATTTAACTCCTCCATAAGTGACTTGTATGGAGTTCGACAGCCCCCCCCCCCCCCACCCCCTCCCCACTTGTACATGTATATAACTGTTAAGCCAGGACAACAGGGGTCCTCTATATCCAATTGCTGCAGCTTAAAAACATGACCCTCGTGCCATATAAAACTAATGTTTTATATATTTCATGAACTATTTTTGTTAATTGTTAATTATGGTTATTACACGTCTTTATAACCTGATTAAACACGGGCTCGCGGAGTTTTGCCCCCGCGATATATATAGAATAATTTTATGATTTCGCGAAAGTGAGGTATGTTTTATTCTTACAATTTCTCCAATAAAAAAACTGGCATGCTGCTTGCATTTTTGTCCGGATTCCTTTCCAACATTGTTTTTGTTTAGTCTATATTATTAAAAACTATTTAGATTTAGGTTAAGAAAGTATACAACTTTCGATAGTTCGCTTTTTTCCCATAAACTATGAGAGTTACGACAGTGAGAGGCTTTCAACGTCATCGAAAAACTAAATAATTGACATTGTAATGAACTAAATCCATACCGACTGTGGCTTGCACGAACGGAAATTGAGCCCGAAAGGTAAACAAATTTAAATAAATTTGAATTTTGAATAATAATAAGTTTACGAACGTTTTCGAGACTAGTATACCACAAAATCAACCTTTGTACAGTAGGCTTCGCCTTGAGAAAAATTTTCAGCATTTTTTTTGAAGGAGGAATATCAACATTTCGGCACGTCCTGTCACTTAGTATTGCATTAAGTGACGCGACAGACGTGGACCAGCAAAAGCGGGCTGCTTTCAGCGCTTTCCGTTGAGGTTCCAAACCCCACACAGCATCATCTAGTCATAGTTAAAACTTTCGACTTTTACGCTGAAAAATTATTTCAAGACCGCTGATATATATATGTAGAAATTTTTTGTTGGTTGTAGGGTATGAGATGGAGTTTATAACCTTGTTGTTTGTTGGTTGTAGGTTATGAGATGGAGTTTATAAACCTTGTTGTTTGCTGGTTGTAGGTTATGAGATGGCGTTTATTACCTTGTTGTTAGCTGGTTGTAGGTTGTAAGATGGAGTTTATTACCTTGTTGCTTGCTGGCTGTAGGTTGTAAGATGGAGTTTATAACCTTGTTGTTTGTTAGTTGTAGTTTATGAGATGGAGTTTATAACCTTGTTGTTTGTAGGTTATGAGATGGAGTTTATAACCCTGTTGTTTGCTGGTTGTAGGTTATGGCAGTTTGTTTAAGGGTTTAATACCGCCGTAGCGGTGTTTGTTGCGTAACCCGATACCGCTGAACGTATGAGGAAAAATGAGGGAAAAGTGACCTGTTGTTGATTGCCGTTCCTTTTCCCTCCCTCAGGACAGAGTGGGAACTTTTAACCAATCAACGATAAGCTTTGGTCACGTGCAACGGTTGACCCAGATATTTTGAAGCAGAATGACATAATGTCACTATGGCTACCGCTTTGACAGGCTGGGTTGCTGACGACGCTGTCGGGGGAAATATATAAGGGTTCAATACCGCCGTAGCGGTGTTTGTTGCGTAACCCGATACCGCTGAACGTTGGTTCGTACCGAGTCAAACCACGAGAATGCGCAGCATTCGATGGGTATGACGAGGTGCGAACCAACGTTCAGCGGTATCGGGTTACGCAATAAACACCAAGACGAAGGTATTAAAGTCGATTCTACCCCGATAATTGAGAAAAATGAGGAAAAAGTGACCTGTCGAGGATTGTCGTTCCTTTTCCCTCCCCCGGGACAGAGTGGGAACTTTTAACCAATCAACGATAAGCTTTGGTCACGTGCGACGGTTGACCCAGATATTTTGAAGCAGAATGACATAATGTCACTATGACTACGGCCTTGACAGGCTGGTTTGCTGGTGACGCTATTGTGGGAAATGTTGTGAAATCAACCCTTTAGTGACTGTATACGTTCATGACAGCTCAGTTTTCAATATAAAAGAACAGAATATAACCACACTCACAACATTATCAGGTTAAATCCTTTATTTTGTATGACAAGCAAAAGATCACTTCTTCCGGGGGAGGTAAACCTACCGGCCGGTATGTTGCACTACACACTCGATGTTGTTTGAAAAGTCATCTCTACTTAACATGTATATTTGCACACGGCACGCACATACAGGAGGGGTAGAATTGTTGGTTGTAGGTTATGAGATAGAGTTTATAACCCTGTTGTTTGTTGGTTGTAGGTTATGAGATGGAGTTTATAACCTTGTTGTTGGCTGGTTGTGAGATGGAGTTTATGGTTGTTTTGTTTGTTGTTTGTTACATAGTTTAGTCTGTGCCAGGGGGGGGAGGGGGTGGAGGAAGCAAACTTTATGGGGTTCAATCTCAGTCCACCGATGTTCTTGCCATAGTTCAGATGCGTTACCATTGTCAATGTGTTACAAAAGGATTCCAGAAAATTCTACTGACCAAGGCTAAGCTCTTGTCAGTCGTCAACCTAATGAAATATCATAGGTTGCGTTTGTTACAACAATTTATGGGGTATAAAAGTCTAAATGATATACCTCTTTTTAACACAATTAGAAACTTGTCTCCATGGTTATTTTAGACAAGAAGATTTTCCCTGTGCTCGTGTGTTTTAGTGATCATAAATATATATATTGATTTATGGTGTTTTGGCAATTGTGGGACTATGGCTGCACTTACACTTTAAAGTGCTTGCCACTAAAGCGTTTGTGGCGCCTAAAGCAACACAATCTACAATAGAGATTGATCCTAGTGCCAGTGAAGATCTCGTAGAATGGCACGAGATCTCGAATGAAAGCAACCCATTGGCAAAATGGGTAAATATGGCGTTAAAAATAAGAGTGAAAATCGAGTCGACCCATGACCGATATACAAGCAGTCGATACCCCAATCGCTTCCAGAGGTCATCATCGCACATACCTTTGAACTGGCCTTTCGACAGGACTTTTGCACACATAATAGGAATGTATGCTTGTTCGAAATGCCCTAGTTTATGACCTAATTTCTGAGCTGAGCTAAAATTTAAACTAAGTAAGCAAAGATAGGCATGATGTTTACCTTATTTTTTCAAGGTACAGGGATATCTAGATTGCAATTTATTCGCGCTGGAAATATATGTGGGACTCGAAGCAAATGAATGATCACGTCGCCAGGTTAGAGGTCGACGTGGAAATACTCTTCACACACATCGGCAGGTAATTGTCGTCAATGACAGGCAAAGCTTTTTGTGCTTTTTTTGTGGGGATGCCCTGGTAGGCTTGATTGATTTTAGGCAGAGGGTGGGTGGGGGACTCTGTGCCTGATGCCCCGACCCTTCATTGATGAAAAGAACATAATCAGAATATTCAAGTGTTTATTAAACCTTCCCTATAATGAACGAATGTGGTGTTAGTCAGACCTTTCCATATAGCCTAATCGATCGCCGTGTAAGAGTTGCCAGGTACTCCTCGAACGTTTCGGGTTCGAACGGGTAATCCACGGGCAAAGAACCCGGTTTCCTCTCCCGCTAAACCTGGCAACGCCGCCATATAAGTGAAATGATCTTGGGCGCGGTGTAAAACGTCAATGAATGAATCAATCAATGAATAGTATAAAATGAAAGTCTTGAATGTCCATCAGGATATTTGAAACTTAGCATATGGGGATAACAATATTTAACAGGGCTTTAATCTTTAAAATGTTCCTTTTATTCTATATGCATTTTACAGACCAATCAACCAACAAGTTGCTTAAATTTTTATTATATTTGTGTTGTGTTTCACTTTGTGACAAATATCATTTCATTTTATCCCAAGATTGCCTGTGACGCAGTTAATTTATAGTTATGATATTCACAAACTGACAAATTGTGTTTATATTGATGCGATGTAGTGATACCTTAGGATTTTCTAGCCAATGATAATTATGCGTATCAAAAAGAACCGTCTTTATTGTAGGAGTTATGATAATGAAGATTGTATTTATTTTCAACCTCTTTGCGGGCATTCTACAAGGTTTTCACTCAGCCACGCTTTATTTCAACGCCAGTATAAACTCCTCGAATACCCACTCGACAACGTACAGAGCTGCTGTGTATGAACATAAAGTCATATTCCCTGATGACCCTGAAGTGGTTCTTAGCCGTTACCAAGCCCTCAGATGGATAAAAAAGAATTTAAATGTATTCAGTTTACAAACAAAGAAAGCTTCTGAAAAGGTAAGATTAATCCGCTTAGATGAAAGGATCAATTTCGTCTGAAGAGTTAGTGTTTTTAGGTGATTTAAGTCAGGATGGCAACCATTAAAGTGGCATGAGCTGCCAAAATTCACACTTTTTTCATTATTTCTGAGACTTTGAAAAACTAAATGATTGGCGTTGGAATGAGGAAAATCCATACAGTATGTGGCATATACGAACCGAGAACGTGTTCGAAAAGTAAACAAAATTTAAATAACCGGGATGACCATTCATTCATTCTAAGCCAAAGTTAGTTCAAAACAATACTTTATCGTACATTCTCAAGACTAGAAGGACTGAAAAGCTTCTAAATTTTTCGTCTTGAGAAAAATAGCCAATAATTTCAACGTTCTGTTTTAACGTCAAAATATCAACATTTTGTCAGCTCATGCAACACCATTCGTTGAATCCCGACGTCGGATTCTGTTACTCAGCTATTTAATGATACCGCGGTTCTCTCATAATAACAGACCAGCCTTAAATACGTGATTATGATTTGTGCTTTGCAATTTTTGGCAGCCATGGTTCGATTCCCGTTCGGGCGTCACCCAAAATTGGTATAATAATTTTTAAGAAAGTCTAAATAACGACAATACTGTTCAACTCACTTTCTAAATGACAGTATCTAATTAACCTCATGTTCTTGGAGCGGATAGATAAATCTTTTGCAATCCGTATTAAGTGAATTAATGAATAGCAGAAAAAGCCGCCGTTTCCCAAGGCCATGCGTGGTTTCCATTCGTGGAAAATTTTCTACATCCTTCGTAATCGATTATTTACTATTTCTGGCGAACACTACAAGATGATGTCTCAGGGTGGTTTTTCACAATCGTATCGGATGGTTGCCAAGTTAACAACCGAAGGTCGGGGGTTTCATCCGGACATAGAGGCCGGTGTCCTCCCACAATAAAACTGGCAACGCCGCCATATAAGTGAAATAATCTTGAGCGCGGCGTAAAACACCAAACAATCAATCACAATCGTATCGCCAAACGTTTTTTTTTTTTGTTTTTTTTTTGTTTTTTTGTTATATACAACGTACCAACACATGCATCGACATTGTATTTTGTCTTTTGGTAGGGCGCAGAAATAATCGTGTTTCCCGAGGATGGTCTTTATGGTTGGGACCACACCAGGGAATCCAAAAGACCCTTCTTAGAACCTATGCCAGACCCGGAGAGGATTCACTGGAACCCGTGCGAAGATCCCAAAAGGTTCCCAAACACAGAAGTACAACGGTTCCTCAGTTGCATGGCTAAAGATAACGGCATTTACGTTGTTGCCAACATGGGCCAGGTAGAACCATGCAGTAAGCTGGAGGACCCAAGATGTCCTGATGATGGTCGATTCCAATATAATACTAACGTGGTTTATGATCCGAATGGACATTTTATCGTCCGGTATAGAAAGTACTATTTGTACTATGAAGTAGGCTTCGACGTACCGAAGAAGCAAGAAATTAAGACATTTGACACCCCTTTTGGTAGGTTTGGAACCTTCGTGTGCGCGGATTTGATCTACAAAACACCGGCCTTTGACCTGGTACACGAGCTAGGTGTTGAGAATATTGCCTTCCCGACTGCTTGGGATAATTTGTTTCCGTACAATGTTGCTATTCAAGCGCAACAAGGTTACGCCCTCGCAAACCAAGTCAACTTGTTGGCTGCCGACACGCAAGATATCTTTATCGACATGGGAGGAAGCGGGATATATTCCTCCTCCAAAACTTTACGGTTCGTTTACAACACAGAGACAGACCAAGGACGGCTCTTGATTGCCGATGTTCCAAGAAATCCTCGTCAATACCCAGGGAATTCAGAGAGCGTGTCTGTGAGTAACAACGTTCGCCTTACTAATACTACCATTCAGGCCGTGTGCAGTGATACAACTTTCAACTCTACCTTGAATAAAAGTTCACAGTTTACAGCGAATATGATTGGCGATGAGTTGACATTCATACCGTTATCTGTATGCGAAGACAAAGTGAAGGTATGCCACGGGTCCTTTTGCTGCTCCTTAGACTACAAGTTTCGAACCAGAGAGCCAGACGAGCTGTTTGCTCTCGGTGCATGGTCTGGCCTCCATACCTACCTCATCCGACTGAGTAACCAATTGTGTACGGTGGTACGTTGTGCCAGCTCCGATCCCTCATCTTGTGGAAAGGACACGAGAGAAGCTTTTTCCACCTTTGACAAGTTTGTTCTGGAAGGCACGTTTGAAGCGGAAACGGTTTTCCCACGGTTATTGACGGTTGAAAATGAAGAGTTTGATTTATCAGCATCAGATTGGACATACGAATATGGAAAGATAACTAGCGAAGCTGGTTTTAACAAACCGTTGCTTTCAGCAACACTGTATGGTAGACGTTTTTCAAAAGATCCTAAGTTTACGGTCTGATGTAAAGTTTGATAATAATATTTTTTGTCTCAGGGAGAGTGATATAACTTTGGACATATCACGTGTTCCATATTAAGTTTAAGCTTTAAGAATTTAAACCAGTATATTTAAAATTTCGCTATCATCAAAATTGATGGTAGTTTGTCAAATAAAGTGGCACATATGTCATCGGGTATATATGATGAGTTCGATGATCACATGGGCCAAGAGTATTGGGAAATCTGTAACAACATTTTAGAATAATTCAAATAACAAAGTGCTTTACCGGATTGCACCATTGCTGAATACTCTGAGCCAAGGATTAACGAAGATTTACTAAAAATGGGCAAATGCTACAGTCACAACCACCGTATTTCTTCTAAAAATTCAGCCATTCTAACGGCCTTAATTTTCCATTGAGTCAGACTAAAACTCAGACGTGGAGTTGTTTTTAAGGATAACCATTTTCACATGCTGCACAGCAGGTGGTATTGTCTTATATTCTCTCTAATCGGCAAATTTTTGTGGTCACACTTAGCATATATCTATGGTCGGTTCCTTATAAGGAAAAAAGTGGCTGAATCTTTAGAAGGAATACGGTAAGTGATTTTGAATTTATGCTAGAGCAGCAGGCCTCACTCCTCGTTTCCTAAAATATTGTGAAATTTGATCGCTATCATAACTTTCAAATTCGAGTACCTCCTGATACAAAGTTCAACTGCTGAAACCAAAGAAAAAGGCCATTAAACGTTGCTTGAATTTCAAAATGTACACTATTTTATTTCACAGTTTTCCTCACACAAGAAAATGTATAAAAGGATATTAACTTTCCATAAAAAATCTCTAAATATAATAAACAACAACACAAAAGTAGACCTCTTCTTGTACAGAAACAAGCAAAATGTTCACGAAAACTACACACGAAATGCAAGAAAACGGACTAAAATAGAGTGAGAGACATGTACATAAGATTGAGGTCAGTTTTAAAGGGAGATAACTAGCCACCCAATTGCCTGTGCGTTGGCAATAAATTAGACACTCAAATACTGTTGATATTGAGAGACCAACTAAGACTGATTATAACAGTCGTTTTAAAAGTCAACTGATGAAATTATACATAAAATAATTTTAAAACTCAGTATGCATACTAAAGCAGCGAGAGTAACCGCATAATGAGGATCGTGTCTTAGGGCGAAGAACTTCATTTATCAACGTAAAAAAAAGAAATTTTGAGTATTTAGTTTAAGCTATATACACATATCTGGGCATTTCGATATCCCAAATTTCTCAAGGTACGAGCTTCAGGGCCATGACTTCTTTGCCTTGCATCGGTTACACATAAAGGGACATATGTCACTTGTGTCTCCATTTCCACAGGCTGTCACGGTACGTTGACGGCATCCGAATCTGTCTCGAGCCGGACATACGACTGTAACCAAGGAAAGCATAGGGACGTCTTAATGAGAACACTTGAAGTTAGAGAAATAAGACCACTACCAGTTTTAACAATGTAAGAGTTAACGTATTTGGACCTTAGGACCTTTAGATTCTATTATTTGTCACAATCCTTAAAATTTCACAGACAAAAGAACTCCATATAAGTTTGGGTCCAAACTTTTAAAGAAGCCGCGGTGTCTCGATCAGGCGGCAGGGGTTGTCAACACAGGCCTCCCATGGGGGTTCGAATCCCACTCAGACCAAAGTGAATTGAAAACTTTATACGTGGAATTTTCACTGGATCGCGTCAATCAGTCAATTAATTATTCAATCAACCAAAGGTACAACAAGAACCTCTAAACCTCTTCAGTATTCCGAATGGCAAGAGAAGTTGGGTGTTCAAAGACTCTCAGAAAACTGAAGGATTGACGTTGAAATAAAACGAATATGAGTAAACCGTAATCCGTACGAACAGAGGAAGTGCTATTAAGGGACAAAATTAAAATAGCTGGGATTAATGAGTACATTTTTAGGTGGGGGGGGGGGGGGGGGGGGGGGGGCTTTTAAAACTTCCTGAACGTAAATCCCCCCAAGATTGGTATTAGCTGAAAGCCCTTATTTTGTACTTCTTGGTAAAACTGACAAAAAGTAAGCTAATCGGGATTCCAGAAATTGTCACTATATTTGGCAGTTCATGCCACTTTAAGCCCTAAAAAGACATGTTGGTCATTGTTGCAATCAGCCGTATATTGTACTCAAAATACGCATTTGAAATATGCGCTACGCTACTGGCTGAAAAAGTGAAAACCCCAAATTTAGTCAAAACTGTCATCACAATTCAATGTTGCCAAAATATTGATATTTTCCACTTAAAACTAAAACTTTAAAACTGTGAGGCTATATTTGTCAAAATGGAAGCCTACTGTTCGTCCCATCTTTTTAAAAAGGTGTTGTCTTTTCGAACACTGCTTTGGATTTACCGTATTCCAACACTTATCATTTAGTTTTTCGATAAACGTAAAATCCACGTGTTGTCTAGACATTCTGAATTTACGAAAAATATTGTGAGCCCGTGTGCCGTTGAAGATAGGATGAAAATGGAACTCATTGTCTGCAGTATAGACCAAACTCATTGTCTGCAGTATAGACCGAACTCATTGTCTGCAGTATAGACCGAACTCATTGTCTGCAGTATAGACCGAACTCATTGTCTGCAGTATAGACCGAACTCATTGTCTGCAGTATAGACCGAACTCATTGTCTGCAGTATAGACCGAACTCATTGTCTGCAGTATAGACCCTTTCGGCTAAAGGATTGACGCTTGCGCGGTAGCCTCTGTGTCTGGCAAAATGACGCTACTTTGAGTGCCCATAGTGGTGTTTCACAGCGTCAGCAACAGAGAAATGACGCCAATGCCATACAATTTGAACAACGTCGTAGAAACGTAATCTTAAGCCTAAAGGGTCTATTGAAAAGAAGGAAAAGGCCCATCCCGGAAGACAGCATTGTGTTACTAAGAAATACTGGTACCAATGAACTATATGTATAAAGGTCTAAACGACATACCCCCTTTTAAGCACAATTAAAAACTTGTCTCCACCGTATTTTAAGCAAGAAGATTTTCCCTGTGCATGTTTAGTGTTCATAAATATATATATATTATTGGCTGGTACTCACATCGGTTGCAATATTTCCCGGAGTAGTTGTTGATGCATCGACATTTGCAGGTTTTTAAATTCATAACCCCGTCATTTGAACACTTCTTTTTTCCGCATCGAACTATAAGAGTAAATAAAACAAGAAAAAAGTAAAAATCAAAATGGTAATTAACAAACTTCAACTTGAAAATTTTGAAATGAATTTCGATTCTAGGGCAAGCAGATTCAGTCGACGTTTAAAAGATTTCTCTTGTTTTATATTGACCACGTGCCTTGTCAAAATCATTGACATACAAGTGAAATAGTCCGGCGTAAGCATCAATCAATCAATCAAAATATATTACAAAATCTCTATGTATACAAGGATGGTCTCGCTGCTACTCGAATTAGGCTTGAATCAATCAGTGATCATTTCACAATCTTGGTTGATTGATTGATTGTTTGGTGTTTTACGCCGCGCTCAAGATTATTTCACGTTGCCAGTCTTATTGTGGGAGGAAACCGGGCTTTATGCCCGGAGGAAACACGCGACCTTCCGCCGGTAACTGGCAACCATCCCACATAGGTGGTTCGAGTGAAAACCCAGTCAGAAAATGTTCCATTTTTCTTTTGGACTGAGTGGATTCGAACTACAATCTTGGGGTCACTAGGTATATATCGTGCTCAGCTGAGCTTAGCCTGTTAAGAGGCTCGTCATATACAATTTAATATTGATTGATAGATTGATTTATTGATCGGAAAAAATCAGTGATGCAGAAAGAAAAACAGCAGAATGTGTCGGAAATACATTCACTGGGACTTGTTCTATCCCAGTTTTAAGTTAAAAAGCATGTGGGCGGGGAAGTGTAAGAAAGCAAAAAAGAAAACAATATACGGTCTTGTATGATAAAAAATATGTATTAAATACCGATACATGCACATATTCGCAAAATTGAAATAGAGCAAGTTCCCGTCTTTTGCAATTTTGTACTGCCACACTGATTTTATGGTAAATAAAAATCAAATCAAATAATACAACTTATTATGTTATGTAAAAATAATATAGATTTTCAAAATCTTTTTTTTTTTACAATTTTTATGGCCGATTAAAGGGTAACATTGAATGTATCTTCAGCTCCATTGGTAAAAGGTACAACTTTTTAAAAAACTCATACCTTGTTCAATTAAAGAATTAATTCAATTAAGTTATATGTCTACTTACGAGCGTTACAATATCTCCCTATGTATTCCCGAGGACAGTTGCAGCGGCAAGTGTTGTAGTTCATAGTTCCGCCATTAGAGCATTTGGCACCCCAACACTTGACTATTTTATTAAAAATATAACAATGACAGAGACAGTTTAAACAACTTGTGTTTGAAGATTTATCAAAAAACTTAGATTGTAAAACAAAACGTTTTGAAGAATTTATCCAGTTAGAATAAAGTACTTTTTTAAGAAAATATTTTCAACTTTAATCGGTAATCACTTTAGATTGTTTTCTAGAGGATAGATTTAAATTCTGTAGAAAACTTTCATTGGAGTTATGAGATCTTCATTTTAATAGCATTATAAATGACACTTGACAACGTTTAGGTAGCATTGGTTAGTCCAAATGGCATCGGTTAAAATTTACCTTGTCCGCAGTATCGCCCAAAGAATTTTCCTTGACATTTACACCTGCAAGTGTCATAGTTCATCACACCTCCATTTAAACATTTCTTTCTGGCACATTTCGCTGCAAATGATGATATAAAACTTTTTAATTTTTTTTTCATTTGCCGACTATAAGAAATCTAGCAATTTTGCATCAGTGCCCTTTCATTTTCAAAATATAACTCAAAGTTCGCGTGACTTAAAACTTAAAACTTTAGTCAAAATCAGCAAAACGAGCAATAAATTGGAACAACATCACTCATTGATTTTTTAACTCAAAGGCAAAATAAGTAAATTGAACTTCTTTCGATTTTTTTTTATTTGAAAGAAACGAATTTATTGGTCAGAAAAGTATATTTTAATCCAGATTGTCCGATAACCTTGTGTAGAATGTATCCACGACAGACTATGAGAAAGCAAATCATGCATAGTTATATATCATACAGTGTATTAGCTAACTGCACTTCAATTAAAAAGTGGTTCGAATTCAGAAAGAGCAGACAACTCCTCCACCCCACCCACCAACAAGCACCATGTAGTCACCATATGTCTTGACCTACCTCCAGCGCAAATTGCTCCCTTAAACTCTTTTGTACATGCACACGTACAAGTGTTAATATCCAAAGTTCCTCCGTTGCGACAGGTTTTTCCACGACAAGGAGCTGAAAATGGAATCAATATGTCATTTAAAGCTTCATGCTGGCAAATTTATGAAAAGGGTTGCCTTTTTTAGTGAAGACGATTCAGGACATAGTTCTATTTTTTCTACATGGCTTGCCTATTTCGGATTGTATTTAGTAGATTATTTGAACATAATCAGACAGTGTGACAGTACAAGATTTTATCTTCCAATAAAGTCAGACAAAATGCTCGATCGTGGAAGAGTTGTCAGGTACTTGCCGAAGGTTGGGGGTTTCCTCCTAGTTAAGAGCCAGGTTTCATCCAACCTGGCAACGCCGCCATATAAGTAAAATAATCTTGAATGCGGTCTAAAACATCAATCAATCAATCCATCAATCAACCCCTCCCCTCCAAACAAAAGCCGAATCCACCATATAAACAAGGTGAAATAACATTAACCAATAATAGAGGCTGTCTACTGGGGCGCCAAATGTTCCATGAAGTGAATATATGAGGCTTCATTATATTGTAGAATTCGCTATACGCACCTCTATCGCAAAGTTTCCCTGAAAAGCCACCCTTACAATTACATGTACATGCAGTTGTATCCATTTCTCCTCCATTTAGGCATTGTTTACCCCCACAAGGCGCTGCAGATAAAATGAGCGGTAAAAAGTGAATCATTAATTTTAATGGGAACTATTCTTTAAACGCCTGTCTAAAAATTTAATCAAACATATTAAAAATAATATTTTAATCGATGCGAATTTGAAGAGGGGTTTGGAAACTGAGCTGCCCAAATCCGGATGATTTCTGATAGTTAAGAGAAGTTCATCGTTTAAAGTATAGCTCAAAACTAAAACAGTGACGTAGACAAAAATATTGGTGACGTCAAAGACGTATACTAAACGAAGATGTGTGTAAATAACAAACAAAATTTAAATAGAAAGGGGGAGGGGTGTTGCTTATAAAACTATCTATTGGTAAATGCTCAAGATTTGGACAAAATGGACCGTTCTCATTGTGTACATTTTAATAAAATTGGCTAACAATTAACTTAATCTGTTTGGCAGCTCATGCGACTTGAAATCAAGCCCAACAATAAACACGAATGCTTCAAAGGATTGGTTTTAAAAATAATTACCGTCACATGTTCCGCACATGACAGGACAGTGGCGAGTTCTGACTGGCAGACTGGAACACTGATCACACCCGTAGATCGAACCCCCGGCAGACTCACATGTCGGTTGATCCATTCCTGCTCGACCGTATTTCAAACACACGGCTAAAAAGAAACATTTCAAATCAATTCAGTTTTATTGCTCGACTTTGGAATTTACAAAATATGGCATAACATAACGATAACATAAAAAACATTGTGACGAAATGTTACAATATAGGCCTCTCAGCTGGGAGCTGGTGTTTTCAGTATATAGTTCTGGGGAGCCAGGGATCTTTTGGAATACATATTATAGAGAAAATAGCTTATTTGGGGATAAAGATAACATCCATGCAGTAGTTTTAAACACAAATCTGAGACGGGCAGACCGACTGATGAACCGCGTGATACCAATATGCGCCCGATTTAAGGGCGGGCGTATGAAAAAGTATTTACACAATACTTCAGTTTTTCAACCATACTGAACTATAATTTCAAATTATGTCTATTCAATGAATAAAGGGGGCCTCAGTGGCCCAGTGATCAGAATTATAGTCGCTCAGTCCGAGATAGGTGTTCCGTCTGTCGGCCACGGGTAAGATTCCCGTACCAAATAAAACTGAAAAAATGAGTTGGTGTTTCACTCCTTCGCCTTAATGGAAGAGTTGCCAGGTACATGTACTTTCAGGAGGTCATTTCCTCCCCACTGAACCGGACAAACCGTCATTTATGTGACATAATCATACGTACAGCGTAAACATCAATCAATCAATCCATCCATTAAATATAAAATTCCAGTTCCCCCAACAAGTTACCTTTATCCGGTCGCTGGCCGGAATATGTACAGTTATGACTGGAGATGAATAGTGGCTCTGGAACAACCGGCTCTAGGATAGGCGCATTTGCCTTCAGAGATGGTAAAGAAATAACCGCTGAAAAAATAACAAACATGGAATACTAAAAATGATTAAATGACACAACATAGTAATCGGATTGATTGATTTATTGATTGGTAGACTATTTCGTCGGTTGGTTAACCGGTTGATTGATTAATCGATTAGTAAATCATTTATCGATCCATCGAGAGAGTGACAGAGGGATCCGGATGGATGTTTGATTGACATATTTTATTTGTTTCCTGTTCGATTTATTGATCGATCGACAGTTTCTTCAGTGCAACTGTTTAATTATTGATTGAGTGATGAATAGAATAGTCATTTTCGAAAAAAATCGATACAGTAGTTAGTCAAACATACCATTCGCGCTCTAATAGGGCATGGGAGTGTCCCGAGAGATTTCGCGATATCCGGTGACAAATGACCGTTTTGATGACGTTGTCAGTTCGATTGACGTTTTTTATTCTACAACGTAACAACTGAGCGTCACATTAGAATGATAAAGGCTACCCGCATGCGCAATGACAGCGCTGGAGACAGGAAATTTGTGGAATTCTTACTATACTGCCGCTCCCTATATAGAATTGCACTACATCCTTGTTTGTTGAAATGTCAGTTTTGGAATACTTTCTCTCCATTTTCTCGATAAGAAATCGGTCAAGTTGTTTATAATTGTCAAATTATCGTATGATGTTTTTCTTTCAGGGCCCACTTGCACAAAGGGCTCGTAACTAAGAGTACTCTTAACGTATGTCTACAATGTTTGACCTGAGGGCTTCCTATGTTGTAGAGATATGCTAAGAGTCATCTTAAGTTAAGAGCGCTTGGTGGAAGCGGATCGGCATTTTAGCTTTATGAGCCATGCGACTGATAATAGCCCATAATTATATCACAGATTTCAACTTACAGCTCTGACATAATCCACACATGTAAGGACAGTAGAATCTACTCCGTGGGCGGGTCTGACAAAAGTCCCTGGGCAAGGCTTTCTTCCCACAATGAGGGTTGTCCTTTTTAGGGCATGTTACTACAATAAAAAACAGTTTTTATTGGCATTGCATGTAAACGAAATGAAGATCCCAGCTGTATCCTGCTACGATCTCAGATAGGTCGAACGAATGAAAAATTGTCCAGTAAATGTAGTAGTAGACCTATTGGATCACACGAACTAGCTTTCTTCAGTCACTAAGCCACCATACAATAATAAGTAGCCAATATAACTAATGAAAGACATGATCTTGGGTGAGCTTGTTTAGGCTTAAACCAAACGATGTAAGATATAGGCTTCTAAACAACCGGGGGCCTCGGCGGTCCAGTGGATTAGAGTGATCGTCCTTCAGTTCCACACAGACCGTCCATCGATGCGGCGCGGGTTCGAATTCAACTCAGGCCAATAAAAATTGAGGTTTCCTCCGGGCAATGAGCGCGGTTTCCTCACCCACTAAACCTGACAAAGCCGCCATATAAGTGAACTAGTCTTGAGTAAAACACCAATTGGTCAATCTAAATAACCTGATAGAGGGGCTTTGTTGTCTCAGTTCGTAGAGAGATAGTCTCTCATGTGGACACAAGTCTAACATCGATGGGTTGAAGAGTCGAATGCCACTTAGATCCAAGAAAAATTTACAAAAAAGTTAAGAATTTTTCGCAGGAAACTGTTTGTGGAAAGGTGGCTGCAGAGTGAGGGTTGCCTACGGGTAAATAGTTCCCCCTCACTTCCCCCACTGTCAAAAAGGTCAAATAAGCTGGAATGTGACATAACATATCAATCAATTTAAATCAATAAAGAAAGAAACTACTTCTGTTGAAAGCTAAAGGAAGAGAAATGTTCACCATTCACTTACGGGTTTTACAAGATGGACCGGAGTATATTTTTTGACAGGTGCACGTACAAGTGCCCGGATCCAAAGTTCCTCCGTTAAAGCACAACTTCCCTTGACAGTCTGAAACAAAATCAAATATGGTGCATTTTTTTCTAAAAAAAAACAATTTGTTATCAATTATTCCTAGTTATTTTCCCGCAGTATGATTAATAAATAACTGTTGCACCTTTTAACGTGGCCTGTGTCCCCAACAAACGTATAATATGTATCGGACACGAGGCCATCAAAGCGATGGAGAAAAAACCCCCATAAAATTCAGTACCCTAAATGTGCGCCAGTCATTCATTTTCTATTGGTGCTTAATACTTAGGTTTGAGCTTTTTCCAGTTCAAAAATTCAAATTGAGGCTATTGAGATATTCCCATGGGATTCATTTTTACTTAGCATTACATGTTGGAAATCAAGGGTGGGCGGGGTCTCTCTCAATTCGCTGAATGTTTGTATGTATTGTTATATTACACAAATAACCTTGTACGTTGAGAGTCCTAGATCATGCATTTGGTACCGTTTTTTTTTCTTTGTCATATGTAGCTCATACATGCATATTCTAAATGCTACTCGCCAAAGGTCGGAGGTTTACCTCAGGTAACCGGGCAACACACCCATATAAATGAAATCTTGAATTAGGAGTAAATTATTCAAATAATTCAAATATTAAATATCAAAACGTATGAAATTCACATAAAAGTATCACATAGATCTAACTATAATTCATTTTGCGATTTTATCGCAACGTGCATCTCAAACTCTATTTGCTAGGCACTAAATTAAAAACACTTACCGCACAATCCGTCTTTACAATTATTTGGACAAGCTGCACATTGTTCTCCCGCTGTGTAGGGGTGACCGGGTCGACCAGCATTGCTGTAAATACGAAATGTTTCCACTAAATATTTGCTTAGCTACTTAAAATGGCATGAACTTTCGTTGAAACAAAATTAGCTAATTGTTTGTCATTGTTGTCAATACGTAGTATCAACCTTGGATTTGTATGTTTAGGTAGGTGTATAAGCAACAATAAAACCCAAAACGTACTCATACATCCCGGTTATTTGAATTTTGTACTTTTTCAAGGTACTTATGAAATAAGTCCGAATTTTGGCAGCTCGAGCTACTAAATATTTCTGGTATGGAGTCTTTGAGGACTTTTTTACTTACTTTTTGTGTTTGTTTGTTCAACAGAATCGGTCAACGAATATCAAATTACATTTAGCCGAGGGATATTTAGGACAATCCAAACTTACCCAACAGCGTAGTTACACACGAAATACACCTTATATTTGCTTCCGGGACATTCTGCGAAGCCACAACCAAGACGAGTCGTCGTATTTTGAACCAACTATGAATGAAAAAGACGGAAACATGATTGATTGATTGATTGTTTGGTGTTTTACGCCGCGCTCAAGATTATTTCACTTATATGGCGGCGTTGCCAGTTTTATTGTGGGAGGAAACCGGGCTCTATGCCCAGAGGAAACCCACGACCACATGAAATGGTGTCACACGTGAAGAACAGTAGGTCTCTTTAGGTTTATCTGGCGACATGGGACTACGCGAGAACGAAAAATGAAAGGGATCACGTGGAAATCTAGTGATCAATCCCGTGCATGGGTCCAGGGTGTCATACTCCTTTTGATGAACTGAGATCTCAATATGCCATCATTCGCTTTCTAAATCTTAGCGCCGTCTTCATCGGAATCACACGGTTAGATTTTTTACCGTTAGAGGTGATCTTAACCAGGCTGGTTTTCGACACAGAGCGGATCATCGGTAGCTCAGTCGGTTAGAGTGAAAGTCCCTCAGTCCGACACAGGCCTCGGTAGGTCAGTCGGTTAGAGTGATAGTCCCTCAGTCCAACACAGACGTTCCATTGGTGCGGCACTGGATCGAATCACACACCAAATAAAAATTTAGTGGATTTTTCATTCGGTCTCCGCATGTGGTAGGGTTGCCAGGTACGCCCTGAAGGTCGGAGGTTTCCTCTGGGTAATGAGCCCGATTTCCTCCCCCAACTAAAGCTGGCAACACCGCCATATAAATGCGGCGTAAACATTAATAAATCAATCGACTTTAATATACTGTAAAATAATTAAGGCATCACCATGAAGAAAATTATTCTAAAGAACATGAGCTTTATAGACAAATTCTTAATTCTTAATTCTTTTTCATTAGAATGGAACCCATTGTTAAAGAACGTTTCAAGCTGTATTTAAATGTATCAGTATACTTTCCCATACCTGAATATAATGACCAACATCGGCAAACTTCTTCGGCTTTTCCCCGTAGGTATATCTGACTTCTTCGTTATACCACCCCCTAATAGCGTTCTCCCAAACACGGAAACCCCCGGCAACATTCTGGCCAATCGTAACGCCGTAACCTGAAACACATATGATTGTTTAAAGGATATTTTGTTTGGTCGATCGGTTGATTGTGCTGATTGATTGATAGAATCATAAAGTTCAGATTATTACCCCCATAAAACAAAACAATAATTTATTGGTAGTTTGACTCCTGCATTGGTTAATCAAGGGTATATTTGATTGATCGGCAAACGGATGGATCGTCCAATCGATTGATTATCGATCTGAAGCCGGAAGAGTGGGGTCCATAAATTTGTTCGTGGTCAAAAAATGAAAAGTAAAGAATTTCTCTCAATTTTCTCATAACGTGTGTTTCTTTACCTGGAACCACTCTGGACTTCCCCGCATCATGTCCCACGACACATTGACGTGCCCATTTCGTAGCAATTTGTGCGATATTTTCATCCCAAGTCTGAAATGCAGATGGCAATATTATATTAGAAGTTCTTTATGAATGAAGGTTTGATCGACACAAAACAACTTTGAAAACCTCAGCGATTTTGAATTAATTAAATAGGCCATATAGCGACTACGGCCTGTATCAGGGCCATAACACTTCTTTTAATGACAATCTTTCGTTTTTTTTCAAACTTATATCTCGATTGTTTCTTAAAGGGGCATGAGCTGTCAAAAACAGAGACAATTTATTAAAACAGGATTAGCTAAGTTTTTTATTACAAATTAAAATATTAGAGCTTTCCGTTGATTGCAATCTTGTAGATATAAGTTTAGATAGTTTTATAAACAGCTAAAAAAAAAAACAACCCAAAATGTAGTCATACATTCCACTTATTTAAATTTTGGTCGTTATTAGCAAACATCGTCGGTTTGTAGGAGTTACTGACTTAACCAATATTTCTTTTATCGTCACGGTTACTCAATTAGTCTGGAACTTCTTTTTTCAATCGGAATTTCGGAGAAAAAAATCCTAATTTTGTCAGGTAGCTCATGCCACTTAAAGTGGTTAATGGTTTCTAACTCACCATCAATAACATATCCGTCGGCGAGGGTTTCACTCCCGCCCTCAGCGTATTGTGTAGATCAAGAATTGCCTTCTTCTCTTCCTCCTCGAGAACCCCTTGGGTGGAGCGAGGGTCGTCAGTGAAACACATCGTGTGGTGGGGAAGGCTGGCATACTTTGGAACACACGTTGACTGAAAACCCAAAAGTTCGTTTTGTTTCTTGATCATTAAAAATTGTCGGAATCGGATAGCGAGTAGGCTGAAGGCATGCGGTTGTACGCCTACCTACATGTAGGCCTACGTCAAATACCATAAAAAAATAAAGTTGCAGACGATTTTGTATGCGGTTTGATATAGATATAACGTCCATTAAAGTAGTCCCTAAAGGCAAACATTTCATTTCCAAACCCAATAAAAATGTCCCATTCGTTTAATAACAATTTTTTAAAGTTTTAACCCAAAAGTGATCAAATTGACGCCACTAATTTCAGGAACCGAGGCTGGGTCATTCCATTTGCCGGTTACTGTGGTAGATAGCTCAAGCAAATAAATTAACTTTACGTGACTCCCCAATGCCAAGTCATCATTGAAAATTATAAAGATTGGAGGGGTCCTGACTCTAACCGAGAAATCTGGCTCTGTATTCGTCGATCAGACACATTACCAGCCATATGATACCAGTCGGTGTTAGACCGATAATCCGGGCTATCCTGACTCATAAAGGTGGTGAAACAAGAAGAGTTGGTCAAACGAACAACATCAACCCATAATGGTTTGCTACTTGGTCGAAGGCAATCGTATTTCTCCGACTGTGATCCGAGTGAGTCCGAGGCAGGTTGGTTCCGAGCGGAAACAGTCGAGGTTCAGTCTGATTGGGAACTCTAGTTTATATCCATATGTAAACAATTAAAGTTGATTGATGATTCATCAGAATACCCATCTTCGCAAGCCAAGTTAAAATCTTCATGTCCCCATTCCGTGTTTTACCTTGGCGGACTACTCCACTCCAACCCGTAAATCGAACAGCGCCCACTGGTGAGAATGTAAGAGTTATCTTTCCTAGATTTACAGAGCCTTGGCCAATCAGCACTCGTCAAACAAAAGTTCAAGGTGTTTACAGCCGCCATTACGTTATTTTCAGTGTACGTGCCCGAGGATTTGATTAGCTGCGAGAAGTTTTACTCGCATCCAATCAAAACGATCTGTTCGATTTACGGGTTCAAGTGGAGTAGTCCGCCAAGGTAAAACACGGAATGGGGACATGCAGATTTTATCTTGGCTAGAGAAGATGCAGAATACCTAACTTAAAAATTCGTTATTTTCCAACTTTTGAGTTTTCGTAGTTTGCCAAAAATTGAATCCATGAAATTTTCCAAGGAAATAATATTTATCCATTAAAAAACTTTATAGTAAAACAACGTCGATTCCAAGTTTAATGTGAGGGAACAAAAATAGATCTTACCGCTTCTCTTCTCTGTCTACCTGCAATCAATAAACACATATTCTAAATTATACAGATGGTCTAGGTAATACAACAAATTATTTATTTAGAATACAGGTGGCTGTTTCTCAAAAAACTTACACCCGACGTAACTTTGCACCTGGTCGTGACGTAATGTTAAAGGTATACGTTGTCATGACAGTAAAGCCTTGCGTTCGACTTACGTCGGACGTAAATGTTTTGAGAAACTGTTCCCTGTTCGGGAATTCGTTAGGAAAATGACAAAAAATACCGTATGTTATCAAATGTGGTCTTGCTTGTCACAGAATCAAAATTTTAGCAACTTGTTGGTTAATTGGTCTGTAAAATGCGTATAGAACAAACATCTTAAAAATGAAAACTCTGTTAAGTGTTGTTATACCCATATGCTTATTTTCTAAATATTCTGACTGATGTTCAAGACTTTTTTTCTTCTATTGATTGATTGATTGATTGGTGTTTTACGCCGCAGTCAAGATTATCTCACTTATATGGTGGCGTTGCAAGGTTTAGTGGGAGAGGAACCCGGGCGGATTGCCCGAAGGAACCCCCGGACCATTGGCGAGTACCTGGCAACTCTTCCACATACGGCGACCGAGTGATTTAGGCTATTTGGTCTGAGTGTGATTCGAACCCGCGCCGCATCGATGTAAGGTCTGTGTGGTACTGAGAGACGATCACTCTAACTCACTGGACCGCAGAGGCCACCATTTTATTCTAGAACATTCCATTTATAAAATGAAACTTGACTTTACAGACCCCTGGGGCGCAATGAAGGACTACTTGGAAACAAAATCACAAAGGCTTAGTGTAAAATTCACACACAACTACTTTGTCAGCAATCAGTTGTTTGGAACACTGAACGTGTTTACGTTATCAAAACATTACGTCGATTTAAACATTAGACAGTTGTATCTACGACGTCGCTGTTACAACAACAACAAAAAAACAACAACAAATGTGATTGATTGCATACAACGTTTCGATTTAAAGATGGCCGTAGAGCAAATTCGGTTTCAATGGAATTTTCCCTTTATTTGGCAGCTCATGTCACTTTATAAGTTACATTTTGAAGTCTTATTATGGCGTCATCAAACCCATTATTACTCACAAAGTTCAAGCTGCCAAAATTCAAAATTTTTCCATATTTTTGTTCAGATTGACACGAAAATAAGAGAATTAAAATTTCATCGAAGAACAAAATGATTAATGTTGTTATGAGAAAAATCCATACATGCGACCGGTGAGTACAGAAAAAGTGTTCGAAAAGTAAACGAACGTTCTAGGCCTAAGTTAGTTCAAAACACCACTTTAATGTTTACATTTTCGACACTGGTATCACTTAAAATCTTTTAAATTGTACGTCTTGAGAAAAATAGTCGATAATTCAAATTTGTGTTTTCACACAAAAATATCCACATTTTGGCAGCTCGTGTCAGTTTAACATGCGTTGGTCCTAAAATCGTCGAGAAAACATTTTTACATGCCCTCTCCACGGAGCGGGGGCTCATTTCACAAAGAAGTCGCATCGCCAACGAAACCTAGTTGCCACTGGATACCATTGTGAAGAGACACAACGTCACTACTACTGCGTTAATCGCACTTTACGACCGCTTCGCGGAACGCCCCCATGGCTTAAGTTACTCCGGACGTAAATTTGTGGTAACTGAAGCCCTGCTGCAAGCCTGGGCACATGTTTACGTCAGTTTTTGTAAGACCTTTCCAACATATAATTATGTCGATTGAGCGAAAATCAACTTAATAAAATAATGGAGATGACTGAAGAGATTAGCCTACCTGCTAGCTTTGATATGTCTATGTTCGCTGCGACACTGTCCGAAAAGGTTTCTGGCAAACCTTGGAATAGAAGAACAATTGTCAATAATGTTGCCAAAACAGTCATTTTTTTCCCTTTCGTGTCAACCAACGGTTACCACTATTAAGAAATCCAAAATTCTTCTCTTTTTATGCACGCAGTGTCCCTAAGTCGTTGGCGTCAAGGCAAATTGGAGAAAACCGTTATACCAATTCAAGGCGTTTGGTCGTTGACGACAATCTACTGAATACAACAGAATCCAATGCTTCCTTCAAAACTCCCTTAAAATCTTGATCTTTGATTTGCAGCCCCGGTGAATTCGGGTTGCAGACTTTACCCCAATGTGGAGAGACCTTGCATAAAACAACAAGACGAGCCGTTGGTGTATGGTGTCCTGGACATATGGCAAGCTTTCTTAAAATCTACGATAGGCCTTATAGTCCCTGAGCCTTTTTCCTTGGAGTATTTCTGGGGCCTTGTAGAAAGTTTGGCGCCAGCTGTATCTCAAGGAGCCTGCAACGGTAAACTGAATTTCTCTTTTCCAAAACTTCTCTTTAAATCCCCAAATTGACCCGCAAGTTCGAGATGTCAGCCGGAGTTTACTTCAAGGTCAAGGACGTTTACTTCGAAATAATCTTCGATTTTTCGCTTGGTTGGCCAGCAATCTCCCCTATTGTAATCTATCACAATCGTGCAAAGGAAATGATTGTACGATTGAAGGTCATCTGTAGTTCTGGACATTGTCATGTTATCTGCAATCATTCAGATAAAATACATTGTTAGTTTAAGGATACTTAATGGCGCCCGTATTGTCGCCCATTAATGAGTTCGAGTACCAGACAATTTGTACTGATAGTAAACATTAAATGTTTTAATTATGCTTTTAATGTTCGGATAAGATCAGAGTGTCCAGTGACAGTTGTCTCGAAAATTTACGAGCAGGAAAGGGGGGGGGGGGGGGGGGGGGGTCAACTACATATTCCAACGCTAGCGAATTGCAGTAATAAACTGGTAGATAATTATCTATGTTACATAAGTGTAATACACTAAATTGTTATATATAGGGGCCTATCTACATGTAAGCCTATATATAACCATTTTCCAATGGTAAATAATAAAATATTCGTGTGTTCCACAGCGAATGGCCGGGTACGGCAAGGTGGGTGGAGCTGGAGTGGTGGAGTAAAGTACAGTATAAGGAGTGTTGATTTGAGGGTCTAATACGACGGAACGCTGTACAGAACCAAAAACTATTGAGTGCTATATACTTAAGGGAGGGGCGCGTTTGAAGGAGAAATAAACCCCAGAAAGAAACATATAAAATATATAAAGGTCGAACATCCATCGAGAGAAGATGTATCGTCTTCATTTAAGTTTTCTTCTGTCTTCTTTTTGCCTTGGTTGCTGAACGTATTGTGCTATAAAAATGTATGTACAGGGGGAGAGAACTGTACTTGATGAGGTCCGTAGAGCGTTTTGGAGTAAACGTCTTAAGTGCTTCAAACAGATCGTCGTGGTTTTCTACATGTACTTTGGTAATATCAAACGGAGGGCGGGGGGGCAAAATTCATTCTGAACACAAGTACCTTTATCATGGACAGTTTATACATAAACCAAGTATTGTAGGCCTACCATATATGTGTTTGAAACTCTCTTTAAACGTGGGTTCCATACTAATGATAAAAAATTATTAAAGACATCACCACGTCCTCAGTTGTTTTTTAACGACGAAGGCACCGGCACAGGTGCCGAAAGCTCGTGTTGTTAAAAACAACTGAGGACGTGGTGATGTCTTTAATAATTTTTTATCATTACCATATATATATATTGTATATGACTTTATATAAATCATATTGTCACCAACTATAAAATTTTTTCGTCTATTAAAGTAAGAATACTTTTATATTTGCGAGATCTGCACTTTGGAATTTTCCATCTAATTACAAAAAAGAATTTAGGTTGAACTATGTTATTAAACATTTTTCGTTGAGCCGGAAATGGAAAAGAAGGAAAGATAAAATGTCGAAGAATGGAATGTTAATAACGAAATTAATGATAAGAAGATTGTTCCGGTCTATCAATGGTGAAAAGAAAAACTTATCAAAAATAGCAAATGTTTTCCGCATTCCAGTCGATTTGTGTGTATGGTGTATGGTCATGCATGGTTTGGCGTAAATTTGTATGATCCAATCATTTATTGATCATACAAGAAAAATTACTTATTTTATAACAACTATTTGGTTTTTAGGGTGGCGGCATTTTGATGTAGCTCTTACGATGCGACGGTGTACGTATTATAAGATCGAAAAGTTGTCACTTTATTAATAAATAAAAAGTTGTTAAACATCTTCTTGGTTTTTGGGGTGGCGGCATTTCGATGTAGCTCTTACGCTGCGACGATGTACGTATTATAAGATCGAAAAGTTGTCACTTAATAAATAAAAAGTTGTTAAACAACTTCTTGCTTTTTGGGGTGGCGGCATTTCGATGTAGCTCTTAGGCTACGATGCGACGATGTAGGCCTACTAGGCCCTATATAAGATCGAAAAGTTGTCATCCAGTAGGCCTAAACAAGTTGTTAGATAATCCATACCTGATTGAGAAAGATCATTTATTGATTGATTGATTGCCATCACGCTTGCAGTTATTTGATTGATTGGTAGATTGGTAGATTTTTTTTTTTTTTTACACTTATTTTTTTTTTTTTTTACACTTCTTTTTTTTTTTTTGTTACACTTATTTTTTTTTTCTTACAAAATAGGCCTAAGTAAACCTACTATGTAGGCCTGCGTTTTTATTCCGTGAAATGCTATGACAATATCTTCACCACACCTTGGAAGAGCTTTGGAGGATATGTCAAGGCTATAGGCCTATATAGGCAGAATACATTCCGGTAATCACATTAGGCCTAGGCCTACTGGTAGGCCTAATCAAATTCATAAGATACATGTAGCCTACATGTAGGCCTATCATCGAATAGGCCTACGGTAGGCCTACGGCTTTTTAAGACAGTGGTTCGGTGAAAAATTCTTGGTATAATAAAGACAGTTTTTTCTTCTTAATATTTAAAATATGAACATGGCCCACCTTTAAAATCACACACCATCTAGACTAAAACCTCCAGTCGGAGTAGCCTACATACGCAATCTTAGAACATAGAACTATAGTGATTATAATAGTTCTTGACAGCCTTCAGGCTTCTGTTGCTCACGTGACTATCGTCGAACCAATCAAATCACCCAGAATGACTAGTGACGACATCTGAGCGCAGCCCAAACAAAATTTGTGTAAGTGCTAAGGTTTTCGGATATTTCTCTTATTGTTTAATAGTTATCGTCTTTGATTTAGTGATAATTTACTCTGGCTGTCTGCGTGAAGCTACTATCAAGCGTAACCTTTTAATGTCCTGTTGGGAAGCATTCGATTTACTGAACGCTCTGCGTTTTCTTAGGTCCATGTGTTATGTTGTTGTTGTTTCATTGAATTGTTTCGCCGAAAATGTCATCATGATTTGAAATCGAAACTCAGTGTATCTTGGATTCTTGAAAAATAAAAAGACAAAAAAAGTCTTCTGCAAATGACCGAAACTGAACTAGATAGAGTTTAGGTAATAGAGCGTTGAAATAAACACAGCCTTAGACACTCCTGTGAATGTAATTCAGTGATATTAAAATTTAAATCGTTAAGTGTCAACTTCTAAAACTATAGGCCTAACAACAGTGAGTGTTCCAAGCTTTTGGCAAATGGCTAGTTCTACTTTCTAAGTCAACTTCCCGCATGTGCTGAAGTGGTTGAAATTTTGTTTCTTAAAAGTGTCAAACAAAGTGAGCCATTTTCCGCATGTGTTTTAAAGTAAACCGAAATATCTACTCACACGTTTGACCTGTCCGCGTGCAGCACATGCTCTGTAGTTTTCAAAAATGACCAAGAGGCATAAATCCATGTCCTACATGTAAAAGAAGCTAAAGTTGTTGGAAAAACTGAAAGCGATCTCTACCGAACATGGAAGAGCAAAGGTCAACTGAGGTCAATCAGAAGAGAAACCGGAACGCGATACTTTCTTTTACGATAGACCCTGGATCGTGCTCACTGGAGGTAACATGGTGACAATTGAAGGTCGACCACCAATAAATGTCAGAAATTATTAAATAATGGAGTAAGACCTTTACTTTATTTTAGTCAAGAAGATTTTCCCTGTGCCCATGTGTTTTAGTGTTCATAAATAATTAAAAGAGTGACTAAGTACTGTCATGACTGTTGTATAGTCACAGATCTGTTCCATTTTGCTATAATATAGTATAGGACGGTCCAAGCCTTTCAATGAATAAATAACATACTTTCTCACAGTACACCCCCGGCCAGGTATTTTCTATTCCCAGGTAGTGTGTTTTTTTCGAACCCACATGTGAAATTATGGCACAAGTGACCCTACATGTATGACCTCACGAAAGAAATGTCAAAAGTGACGTCACAAATGAATACATGTATGTCATCTGTCATTATGATGTTGATATAAAGCGTCCAGGTGACTTCATTTCTGACGTTACAGTCCCCTATCGAGTCTTTCTTCAGAAAATAGAGCGCCATCGTCACATATTGCTTTTATAGGCACAGCTGCGTTTTTTAATAAAACCATATCTCTTTTTGTGTAGTGTGAGAAAAAGAATAAGCAGCTCAAGTCATTGTGTTACAATGAATATTACTCTCGTTTATTAATTTCCAAAGTTCCCAAATACCACTGTTTCGTATTTCACACTTTCCGATTTTGTTTTTCTCAAGTGTGTTAAGGTGTATCGTAGGTCAAATTGACCGTAGAATGTTTATCTAGATTTTTATATGGATTTTCAAACCCTGAACTTCTTTGACCACTGCAATTTACGAAAAAAGTCTTAACATTGACTTTATTTGCAGACAGGGTTTTGGCTTCTCTTGTTTTCAAAGTCATCCTTTGTATTGTCAGTTTCGTACCTCTGCACATGTGTTTGTCTAGCCAGAGCTGTTTGATTGGCTATGTTATACCGTATATAGTTTCAGAACAACTTGAGTTTGTCTCGGAATACTTACTCGGGAACCAGGTTATCTAAATTTATAACATATATAGTTTTAGAACAACTTGAGTTTGTCTCAGAATACTCACTCGAGCCAGGTTATTGGACTGGGTCGATCACTCATTGATCTAAATTTATGAGCTGTCAATATTTATAAAGCTTCCTATCTGTATTGATAAAAGATATACAGATAGTTAATTTTTGGGCATTTTCCGTTTGATATCTGGTATTTTTTATGTAAATCTGGCAGTATTCGACAAACTTGTTGTCAGCCATAACTGTTGACCGTAACCTTTTGACAGTTGACCATAACCTTTTGACAGTTGACCGTAACCTTTTGACTGTTGGCCGTAACCTTTTGACAGTTGACCGTAACCTTTTGACTGTTGACCGTAACCTTTTGACTGTTGACCGTAACCTTTTGACTGTTGACCGTAACCTTTTGACTGTTGACCGTAACCTTTTGACTGTTGACCATAACCTTTTGACTGTTGACCGTAACCTTTTGACTGTTGACCGTAACCTTTTGACTGTTGGCCGTAACCTTTTGACTGTTGACCGTAACCTTTTGACTGTTGACCGTAACCTTTTGACTGTTGACCGTAACCTTTTGACTGTTGGCCGTAACCTTTTGACTGTTGACCGTAACCTTTTGACTGTTGACCGTAACCTTTTGACTGTTGACCGTAACCTTTTGACTTGTGACTGTTGACCGTAACCTTTTGACTGTTGACCGTAACCTGTTGACTGTTGGCCGTAACCTTTTGACTGTTGGCCGTAACCTTTTGACTGTTGACCGTAACCTTTTGACTGTTGACCGTAACCGTTTGACTGTTGACCATAACCTTTTGACTGTTGACCGTAACCTTTTGACTGTTGACCGTAACCTTTTGACTGTTGACCGTAACCTTTTGACTGTTGACCATAACCTTTTGACTGTTGACCGTAACCTTTTGACTGTTGACCGTAACCTTTTGACTGTTGACCGTAACCTTTTGACTGTTGACCATAACCTTTTGACTGTTGACCGTAACCTTTTGACTGTTGGCCGTAACCTTTTGATTGTTGACCGTAACCTTTTGACTGTTGACCATAACCTTTTGACTTGTGACTGTTGACCGTAACCTTTTGACTGTTGACCGTAACCTTTTGACTGTTGACCGTAACCTTTTGACTGTTGACCGTAACCTTTTGACTGTTGACCGTAACCTTTTGACTGCTGACCGTAACCTTTTGACTGTTGACCGTAACCTTTTGACTGTTGACCGTAACCTTTTGACTGTTGACCGTAACCTTTTGACTGTTGACCGTAACCTTTTGACTGTTGACCGTAACCTTTTGACTGTTGACCATAACCTTTTGACTGTTGACCATAACCTTTTGATAGATTTCACTCTCTATTGCATGCGTTAACACAACAGTGTGGTAACACTTCATGTTATCTGGTTTGCATGTGTTAACGCATGTCCTTAGAACCACATATATCTTGTTTTTACTCATCATTGATAGGCTAAAAATAATGAGAAAATGATTGCAGGGGCCTGCTCTCACACTATTTTATATACCTCTTCATGCACAATTTTTTTTTTATCAGATCTCAACATGTATCTCAGAATGTATACATACGGTAAATGACATATCTTAATATTCAATATCAATATTATATTGGTAGATGTTTAGGGTTAACTTTTTATTATACTTTGGTCAGTCTGTCTGTTTGTTGGCCCCGGGTTCGTGTCCCCTTCATAACTTAAAACCTATTGCCTGAATTTATTTTTTTTCTTCTGATATATGAAGCTTATCATGGGTGTGTCGCGTACCAAAGTTACATTGGAGACTCAATATTTGTGGCAACCAAAACAGCCACCTAGCCTTTTGGCATTCAGGGGCCTCCGTGGCTCAATAGGTTGAGCGTTGGACGCTCAATCCGAACAGCCTTCCACCAATGGGTCGCTGGTTCAAATCCCACTCACTCCAAAAAAAAAATTGGAAAATTTTCTGACTAGGTTTTCATTTGAATGACCTTTATGGGATGGTTGCCAGTTACCACCGGAAGGTTGTGGGTTTCCTCCCACAATAAAACTAGCAATGACGCCATATAAATGAGCTACTGGTATAATAATTTTCTCGTTTGCAGTCATTTATATATATATGTATCCCACATTTAGTTACTTCTAGGGTATTTTTGCCACTTTTTAGTTTACATGTAATATGATTTATAGTAAACTACAATTAAAATATAATAAATACCATTTCAAATGTTTATTGACAGAGTTCGGAGTTTCGACTCTGAAGGCAAAGGGACAATGGCGCTGCAAAGTGCTGAACAAAAGCTGGACCCAGATTTTGCTGTAGAAATGGCAGAAAATGTAACTAAATTTGATAGCAGTGCCACTGGAACTTTATCCCAGGCTGAACAACAAGGAGATACAACTCCAACTGAATCTGGTGACCACAATCAAGTGGTAAATAAAGAAATGTTTTTGTCAAACCATAATGATTCAGCTGAAGATTCTAAAGTTCAGCCCCCTGATTTGAAAGGTGATGGCGACACAACTGAATCAAGGGACACCACTCTCTCAGCAAACAATGAAGGGTCCAAAGTGTCACAAGGAACTGACTCAAGGGAGGCAACTGGGTCAACAAGTAGTACTGCCGAGTTGCAACAAAAAGAAAGCAGTTCATTGAGAGACCCTTTATCTGTAATTCTTGTTGAAAATGCAACAGACTGTGAAAATCAATATAATGGCCTTCGTATTGACGACACAGTAGAGACTGAGAAAGCAGAGAAAATAGGTGCTGCACTCATGATGGATAACACTGACTATGGTAATGACCAAAACAGTTCCGTTGGTTGTGGATGTAGCAATGCAATTGCAGGAATTCTGACAGCTGAAAAGGGCATTATTACACTTAATAATGGCAATGCTGATGATAGTCTGGGTATCAATTTTGAGAAGGAGACCAGTAGCAAAAATTTCAGCTCTATCATCCCTGCTAAGCACGGCAGCAGCTGCATGGAGACTGGTGCTGCTGAAAATGGTGGCATTTATGAGACAGAAAATACTGGTCTGTCTTGCAGCATATCTGACGCCATTGAAGCTGGAGGAATAAGTACTATTGGTGAAAATGTAAGACTTAATGACAATACTGGTCCTGTTGGTATTGTTGCCAAACAAGTCGAAGCTGCCAGCACTAGCATTACAGGTGAAACCCCTCTCATGGCTGTTAATGATGTTATTAGCTCTAGCATAACAGGTGAAAACCTTCTCATGGCTGTTGATGATGTTATTAGCTCTAGCATAACAGGTGAAAACCCTCTCATGGCTGTTGATGATGTTATTACTGTAGAGACTCCTGAAACTGGTCCTGTTCCCATAGCATTTATAAAACTGGGCAAGGATTTAAAGGCCCCTGATTTTGACGCAAGTCTGGATCAGGTTATAGCTCATGTTGCCAGCTCCGCAGATTCACTGATCACTCAACCACCAGTCATAGAAGGGAAGCATAAGCATGAGGTTATAGCTCATGTAGCCAGCTCTTCGGAATCACTGATCACTCAACCACCAGTCATAGAAGGGAAGCATAAGCATCGAAGAAGACGTAATCGTAAAAAGACTCAAGAAGTCTCTGATCAACCAGGTGTTTGTGGAAGAGATGTTGCATCAGTGAACTCAGATTTTGGAGCTTCCTCTTCTGGGTCTCAAGAAAAACTTTTGCCACCAAAGGCCAAGCCTACTGCACACCCTAAAAAAGAGCAAAAGACTTCCTTGCAAGAAGAGGTCAAAGCGGCTAACCATAAAGAGGAACTACCTAGGCCATTGAAAAGTAAACGTTCTCGGAACAGAAATAAGAAAGGAGCACAGGGTTCAGACAATGTACCTAATGATACCCTAAATACTCAAGATCCTATTTTAGTTGACCTCACCACTAAAACTCCATCAATGATGAGCAAGCAGAATGTTAAGCGCACTGTAAAGTCTCGTGCAGAAAAGTTGACCGTAACTGTTACCAACATTCCAAATTCATTTAATGCCAAGGACAAAAGCCAACGAGAGACCACAGTTGTGACTCAATCAGGTGCATGTAATATTATCCAGGGACTGGAACCATTGTATTATAATAGTCATTCAATGGGTATACGTGTTGATGGTTGTGCTCCTGTCTTCAAAGATACCCCCATACTCAGCAAGGGACAAAAACGGAGACAGAAGCAAAACGCAGCCAAAGAGCAAGTTAACAGTCAACATTCACATCCCAAGTCTGGAAGTCATGAAGTCAATCAAAGATTACAACAAAATTTAAAGCCGAAAGAAGAGCCAAGAACTCAAAAACAGAAATCTGCTTTGGAACTCCCCAAAGCCAAAGAAAATGTGAAATCACATCAAAAAAGTCCCAATTCAAAGCCTGTTCCACAAGCTCAGAAAGCCCAACAAAGTGGTAAACCCAAACAGGAGTCTGTAAATCCAAATGAAAGACCAAAATCTGAACCCTCCAAACCTAAACAAAATCTTACATGTAAGTCGAGAGAGGGTAAACATGAGAAAACAGGACTGGTTTCTGAACCTTTAAAGGCTAAACAAAAGCTGGTACCTGAGCCAAAACCAATCTCAAAGCCTGCAAGGGATCAAGGATCAAAGACTGTTTCTGGACCACAAAAAACCAAAGGCATTCAGAAGCCTAAGCAAGAGGCAAAGGTGTCTGAAGTTCGTGATGTAACTTCAGCCTTGGCACAAGCTCTGGAGACCTTAGATCTTCTTGAGAGAGAAGGACTTCCCCAACCTTCTGAAAGAAACAAAGGCAAGAACAAAAAGAAACAAAAAGCTGCTGAAAACTTAACCATTGAAGAAGATTCTATAGATAAAGAAGTGTATGATGATGAAATTCCACAGAAGATGCAACAAGGCAAAATACAAAAGAGAAACGCCAATCATGGTGCAAGAAACGCTTACAGTTTACTGAAACAAGGTCGATTGAACAAGAGCCCAATGACGAAGAAAGAATCAAACATAAGAGGCAATGGGAAGGGTACTTCACAGGAGCCTATGCCAGGAGCAGCATATGACAATTTCCAGGGCAGAGACGATGAGCAGCTGAAGCCAGTTTGCCTCCCTTTAGTTGATCGTGAGTGTCTTTAACTATTGCATGTTAAGCCATGTTCTGTGCCTCTTCGTGTATCTCTTTCTCGTTAGTCTACAGCTTTTGACTTGTGTGTGTATCCATAGTCAACATAACTCCTGTACATTGTAGTAGCTTTTTATGCACTAACTTTACAATGCATTGTAGTTTTTGACTTGTGTGTGTAGCAGTAGTCAACATAACTGCTATACATTGTATACATGTTGCAGTAGCTTTTCATTCACTAACTTATTAGTTTTCTGCTTGTCAGAACCTTTTCATTTCTGCTTATTATACATGTTTTACTGCTATAACTTGTGACTAAAGTATTTGTGAGTTACATGTATGCTCTAAATGGGTAAGTTGTTTTTGTGCATTTGGCTTACTGACTCTCCTCTTGCGATGTTTTCAACTATCTTTTCTTGCGCATTTTCAGGCGGCTTTTCTGGCTTATTCTTAACTGGCTTTTCTTGCATTGCATTTTTCTATATCTCAAAACCCAAAGAGAGATTGAGCAGTTACTGAGTGGATTTTTCACTTGATTAGCTTATGTGGATGAGTTGCCAGGTATTCGCCAGGTACATGCCACATCCATGATTATTTTCCTTTTACGGTTACATTGGTTGTAAGTCGGGCTAAAGACTGGGACCGTTTCTCGAAGCCGTCGCACAGTGCGATAATTCACAATTGCCCTGACGTTGAATCTCTTCATTGTGGTATTCATTAGTAATTACGTTTCGTTTGCTATGCGATTGCTTCCTGAAGTGAACCCCAGGGCTGCTCCAATTTCCCTTAGTTCTTGTCAACCAGGATTGCTTAAATTTTGTCATGAACTTGGTTACAGTTTCTATGTTGTACAATATTTTACTGTCTAATTATTTGACACATTTATCGTTTGCTAAGCTGTTTTAAATCTGCTTTCTGTGGCTTATATTGTATTATAATGCTTGTGGAAGTTTTGCCTATGTGTAACATATATGCTTTTTAACACAATTAAAAACTAGTCTTCATGGTTATTTTCGACAAGAAGATTTTTCCTATGCCGTGTGTTTTAGTGTTCATAGATATGTGCTACGTATATGCAGCTTGCATCCATTTTGCTTCAAGTTCACTTACATCTGTTCTACATGTACTTGAATTTTAAATGAACATATATGTATATTCAGGCCATATATTTTCGGTGACGGTTAGAAGCATTGGAACGGTTCTTATATTAAAATCCTGGAAACCAACGGGTAACCAAGCTAGTTCTGTTATACATCATACCGTATAATCGCTTTTATGATGGGTAACAGTTTTTTGTTTCCATAGTTATAGAACAACCTTAGCAACAGGCTATCAGAACAGACCATTACCGGGAAATCCTATGGCCTATTGGCTCAATCTTTTGCTTAAATGTCAAACCTATACTATTAATTTTCCATTCTCTCTTAAATCTTGTGTGTCTTATTTTTGCTTTGCTTTCTGAAACCTAACCGCCTACATGTATAATTATTTTCCGTGTGTTTTAATTTAATGTTCATAAATATATAATTATTTTTAGCACAGGAATTTGAAAGGATATTGAAAATAGTTACACATCACTGCTTACAAAGTCAAAGAGTTTCGCACTAAAATTTAAAAAGGAAATGATTGATGTTTTATACCACATACAACTTATTCCAATTACATGTATTTGGTAATGTTGCCAGGTTTAACTGGTTAGTCACTAGCCAGGAGGAATGATAGATTTATTGCTCTTTTTACATTTCACTTATATGGCAGCATTGCTAGGTTTAGATGGGGAAGAAATAGGGCTCATTGCCCGGAGGAACTTCAGCCAGCTCCTGGCAGTCCTGTACATGTAGGCAATCAAGTAAAAAAAAACATTCAGAAATTTGAAAGTTGAACCACACAATAACTTTATAAGCTTTTGTATATCTAATGTTCAGTTATATTTGATTTAAATTCAATTTCTCAACTGATTTGAAATAAAAATCAGTAAAGTAGGAAATAACACCTGTAATATGAGCTATTTTCATTCAACTTTGTAAAGAGTTCTTTACACTTTGATTTTATTTTAATTTTCAATTATATTTAATATTGCATTCAGTTACTCTAGAGGAATTTGATGAAGACAATATGTATGGAAGACATGATGGACCATCATCTCGCAACCACAGGAAACCTAAGCACCACAAACCCCACCATAATGTGAAGGGCAAAGGAACACCCGATAAGGTAACTGAATCGATTCTGTGGTTTTGAATAATAGGAATTTACTGGTTTGGGTAAACTGTACAAGTATGTCATATATTAACAGATTTCCATTTCTATATATTTTTTGATATACAGGCTATCAATTCGGTGAATTTATTTAGCATTAGAGACATGTAAGCCTTTAGGTATAAGTGTTTTTAAAAATGGAACTACAGTGCTGGACCATGTTTTACAAAACCGCGTAGCATAATTTTTTACGTAACTACCATAGCAACATATCTCCACACTCAGCGTTGCTATGGCATTTACATGAAAACTTACGCTGTGCCGCTTTGTGAAACAGGCTCCTGGGCCTGGTTTCACAAAGCGACCTTAGCTTAAGGTGATCTTAATTACTAATGGCAACGTATACCTTTAGCATCGGTTGCCATGGTAGTTAAAGGGGCATGAGCTGCCGAAATTCACACTTTTTTCATAATTTCTGATCGTCACGACAGTAAGAAGCTTTGAAGGCTATTGAAAAACTAAATGATTGGCGTTGGAATGAGGAAAATCCATACAGTATGTGGCCTGTACGAACCGAAAACGTGTTCGAAAAGTAACAAAATTTAAATAACCGGGACGACCATTCATTCATTCTAAGCCAAAGTTAGTCCAAAAAAATACTTTATCGTACATTCTCGAGACTAGAAGCACTGAACACCTTCTGAATTATACGTCTTATGAAAAATAGCTGATAATTTCAACATTCTGTTTTTACGTCAAAATATCAACATTTTGGCAGCTCATGCCCCTTTAAGATCACACTTAGCTAAGATCGCTTTGTGAAACTAGGCCCTGGAACTTAACTTTTTAGGGTGGTTGCCATCAGGGCAAGCTGAATGGCAAAACTGTTTGCCGTACTACTGGTTGCATACTTCTTCTGTTCCTACGGGCTACTGAAGTAACCAATATTTTTTTTATTTTAACTTTAATCCTTTTTTATGGTACTTTAAACATTGGCTTCTCGTGACAGTCAGAAATACAATACGAATTTTGGCAGCTCATGCCACTTGTTTTGTTCAGATTGTAGGCGATGACAGGCGTCATGATCATGTGACGGGAAGAGCTTCGACCCCGAGGCAGCACAATGTGAACACTGGCGGTAAGATGTGTAAAGCAACAGAACTTGTCTGAACTACCATACTAAAGTTGTATGTGAAAACCCGTCTCCTGGAATGAAAACCAGCTACCGGACTCCCTTTTAATCTTCAAACGTCTGTCCTTAGACTTCAGTTTAACAAGTGTAGATTTTAATTTGTGTGCCTTAAGTGAATAGCATTTTCATTTTTTTTTTTAGTTACACTATCTAGTCAGAAATTCGTCTATGATTTTGGAGTTGTTGCACAGAAAACTGTGAGCATTTCTATCCCTCTCCAGTGTTATCCTGTGTGCATAGTACCACGGTTCCTTCTTCACGTCACCATAAATGTATAAGTGAAATAACATTCTACCCCTCCTGCATGTGCGTGCCGTGTGCAAATATACATGTTAAGTAGAGATGACTTTTCAAACAACATCGAGTCTGTAGTGCAGCATGGGCTGGTAGGTTTACCTCCCCCGGAAGAAGTGATATTTTGCTTGTTATCATACAAAATGAAGGATTTAACCTGATAATGTTGTGAGTGTGGTTATATTCTGTCCTTTTATATTGAAAACTGGGCTGTCATGAACGTATACAGTCATCAAAGGGTTGATTTCACAACATTTCCCCCGATAGCGTCGTCAGCAACCCAGCCTGTCAAAGCGGTAGCCATAGTGACATTATGTCATTCTGCTTCAAAATATCTGGGTCAACCGTTGCACGTGACCAAAGCTTATCGTTGATTGGTTAAAAGTGCCCACTCTGTCCCGAGGGAGGGAAAAGGAACGACAAACAACAACAGGTCACTTTTTCCTCATTTTTCTCAATTATCGGGGTAGAATCGACTTTAATACCTTCGTCTTGGTGTTTATTGCGTAACCCGATACCGCTGAACGTTGGTTCGCACCTCGTCAAACCCCTCAAATGCTGCGCATTCTCGTGGTTTGACTCGGTACGAACCAACGTTCAGCGGTATCGGGTTACGCAACAAACACCGCTACGGCGGTATTAAACCCTTAATCCATCAATACGGCCAGGAGTTCTGTCATTACTTAAATGCACACTTGCCGGGAAAATCCAGAATACTGCTTACATAAAACAATAAAAAAGAGGGCAATCTAACCATTAAGTTAACTGACACTGATCGTTGTTATTGTAATCAGGCTTTGATTCTTCGTTTGTTTCTAACCCCCATTACTACATTCTAAACCTAACTGGACATGTTTTATATGTCCTGTGTTTAATTGTAGTGGTTTTAGTCGTAGTAAGCTCATGTAAATTGGTTTTCTTAACAAATGTTTAACAGGCTATGGCGGCAAGTGGGCCTTTAAATTGAGCTGCAAGTGCCTCCCACACATTCTTCTTTTCAATTTCACTCAGAGTGAAATCTTTAAGTTTTTTTTTAATCAGTTGACTGGCTGAAAAAGTGATAAAACATACAATCTAGTAAGAATAGAAATTTGGGGTGTCCTGCAATTATCTAATTCGCACCCTGTTCATACTTTGCAAAAGAAATAAAACAAGAGACACAACCCCAGAGGGATCAGGGGCAGGCAACTCCTTCAAACAAAGATATGAAAAATGGCTACATTGAGAGACAAAACAACCAAAGCAAAGATGGAAAAAGACAAGACAGAAAACCACAGAAGAAGGTAATTATTATCGAATTATTTTATTTAACTGACCCTAAGATCGTGTTGAATTTCGTTTCAAGTTTAATATCGATTATTTGTATCAGGATTTTACAATGTATGCTGGCGGGTCCTCCGTGGCTCAGTAGGTAGAGCATTGGACGCCCAAATACGAACAGCCTTCCACCAATGGCTCGCGGGTTCGAATTCCACTCAATCCCCCCCAAAAAATTGGAAAATTTTCTGACTGGGTTTTCACTCAAACCACCTACATGTATGTGGGATGGTTGCCGGTTACCACCGGAAGGTCTCGGATTTCTTCCAGGCATAGAGCCCTGCTTCCTCCCACAATAAAACTGGCAACGCTGCCATATAAGTGAAATAATCTTGAGTATGGCATGTAACACCAAACAATCAATCAATCAATCAATGTATGCTGAGTGTGTTTGAAGAAGGCCCACCTATACCAAAATTTCCGAAATTCTCAAATATTTTGTTTTTCAGCCATTTTTCTGCCCACATTGGTCCAAGGAGATGATATCACAGGGTTTAAAGAAAGGTTTTCTTATTGAGGTGAGAAGAAAGGTGCCAATCAATTCATTTTTTTAAAAACGTCAAACGTCTTATGGTATACACAGTGCCACACGTCTCAATCTCCCCCAGGTTCCCTTCCGCTCCATAACTTGAAGAATTTGGATCTGATCTTTTTGATTAGTGTTATTTTTGATTGTCAAACTGTAAAATAACAAACTTGTATGGTCATATTAAACCAAACGGACATTAAATCTTCTCTCACTGATTTCCAGGGCACAATCCGAGTTAACCCAAAGAACTATGAAGACTCCTACATTCCAAGTCCAGTAAGTAACTTCAATAGTCATTAAATGCTCTATGTTGTTTAGTTGCCAGGTACTCGGCCAAGGTTGGCAGTTTCCTCAGGGCAAAGTGCTCAGTTTTCTCTCCCACTTAAAGTGAACACTTTAGGTAAAATACATTATACTTCATCTTAACTCATTCCCTACTGCAGGCATAGCTGGCCGTCACTGCCGTAGCTGTTGTCTGCCTTCAGCCTTCCTGTCCCCAGTAGAAAGTCAGTCAGTGTGAAAGGCTATACAACGTAACTTTCCACTGGCTTGAAACCATCTTTTTTCATTAGATAAACTCTTATAACTTGCGAATATAATCTGGTTGCGATGAAAGTTCTATAATTGGCTTAAAAATAAATATATGGAGCTCGTTAAAAAGATTAATTAGCGCATATTTGTGCGTCAAATCTACAAGAAAGTTCTACTCGTCAACACTGCGGCCGTAGGGCTACACAGTACAGCGGGCAAAAGTAATTTTTTTCTGCCAAAATTTGTTTTGCAAACATAAATTTTAAGAAGTTCAACGTTATTTTTCCACTTTTCAATCAAATAAAAAGTTTGAATTGGTTTTGAAAACTCCTTTATCGGCCTTTTTGTTTTGCTATGTTCACCGCTGTTCAACACGATCTCGCCATTTCCGGCTTACCTGAACTGAAGACGTATGCAAGTCATTTTCGACAAACGGACAAGTAAATTGTAAATGACAAATTCGTTGACAGTATATCCAGTCCGAAAGAATAATACTCTGAGGTTTTATTTTCTTATTTGTTTTCCAATCAAATAATTATATAGCGGTAAAATATGAAGAGGCCGACACCATGTTTTACACTGACTATCGTAGCCGCCATTTTGTGACTGACTCAGCTTCGCGCTGTTTTTAATTTAACCTCGTCAAACATTGGGGATTTCCACTCACGTCATTTGTTTTAGCCAATAAAAAGTTCGGAAATATAAGCCTAAGTCACTAATAAAAGTAAATTTCATTGGATTATACTTTGGGAAAGCCCAATCTTTCGCTATTTATACCCAATCGTACGTTATGTTATTTGCGGGTATATCCGCTCGCGGGGAAATGAGAGGCAGGCTGACAGCGCGGGTTTAGTCGCTCGTGGGGAGGAAGGCTAGTGCACAGGCAGCGGCCTGAGTCGCTCGCGGTAGCGAATGAGTTAAAGACAATATCTACCTGGTCCCAAAACAGCGTTTATTTATTTTGTATGACTTTCCTACAAGAAGCTATGGTTAATTATTCTCAGATGTCTGGTGACTGGATGTCACTGAAACGTCTGCACACCTGGTATGCTAAACTGCTATTGGTGTATTTAGGTCAAATAAACCAATCATATTGCCAGTTGCAAGGTGTGCACATGTTTCAGTGACATCCAGTCACCTTGTTCTCACCCCCAATTAAACAAAGCCCCCTTCCCCGACTAAGCCTTGCCCCCGCCCACAACTAAACCTTGCAACATTGCTATATAACTAAAATGATGTTGAGTATGGCGCAGAACAACAATGTCTCACAGTGCATCAGTCTTTTTTTGTTTACAAGTGTGTTTTTTGTTTGTAGGATGGCAAGTCTGACATATACATTAGTGGATTTGCCAACAGGAACCGGGCACTGAATGGTGACACTGTTGCTGTTTTGGTCAATGATCATAGTGAATGGAGAGTAAGTACCTACAATACTTAGTTATGTCACTGGAACTGAACATTGCACCTTTTGGTGAATTATCAAAGTGAATTTCTTTTATTTATGAACACTTAAAGACACAGGGAGAATCTTTTTGTCTAAAGCCCTGTTCAGGTCGAGTTAAGATCCGATCAAATCGTTGTAAGCTCCAGTCTGTAGTGAATCTGCGATCAATCAGTCGGAGAACTTTTTTCGACATGAGCGGCCTTAGGACTCTTCAGATCGGTCTCAGACTGACCAGTCTTACGATCGTAAGGATAGAAACATGTTCTATTTTCTCCCGATCAATCTTACGGTCACAGCCAATCAGCGACCTATACTTCATCACGTGATCATTTTTTTCTCGGCTTTTCGAAGATATTGTATTGTTACATCAATCCTAGTGGCGTGCCAGTCTGCAGAATATAGTGACGAAATTCCCTTCCGACAGGGTTCGCACTCTACCTTGAAAACCTTGAAAAGCCTTGAAAATTGAAAAAATAAATTCAAGGCCTTGAATTACCTTGAAAAATAAAAAAGTACATTGAATTTAGTATCAATGGTCTTTAAAGAAAAATCAAGTGTGTCGGTTTTAGTTTAAGGTAACGGTATGGCTGCCGCTGATCAGCTTGAAAGCAAAACTTCGGGTTAGATTCACCCTTGAGACTGAGTGAGTGTTGTTCATCGGACATTATGAAACTGAAACCACTCACTTAAGATTCGGCTAACTCTTTTTTACTTCCCTTGAAATCTGCTAAAAAAAACTATCCAAGAACTTTGTGAGTGGTTTCATTTGAACACAGTGAGTTCGATTGAAAAAGACCACTTTAAAAGTATTGAAATTTTGGGATGAAATAAACTATCACAAAAACGGACATGATGTTACAACAACAACACGGACATCAAATACATAGTTGTCATCATAAAAGTTTAATTTTAATAGAGAAAACTCCATACCTATATCAAACATTATTAATAGTTAACAGTAACACATGTACATGTATGTGAAATTAGCATCAAATTAAAATGTATTTTAATCTAGTGACTCAATTTTTTTATCCCTTATGCCATTCATAAAAGTAATTTCGTTTCATGTAACTGTAAGTCTAACAAAATGATTGTCATTGACTTTGATAATGATGTAAGAACTACATCGAAACGTCGTCACCCAATAAATTAAGAAGTTGTTTATCCATAAGTAATCCTCGTCTTGATTTGTACTTCCAACTTCTAAATGCCACTAAAAGATTTGGTAGTATATGGTTTCTTTTTTTGTGGAGCTTATTTTGTTAAGTCTCTTGACCCAACAAACATATCACCATTGGGCCGGTATTGTTTTTATAGCGGCAGGTACCGTCAATACCGGCAAACAGACATAGTGTTTATACTGAATGTAACCTGTATTGGGCCAATACCGCAAGAACTGTAATGCGCCTGTGTATATGTTTGCCAGCATTCCGCCAAGTAGCTCGTATTGGGCCAATACCGAAATAACTGTAATACGCCTGTGTGTATGTTTGCCAGCATTCCCCCAAGTAGCCGGTATTGGGCCAATACCGTAATAACTGTAATACGCCTGTGTATATGTTTGCCAGTATTCCCCCAATATGACCCACTTATGTACTGTTTATATATCGGGTATATACAGTTGTTTTTTTTCCGGTTACGCTGCATTACGGGATATCGCCACGAGTTTGTCTTTCACTTGCGCTTAAAAGTTTGCCCATATAACTAAAACGTTTTAGCTCTATGGTTTGACCACTACATCCAGGCGGTATTGTCCTAAAAGTGTAAGTATTTTAACATTTTCAAAAGTATTTTAGTTTTTTGCTTGTAAATATCAGACACTGAAAAAAGGATTTTTATTTTCTGCCTGGCGTATTTTTAGTCTTAGTAACAACAACAACATCAGCCTATTTTTGTTTTTGTTGTTGTCCTTTTCAAGTTTTATTTGGGCATTATGTCAAGCACAGTCTAATGAGTTTTTTTTATGTGTGTGCGTGACAACGTTTTACGTAACAATCAGCTTGCTTAATATTGAAGTTTTAATCTGTATATTGTAGTACAGGCACCATACAGGCACTATACAGGCACCATACAGGCGACATACAGGTACGTTACATTTAGTACACTTCAGGGCGATTGATTGATTGATTGAGTGTTTGGTGTTTTACGCCGCGCTCAAGATTATTTCACTTATATGGCGGCGTCGCCAGTTTTATTGTGAAAGGAAACGGGGATCTTTGCCTGGAGGAAACCCACGACCTTCCGTTGGTACTGGCAACCATCCCACAAATGGTCGTTTGAGTGAAAACCCAGTCAGACACTTCAAGGCGAAGCAGTAACACTAACAGTATAGGCCCTATTCCAATCATCTTTTCATTTTCTTCTGCAGTAAACCATAATGCTAAACCACATACATGTATATTATACTTTAGACAAGAAGATTTTCCCTGTGTCCGTGTGTTATAGTGATCATAAATATATATTATATTTGTTTTGCTTGTAGTAAACTTTGCCAAATAATCAGTCTTTTAAAGTGGCATGGGCTGCCAAAATTCACACTTTTTTCATAATTTCTGATCGTTATGACAGTAAGAGACTTTGAAGGCCATCGAAAAACTAAATGATTGGCGTTGGAATGAGGAAAATCCATACAGTATGTGACCTATACAAACCGAAATAGTGTTCGAAAAGTAAACAAAATTTAAATAACCGGGACGACCATTCATTCATTCTAAGCCAAAGTTAGTTCAAAACAATACTTTATCGTACATTTTCTACACTAGAAGCATTAAAAAGCTTCTGAATTATACGTGTTAAGAAAAATAGCCAAGAATTTCAACATTCTGTTTTAATATAAAAATATCAACATTTTGGCAGCTCATGCCACTTTAAGTTTGTGCATTGTTTTATCAATATTTATAAATATTTATGATCACTAAAACACACGAAAAATAACCATGAAGACAAGATTTCTACCTGTGTTAAAAAGAGGTATATCATTTAGACCTTTATACCCCATAAACTGTTGTAACAAACCAAACCTATGATATTTCATTAGGTTGACGACTGACAGGAGTTTAGCCTTGGTCAGTAGCATTTTCTGGAATCCCTTTGTAACACATTGACAATGGTTACGCATCTTAACTATGGCAAGAACATCGGTGGACTGGGATTGAACCCCATATATTTTTGTCCCTCTACCCCCCCCCCCCCCCCCCCCCCCACCCCAGGGCACAGACCAAACTACAAACAAAACAGCCATAAACTCCATCTCACAACCAGCAAACAACAAGGTTATAAACTCAATCTCACAAACAACAAGGTTATAAACTCCATCTCATAACCAACAAACAACAAAGTTTTAAACTCCATCTCATAACCTACAACCAACAAACAACAAGGTTATAAACTCCATCTCAAAACCTACAACCAACAAACAACAAGGTCATAAACTCCATCTCATAACCTACATCCAAAAAACAACAACGTTATAAACTCCATCTTATAACCTACACCCAACAAACAACAACGCTATAAACTCCATCTCATAACCTACAACCAACAAACAACAGGGTTATAAACTGCATCTCATAACCAACAAACAACAAAGTTATTAACTCCATCTCATAACCTACAACCAACAAACAACAAGGTTATAAACTCCATCTCATAACCAACAAACAACAAGGTTATAAACTCCATCTCATAACCTACATCCAACAAACAACAACGTTATAAACTCCATCTCATAACCTACACCCAACAAACAACAACGTTATAAACTCCATCTCATAACCTACAACCAACAAACAACAGGGTTATAAACTCCATCTCATAACCTACACCCAACAAACAACAAGGTTGTAAACTCCATCTCATAACCTACATCCAACAAACAACAACGTTATAAACTCCATCTCATAACCTACACCCAACAAACAACAACGTTATAAACTCCATCTCATAACCTACAACCAACAAACAACAGGGTTATAAACTCCATCTCATAACCTACACCCAACAAACAACAAGGTTGTAAACTCCATCTCACAACCTACAACCACCAAATAACAAGTTTATAAACTCCATCTCACAACCTACAACCAACAAACAACAGGGTTATAAACTCCATCTCATACCCTACAACCAACAAACAACAAGGTTATAAACTCCATCTCATAACCTATGATTAACAAACAGCACGGTTATGACAACCCATCTTAGGAATATTGATACTTCTATTATTGAAAGTAGCAATACTAATTTAACATTTGGAATTGATGAAAGTACATGTAGGCCTACCGAGTTTGATTTTAGTAGTTCACTTTAATATACACTGAACTGTAGGAATGAAGGTAACATTTTACACGTCCCTGCACAAGACAATGACTCTGATGTAGACTAGGCATTGCATATTGCAGTTAGGGTCAGATGTTGTAGAATCAGAACATGTACGTGTTTGTCGTTGCAGGTGCAGTCATGAAATCAACTAAAACGACAACTGTCCATGATGTCGACAGTGAGATCATGGTCCGGCTTAAAAATTCCGTCGATAGAAATGGTGGCCGAAGGAGACGCCATGTCCAGCGTTTGGGGGCTCAGGGAGAATTCACCCCCTCCCCTCCCGCCCCATTTCCCCCTATCACACACTAACTTTCCCTTGATTATTTTCAATAAAATATATCAAGTTTGATCACATATTTCCTTGTTATTTATCGGTTGGCGACAGTAGGTGACGTTTTACCGCTCCAGTCCGACCTAAGAGTCATGGAAATTTTTAATAATCTTGGAATGGAATTTTTCATTGTTGTCTGTGAGCATTTTTTTCATATCTATACATAAGAGTATTCACCTCCGATTTTGCTGAAATTAGCATGTGAACGTTACTAAGTAAACCCCAAGTAAAATTATTGAAACATGTCCAACCTAGCTAATGCAAACAAAGTGTCATAAGCTTAGTCTTGCTTAATAATTAAAAAAAATATATTTTAAATTCGCTCCAGCTGGCACTATTTAAGATGTACATTTTCACTGAATTCACACTGATTGGATAAATATGAGAAGTTGGTAGACCTACAATCAAGAGTTAAGTCAGAAGATTATGCAAATTTTTAATAGATGTCACTTGTAGGAGTTTTGTTTCAGAGTTCTAATTAAACGACTAAGCTTATATAAAATTAATGTATATGTGTTTAAAATAATGCCTACAGACAAATCTAATGACTTTGTGTATTTATCTGAGATTAAGAGCAATTGGAACCATTGATGTTACATTGGTACATAAAGGTAGCGAAAACAGGGCCAATACAGGTTTGTGTTGGCCCTATGTTGGTATCGTAATGGTTTCGAATGGGTTCATTTAAGGCAACAAAAAAGCGCCAATACAGAGACATGTGCTGGGCCTATATTGGAATCGTATTGGTATCATAAAGGCAAAGGAAACAGGGCCAATACGGGTACACATATACTGGGCCAATACTGAAATCGTAATGGTACATAAGTGGTTGTATAAAGGCGAAGAAAACAGGGCCAATCCCGTAACGCCAACACAGGGCCAGTACAGGTTGATATTGGTGCCATAATGGTCTAATTAAGTTTCCCGGTAATGGCCCAATTAAATGCCAATGTGCAAGAAGAATACAGGGCCTGTAAATAAATGATGTATCGGGCCAATTAAACAGCTGTTATTGGGCTTGTATTGGCCCAATATGAAAATGTTTGTTGGGGAGACCCAAAAAAATTAGGTTTCATCAGTTTGATACATGTAGCTGCAGCCCAGTTGGAGAAAGATTTCTTGGATTATTATTTTTTTTTCAATAAACTGAGAGATGTAAGCATAGGTCTATGTTTTTATGTAGCATACACCCTAGCTTTTGGAGAGAAAAAAACAAACTGTTGAGCAATACAATTTTATGTATAATTTATAAAACAATTAGTAAATACACATTTTTAGATTTTTTTTATTTTGGATATAATTAACTAAAACTGAAGTTTCTGCTTGATGTTTTTATAAAGGGAAAGCATTATCAAAATCCAACACAGCTGTTGTGTATGCATGTTAAACAGAGAGCTTTATATAGGCCTACTTAGATTCTCGCAAAATTTTTCGAAATAGCCCTGAAGACCCTTTATCAGCATTGGTCTGATCGTTATGGCTTTTGTGTCATCTTGTGTGACTTCGTCAAAACTGGAAATGGCCATTGCATATGATAACATTCCTTTTATTTTGCATGCTTTAAAGGTCTGATGTTTCATTGTTACATAGTATTTCACAGCCTCAATAGGTTAGACATACGCAAGTCACAAAGTGAAAAAAATCCGGCAACAGTTTCAGAGCGATCTTTTAATAGTGCAGAATCGCTACCACTTTTTCTATCAACGCGCAAGTAATGTCGCCTGAGTATGTCTGATTATGTTTGACAAGGTCTGACAGACTGTAAATTTTACTTGCAAATACCCTGAAAAAGGGTCTTGAAAAGGTCTTGAAAAAATTTCCATCTTGAGAGTACGAACCCTGTTCCGATCAACTGATCGCGTCGACCTGAGCGGGCCTAAAGACTGATTAGTCGGTAATTGTTTGGCTGAACGATAAACCAGTCTCAGTCGACAAGAACGCTCTTAAGATTCAATCGCAGACAATCGGATCGGATCTTAACTCGACCTGGGCCGGGCTTAAAATACCCATGGAGACAAGTTTCTAATTGTGTTATAAATGGGTATATCATTTTGACCTTCATGTGCAGTCTTAAGCTGTAATTTCTGGGTAGGTAGGAACTAGGTACTCCATAGGGATGGTGTACATAGCTGTTTTGGAGAAGGTCATATTAAACGTCAGATGTGGGAAGGATAAATGACAGGAAGTGGGCACACTAGGGTGACACCATACAGTTAATTTTTGATGGGTAAGGTTGTGGCTCGGTCAGCAGAGCAATCAATTTTTTATGGTATCTTTTGATTGAAAAATTCAGTCTCTGAATGTAAAAATAAATAAATTTTCTTTCATTTATTTTAGGTTCATTTGGACAGCTTTGAGAAATATGAAGAAGAAGTTCTTAGGGAGATGAAGAAATTGACAATTGATGAGGCTGCAGATAAAGATGCTGATATCATCATTGAAAGTGTGGAAACCATAGAAATAAGTGACTCCATGGCAACGGATGAATCTGCAGAAATCATCCAATCAAAACAGTTGTTACAAGCTGATTCCAGCCAATCAATAGGCATCCCTGTTATAGAGGCTTCTTTGAAGAGAAATGATGAGTCGGCAAATTGTTTATCGGGTCAAAGTTCAGCCTCAAGTAGTCCTAAGAAACCCATTAATCTTACGCCTAAAAAAGGACATTGTGATAACAGGACTCCGTCTGGGAGCCGATACACGTCTGTTAAAGACGTTCTCACACAAAATGGCGCGAGTCCTGTCGCTCAAAGACTTTTTAATCGTGATCCTTCCCATAATTCCTCCAATGACCAGGATCTCAGCCATAAATTTGTACAAAGAACTGGAAAGGTGAATAGATATTTTTTTTATAAAGTACCGGTATCCGATCAGTTATCGTACACTTTTGCCGGCTTTTCAGTGTTAGAATTTACAGTAGTGTTTGTATTGTGAAAAAATTTCACAGAATTAAAGCTGAGCTCAGCTGACTTGTGTTCAAATAGTTTACCCAAGATTCACCCGTTAGTCTGCCTGATTTTTGTTGAGTGACGAGAACCAATTATGGTACGTCCAACGTTAGAGCTGTTGTGACATGATTTTTCGTATTCATAAATTCCCCTGAAGGCGACTTTTCTTGACTAACCTGGCAAATCTAACTCCTTAATAAGTTCTGTTTCTATTTGGAGGTTGAGATTTTGCTGAACGATGCCTTGATAAGTTGGCCAACTGCCATCGGCGGAAAAGCGTGATCGCTTTTGCTAGACACACATGTGAGTTAAGTGTCCGCTAATTGGTCCTGTGCGATAACTGATTGGATACCAGAACAAAAAGACTGATTGATTGTGACTTAGCATTGAGGCCTTAAGACAAAATGTGATTTGTCATCTAGCTGGGCTTTGGTCTCTGTAGGCAGAGTGATAGTCATTCAGTCTGACGCAGGCCTTCCATCGATGCGTCATAGGTCTGAAACTCACTAAGACCAAATACAAAATTTTCTGAATACAATTTCACTCGAACACCCGATGTTCGAAGAGGGAAATAGCCGAAGAGGATTTTCCTCCAGGCTAAACCTACCAACGCCGGCAAATAAGTTAAATAATCTTTTGTGTGGTGTAGAACATGAAACAATAAGGTCAAGAATTACTTATGGATAACAACTTCTTGGTTTATTGGGTGACGACGTTTCGATGTAGTTCTTACATCGTTATCAAAGTCAAATGTTTGACTTTGATAACGATGTAAGAACTACATCGAAACGTCGTCACCCAATAAACCAAGAAGTTGTTATCCATAAGTAATTCTTGACCTTATTGTAACCTTCCAACTTCTAAATGCCATTGAAAGATTTAACATGAAACAAAATGAAATATAAATCAATCAACTGTTTGATGTTTGCAGGTACTGGGTATTATCGAAGCCAAACATTCCAGGGCTTGTTCTGGGTACATCAAACCAATGAGTGACAAACATTCCAAACATGCTTTGTTTTGTCCAACGGATCATCGCTGCCCACGAATCATGGTGCCCATCTCCGACTGCCCTAAAGGTAATCGCAATTCAACCATTGGGCAGCCAATGAAATTCACCGTTACCTGAAAATCATTTCCCTATTTTTTTCATTTGCTTAACATGGTTATTTTCATGATTTTGAAATAGTTAAGCCAACGCTTATCTTCATGTTTAACTGAGTGTTTTTTCACTTGATGGGACTTTGTGGAAAAGTTGCCAGGTACTGGCTTAAGGCTTTCTCTCCCTCTAAATCTGGCAATGCGACCAAAGGAGTGATATCAAATCTTTATTTGGGGGTTGCGAACTACTGAAACACTTTAACCTTCACATTTGAGAGTAATTTAATAATATTTACCATAATGAGATTTGTGCGTTAACATTAGAGTGAAGAATTTTTCGCTCTTGACGTTTAAAAATTCAATTGTGTATATGAGTAAAAAATTACAATGAGAATCTTACTCTGATCAAAAAAAAATTGATAAAAACAATCATAGCTTAATTGTCTGATTTTATTTCTTTTCTTATAACATTAAACCTTCTTTTTTTTTAAAGATTTTTTGGAGCGCCCAAATGACCATAGTAACACCCTATTTATTGCCCGCATCACCGACTGGCCAGACACTTCACAATATGCCCATGGGTAAGTCCTAAAATCTTTGGCATATTCGTCTCCAGATTTTATGAAGGGGTCAAATGTTTTAATAGGCACACATGATTGGCATTTCCCTCCTCACAGCACAGCCACCAGCTTTTGTTGTGTACAGATGGGGGAAACTATTGCCTCGAGATTCAGAAAATATCAAACATTCTAGATACTCGTCGTCACATCAAAATCTCACCAAAATTGACATCTCACGGGGGTATCAGCTTTACCATTGGCTTAGCTTGGCCGGCAGCTCAGCTGAATCTTCTCATGTGAGCTAGGTTTAAAGCTCGGCTTAGGTCGAGTTAAGATCCCTGCCGAGAAAAAATGATCATGTGATTAAGTATATGTCGCTGATTGGCTGTGACCTTAAAGTGGCATAAGCTGTCAAAATTCACACTTTTTTCATAATTTCTGATCGGCACGACAGTAAGAGGCTTTGAAGGCCATCGAAAAACTAAATGATGGGCGTTGGAAAGGGAAAATCCATACAGTATGTGGCCTATACGAACTGTTTGAAAAGTAAACAAAATTTACATAACTGAGACAACCATTCATTCATTCTAAGGCAAGTTAGTTCAAAACAATACTTTATCGTACATTCTGGAGACTAGAATCACAAAAAGCTTCTGAATTATATGTCTTGAGAAAATAGCGGATAATTTCAACATTCTGTTTTTAAGTCAAAATATCAACATTTTGGCAGCTCATGCCTCTTTAAGATTGATCGGGAGAAAATAGAACATGCCTAGGCTATATCCTTACGCTTGTAAGACTGATCAGTCTGAGACTGATCTGAAGAGTCTTAAGGCCACTCATGCCGAAAAACGCTCGCCGACTGATTGATCACAGATTCACTGCAGACGAGCTTTCGGCGATCGGATCTTAACTCGACCTGAGCAAGGTTTAAGTCTATGTTGATGTTATTTGCAGGAATTTAGCTCGTAGTTTGGGAGAAGCTGGATTGATAGAGCCTGAAACTGAGGCTATGCTGATAGAGTACGATGTGGACTACAGTGAATTTTCAGCAGAGGTAAGAACAGCAACAGCTACTTAATCCATCAAAGGCCCATTTATAAATTCATTTTGTAGAAATATGTTATTTAGCAATAAGGTGATTTGCCAATAAATTGCGAATGACGTCACAATTATGACCCTAAGTGGCAGACCAAACAAAACATTTGTTTCTTTTTAACTATAAAATTTCGGCATTTTTACAAGCTATTTTACAAAGAAATCCCTACTTTATGTCAGTTATGTTTGAAGGAATCCAGTAAAGCGAAAAAAAAATATTAAATGAAGCGAGAGCTTGACTGAATATGGCTGAAGTTTAAGTTTAAGCTGAGCTTTAAAGTGGCATGAGCTGCCAAAATTCACACTTTTTTCATAATTTCTGATCGCCACGACAGAGAGGTCATCGAAAAACTAAATGATTGGTGTTGGAATGAGGAAAATCCATACAGTATGTGGCCTGTACGAACCGAAAACGTGTTTGAAAAGCAAACAAAATGTAAATAATCGGGACGACCATTCATTCATTCTAAGCCAAAGTTGGTTCAAAATAATACTTTATTGTTCATTCTCGAGATTAGAAGCACTAAAAAGCATAAAAAGCATTATATGTCTTGAGAAAAATAGCCAATAATTTCAACATTCTGTTTTAACGTAAAAATATCAACATTTTGGCAGCTCATGCCACTTTAAGATTGGTTCCGCAACATCATGTCATTGTTGTGCTCAAAACTGACAAATGGTTTACATAATGACATGCCCTCTTGGGATTGATTGGTGTTTTTCACCACACTCAAGATTGTTTAATTTATATAGCGGAGCTGCCAGATTTAGTGGTGGAGGAAACTGGATTCTGCTCAGAGGAGACCCCCCAACCCCATGGGGAAGGGCTGCTAGGAAACTTCAAGCTTTGCCAGGGTTTCCTCCTCCACTAAACCTGGCAACGCTTCCTTTAAGTTTCATAAATCAATGTGAAACATCAAGCTATAAACTGGACACAAAGTTGTATTGTGAGCTCTGTTTCCTCCACCACTAATCCTGACAACCCCACAAGATAAGCAAAATTATCTTGGGTAGGGCATTTGACATCAATCAATCAATTTATCACGATAAATTGTTTTAGTTGAAGACAGTCAGGGCAGTAGAACTCAGTCCACTTTTTTAAACTTGATCTGTTTTCCATTTCCATATAATATGAAACCTATTTTATTCCAAGGCTCTAGAATCATTGCCTAAGGAATCCCCTTGGGTTATCTCCCCTGAAGAGTTAGCTAAAAGGAAGGACCTCCGATCCAGTTGTATATTTACGATTGATCCCGCCACTGCTCGCGATCTCGATGATGCCTTATCGTGTGAAGATCTTGGAAATGGTACGTAATTTCACCCCCCAACCCTTTTCTTTTAAATGTAAGTCAGTTTTTAGGTTGATTTTGATCTTCCTCAAAATGACCGTATTAACTCAATTCACCCAATAAAAAACTGAATTGCAGTTAATTTAGTTAGAAAATCTTCGATTTCTGTCCAGCAAAATACTCCATTTCACTTTGAATGCTTCTCTGTTTACAGCCTAAACAAAATTGACCTACATGTATGTTATCATGCTGGGTGTTTATGTTTCTAACTTGACTGCATTCTTCTTGCAACCGATGAAAGCTTTATATTAAACGTTAGAAGAATAATACTTGACGTTCAGGCTCCCTTCTAGCAACATACAAGTCAAACCAAGGTTACATTAATTTGATGGAACAGCTCTATGACGTCATGTCGCCCGCTGGATTTGTCTAAGCAAGTTGCAATCATTTGGGAAAATTACTGAATAAGTAAATCAATCTTCAGTTGTGAGTTCGATTCTCACCCTGGCATGACATTTTTTCAGAGTCAATCAGTGTCGGTTAATTTACTAATTCAGGTTTGTTCAATCTGGTCACATGACACTGGCCAAGAAATCAACTATTTATTTTGTATACATACCGACTACTCAGGCTCATTACTTGATTTGGTTTTACGCAGCTGTTGTAATTTGACCATCAAAATGGCCGACTGGCATTGTAAGTGACGTCAGCGTAACTGATCTATATTCTTTATTGGGTTAATCAATCAATCAATCAATCTTCCCTCCTTTCCACAGGTCTGTATGAAGTTGGTGTTCATATAGCCGATGTTAGTTATTTTCTCCAAGAGACGACCGCCCTGGATAAAGTGGCCTCCCAAAGGGCTACCAGTGTTTATTTGGTGCAGAAGGTGGGTGCCATGGGTATGAATTGTATGATATATGTAACACGTTTTGTCATCCTATGTTTTCTGCCTTAAAGTGGCATGAGCTGCCAAAATTCACACTTTTTTCATAATTTCTGATCGCCATGACAGTAAGAGGCTTTGAAGGCCACCAAAAAACTAAATGATTAGCGTTGGAATGAGGAAAATTCATACAGTATGTGGCCTAAACGAACCAAAATAGTGTTCGAAAAGTAAACAATATTTAAATAACCGGGACGACCATTCATTCATTCTAAGCTAAAGTTAGTTCAAAACAATACTTTATCGTACATTCGCGAGACCAGAAGCACTAAAAAGCTTCTAAATTATACGTCTTGAGAAAAATAGCCGATAATTTCAACATTCTGTTCTTACGTCAAAATATCAACATTTTGGCAGCTCATGCCACTTTAAACTGACATGAGATGCCAATATTCCAAATTTGTTCTGAAATTCCAGCTGTCAAGAAATTGATTAATGACCAAAGACTTTTACAGTGGTAGCTGCTGCTGCTTCGCTTGGCGCTCAGCTATAGGAGTTAGAGCAGCGACTGGTTGGCCCGGTGTCAGTATTATGTGACTGGGTGAGGGGGCTTGCTGGGTGTCTTTTTCAAGTCGTCTTGGTGAGGCAGCACCAAATAAAAGAGCAGTGGAAATCTGCCTTACCACAAGGAGATAACGTCTTCATATGACTGAAATACTGTTAAGCAGGACGTAAAATCCAAATCACTCACTCACTCCATTATGTGGAGAGTGATTGAAATAAAAAATAGATCTAACTTAAAATTTTGTTCTCCACAGGTTATTCCGATGTTACCGCGCCTACTATGTGAGGAACTATGCAGTTTGAATCCAGATAAAGACCGACTGACGTTTTCTGTTGTCTGGCACATGACTGAAAAAGGGGAGGTAAGCCATTTTATTGTGTCAGAAAGAGTGGCGTAACAAATAAACATGAAGGTTACTGCGAAACATGAGAGGTTTCCTGAACCTAGCTGTGCGCATGCCGTATAAGGAAAATAAAACGCCTCGTAAAGATAAAACCGGCATTAGACCTGTGTAGACTCTTCCAGAGGCATTTTTGTACCGGTATACTTGCATGGGAGTCCAAACTGCTGTGCAAATTATCTGTCAGAAATTTTATAATTCAAAATGGAAGAGTTGCCGAGTATTTGCCAAAGGTCCGGGGCTTTCTCTGGGCATAGAGTCCGGGTTTTACTCCCAATAAACCTGGCAACATTGCCATACAAGTCATGAGTTCTGCGTAAAACATCAACCATTTTGTGAACTGCATGATACTTCATTGGTCAGACTCGCTGACACCAAACTATCAAGGATATCTGACAACTTTAGGTCTCCGTGATATTAAAACAAACACTGCTGGATTGAATAGGAACTTATCTCAAAATGTACTGGTTTATTTTTCAGATTCGTGGTGAATGGTTTGGCAGATCTGTGATTCGCTCCTGTGTTAAACTCAGCTACGATCACGCACAGGTAATAAATTTGAAAAAAATCTATAGATCCCTTCCCCACAAATGTCATGTCTTTACAGTCTGGGTGATATATCAGTCATTTTGAAGATCAGCCTAATCCTTTTTATGCGCTGTACGTACCAACTTATTGATTTTTCACTCGATCTGTTTCCTCCCACACTAATCCTGGCAACGCCGCCATATAAGTGAAATAATCTTGAGTGTGACAAAAAGCATCAATCAATATACTACAATCATCATTTTACCTAACTAAAAGTTTGACTTTATTTCCTTTGTTTCAGACTATTGTGTGTATGTTTTGTTGTAGGGATTTATAGAGAATCCAGGAAAGGAATATACACTGGCAGAGTTACCTCCCATTTCTGAAGGCTTTTCGGTTTCAAAGATAAGAGAGAGGGTCCTCAATCTACATAAGGTATGATCTGATTGGTTCATTGATATACATACATGGAATAATGATTGCAACGAGCCCCGCCTTACATTCACATATCTTATATGGTAACCAAACATCGATATTGCGACTTACAGATTGTCCACTTGCCAAAATTGATTGATTGCTGTTTAACATCGAAGGAAAGTACTCTGGGCAGAAGGTGATTTGTTAGCCGGTACTTTTATTGCCATATTACCTTATTTGAGTGCAACATTAGGCCACAATCACTCAAAAATAACTTCTGGGCGGAATTCAACTCCATCCTCAACTCTCCTTTAACAAATTCGCTTAATTTTGTATCAAAAATTGAGTTCATAAAACATTCTGAGGTTTTGTTCAACCGAGTATAAAAACAACAGCTATTTCAGTGTACGTCATCACGAATTATTGGCACTCTGTGGACAGGAACATTTGTTTTAAGGGGGTGGGTGTGATGAGGGGAACTGTGAAGGAGGCCGTGGTCATTTCTGTTGTTTATCTCAATCAACTGACCATATGTGGAAGAGTTGACAGGTACTTATTGGGGTTTTTTTCCGGCAATGAGCCCGGTTTCCTCACCCACCAAACCTAGCAACGGCTGCACAAATTAAAAAATAATTTTGAGTGTGACGTAAAACATCAATCAATTGACATGTTTTAGATTGCTCAGAACCTAAGGGAAACCAGATTTGAGAATGGGGCGTTACGATTGGACCAAGTGAAGCTTCAGTTTTCATTGGATAAAGATACAGGTCTTCCCAATGGCTACTCCGTCTACTCACAAAGGGACAGTAACAAGTATGTATTCCATCTTATCACATTACGTTCAACCATTTTCATAACTAGTTCTTTCTCAAAACCTAATGTTGGGGGTTTCCTCCTGGTTTCCTCTCCTACTAAACCTGTGGCAACGTCGCGAGGTAAGTGAAATAATCTTGAGTGCGGCATAAAATATCGATCAATCAACCTCAAAACCTAATGGTGACGTAACTTTAAACTAACTGAAAATATATTTTAAAAAAAACATACCGCTAAAACATTACAAAAGCAATCGAAAATCTGCATATTTTCCCTTAGCAACCACCTCATATTTTGGGTCAATGACTTTTCAACCAATCATGACAACGCACAACACTGAGAAGTACACATCAGTTATCAGCATTTAGAGCTGGCGGCAGGTGCTGTACTCGGATTAGGGTTCGATTCCTGTTTTGGTTAAGAAATTTCTGCCATTTTTTAAGATAGTGTAATTATTCTAGGAATAACATGGTGGATACTAGGGATAAATATATAATGGATACTAGTTACTCCATGGCCCGGCTTGTAAAAGCCAGTTCCCAAGGATCGAATCCCACTTAGTTCAGACAACAAAATAATGAAAAGACATGATTTCTGTGACTGAATCGAGCTTGATGGTAACAGCGTTGGATACAGCTAGGTTTGAGGCTTTCACCCAGCCATAGAGCCCAGTTTCCTTCCTGTAAAATGGGGGGTAACGTCCAAATCCATACCCCTTTTAGTGGATCTTTCACAGTTTGTGGAAAAGTTGGCAGGTACTCGCCGAAGGACGGTCTTTTCCTCCAGGCAAAGGGCCCAGTTTCCTTTCCGACTAAATCTGGCTATGTTGCCATCTAAGGGAATTAGTCTTGATTGTGGCGTAAAACATCAATCAATCGATCCCTATCCAGCTAGGGCTCCCATCAGTAGAGGAATTTCTGTGATTTGTAAACCATGTGAAATCCTTTCATCTATCGTAATTTTATTAATTTTCGCTTTCTAAAAAACTTAAATGATAATCAATTACTTGGGTTACCTAATTCAGAGAATTTCCATAATTTATCTTTCAGACTGGTTGAAGAGTTTATGTTGTTAGCCAACATGGCTGTGGGTCATAAGATTTTAAACAGCTTTCCTCAGACATCGTTGCTACGTCGACATCCTCCACCCCAAACAAAAATGTTTGATGATTTGGTAAGTTCTTTATACAGTGATATAACTGGGCTCTTACTGTCATTCCGAAGCGATGGCAACTGGGAAGATGTTGTTGGTATTATATTATAACCATGTCAAAGATAAAGACAAAATGTTTTTCTGGACATAAGCAATCTTTGTTGGTAGCAAAAATAACATCATCTGAGGCAAAAGTGTGGTTATTCAGGCTTCTAGTGGGGCAGACGTTCACATGTAGCTGTCAGTTGGTTACATACAGTACTGTCAGTGACTAAGTATCAATCCTCCGCGGATCCCCTGCGGACCCAGCATTTATCCCCTGCGGAACATCTGCGGACCTTTTTAAAATCCTCCGCAGAGCCGGCTCGAATCCTCCGCGGAGGTTCCACGGAGCCGACACAAATCCCCCGCGGAGGTTTTCTATGCCTTCACCGTCAGCTGACAGTGGCAGTCGTTCATATTTCGTAAGGTGGTTTAAATAGAATAGCCACGTGTGGATTACACCGTTACGGCCGTACTGTATACGACACTGTATGAGCACTGCACAAATCACTATTTAACATTGCAAAGAATCTTGTTTTAGTTTCAATTGAATGGGAACAGCAGGAATTTTCTAATAAATCAAAACTAACTTCATTCATTATTTCGTAAAACTTTCAAATGGATAGAAAACTCATCAATACACAGCAGGAAAAGATCGAGAGGATTCCAGTTTGACATAAATTAAGTGAGCTGTATTCAGTTTGGACCAATCAGACGACAGGAAGGTGGTTTAAATAGAATAGCCACGTGTGGATTACACCGTTACGGCCGTACTGTATACGACACTGTATGAGCACTGCACAAATCACTATTTAACATTGCAAAGAATCTTGTTTTAGTTTCAATTGAATGGGAACAGCAGGAATTTTCTAATAAATCAAAACTAACTTCATTCATTATTTCGTAAAACTTTCAAATGGATAGAAAACTCATCAATACACAGCAGGAAAAGATCGAGAGGATTCCAGTTTGACATAAATTAAGTGAGCTGTATTCAGTTTGGACCAATCAGACGACAGGAACATGACCTGATTGATATTTAAACCAATCAGCAATCAGCGAAATGACCTAGTTAAGAAACAATGCGTTTTTTTTTTTTTTTTAAAAACATACAAATTAAAAAAATGTTTTTTAGAAATTCATTAATTGACATATAATGCTTGTCAGATGAAGACAATTTATTTGTTCAGCTGATTCAAGGCATTGAGGAAGAATGAACAGTCTTGCAGGGGTACGGGTAGGCCTATGTGACCGTCTTAAAGACTAGTTATAAATTACAGTTTTACTTGTTTCAATAGCACATTGAAAATAACCAAGGATAGTACATGCTGTGTATAGCTCTACAGTGGAAAATGATCTGCTTTGTTGTGGTGACAATTTTCCCACACTTGGAACATTGTTCAACCTTCAATTAGTACCCTGGCGCCAAACCTGTCTGGATATGTTGTCTCCATGACAATAGTTGTGTCTCATTACATTTTAAGGGGGGGGGGGGGGATACCTTCATAACTGGTGTTGTAGAATTTTTATTTTTTCTATTTTTTTCTTTGACAATTGCGAAACTACTTAAAGGAATTTCAACTAAATGTCCTATAAATAAGCTATATTTCTTGTTGGACGTGCATGTAAATAAAAACTCAAAATAAAAACTTTGAAAACTCAACCTCACAAAAGGGTCAGAGATGGACTCAACCTGCCTTGCTGCTAAACATGGCATGGGTTTTAACACACAGACGGTGGATATAAAAACTTTTAGATAATATTGGTTTAACAGAAATCACCTTTTTCTGAGTGAATCGCTACTTATTTCCAAATGCAAGCTATTTCTCGTGGAATAAGAAAAAATAAAACGGGAAGATGAATTTAATTGATTACGGACAGTCAGTTTCCCGCCTCAGACGTACAAGTAAGACAAACTAAGCATTTCCTCTTTCCATTTTACACATTAGTTTTCGCCGTGGTAAGCCTAAACTTCTGTGTTGCAAGGTTTGTCGCAGTCTGTCGTCAGTTGCATCAACGTCTCAAATGCAGTTCAGTTCCCCCGCGGAGCCGGCACATTTCCCGTTCATATCCTCCGCGGAGGCGAGAGAAATGCCCCGCAGAGCTTCTGATTTTCCGTCACCGATCCTCCGCGGAGGTGTAAGCAAAGCTCTGCGGGGGAACGGCGGAGGATTGATACTTAGTCACTGACAGTACTGTAGTAATGGGGCAAATTTATGAAGCTGAAACTGGTCAGGCAAATGTCTACAGCTTCTCAAAGAAGTTTCAGAACATGTCAGTTATCTTAGGCCAGTTAACCTCTTACTGACTGGTTGATTGATTGATTGATGCTTATACAACACACAGGATAATTTTACTTATATAGCCACTTTGCCAACTTTATTGGGGGCAGGAAATCATGCAATTTTTGGGGGAGGAAACCATCTTTGGCAGGTTGCGAACAACCCTTCCACATACAGTGATTAAAGGCAAACCCACCACAAAATTTTCAAATTTTCCCTTTGGATGTTAACCTTTGGACCTGAATTATTCAACACCAATCAATCAATCAGTCAATCAACCAATCAATCAATCAGGCAGACTGAACTTTGTTATTTCAGCATGAACTGTGTAACTCTCTAGGTGTGCCAGTGAATACATCATCAGCAGGGACACTCCAGGTAGGAAATCTACTGGTTATCTACTTCTATATTCATATTCCTATATGTTCACAATGACTTTGCTATGTACATGTGGAAAAGTTCTCTATGAACAAGGTTCAAATTGCTAAAATGTGCTAAGGTGTACAAAGTGCAACAAATATACGCAATGTAGGAAAGTGTGCAATATATGTCAAATTCAAATGTTCCCATGTACATGTACAACAAATCTGTGAAGTTACATGTAGAAGAATGTGAAATGTACAAATATGCACAAATGTTGACATACAAGAAATGTTTGCAATGTACAAGTAGTTCTACAATGTACAAGTAGTTCTACAATGTACAAGTAGTTCTACAATGTACAAGTAGTTCTACAATGTACAAGTAGTTCTACAATGTACAAGTAGTTCTACAATGTACAAGTAGTTCTACAATGTACAAGTAGTTCTACAATGTACAAGTAGTTCTACAATGTACAAGTAGTTCTACAATGTACAAGTAGTTCTACAATGTACAAGTAGTTCTACAATGTACAAGTAGTTCTACAATGTACAAGTAGTTCTACAATGTACAAGTAGTTCTACAATGTACAAGTAGTTCTACAATGTACAAGTAGTTCTACAATGTACAAGTAGTTCTACAATGTACAAGTAGTTCTACAATGTACAAGTAGTTCTACAATGTACAAGTAGTTCTACAATGTACAAGTAGTTCTACAATGTACAAGTAGTTCTACAATGTACAAGTAGTTCTACAATGTACAAGTAGTTCTACAATGTACAAGTAGTTCATAAGCCATGTTCAATCTTAAAATAACTAAATCAAAACATGCCCCCTCCCAAACCTTTCCTCAGAATAAAATTAAAAAAATATTTTACCTTTAGAATTTCAATCAACAGTTTGACATGTATTACATTCCCAAGCCATTTCATCTGGCATATGAGTTGTAAAACTGTGAAGGAATATTCTCATGATAAATGAATTTTTTTTTTGTTGCCCAGCAATCCCTTTTGGAATATCAGGGTGATGATGAATTTTCCAAAGCCAGACTTCAAGTCCTCGTTAGTCTTTGTTCAAAACCAATGCAGGTGAGGCTGTGCAGGTGTCAAGTAACAACAACTGCCTAGGATTTCACGTTAACGATCGGTTCTGGTAGCCTGTTGTTACTGTTGCTCTAAAACTACGGAAACGGAAAACTGTTACCAATCATGAAAGCTAGTATATGGTACGATGTATAATGAAATTAGCATCGGTACAAGTTGGTTGCCAACATTTCAATATGTGGAAGCGATTCAATGTTTCTGATTGACATCAAAATTATATGACCTGATTCCTTTAATAGGGAAAATTCTTCTGGCTGGGTTTCTCAGTCTGGCACAAGCCCTCTGCCAATATGTTGCAGGTTCAAATCCCCTTCTGTCCAAAGAAATATTTCTGAGTGGATTTTCACTGGTTCCTGGGCATTTCTTCAGTACGAAGTGTCCATTTCCTCAGTCATTAAACCTAGCAGTGCTGTAATGTAGATTAAATAAGCTTGACTGTTGCGTAAAACATCAATCAATCGACCTAATAACATAACTCCTACACCTAATGGAATGCCATGGGTTTTAGTTTATTATAACAACTTATAATTGAGTATAAAGGTCTAAATGATCAGTGAAAACACCAAACAATCAATCAACTAAATGATATAGAAACTTGTCTCTGGTTACTGTATTTTAGACAAGACAAGTATTTTAGTGTTCATAAATATATATGTATAATTATGGTTTTGGTTTATTACAACAACCAACAACCTGGATGTAAAGGTCACACTGACATACCCCCACCCACCCCACCCTCATTTTAACACAACTAGAAACTTGTCTCCATGGTTATTTTAGTCAAGAAGATTCTCCCTGTGTCCATGTCTTTTAGTATCTATAAATATACACTTTCAGTGTACATGTAATTGGCAAAGAATTCCATTTTTTCCCACAATGAACTTGGTCACTTGGCCACAATAACCAAATATTTAATTTTCCCTCTTTTGATTATAGAATGCCCGATATTTCTGTTCTGGTATAATTGATGATGTGAGTTTGTTTCACCATTACGCCCTTAATGTTCCCGTCTATACACATTTCACGTCACCCATCCGCCGATACCCCGATGTCATCGTACACAGACTTTTGGGAGCAGCTCTAGGTAAAGAAAGATTTATACCTAGAAACATGTGTTAACTGACGCCTTGATTAACTGGAACTAGTACCAAAAAGTGCTTGAACTGAAATGTTAGGATTCACAGTAGTTAGCTTAATATGCTTTCTTCATCACACATGCACAATTTCATTCGACTCCACAAAACGAATTAATACATGAATGATTGGGACATTTCCCTGAAGTACATGTAGTTGAAGGTTTGGGTTTTCTTCCAGACAATGAACCTGGTTTCCTCACCAACTAAACCTTGCAACAATGCTGTTTAAGTGAAATAATCTTGAGTGCGTCTATTCAATGAGTCCCTGAATGAATGCTATCTTGGGTGGGCTTAAGATTCTTTTTAAAAGGTCTCATTAAAATCATTATTTAAATTTTGTTTGTTTTCTGAAGGTTATTGTGCAGAGCCTAAAGGATCACCTCAAGATGTAGAGAAAGAAGCAGAACATTGCAATGACAAAAAGACGGCGTCTAAATACGTTCAGGAAAGGAGTGCTGACGTTTTCTTCTCTGTCTTTGTTAAAGTAAGTGAGGGTGAAATTACAAACATATTGGTTGATTGAAAGATTCTCCTCTTTTAAACATTGCAATGATGGATGCTTTATGACTGAAATAATCTGGAGTATGGCACATACATTAATTGATGAATTATTTGACCCTATTAGGACCTTTTGAACAATGTGCCCTTCCCATTTACTCCTCTTTTTTTCCTGTTCCATTTGACCTCTTGTCCCATTTGACCCCTGTGCTATTGGCCTCTTGTTCCCTTTGACCCCTGTACTATTGACCTCATCCCCTTTGACCCCTGTACTATTGACCTCATCCCCTTTGACCCCTGTGCTATTGACCTCATCGCCATTGACTCCTGTACTATTGACCTCATCCCCTTTGACCCCTGTACTATTGACCTCATCCCCTTTGCCCCCGGTGCTATTGACCTCATCCCCTTTGACCCCTGTACTATTGACCTCATCCCCTTTGACCCCTGTGCCATTGACCTCATCCCCTTTGACCCCTGTGCCATTGACCTCATCCCCTTTGACCCCCTCTGCCATTGACCTCTTGTCCCCTTTGACCCCTGTGCTATTGACCTTGACCCCGTGCTATTGACCTCTAATGCCATTTCTCTCTTACTCATCAAACTTGTGTTGGATCCTTGTGTGTTTTTTCTGTACAGGAAGTAGGGCCACTAGAAGAGCCTGGTATGGTGATGAGCGTCCTCGACAGAGCCTTTGATGTTTTCGTTCTCAAATTAGGAGTCATCAAAAGAGTGTACTGTGAGGTGAGTTTTGATACTACTGTCCATCGATTGACTAATTCAGTGTTACTCCTCTTTCAAGGTTATTGCACTTATTACAGCCTTTTATGCTCTGATTATCGAGCGATCGATTGATTGATTGATTGATTTAGTGTAAAAGCATTATCAATATTATATTAAACCCATTTGATGGCCACCTAAAGTGGCATAAGCTGCCAAAATTCAGGATTTTTCATAAATTTTGATTTCGAAGAGAAGTTTAGCGTTTGAAGTTCCTTGAATATAAAAAAAAATATTCACTCTTCTGACTAAACAACCAGGGCCAATTATCAGCACAGGTGTGAACTTTTGCTGTTCACAAAACTGACTGGTTGATGATGCATAACTTATTTCTCACTAGAAAGGAACCCATGTTCAAAGAGAGTTTTAAACAGTTATTACAGTATTTATTATTTTCTTATCATAACTCTGACAAAATACACGTAATGAAAAGTCCTCTATCTTTTTCAGAAATTGCCCCTAGATTCCTTCTCGTTTCAACGTGTTAAGAGTAAACCGACTCTAACTCTGGTTTGGTCACCTTCGGAGACAAACCCCTCTACCGTTACCCAGGAGATTTCCATTTTCACTATGGTTACAGCTATCCTCCAATCAGATGAAGGGCCCTTGAAGTGGTCGGTTAGTATCATCAGTTATCCCCCTTTGCAGTTTATTATTTGACAACTGTTAAATTGAACAAGTCGTCTGTGTCAGTAGAGCCATAGTCTATCATAGTCATCCTTCGATGGATCACAGTTAAAATCCCAATCAATCCATTGCCACATGTGGAAGAGTTGCTACGTACTCCCCGAAGGTCGAGGGTTTCCTCCGGGCAAAGAAACCGGCTTGATTGATGTTTTATACCGCACCTAAATTGATTTATTTTGTAAATGTTACTTTTTCACTTATTAGCTTTCGTCAAATACAACAAAACCTGTGTAAACTTATTATTCCAATTTAGACAGGTGTCCACTTACCAAGCTTATTTAATATGCATTTTAAAACAGAAGTAAATCTTGCATTGGTTAGTTTAGGCAGTGTTCTGGTTTAGATAAGTTTTCCTATACTTTATTGGGGGTCTTAGTTTCATAACAAACCTTTATGCATTTTTTATTTTTATTTTCAGGCAACTGTTTACCATCCCGACAAGAAATAGTCCAGTTCTGTTCCTAAAAACAGATGTAAAAATGTGATTTAAATATTTATTTGTGCAGTATTAATTAATATAAGATATGAAACACAGGCTTGTTTTTATTTGTATGTAACTGAAAGGTTGTTTTTACATGTTTTTAATATTCCCGATTCCGATAAAAATTATTGCCAGTAACTTTTTATTTTAGACTCTTTCTTTATATTATTATTTGTTTTATTTTAGTAAGCTATAATTTCATTTCCAGTTGTCTTTAAGTTTTCACATTGTTTTAAACCGTTTTGAATTTCTTTAAAGAATTATTAAGGGGCATTTTTATTGATTATTTTCTGACTTAATCAAATATGATTTTAATTTCAGTTACTAGTATAACATTTGTGCATTTTTCCTTTTCTATATGTTTTATGAAATGGTTTCAAGTGGTGCAATTTTTTTGTCCTTTAACTAATTTTAACCTTAATTATTGCATTTTGCTTTTTTTCTGCAATCATTTTATATATTTTTTTCAGCGGTAACTGGCAGATACACTTACCTGATTAAGCACTTATCTGAGCTTTGCCTCAGTTTGATATTTCAACACTAGTCGTTCAGTGATTGATTTAAGAACTGTTAAAAACCCTCTTAAAAGTAAAAGCATATAGGCCGGTGGCTGAAGCTTGAAAAGTCGCTATAAATAGGGTTCCGTAGCCGATCTCGGGAATATACTTTTTGTATGTTTTTTTATATTCCCTAGGACATACTTTAGCCCCCAAAAAAGTTCGTCCATTCCAAACCCCGGCGTTTTCGCAAAAAAGCCATGTAAAAGGAACACTTTCCCGCATATATTGTGGCCATAGGCACACGGAGTGCTCTCCCCTTACCCCTCTATCTAATACATGTATTATATAGAAGGGTAACGGGAGAGCTCTCCGTATGCCTGTGGATTTGTTTTTATTAAAGTGGCATGAGCTGCCAAAATTCATTCTTTTTTCATAATTTCTGATCGTCGCGACAGTAAGAGGCTTTGAAGGCCATCGAAAAAGGCCTTGGAAAAACTAAATGATTGGCGTTGGAATGAGGAGAATCCATACAGTATGTGACCGGTACGAGCCGAAAACGCGTTCGAAAAGTAAACAAAATTTAAATAGCTGGGACAATAAACAATATTTTTCCGTACATATTCGAGACTAGAAGCACTAAAAATCTTCTGAATTATACGTCTTGAGAAAAATAGCCAATAATTTCAACATTCTGTTTTAACGTCAAAATATCAACATTTTGGCAGCTCATGCCACTTTAAGCGTTTTTATTAAGGGTTTTATTAAGCGGACGCTATTTGCCTTCATCTGCCGCACATGAGAGAAAAGTCAAAATAAACAGATTTGTATGAAGATCAACAAGTTTATGCAATCTTTTATCACTATACATTTTAACACTATGTTTTCATCCGATTTTTCACGTAATAAACCCTCTAATATATATAGTAATAATGTAATTTTAGAATCAGACATCTGGGCCATATAACATATAGTTTAAATTACAGATACAATAATGTATTTAAAATTTAATGCAAGCTTCGGCAAGAGTTTTCGGTAGTAAGTGTGGGGGGGGGGGGGGCTATAAAATCTTTTTAAGATCTCCTCCCACACCCAGTAACCCATAGAAACCATTTGCGCTGTAAGGAATATACTCTTTGATTGGTTGTTTAATAGCGTATTCAAGTTTCTTTTGTTCATATATTATTACCAGAAGAAACTCAATGTCAGGTGACACCCCAAGGTTACTTCTGCTGGTTTCTGGCTACCGTTCCACTTGAGGCCAACCAAGAAGTAATTGTCAACAAATTTGGTGTCGCATGTATGATGGTGTTGTCAGGATTATTGGGGGACACTCAGAGAAACCAGGCTTAATCTATACCCCTCCCCCCTCCAGGAAACCCTGACCTTTCGCTGGTTCCTGGTGACCATCCCACTTACATCGTTCATAGCCCCCTGATCAGAGGCCCCCTGATCATAGGCCCCCTGAGTGATCGAGAGTTTACCTCGCACATGAAGTGTCACACTAAATCGAATTATTGTATTACACATAGGGGGTATTAACAAATATTTAATACCCCCCCCCCCCCTCCCTCCAAAGTTAAACTCTATAATTTAAACTAGGACACCATACTACACTACTGTACAGTATAGGCCTACACAGAAAATTGCTATAATAGAAAATACAAACCCCCGTCTTTGGTCTCGACTTGAACATTATCTCTAACTATTTTGTGGTGAAGTGTAATCTTTTTTGCACATAATGTATTGCATTGGCAGCACTACCGATTGATTGATTGATTGATGTTTTACGCCGCACTCAAGACTATTTCACTTATATGGCGGCGTTTGCCAGGTTTAGTGAGGGGGTGGGACCGGGCTCATTGCCCAGAGGAAACCCCGGCCGACTTTCGCCGAGTACTTGGCAACTCTTGCACATACGGCGATCGAGTAAAAATCCACTCAGAAATTTGTCCATTTTTATTTGGTCTGAGTAGGATTCCAACCCGCGTCGCATCGATGGAAGGTTTGTGTGGGACCGAGGGACGATCACTCTAACCCACTGGCACACGGAGGCCCCGGCAGCACTGCCGAAGACCGTGCTGTATTATGTGTAGTAGTTTGACTGCTTTTCCTCGATCTTAACTTTTTCGGTGTTTAATAGGAACTTCAGACTTTCTTTTTTTGGCAGCCTGCATTCGTTTTTTTTTTGTGAAATGCTTATAACAGGATGGATGATACCCAATATTTGTTGACAGAGATTTCATCGTACCCTTTGTTAAATGTGTCGTTTTTCTCACTGAATGTGCCCATTCTATCGCACATCTTTTGACACTGCTCCATCTAGTTCTAGTAAAAGGCAATTCAATTTCATTTTCCATGCCTTGCGCGTGTACTATACAGGAATAAGTACTTGATTTTCCATCCGATCGCTCTACCATCTTGCTGTCATTCTGTGTGTTTACAAACTATTGTTTATATAGGAAATAGAAAAATTCAGCGATCTGATTGGCTTGTTCAAAAATTATACCGCCAGAAACGGTAAAATAGGTCACAAAAGTTAAAGATATGTCAGAAACATAAATCGATATTCAGTTGAAGATATCTTATAAACGCCGGGGTTCTGCATGGACGAACTTTTTTTATATAATCTTTAGTTAATCATTACTGTTTTAAAACTATCGGAACGTATATTCTTGAGATCGGCTACGGACTGAACGAATTGAAGCTTCAGCCACCAGCCTAATAGGTTCCATCTTGAGAATGTTTAATTAAGACATCACCGTGAAAAAGGTTTTGTGAAAAACACAAGCTTTCGACACCTGTACGGATATCTCTATCCAGGTTGCAGCATAGGTATCTAAAAACTCCTGTTAGATGACGTCCTGCCACAAAGGAATTTCTTTTCGCCACATCATTTAACTTCCCATTTAGCTAATTTTCTTTCGAACAGCCTGTCCGAGAGGTTTCCTTTGGGCTAAAACCCAACCAGCAACTCTAAATGTGGCAACGCCCCCACATCAGTGAAATAATCTTAAGTGTGATCATGATGTAATACCTGAATCAACCCAAGCTGTGTGGTGACAGTGATGTAACCTCTTCTTCTCAGCATTTTATTTTTCAACATGAAAACATTTTTTGGAGTTTATGTAATTTTGTTAGAATTTGTAATTTTTCAAGTTGATGGTTGTTCTGTTAGTCCCCCCTCCCACCCATCAACACTAAACGTGGCAACACTTTCACATAAGTGAAATAATCTTGTGATGTAAAACATGAATCAATCCAAACTGTGTGGTGATGTGATGTAACCTCTTCTTCCCCTCATTTTATTTTTCAAGATGAAAACATTTTTCTGGAGTTTGTTTTGTAATTGTGTTAGCATTTGTAATTTCTCAAGTTTGTGGTTGTTCTCTTAGTTGAAAACTGTCTACGCAAATAATGGTTCTTGTATGTAGGGCTAAAACACATTTTTTTTATCCCATCTGTTGATGATTGATGCAAAAATTGGAACATTTTCTTACTGGGTTTTCATTCAAACGACCTATGTCGGATGGTTGCCAGTTACCAGCGGAAGGTCGTGGGTTTCCTCCGGGCACAGAGCCCGGTTTCCTCCCACAATAAAACTGGCAAATATAAGTGAAATAATCTTGAGCGCGGCTTAAAACACCCAACAATCAATCAATTGATCATTAATGCAGTTAGGGCATTTACGAACAATTGATTAGAATGATGAAAGCAGAAAGAGGGGTGCTTCAAACATTCATATGGTTAAAATTGTTGGTTCCCATTTTCGTATATCGTTCGTTAATGACTGTGGTTCACAATTTAATTAATTCTTTCAAACTGTTGTGAACAAGTCATTTAAGCTTAATTTGAAAATATAGTCCTAACCAGAAAACAAACTATTTATTTGGATACACAATACTATATACTCTCCCCCATTTATCTCTCTGATTAATATTTTTTCTGAAGATTTTTTTCCCACCAATATTTTATTTTATGTTTAAAATGGTTTTAGTTCCTCGGTGTACGGCCTGAATCATTGAATATTCGGAAAACGTTACAATTGCTATTATGCCATATTATGTTTCGTTTAATTTTGTTTAGTTCTGTTTTTCTGATGCGTTGTTTTTAATTAAATTCTATGTTTCACTACCAATTTTCTGATGCTGTTTTTAAGGAATGCTATGACCACCTAGTTAATGTACTATCAAATTAATCGATGCTTTAAGATAAAAATTCCGCTTTAAACAGTCTGTTACAATTTTAAAAGAAGTGATTGTTGTTGTTGTATATATTGTTTTTAATGCCTGTGTATAAATAAAACTTTAAAAACTTTGAATTTTTAATTTTGTCTTTTCTGTTCTATGCAACATGTGCAGAGGGTTGAAAACATTTAAGAAGCATTCTCTTGAAGATGACTAAACTAACGGCCAAAATATTAAAACAATGCATTCAGGATATTCAAAATAACCCTACAGATGGATTATGCTGTAAATGTCCCATAAATTGATTGCACTGTTGGTGAGTTTCCGATTGACCATCGGGTTCGAATCCCACTTAGTCCTAAAATTGGACCATTTTCTGACTGGGTTTTCACTCGAACGACCTATGTGGGATGGTTGCCAGTTAGCAGCGGAAGGTCGTGGGTTTCCTCCGGGCACTGAGCCCGGTTTTCTCCCACAATAAAACTCGCAACGCCGCCATATAAGTGAAATTATCTTGAGCGCTGCTTAAAATACTAAACAATCAATCAATCAAAGGGAGGCCTGCGTCGGACTGAGGGACTGTCACTCTGACAGTCACCTAGGCCCCATACGTTCTAGAAGAGTACCGTGAAATTGGTACCAGATCACATACCTGTCTGTGACCCTAGCCAGTATGCATCCCTACCCCACGCCGAGAAAGACTGCTGTTTGGTTGTCAACTACACCAACTTTTTTCCTTGTTCTTTGCTCGGACAGTCTTATACTAGATTCAATCAATGGCCTAAGATAAGTTGCGTGTAGTCCTTTTTCTTCTAGGACTTTTATTACTCACCATGCATAGGTGAGGGGTTTCCTTCATGCAACCAGCCCAGCCATATATGTAAAGGAATTTTTAATGTGTCTTAAAACATCAATCAGTTTTTGTGTGTGTTGGGGGGGGGGGGGGGGGAGGGGGGGGGGGGGGTGGCGAGGGGGTTGGGATTTATTTTTTTGACCTGTTCATTTTTGTTAAAATTCTGTTTGGGATAACAAATTGCATTTTTTTTAAATCTTTTTGGTGTGTGGGAGTACTTGTAGAAGGTCAGGGGTTTCCTTCGAGCAAAAGGTCGAATTTCGTTCCACACTACACCGCCATATAAGTGAAAAAATCTTGAGTGCGGCATAAATCATCAATCAATCAATCGCAAAGCAGAAGATTCAGCCCTACAGATGTATTTAGGCTGAAGGAAACCACAGATTGAACTTGATTTATGACCAGTTTTATCACCCTCCAGGAGTTTTTTTAAACAAACTACTGTATGATTGCTGCTTTACTTGCTAAACTTATTGTGGTTACATTTTATCTATTATTTGTATAAGAAAGAAGCTTAAAAACTGTAACAAAGCAGATTATCAAAGGGGGGATAATTCACACTTTCAAGGGAAATAATTTCCATCATCAGGGGGAATAATTCACATTTTCAGGGGAGATAATTATAAAAGACGTTTTGATTGGTCCATTTTCGGCGGGCTGTAAGCATTTTGTGGGAAATCTAAACATTGTTCAGACGAGGAGAACTAAAACACAAAAATGTTGGGTAAGTTTTTTTTCGGACTCGGTATCTTAAGTTAGTTTATACCGGTACAGATTCCATATCAGACAGTTTGACCTGATTGCACAACTGAAATGATCAAGGAATTGCTGTCACGTCAGATGGGAGATTTTTTCTTTTAGCTAGTATTATTTCCCTCTTCCCGGTTAGTTTCCAAACTCTGTGGCCAAAGTATATTGATCAATTTGAAGCCACCCATCATCAATACATGTATACTTTGGCCACAGAGTTTGGAAATCTTTAACTACTTCGCGGTTTGACTTTCATCCTTGAGTGACTGTGGAATAAAAATTCACCGGACATTGCCAAAAACCTATCATCGACAATTTTACATAAAAAACTAGTCAAAAACGACTGAGAGTGAGATAGCCCCAGGCACAGGCACACGGAGTCCATATTTATAGTATAACAGAGGGTGGATAAGGGAGAGCACTCCGTGTGCCTGTGCCCCTGGGCCCTGTCTTACGAAGCTGGCGTAAAGTTGCGCATAGGGCTACAACATGGACCAGTTGCGACTAGGGCGTAAGTTCCTATAGTTTTAACACTGATTTACGTCCGACGTAACTTACGCCAGCTTTGTAAGACAGGGCCCAGGGCCCTGTCTTACGAAGCTGGCGTAAAGTTGCGCATAGGCCTACAACATGGACCAGTTGCGACTAGGGCGTAAGTTCCTATAGCTTTAACACTGATTTACGTCCGACGTAACTTACGCCAGCTTTGTAAGACAGGGCCCAGGTGACTATCCTGCCATTCTGTTATGGCAGGATAGTCACCTGGGGCTTAGTTACAGCTTTTAAATGAAATATGTCGAGGTTATTCGCATTACACATTCGAGCTAAGTCTTAACTATCCTTAATCTCACTTACCTTTCAGTTATTACCTCCTGTTATACCTTTGAAACATTCCTCTTTTCACCGAACCCGTTGATTTCTTCGAATTCCGTTGTTAAACTGTTAAATCCCTCGATTCAAAAACCGGTGTAAAAAATTTGTCCCTCAGATTTCAAACTCTCATCGAACAACGACAACATATCACATGATTCGGGGTTTTCCGGTACTTTTCCAAGTAACGTGACCTTTTTTCGGAGGGCTTCCCAATGAATTGTATGCGTGGAATGGAGGTCACGTGGTATGTGATATGCATCAAATGCCGCCATTACTAGGAAATGATGCGACTTCTATACAGGTCTGTTATGCACGCGCGCTTCAACTATCAATGGCGGCACATTTTACTAAGTCAGATCAAACCAGCCAATGAGACGTGTCCATTCCCCGCATATAGTTCATTGGGGCTTCCCCATCGAGATCTTAAAATAACTGGCCTTTGCACACGACACGAATCCTCGCATCCCGTGACTCCTTGCTTTTGAACAGCCTGTCGATGAGCCAACGGATATAATGGTGGTCTAATGTGTGGCTCTACCTGACCGTCAAAGTAAGTAAACCAGGATAGAGACACATGTGTGCGGCTACCTGGGGCTAAGAGTGAGAATAACTAAACTTGCGCCGTTGCGGGGGAAATGACAGACTGAAACGTTCAACTTACAAATATAAATTATAATTTATAAATAGGTCTCTAGTGTCTACTCTAAACTCTAGTTACCCAAATGCAACTGAAATTTGTACAAAGGAAAGGAAAACTTGACACAAATGAAACACAATGTTCTAGTTTATCACAATTTTGTACCTGGAAAAAACATTTGACGAGTTTGTTAAAAAAAAAGTAGGCCTACACTACAGACAAGTAGTATCAGCTAGTTCAATTTTACTTACCGAACTAAGTTAAATGCCAACATATATGTAATTGTAATATAAGTTATGACCATAAGTTCAATTTAAATTGAACTTAGCCGCACTCGTGTGTCTCTATCCTGTTTTACTTACTCGCCTGTCAGGAAGAGCCACACATTAAACCGCCATTAAAAGGGTGGGATAACTTGTGTAACCTCATTAGGCCAATTTTTATGCTATGCTTTACAAAGAGCGATTTAACAGTTTAACAACGGATTTCGAAGAAATCAACTGGTTTAGTGAAAAGAGGAATGTTTCAAAGATATAATAGGTGGTAATACTAATAGCTGAAAGGTAGTTGAGATTAAGGTAGTGCGCAATATGTTGAGTGGATTGAAGGATAAATTCTGGTACGCCCGCACGGCCCACTTCTTCAATATCAATGGTATTGAGAAGCCTGTGCAGGCGTATCAGAATTTATCCTTCAATCCACTCAACATATTGCGGACTAAGATTAAGGATAGTTAAGACTTAGCTTAAATCTGAAATTCGAAGTCCTTTCAAATATTTCATTTAAAAGCCGTAACTAAATTGAACTATGTCACTAGTACTACCACTAGGCCTAGCAGTATAGGCCTATAGCCTAGGCTACCTACATCTACATGTACATGTAGAACAGTAGAAGATTTGATCAATAAATGAATATTTACATTTTTATAATAAAACATTTAAGGATATTTAATCGATGACATTTTCTAACATTAACATGTTCTAGGATTTTTTTTTCTACAGGTTACTTAATACCACCCAGGGGGCTGTATCTCAACACCGACGTAACTTTGCGCCTGGTTGTAACGTCATGGCAACATATACCTTCAACATTACGTTACGATCAGGCGCAAAGGTACGACGGGCGTAAGTTGTGTTGAGAAACAGCCCCCAGGTAACTGGTCTGGCGAAAATGTCTCAAATCAAAAATCTTACAAATTCAAGATCTGAAAGTTAAATATAAAATATTTAAAATGATGATTGAAAGTTGACCATGTTTTTTTTTTGTGATTGTCTTTTTTTTTTAAACTTTCGATACCGATGTCAGTAATAACTAATATGATTTGTTGTCATCACTTTTCAGGGCTCGATGACGAAAACAAGGAAAATATTTTTCATTCAATCAATATTGGTTCAACAATCAAACATCAGAGCTGGGGAAAACCAAAGAAAAAACAGATTACAGTAAGTGTTAAAATAGAAGCACATCAACTAGAAGTTTCGCCTTTTAATTTAAAGTACAGTGTAGACTTAAAGTGGCATGAGCTACCAAAATTCAACAAAATTTAAATAACCAGGAGGACCATTCATTCATTCTAAGCCAAAGTTAGTTCAAAATAATACTTTATCGTACATTTTCGAGACTAGAAGCACTAAAAATGTTCTGAATTATATGTCTTGAGGAAAATAACCAATAATTTCAACATTCTGTTTTAACGTCAAAATATCAACATTTTGGCAGCTCATGCCACTTTAAATTTAGAAGTGGATGGACTTCCACTTTCACACCAGCCAAGTCTTAAATATTTTCTTGTTGTTGTCCTCCTACTATCCTGTTGGTGTCATTAAGGAATCCGTCCATAGGGCCTGGGAGTCTACCGAGAGATTTCGCGATATCCGTTGACAGATGACATTTTTTCATGACGTCAGTTCGATTGATGTTTTTTGTTCTAATGAGCGTCATATCCGAACGATAAAGGCTCCTCACATGCGTAATGACAACGCCGGTGACAGGAAATTTGTGGAATGGTCATGTTAGGTTACTCCCACTCCCTATTGTCTTTTGATGTTTATTATTACCATAAAATCAACTTGCTCAGATCTTTAATCCAGTAACGAGTCTCGCTTTTTAAGTCTCAATTAAGTTTATTTTCAAATTCTGCTTTAGTGGTTTAAACTGAAAATGTTTGATTATTTTTAATTAAAGCCTTATTTTAATTATCTTTGTTTAGATTGCCGTTGAAGGTAACATAGGAAGTGGGAAATCAACCTTCTTGGAGCATTTTAGGAAAGACCCTATTGTCGAGGTAAAGTCAGGGCTATTCTCCTAATTCTAAAGGGGACCTCGGTCAGTCAGTGAAATAGGCCCCAGAGCCCAAAATGAACTTACTTGTGCTTTAGACAAAAGTGCAAGTACGGTAAGAAGTCCGCTAATTCAAGTACTCAAAACATTACGAGAAGAACTCTAAAAGTTTGAGACTTTTCGTTGGGTGTCTTACCTCCTGCATGGAGCGACCGATAATCCTATCGAGCAATCGCTATTGTTGTTCTTTTAGACCAAACATAGCAAAAAGCAGTCTAATAATAGTTCTCAGGGATTCATAGAAGTCCAAAATTTACGAACTGAAATTGAAAAATTCAGTTTTTTAGAAGGTGAAATTCATTTTTAAAAAAATTTATCGACCATTTTAGGGTTAAAATTGAGTTAAAATCTATGTTACAAACCAGTTCCAATTTAATATTTCTTTTTCATGAAAGTATGAATTCCAAGAAAAAATCAGGTTTGACAAAAAACTAATGATAATAATATATATGTAATGTCAAACCTAGATCAAAGTTATCCCTTCTTCATGTGTAACAATAAGAAAATACACAATGATTTAGTTACAAATGAATGGAACTATTTGAGAACTATGGTTCAGGGGAGGTAACTAGCATATTTCATGAGACACTAGTTGTCTCCCCTTTTATTTTCTATACGACCAAAAACAGCTCAATAAATATAACAAGTCGCGAATTATTACGATTATTGTGGGTAATACTCCCCAAAATTTCTCAGTTTATCAAAATCAGCTTAGTTTAGAAATGTTTAGGTAATTAAAAAGACTTCCAAAGAGCAAAATAAGCCATGTTGAGGAGACACTGAAAACGAGGCTGTATGTTTCTCAGTATTTAAACAACAACAACAACTAGAGAATGACGGCCATGGTCGTTTGACGGCGGTTTCTAAATAAACTTTTCCCTTAAAATAGGATTTTTTCATCATAAACAGTGGATATCAATCAAGCAATATTAAGTTTTTCACGCCCAAATTGAGTTTGGAAATTTTAGTTTTCAAAAGGAAATTTTAAACTGAAAATATTGAGTTTTTCAACACCAAATTCAGTTTTAAACTCAATTTTACGAACCGAATATCGGTAAGTAATTGTAAATTGGACGTGTATGAATCCCTGGTTCTAATACAGCCTAAATCAACACCTTTTCCTATACATCTGTAGTCTTGGAAATATTTGGGCTAAAAAACTGGAAAACTTGTTCATATATTATTAGTTAATTTAAGTGTGTGGGTTCAACACCTCATCGAAAAAGGGGATATGTTTATGACGTCACGTTCAGACTAGCCGCATTTGCGATTACGCCGTTAGAAAATTCTTTTTGCTGCCAAAGATCACTGCTCCCTACACTTTTTTCGTGTGATTTTTATCGTCTAGATTGCTGCAGACAGCGCCGCCATATAAGTGAAATAATCTTGAGTAAAATATCATCAATCAATCAAGGAATAAAGGGATATAACTTGTGTCTTTCCTTGCAGGTTATACCAGAACCTGTTGATTTGTGGAAGAATTTTAAAGGCCATAATATGTTGGTAAGTAGAAACTTATCTCGCCATAGACCATTTCAGTTCAGAAGCTGTTTTTCAAGACGTTCGAATTGTATGGCATTGGCGTCATTGATGTCAATTGCAGGCGCCAGCATAATCATAGACAAAATAAGCACATATGGGTTTTGCTTTGTGCTGTCTACTACTGGTCTAGTTTTAATGCTAAATGACAGAAATTTTAAGTTAATGCTGCCCATTTGCAGTTTGTATCGTTTGTACATTTCGCCATTGTACCCTGAGTTATTGCCCTTTAATAAATTATGTAAAAAGCATAACGCACATATAGTGCCAGAGGTAACATGTATTTGTTCTTGCTGAACATTTCTACATAAATACATCTCTGTCCACCGATGTCCAAATATCAAGGTAAAATACCTCATTACCAAACACGACAATAGACCCTCTCGGCTTAGAATATTTCATGACACTTGTGCGAATAAATAAATGTTTGAAACTCTCTTTAAACGCGGGTTCCATACAAATGAGAAAAAATTAAGGCATCACCACGTTGTAAGTTGTGAACAACACAAGCTTTCGACACCAATAACGATGTCTTCATCAAGTGTAACGGAATTTAATAACTTTGTGGTGATACCTTGATCAAGTGTAACTGATGAGGACGACGTTACACTTGATGAAGACATCGTTATAGGTGCCGAAAGCTCGTCATTCCCAACTAACTTCGTGGTGATGCCTTAATTTGTTCTCATTAGAACAGTTCTAGTTTAAAATAAAATTCTTATGGATTTCATTAGTTTCAATGATCAGTTTTGTGTAACATCCATTAATTGTTCTTTCTTCTGAGATATGATCATTTTAATCTTTTATTTATTTTCAGGATCTAATGTACAAAGACCCTAAACGATGGAGTTACGCTTTTCAGTCGTATGTTCAGCTAACCATGCTTAATGTCCACAAACAAGAGCTCCCTAAGGTAGGTGTTGAAATCGGGCATTGATGTTTTATCATCTAATGTAATATACTCAGTGAACATCAAACAATACGGCGCCATGGGCCGTTTGTGACGACCTGAGAAAAAAATATAAAATCCGGCATAGGCAGATTTCTCAACTAACTGCGAGTTTTCGTAGGTCTACTAATTGATGTTGCTGTTGTAGCAAAAGTGACAACAAAGACATGCGTTTAAACTAAATTTTAAGGGGGAAAACGCTTCTGTTAAAAGCATGATTTATTTGGCCCGAAATAGTCTCTTTGAATCGATCCCCAGCCTTGGAAAGATCAAAGGCCAACCAGACTAATCGTTTCACACGTCCGCTGATCGCTCTTTTCATGCGACTCAACAGGGGGTTGAACGAGACTACTACTCATTTTGGGTATAAAATCGATCAGATTCGGACGTCATTTACCTTATATGGCAACCCCTCCATATAAGTGAAACGATCGTTAGTGTAGCGTAAAACATCAATCAATCAATGCAAAGAAATAAATTGATTTTAAAAATGTTGAGTGTGTTTTCATTGTTGCCCTTTATGGAAAGGTCGCCCTGTACCTGCCCAGGAATGAGGCTTATGTTTCCTCTAGGCAATGAGCTAGTGTCATACAACAACATCTAAGTCTGCCATTTTGTTTCCATTTTATCTCCAGACTCTCTTCATTCTTGGAACTGACATTTATCATTTCAGAAAAAGCGTGTGAAATTTATGGAAAGATCCATTTTTAGTGGTCGATATTGTTTTCTACAAAATCTCTTTGAAAGGTGAGTCTGGCATAATCTTAGAAAAATATAAAAAATGGATCATTTTAAAAGGTGACTCCGCCTAAGTTTATTGCGATTCTCCATTGATCTTCAGATTAGTAGAAAAATAAGAAGTGATCGATCTCGGATGAAATGCTGTAAGTCGACTTTCCGCTAAAAATATACATTTAAATAGTTCCAGTGGCCATCTATATAAAAACAACTGTCAATAGCACACATTTTGACGATCTTTGTTCCGGGCTTGTCTCTTTAAAATAGTGTAATATTGCTCTGGTTAAAATTCATTAGGTCCATTTATTTCAAATCTATAATGATATGAAGAAATTTTTTGTTAATCTTAAGAAGTATACAACTGTCTAATTAAATCAACCAAATCTACAGTGTATATTAAAATGCATGTTAAATAACCCTGGTAAACCAACAGCATTTTTTACTTTTACTGAGAGGTGTCAGTTTTCACAGGGTTAACTGTATATCGTCAGTTGTATCATCATCTCCAGTTTTGGGGCCTTTCACAAGCCTTTCACAACAACATAGGTGTGACCTTCCGCAGGCAGATTGTGGATTTTAATCCCACTCAGAGGAAAATTTAGACATTTTTGATTGAGACCAGGTTTTTCAATCAGATGGCCAAGCTGAGGCTTTCCTTTAAGCCTAGAGCTACTTGTAGTTGTAACCACTATACTTATTAGCCATAATTTAGGGAGGTGGCTCAGTCTGTTAGAGTGATGCTCCCTCAGTCCTACACAGCCCTCCCATGGATGCGGTGGCTCAGTCTGTTAGAGTGATGCTCCCTCAGTCCTACACAGCCCTCCCATGGATGCGGTGGCTCAGTCCGTTAGAGTGATGCTCCCTCAGTCCTACACAGCCCTCCCATGGATGCGGTGGCTCAGTCTGTTAGAGTGATGCTCCCTCAGTCCTACACAGCCCTCCCATGGATGCGGTGGCTCAGTCTGTTAGAGTGATGCTCCCTCAGTCCCACACAGCACTCCCATGGATGCGGTGGCTCAGTCTGTTAGAGTGATGCTCCCTCAGTCCTACACAGCCCTCCCATGGATGCGGTGGCTCAGTCTGTTAGAGTGATGCTCCCTCAGTCCTACACAGCCCTCCCATGGATGCGGTGGCTCAGTCCGTTAGAGTGATGCTCCCTCAGTCCCACACAGCCCTCCCATGGATGCGGTGGCTCAGTCTGTTAGAGTGATGCTCCCTCAGTCCTACACAGCCCTCCCATGGATGCGGTGGCTCAGTCTGTTAGAGTGATGCTCCCTCAGTCCTACACAGCCCTCCCATGGATGCGGTGGCTCAGTCCGTTAGAGTGATGCTCCCTCAGTCCTACACAGCCCTCCCATGGATGCGGTGGCTCAGTCTGTTAGAGTGATGCTCCCTCAGTCCTACACAGCCCTCCCATGGATGCGGTGGCTCAGTCTGTTAGAGTGATGCTCCCTCAGTCCCACACAGCCCTCCCATGGATGCGGTGGCTCAGTCTGTTAGAGTGATGCTCCCTCAGTCCTACACAGCCCTCCCATGGATGCGGTGGCTCAGTCTGTTAGAGTGATGCTCCCTCAGTCCTACACAGCCCTCCCATGGATGCGGTGTCTCAGTCTGTTAGAGTGATGCTCCCTCAGTCCTACACAGCCCTCCCATGGATGCGGTGGCTCAGTCTGTTAGAGTGATGCTCCCTCAGTCCTACACAGCCCTCCCATGGATGCGGTGTCTCAGTCTGTTAGAGTGATGCTCCCTCAGTCCTACACAGCCCTCCCATGGATGCGGTGGCTCAGTCTGTTAGAGTGATGCTCCCTCAGTCCTACACAGCCCTCCCATGGATGCCGTAGATTCAATCACACTCAGATTTTAAATTTTTAGTGGCTTTTTCACTCAAGTGGCCGTATCAGGAAGAGTTGCCAGGTATTCCCTGCTGGTCGAGAGTTTCATCGAAGACAAAGAGCCAGGTTTATTCCCTGGCAACACCGTCATATAAGTGAAATGAGTGTGGCCTCAAACAACTATCAATTAATAAATTTCAAATCATTCACTATAAAACATTAATATACACAATAAAATATATGACGACAATACAGATTCTCATGAGTTTTTACATGCATATCTTGTAAAAAAGCTGCAAAGAATGTCTGGCATTTTTGTGATTTGTTTAATTTTGACAATTATTTTTGGGTCAGATTTTTTATTCTAAACATCGAAGACAAATTTGTACACATAATAAAATAATATTTACAAAATCTCGGTCCTGAAAACAAAACCTATTAACGTTAGAAAAAAATCGCTTCACTTTCAAGACTGTCGTTGAATTATTTTTAAAGAAGTTACGTGGCCTTATTTTTTCTTTTACAGCAATTTGTTGACCGATGTAGATTCAGCCATTTTGGATGAATGGTTTCATTGGATACAGGAGAATGTGAATTTAAAACTGGACCTGATTGGTTAGTTTTCCTTAGTCTGTAATCCAATCACTGCACAGGATAATTGTATTATACAAGTTTTTTAAATAGACCCTTTCGGTTAAGAAGATGTTTTTCACGACGTTGTCCAAATTGTAGGACATTGGCAGCATTTCTTTGTTGAAAAGCATCTAGCGCATTGCATCAAACCAAAATGAGCATGATTTCAACGTCAGATTGATCCAAAAACTCATTGTAGCGTCATTTTGCCATAAAAAAAGCCAACTGATAAAACTGCAATTTCTTAAGCAGGTATTAAGATGATTGATGTTTTACGCTGCACTCAGAATCATTTTGCTTGTTTGTTGCCCTATGTGGACGAGTTGCTGGGTACTCTCCTAATGTTGGGGTGACCTGTAGACAAAGAGCTCAGTTTCCTCCCTCCCTAAATCTCACAATGCTGCCGTCTAAGTGATGTAATCTTGAGTGTAATGAAAAACAAAAATCCCCTTACAGATAAAAGAAGTTAGAACATTTTTCCTGGGGCTCGTTTCACAAAGCAATCACATCGCAAAGGAAGCGTAGTTGCCAATGGTTACCATAGTGAAAGAGATAGGACGTCATGGCAACTGCGATTGATTGCACTGTGCGACGGCCGTTTCACGGCCCCCGGGCTCAAATAATAAATTCTCAAATTTGAAATAGCCATGCTCAGTTTATTACAAAAAATGTCTCGTTGAAAATCTATTTCTCTTCAAATTTTGAATTTTGTGTAAAGTTTGTATTTATTATCTTCTTTAGTTTACTTGAAAGCCTCTCCATTGACGTGTCACAAAAGAATTAATGGCAGACAGAGGGACGAAGAATCTGCTATACCAATGGTATGTATTCCCAAATGTTTTTATCCACCGCCAAACAAAGTTTGGAGGGGGGGGGGATACTGTAATGGGCTCCGTCCGTCCTGATTTCATTTCCGTAGCAGAACTTTTAGATATAACTCAATGAAACTGAGGTTTTCAACTGCTTGAAAATGTTTGTTTTATGTTTTTAACCAATTCCATGGAAACATATCTAACAAATTTTCTAAATGTATGTCCCAATAGATTGCTAAAAGGTGTCTTATGGGTAGGTTGATTTTTATACGCCCGCTCTTAAAGTGGGCGTATATTGGTATACGTCTGTATTGTCCGTCTGTCCGTCCCAAATTCGTGTCTGCTCCATAACTTAAAACCTATTGCCTGAATTTATTTTTTTCTTCTGATATATGTAGTTTATGGGTAGATGGTGTCTCGTGTACCAAAATTAAATTGGAGTCTCAATATTTTTGGCGACCAAAACAGCCACCAAGGCGTTTGGCATTAAATAACTTAAAAACTATTGAATGGATTTAAAAAAATTTTCAAATGTTACTAGCTTATGAGTTTGATAGTGTTTCCTGTACCACAATTAAATTCGGATCCTGCTATTTGTGGCGACCAAAACAGTCACCTAGCCGTTTAGTATTCAATAACCCGGAACTACATGTATTGCATAGATTTTAAACAAGATTTCAGTTATAACTGGCTTATGGTTAGACGATGTGTCATGTACCAACTAATTGGGGTCTTGATATTTGTGGCGACCAGAAGTACAGTCACCAGCCTTTTGGCATTGAATAACTCGGTACTTGTTACATGGATTATCAATTTTTTTCAGTTAAAACTAGCTTATGAGTAAATGGTGTGTCTCTACCATGGTGTGTGGTGTGTCGAGTTCTGGATATTTGTGGCGACGAAAACAGTCACCTAGCCTTTTGGCAGTCCGTAACTCAGGAACTATTGCTTGGATTTAAATATTTGTTCAGTTAAAACTAGCTTACAAATAGACGATGTATTCCGTACTAAAAGTAAATTGGGGTCTGGCTATATGTGTCGACCAAAAACAGTCACCCAGCCTTTTGGCATTCAGTAATTGAAGAATCGGCTATTAATCTGTCTGGTTTCACAGTAGAGCTTAATTGTATCCAAACATCTTTTTGATAACCATGATTTTATCTGTAATTAAATGAAATTACTGTTGTATGCCTATATGTAGTGTAGACACTTTTACAAGTAGCTTTGGCAGCTGATACATGTAGGTGATGTGTCAAATACTATAATTCACCAAGCCCCAGTCTTTTGTAGGTGACTGAAAGATTCTACCAGCCAAAATTCTGTTCAAAGCATGTCTTTGATATTGAATATGAAGATAGTGTGCTACAATGAATTACCCTTGCAGGCGTATTATGAGTTTCTTAAACTCTTGTTCATTAAGGCTTCATTGTCACTTTTCTTCGACAAGTATTCTTCAATATTCTTTCCCTATGGCGGGTGATTTGCCAGACTGTCTCTGCCTTTTTTTTTTATTATTGACCATTTTAGTATTGACAATAAAAACTAAAAGAGTCCTATCACATCATTTTGACCTCTACTTACATGGTGGAAGGGTTATTGGAATAGGGATTTACAGGTACCTCTCCAAGGTCGAGTTTTCTTAGGGCAATAAAAGTGAAATTATCTGCAACATAAAACATCAATCGCTAAATCCATAGAGCAAAACACTAACCACATTAATTTGAATACCAAACTAAAAACTCAGTCCTCAAATAAACAATTTAGATTGGAATACATTTTTATTATCACCCAATTTTTTTTCTTACGAAGCCAACAAATCGCTCATTAATTCAATCCCACACACACCAAATGGTTGCAAAAGATGACCTGATAGGAGTACGCACTACAACGTCACAAAACAATGTTCGACGGTTTAAATAGAGGTTATCTTAACAAGAGCCAGTGTGTTAAGATGAATATCACTCTATTAATTTTGATAAAGTCATGAGCCTCTGATGATGTAATTCATTTGTGAAGTCAGTTTTGAACGTTCTTTCCTGAGGTCATAGCATTACTTAAGCCATAACCAGGTCAAGGGGGAAGGACTTAACAAAGAGTAAGAGTTATTACACGGAAATTCACTGGGTATACACTGTATATTGGACCAGAGCAGTAGTTATAGCAGAGCTATAGTGGGACCTGCATCTCTTCCACTTCCAGCCTGTATTTAACAACAAAATTGCAAATTTAATCTTGCTTTTTTTGGTCCTCGTTTTAATGCCTTTTGACTGCACATTTTATTTTCATTTTCAAGTCTTAAATTTTCATTTTAAATTTTTTATTTCATTTTTTTTTTTCAGAGTTACCTTGAAACCCTGCACCGACTTCACGAAGACTGGCTAATAAATGAAACCAGATATAACCTACCAGCCCCACTATTGGTAAAAGAATAAATATTTCAAACCCAGTCCATTTCCTGAAGGATCTGCACTGAGGATTGGCAGCTCTAGACTGGTCTCTGGCCCAGACCATGTGTATACATGAGATAGATTGATTAATTGATGTTTTACGCCACACTTAAAATTATTTTACTGATATGGTTTAGTTGGAGAGGAACCAGGGCTCATTCACTTATCCCCTAAGATTGATGTATATGGAAAGCTCTTATTTATGTACTTGTTCAAAATAATGAAGGGGACCTCGTGGTCCAGTGGGTTAAAGTGATCGTCCCTCAGTCCCACACAGACCTACCATTGATGCGGCGCGGATTCGAATCAGACTCAGACCAAGCAAAAATCTAAAAATTTCTGAGTGGATTTTTCTCTCGGTCAGCGTATGTGGAAGAGTTGCCAGGTATTCGTTTCCTCTGGCCACTGAGCCCGGTATCCTCCCCCCACAACCTGGCACCTCCCCCTTATAAATCAAACGTCAATCAATCAAAATAAGGAACACTTAGTAAATTCTGTTTCAACAAAATTGTCCCTATATTTGGCAGCTCCTGCAACTTCTTTATATTCTTTTAAAATTTTGTTTCAGATTTTGGATGGTGAAAAGGATGTTTCAACTTTGGTCAAAGTATTTGAATCGCAGAAGAAGGCGTTATTTGACGGAGTTTGGTAGTTTAAATTGTTAAATTTAAAATACTCAATTTTTTATATTTATTACATATCCATTTTAAAAACTGACCTCATTCGTAAAGATATACATGTATGTAGATATGTATGGCAATGCCAAATTATCAACAACAAAAGATCATAAACTAACTCTTTTATTATCACTGTATCATGGGTAACTAGCCGTTTGTACAAATTGTCAAAACTTTCGTTTTATAAAAAAAAATGAAAATAGGTCGTTCAGAACAGTAGCCTGAATTTTAGTGGTGAGTACTTTGAGGAAATAATTTCCATTCTTATGGGTGAAGTTGTTTTATAAAAAGTTTTGAAATGCATAATTCTGATTTTAGATTTTAAAATTAAATTGCATTTTATCGGTAACTAAAAACACCAAGACACGTACACAGCACTGATAATGGAATTCTAACAAATAAAACCTATTTTTCTCTTCTTAAAATGTTTTTCAGGCTCCAGACAGCAGCAAATTGTTTGCTCTGATGAAATTGAAAACCTGAATTGTTGAAAATTAAATAATTGTATGAGTTAATTTGTAATTATAACATTTAATGTTTTATGATTAATATGATAAAGTATTGAGGCTAAATATCCTGTGTTTTTATAATCAAATGAATGAAATTGCTCAAAATTTGTTGTTGGGAAAATATTCTGTGCTATTTATTTCTTTTTAACAGAAAGTTCTTTTCACAATAGACGAGTTAAGCCTCCACCCTTCACAAGTGTAAAATCACATTCACATATTTTTAACTTTATAAATGGATCATTTACTCTTATTCTTATTGACTGACAAAAATAGGCTTATGCCAAAAAAAAAAAAGAATTTTTTATTTTATTAATTTTTTTAATTTACATCTCTGCATTTATTTATCATCCAGGGATTTACCGGACCCTTAAAATCTGCATCTCTGACCCTCATTTTCTCACTCGGACTCCAAAATTGCAATGAGAAGGGTCCCATGGGATGCAAATAAATAGCAAAATATTATACAATAATGCATATTTAAACACTAACTGGACCCCACCTAATGTATATGGGACCCTACTGTTTATCTGATGGGTGTCCAATGAACTCCAACCTATTGGGGGCCAGGGAAAACCCTGTATTTCATCTACATTTTTTTACGGTTATTTCCTAATACAAATTCTGCCAAAATCCAACATAGATTTTCATGGGACCGATTTTCGTTTTGTTTTTTATTATAAATCCATCTTTGATATTAAAAAATATATTTTTGTTGTTTAATTTTGGATTACCACAAAACGAATCGCTTACAATATTCTCTTTTTATGCACTCAATTTTATTTATGCTTTATTTCTCTTAAAACTATGTTCTTATATTACTCTAATATATATCTAAACTCAAGGATTTCCCCTTATTTTTACCTCATTCGTAGAGAAGCAACTTTTGTTCTTTGCTATTTTTTGGTTCTTGGTGGAAGTTGATTCGATTAATTTGTGGCACATTACTGATGAAGCTTGTTGCACTTACGGAACAAGAGGGTATCTCAATGGTGCTAGCAGAAGCCATCCATGATCGTAGTTCAAATAACGCTTTCGTCTAAAGAAAATTCTTGGTCAGGTTTTACTCCATCGCCCTAAGCGGAATGGTTGCCATGTTATCTAACTAAGGTTATGTGTTTCCTCCACACTAAAATGTGGCACAGCCCCCATACAAGGAAAACAATCTTGAGGGCAGCGTAAATTAACTATTCTGATTATCCTTTGTGCTATATTACAATATATTCCACTTTTCTCAGGCCTAATTTTATCATATATTGTAAGTTTTTTCTCACAAGAAGAAGATAATGGGAAGAACTAAATGGCATGAGCTGAAAAAAAAAACCCAACTTTTTTTTATAAATTCTGATTGCTAAGAGAAGTCCAACGTTTAATTGATTGATTGAAGGATTGCTATTGAAATAAACAAAATATGAGTAGAAAACCATTAAAGGATTTATGAACAGGATTTAAAGCTGGTTTGTGGACTAAATGTATATTTGAAAAACATCAGTTGAAACGAAACAACCTTCGCGTTAGTTCCCTGGTAGTCAAAAAAGGAACAGGAAGGAAATATGCATATTTTTCGTAACTACTCGGAAAAATTACGTCATGCACGACCTTCGATGTGTACAAACTACCACAAAGACGTACTGAGGCAGCAGAAATCGTTTATTGCATCATCGCTGTGAGGGTACGTACACAACGGAGGTCGTGTTTGATGTCGCAAGTTTCTGAGATAATTAACTTTCGTAAGCATTGTAGATCGGTAAACCTAGCTTGAATTTTGTATGTACTGCGACCGAAATTTAATTTTCTTTTTGGTCAGACTTTTAAAGTACATGTTCTACAATAACATTTAACGCAAATTAGAAAATATGTCCAAAGGTTGTTCATAAATCCTTTAAAATATAGGGTTAATTTCAAATAGCCAGGACATACAAGTTCATTTATGAGTTTTTGTTCCTTTAAAAAACTACATCCTGAAGATGTTCAAAGCTTTTACTTTGAACTTCTTGATAAAAAAATTGAATTTAACAATTGAATACCATTTCAACAAAATTGAATTGTATTTGAACAAAATTGAATAGTATTTCAAGAAAATTGGATTGTATTTTAAAAAATGTAATTGTAATTCAAGACTAATGGGATAGTAATTGAAGAAAATTTAATTTATTTCAACAAAATTTTATTTTATTTCAACAAGATTTGATTTTATTTCAACAGTGTTTTGCAGCTCATGCGACTTAAACAAAAATACATAAACATTCACAAATATTTTTAAGGTGAACTTCAAATATTTGTCAATAAAAACAAAGAAATATGAATCATTTGTTGTTCTTGGATTTTTATTTTAATATCAATTTTCTGCTATATTTATTTACATGCTTACATACATGTATGTACACACAGACTGTTCAGAACTGTAGGCCTATATTTATATTTATGAACAATAAAACACATGGAAAATCATCTTGCGTATATTTATAGCTTATAAATAATACAAATACTAATATATACAAATCAAATCACTTAGTATAGACAAATTCAACTGTATGTAAATGTCAAGTTATATAGCTTTACCAAAAATCCAATATTTATATCATTCAGAAAGTAAAAAAACTGTCAAAATGTTGATTGCCCAGACAGAGAAGATCTATGCAAATGTCAAAACCCTATCTTTTCTACCAATGGCTTGAATGCCTCTTATTCAGCAAACTTTTTGAGTGGATTTTTCATTTGATAGGCGCATGAGGAAGAAGCGTGAACTGAATTTTAGAATGTGTGGATCGCATGCCTTAATGTAGAGCAATTTAGAAAAAGAAAATTACTAAAAATGTCTAGATTTTAAACAATATGGTGGCTTCGTGTAGAGAACTTGGTAAGAAAGTCATTTATAGAGTTGAAATGTCAAGTAAGAAGGAAGAATGCAGTTTTAGACTCAATTCTAGAATGGGTGGTAACAGTGTGTGTGGCATTAGATTGATCGATTGATTGACGTTTTACTGAGAGACCATGGGATGTGACCAAGACATAAAATACAATTTGTTGATTTTTTATACAAAATGGTGATCACTTTCACACACAACACTCAATATCAAATCCAGAGAAAAAACGTTTTCCATTGAAAGGTAAAAATTGGAATGTCTCTCTAACAAGTATGTGGATTTGTGAATTAAAAAAATTCACCATTTCAGTGAAATAAAAGTGTGGCGTAGATTGATTGATTGTTTGGTGTTTTACGCCGCGCTCAAGATTATTTCACTTATTTGGCGGCGTTGCCAGTTTTATTGTGGGAGGAAACCGGGCTCTATGTCCGGAGGAAACCCACGACCTTCCGTTAGTAACTGGCAACCATCCCACATAGGTCCTTCGAGTGAAAACCCAGTCAGACAATTTTTGGACTGAGTGGGAATCGAACCCGCGACCCATTGGTGGGTGTGGCGTAGAACATCAATCAATGTTACCGATATGGGTATAAATTTATGCAAATGAGAACATTTATGTCTATATTTAACGCCCGCTCAATAGCTAGAAAAGAACACATAGTCCAGGTGAAGAGATCAAAATGTTCAGCGTTGGTGTAACAATGGCAATTGGTCAGAGTTTTCATTTATGTCGGTAATAACCTCCCACCTTTTTCAGACTCTTCAAAATGCTAAAAAGACCAGGACAATTTCAATAGCTATAAAATGACACGGCTGGTCTAGGTGTGATGGTAAAGATAAAAATGTCTAATGTTGTTGTAACACTGTCGGTGCTACACCGGTAAAACTGAAGCCGTTTTCGATGCAGCCGCGTAAAATATCCTTGAGAAAAACTTTATTCCTGTCTGTCCGCCTGGAATATACCGAGCAATGTATCTGAAAGAGAGAAAATGTAATACGAGATTATCACAGTTGTTTTGGACGGTGAAGAAAAAAAGCTCAAAGTTACAGAATAAATATTATTGACCATCAAACGCAGTCGTCTCCGCCCTTTCTAACGCTGAACTTCTCTTTACAACCAGAAATTATGAAAAAAATAATATTGCCCGCTTATAGCATTTTAAAGAACCAAACTTAATCGTGCATTCATAGAAATAAGGCAGTATAAAATTATTTGTAAAAAAATTGTCATGGGTAAATTGTTTAAAACAGTACATGTAGGTCTGTATAAAAATATTTTTCATACATCATGAAGTTTTTTTATAGAGCTCTCACCCTGGCCCGTGATTTATTCTGGGTCAATCAGTCGGTTATTTCTAAATTCAGTAATTTCCCTGATAATTGCAGCTTGTTTTCGAAACACTATAAAAAACACTATTTTTTCATACCAGCAAAACAATACTTACAATACTAATGCTGCAATCTGAAGAATTGCAAAGATCAATGTAAATACTGTACTCTTCCACTGTGGAGAAAAAGGTATTGAGGTTAACAACATTTTCACAATTCTGTGCATTGATCTCTAAATCTGTAAAATTCACATAATTTTCTGGGGCCTCGGCGGCTCTGTCGGTTAAAGTGGTGATCGTCCCTCAGTCCGACACAGGCCTTACATTGATGTGTCAATAAACCTGGCAACGCCATATAGGTGAAATAAATTTGAGTACAGCGTAAAACAATCCATCAAAAACCCATCATTTTCAAGAAAACCATGTATTATTAAAGTACTTCGAGGGGCCTTGGTGATTCTGAGTGGATTTTACACCTGATCGTTGTATGGGGAAGAGTTGCTAGGTCCTCTCCAACTAAAGCTGGCAATATCGCCATACAGGTGAAAGTGGGGGGTTAGATTATTGAATTTAATAACCCTACAAACAACATATTTCGGGATGGAGGTTGGTGTTACAGTCTTAGATACATGTACTTGCCTCTTATTTAAAAATAAGGAATAGAAATCATGACACCTACCCATAATGAGAAATAAAGTGTTCCAAAAAGGGTCCCAAAGTATATGGCAGTGAAGGGAAGACATTTAACAGAGAATAAATGTTTGATGTGATTGACTGGACCCCATAGCAAAGAGAAACTGAAAGTAGAAGATAAAAAAATGTTTATTATAATTAATGATATATGTTCCTTTTTACACTATTGGTACAAGATCTAATAAAAAAGTTATGTAGATTTAATTTCATACCCAGAGGTGAAAACATATAGCATCTGATCAAACACCATCTGTCTAAGAATTTCATTCACTCAAACAATTTATTTATGAACACCAAAACACACGGGCACAGGGAAAATCTTCTTGTCTAAAATAACCACGGAGACAACTTTCTAATTGTGTTAAAAAGAGGTTTATCATTTAGACCTTTATACCCCACAAATTGTTGTAATAAACTAAACCTGTGATATTTCATCAGGTTTACGACTAACAAGAGCTTAGCCTTGGTCAGTAGAATTTTCTGGAATCCTTTTGTAACACATTGACAATGGTTATGCATCTTTACTATGGCAAGAACATGGGTAGACTGAGATTGAACCCCATTAACTTGGCTATGGCAAGAATTTCCTTGATGACCCTTAAATAAAAATGCATAGCCATCATTTTATGAGTAGTTGGATTCTAAACCATTTACCAAGTGATAATACTCTACATAGAAATATTTTTGTAACTTTCTTGATCAATATGTTTTATTTCAATATCAATTTCATTTCATTTTTGGAGGTACTTCAAAGACGAGTCCCATTGTCAATTGGAATTAATAAAAAAAGTAGAATTTTGGCAGCTCCTGCCAGTTGAAGAAGAGACCAAACTGTTTATCTTACTACTAAAGATACTAACCTCATGATGAAAAAGAGACTTCCTAATGTATATAGCATGGCAAATTTTCTAAATTTCAACAGAGGTAGGTACAACCCAGCCTGAAAACAAGGAGCATTTAAATAATGGTCAGTCTTGAACATGTTGAGTGAAGTGTTTTATTGTGCTTTTTAAATACACTGCCATATAAGTGAAATACTCCTGGCTGACGCAAAAAAAACATTAATTAATAGAGTTGCATGTCATCATTAGGTGTTATTTGAATGAACATTCACTTTTGCCATTTTGTAGGAAATTTCCATAAACAAATTAAAATTAAGAAAAAGTTTTCATAAATTTAGTCTGGGCAGAAATAGAATGATATATAATAATGCAAGATGAGATAAAGAATTCCCCATTCCCAACAGATTGATGAATTTCCCTTGGTTGTTTAGCTGCAGTATGTTGGGTTTTTTTTTTAATCATGGAGAAAGAAAGAATACTGACCAGGGAAAAACAAAAACTTCCCATTAACAGACACATAACAAAGCCAACAATCCTCTGCTTCTTTGACTGCAACAGAAAGAGAAACTGTTTAACAATGGGAGTCTCGGCTCAAACATTTGGTTAATAATGTTTAATATTTGCCTATGTCAGTAAACTTTTAAGAAACAATATAATAAGCAGTTCACATATCCTCCATATCCCTAAATTTCTAAGTATGGAATGAATCGTCTCCATTTTTGTCAGACTCATTGGAAAATTTAGGCCATTAGAATGGCCAGAAGAAATACGGTATGGAATGAATCGGAAATTGAATATGGAGAACACGATTAACCTCACCAGGAGTTGAAAATAGACAATATAGCGAGGTGAACACTTCTCAACACACAGACTGTAGGAAAAAATCGCTTGTCTCAAAAGGGAGAAATCTTATTAAATGAAGGCTTTGGTTTAACGCCAATTTGACAATATATTAGCTCAGGCTCAATAGATAGTTATTGCTACACAACCCGCAATGTTTGTGATTAGTTTCATTTCTTTAATCCATTTGTGGCAAGCTTCTAACAAAGAAAATAGCCTGGTGCGATGAAAAAATGATGAAGAACGGAAAATGCCAAAACCGTCCTTTCTTTGCTTTCTATGAAAAGAGGTGGTCATCACTTTTTCCAGACAAAAGAAATATTGTCCTATATAGCTATATCTTTCATGCTTAAACTCGTTTCAAATCAACACCATATGGGATTTCTTTTGATGCTATGAGGAAGAGTTTAGGTTTACAATCTTTAGGCTTTAGCTAATTCTCATAATCTGTGGCTGGGTAGCCTATTACTTCACTTTAGTAAAGGTATTACTCCCTTATTTATAATTCCGACATTTATTGGTCGTCGACAAGGTACAGAAATATTATTGAATTAGGTAGTATGGCGGTGCCAGGTGCCGACCAATAGATATCCAACCATAACGAGATACCTGTACTGGCTGTAGGCATTTAAAGTGGCATGATCTGCCAAAATTCTAACTTTTTTCATTTCTGATCGTCACGACAGTAAGAGGCTTTGAAGGCCATCGAAAAACTAAATGATTGGCGTTGGAATGAGGAAAATCCATACGGTATGTGGCCTGTACAAACAGATATATTACGACAATTCATTCATTCTAAGCCAAAGTTAGTTAAAAACAATACTTTATCGTACATTCTCGAAACAAGAAGCACTAAAAAGCTTCTGAATTATACGCCTTGGGAAAAATAACCGATAATTTCAACATTCTGTTTTTATGTCAAAATATCAACATTTTGGCATGCCACTTAATATTATTAAGTGATATAAATTTATAATAATATTATTGAATTAGGTAGCCTATTTGTAACTCGAAACCGAAAGAATAAACGGTAGAGAAAATGGCAATGTGTCAAAGAAAACCCGGTGCGAATATAGAATACGTCCGTCACCTGGAACTTACAGTAAAACACATAGTTTCCTTTCAAATTTTCTGTACAATACCTTCAGGAACTCCCTAATCGGAAAATCCGTCTTTACTTGCACAAAATTCCCCTACATTTACTAAATTCGCCGATTTCACTCTACACACAAGCAATTTCAAACATTCGCCTCGCCATCTTTGCTTCGTTTAATGCATGAGACAGGACAATTTATGTACGAGCTTGTCTCTCCATCAGTGTTCAACTTCAACATACAGCCTATACGCCGATAGTGCTCTACACCTTTTTTTTACTGTGACTTCAGTCTTATTTCTTTTTTAATTTATGTTCGTTATCAAAAATTCATAAAGAAAAAGAAAACTTGGGGGGTTATAGGGGGGCTTGCCCCCCTGACGATTAAATAACATATTTACGGTGACCGACCATTTCTCGCCTGTAGCCGAGTGTAGGCCTACAGTAGGCCTACCGGTACACGTATTTCCTTTTTCATTTCTTCTTTATTAAAAATTAATTAAAAAAAGAAAAAGAAATCGTGGGGGGTTCTAGGGGGGCTTGCCCGCCTGACAATCATAAAATATTTACGATGACCGACATTTTTTATTGACTGAAGAAGTTTTCAAAGTGACGGACGTATTCTATATCCTGTCCGAAAACCCCCTCAGGGTTGCCTTTGCAGTGAATATCACATTGTCAGTGAACAGATGAAAGAAGCTTGGATATAAGATGGGCAAACCAAACGCATACCAGACTTGGCAAGCAGGGGTCCTCTTTCGCCTTGGTAAACCAACCATTCTCTCCCTCCAACACTGGATCTATCGGTTTCTGAGTTCTGCTAAAACTAAACCAGTTCGTCTTTGATGTTGACTGGGTAGTTTCAGTTGATGGAAGCAGACTATCGGATGATCTTGACAAATAATCCTGTAGACTTGATTTTAAATTCGACATGCTGGTGTTGTTGTTGTCAATATTGACACGGATCGTGTCACGTGACATTGACAGATGCGCGCCTCAACAGACTGCCTTGACCTTTGAACAATCATCACGTTGTTCTCGCCACAACACGATTTGGACGGAAATCAATGTGAATTTTGTAGGGTTCAATAATTTCATTAATCTTTCTGTTATTGTTTTAGTCTAATTGATGACGTGATACGGAAAATACGACCCAACCTTGTTGGCAACAGGTAAGAATATAACTCACACCGAAAGGACTCACATGTTTTAAAGTAAACTGAATTGCCAGTGTCAATTATCTCTCATGTAGTCCGAAATATCTGCGCTGATGATGTAAGGCCATCATCAGCGTCAGAACGCATTTGATCAATTTTCTGGGAATTTCTTGCCACCCTTCGAGGTGGCAAGACCACCTCTCGTTTCTCATCAAAAATATCAAGATTCTCTTCATAACTTTTAAAAAATAAAATTGCTAACCCGTACTTTAATGATTTCCCTTTCTCCTTGCACCAATCTGAAGTCTGTACGTCGACACCAGCCATAGATCTGCCCGATTAAATTTCAAACTGTACCAAACCTTTAATTTAGAAAAGTCGCCATTTGCATACTACGTCAATATACGCGCGAAAGGTCATTTTGTCACATGATTACCCACTAGCAGGCGATATAGTTCATTGGTCGTGTTGGTTCACGTGACTTCAGCAAAAAAGCAACACGACCAATGAACTATATCGCCTGCTAGTGGGGTAGTCATGTGACAGATTGACCTTTCGCGCATACAGTGACGTATCAATGAGATTATGCAGATGGCGGCTTTTGTAAACTAAAGGTTTGGTACAGTTTGAAATTTAACCGGGCAGATTTATGGCTTTTGTCGACGTACAGACTTAAGATTGGTGCGAGGAGAAAGGGAAATCATTAAAGTACGGGTTAGCAATTTTATTTTTTGAAAGTTATGAAGAGAATCTCGATATTTTTGATGAGAAACGAGAGGTGGTCTTGCCACCTCGAAGGGTGGCAAGAAATTCCCAGTAAATTGATCAAATGGGTTCTGACGATGATGATGGCCTATCTGTCAGAAAATGTCTTACATCATCATCGCAGATATTTCGGACTATCTCTCATGCAACTCTCACTGACTCACACTCAGCAGGTTCTATTCTAATTTCTATATACATCAGGGCATAATCTACGACAAAAGTTTGGGCACCCATAGTACGCTTGACAATACCATCCCAGGTTTCATGAAGGCTGTGTGGAGAGAATTTTCTACTTTACACCATCACTTCTATCTAAAATGTCCCTAATATTTATGTTTTAAATACTTTGCGGCTTGGGTAAAGTATAGTAGGTAACGTAAAAGTTGCGGTCAGTCAACTCATTGATAAAGTGGCCCCACTGTGCGTAAGGCGTGGCTGTGGTCGATGACTGTTGGCCTTTGGCACTATGCCAGCTCTTCAGAGACGGAGGGTCACTACGGTGTGCCCCAATTGTCACAACAGTTTTTTTTATTGACAAAACGTCAAAGACGAACCTAGGATTAGGGACAGGGTTTATTGACAGAATAAGGTTAGGTTTTGGAATATTTTATTGACAACGCTAAAGACGGACTTAGGGTTAGGGACGGGGTTTATTGACAGAAAAGGGTTAGGGTTAGCCATGTTTATTTACAAAACCGAAGGATCCTCTTGGATTCGTCCAAATACGTCATCGCAGGTCAAAGGGTATATAAATATGAAGTGCGCATGCGTGTATCACAGTTCAGGTAACACATAGAAATTTAATACCTCTAACGCTGTGTTGGAAGTTAGTCTAGTGGAAAGATGCTAGGGTCTAATTGAGTGCGCATGTGGTTCTGCGCAGCTTCAGATTGGAAAGGTAGGGGTTCGAGACCCGTTGAGTGCGGAATTAAATAGAAAAAAAAGAATCTATTAACTTGGGTGTGTTGCAGTGAAGGGAGTTGTCTACCGTAAGACGTTAGGTGGCGCTGTTGTATACAGCAAGAAGATAGGATGAAAGAAACAGTTCACGCTTCCAAACGTCCCCGTATACTACTTTTGTTACTGTTTATTATAGACCGTTTAGTCAAGAACCAATGAATGCAAGCCAATTAAAAACTTTCCCACGGTTGCTCCGCCCACATTGGCTCACCATGTATTCTTTACCATTCCCTACTTTGCAAAGCAGTTTTTACTTGTATTCAATATTTAAAGCAACAATCGCAACATTTTTTTTTCTCATAACCTGGTTTGGGTGCCCAAACTGCAGAAGCCCAAACCCCATATATGGGGTTCAAAATCAGCCTAGATAAGGCCCTGTACATACATGTAATTTCCAATACCGACAAGAAAGTAAAACAGGATAGAGACACATGCATGCGGCTGTACATGTATATATGCCTAGTATATATATTGGCCTGCAAATAAATAAATCATGCAGTAGTATGACATTTGTACTTCACACAAGTCTTAGAGAGGTCCTTGTCAAGCAATATCGAGGCCTAAGAGCAAACAAAACACCCTTTGCCCAATGATTTATTAAGTTTTCGAGCGAAATTCAAGTTGACAGAAAATTCCAATCGAAGTGTCAGACACTTGGCGCTCTGGGAGCCTCGCTTTCACTTCGGGGCTTTACGGGATCTGTAAAACGGTTTGGAATTGGCGCGCACAACCGTTCGTTAACATGAATGATGCAAACTTTCAACACCGATTTTACTCCTCTATTACAGGAAAAATTAAAATGGCTTCCCGGGGACGGACGGAAACAACCAAGTTACGACAAAATCTTGAAGAGCAGTTAGACAGGCTTGTACAGCAGTTAGCTGATTTGGAAGAATGCAAGTAAGTTTGAATACTTATAGAAAATAAAAACTATGTGTGCCTACAGAATTGAATTTTTCTCTCAGTTGTCCTCCATCATGCAATGAGCCCCTTTTGCTCTACCACTAAACCTGGCAACGCCGCCATATATTAAGTGAAATAATCTTGAGTGCGGTGTTAAACATCAAACAATCAATTAATCAACGTACATAATTGATCATTCAGATCATGCTAAAATGTGCTAAAACAGAAATATTAGGGCCATATAAGAAAGAAATGGTGGTTTAAAGTAGGAGTTCTCTCCATGCAGCCTTCATGAACCTTGGGATAGTATTGTCAAGCTGTACTATGGGTGCCCAAACTTTTGCCCTTGATTATGCCCTGGTATGATGTATAACGAAACTGGCTTCGTTATCGGTTGGTTCCCAGCATTTCAATATACGGAACCAATTCAATGTTTCTAACTGACACCGATATTATACGGACTGTAATCTTCATTTATTTTCTGGTGACTGAATTAAATTAAGCTTCACTATTGAATAAATATTGATGCGATTCTACCCTCTTCCGTTTGAACAACGTATAATTTATCCTAAATTCATTCTTGAAGCTGGTCTAATTATAAATTATACAACTGTTAGCTACATGTATATTTTGTTGACGTCGCAGCTGGCTACATCTGCTAAATTTCATATAAAAAAAAACTGTTTTTCTTTGCCGTAATAAAGGGAGGATTTAGATGCGGATGAATTTGAAGAAAGTAAAAAAGACACGATGGAACAATTGATGGAGTTTAAAGATTCCTTGGATAAAATGATGGAAGGAAATCTAAGTTTGGTTGATGAACTTAATGGGATGCAACTAGTGAGTAACGGAAGATGGAATGAGAGTATCGTGCAAATTTCACACAAATTTCCTGTCATTGCGCATGTGGAGAGCCTTTGTCGTTTGAATGTGACGCTCAGTTCTGACGTTGTAAAAAATATAAATCAAACTGACAACATTATGATTGATTGATTGATTGTTTGGTGTTTTACGCCACGCTCAAGATTATTTCACTTATATGGCGGCGTTGCCAGTTTTATTGTCGGAGGAAACCGGGCTCTATGCCCGAAGGAAATCCACGACCTTCCGTTGGTAACTGGCAACCATCCCACATAGATCCTTCAATTGAAAATTTTCCATTTTTGTTTGGGACTGAGTGGGATTCGAACCCGTGACCCATTGGTGGAAGGCTGTTCGGATTGAGCGTCCAACGCTCTACATATGTACATACTGAGCCACAGAGGCCCATACAACGTTGGAGAAATCTCTCTGAACACTCCCAGGCCGTATATACAATATTTGATTTTGAGATTTTGATTGTTGATTGACACCACACTCAAGACAGTTTTATTTGGCAACCCTCCCACTTAAAGTGGCATGAGCTGCCAAAAGTCTTCAAAACAAGCTGTGCGAGCCGTAATAGTGTCTGAAGAGTAAACAAAATTTGAATAAACGAGACGAATGTTCATTCATTCTAACAATAAGTTAGTTCCAAATACCACTCTAGCGCACTTTCTCGAGACTAGTAGCTTTAAAAAGCTTAGACGTGTACCTCTAGGCAAAAATAGTCAATAATTTCAACATACGGTTTTAGCGGAAAAATAAAATTTTGGCAGCTCATGCCACTTAAGTTAAAGAAATACAAAATAAAAACAAGAACGTGAATTGCAGATTTTTGAACTCAAATTACAAATCTCATTTTTCAATTCCATTATTTCATCATCATTAGGTGTTATATAGACAGCCAGTATGACTATATTTTCAAAAATATATATTTTTTGATTTAAACTAAACTAAAACAATTAGAGAGAAAAGTAACCCCTCCCCCCAAATATTTTCCATTTAAGGCGATACAAGCTGCAATTGGAGAAGCATTCAAGACCCCGGAGGTGATACGATTATTTGCCAAGAAACAACCTGATGCACTTCGCACCCATCTATCAGAGGTAAGTGAATAGGTTCAGGTTTAATTATTCTGTGAAGGCAGTTATAAAATCAGCATGAACGGATGCTAATATAGAGTGGTTCATGCTTAATACACCCTTTGGGCTTAAGGATTGACGCTTGAGCAGAAGCCTGGCTGTATGGCAAAATGACGCTAAATTGAGTTTTTGCATCAATCACTAATCAGACATCAGAATCGTGTCGATTTCGTCAATGACAAAGAGGCGTGTCACAATGACTACAACTGAGAAATGACGTCAATGCCATACAATTCGAACATGTCATAAAAACGCCATTCTATGCCGAAAGGGTCTATTGGATTGACCTCCCACCAATAGGTTGCAGGCTCGAATCCCATTTTATACATGTCATATAGTATTTCTTCACTCACTAAGCCTGGCAACGCCGTCATATAAGTGAAATAATCAATCAATCAGATCTAACCAGTGGTACCCTGCCACCCTTCTTTTAACGTTTATACTTATGGACAGTAACAGGGAAAATCTTCTTCACTAAAATAACCCTGGAGAAGAGTTTCTAATTGTGTTATAAAAGGGGGTATGTCATTTAGACCTTTATATTTAAGAACACTAAAACAAACGGGCTCAGACGTTTGTACCCAGACATAGGTTGTCATAAAAAAACCAAACCCAATGAAATGTAAGGTTCCATTGAACGCTCAGGTACCATTGAAAGGTCAGGTTCCACTGAAAGGTCAGGTTCCACTGAAAGGTCAGGTTCCATTGGAAGGTCAGGTTCCATTGAAAGGTCAGGTTCCACTGAAAGGTCAGGTTCCACTGAAAGGTCAGGTTCCACTGAAAGGTCAGGTTCCATTGGAAGGTCAGGTTCCATTGGAAGGTCAGGTTCCATTGAAAGATCAGGTTCCATTGAAAGATCAGGTTCCATTGAAAGGTCAGGTTCCATTGAAAGGTCAGGTTCCACTGAAAGGTCAGGTTCCACTGAAAGGTCAGGTTCCATTGGAAGGTCAGGTTCCATTGAAAGGCCAGGTTTCATTAAAAGATCAGGTTCCACTGAAAGGTCAGGTTCCACTGAAAGGTCAGGTTCCATTGGAAGGTCAGGTTTCATTGAAAGATCAGGTTCCATTGGAAGATCAGGTTCCATTGGAAGATCAGGTTCCATTGGAAGGTCAGGTTCCATTGAAAGATCAGGTTCCATTGAAAGATCAGGTTCCATTGAAAGGTCAGGTTCCATTGAAAGGTCAGGTTCCATTGAAAGGTCAGGTTTCATTGAAAGATCAGGTTCCATTGGAAGGTCAGGTTCCATTGAAAGATCAGGTTCCATTGAAAGACCAGGTTCCATTGAAAGATCAGGTTCCATTGAAAGGCCAGGTTTCATTGAAAGATCAGGTTCCATTGAAAGATCAGGTTCCACTGAAAGGTCAGGTTCCATTGGAAGGTCAGGTTCCACTGAAAGGTCAGGTTCCATTGGAAGATCAGGTTCCATTGGAAGATCAGGTTCCATTGGAAGGTCAGGTTCCATTGAAAGATCAGGTTCCATTGAAAGGTCAGGTTCCATTGAAAGGTCAGGTTCCATTGAAAGGTCAGGTTCCATTGGAAGGTCAGGTTCCATTGGAAGGTCAGGTTCCATTGAAAGATCAGGTTCCATTGAAAGACCAGGTTCCATTGAAAGATCAGGTTCCATTGAAAGGCCAGGTTTCATTGAAAGATCAGGTTCCATTGAAAGATCAGGTTCCACTGAAAGGTCAGGTTCCATTGGAAGGTCAGGTTCCATTGAAAGGCCAGGTTTCATTAAAAGATCAGGTTCCATTGAAAGGTCAGGTTCCATTGAAAGATCAGGTTCCATTGGAAGGTCAGGTTCCATTGAAAGATCAGGTTCCATTGAAAGGCCAGGTTTCATTGAAAGATCAGATTCCATTGGAAGGTCAGGTTCCATTGAAAGATCAGGTTCCATTGAAAGACCAGGTTCCATTGAAAGATCAGGTTCCATTGAAAGGCCAGGTTCCACTGAAAGGTCAGGTTCGATTTAGAGCTCAGTTTCCATTGAACGGTCAGGTAATGGTTGGAGGTCTGGCTATTTTTTGCACCTTTTGCACTTCGGTGTAAAAATTGAAAAATCAATCAATGGATCTCAGACAAACAAAAAATCAATAAATATTTCTTTATTTTCTTCTTCTCAGATAAAACGAGACACAAAAATTGGTAAAATGTCTGAAAATATGTCAATTCAGCAATCTGTAGAAATTCTAACTGCCCTGAAGAAACTGGGTGAGACATTAAGCCCTGAAGAGGAAGCCTATTTACAGGCATATTCTAATAGCAGTCTCAAAGAATTCGAACAAGTCTCTGGATCAATCGGTAAGTCGGGAAAGGAGAAAACAGAAGAAAACTTTGATTGATTGATCGAGGGTGAACTGAAAATTTCAAAGGCATGAGTAGGAATATTAATTCATATTTTAGCTTTTTTTCAAATGTATTGCTAAATAAATTTTAGAAGTTTCAATTAAAGTTTATGAAAAAGAAAAAACAAAATAAATGTACCTTTAGTTTTTATTTAATCTGAAATTATATTAGGAGTTTCCTGCAGTCAATTAAATCTTCTCCTTAATCTAACTCCATTTGATGAAACGATAGAGGTTTATTGTCATCAAACCTTGTTTTTAATTATGGTCCATTTTTTTTTATTTCAGGGTCAGGTGACAAACTTTTGGAGGTTGCAGGGTCACAGGTCAAACAAGCCAACAAATAGAATCATTGTCATAGCAACCATCATCTGCACCTTTCATTTTTGTGTCTATAAGAGTCATGTGACTTCCATGATCTATTTGATGGACCAATCAAAAACAGCCCCTATAAATGACCATATAAGGGGATGTAAATATTGGGAAAAGCAGACTTTTAAAAAAGCTTCAATTATATCAACTATATTCATATTCCTTCCACTTGTGTTCATAGCTTATAAGTTGTATTATATTTATAATTAAAACTTTCAATTAAGTTTACTAATCGTTAATAAGTGATCATAACAATTCTATAAATTCTATTTATGTGTCTCAAATTATTTGAAGCCAATCTGGGCAATTGATTCGACACACGCTGTTTTTGCGCTTTTCATTTTTATTGGAAATTAAAGTGGCATGAGCTGCCAAATTGTTGATGTTTTGACGTTAAAATAGAATGTTGAAATTATTGGCCATTTTTCTCAAGACGTATACATGTCATTCAGAATCTTTTTAGTGCTTCTAGGTGCGAAAATGTATCATAAAGTATTGTTTTGAACAAACTTTGGCTTAGAATGGATGGTCGTCTCGGTTATTTAAATTTTGTTTACTTTTCGAACACGTTTTAGGTTTGTACAGGCCACATACTTTTAACTATATGGAATTTCCTCATTCCAACGCCAATCATTTAGTTTTTCGATGGCCTTCAAAGCCTCTTACTGTCGTGACGATCAGAAATTATGAAAAAGTGTGAATTTTGGCAGCTCATGCCACTTTAAAGAAGGTCTTTTAAAAGACGTTTAATCTATAAAGGGGGCTCGCAATCATAGGGAAATTAAGGACAGGCGGATTGTCTCTCTCTGCATTTACAGCCCACGTAATTTAGCGACTACTCATAGTAATTTGTTGAATGTATTTGTTGCCAATTTGCCATGACAGCTAAGTCATACGTTTGTCAAATAACAGTTAGCTGTAACATGTTAATGCAAAGTATAGCCAGATAGCCAGTCCATTCTAATTTCATTTAACCAACAATATTCATGTGATTTTAAGTGGCATGAGCTGCCAAATATAAGATAAATTTTGTTGAAATAGAATAAGCTTGTTTTCTCAAGGAGTACAAAATAAGAGCTTTCTGTTGGTACCAATCTTGGGAATAGTTTTATAACCCCCAAATTGTACTCACACACCCCTGCAATCTGAATTTTATCTCTTTATCAGCCCACATCTTCTGCTTGTTGTGGGTTACTAGATTTTTCAAACAAACGGGAATCTTTTAGTTTTACGAGATGTACACACTTCAAGCGCTGAACAATCGGGGAACTCCGTGGCTCGTTAGGTAGAGCGTTGGACGCCCAATCCAAACAGCCTTCCGCCAACGGGTCGGGGGCTCGAATCCCGCTCAGTCCACAAAAAATTGGGAAATTTTCTGACTGGGTTTTCACTGGAACGACCTATATTTGGGATGGTTGTCACTTGTCATTTACCACCGGAAGGTCGTGGGTTTCCTCTGGGCACAGAGCCCGGTTTCCTCCCACAATAAAACTGGCAAAGCTGCCATATTAGTAAAATAATCTTGAAAATGCTTGAAGCTGATCAACTCTATGATAAAGTTTAAAAAAAGATATCTCTTGTGCTTTGCCAAACTACTCTTTGTTCGATTAGAATAGTCATATACTGCATGTTTTCGCTCATTATTTCCACTCCATAACTTATATCGAAAATATAATTTGATTTCCATTACCAAATTTCTTTATTGCTGTTTATTAAAGATATGTAGACTGTAGTCATTTTGTGTCATTGCTATAGCTTCATATTTAAGTAAAATAATTTTGCATCGCAAGCTCTACGGAAGCCATTGAGGGCGCCTCGGTGAAATGTTATCCGTCCGTCCGCAACAAGCCTTCCATCGAGGCGAAGTGGGTTCAAATCCCATTCAGACCAAATGAAAATATAAGAAAATTTGAGTGAATTTTTCATTCGATTGCTGTATGTAGAAGAGTTGCCAGGTACACCCGCCGAAGGTCGGGGGTTTTCTCAGGGCAAAAAGCAATAATCCCTCAAATGCTGCCATACAAGTGAAAAAATTTTGGCGTAAAGCATTAATCAGCCAAATGAAGGCAAGAAATTCTAAATTGTACATCACTATGTATTTTTTTTTTTCACTTCTTCGGGATTTCACATCTCATTGCTTTTGTATGCATGGTTTTTCACTCGATCGTATTTATGGAATACGGTTGTCCGGTACCTCTCAAAGGTTGTGGGGAGCCTCCGTGGCTTAAAACGAACGTCCTTCCACCAATGGGTCGCGGGTTTGAATCCCACTCAGTCCAAAGAAATTGGAAAATTTTCTGACTGGGTTTTCACTCGAACGACCTATGTGGGATTGTTGCCAGTTTCCACCGGAAGGTCGTGGGATTCCTCCGGGCAAATATAAGTGAAATAATCTTGAGCGCTGCGTAAAACACCAAACAAGCAATCACTTGTCCGGTACCTCTCAAAGGTGAATGCTTGATCATCTGGGCAAACTAAATCAGGTAACGCCGCAATATTTTAAGTGACATGAGCTGCCAAATATATAGAAAAATCGTTGAAACTGAAATAGCTAACTGTTATTTTTGTAAAAAAAAAACGAATAGGTTTTCTTCATATATCAATTACGATCGCCGTTGCCAGGTACTCTCCGAAGGTCGAGGCTTTTCTCCTGACAAAGGGCCCGGCTTCCTCCCCCCACTAAACCTAAGTGGAATACTCTTGAGTGTGGTGTAAAACATCAATCAATGTTAAATGTGTATGTTGAGGTAGCTTATAAAGGCAACAAAGACTCGAAAATAAACTCATAAATCCATCTATTAGAATTTCGTCCTTTTTTTACCTCACATTTTAGTGTGGGTATACGCCTAATTGCCATTACCAATATCTTTATTTCAACCACAAACTGTTTTTTTTTTTATGGTATTCAAACGTTCAACATCTCACGACGTTTTCGGTTTGTACAGGCCACATACTGTACGGATTTTCCTCATTCAAACGCCAATCATTTAGTTTCTCGATGGCCTTCAAAGCCTCTTACTGTCGTGACGATCAGAAATTATGAAAAAAGTCCGAATTTGGGCCACTCATGCCAGCTATACCAACAAGGAGACGGACCGTTTTCCTGGGGGGGGGGGGGGTGGTCCTTTGTAAAAATGTATTAAAAGACACATCAAATAATGGTGGTCGCCCAGTAAATCAAAAAGTTTTATATGTCTTTATAAGTTATTATTAGCCGCATGCCTGTTCAACTTTCTAGCGCCATTGAAAGATATAATAACCGTAATTTTCGCGTTATCCCATGGTATAACGCAATCTAAAGACTGATGTCTGAGATAGTGAGAATGCGTACGTGGTGATTTGGATGCAAATACATTCTGTCTCGGTCATGTTTGCCACTGCCGTGTGACAACACTGGTCGATTGATTTTCCGTTATATTTGCACAAATGATCGAGAATTTCCATCCACAAATTTGGCCTATACATAAGCGTACGTTCTGAATGGGGTTTACACTGCACTCAGGATTATATCACTAATATATATGGTGGCGTTGCCAGATTTATTGGGGAAGGAAACCGGGATCTTAGCCATGAGAAAACCTTCCGACCTTGGCGAGTACATAGCAACTCTTCGACATATTTTGTATAAAAAGTTTAATTTTGCAGACTAAATGTCATATAAATGTATTAAAGTGGCATGAGCTGCCAAAATGTTGATATTTTGATGTTAACACAGAATGTTGAAATTAGTGGCTATTTTTCTCAAGACGTATAATTCAGAAGCTTTTTAGTGCTTCTGGTCTCGAAAATGTACGATATAGTATTGTTTCGAACTAACTGTGGCTTAGAATGAATGAATGGTCGTCCCGATTATTTAAATGTTGTTTACTTTTCGAAGACGTTTTTGGTTTGTATAGGTCACATACTGTATGGATTTTCCTCATTTCGATGGCCTTCATAGCCTCTTACTGTGTGGATTTTGGCAGCTCATGCCACTTTAAATTAGCTGTTTAAATCGGCGAACCATGATTCAGCATAAAAACGTCGCGATGGAAATATTTATAAACAAGGTTTTATATGCTGCACTCATAGTTCTTTTGTTTGTGTGGAGGCGCTTTCAGGTTTATTTAGATTTGAGGGGAAATATCGATTGATTGACGGACTGATTTTTTACGCCGCATTCAAGATTATTTCATTTATATATGGCTGCATTGCCAAGTCTATGGGTGATGGAAACCGCCGTATTACTTTGGCCGTTACTTGGAAACTCATATACCAATATATAAGGCGTATCGAATGACATTTGCTGAGATTCGAACCCTCAACCCAACGATGGAGAGGTGGTGTCGATGTGAGAGACGCTTGCTCTTTATCGGCTTAGCTACCAAGTGGGATTGGAAAATCTGTCTCGTCTTATCGGTACTGCGTGATTCTACGACTAAATCCTGTCAGTTGGATTCGAACCCGCGATCCATTGATGCAAGTGTAGAGTCGCGTACGCTCTATATTTTAGCATTATTCTTATAACGGTGACCGTTAGTTCGACTCCACCAAGTTCCTGGGTTATCGTATACGTAATTTTGTAAGTTTGATCTGGATGGCTCACTGGGCAAAGTGGTATTCTCTCAGTCCGACACAGACATTCCGTCGACTGGTAACGGGTTCGAAATCCCACATAGTCTGAATAACTGGCATGAGCTGCCAAAATTCCCACTTTTTTCATAATTTCTCATCGTCACGACAGTAAGAGGCTTTGAAGGCCACCGAAGAAGTAAATGATTGGCTTTGGAATGAAGAAAATCCATAAAGTCTACGGCCTATACGAACCGAAATAGTGTCCGAAAAGTAAACAAAATTTAAATAACCGGGACAACCATTCATTCATTCTAAGCCAAAGTTGATTCAAAACAATACTTTATCGTTCATTCTCGAGACCAGAAGCACTAAAAAGTTTCTGAATTCTACGGCTTGAGAAAAATAGCCAACGATTTCAACATTCTGTTTTAACATCAAAATATCAACATTTTGGCAGCTCATGTCACTTTAAGTACTGGTACAGTAATATTTGGTCTATATTTCACACACACGCGTCCCCCATACTACAAACATATAAGAGCATCTTTTCATTGGACCATAGATATAATTTCTCGGCTTTTTAAAAAATGTTGTCGCCAACATATACATGTACTATTTATGCACAACGGCATGGTCGCTACCGGTCATGCAGGTATTTCACCTACGTAAATCCCCGAAGTTTCAGAGCGTCAAAGCCGACCGGTAGCGAGTGAAGTTAGCCGAAGGGAGTTCCGACTGAGTGGAGATGGTATCTCAACGAATGGCAGTAGGACCAATCGCTATTTTAGATTGGCTTTTATTTATGCACAATGGCATGGCCAGGCTTCCGTATATCACTGATTTAATGACTAATAAGCAGTAAAGTAGGTCGAGGTAAAATGAACTTTAACAACAAGGTCACTCACCTTAGTGTATGTTTGTTATGATACGCTGTGCATTTTTATATTATTATGATGGGCTTATATGCAGCTATAAAGGTATTTTCGTTTGAAGATAGATAGGCCTACATGTGCATGTTTAAGGAGGCCCGTCCAAAAAGGTAACTGCAAGCTGAGAAGGTTGTGTCGAAAAGAAACCACAATACCTACAATCTGAGCAATAACCGAGTAAGTTTATCCATAGTTTAAATATTGATTCAAGTCATATAGTTAACCGTCAGTTTGCAGGTCACAGAGACCTTATGTGTATATGTTTTAACCTACATTCGAAGGAATAATAATTTCGGCCCAGATATATATTTATAGACACTAAAACACACGGGCACACCAGATTTATATATTTGTGAACACCAAAACACACGGAACAGGGAAAATCTTCATGTCTAAAATAGTCATGGAGACAAGTTTCTAATTATGCTAAAAAGCGGTACATCATTCAGAACTGTATACGCCATCATAAATTGTTGACGACTGACAGGAGCTTGGCCTTAGTCAGTATAATTTTCTGGAACACTTCGTAATACATTGACAACGCTTACGCATCTTAAGCTATGGCAAGAATATCGGAAGACTGAGATTGAACCCCATAGGATCATGGGGAAAAAAGTGAACATTTTGCCCCCCCCCCCCCCCCCCTCCCCTCCAGAAAAACCTAGGCAGAAGACAGACAGGGGAGTTTAGCCGTTACTTGGAAACTCATATACCAAAAGGCGTATCGACTGTCTTTTTATTTAGTTTTATTTGGTATAGGCAAATATCCTATAGGAATTTAGAATTTGAGGAATATAAGAAGACTCATCTTTTGTATGGATATTGAGTTGAGCCCTTTTCAATCAGTTAAGTTTCCCGACGACTTACAAAGCCTACTGTGAAAATCAGAATTTATGAAAAGACTTCGAATATTGGCAGCTCATGAGACTTAGAATTAAAGGCAACAATTTCTAAATTAGAAATAGACTCTGTTTAATTTTCTTCAAAAATTAAATATTCACTATTCATTTACATATTAATTTATTAACAAATTTTCAGAAGTGATACGTTCCATTAGCCATGGTGTCTTGGGGTAAACTCAGTGTCCTCGTTGCGGTCATTGCTGTTGGAGTTTGGTACTATACACGTCCGGACCCTATAGCTCAACTTGACATACACGGAAGCTGGGATCCCAAGTTTAAACAAGTCGCCGACGTTTTCAGGTGAGATTACAGCTGAGAGGGAAAAAATATCTTTTTAGAATCCAAAATGGCCGCCAAAAATCTCTGTTTCTCGAATTTGAAACAATTACATCAATTAAAAATGTTAATTGCACGTCGAATTAATATACCGAATGGCCACGATAATTTGACTTGGAGTTAACTCGTAACCCCATGTAGCCCATTGTGTTGTTTTGTTTATATTGAATCCCATGGAAGCTGTAACCCCACGTACAGCCCAAACGTGTTTATTTTAATTTCAATCTGATTTATCATTATGTACATTATTAATGTTGCAGGGAGAGCGTGAAATCTGGCAAGTTAAGGGGTGGGTCCTTTGCTGCATACTTGGACGGCAAACCTGTGGTTAATATATGGGGAGGGTACAGAGACGAAGACTATCAAATGGAGTGGACAGAGGACACCGTAACTATAGTGTATTCTTCAACTAAATTGGTCGCAGCGATCGCCTTTAGTTTACTAATAGACAGGTAAGGAAGGTGTTGATTCATATGTCAGTCAGTTGCTATCCTGACTTAATTTTTACGCAGGCCTATTATTTTACCCCAACATTTACACATGCACATTTAAGTGGAATGAGCTGCCAAATTGTGATTTTTTCCAATAAAGCATTTCAAAATCAATGTTTTTCCCGAACGGTATAGCTTTTCATTGCTATGATTCTCAGAATTGTGCGTTAAGTAATTGTTTAGAAATATCAAAAACACAAAAGTCATGTATCCCGGCTGAGTAAGGCATTAAAAATCGTGGGGCTGTCGACCTCCATGTATAGATCACCAAAACAACAACAGCATCACCTTAAGTCCAGTCATTCGTCGAAAAATAGGACTTCAGAATCAGTCAGATATATCGGGGAAGATGGTTTGGGAAATTGGAATGTATGCTCGCTTTTATCTGGTTTAGACAAGGAACCGGCCGGGGAAACTGCTTGTCAAAGATCACCCACATCGTCTGGTACTTACGGTCCAAAATGGTCCACCTACTTTCAGTTTCAAAACAAACAGGGATGAATTTCTTCCAGTCAATACAAAGTATGACAAATTCTCTTGACAATCTGAATTCATGAAAATATCTAAATTTTGGCAGCTCGTGCCACTTTAAACGGAGTGCTTAGCACAGACTGGCGTTTTTTTGTTGTTGCTGGAAACAGGATATCTTGTTGCTGGTGACAATTTCTTGCCAAAACTCTCGTCTGCGGGTAACGGCCACAAGATTCTTTGTTGGCGACAAAAATATCCATTGGTTTGGTTTCGCGGACATAAAAATTTGTTTTCGGCAGCGCTGATCATATTGTGAGGGCGAACGAATTTTTGGTATCCGAAACAGATTGATATTGGCCAAGCAACATTTAGTATGGAATCCTGTTTGTGTTCAGAATGATGACGGTATCCGGTGTCGAAGACGAATTATATATTGACGTCACTATACAACTATTCATTGAACTATATACGGGGAATGGCTACCTCACATTTGTTAGAGTGGATCTGGCCTGCTAAAATGGCCGTCATAACTATGGGATGTTGTTTCTCGAAACGCTAATAACGTTTTTCCACAAAGTCATGACATCACGAACGAACGGCCAAAATTGATGTCACAATAGTGTTTTGTCATGTTAGGACGTAAATAAAGCAGTAATCGTGGGAGGACTAGTAACGTCAGATTAGTAGTGTCCTCTCATAATAATGGCGGCGCTCATTGTACTTCAGATGTCACCTGACAGCCATTTTACGCATATAGTTCATTGTGCTCGTATGCGGGCAACTTCGGTTCAACTCGGGCAACAAAATAGCTTGTTTCGAGCAGCAAAAAAACGCACATGTGCGCTAGACATAACTGGCCGTATTCGATTTTGTCCCATGTCTAATTTCACTGATTTTGCAGGTCAGAAGTTCCTGTAAATTCGCTTTCACAAATATCGGAACTTGCAGGACTGGAGTGTTTGTTTAATGGCGATATGCCGTTGTTATTCACCAATAAGATTGTCTTGCTGGAGAAACCGTACTTTGTGCCGGAGGACACCGCTGGTCTACCTTCCGGTGCACCATGATTCCGGGCAGCCATATCCGCTGAAAACACAGATTTTCCCCTGTTTTGGGAATCAAGAAGTCTATTACAACATTTGGAAGTTGCTCTCAAATCCATTACATCTTTCTTTCTTCTTTGGTTATTTTAGAGGCTTGATAAATTACGATGACCTGGTAACGAAATATTGGCCTGAGTTTGGTCAGAATGGAAAAGACAACGTGACGGTCAATATGTTCATAAGTCATCAGGTATGGCAATTTTGATCCGATTCTTCAAGGCCCAGACTACTAGCATATTGAAAAAAAAACAATATTCTGGAATCAATCCAGCCGAAAAAAACAAAACAAAACAAAAACAAAAGCGGAGCCAAATTTCTCACGCAAAGCAAAGAAGCGATTAACTACCACTACAGTCGATTCCCGTTTCGGGCGTCACACAAAAATCGGTAGAAGAATTTCTGCCATATTTTCAAGAAAGTGTAATCCCAAAACAACGAGATACTAAAGTCTGATAGTAGGGGGTTAAAAATGTTTGTCAAAATTTTCGGATTATGAGATGCTTTGTCTCGCTCCGGACAAAGAGTCTGCTTTCCTCATGAGGCATTAGTTACTGCTAAGTTTTAACTTCAAGGTAAATGGTTGAGACTGGTATTACTAAAGTTGAGGCTTCCAGTTAGCCTTCTTTTGGTAGCTCTTGTAGAAGAGTTCGCAGGTACTTGCCGAAGGGCGTGGGTTTTTTCCGGGCCAAAAACCCTCCGGTTTCCTCCCAAATAAATCTGGCAACGCTACCATATAAGTCAATTAATCTGATGTGAGGCATAAAACATCAGTAAGTCAATCATGGTAAATGATGAGACTTATATAACTAAAGGCTTTCCAATTTCCAGTACTTGAGCAAAAATTACCGATAATGTGCCTGATTCATTTAATGAAACTCTCGCTTCTTTGAATTTTTGCTTATTGTATTTGTTATCTGATTTTGTGCATTTCTGGTTATTCCTAGGCCGGTTTAAATTACTTCGATGAGGAAATCGGATTCCGTGAGGTTGTAACTAATCCAGAGAAGATATACAGAATTATTGAAAAACAAAAACCACACTGGCCGCCAGGTGAGTTAGAGGACTTTGCCGCGTAACGTCATTCCGCGTAAAGGCACCTCTCTTTGCATCAGTCACACATTGACTGCTAACTTAAAGGCACACTTGCCGCGAAAATCAGGAATATTGTTTACATCAAAAAAGAAAGACCGTTTTCTGTATTTTTCCCATACAATATAAGCTAGGAACTTTCTATTTTTACCAAAATTTGAAAGTTTGGACGTCACTTTGTATTTTTAATTTGAATTTGAAAATTTGAATTGTTAGGTACCCGGAACGTAAACAAACCAAACTGCCCCCTATTGGCGATTATATGTTTCAGTCGAGTGAGTGAACTAACGGCACAGTGTAATTTTACGTAGGCCTATTTATCTGAGAAATACAGACTGACAATCGGTTAACAGCGACTGGAAAAGCCTGCCGATTATTGTTTGGGTGTAAACCACAGATAAAAAGGCCTGAAATGAGGGTAATCCAACACGAAAGTTGACCGACACTGATCGTTGTTGTTGTAATCAGGCTTCGATTCTTCGTTTGTTTTTCACCCCATTTCTACATTCTAAAGCTAACTGGACATGTTTTATGTATCCTATGTTTAAGTTTAGTGGTATTAGTCGTAATAAGCTCATGTAAATTGGTTTATTTAGCAAATTTAAACAGGCTACGGCGGCAAGTGGGCCTTTAAACTTTGCAGAAATTAGAATTGCCATATACGGAGGCCCATTAGTGCCTTGGGTAGAATTTTGATGTTCCTGGTGTTTTAGGCCCGTATCGGAATTTTACCCCTGTTGTAACTTTGTATTGAAACGTTTTTCTCGGTATGTTTACACAGCGGTGGAAATGTTCTCTTTGTTATTTAGCAGTTTGCATTCGTTTTTTTCTCTGCAAATTGTTTTACATAAAGGTATGTTATTTTATGATATGCCCTTGATTTCCTTCGAGTTACAAAATCCCTCGTCTCATAACCAAGTTTCCCCTTGTGTAAAATTCTGTGAGAGACGAAAAACTCTGGAAATGTGAAAATTCCACCCATGACACTAATAGGGCTCCGTAACCTTACGCTCGGCTCAGGTCGAGTTAAGATCCGATCCGATTGTCTGCGATTGAGTCGACTGAGACTGGTTTGTCCTTCAGCCTAACGATTCCCAACATATCAGCCTTAAAGTGGCATGAGCTGCCAAAATCCATACTTTTTGTATCATTTCTGATTGTCACGACAATATGAGGCTTTGAAGGCCATCGAAAAACTAAATGATTAGCGTTGAAATGAGGCAAATCGAACCGAAATAGTCTTCGAAAAGTAAACAAAATTTAAATAACCGGGACGACCATTCATTTATTCTAAGCCAAAGTTAGTTCAAAACAATACTCCATTGTACATTCTCGAGACTAAACACTAAAAAGCTTCAGAATTATATGTCTAAAGGTCGATGCGATCAGTTGATCGGAAGGGAACTTCGTCACAATATTCTGCAGACTGGCACGCCACTAGGAATGACATAACAATACAACCTTCTTGAAACGCCGAGAAAAAAATGACCACGCGATGAAGTCGCTGATTGGTTCCATCCTTAAGACTGATCGGTAGAAAATAGAACACGCTCTATCCTTTACGATCGTAAGACTGACCGATCTGAAGAGTCTTAAGCCCGGGACACACTAGGCGAATTTTGACGCCCGTCGGCGCAACTTTTGTTGCCGGCAATGATCGCCCGTCGGCTGTTCAGGCGACTTCCGCGGGCAGACTAGGCGATCTCCACAGGCGATAATAACCAAAAAGGCATGTGACAATAGTAAAAGATCAGGTGACTATCACATTGCATAACGTCATGTGACAAAATTATTTCTACTGATTGGTCAAAAGAGTATGGGCGTTCAAAATTGCGGTCGCCAGAGGTGGCACACTACACGACGAGTAAAATATCGCCGGCGATTTTGATTCCGAAAATCAAACATGTTCTGATACCGGCGATCGATGCGGCAACAGTAGCCGGCGCTCGAAATCGCCGTCGTGGCAGCGGGCAGACTACACGACCATCGCCTGATCGCCGCGACCGGCGTTCAAAATCGCCTAGTGTGCCGTGGGCTTTAAGGCCGCTCATTTCGAAAAACGTTCTCCGACTGATTGATCGCAGATTCACCACAGAGTGAGACTGAATCTTACGACGTACGGATCGGATCTTAACTTGACCTGAACGGGGCTTTATTCTTCATTCGGAAAAAAACATACTGTTCCCCATGACTTAAAAAAGTTTGGCTTTTAATCTCGATCCCAGTGTTATCTTGTAACCACCCCGACGGTGCAAAGAAACGTAACTCTGCTATTAAACTTCCAATGAAGTCGTATTGTTAGTACCTGTCGGATGTTTCACCAATGTTTGTTTACCGTTTTAAAGTGGCATGCGCTGCCAACATGTTGATATTTTGACGTAAAAACATAATGTTGAAATTATCGGCTATTTTTCCCCAAGACATATAAAACAGAAGCTTTTTAGTGCCTCTAGTCTCGAGAATGCACGATAAAGTATTGTTTTGAACTAACTTTGGCTTAGAATGAATGAATGGTCGTCCCGGTTATTTAAATTTTGTTACTTTTCGAACACGTTTTCGGTTCGTACAGGCCACATACTGTATGGATTTTCCTCATTCCAACGCCAATCATTTAATTTTTCGATGGCCTTCAAAGCCTCTTACTGTCGTCACGATCAGAAATTATGAAAAAAGTGTGAATTTCGGCAGCTCATGCCCCTCTAAGGAATATAGTAGACAACCGTTAAAGCAATTTAATATGGCTTGAGGCGTTCCGGATATTTTTGTGTGATTTTATATTATTTTTTCACCACTTAATATACGTGCTATAGGATTCTACTCTCTTTGAAACAGGAAAATTCCAATTTTATTTGGATTGATTTGAGTATAGGAGGAGAACGTAATAGAGCGCCGGAGTATAATAACCTATTTTTTTTGCAGGAACTGCTTTTGGCTATCACACTGTGACAATTGGGATGTTATTAGAATCACTAGCCAGAAAAGTTGACCCAAAAAAACGGCCTCTCCATCAGATTTATGAGGAAGATTTGCGCGTCCCCTTGGGTGAGTTTTTAAGACTTCCGCTTTTCCCTTCATTAGCTTTGTTGATTTATACAGACAGGGGAATCGAAGCGACTCGCAGAAATATTTTGCCCGAATAATCTCTCTCTATGTATGATACCTTATTGGATAACTCTCCCGAATTCCGACACAGGCCAGATTTTTGCTATATATTTATGATCACTAAAACACACAGGCACAGGGAAAATCTTCTTGTCTACAATAACCTTTGAGATAAGTTTCTAATTGTGTTTAAAAGAGGCATGCCTTTTAGACCTTTATACCCAGTCATAAGTTGTAAAAAACAAATACCCATGATATTTCATTAGGTTTACGACTGACAGGAGCTTGGACTTAGTCAGTATTTTCTGGAACACTTTGTAATACATTGACAGCTATGGCAAGAATATCGGTCGACTGAGATTAAACCCCATAGGATCATGAGAAAAGAAAGTGACAATTTTTGTTCGCCCAGAAAAACCTTGGTAGAAGACAGACATGGGAGTCTAGCCCTGACCAGTATATCTTCCAAACACTTGTTCCTTTTATAAGCAACGATTGGCCTTAGTTTGTATTCTTTTACTATAATCTTGGCCATATCGATGCTGGCCTTGTTATACTCAAACATAAATGGTATAACAGTCTTTGCTATAGAAGCTAAATAATCCTCAAATGGTATCTATCTTGCCCGTGACCATTTGTTTGTTGCTATAATTAATTTATTTTTGTTTGTTCTCAGATTTGGAATTTTATACAGGGCTGCCCCTCCATTTACAATACCGGGCCGCTCGAGTTTACAGTACAACAACCTGGGACGCCATACAGTTTGCTCTTTTTGTCAAAAGCAACCGAGCAGTAATGTGGAACATTCTGACGGGTCAATTCGACTTTACAATTTTTATTAACGGCCTAAACCCTTATGAAATGGTTAGTGCATACATGTGACTACATTCAAGTAGAATGACCTGCCAGATATTAAGAAAATTTCGTTGAAACAGAAGGAGCTGTTTGTTCGACATTTTTATCAAGAAATACAAAATTTGTTTACGGTGGCATGAGCTTGCAAATTTGGAAAAGATGTGAAAACAGAATTAGCTTATTGTTTGGCAGCTAATGCAAGTTAAATGCATAGCAAATGAAACTGGGCTCTATGTCACTTTTTAGAGCCTTTGGCCCAAGGGTTCCACCAATATGATTTCTGAGTGGAATTTTCACCAGGTCGCCGTATGTGGAAGAGTTGCCAGGTACTCACCGAAGGTCCGGGGCTTCTTACTGGCAATGAGCCCGCCCCCCCCCCCCGCTAAACCTGGCAACGCCGCCATATAGGTGAAATAATCTTGAGTGCGACGCAAAACATCTATCAATCAGCCATTCAATTCCTCAATATGTTCAAGGTTGGGATTTGTTGATATATAAGTCCTAAGCTCGCTCTCCTCAATTCGAGTGAACCGAGTCCTCAAACCCGTTTCAATGTGGACCGTGGCTGATGCTCATAGTCTGAGAGTCAGATGATGCGAAAAGGCCGTTCTCACTGTGCGATTTGTCGTACCGACTTGTATAGCATGCGATTCAAATGGATGCATTTAATTGGTTGACAAATCTTATCGACCAATTAAAAGCATCCATTTTAATTGCATTCTACAGGTTGGTGCAACAAATCACACAGTGAGAATGGGCCTTAAGGAGTTAGGCATTGTCAAAGTGTTTCAGAAAATTCTACTGACTATGGTCAAACTCATGTCTGTCGTCAACATAATAAAATATCATGGGTTTTAGTTTATTACAACAACTTCTGATTGGGTATAAAGGTCTAAAGGATGTACCTCTTTTTAACATAATTAGAAACTCCATGGTTATTTTAGAAAAGAAGATTTTCCTTGTGCCCGTGGGTTTTAGTGTTTATAAAGATATTTATTATATAACTGGAGTGAGTGTTTCAATTTCATTGGTCAATAGGCTGTCACATGACAGTTAATATTATCTTATATTACATGACTTGCTGGTTAATATAAGATTTGACGTCACATTCTCTTTGTGACGCAACATAGTTTGTTTTTAGTGTAGCTTTATTACTATGACGTCATTCCGATGACATCAGATTTGAGCGTTTAAACGTAATCCACATGACGTAATTTAACCCATTGCATTTGTAATGCCTATGTACTATGTTATGTAAATTATGTAAATATAACATCTGCCTGAAATTCTAACTTGATATATAATAAAACAATTATTGACTCTCCTGCCAGTTAATATGTATATTGTATAATATTATATATATAGTGTTAAAAATACATATATATCTGTATTGTTCACGTGGTATCTTCAGCCGCTAATCGTTTCTTTTCTAGGCGGCTTTTACGGGCGATCCTGATCTACGGGCCACCCCGATTCTTGCTGTCGGTGGTTACGGCACGGCTGGTTCAATGGCAAAACTATTTGGACTTGTGGCAGCCCGGACGCCAGTTAAAGGAAAACCAATTCTTTCAGAAAGAATTATACAGAAATTGATCACTCCATCAATAACAGGCATTGACAGGACGGTGACCCTGTCTGCCACCATGGGCCACGGGACTTTCATACTGAAAAATCCATGGGTGAGTTGTTGGAATTATTTTGGAAAAAAAATGTTTTCTATAAAGAAATGTAAGTTTTCACGTAACTACCATAGCAACCCATACTCTAGGGATACGTTGCAATGGCCCTTATGCAAATCCTTACGCTACGCTGCTTTGTGAAACAGGCTCCCGATTTCACCAGGGTTGCTGTTTGATGATAAAACTTATAATTTTACTGGTGTTGGTCCTTATTCTGTTTTCTGCTATACCTTTGTTATCTCAAAATTAAACAAATCTAACTAATTTCTTTTTTGTCTTAGGGACAGGATGTGTTCGGACATCCCGGGGCAGGGGGACAAGTTTCCTACTGCGATCCTACCAATAAAGTCGGACTAGCATTTATCACAAACTATTTTGGACCGTTTGCTCTTCAGGACGATCTTCGATTTGTGGGTTTGGAAAAGGCATTTTATGATTGTTTGACCCCAACAAAATAAAACATTGGTTCAAACGAATTGTAAATTTTATAAATTTTTCATTGGCCTTCAATAGCATCTTTGAAAGTGAAAGTAATTGTTTTCAGAACAAATGCCGATAACTGATATGATTTTATTCTTTTTGTCTTTCTTATTTATACCTGTTGTTGTAATATGAACATACACCTGTGTCCGAAATAAAACATTATTGTTATTATTACATGTATTAAATAAAAATTGCTAATTTGTTTTCGCTCCTCCCAGATAAAGGTTCTCGATACAATATATTTTAACTCACATCAAAGTCTTTGTGACTCAAGATCTTGTAAAATACAAATTTGGGTCCACTCATTGCGGACATGTATAAATGCATATTTTTATTTGAAAATAATTCAAACTAGATGTTATGATATATGTATATTTGTATAATGCATGTATAGTTAATTTCTTATGAATTTTCCATGTAAAAGGATCTGATAATCTGATCTGATAATCTGATCTGATAATCTGATCTGATAATCTGATCTGATAATCTGATCTGATAATCTGATCTGATACTCAATATTTGTTGTAAATGACCTTGTTCCGTTTGAGAGATAAAATTAGGTTTAAAGCGAAATATGATTTTTAGATATGCGAAAAAGTTGTCTACTTGACGTGTTGATAATGTACCGATCAATTGAAATGGTTGGTTTGTTGGTTTTAATGTTTTTATAAAATGTAATAGACACTGGAAGTTGACCAATTTGCTTCAAAAGTCTTGTCTTCATAAACTTTAAAGTTTAAACAAGATAGAAAAGAGAGGAATTAGTAAATACACTGTACGATGTACAGTACAAGGGCGATGCATTTTATCAAAACCACTATCTATAAGTTTTGTTCGCTAACTATGCCGAGAGAATGTTGCGAAGCCTTATCCGAGAACGACTTGCTGGCTCGGCAGACATCTTCAGGACAAGGTTTAGCGGCGTGTCTCCTTCTGCCAATCAACAGAAACATAATTCGCCAGTCGCTGCACACGCGCAAGAGAAATTGGTCAACTTGGAAAGTCTGCTGTTCTAACATAAAGTAAATTGCATCAATTTCGTCGGCGGCTAACTAAGGAGAACGACTCTTATTTCTCTGAAATTCATACTTACTTGTAAATTGAACCTTTTGGGAAAACGCGACAGGCTACATTGGATGTCTACATGACTTTAGGAGGTAGATCTAGAAATTGCAAAAGTGTAGTTTTGCTGGTGATATTGCAAGTTATAGCTATACAAGATATGATAGCTCTCAAGGGCCGTAATTCACGAATACTTCTTCCTGTCACACATGAATATGATGCGCCAAGAGGGTTAGAGTGATAGACCCTCAGACTTTCCATCTGTGCGGCGCGAGTTCAAATCTCACTCACACAAAATAAAAATGTCCTCCGGGCAATGAGCCCGCCCCCCCCCCCTCACTAAGCCTGGCAACGCCGCCATATAAGCGAAATAATCTTGAGTGCAGCGTAAAAGATCAATCAATCGATACAATCGCATGCTATTTTTTTCTCTCCCCTTTAACATCGGACGTGAACGAATCTGTATATATAGTACCGGTAACGTTTGAATGGAAATATTCTTTTTTGTTTTGTTTATCTTTAAAACCAATTCATTGGTTGATTTATATTTTACGCGTCACTCAAGATAATTTCACCTATGTGGCTGCGTTGCCAGGTTTAGTGGATGAGTAAAGCGGGCTCTTTGCCCAGAGGAAACTCCCGACCCCAAATGAATACCTGGCAACTTGTCACCAAACGGCTATCCAGTGAAAAATCGACTCAGAAATGTTTCAATTTTTATTTCGTCTGTGAGGGATTCGGATCCGTTAGCACATTAAACCCTGGCCGGGGCCGGCATTTACTATTAATGAGCTCAGACTCCATCGATTGCATCGTAGAATAATATTTTGGGTCATGGCATCGAAATTGAATTATATACTTTGGTTGGAATTTTAAGGCTACTTAAAAAATTATCTGAAGAATTAAAATTGAGCGAAAACTCCTAACTTAGGAGGAAGATATGGACTGATAACACATTGATCAAACCGGGGGCTGTTCCTCAACACACTTACACCCGTCGTAACTTTGAGCCTGATCGTAGCGTAATGTTGAAGGTATATGTTGCCATGACAGTTATGCCTTGCATCGTACTTACGACGGGAGTAGATTTCCTGAGAAACAGCCCCCAGGTCCTTTTATTCGTCCAACAGAACCAATCATTTTAGTAGGGTATAGATTGATTAATTGATGTTTTACGCCGCAAGATTATATCCATTTTTCTGCAGTTTTAGTGACGAAGGAAAACGGCTGAAAGTTAACAAATAGAGTATTTCGGCTCCTTAGTTATCGGTGTGACACTTTTGTTGGACTCCCAAGCACAAAATCATAGCTTCACATTGATAGCAGTTGTTGCAACGAGTTTTGTCACAACGTACGAGTTTTATTCCAACTCACGAGTTTTGTTACAAGGTCGACGCGTTTTGTCACAAAAGGTTACGAGTTTTGTCACAAGACCGCCATGTTTTGTTACATGTCCCAAGTTTTGTTCCAACCCTGCCGAGTTTTGTTATAAAATCAATGTTACCAGTTTTGAAACAAACCGTCAACAGCTTTTGTAACAATTTTAATAGGACACGAGTTTTGATACAATGAGTCGACAGCTTTTGTCCCAAATGTCAGCTGTAGGCAATTTGACAGTGACTGGTAGCTTGGCTTTATAAAAAACCTTCGACGGAGCATTTAGTCACAACTTTGTCCGTCCGTCGTGATTTCTTGTCCTGACCATGTTTCGGTAATATTTTGAGGATTGCTTGGAAATTTGGCTGGTACATACTTACAATCAAGTAGTAGGCTACAGTGTTACTTTTTTGAACATTTGTTCGGAGTTGTTGCCCTTTATGTGGTAATGGTCACTTCCTGCTGATATTTTTGTCCTGCTCACATTTCGATTAATATTTAGAGGATTATTTTGAAACTTAGCTGGTACAAACTCCCTACCAACTAGTTATGTCATGTTATGTCATGTGCATTCGAGCTCATTTTCATTTCGCTTTTCAGTTCCCTGGTTTCAACAGTAATTAAGTCAGGTTATGAGCCTATAGATACGTCTACGTATAGTGAAGATATTCCACAATCAAGCATAAAGCCCTCCTATCATCTTTCAATTCATAACATAAATAAGAACCGAGATTGAAATTTATATTTTGTTCGAACATTTCGATTGAAAACAGTTAGATAAACAGAAGATAACTCATGTTTTGCGTCAAATACTGTCACAAATGGACTTCTTACTTAACATCAATTTTTTTGTAACTTCATCTGATATATGATTGATAAGATAGTTGTCAATTGCTTAAAATTCCTCCTCAAAACAATAACAAAAGATTTGGAAAATATATTTCTTTTAAAAATATGCTTAAGCGTTGTTTCACTAAAAATACTTTTTGTTTCACTAGAAATACAGCAAAATATGGGTACTAGATCTAGATTGACCAATCGGGTCCAATTGAAAACTATAACTTAAATATTAATTATTGGGCTCTCCCTGGTCATCATTTAGTCTCCTTTAACATTTTCTAAACAGATCAGCAAAAACCACTGGTCTTTAAACAAACCTAAAAAAAACTATGAATCAAAGGCACATTCACCGTGAAAATATTTCACCCACATAGCTACTCAAATAACCGGTAACATTATAATTTGACACAGGATAGCGAGACTATATTTATGGCTCCGCAAAGCGAAAGCGGAGCCATTATGTTTTCGGGTCTTCCGTCCGTCCGTTCGTCTGTCCGTCCGTTTGTCCGTCCACCTTTCCATCCTTGTCCGTACAATAACTCATGAATGATTCATCCGGTCAACTTCAAACTTGGGGTGTGCCTTAACATCGGGCAGAGGACGGTTGGGATTGATTTTCAGCAATGTGCGCAATCCAATATGGCCGCTATCCGTCATATTGGATTATGAGCATGATTTTCTTGTCCGGGCAATAACTTGTGGATGATTCATCCGATGAACTTCAAACTTGGGGTGTGCCTTGACATCGGGCAAAGGACGGTTGGGATTGATTTTCAGCACTGTGCGCAATCCAATATGGCCGCTATCCGTCATATTGGATTATGAGCATGATTTTCTTGTCCGGGCGCCCGGTTTCCTCCCACAATAAAACTGGCAACGCCGCCATATAAGTGAAATAATCTTGAGTGCGGCGTAAAACACCAATCAATCAATCAATCTTGTCCGGGCAATAACTTGTGGATGATTCATCCGATGTACTTCAAACTTGGCGTGTGTCTTGACATCGGACAGAGGACGGTTGGGATTGATTTTCAGCAATGCGCGCAATCCAATATGGCCGTTCGTCTGTTCGTCCGACCGTCTTTCCATCCTTGTCCGTACAATAGCTCATGAATGATTCATCCAATCAACTTCAAACTTGGATTGTGCCTTGACATCAGGCAGAGGACGATTGGGATTGATTTTTAGCCATGTGCACAACCCAATATGGCCGCTATCTGTCATATTGGATTATGAGCATGATTTTCTTGTCCGGGCAATAACTTGTTGATGATTCATCCGATGAACTTCAAACTTGGGGTGTGCCTTGACATTGGGCAGAGGACGGTTGGGATTGATTTTCAGCAATCTGCGCAATCCAATACCAAACCTGAGGTGTGCTTTGGCATTGAGGAAAGGGCGATTGGGATCAATTTTCAGCCATGTGCCCAATACAATACATCATTTTATTGTTTCATTTCTTCTTTAATTCACCTCTCAAACCACACTGCCGGTTCTAATACCCTTGTCAATCAGTTCCCCTCCTTCGCGGAGCCATCTCCAGTGATTGCGTGCAATCACTTAATCTCTAGTTTCGATATGTAATTACTTTGCCCCATCCTAAAAAAAAACCAATCGGGTGCTATTGAGTCCTAACTGGGGCTTAATAAGGATCTTCCTTAGCCACCATTTAGTAACCCCCTTCGACATTTCACGAATAGAGCAGCTGAGGCCACTTGTCTTGCCAGCCATACCTATTAATCACAAGACAGACACAGAACTAGGACCAACATCACTTACACCAAGTTTCTCTTTCAGGATGTATGATATGTGGATTGATCTTAAATGTTTATATGCTGAAAATAAACATGAACATTTGGAGCATTTTAGTATGTGTATCTTAACACTGTTGTTAAAAAATGTGTTCACGGGTAACAGACGTCCCACTGAAGCTATATCTGCATGGACAGACTTTTCTATTATTATAGCCCAAATCTCGGAGGGGAGCTGATAACCCCAGTCCTTGTCTTCGTACCAATCTGTATGTCTTGTCTCGACGTTGTCGTCATATTCCTACCCATCGTTTTGTCCTGTCTCGCCGTTGTTGTCGTGTTCGTACCTATCTTTATGTCTTATCCCACCGCTGCTGACTTAAGGGGATACTACGATATGGTATACGTCAGCGTTAGTATGTGTAGCAAATTTGGACTTTCTATCTTGAATAATAAGCAAATAACAAACCGGACAGTTATTAAGACAGTTATCCAAAAAGCGCCCTCTGGCGGGTAATTCATAAACTAAATCTACTACTATATAGTATACGTCATCGTTAGTATGTGTAGCAAATTTTGACTTTCTAGCTTGAATAATAAGCTAATAACAGACCAGAAAGTTATTCAGACAGTTATTCAAAAAACGCCCCCTGGTGGGTAATCCATAAACTAAAGCTAATACTATGTAGTATACGTCATCACTAGTATGTGTAGCAAATTTGGACTTTCTATCTTGAATACTAAGCGAATAACAGACCAGACAGTTATTCAGACAGTTATTCAAAAAGCGCCCTCTGGCGGGTAATCAATAAACTAAAGCTACTACTATATAGTATATGTCATCGTTAGTATGTGTAGCAAAGTTGGACTTTCTATCTTGGATAATAAGCGAATAACAGACCAGACAGTTATTCAGAAAGTTATTCAAAAAGCGCCCCATTGCGGGTAGTCCATAAACTAAAGCCACTGCTATATAGTATGTACCATCCTAAGTATGTGTAATAAATTTGGACTCTCTATCTTGAATAATAAGCAAATAATAAACCAGACAGTTATTCAGACAGTTATTCAAAAAAGCGCCCCGTGGTGGGTAATCTATCAACTAAAGCTACTACTATATAGTATACGTCATCACTAGTATGTGTAGCAAATTTGGACTTTCTGTCTTGAATAATAAGCGAATAACAAACCGGACAGTTATTCAGACAGTTATTCAAAAAGCGCCCCCCTGGTGGGTAATGTATTAAGTAAAGATACTACTGAAGATAGTATACGCCCTTGTAAGTATGTGTAGTGAATGTAACCTTTTTATCTGCATTAATAAGCCAATTGGTATAACCATGAACTGCTGTGTAACTTATCATACGTGAAAAAAAAAATAAATAAAACATATCGCTACTTCGAACTTTCCAGTGTCGCCTATGTGATATATTACTAATTGGTCGATCATAGGAAAATAAAGAAATAGCATTTGGATTTTTTTTACTTTTTGTTGATTTAATGCGTTCTCAAAACAAATAATGGTATCTAATTTACTCCTAACTCCATCTACTTTTTCAAAATGGTTAAAAACATCAGCCAAAAGTTGTTACAAATCATGTCGACTGTTTGTATCAAAACTCGTGACATATAAAATTTGGTACAAAAGCTGTCGCATGTTTGTATCAAAACACGTGACGTGTTTAGAACAAAACTCGTCAAGATTGGAACAAAACCCGTGAGTTGTGACAAAACGCGTCGACCTTGTAACAAAACTCGTGAGTTGGAATAAAACTCGTACGTTGTGGCAAAACTCGTTGCAACACTGTCAATGGAAAGGTACGTTTCGATAATTTTTTTATAAAAGGAGTGAAATGACTTCTGATACCACCTATTTGAATTTTGCATGTATTTTTTTTAATTATAAGCGGATTTTTCAGTGGATTGCCGAATGTGTAAGAGTTGCCAGGTACTCGCGGAAGGTCGGGGAGAATGAGTCCGGTCTCCCCCCACACTAAACCTGGCAACGCCGCCATATAAGTGAAATAATCTTAAGTGCGAGGTAAAAACATCAAATAATCAGCCGATCAATCGGTTCGTTTTTCAACGTCAATCGTTTTTTAAGGCACGTCATTCGTTCAACTTCTCTGGACGGCGACGTAATCCGATAGGGAAATAACGAATCTGTGAAAATTATTCGCCTCAAGGAATTATGCACGAAACGACGACAAGCATTTTCTTCGTAGAAGAATGGTTTGTTTGGGTCTATAACCCGTCTTAAAAACTACACTAATCACGTCCGATATCCTACCTGTAAACAAATTTAGAGTCTCAGTGAGTCTATTTAGCCAGTGAGAGGAGGTCACTGTGATCTACCCTTCATAACTTTATAGGTCAGTTTAGTATTGTTACTTTCTTACTAATTCACAGCTGATAAACTGGCTGCAGGTTTTCGCTGAAAGGGTGAAGCTATAGGTGAGTAGGCCTATATATCCGTAATAACATCATACAAGTGGTTGATCAACTTTCTTGGTGCGTTAACCTATGCCTAAATGATTATATGGTTTCACGCTTTGAACACCGTGTGACAAGTTGCACGAAAAAACCTGCGGCGATATAAAATAACTCCGAATTGACTTCAACTTTATAGTGGGATTTCAAAGTGTCATTTATCACAAGCCGCTAGTCCTTTGACCTGGATGCTTCAACCGGTATACTGTGAATGTGATATATATCCAATAGCTGCTAGTGTTTAAATGTGCGATGTAACTAACAATAACAAGTGCGAGTAAATGCCAGGTCAAATTCCATGGTGTTGTTGTTAAACGTCACATGATCAATTGACCTCCTGTGTGAACTATCCAACCCCATTCCAATGGATATTTCTGATAATGTCAACCATTGGCCTTAGAGCAATCTCATTCTCGCGAGATCCCCTGCTACTATGTGAACGCGAAGGACCTCTCAGAGCCCCCCCCCCCCCCCCCCCCAGGCCATTTGCCTTAGTCTGCTAAGGAGAATCTATGGTGGCTGATATGTGTCATTTCGCGTTCTCGCGTTTTCGCTGCGAGAATTATGAGGCGAAAACGCGTGAATACGAAATTTAACTAAAATCTCTCCGCGAGAATGCGAAAACACGAGAATTAAAGATAACCTCGCCGCGAGAATGCAAAAAGCTAGAAAATTAGCAAAACGTGCTTTATTTGTGCCATTTCTTGTTTTCGAGTTTTCGCCGCGAGAACGCGAGATCATTTTTAAAATCTCGCCGCGAGAACGCGAAAACAAGAAATAAATTAAAATCTCGCGGCGAGAATGCGAAAACAAGAAATAGGGCCTAAGCCAATAGCGCTTTATTTGTGCCACTGCTTTTTTTGCCACTAGAATCTCGCCGCGAGAACGCGAAAACAAGAAAACGAAAATAACTTGGAAGTGGCTTGCACGCTTGTAGACCTACACTTCCACCTGAACGGTCTGCTTTCGTTTTCAAAATAAAGAATAACTTCAGAGAGTTAAACACTCCCCCATTGCCATACTGACGATATATGTGTGGGAATGTTTTTTATTATCCCCTCCCCCCTCTCGCCGTTCTATCCCGCCGGTTTTTATACGCCCGGCTTGAAAAGCGGGCTGTATTATGATATCATCTCCGTCCGTCCGGCAGTCCGGCGTCCGCTTACCCTTCCGCTCCATAACTTCTAAAGTTTTGATTCCATCTGCACAATTTTTTCTGAGTATATACCTTATGGGTAGAAGGTGTGTCGCAAACTATTTTAACATCACTGGTTACATAATATGGGAGTTATATTGGATTATGTAATATCAGAAGTCTATGAACAGTTGCGCGGTCCGATTTGGACAAAGAAATGGCAATATAACCTACTCAGATCGTGTCTAAACGCTCATAATCACGAGCAGGATCGGCCAGTAAACATTATTCTTCCCCTGAATTCACTGTTGCCTTCTCCAGTCTCAAACTCTCCGCCATTGATGACGTAATAATATTAAGCGGTTTTTCAGTTTTTAAACGTTAAATTCACTTTACAAAAGGCTAAATTATTAATGAATGTCGTGCTGACACTATTTGAGTTAGTTATGTTGTTATTTAGTTTCTAAATCTGACCGCAAACTGCCCGATCAGAAGCGGGCAGCCAGCTCCGACTTTTTTATTGCAATGATCCCTGACTCCAAATTACGGCCGTCAGTATAAAAAAAAACAGTAATTTTGGATTCAGAAACCCGGACTATGTTGGTTAACTTCACTGTTGGATTCAAGCGTTTTTGTCACTCGGAACATCCTTCGGCTATCTTCGCTCGCTACCGGTCGGCTTTGACACGCCTCGGACAGTCTGCGCTTTTTATACGGCAAATCACCGTATTTTGGGGCTAAATAAAAATGGTGTCGAAAGTAAATTTCAAAAATTATAAATTTATTAAATGCTAATATCACTTAGAAAGATATTTGTGTATATATTTTATTTAGCCCGGTAAACCATATGTTGTAGACAGACGCAGTTTCGGTACATATCTTGAATCCTCCAATGCTCCAATTATATAACTGATCGAGGCTGAAAGTTGACAAACCGAGTCTTTTTGTCCCTTACATTATCACGGGGACACTTTTGTGAGGCCCTCAAGGGAATTTGGGATTTGTACGCTTCACGGCTACCTATTTGGTCGCCATATTCAAAATGACCTGCAGTCTATCAGAGGGTATTTCACGCACGTAAATCCCCAAAGTTTCAGAGTGGCGTTTTTGTCTGTGGTTTGCACTCGGCAGGTGTCTCTTACTCGATCGTTGGTATGTATTTCTTAGATAAAGTTCGTAAAATATACAGTGTCGTTAAATCGCCCACACGACTCAAACCATGACGGCATTTGTGCACACGCTCAGGTTCGAAGTTTGTTTACATTGCGGGTACCTGAAAAATCTGTTTTTCAATTTCAATTTAAAAATACTAAATGATGTCAAAACTTTCAATTTCTGGTAAAAATAGTTCCAAACTTTTTCTGTCTGGGAATAATACATAAAACCGTCCACTGTTTTTAATGTAAACAGTCTTCTGGATTTTCGCGGCAAGTGTGTCTTTAAGCATAAACTGCTAAAATGTTGATATTTTGACGTTAAACAGAATGTTGAAATTATTGGCTATTTTTCTCAAGACGTAATATTCAGAAGCTTTTTAGTGCTCCTAGTCTCGAAAATGTACGGTAAAGTATGGTTTTGAACTAACTTTGGCTTAGAATGAATGAATGGTCGTCCCGGTTATGTAAATTTTGTTTACTTTTCGAACACGTTTTCGGTTCTTACAGGCCACATACTGGGTGTTGGGACCTACAGGCGTAGGAGATCTAACCATCTCGGGCTTCTTGCTTGCCAATAGTCACTAAGCTGCCAAGTGCGTTCAAGTAATTGATTGGCTTTTGGATACAAGATGCTATCAGCAGCACGAACTTAAAGAGGCATGAGCTGCCAAAATTCACACTTTTTTCATAATGTCTGATCGTCACGACGGTAAGAGGCTTTGAAGGTCATCGGCAAACTAAATGATTGGCGTTGGAATGAGGAAAATCCATACAGTATGTGGCCGGTACGAACCGAAAACGTATTCGAAATTTAAATAACCGGGACGACCATTCATTAATTCTAAGCCAAAGTTAGTTCAAAACAATACTTTATCGTACATTTTCGAGACTAGAGGCACTAAAAAGCTTTTGAATTATACGTCTTGAGAAAAATAGCTAATAATTTCAACATTCTGTTGTAACGTCAAAATATCAACATTTTGGCAGCTCATGCCCCTTTAAGATAGTCCTGAGCGAAAGTAAACGATTGATTGATTGATGTTTTATCCTCCATGTGGTGCACATCAATCATTTAGTTTTCGACGACTTCCAAAGCCTCTAACTTTGACAATCAAGAATTTATGAGAAGAGTTCGAATTATGGCAGCTCGTGACACTTTAAAGTGGCATGAGCTGCCGAAATTCCCACTTTTTTCATAATTTCTGATGGTCACGACAGTAAGAGGATTTGAAGGCCATCGAAAAACTAAATGATTGGCGTTGGAATGAGGAAAATCCATACAGTATGTGCCCTGTACGAACCAAAAACGTGTTCGAAAAGTAGCAAAATTTAAATAACCGGGACGACCATTCATTCATTCTAAGCCAAAGTTAGTTCAAAACAATACTTTATCGTACATTTTCGAGACTAGAAGCACTAAAAAGCTTCTGAATTATACGTCTTGAGAAAAATAGCCGATAATTTCAACATTCTGTGTTTACGTCAAAATATCAACATTTTGGCAGCTCATGCCCCTTTAAATTAAAGGCAACATCTTTTAAATTAGAAACAGACTCTGTTTGACTTCTCCAAAAGAAAAAATATTCACCATTAATATACATATATATTAATTTTTTTTTAATTTTTTTTTCAGAAGTGATACGTTCCGTTAGCCATGGTGTCTTGGGGTAAACTCAGTGTACTCGTTGCGGTCATTGCTATTGGAGTTTGGTACTATACACGTCCGGACCCTATAGCTCAACTAGACATACACGGAAGCTGGGATCCCAAGTTTAAACATGTCGCCGACGTTTTCAGGTGACTGCCTAATTCAATAATATTTCTGTACCTGGTCGACGACCATTATATGTCAGAAATTATTCAATAACGGAGTAAGACCTTTACTTTAGGGAAGCACTGGCAACCCTGCAATTTGACTGGAGGCCCTATAATGAATCACGTATTATTATACGCTCTATCCAACAATTGAAAGAAAATTTAAAACTTTAGGGGACTGATCTGCTCTGAAGAGAATTTCCTACGACTCGGGGTTAAGCAATGGAATGATGGCATGCCCCTAGCTCTATTTTAGCAAAAGGATATATTTTTATATTCTTCTGAACTCATTTTACTCCAGACGGTATTTCACGTGTCAGCGTGTTTTAAATAGGTTAAACAGTTACTCTGAAACAATACAAAAAAGCTTTGTAATATAAATGTATAGACACGTAATCACACGGGTACAGGGAAAATCTCTTTGACTAAAATAACCATGGAGACAAATTTCTAATTGTGTTAAAAAGAGGTATTTTATTTATACATTTTTACCCATTCATAGGTTGTTGTATTAAACCAAAACCTATGATATTTTGGTCGTATAATTTTTTTTCTGAAATACTTTGTTATATATTGAAAAAAATATACCGATCTTCAGCTATACCAAGAAGTCAGATACACTGAAATTGAACAAAATAAGATTATGAGAAAAGAAAGGGAAAATATGTAATTTAGTTCCTAGGTAGAGGGCAAGCAAGGGAGTTTAGTGCGGACTAATATATCTTTTAAACTCGTGTTCTTCAGATAAGCAATGACTGTTTGTTGGCTCAGAGTTCAAGCCCTTTTACTCTGAAGCAGTTTGTATCCATCTTTTATAATCTGGGCTATATGCACGCTGGCTTATTGTACTGAAACACAAATCGTATAATACTTTCCTGGGTTTACGGTCTAACATCTGATGCCAGATAAATGGTTGACGGCTCTTTGTCGTTTTTCTTATACGTATTGCTTGCGATATTTTGTGTACACGTGATAACATACACGATGCCAGAGGAGTAGCAATTAAGGGCCTCTACCATTTGTTATTTGTTGCGGGATTAATGTAAAGTTAACTTTGGTCAACCCGATTGTTATCTTTAATTGATATTTGGACCAAAACTGTCCTAATATAACGGCCGAAACTGTCCTAAAGTGACGGCCGAAACTGTCTTAAAGTGACCGCCGAAACTGTCCTAAAGTGACCGCAGAAACTGTCCTAAAGTGACCGCCGAAATGGTGCCTCATGCCTCTGTTTTTCAACTCTCAAATTACTATATACTCCCTACGTACAGCCCAAACGTGTTTATTTTAATTTCAATCTGATTTATCTTTATGTACATTATTAATGTTGCAGGGAGAGCGTGAAATCTGGCAAGTTAAGGGGCGGATCCTTTGCTGCATACTTGGATGGCAAACCTGTGGTTAATATATGGGGAGGGTACAGAGACGAAGACTATCAAATGGAGTGGACAGAGGACACCGTAACTATAGTGTATTCTTCAACTAAATTGGTCGCAGCGATCGCCTTTAGTTTACTAATAGACAGGTAAGGAAGGTGTTGATTCATATGCCAATCAGTTGCTGTTTCGACCAATGAACTACATACGTGGAAAGAACACGTTTCATTGGCTGATTTGGATCTGACTGTAAAAAGCGCCGCCATTGATAGTTGTTGAGCCTCTGCATGACCGATCTGGATCGAAATAGCACCATCTCCTGGTAATGTCGACGTTCGATGCACATTAGATACCACATGACCTCCATTCCACGTACATAGTCCATTGGTTCCGACTTAATGTTGGTACAGTAGGCATATTCTTTTACGCCAACATTTACACATGCACATTAAAGTGGTATGAGCTGCCAAACTTATGGCTATTTTCCCACTAACAGTTCAGCTTTTCGCTGCTATCACTCGCAGAATAATATTGCGCTTTAGGTAATTGTTTAGAAATATCAAACACACAAAAACAAACTCTTGTATCCCGACCGAGTAAGGCATTAAAAAATCAGGGGTCGTGCCAACCTCTATAAATGGATTACCAAAACAACAGCATCGCCTTCAGTCCACATCGCCTGGTACTTACGATGCAAAATGGTCCACCTACTTTCATTTTCAAAACAAACAGGGATAATTTTCTTCCAGTTAATACAAAGTAGAGACAAATTCTCTTTCTCTTGACAATCTGAATTCATGAAAATATCTCAATTTTGGCAGCTCGTGCCACTTTAAACGGAGTGCTTAGCACAGACTGGCGTTTTTTGTTGTTGCTGGAAACAGGATATCTTGTTGCTGGTGACAATTTCCATCCAAAATTCTCGTCTGCTGGTAACAGTGACAAGATTTTCTGTTGGCGACAAAAATATCTGTTGGCTTAATTTTGAGGGCATACAAGCCTTGTTTCGGCTGCGCTGATCATATTGTGAGGGCGAACGAATTTTTGGTATCCGAAACAGAATGATATTGACCAAGCAACATTTAGTATGGAATCCTGCCTGTGTGCAGAATGATGACGGCATCGGGTTCCAAAGACGAATTATACGTTGACGTCACTATAGAACTTGAAACAGTCTGGGAGTTGACCGTCAGCCGGTAACTTCGGATCAACTCTGGCAACAAAATAACTTGTTTCCAGCAGCAAAAAATGCCCGTGTGCGCTAGGCTTAACCGAACGTATTTGATTTTGCCCCATGTTTAATTTCACTGATTTTCTGAAAATTGGCTTTTTTCATAAATATCAGAACTTGCTGGACTGGCCGGAGTGTTTGTTTAATAGCTGATACGTGTGTACTTAGGTTATTGTTATTTATGTGAAGTTCTGGTGACCACTTGCTTGATTGAGCGATGGATTGTTATTTAACGCCAATCAAAAAGTGTTTCATTAATAAGATTGTGTTTGCGAGGTTTGTTGTGGGAGACACCCTTCTCTGTGCCTGAGGAAACCGCTGGTCTACATTCCGGTGCACGGTGCTTCCGGGCAGCCATGTCCGTTGATAACACAGATTTACCCCTGTTTTGGAGAATCGAGTGGTCCATTTTAACATCTGGGGCCTGCTCACAAATTCGATGCTTTCTTCCAACCATAACCCTTATATAATTACGTCTTTTTTAACTTTAGAGGCTTGATAAATTACGATGACCTGGTGACGAAATATTGGCCTGAGTTTGGTCAGAATGGAAAAGACAACGTGACGGTCAACATGTTCATAAGTCATCAGGTATGGCAATTTTGATCCGATTCTTCAAGGCCCAGACTACTAGCATATTGAAAAATGATTTTCTGGGATCAGTCCATGTCGCTCCGATTCTCCTTGAACTGGCCAATATTTTTAAGCTCCTGAAATGTTGTATATAACTTACACCTACGTGAGATTGCATTTCATGATTTTGTTTTAGAGAATGATCATTTACACGTCTCATGTTAAAATTGCCACTTTTTACGCTATAGCGTTTCTATGAATCTACTTATTGTATTTGTTATCTGATTTTGTGCATTTCCGGTTATTCCTAGGCAGGTTTAAGTTACTTCGAGGAGGAAATCGGATTCCGTGAGGTTGTAACCAATCCAGAGAAGATAGACAGAATTATTGAAAAACAAAAACCACACTGGCCGCCAGGTGAGTTAGAGGGCTTTGCCGGTGACGTCTTTCCGCGTAAAGGCACCTAGATTTGCATCAGTCACCCATTGACTGCTTACTTAAACTTTGGGGGAATTAGAATTACCTTATACGGAATGCTATTGTGCCATGGGTAGAATTGTGAGTTTTGTGTTTTGGGCTGTTATCGGAATTATACCCCTGTCGTAACTTCGTTTTGAAATGTTTTTCTCGGTGTATTATAAAAATCAAGGGTGAATCCCAAGATATATACATCTAACTAAAACGACTTGCAGAGAAATTTGAAACCCGCATGTATACTGCCAAATCAGGAAGCCGGTTCAACCCACAATCAATCGCAGGACTTGTCATGACGTCGTATCAGTTTACTACCAGGCATGATATCCATAACATTGCCAACTAGGCATCGTTTGTGATGCGACTGCTTTGTGTAACGAGCCCCAGCTCACAAGGTTTTCACTTCATGGACCCGCCTGTTTACTGCCAATACACTTCGTCCTTCTTGAGTGACGTCATTAGACTTACTATTCAGAAAAAACACTCGCGGTCTCGAAGTCCAGTTATATAGTCTCCTATACATACAAGGGGTCTCGGTGGTCCAGTGGGTTAGAGTGATCATCCCTCAGTCCCACACAGACCTTCCATCAATGCGGCGCGGGTTCGAATCACATTTAGACCAAATCAAAATTGAAAAATTTCTGAGTGGATTTTTCACTGGGTCGTCGTATGTTGAAGAGTTGCCAGGTACTAACCGAAGATCGGGGTTTCCTCCGGTTTCCTCCCCCACTAATCGTGGCAATGCTGCCATATAAGTAAAATAATCTTGAGTGCAGCGTAAAACATCAATCGGTCAACCTATTAATACTATCTTACAAGATAGTGGCACTCCTGTCTAACGGCGCAAATTGCCATTGGATTCCATTGGGTTTGCATTGATCAATGAGTATTCCATCACAGTAAAGTGACATTATTCCTAGCCCAATAAATAGGTCAGATTTGTTAGCCTGTGTCAGACAAGGCTGGATAGCGATGGATTTAGACTAACTCTATACGGTAAATGAGAAATACGTCAAATCCGAGCGAAACTACTATTTAAATCATCATCTAATGGAAGAACATATATTTGGTGCTTCGATTGATAAATAATAGAAAAACATCATTCGGAATCTCATGAATATGTACTTGGAATGGGTCAGTGGCAAGTTGGGTCAGTAGCATGCGCTTGAGGATGGCGACAATGGCGACAACAGAGAAAGCCAACACATTTTAAAGTGGCATGAGCTTCCAAAATGTTGATATTTTGACGATAAAACAGAATGTTGAAATTATTGACTATTTTTCGCAAGACGTATAATTCAGAAGCTTTTTAGTGCTTCTAGTCTCAAAAATGTACGATACAGTATTGTTTTGAACTAACTTTGGCTTAGAATGAATGAGTGGTCGTCCCGGTTATTTAAATTTTGTTTACTTATCGAACACGTTTTCGGTTCGCACAGGCCACATACTGTATGGATATTCCACATTCCAACACCACTCTTTTAATTTTTCGATGGCCTTTTACTGTCGTGACGATCAGAAGCTATGAAAAAAGTGTGAATTTTGGCAGCTCATGCCACTTTAAATTGGTGCTATAGGATTGTACCACTTTGATTAAAAAAATCCCAATTTTATTTGGATTGATTAGACAATAGGAAGAGAACGTAATAGAGCGCCGGAGTATAATAACCTCAATTTTTTTAATTTGTTGTTGTTGCAGGAACTGCTTTTGGCTATCACACTGTGACAATTGGGATGTTATTAGAATCACTAGCCAGAAAAGTTGACCCCAAAAAGCGCCCTCTACATCAGATTTATGAGGAAGATTTGCGCGTTCCCTTGGGTGAGTTTTAAAGACTTCCGCTTTTTCCTTCATTAACTTTGTTGAATAATACAGACAGGAGGGGGCCCGGGGGGCGGGGGGCGGTCGTAACGATTCGCATAAATATTTTGCCCGAATAATCGATCTCTATGTATGTTACAAATAGTCGAACATAATTAATTAATCTTCCAAAATTCGACACAGGCCAGTTTTGCCATATATTTATGAACACTAAAACATACGGGCAAATCTTCTTGTCTAAAATACCCATGAAGACAAGTTTCTAACTGCGTTTAAAGATGCACATCATTTAGGCCTTTATGGTTTATACCCAATCATAAGTAGTTGTAACAAACTAAAACACGTGATATTCCATTACGTTGACGGACAGGAGCTTGGACTTGGTCAGTAGAATTTTCAAGAATACTTTGTAATACATTGACATGTCACAATGATTGCGCATCTTCGACAATGGCAAGAAGATCGGTCAACTGAGATTTAACCCAATAAGATCATGGGAAAAGAAATGGAAATTTTGGTCCCCCCCCCCAGAAATACCTAGGTAGAAGACAAACACGGGAGAGTAGTCCGACTAGTATATCTTTCAAACTCTCTTTATAAGCAATCACTGGCCTTTGGGTCAGAGCTCGTGCCATTTTGCTTAACGTAGTTTGTATTCGTCAACTATAATCTTGGCCATATCGATGCTGACCTTGTTATACTGAAACTCAAATGGTATAACAGTGTTTGCTGTATAAGCGAAATAATCCTCAGAAATAATCTCGCCCGTGACAATTTTATTGGCTATAATTTCCTTCTTTGTTTGTTCTCAGATTTGGAATTTTATACAGGACTGCCCCACCATTTACAATACCGAGCCGCTCGAGGTTACAGTACAACAATCTGGAACGCCATACAGTTTGCTCTTTTTGTCAAAAGCAACCGAGCAGTAATGTGGAACATGCTGACGGGTCAATTCGACTATAACACTTTAATCAAAGGCATAAATCCCTATGAAATGGTTAGTGCATACATGTGACTACTTTAAATTTCGTTGAAACAGAATTAGCTATTTGTTCGACATATCTATCAAGGAGTACAAAATAAGACCTTTCTGATTACGTTAGAGTGGCATGAGCTGCCAGATATTGAGAAAATTTCTTTCAAACAGAATAAGCTATTTGTTCGACATGTTGTATAAGAAGTACAAAATAAGAGCTTTCCGTTGATACCTAGCTCGTGGATATAGGTTAAGAGAGTTCTTTATAAACAACAAAAAGGGCCATTCTGTCTGTCATTACCCCAGGTCTTCGGTCGGTACTAAAAAGCTTTAAAAAGAACAGAACAAGACTGATTTAAAAATCTAAAGTAGTACAGTTTCTATAGAATCTAAAAACCAATAAAAAAGACTTATTGACTGCCTTGGAAGTGTGGGGAGGATGGTACGGCCCAGCATGTACATGTAACAGCTGATGCGTGTCAGTAGGTTTGAAGAATACTTTGTAATCTAGAATAGTACCCAATGATATGATATGTATGATCCTTGTAAATAGTTACATCCAAAAAATCCACAGAAGTGTGATCAATAGTGGGCTGTAGTTTATTGCTGGGGTCGTGGGAGTTAAGAGTATAATGTGTTTAAGTATAACAAGGCCAGGTTCAACCTCTGAACCAGACCCAAAATTTTCACTTTCTTTTTCCATGATCCTATGGGGTTTAATCTCAGTCTTCCGATATTCTTACCATGCGTAAGCATTGTCAATGTATTACAAAATGTTCCAGAAAATTCTACTGCCTAAGGCCAAGTTCCTGTCAGTCGGCAACATAATAAAATATAATTGGTCTTAGTTTATTTCAACAACTTATGATTGGGTATAAAGGTCTAAATGATATACCTCTTTTTAATACAATTAAAAACATGTCTACAGAGTTATTTTAGAAAAGAAGATTTTCACTGTGCCCGTGTGTTTTAGTGTTTATAAATATATATATTTATATAGCTGAATTGTTCACGTCATATCTTCAGCCCCCAATGTCATATGTTTTCTAGGCAGCTTTTACGGTCGATCCTGATCTGCGGGCCACCCCGATTCTTGCTGCCGGTGGTTACGGCACAGCTGGTTCAATGGCAAAACTATTTGGACTTGTGGCAGCCCGGACGCCAGTTAAAGGAAAACCAATTCTTTCAGAAAGAATTATACAGAAATTGATCACTCCATCAATAACAGGCATTGACAGGACGGTGACCCTGCCTGCCACCATGGGCCACGGGACATTCATAACAAAAAATCCATGGGTGAGTTGATGGACTTTCATGTATTTTGGGGAAAAAAAATGTTTTCTATAAAGGTAAATGTTCATAGAAGGCCCTAAGGTGTGTTGAGCTACTGCAAATGGAAATGAAACTATACTATCTCCAAATAACTAAATTTTACAGAGTGGTTTCTTATCTTGTTGCTTTTTTAGAATATTTGCAGGGTACATCGCAAATTATGGTTTCATTCCGATAAAAAGCCGGACTACCACTCCAAAAATACGATGCATAACTACACATAGCACCCTTCGTCGTTTAGATTCTGACACAGGAAGTCCGCCATCATTGCTTTAAAACCTTCCGATTACTTTAAAAAATGGCCACACGTATTTTCTGGGGGAACCAAAATTTTCGCATTCTTTTCTCATGATCCTTTGGTGTTCAATCTCAGTCTACCAATATTCTTTTCATAGCTGATGATGCGTAAGCATTGTCAATGTATTACAAAGTGTTACAGAACATTCTACAGACAAAGGTCAAGCTCCTGTCAGTCGTCAACCTAATGAAATACCATGGGTTTTAGTTTATTACAACAATTTATGGTTGGGTATGGTCAGTCTAAATGATATACATCTTTCTAACACAATTTGGAACTCGTCTCCATGGTTATTTTAGACAAGAAGATTTTCGTTGTGCCTTTGTTTTTTGTGTTCATAAATATATCCACATCATATTCTAAAATACCGTCAACAATGCCAATATCAAAGAGGCTATAATAGAATCTCCCCCGATTCTTGGACTTAAGTGAAGACGTAACCTACTGGTACCTTTTTTCGTCATCAGGGGCCTCTATGGTTCAGTGGGTTTGTGCGATCGTCCCTCAGCCCCACACAGACCTTCCATCGATACGGTGTGGGTTCGAATCACACTCATACCAAACAAAAATTGAAAAATTTCTGAGCGGATTTTCACTCAGACGCGTATATGGAAGGGTTGCCAGGTACATGTAGGGGCTCGGGAGTTTTCTCCGGGCATACAGCCCCCCCCCCCTCGCTACACTAAACCCTGGCAACGCCGCCATATAAGTAAAGAATTCTGTTTTCTGCTATACATTTGTTACCTCAAAATTAAACTAATATAACTAATTTCTTTTTTGTCTTAGGGACAGAATGTGTTCGGACATCCCGGGGCAGGGGGACAAGTTTCCTACTGCGATCCTACCAATAAAGTCGGACTAGCATTTATCACAAACTATCTGGGACCGCTTTCTCTTTTCGACGATCTTCGATTTGTGAGTTTGGAAAAGGCATTTTATGATTGTTTGACCTCAACGAAATAATACAATGCTTTGAACAAATTTAAAATTTTATAAAAATTTTCATTGGCCTCCATTGACATCTTTGAGATTGAAAGTGATTGTTTTCAGAACAAATGGCGGTAACTAATATGAAGTTGTTAATTTGTTTTTCTTATTTATACCTGTTGTTGTAATATGAATATACACCTGTGTTTTAAAGTGGCATGAGCTGCCAAAATTCACACTTTTTTCTGATTTCTGATCGGCGCGACAGTAAGTGGCTTTGAAGGCCATCGAAAAACTAAATAATTGGCGTTGGAATGAGGAAAATCTATACAGTATGTGTCCTATACGAACCGGAATAGTGTTCGAAAAGTAAAGAAAATTAAAATAACCGAGATGACCATTCAGTCATTCTAAGCCAAAGTTAGTATCAACATTTTGACCGCTCATGCCACTTGAAATAAAAGATGAATATTATTATTACATGTATTAAATAAAAGTGATAATTTGTTTTCGCTCCTCCCAGGTGAAGGTTCTCGATAGGTTTAACTCACATCAAAGTATTTGTGTCTCAAAAAAAAAAAGATCTTGTAAAATACAAATTTGGATCAACTCATTGTGGACATGTATAATGGTGTAACGGTCTAAATGATATACTTCTTTTTAACACAATTAGAAACTTGTCTCCATGGTTATTTTAGACAAGAAGATTTTCCCTGTGCCCGTGTGTTTAAGTGATCATAAATATATATATTTGCCTGTGCCAGAGGTTCAAAATAACCATTGTTTTTAAACAAAATTTACCCACACATTTTCAAACGTTTTGGTGTAAATGTCTAAATGATATACCTCTTTTTAACACAATTAGAAACTTGTCTCTATGGTTATTTTAGACAAGAAGATTTTCCCTGTGCCCGTGTGTTTTAGTGATCATAAATATAAATGCATATTTTTATTTGAAAATAATTCAAACTAGATGTTATGATATATGTATATTTGTATCTTATGAATTGTCCATGTATGATGATCTGATGACTTCCTTACTCAATATTTGTTGTAAATGACCTTGTTCCGTATGAGAAATAAAATTAGGTTTAAAGCCAAATATGATTTTTAGATGTGCGAAAAAGTTTTCTACTTGATATGTTGATTTAACCTAAGGATGTACCCATCAATTCAAATGGGATGAACATCGGTTTAAATACTTTTGAAAAGATAACAGGCACTGGAAGTTGACCAATTTGCTTTGGAATTCTGGTCTTGATAAATTTTAAAGTTTAAACGAGATGGAAAAGAGAGAAATTAGTAAATACAGTACAGGAGCGGTACATTTTATCACGACCACAATCTCTACGATTTTTGCTCGCCATTGTTGCGAAGCGTTATCCGAGAACGACTTGCTGGCTCTGCAGATATCTTCACAGCAAGGTTTAGCGGCGTGTCTCGGACTGCCAATCAGCAGAAGTATAACACGCGCAAGAGAAATTGGTCAACTCTGAAAGTCTGCCATTTGAACAAAGTTAAATGGTACATAATTGGTCGTTGCAAGGTTTAGTGGCGAAGCTCCCGACCTTCGGTGAGTATCTGGCAACTCTTAGCCATAAGGCAATCTAGTGAAAAATTCTAGTGAAAATTTTTTCAATTTTATTTCGTCTTTGAGGGATTCGGACCTGTTTACACATGAAACCCTTTGGGCCCCCAAGGGTAATCCTGACCGGGACATTTACTAATATGGTCAGAGTCCATTGATTGCTTGGTAGAATAATATTTTGGGCCATGGCGTCGTAATTGACTTTATTGCTTTGGTTGGATTTTTTATGCTACTCAAAAAATGATCCCTAGAATTGAAATTTAGCGAAAGCGCCTGGCTTAACTGCACGACAGTGGCAGAGGGCTGTTTCTCAATACGCTTACGCCCATCGTAACATTGCGCCTGGTCGTAACCTAATGTTTAAGGTATATGTTGCCATGACAGTTAGGCCTTGCATTGGACTAACGTCGGGCGTAAATGTTTTGAGAAACAGCCCCATATCCTTCCATTCGTCCAACAGAACCAATCATTTTAGTAGGGCATAGATTCGTTAATCAAATTGATGTTTTACGCCGCAAGATTATATCTGTTCCTCTGCAGTTTTATTGACGAAGGAAAGCGGCTGAAAGTTAACAAAGAGAGTGTTTCGGATCCTTAGATTATCACTGTGACATTTTTATTGGGCCATATAAGTGAAATAATCTTGAGTGCGGCGTACAACATCAATCAATCAATCAATTAGGCCAAATTAAAACTAAACTATTTCTGAGCGCATTTTTCACTCAATCACCATATGTGGAAGAATTGTACCTACTCGAGTACCTACTCGCGGAAGGTCGGGGGATTCCCCAGGGCAATGAACCCGGTTTCTTCCCCCACCAAACCTGGCAACGCCGCCATATAATTGAAATAATATTGAGTGTGGCGTAAAAACATCAATCAATCAGATCAATTTAAAACTGAACAATTTATGAGCGCATTTTTCACTCAGTCACCATATGTGGAAGAATTGCCAGGTACTCACGGAAGGTCGGGGATTCCTCAGGGCAATGAACCCGGTTTCTCCCCCCCCCCCACTAAACCTGGCAACGCCGCCATATAAGTGAAACAATATTGAGTGCGGCGTAAAACGTCAAACAATCCGTCAATCAATCGGTTGGTACGGGTTACTTGCTTGACCAATATTTTTTATTTAGCCCATAAGGAAACAAATAATCTGTGGCAATTACTCGCTCTTTACGTAATTAAATTGTGCATGAAACGACGAGAAACCAGTTTCTTCTTCGAAGAATGGTTCGTGTAGGTCTAAACCGCGTCTGGTAGAAGCTATACTAATCCCGTTGTCTGTTAAAAATGTTGACCCGAATATTCTACCTGTAAACAAATTTAGAGTCTCAGTAAGTCTATATAGCCAGTGAAAGGAGGTCACTGTGAACTACCCTTCACAACTATATAGGTCAGTATATAGGTGAGAAATGGTTTAGTGTTGTTGGTCTTACTAATTCACAGCTGATAAACTGGTCGCAGTTTTTCGTTCGCTGAGAGGGTGAAGCTGGACTAGCTTATAGGTGAGTAGGCTTATATATCCGTAATAACATCATGCAAGTAACGTTATTGGTGCGTTGTGAAGACCCTGTGAGATTTCATGAAAATAACCTGGGCTATAAAATGACTCAGAATTGACTTCAGCTCAGAGCGGAATTCACAAGACCCTTTGACCTGGATACCCCAAGCGGTATACTCCCATATATAGGGCCCTCGGGCTGGAGCATTGTGGCGCTGCTTTAGCCATGTATGCTGACCCAGTAAGGAGGAACATTAAGTATGCCACATGCATTAGCCTTCCTGACGTTCTTTGCAGGCTAATGTCAAAATTTAGATCTGGGTAGGTGAGAGGGGTGGGGTGGGGTGGGGTGGGGGGGGGGGGGGGGCATGTTTTGGTCGGTTGGTACTTTTGTCGCCATATAACCGTAGCTGTTGAGTGCGACGTTAATCCACAAGCAATCAATCAACCGATATATAGGCTACTATCATCGCAAATCAATGTATACTGAAGTTTGTAATGCTGGTAGTTCTTTAGTTCCTAGTAAATATTTACGTATAGTGGGATGTCAGGATGTTATTATTTTCTTTTAAACATCTTACCCAAGTTAGCATGTGAACATTCATGCGCTTTGTCGTGTAAAGGCATACGAGGTCTATCTCAACCACGTCGAAAGGAAATCTCTCAAAAATACCTTTGTGCTCTTTTCCCGCCAAGTTGTCAAGTTAGTTCAAGCCACAGGCACACGGAGTGCTCTCCCCTTACCCTCTATCTAATACATATAATATGGACAGGGGAGAGCACTCCGTGTGCCTGTGCTTCAAGCCCATTGAAAAGTCATTGATTGACTTTGGAATACAAGATATCCTTCAACCTATCAGCGACTCGAACCGGAGATAGTCCTAAGCGAAAGTAAACAGTTGATTGATTGATTGATGTTTCATCCTGCATTCACGATTATTTCACTCATATGGCTGCGTTGACAGGTCCATAGAGAGAGTAAACTGGGTTTTTTGCCCGGAGGAACTCCCGACGGTCGGCGTGTACAATTCTTCCACACAGCTGACACAAACCAGGACGCACTTTAATTCATATACTTATTGGTTCCGTCTTGTGTACATGTAGTACGTTGACGTGTAACTTACCCCCAATATGAAGCTGACTACATGTACACAGTTGACGTGTAACTTACCCCCAAAAGGCCCACTTGCCGCCGTAGCCTGTTTGGCATTTGTTAAGAAAACCAAATTACGCGAGTTTTCTAAAACTAAAACCACTAAAAATTTACATAGCACACATAAAACATGTCCACTTAGGTTTAGAATGTATAAATGAACGAGGGGGGGGGGTGGTTAAAAACGAAGAATCGAAGCCCGATCACAACAACAACGGCCAATGCCGGTTAACATAAGTCTTGGATTACCCTCATTTCTGGCCTTTTTATGTGGTTTACCCTATCAAATTTATGGTCAGCCTTTTCGAGTCCCTCTTACCCAATCGGAGTTTCTTTACATTGCGGGTACTTGATAAATCTAATTTTCAATTCCAAATTAAATCTACTAAACTGTGATAACAATTATAATTTTGGGTAAAAATAGAAAGTTCCTAGCGTATTCTCTCTGGGAAAAATACAGAAAACCGCCCACTGTTTTTTTTTATATAAACAGTATTCTGGATTTTCGCGGAGAGTGTGCCTTTAATATTTTTTTTCTATAATTTCTAACCATTTTATTGAGGTGTACCATGGTGTCCTGGGGTAAACTCAGTGTTCTCGTTGCGATCATTGCTGTTGGAGTTTGGTACTATACACGTCCGGACCCTATAGCTCAACTTGACGTACACGGAAGCTGGGATCCCAAGTTTAAACATGTCGCCGACGTTTTCAGGTCAGTGATTCTAAATATTGAATTTGCTGTAGTTTTTTTACAAAGCATTCAAAATTTACGAGTAATCAATTTATTTTATTATAATGAACTGAATCAATTGTTTCAATTTAGGGTTGCGTTGTAAAAAATAAGCGGTAAAAACCTTTTCTAACCTTTACGGTAATTTTTAATCTTTTTTTTTTTCATTCATTATGGAATAACCCATTCAAAAAACCTGTAAAAAATGTTTTGTAAAATGAATGAGAGAAAAGTCTTTTACGAAGTAGTTTGAGCGATAGTTCCACTCCCGCCATCTTCTCAATTATACAAGAGTCGATTTCCAATATTCAGCAATTCTGGCGATGCTCAACTGAATTTTATACTATCTCTTAATCGATGCTTTGCTTAATAATGTTTTTCAAATATTATGTGGAAGCGCTGCATGCATTTCATGGTTATTTTGTACCCCATGCTGGTTAATAAAAAACGGTCACGGTATGATTGATTGATTGATGTTTTACGCCGCACCCAAGATTATTTCACATATGATTATATGGCGGCTTGCCAGGATAGGTGAGGAGATGAAACCGGCTTCTTTGCTCCGAGGAAACCCCCGACATTCGGCCAGTACTTTGGCAGCTCATCCACATACGGCAATTGAGGGATAGATACCAAGGCATGAAGGCCGGGTCATATACTTGGAGTTGTAGAGAATGCAGATTTTACCTTGGCTTGAGAAAATGCTCTCACGCCGATATAAGTATTCTATGAATGTGTGCCGAAGAGTTGGCAGCGACTCGCCGAAGGTCAAGGGTTTCCTCCGGGCAAAGAGCCCGGTTTCCTACCCGATTAAACATGGCAACGCCACCCTATAAGTGAAATAACCTTGATCAAGGCGTAGAACATCAGTCGATCAATTTATCAATGGGTCTCGACTTTTAATCCAGAAATGGAAAAACAAAATCTTAATGGGTTTTTTACTTTATTGAATTATCGATTTCATCTGGTTTTAAATCCCGGTTTCCTCCTTCGCCAAACCTGAAGTGAAGGAATCTTCGGTTGCAGCGTTAAAAATCAACCAACCAATAAATCCAAAGTCGGCCTACATAAAAAGTACCATGGGTTTTAATGAACAAGAACTGACAGCTGTTTCACAAAGCCGTCACAAAGTGCTGTCAATCGCAGTTGCCATGACGTCGTATCTCTTTACTATGGTATCCATCGGCTTCATTTGCGATGCCACTGCTTTGTGATACCAGCCCCTGGAGTCTGTTTCACAAAGCGACATAGTTTTTACGTAACTCCCATAGCAACCCATACTGTAGAGATACGTTGCTATGGCAGTCACGCAAAAAATACATCTACGCCGTTTTGTGAAACAGGCTCCTGGTATTTACTGACAAAGTTGGTTTATTCCATAGAAAAACCAGGATTAATCCCCGAAAACCTGCACAAGATGGAGGGATGGATTATAGAATAACACTCTGGTTGCATGAAATCTAATATACCATCGTACATCACGTTTCAACAACGCATGCTTGTTTTCAGACAGAATGTTAAAGCTGGGAATTTACGGGGCGGGTCCTTTGCTGCGTACTTGGACGGCAAACCTGTGGTTAATATATGGGGAGGGTACAGAGACGAAGACTATCAAATGGAGTGGACAGAGGACACCGTAACTTTGGTGTATTCTTCAACCAAGTTCATTGCGGCACTAACGTTCGGTTTACTTATAGAAAGGTAAGGTTTATCACATGGTTGTCACCAACTGACCAATGAAATGGTCGGATTTTAATTGCTATTATTATATTTTCTGGGACGCATTGAATGATGGGTAACGTGGCTACAAATATAGCTTAAAGTGGAACTAGCTGCCAAATATACGGACAATATCTAATTGTTGGCCATTTTTATTAAGACCTTAGCTTCCTGTTGATACCAATCTCCAGGATATTCGTTAAGGTCCTTTTTATAAGCAACAAAGACTCTTAAATGCGCTTATACATCCCGGCTATGTGATTTCTGTCCCTACATTTTTGGTTCGAACGGGTTACTGGCTTTACCGATAATTTTTATTTCAACGCCACTTACCGCCGAGCCTGATGACGTCACATAGATTTACGCAAAGCTTTCTGGGTAAACTATGTACCTCAGTTCGCCATTTTGTTTACCAGTACTCGGCAAGATGTCACTTTTTGGGAAAACGTTTGTGACATATCGTGTTTTTATCCACGCATTTTTCTGGTGACTTTGCTCCTTTTGCGGCTTACAGTATTATTCCTTCCACCATCTTGTAAAATTATGTAAATAGCCCTCAATCCCCCAAATGCTTTGCGCGTAAATTCCAAGTGACGTCACGAAGCAATGGGGCAATTACCGCCGAGCATGATGACGTCACATAGATTTACGGAAAGCCTTCTGGGTAAAATGTACCTCAGTTCGCCACTTTGTTTATAACAAGATGTCATTTTATTGGAAAACATTGATGACATAGCCTGTTTTTATCCACACATTTTTCTTGTAACTTTACGCCTTTTACGTCTTCTTCTCGGTGCAGTATTATTTCTTCCGCCATATTTTAAAATTATGTCCAGATCCCTCAATCCCACAAAATGCTCTGCGCATAAATTCCAAGTGACGTCACGAAGCAATGGGGCAATTACCGCCGAGCCTGATGACGTCACATAGATTTACGCAAAGCCTTCTGGGTAAAATGTACCTCAGTTCGCCACTTTGTTTATAACAAGATGTCACTTTATTGGAAAACATTGATGACATAGCCTGTTTCTATCCACACATTTTTCTTGTAACTTTACGCCTTTTACGTCTTCTTCTCGGTGCAGTATTATTTCTCCCGCCATATTTTAAAATTATGTCCAGATCCCTCAATCCCACAAAATGCTTTGCGCATAAATTCCAAGTGACGTCATCAAGCAATCGGTAAATTCGTTAGTTTTTCAACTTTCTTTAAACCCTCAACTTTTCTTGACAATCAAAATTTGTTACCAAAGTTCGAATTTTGGCAGCTTATGTAACTTTAAGATCCAAGTTTGTTCAATAGCCTAATTAAAGATGCGAAACAAAGTTATTTGGTCTTAAAGTACTTAAAACTTACAAGGAGAAAGATGTATTTTGGTTAAAACCAGCCCCCACCTTTTCATCATATAGCAACCAGGGCCATTGAACCGTAAAAAAAAGGGAGAAATGTTAAAATATTGTGTGTGTCGCGTATATAGGAATTCTAGGCTGCCTTCTGTTGCGTAATAACTGATCAAATAATTATGTAATGGCTTCAATTCACTCGGAACATCCTTCGGCTATCTTCGCTCGCTACCGGTCGGCTTTGACACGCCTCGGACAGTCTGCGCTTTTTATACGGTAAATCACCGTATTTTTGGGCTGAATAAAAATGGCGTCGAAAGTAAATATCAAAATGTTTTACTACAGACGAAAAAAGAAAATAAAAATAATTATAAATTTATTAAATGCTAATATCATTTAGAAAGATATTTGTTTATATATTATATTTAGCCCGGTAAAGCACATGTTGTGTAACGCAAAGAAGAGACGCCGTTTCGGTACATTCCAGGAATCCTCCAATACTTCAATTATAAAACTGATCGCGCCTGAAAATTAACAAACAGAGTATTTCGGTCCCTTACATTATCACGAGGACACTTTTGATGGGCCTTGAAGAGACTATGGAAATTGTACGTTACTCGGCTACCTTTTTGGTCGCCACATTCAAAATGACCTGCTGTCTATCAGAGGGTATTTCACGCACGTAAATCCACGAAGTTTCAGAGTGAGCTTCAATTTAGATAAGAGCCTCTGTGGTCCAGTGGGTTAGAGTGATCGTCCGTCAGTCCCAAGCATACCTCCCATCGATGCGGCGCGGGTTCAAATCACACTCAGACCAAATAGAAATTGAAAATTTTCTGAGTGGATTTTTCACTCCATCGCCGTATGTGGAAGAGTTGCCAGGTACTGGCCGAAGGTCGAGGCTTTCCTCCGGGCAATGATCCCGAGTTTCTCCCCCACTAAACCTGGCGACGCCGCCATATAAGGGAAATAATCTTGAGTGCAGCATAAAACATCAATCAATCAATTTTGATGTTAGCTTTTTGAAAATAATTTGTAGGGAATAGTATGAAAATGTAACAGCTTAGAGGAAGGTTTAATAATGAAACGACAGCTAGCAAACGTTCATATGTTATATCTGTCCAGTTTTTCCCTCGTTTTGTTGTTTTAGGGGTTTGGTAGACTACGATGACCTGGTGACGAAATATTGGCCTGAGTTTGGTCAGAATGGAAAAGATAACGTCACCGTTAACATGTTTATTACACATCAGGTAGTAGATTCTTTTCATCCCGATACCATAGACTATTGACGTCACTCACAAATTATGGGATTTTAAAGGGTATTGTTTTGAAGTGGCAGCTATATGACAAGCCTCATTACTGCACTTCTATACTTTCAATGCAGACTACTTTCCGTCCGCCATGATTTCTCCCTTTATAAGCCCCTGGCGTCATTAGGCACTGGGTTTATTGATTTAATAAATATCGTACACTGATAAGGGTTTATTTGTTTTTGACAAACTTATTTTCTACTTCACTTTTAAATATAATTTTACTTATATGGCATGGTCGTAACCCACGATTAAAACTTGGAGAAAAGTTTTCTCTTCGATGGGGACCTATTCTCCACGATGTAAATCTTTCTCAGCGCATTGGAAATTTTTTTTCCCGCGGTGGAAATATTTTTACATGTGGTTTAGCCGTTTTCACGTGTTTTCGAATTTGCTCGCAAGTCGTTTTACTTAAAGGTTTAGCTTTTATTTCACTCCTTTGTTTCAAAACCAAGTTTCTGCTTGTGTAAAATTCTGTTGAAGGCTATATAACACATATCAAGTTAGGTCCCGTGGCACTAATAGGCCTCCTGACATAACCCCGATATTTACAGGCAGGCCTGACTTACTTCGACGAAGAAATCAGTTTTAAAGAAGTGGTTTCTAATCCGCAGAAGATAGACCGGCTAATTGCTCAGCAAAAACCAGCTTGGCCACCAGGTGGGTATTATTTCTCTTTTTCTCACTCCACATCCACGATATTTCCACTCCAGCTGGCTGTTTCACAAAACGACGTTGATGTATTTTTTGCGTAACTTTCATACTAACGTATCTCTACAGTATATGATAGTTACGTAAACACTTACGCTACGTCGTTTTGTGAAACAGGCCCCAGGCAGTGTGTTATTTTTTTCCATAAGCAATGTGTGAAATTATGGCCCAAGTAATGACCTCAAAATAGAATGTCAAAACTGACGTCACAAGCAACCAAATCAGAGAAAAATAGGGTGATTCTAAAGAGTTACATGTTTCAATATTGCAGGTCCTCCCGCTCTGTTGGCCACACATCATCAATATTCTTTGGCCACAGAGTTTAGTTATCTCCAGCTTAACTACTGCCAGATATCAACCTAGTAAAATATAGAGTTTGACTTTATTACAAGAGGATTTACCCTGTGCCTGTGTGTTTTAGTGGTCATGAATATAGCCAATTGTGTGCTTTATTATGGTGATCTGTATATGTCCATAGCTGATTTTTATATGTCCATAATCATCTAAATTTTCACTACTTAGCGTTTGAAACTAAATTCAATAATAAACAACGTGGTGTAAAATGGGCTTAAAAACTAGCAATTTTAGTTTTAAAAATACTTCATCGATCGAATATGGTAAATTTGCATTTAATGCTGACTATTTAAAATTGAAATAATAAATCAGTGCAGACCTTTAATTTGGTGACTCAAATCATACTTGCAGTGTTGAATTTCAAAACCTCTTTAAAATCATTAATAAATTAACTACATATAGTCTTATCGAAAGCTCTATTTATTGAGTGTATAGGTTTTAGCTGGATTTTTTATCCTTAAAATTTACATTCTTTCTGTATAGGAACTGCCTTTGGTTATCATGCCCTTACGTTTGGAATATTATTGGATGCATTGGCTAGAAAAGTCGACCCGAAAAAACGCCCACTCCATCAGATTTACGACGAGGATATACGCATTCCATTAGGTGAGTTTGGAAATATATTCCTATAGCATCTATATGCATCGCTGTGTGCACAGATAAGCGACCGTAACAGGAACGTAAACAATAACACCTACGTGTTTTGTGACATAAGCTCCCATACCACATAGATGCGCGTAGGTAACAGACACGTAAACGATAGTTCTTACATCGTTACCAAAGTCAATGCTATAAGAACTACATCAACACCCACTAAGCTAAGAATTTGTTATCCATAAGTAATCGTTGTCTTGATAAACTACTGTCTGGGTTTTCACTCGAACGACCTATGTGGGATGGTTACCAGTTACCACCGGAAGGTCGTGGGTTTCTTCCGGGCATAGAGCCCGGTTTCCTCCCACAATAAAACTGGCAAAGCCGCCATATAAGTGAAATAATCTTGAGCGCGGCGTAAAACACCAAACAATCAATCTTGATAGCTACAAAGTGTCTACAAAAGCTTAATTATAACCAAGCTGTCTCTTCAAACAAGACTTATCCCATAATTTTTCGCATGACGTCATTAGGCTCCAGGCATATTGTGACACTTTTTTTTGACACTATTACTAACCGTTTTCTTTTTGTTTCCCTCTACAGGATTAGAATTCTACATGGGTCTTCCCTACGATATACAATACCGTGCTGCCCGCCTTCATAAAACATCCATCTGGGACGCCATCAAGTTTTTTATTCATGTCAAAACCAATCGAGCTCTAACAATTTCAATCTTAGGTGGTCAACTTGACCTAAGTTTCATTACCAAAGGATTTAAAATAGCGGAACTGGTATGTTTGTTTACTTTTTGTTTTATTAAAAAGCAATGAACTATATACTGGAATGCAGGTCACAGCTAACGCCGCCATTATAACGAGATGATTAGTCTATTTCAATCCAAGATGGTGGATGTCAGCGGGCGCCCATTTCACAGCAATGGCGGCGCTTTTTAGAACTTCAGATCAATGTTTTCAGCAATGTTTTCTAATTTGTGTTAAAGGGAAAGAAAATCTAAGCTTTAGACTAGTTTAGATGGAAAGAGTAGAGTTCATTTAGTCTAAAGCAACTGTCCAATGTATGTTTTATCCCCTTGTATGTGAATAATTGAAATTTGAAGGTGCAATTTAGCCAATGGCTTGGGGCCGCTTGGCTAAGAAATGGCGTGCGGTTGCATACTGACCTATATGGCAGCAGGTCACAGTTTCATTTTCCTTCATTTCCCATTTGCGGTAATGTTAATGTCTGCTCTCATAGCACCTTCCCTAACTTTCGTTGAACCAAATCCTTCGGTGGGGGCCTTGAACAGTCCTTTGGCAGTATTTTAAGCACACTTTTTTCATACGTTGAAGGTAGAAATTTTGAGATACGAGTAGAATCAGCTGATAGGGGTGTCTTTGAACATATACCTCCGCGTATAAACAAACCAAAGCACCCCCAACTACCAGATCTCCACCCACCTGAACTGGTCCCATTCCAATTCTAAAATCATTTCCAGACAGTAATTCAACCCCTGTCCTTTCATAAAAACTACAAAAATGCCCAGAAAAAAATGCAGGGGGCCAGGAAAAAATAATAAAAAAACCACACAAAAATATCTGGAACTTCTAGGAATTTCCGGAAGTGAGAAACTGTGACCTGTATCCATATATTCGGAGACAATCTTCCCACTTCAAGTTTGTCGCCATGTTTTTTGGACCTAAATCTACCATTATACATTAGAGAGCGGTAAAAATAATCAATATGTATTTCTAGAGATTTCCCCTCCATTAAGTGTGTTGAAGAACATGTACTCTACAAGTCTGAACAAACAGAACATTGAATTTCAGGCGCAGATCATATCGAATTAAAATGCTACATTTGCCAGTCTATGATGGTTACGAAAGTTTTAGCTTAATTCTTTTAGTCTGGCAGCTCATGCCTTTTAAATTAAAATTTTTTGAAAAAAATTTCAGAATTCATTTCCTGGGAACCCAGATATGCGTGCCTTGCCAATGCTTTCAATGGGTGGGTATGGAACAGCGGCGTCTATGGCAAAACTTATTGGTATGGTCGCCGCTCGGACACCAGTCCAGGGCAAACCGATCCTCGGGGAGCGAATCGTAAAGAAACTAAGCACGCCAACCATATCTGGAACAAGCAAGTTTCTTCATATAGAAGGGACTGTAGGACACGGGTCATACTTGTACAAAAATCCATTGGTGAGTTCACATTCATGATGAATTGCTTATTGTTTTTCATCGTACTCTAGATTATTTTACATATAGATGGTAACATTTTCAGGTTTAGCGGGGAGGAAACTGACATCTTTGTGCGGAGGAAGCCTTCAACTCTTCCACCAAATGAGGGAAACGTTGGGTTTTTTTGGACAAATTTTGGCATCTCATATCATTTAAAGATCATTCTGAAATGCATTCCACCAATGAGTTACAAGGGTATTGTCACATGGCATGGTTGCCCGCCCCTCATACCGCCCCCCCCCCCCCAAATTTAAGCGATATGATCCTTATTTAGTGGGATGTAAAACACCTATGTGTAATTCCGTCTTTGATGGAGTGATAGTCCGATGCAAGCCTTCTTTTGGTGAGGCGCGGGTTCAAATCTCAAAGTCCAAAGAAAAAAATTTAAAATCTGGAGTGCATTTGAAGTGGAGCTTTCACTGGACGTGAAGTATGGTTTGTTCATCTTATAGTCCTGACGAACACACCAAATATACGCTCTTGTCTGTCTTTTACCCAGGAACTTTTTCCAATCATCATAATCTGTCCAATTTCAGTTTACCCGACATCTTGCCATTGCTGAAGATCTGTACAACGTTGTCAATATTTTAAGCGTCCCGCTGAAAAATTATCTAAAATATGCATGAATTATTTTATCTTTTATTTATAGGATCAACTTGTGTTTGGTCAACCCGGATCCGGGGGACAAATGGTCTACGCTGACCCGATTAATAAAGTCGGCTTAGCCTTCATCACAAACTACATGGGACCTTATGCTCTAAACGATGATCTGCGGTTCAGCGTACTAGAAAAGGCATTTTATGATTGCCTGGGAAAACAGAAGTAAAAAACTGGAAATGAGTCACGGCTAGTAGTTTTTGGATGAGCACTGTTTATGAAACTCAACCATATAAACCGCCCGTTTACAAACATGCAGCTACCATGAAATAGTATTGAGTGTGGCGTAAAATAAGCTTGAGTGTGGCTAAAATATAAGTGAAATAATCTTGAGTGTGGCGTAAAATATAAGTGAAATAATCTTGAGTGCGACGTAAAAAATCAAGAAACCAACTGCAAGCCCGGAGATCTTATTGGTTGAAAAAAGCCTTCGGCTATTTCTGTTCGCCTCCGTCCACTTCGATATACCTCGGGCCACTCGGATAACTTCGTGGATTTACGTACGTGAAATACCCTCTGAAAGATTGCAGGTCAATTTGATTTTGCCGACCAAAAAGATAGCCGCGAAACAAACATTTTTTTTATCATCTTGTAAGCCCTAAAATGTGTCAGTTTGCAATAAAATGAAGTCTCCTTTTCATTTCATTGAGGAAATTTCATGCTTTTCTCAATGAACCGAAAGTTTTAGAATATTCATTATCAATGTGGCCAAGTGCCTTCTCCACAGTATAGCTGCAGAAGCCTGTATCAATGGTGGGCCTTCTGGTTTATACGTGAGTTTATAATGATCCAAACCAATGTTGTAAAATTTAAAAAAAAGAGCTTTTTAGGCCTGTATAGTGATGTTATCATCTAATGAGATTTAAATAAATTTCTAAAAAAAAATGTTAGCACTATTTATGTATTTTGTTTCTTTTCAAAATTTGAATAAATTAAAAAAAAAACAGGTGTAGTCGAAGGGTTATTTGGGCCATCGAATCCTTTTCACAATGAGCCTGAAACCACCATGTAAGTGAAATAATCCAGAGTGTGACTCCATACGATTTAACGCTTTTCTATATTGCCGGACCTGCATTGCATATCTCAATCCACGGGCTCGGATGTTTTCACTTGGCTATAGTTGGCTTTAACATAATCGGGAATCCTTGAGAGCCACACTTTACGACTATTCGAATAACTTCGGGGCTTTACATACGAAAAATACCCTCGAACAGGCTGGTGGTCATTTTTATGTGTGCACCAAAATGGTAGCGTGGTATTTAAGAAGCCCCTATTATGTGCACATCAGGGCACAGTTGCACAAAGGTGTATTAAATCGGACAACAAGGCTACGCCACAATGAAATTCTTTTGTCACGTAGTTAAACCTGACTTCGGTGGGATTTCGTTTTTACCATTACATGTTTGGTATTCAAATTCTGCTTTTCCAAGTGGATTTTTCATTCAGTTGCCAGGTAGGCGTACTCACCAAAAGAAGAGGGGTTTCTTCGAGCAAAGACCTCCGTTTCCACCTCACTAAAACATGATAACACCCATCGTCGAAACCCACGGTTAAAAATTCCGCTTACGCTCACATTACCCGTGGGACAAGTCGGACCCTGCCCGTCGTTTCTAATTTAATATGCATGTAGATTTTGATTGGTTCCGCCACAAAACTGTGGCGGAAAATTTCACCAATCAGAATCCGCGTTGCGTCAGCATCTTAGCAGTGTTCAAAACAAAGATGTGGACGACTTTTCGGTTGTATCACAACTTACATGTCCTATTGGGAGCCGCCATCTTTGTTTTTACTTCAATTCGATAAACGTGTCTCCAAAACTGAAGAGTTAAAACGTTTATAAGAAATCGTTTGATTGGTCCGACAGAAAATGGGCGTTCCCAGAAAACGACGCTTAACGAGGCAATTGACCCAGGGGTAAGAGGTGAGCTTGTCGAGAATTTAACCCTGGGTATCTGAGGATGGATAACACCGTGAAATAACATTGCATGAATGCAACGTTTAACATCATTTAATTAATCGAATAATCAAAGTCAGTTAATATGGCGTTTATAACAAACGATGCGATTGTGAAACCAGACTGAACGACAAAAAAAACAATTGGTTTAATGTATAGAGTGGTTTTTATTTACATACATGTTACTTAATTTACAATTTGATATCCATTGTTTTATACAAAAATAAAGCTCCAATTTACAAATGATAAATATGTGATATTTAAAAAAACATTTTTAAGCGTAGGAATTACAATGAGTTAAGCTAACGGTTTGTTTTTTTCTGGAGGTAGTGGCACGATAGAAAATCAAAATGGCCACAGCCAGCCCAACGAGCAAGAGTGCAGCAAGGGAGATAACTGTTCCCAGTAAGGCAGTTTTTTCGGCGTCATCTTGCGCTTCAGCAACACCTGTACAAAATAAAAATGACCAAAGATGACTTTCTGAGGCAATTAGGTTCATCAGTCTGGCGCATGCAAATCGAAATTAGATAAATTAACCAACACTGATTGACTCGGAAAAAAGTCTGTGCCAGTGTGAGAATCGAACTCACGAAATTTGATGTTTGGGAACTGAATAATACATTCTGTAAATTCAAAACACAATTTAAGGAAACTGGTTATTAGTTGGAGAAAAACCGTATGGATTTACCAAAGTTAATTTTCAATAGTCTAAAGTACGATTGATTGGTTGTTTGGTGTTTTACGCCGCGCTCAAGATTATTTCACTTATATGGCGGCGTTGTCAGTTTTATTGTGGGAGGAAACCGGGCTCTATGCCCGGAGGAAATCCACGTCCTTCCGTTGGTAACTGGCAACCATCCCACATAGGTCGTTCGAGTGAAAACCCAGTCAGAAAATTTTCCAATTTTTTTTTGGGACTGAGTGGGATTCGAACCCGCGACCCATTGGTGGAAGGCTGTTCGGATTGAGCGTCCAACGCTCTACCTACTGAGCCACGGAGGTCCCTCTAAAGTACGAAGACAGATTCTATATTTGCAGTAGGCTAAAGTGTACACATACCTGTAGTTTTCTTTGGAGCACCGAGTTGATTTATAAGGTCAATTTGTTCAACAGATATGTTATCCTCTCCATCAACAGTAACCATGAAAATTGTGGACAATTCTAAATCTTCATTCCGTTCCCCGCCATCTTGAACATCACGCCTCTTTCTTTGAGGTCCCGAGTTAAAGGCACAGTACTGAAACATTCATCACAAACTGATTAGATACACGGATTATGACATCATGATTATTGTTCATGTTAAATAGATGAATAAAGCCAGGAATAATTCAGCAATTCGATATTACTGAGCTAAACCCATATCTCAACATTATATAACTTATATTGCGGCGTCAGGTTTAATGGGAGAGGAAACCGGGCTCATTGCACTGAGGAAACCCCTGACCTTCGGCGAGCGCCTGGCAACTGTTCCACATATGGCGACCCAGTAAAAAATCTACTCAGAATTTTTTTTTCAATTTGTATTTGGTCTGAGTGTGTTTCGAACCCGCGCCGCATCGATGGGAGATCTATAGGTCGGACTCACTGGAAAATCCATACAGTCTGTGGGCTGTGTGAGCCGAAATAGTTTGTGAAAAGTAAACAAAATATAAATAACCGGAACAACCGTTCATTCATTCGAAGCCTAAGTCTGTTCCGAACAATTTGATTTACACTTGTAAGTGAAAAAAGCCGACTCTTTCCATATTTTTTAACCGAAAAATATCAACATTTTGGGGCCACTTTGAAAAAAATAATACCATGCATGCATTAAATTGGAGCGTATGACAATCTAGACTTCGTCGTTCAACACCAATAAATTTATTGCTAAATTGCGTTCTTAGAACAATCATTATTTGATACGACTCGTGGACGGATCTTTTTTTTCAAATCTTGTACTCACATCATTGCACATGGCGACTTCATTGTTGTAACAGAAATTGGCCTTTGTCTTAAAATACAGAACGTTGTATTTTAACAGCTGGAATGCGAAGAATTCGATCTTCAAATCGCTCCCTTGATATTTGTCAACACTTAATGAATTGGAGTAAGGACATCTGGAATAGAAAAAGTCGTTGATTTGCAGATTACAAAACCGATGTAAATAGAGACTGTGCAATTTAAAATAGATTTTCCTTACAAGAAATTTGGACGATATTCCACCCATACCAATGCCAAGTACATTGTAAGCAAATAAAGGATATATATATTATACATTTCTGACAAACACTTGCTTCCAAATTAAATTGAAAAAAACATATATTGCCTATTCAAGGGCATTTTAACTTACCCTTTATTATCGACAAGTTGGATGGTAACTTCTCCATTACAGTCTGGGGCGTCACAAACATCCAGAGAATGCATATACATACCAATAGCTCCTATATGAAACAATACACAAAATAGATTTAATATTTATCCATTGGGATAAAGAGAAGCCCGAATGTCTGTCAATAACCTTGTGTCTGACAACCGGCCATGTTGGATGTATAAATAGCAGTCGGGAACAGATCGCAACCTTTGTAGAGTGATTTTTATTAGCGAAATGATGAAAATGTATTTCGAATAATAATATTATGAAACTGGATTATGAAATTCTTTTAAAACGTTTGGGGTAAAGAGTTGTCTGATTGACGTAAATAAATCTCTGATGAGTTAACTTAGGCCTAAACAAAACTGTTACATATACCGTTGTTGTTAATCTTGGCACTTGTCAATCGATCAATTATTTCATAGATTTTCCCAGTGCGTTTGTGTTTATAAATATATATGAGAAAAACGCATAACCTTGTGTCTAGCAACCGGCCATGTTGGCAAAAATACAACAAATAAACCAGCCAGTTTGCAATCGCCGCCTGGGCCGTGATTTTTTGATTGATGGATTGACTTCTACGCCGAAATTATATGGCGGCGTTGCCAGGTTTAGTGAGGGAGGAAACCGGGCCTTCAGCGAATATATAGTGGTTTGATGGCTGGCCAAAGCACACAGGCTTAGGTGTGTCCAAGTGTGAGGTACAGAAAGGTAGACGAGACTAGCCAATATTGCCAACAAAATATCAATTACTTCAGAAATATACATGGGTTAGTCTGATTTCTTACTTGAGTCATTCACGCTCGTGTGTTCCAGAACAAGGAACGTCCTATATCCGAGATTTGTGGCATTCACTTCCATGCCGGCTATGGGTGAATAAAAATACAGCCTGGCAGTTTCTGTAATCTTTGTTGGCACCTCTTTGATTTCTCTACAAGAAAGGAAAATAATTGTACATGTAGGTAGTTATTTTACAAGTAATTAACAATTTAGATTACGTGTTACGCGTAATTACTTGTTTTTAATTGGAATAAATTGGGAGAATTTGTATGTGTACAGCGAATGTGGGTTCCGAATTGTTTCTTTTTTTTTTGGTATTTGGTTCATTCACCCACCACATGAGGAGATTGCCGAGAATAAAGTTATTTCTGGATTTAGCTTTTTAAAAAATCGAAGTTGGAGCGTTTTCTGCCTTTCATGGGCGATTGATTTATTGGTCGAAAAAAATTGGATTCGATTAATTGTAAATTGCGTTTCCCGTAAGGTAAATTTCCTTATAAAAATATTCAAAACTGTTGATAAAAGAAAAATCGTACCCGTTAACTTCGAGTCCATCGGAGGATACAACAAGACCCTCAGCATCAGTGGAATTACAGGAAACTGTGTACAAAACATCCTCATTAAATATGATAAGATTGTCACTCGTAGACTGCCCAATACTTTTATCGGATTTCACCATGACCAGTACCTTGATTTCACCTAACTGAAAAAAGACATTATGAGAGAAAAATATATAATAGCATAAAGTGAAATCTCGTATTAAAGCCGTGAAACGAAAAAGCACTTTGCTTAAAACAATTATTGATGAAATATAGAGAAATCATCTTTGCATAAACCTTTTTTGGTATAAATTTAATTAGCTTGTGTTTTTTAAAAGGTGAATATTACAGTATTCAATATTTTTTGATCTTATAATTTCTTGAAAATTTTTTTTTTTACTAGCAAATGTGCCCTCGTAAGTCAACTAACAAATGTGTTAATAGCCCACCTAACAAATGTGTCACTAGCCCACCTAACAAATGTGTCACTAGCCCACCTAACAAATGTGTCACTAGCCCACCTAACAAATGTGTCACAAGCCCACCTAACAAATGTGTCACTAGCCCACCTAAAAAAATGTGTCAATAGCCCACCTAACAAATGTGTCACTAGCCCACCTAACAAATGTGTCACTAGCCCACCTAACAAATGTGTCACTAACTCACCTAACAAATGTGTCACTAGCCCACCTAACAAATGTGTCACTAGCCCACCTAACAAAAGTGTCACTAGCTCAACTAACAAATGTGTCACTAGCCCACCTAACAAATGTGTCACTAGCCCACCTAACAAATGTGTCACTAACTCACCTAACAAATGTGTCACTAGCCCACCTAACAAATGTGTCACTAGCCCACCTAACAAATGTGTCGCTAGCTCACCTAACAAATGTCTCTTACCACTGAATCAGTGACTCTGTTAGCTATGCGTTAGCACTCATCAACCATTTCAACCAAAAGCCCGTTCCCATTTCCGTTTCAAAACTCATAGAGGAATCTAATTTGGTATTATAGTAAACTTCAGAAGAATCCAAAATGATCAAAAAAACTCAATTAACAAATGTGCCAAAAACCTCAATTAGCAAATGTGTCACTCGCCCAACTAACAAATGTGTCACTAACTCAACTAACAAATGTGTCTCTTACCACTGAATCAGTGATTTCGGCTTTGGTGACGTCATCCTCTGGGGCAACCATGTAAGACGACGGATTTTTATAGGCAGTAACTGAAAACGTGTAAGGATCGTCCACGGTACCATTGCCTAATATGTCCTCGGTTGACAAACTGAAGTAATCGGAGGTAATATCTGTCGGGTCCGTCTGATTAACGAAATAGATGTCAGAAATACCATCCATGTGTGATTCCAAGTAAAACACCAAGGTCAGGTTACTGTCCGAAAACGAACACGACACAGAAGCTGTGGAAAGAACATATGATGAATTAGAATGAAAAACCGAACATAAAAATTGTACTTAAAATTAAGGTAGAGATGGGTCGAGTTTTTAAGAGTATGTATTGTTAATAGACTTCGGTATGCAAGCTTTAAAATCGAGAAAAAACAATCACCAAAGAAATACGTGGAACAAAGCCCAGGAAATTCGGGATACTCCACATGTCGTATTCATGATGCCAGACGTCTTTCGAGACAGAACCTTACCTTTCTGTGTGAGCGTTGAGTGACCGGGTTGAGTCAAATCCGTGTTTGCGGGGTAAATACTAAATGCCATCTGGCATACCTGGAATTTCAAAAAAGTTACAAAATGATACAACCAAGACAGAATATAATGAAAAGTTTTGAATGAATGTTTGTATTGGACCTTTGCGGTGATGAAAGTTTAAGATGAAAGTCTTTGATGAAAGCTTTTAATGAAAGTCTTTGATGAAAGCTTTTAATGAAAGTTTAATATAGAAGTTTGTGATGACTGGTTTAAAATATTGATTGCATCTAACTGTTTGTTATACAAAATACGTTTGTGGCTGAAATCTAGAGATAAAATGACCGCGGTGTACACGCGAGGCAGGTCGTTGTACGTAGTACACACAGATAGCCGCGTCATGGCGTACGTAATGCACAGAGACCGGCGCGTCATGATGATCGACGGTAACGTTTGTGGACATTAGATGATAAGGGGTGTTTTTCACTTACCGAAAGCAGTATAAAAAGGCCAGCTAAAGCACGTTTTCCTGGTGACATATTGAGCCTGAAAACAAACATAAATATAAGGGAAAAATACTTAGCGGAAAAACGCTTTTGAGAGACATTTAATATCAACGTTTTATTTTTATGATCGGAAGATATCTGGCCATCTTTGATCTGGGACGCAGATAATTACGATTTCTTACAAGTGATTAACAAATTCTTTCATTCTAAGCCAAAAACAGTTCAAAACAATACTTTATCGTTCATTCTCGAAATAAGAAGCACTAAAAAGCTTCTGAATTGTACTTCTTGAGAAAAATAGCCGATACTTTTAACATTCCGTTTTAACGTTAAAATATCAACATTTTGGCAGCTCATGTCACTTTAAGTTGTTCAGTGGATCAAATAGATAAGGCATGTACACAATTTATTAACGACACGTCGCTGTTTCACATGCAAACAGGTATGCCCAAGTGACATGAGCTGCCAAATTCGTACTTTTTATCATAAATTCCGCTTGCAAATAACAGTTTTGAAACTAAATATTGCCGTCGAAATTAAAAATATATATATTGATAAAGCCAGTAAGACAAAATGAAAATGTGTGCTAATAACGCACAAAATTCAAATAGCCTGGTTGTATGAAAAAATGTTGGGGTTTTTGTTACTCTTAAAACTACCTATACGTAATGGAGGAAAGAACACTCTTGCGTATGGATTTACAACTTCTTGGTTTATTGGGAACACGGCGTTTCGGTGTAGCTCCTACCATTATCCAAGGTTGCTATCATTGCACAGCTATTTTTGTACAATTAGCTAATTCTGTTTCATCGAAAAGCAATTCCTTATATTGTGCAGCTCATGTCACTAAAAGTCTTTAATCTCGTCACATTGCGTGTATTTCAAACAATATACTCACAGTTTTTCCCTCAGTAGTTCCTTGTATGTTGTTAGTCAGACTGTATGATAGCTACTGAACATGGAAATGTAGTCTTTATATGTTTTTAATAACAATGCTTTAGACAAACTGGTTTATTTGCATTGACATTACGTCATTACCCCCTGTAGACTTCTTATAATAGGTGTAGTATGGCGTCCCCCTGCCACCCTCATAAAGTCCATGTCGGGTTACCGGACTCCCGAGGCTAAACCTATGTGATAATATACCTGCCATATCTTGCTCTCATACGAAAGACAACTTAACAAACACCTGTTACGTAACTGTAATTGTAACAGGTACCTAGAAGCCGGAATTGACATACCTACTGCGCATTGTCACATAATGCATTTTGTTTTCTTGTATAAATTATTAAAATGCTTGAACTCATGCTTTATACATGCAGAGCACTCAAATATTTTTGATTTCTTTTTTTGTTTTGGAAAAGAGTTGACAATTTGATCTATATTTTAGATTTTTACTTAGAAGACAAAAGAAAACGAGCGTTAGTTATTAGGCACCCTAATCAAAAACTGATTTCATGTTGGAAAAGTTAACTATTGAATCTACATTCAGTAAGACCAAAAAATGGAAGCAGCGTTAAGTTAGTTTAATTAAAAGAAATACCGTATTATTTTTGTCGTTTTTGAAACCCTAGAAGACTGAAGATGAAATAACAAATATCAAGTCCGAACCAAAAATGTGTGCTGGTAACGTGAAATAATATCAACAGAGTATGACCTGTCTGAACCGAAGAGATGTGCTAGTAACGGACAGAAATTCCGATTACCACTATGTAGGAGTACATTTAAGGGTTTCGGTCGCTTATGAAAACTACCTTAACGTACATCTCGATGATTGGTGTCAGTGGATAATTTATTTTGTATCCCCCACTAAATTTGGTAACGTTGCTATATGCGTGAAATGATGTTGCATGAGACCGGTGTAAAATATCAATCAATCAATCAATCAATCCATCGAATCCCCGAAATAAAGTGGGAATCGGAATATATGAAAATAATGTGCATTTCGGCTACTCATGCAACGTTAAATTTCCTCATATATGTATGAAGAATTGGCCTTATTGGAATGGCCATTATGTATATTGTATTTGCCAATAAAAAACTGCTTGGGACTAAGTATACGATGGCTCCGAATAAAATAGTTCAAAAGGAAAGGCGTATCAAACATTTCCCTTAGAAAGGGAAATTCAAGAAACGGTGACGTGTCCATAAAGGAAACTGTGTTTGTATGGCGAACAAAAGGACTGTATTATATATTTTTTAAGACGCTACATGCATCAAATACAACCATTCCCAGGACAGTTTAAAAAATGATTTTTATTTATTATTGCATTCAGACAAAGAAACTTAGACTATAGCTGACTAATTGTGCTAAAAGTGGGCGTGGTCATGCTACCATGTTTTTGATCGACATAAAAGTGTTTAAAATGCGAGGACCAGAATTATTGTTTAATGAAACCTGTTCTTTAGTTCATTATTATATTATAATCCAATTGTACGGTGAATTCAACCCCGTATATAATCCCCGGCTTTCTTTCCCTCTAAAGTAGCTTACAGTTTGGTATCGTGAGTAATTAATTTTCGAGCTTTTCCCTTTTTTTATTCCATAAATCAATTTTTAAGGTTGATATTTTAATCCAGTTTTGTTTGCAATAACGAATTACTAAAACAGGTTTCTGTCAACAAGTCCACAGAACATGCTTTTTTAACCATGAACAAGGTATATTAAAGATGATTGATTGATGTTTGACGCCACACTTACAAAAGTATTTATTTCATTTGGTGGCCCATTAGGTTTTGTGAGGTTGGTAACCGGGCTTTTTGCCGGGAGGAAACCGCTTAGGACCTGGGCCCCATCCACATAGATCGATTTACTGCAAACCCCACTCATGAATTTGATTTTTGTAAACTATATGAGATTCAAACACGAGACCCATTGAAGAAAACTAAAAGAGAACAGAGGACAAATAAGGTTGCCCTGAAGGCACAATTCTCAGGTCAAAGTTTCAGATTCAATTCCCATTAGGACAACTTGTCTGGACGGGTCTCAGCGATTACCTGAGAAGCGATATTTGTAACAGCATTAGTGAGGGGGTTGCTCTTCACAAATCTGTGACGGATTTGCTAATTGCATTTCACATACAAAACCAACAGGTGCTAACAGGTAGTTCAACGAGGTCAGGTAACACAGGTGTAGACATTGTCTTGATACATGCATACTTTGAAATCGCGAAATAGCGAAATTATATTATACGTCTGACGTTCAATATTGCATAACCATAATCATATTTTTGATTGTGTTTTTTAAGGCGCTTTTCTCAATACTCAAGATTATGTTACTCAAATATTCATATAAATGGTTTTGCGAAGAAAAGGAAATGGGCATGGAGACTAATGACGTCATTAAAATGAGCTGAAAAAGGGTACTGTTATGAAGTCACCCTTTGGCATGAATGACTGCACGCCTATATTTTGGTGGGCGATTTTTTCTAACAACCATTTCCATGTCCCGTTCTCCGCATGCGTGGAGTTGTGCTGACCTATATAGAAATTAATAGGTCATCGCTACTCGATCTGAATGAATGTTTACAGTATTCTACATTGTTTTAACCGCAGTGGAAACGTGCTAATTCTGAAAAAAAAAACAGTTTATAGTCTAACCGGCCAATTCAACATATTTCAACTTCTCAAACTGAGGAGTTCATCTCAGCAAAACCAGGAGTACTACTAGTAATAATACTACGGCTTGTACTTCTCAAGTACAGAATCGCAAATTGACCTTATTTATTCTTGAAGCAATGAAGTGTTGAGAGGTAACTAACTAGCCCTAGAATCTATATTACTCCCACCTAGCGCTTATTTGAATTTCGTTCACATTTTTTTAAATAAAAGGTTTTTATGTTTTTGAAGCCCCCAGTGTATTTTGGTGTTTTAATAAGATTCTGTTGACCATGAAAACAAAAAGTTGTAAGCCTCAACCCAGAAATGCGTTTTTCAATTTTTCATCACCTTATGTCTTATGTTTCCCGGACCACACCTATGTATCCCTGTACCTATGTATCCCCGTGCCCATGTATCCCTGTACCTATGTATCCCGGACCACACAGTCTATGTATACCGGTACCTATACATCCCGGACCACACCTATGGTACCCATGTACATGTATCCCTGTATCTATGCATCCCCGCATCTATGTATCTCGATACGCATGTGTCTCTGTACCCATGTACATATATCCCCGTACCTATGTATCCCCGTACCAATGTATCCCCATACTTATGTATCGCAGTACCTGTGTATCGCAGTACCTGTGTATCCTCATACATGTGTATCCCTGTACCTACGATCCCCGTATCTACGTATCCCCATACCCATGTATCGCAGTACTTGTGTAGCCCCATACATGTGTATCTCCGTACCTATGTATCCCGTTACCTTTGTATCCCTGTACCTATGTATCCCGGCCCAAAACTATGTATCCTTGTACCCATGTATCTCCACACCCATGTATCCCCATACCTATGTATCCCCGAGCCAAAGTATCCCTGTACCTATGTATCCCTGACCACACCTACATGTGTATGTATACCATTATCCCTGTATGCCCATACCAATGTATCCCTGTACCTATGTATCCCGGTACCCATATGTCCTGGTACCTATGCACATGTATCCCCATACCTATGTACATGTATCCCGGTACCTATGTACATGTATCCCGGTACCTATGTGCATGTATCCCGGTACCTATGTACATGTATCCCGGTACCTATGTGCATGTATCCCGGTACCTATGTGCATGTATCCCGGTACCTGTGTGCATGTATCCCGGTACCTATGTACATGTATCCCGGTACCTATGTGCATGTATCCCGGTACCTATGTGCATGTATCCCGGTACCTATGTGCATGTATCCCGGTACCTGTGTGCATGTATCCCGGTACCTATGTACATGTATCCCGATACCTATGTATATCGTCGTACCCATGCATCTCGATATTCATGTGTCCCGGTACCTATGTATCCTGGTACCTATATGTAAAGGTATAAATCATAAACCTCTTTTTGACACAATTAGAAACTTGTCTCTGAAGATTTTCCCTGTGCCCGTGTGTTTCAGTGTTCATAAATATATATATCCTGGTACCTATGTTTTTCTATACCTATGTGTCCAGATACCTATGTTTGTCTATACCTAGGTGTCCAGGTACCTAGGTTACTCGATACTTATGTATATTGGTGTCTATGTTTCTCGGTACTTATGTTTTCCCGTACCTATGTATCCTGGTACTTATGTTTCTCGATACATGTAATTATGTTTCTTGATACCTATATTTCTCGATTTTATATTTCATGGTACCTACATGTATGTTTCTCGATACCTATGTTTTTTGGCGCATATGCTTCTCTGGATTAGGGCGTGTGTTTCCCTTTTTTAATGGTCCCAGAACTTGTGTCTGGACATACCTGGAAACAGACTATAGGTACCAGGAAACATAAGTAGGTTAGGTTTTGATTGATTAATGTTTATCGCCGCTTGTAAAATTAATTTCACTTATATGGTGACGTTGCCAGGTTTAGTGGGGGAGGAAACCGGGCTCTGCTTGTGGTAAATATATATTGATGAACACTAAAACACAAGGGAAATCTTCTTGTCCAAAATAACCATGGAGACAAGTTTCTAACCGTGGGTATAGATAGGCCTATGCTACTGGTCCTAAGGAGCACATCAATGGGAATAGGTCTATGCTACACCATAAAGCTTATGCCACTAATTATGACCAAGACCTGGCCAATTAACTTGCAGTAAGTGAATGACTATTTTAAATACTACATCGAACAATAAGAAACTTGTCTCCGAGGTTATTTTAGACAAGAATATTTTCCCTGGGCCCGTGTGTTTTAGTGCTAAAAAATTTAAATAATACGTCGACAACAAGTAAAATAGTTATCTGGTTATACCGCACCATATTAAATAGCCAAAACTTTGACCATGTACTCAATAGTATGGTCAAAGTTTTGGCTACATATTAAATAGGCTAATTAGTAGGCCCATATGTAGTATACCGGGTACCATATGGTGTATACAGTTATAATCTTATATATATGTATGAACACAAAAACACACGGGTACAGGGAAAATCTTTCCAAGGAGACTTGTAAGTTTCTTAGTAATATAATTAATATAACGGGTAGGCATACAAAGGTTACATGTAGCCCTACATGTAAATTGTAATCCGATTTAACTTATTAAAAGAAAAGAAAAGAAAAATTGCCTCCTTTATTCACTATCAGACAATTGTAACATCAATTCATCGAACATAGCCTACAATCATTAATAAATTGGCACCGAAAGAAAGGCCATAACTAACATGTGTGTAATACAATAACCTTGTGCCTTCGCCACTGTCTGTTTACTTCCTACGTGTTTAACGCGTGCGCAGAATGGAACATGGAAATGGTTGTTAGAAAAAATCGTCCACCCTATATTTTCAGCACAGCATACTGTTAGTCTGCCATGTTTTTTCCTGTTATAGCCCCGATGACGTCATTAAACGATCGATATACATGTATATTGGATTCTATAACCAAATTGCTTAATGACGTCATGAGAGTATATTGATGGATCAACATGGCTGACGGAAAGTATTCTTCACAGAAAAGTATAGGTGTACAGTCAACCGTGTCAATACAGGAACTTGAGTCACATATGACGCTCTTCCGTGGATATACGGGTAGATATTTGTTGTCTGGACATTAATAATTTCCCGAGGCGAAGACGAGTAAAAATACATGCTAAATTTATCACCAACAAGAGCAACTTGTTTACTTAAAATTGGAACTATTCTATACTCGATTATACTGGTTTTAAGTCTAATACACATTTAACAACCGTCTTCATGATCTCGGAGACTAGCAAAGTGTACCTCGCCAGATTCTATGCTTACGAAACAATATTCTAAATTGACGTCACAATTGGGTTTCGTCCAGACTAACGAATTTTTTGACGCACAAAGACCTTCACTCCGTGGTTATATCAGCACTAGGATACAGAATCACATTCTGGGCATTTCGACCAATTAAATGCCTAGCAATTTCTATTAATGGTGATAACATTTTTATATCCCATATTTGTTCGAGGGTTATTATGATACAACCATTTGTGTCTACCTCATTGTCCGGCGGCGCCTCAATGGTCCAGTGGTTACAGAGTGATCGTCCATCAGTTCCCACACAGACCTTACATCCATGCGGCCAGGGTTCGTACCACAATAATACCGAATGAAAATTGAACAATTTTTGAATGAATTTTTCACTCGGTCGCCGTATGTGGAAGGACTCGCAGAAGGTCGGGGGTTTCCTCCAGGCAATGAGCTCGGTTTCCTCCCCCACTAAACCTGACAATGCCACCATATCAGTGAAATAATCTTGAGTATGGCGTAATACACCAATCAACCCATCATTTTCCGACAAACCGCCCAATTACAATTCGATCCGTTAAAAACACACACTGCATATTCTACATTTTAGTGTGGACCACTGGACCGAGTGGGATTCAAACAGGCGACCTAATGGCAAATGAGACATTTGTTTTATCAGTATATCATAAAAGCGACTACAACTTCTATCCTGTGTGCCCTGTCAAAAGTTGACAATATGAAACTATTAGCGGAGATGTAAGCATATTAGTTAATCTGTCGACATATGTTTTTAATTAGTACTGACTTGTTTAAGTGGCATTTAGAAGTTGAGCATAATAATGAAGGAAAGAACACTCTTGCTTATGGATAATCAGCTTGTCAATTTCGTTACTCATCACTTGATAACTGTGTTAGGAGCTACACCAAAACGTCGTGTTCCCAATGAACCAAAAAGTTGTAAATCCATACGCAAGAGTTCTCTTTCCTCCATTATAAATTAGTAAATTAACAGACACTGATTGACCCCGACAAAATTCCCGGCCAGGTCGAGAATCGAACTCACGATTTAGAGTTAATGTCCCACCGCTCTACCAACTGAGCCACTCTGCCCTGTTGGGAACGGGCCGCTTGTTAGATGTTGCAGAAACGATTGTGATCATAAAGGGCCATCTGGCTTCACAGGACGAACATATTGCAGTAAAAATGTCACTTTGAGTGTGAGGAACACATCCCTAGAGCAGAAGGCCAATAGCCCGTATAGCATCCATTAGCTTCCAACCTGCGTTCCCTCCCTCCAGTGAAACGTCGGATCTGTTGAAGTGGTAACTGCGCGGATTTGAATTCTTTAGAGCATATATTTGGGATAGGATGGGTAGAAACATTCAAACCCTAGAGCCTACTGTACAAAATCTGCAGGAATTGGAAGCCGCATTACATTGGTATTGGCGGCAGTTGCCCCTTCAACTGACAAATATAACACCAACTAAACCAATTAATACCAATTCTGAAAAAGACCCGAATTTAGGAAGCTGTTGCCCTCTTTAATGGTTTCCGTAATTTCGGAGCCGAGGCGTTATTTAGGGCTGGGATCGGGAGCTCTTAATCTGAAATATAATATTACGCTAATTAAACGCTCGTCTTGAAGAGTCTCTATCTACCTCTATTTCAATAGTAACTGCTTCAACCCATCACCGTTTACCTATAGAGCAAGAGAGCTTTTCGAGCCACTTGGTCTTGTGGGCTGTTTCTCAACATATTTTTGGCTCTTTCTCACTGTGAGATTTGTGGTGCCGACTTGTAACATGCGATTCAAATGGATGCATTTGATTGGTTAACAAATCTTATCGACCAATTAAAATCATCCTAAAAGTCGGTACGACCAATCGCACAATGAGAACGGACATTTTTACGCCAGGTGTAAGTCCAGTCCGAGGCAAAACTGTCATGGCAACATATACCTTCAACATTACGTTACCACCAGGCTCAAAGTTACGCCGGTGTTGAGAAACAGCACCCCCTCCCCCCTCCACACCAGACTCTCAAAGACTATACATGTGACTGCCTGTGAACTCTCACTTTCACTTTTTACCAAGAGGTAGATTGTAATTATGGACACGGGGCTGGTATGCATAACAAAATTCTTCCTTTATTTTTCTGACGACGTTTCGGTGTAGATACTGACACTGTTTTTAAGTCAATAACAATGAGTATTTAAGGGTTAGTATCTACACCGAATCGTTGTCAGAAAAATAAACCAAGAAGTTTGTTACCCATACCAACTTCAATTTCTAAATGCCACTTAAAGAACTGATTGTAATTGTGTTGGATGACCTAGGACAATGTCCCTTCCCGCTCCTGTGGATCTTTCCACTTAAACACAAATTTAACAAACTCTCTATGTTTATTTTAAAATATAGTGTTTTTTATTTGCAAATTTTATCCCAAAAAATATATATATATAAATATGATCATCATGAACCAATGAAAAACGGAACGTTTATTTACAAACAATATATTTACAAATCTTTCAATGGTATTTAGAAATTTTAGGGGTACAATAAAAATATTTGCAATTCTCGGGTGATTGTTATTAACTTCATTATAAAGATTTTATAGATTGGGTTTGTCGAAATTAGTTTAATATTTTCTGACAGTTGAAACGCGATAAAATATCAAAATGGCTACTGCAAGTCCGACGAGCAAGAGTGCGGCAAGGGCGATAACTGTTCCCAGTAAGACAACTTTGTCTTGGCCCTGTTGGGCTTCGGCAACACCTGCAAGATAAAAACAAAGATAATTTATTATTTTGATGTGGATAAAAAATTTGTCCCACAAAAATAACATCAAGAAATGTTTCCCCAAATTTGTGGTTTTAATGTGTGGTGTTTTATTTCCGTGTGCATTGTCGCAGTGTTTCAAAAGACGATTCTTAGAAAAAACATATCTGTTGTGTTGTAATCAAGAGAGAAATGTTTTTCGATTTTATCACAGAGGTGGAAAAAGTTAACTTACCAGAAGTTTTCTTGGGAGCACCGAGTTGATTTATAAGGTCAATTTGTTCTACAGATATGTTATCCTCTCCATCAACAGTAACCATGAACGTTGTGGACAATTCTAAATCTTCATTCCGTTGTCCGCCATCTTGAACATCACGTCTCTTTCTTTGGGGTCCTGAGTTAAAGGCACAGTACTGAAACATTCATCAAAAATTCATCAAATACACGTATTTTGATCAACAATGATCCATTAACTCGATATAATTGGGCTAAACATGCCTAAAAACTTTCACATATACGTTAACGTTAGGGCAACAAGTCCCAAAACAAGTCGGTGTAAGCGTATAAAACAGTTTCCCAATATTTAAAGGGACCTTGGTAGCTCAATCGGCATTGATAGTCCCATGGTCAAACACAGACCTTTCCCTAGGTATGGATTGCCCATTGTACGCCAAATCAGTCCAATAAAAATTAAAAGTTTCTCAGTGCTTTTTTTAAATTTTGGATCGGTTACCGTCGAAGGTAGAGGGTTTTTTTTTCTGTGAGCCAAGATTACGCGCCATATAAGTGGCCGCGTAAAACATTAATTAATTCATTAATTAATGTAAAACATTGATGTTTAAATCGCGTTTTATAACAACCTTTATTGAACAGGAATATGTGACGTTATACTCACATCATTGCACATGGCGACTTCATTGTTGTAACAGAAATTGGCCTTTGTCTTAAAATACAGAACGTTGTATTTTAACAACTGGAATGCCGAGAATTGAATCTTCAAATCGCTCCCTTGATATTTGTCGATACTTAAAGAATTGGAGTAAGGACATCTGGAATGATAAAAAAACACAGAACTCATAAATCCCAAAAGTTTTACTATTTAATCTCAAGTTTTGGAAGGTAAGTTTTCATCCAAATGAATGGACCCATACCAATGCCAAGTACATTGTAAGCAAACAAAGGATTTATATTATACATTTCTGACATACACTTGCTTCCAAATTAAATTAAGTACGGACATCTGGAATGATAAAAAAAACCAGAACTTATAAATCCCAAAGTCATAACTATTTTATTTGAAATTTTGGAAGGGAGGTAGAAATTATGCGCTTTAAAATAGATTTAGATCAAAATAAATGTTAACAATACCAATGGATCCATAGCAATGCCTATTACATTGTAAACAATGGAAAGATATGTATTATACGTTTCTGTCAGACGCTTATTTCAAATTAAAGGGTTTTTTCCAAATGATATTGGTATTCAAGGCATTTTAACTTCAAATGTGGTGTTCTTACCCTTTATTGTCGACAAGTTGGATGGTAACTTCTCCATTACAGTCTGGGGCGTCACAAACATCCAGAGAATGCATATACATACCAATAGCTCCTATAAAAACAATACACAAAATAGATTTAATATTTATCCATTGTCAAAAAAGAGAAGCCCGAATGTCTGTCGAGAGCCAAAACCTTGAGTCTGGCAATCGGTCATGTTGGATGTATAAATAACTGTTCGACAGGACAAGATTGCAATCTTTGTAGAAATGATGAAAATGTGTTTCGAAAAATATTATTATAAAACTGGATTTTGAAATTCTACTAAAACTTTCTATTGCTGAAGCCTTTTAATCGCTATGTCACGTGTCAGTCATGGAAATCTAGTGGTTTGATGACTGTCCAACGAACACAAGCTAAGTTGCGTACACGTACAGGTACATAAAGGTAGACGTGTCATTACTAGCCCATATTGACCGATTGCTTAATGACGTCACTTGTAATTTAGCGCAAAGCATTTCGGGGATTTGAGGAATGTTCACATAATGTTAATATATGGCGAAAGGAATAATACTATATTGAGAAGAAGACGTAAAAGGCTTAAAGTTACTAGAACAGTGTGTGAATAAAACACGCTATGTCACCATGCAATGTTTTCCAAATAAAGTTACGTCTTGCTAAGTACCTATAAACCAAATGCCGAACTGATGTACATAGTTTACCCAGAAAGCTTTGCGTAAAAATATGTGACGTCATCAGGCTCGGCGTTAATTACAAGCAAAATGTTTATAACTTCAGAAATATACAAGGGTTAGTCTGAGTTCTTACTTGAGTCATTCGCGCTCGTGTGTTCTAGAACAAGATACACGAGATCTCCGAGATTGGTGACATTCACTTCCATGCTTGCTGTCGGTGAATAAAAATACAATCTGGCTGTTTCTGTAATCTTTGTTGGCACCTCTTTGATTTCTCTACAATAAAGGAAAGTAACTTTTTATGAAGGCTATAGACTATATATATTATTGTTAATATAGTAGGAAGTAATATTACTCTTAATATTTTTTTCTGTTGCGACTAAATATTTATTTTTTAATTGGAATAAACTGCCATAATTCATTTGTGGGTGCCAATTTTTTTCCAGAATTAAAATAAGAAGGATGTACATTTATTTCTTCAAGATCCAAGTGGCTGCAATATCTAGTCTCAAGCTTTACTTAAAGGGTTCTTGATTTGTTCTTCTTTTGAGAAATAAAGAATTAGCATTTCGACCACCACATCAGAGTGCTTGATGACGTCACTTGAAATTTACGCGCAAAGCATTTTGGGGAATTGAGGGATGTTAACATAACTTTTTTCAAAATGGCGGAAGGAATATCTTGTATCGAGAAGAAGACGTAAAAGGTGCAAAGTCACCAGATCAATGCGTTGATAAAAACGCGATATGTCAACAATGTTTTGCCCAAAAGTGACGTCATGCAAAGTACTGGTAAACAAATAACGACGTGAGGTACATAGTTTACCCAGAAAGCTTTGCGTAAATCCATGTGATGCCATCAGGATCGGCGATAATTGGGTGAAAGCCATTGATTGCTGATGCTTTTTGATATACAATTCTCAACGTTTTGTAGAATCGTTTTAAAATTGCGTTTAAAGTTAGTTATAAGTCTGAATAAAATATTCCAAAATGTTGATACTGCAGAAAAGAATATCCTTACCCGTTAACTTCGAGTCCATTTGAGGATACAACAAGACCCTCAGCATCCGTGGAATTACAGGAAACTGTGTACAAAACATCATCAGCAAATATGATCAAATTGTCACTCGTAGATTGCCCAATACTTTTATTGGATTTCACCATAACCAGTACGTTGATTTCACCTAACTGATAAAAGACATAAAGAAAGAAAAATATTAATATGTTTAGCTTTTTTATGAATATATTCAGCACAAACTCACACCCCGGGGTAACAAAATAGAAACGTTTAGTTGTAATGAACGATGTAGAGATATCTTTTATGATTAATCCCATTTGCTACAGAACTGGACAATGGTGCGATGCATTCAATGTTATTTCAATTTTACAGCGACTCTGTTAGCTATGCGTTAGCACTCATCAACGATTTCAACCAAAAGCCCGTTCCCATTTCCGTTTCAAAACTCAAAGAGGAATCTAATTTCGTATTATAGTAAACTTCAGAAGAATCCAAAATGATCAAACAAACTCAATTAACAAATGTGTCACAAACTCAGCTATAACAAATGTGCCAATAGCCCACCTAACAAATGTGCCACTAACTCAACTAACAAATGTGCCAATAGCCCACCTAACAAATGTGTCTCTTACCACTGAATCAGTAACTTCAGCTTTGGTGACTTCATCCTCTGGAGCAACGATGTACGACGACGGATTTTTATAGGCAGTAGCTGAAAACGTGTAAGGATCGTCCACGGTACCATTGCCTAATATGTCCCCGGTTGACAAACTGAAGTAATCGGAGGTAATATCTGTCGGGTCCGTCTGATTAACGAAAAAGATGTCGGAAATACCATCCATGTGTGATTCCAAGTAAAACACCAAGGTCAGGTTACTGTCCGAAAACGAACACGACACAGAAGCTGTGGATAGAACATATGATGGATTGAAATGAAAACCCGAGAAATAAAACTGTATTTGAAATTAAAGTTTCAATGGTGGTCGATTGTGTTTAGATTGATTGATTTACGTTTTTATGTTTTACACCGCACTCAAGATTAGTTCACTTATATGGCGGCGTTGCCAGGTTTAGTTGGGGGGTGGGGGGGGGGGGGGGGTGAAATCGGGCGCATTGCCCAGAGGAAACCCCCGACCTTTGGCGAGTACAATACATATGTATATGGATATAACAGCTAATGGCTGTCAAAATGTGTTTCAACCCTCGTGGTCTTAGCTTTTAATAAACGACTTAGTAAAAACTGACAATTTATAAGAAAAAAGGCAGTCGTAAAACTGGAATTCGGATTGTCTATTTTGATTTTAATTAAATAGTAATGGCGTACTTAATAGAAATATCATTAAAAATTGTTTCTCATGCAATATTTATGAAATTAAAGATCTTTCGGGTCAGAACCTTACCTTTCTGTGTGAGTGATGAGTGACCGGGCTGAGTCCAAGAACCGAATCCCATCTCAGATACCTGGAATTCACAACAAGAAAAATCATAATTTCAAAATGAAACCGCCAACGTTGATACACAGGCTTAAATTCTCAACAAGTTCACCTGTTAAAGTAAATAGAGTGTGAGCGTAAGTTTTGTGAAAAAATGTGAAAACCCAGGCATGGTCAATTAACAAATTATTCAGTTTGAGTTGAAGACTTTTAAAAACAGTCTTTCCTGAAATTGTTGCATTGGTGTCTAAAACGTTAATGTTTTCCTGAAAAAAGAGAACATAGTTATTAAAGTCGTTTATGGTGGATTATAATAATCTCCAAGCGACTTTTGGTCTTCAGGCCGAATTAAAAAAAACGAAGGCATTTTCATTTTCTGAGACTAATTGAACTAATAACAAAAAAACTCCTTCGCTATCTATTTCAGAAAAAACCTTTTCCATTTTTGGCTGAAGGCACACGAGATCAGATGTGTGCACTATTTGTGGTTTAAAGAGACATGCCTGGAACGAATAATGTTAAAATGTGTGCTGTTCTACCGTTGTTTATATAAAAATGAGGTTTACAGACTGCCATTGGTAACTTTCCCAGCTCACCCGGACCACTGGATAGGGAGTTTTATTGGAGGATTCGAAAGTCTGCTTTGTTGTGGTAAAAAGAATCAAGTGCGCAGTAGAACCCTTTCTGGCTGCAGGTTTTGTCTTCTTTTGACTGTTTGTTTACTTACTGTCAGACACAAAACAATAGCAGCACGGGATCCCATAAATAACTCCTTAAATGTACATTTTGGCGGAAAGTTGCCTTGAAGCCATTTTTCCAAGATTGATCACTCTGTATTTTTATAATAATCTGAAAATCAACGGAGAACCACAACAAACTTAAGCAATGTCTCCTTTTCAGCATTAGTGCTTCTGAAGTTGTATCTTCTTAAACTCCCTACTTTTTATCGGTCATTTTATGAGACGCAAGTTATTTGATACCCTTTTTACAGATAAAAAATAATGCTTGCTTTTTTTCTATTGCAAGGATAAGCAGTTTCCCTTGGTTGTCAGTCAACAAAGTCTCAACTCAGTAATTCTTGCTGGCGTCAAATATATGTATTCTGGTCAGTACACAAGAGCCTTATTCTTGTACTGACGCGGTGCACACAGATAGCAGCGTCTTTGAAGTTGCTATGTCTGGTGCCGTTAAATGAGATATAAAGATTATTTTTCACTTACAGAAAACAGTATGAAAACTGCAAGCAAGGCTCGGCTGCACGACAACATTTTGAATTTAAGCCTGAAAACAAAATAAAGAGCAAAATAGATATAACCAAAGCTACAGAAAAGTATCATAAAGATTATAAAAGTTAGAATTTTGCACTAGGATACCGTTTTTGTTTCCCTTATTGATGGATATCGTGTGACAAACAATTAACTAATTCTGTTTCAACTAAAAATTCCCAATATTTGGCAGCTCATGCCATTTTAAACAAAGCATTATTCTGTTTTTATATCGTTGGTATGTCAAACAATATACTCACAGTGTGTTTCTTCTCAGTACTCCTCGGTAGCTCCTAGTATGTTGTTAGTCAGACTACATTATGGCTACTGAATGCGGAAATACAGTATTTATACGATTTCAGAAACAAGGGTCGTTGGCAAACTGGTTTATTTGCAGTGTCATTACGTCATTCACGCCTGTAGATTCTTATAATAAGGGAAGTATGGCGTTCCCCTGCCACCCTCCTAAAATCCATGTTGGGTTACCGGACTCCCGAGGCTAAACCTATGTGATAATATACCTGTCATATCTTGCTCTCATACGAAAAGACAACTTAACAAACACCTGTTACGTAACTGCAATTGTAACAGGTACCTAGAAGCCGGAATTGACATACCTATTACGTATTGTTACATAATGAATTTTGTTTTCTTTCATTAAGTATTGAAATGTTTGGATTACGTTATGTACCACATGCCGAGCGCTGCAATAGTTTGACCTGTTGTTTTGTTTTTGGGAAAGGAAGGACAGTTTATTTACGTTTCACATTAACGACTTTTAACTCAAGAGAAGTTAAGAAAAACGAACATCTGTGGTTAAACTTTGCATAAAAAATGAAGTTCATGTTGAAAATAAAAAAATATCTTTTGAATCTGTAATTTTTTTCTTTATAAGTTAAAAAAACTCCATGTTTTTATCTGTTGATTCTTGGAAAACTAAAAAACTTATATTGAAATAAAAACGACCGAAAATGCGAGTGACCTGAACGAACCGAAGATGTGCGCTGATAGCAAACAAAAACTCAAATAGCAAAACTCAAAAATCAAAAATAGTCGTTAAAACAGTCAAATGTAATTTAAACAACTGGGAAATAAAACGAATCTAATCCAAAATGCTCCGTATTCAATCAATCGTAACAAAACCCGTGTTAACAGGTCTCGCTGATTATCCTATAAGAATAAGCGCTAACACGATTAATGGCCGATTCACAATTAACGAATCAGTGACGATTTTTCAAAATAGGTTAATGTTCTAGTACAATAGGTAGTGGGTGGTAACAGGTTTTAGAAAGTGCGTCGGGTTGCGCAATGTATAGGTGTCGACAAGTGACTGCCAGACATAGTAGCGGAAGTCTTTTTCACAGTGAACAGGGAGAATTTTTAAAATACTTATTTTTCAAATTTCAATAAATCTTTATTGATAGATTGGCCATGTTGGCGGAAACCAGCCACATTGGCAGTTAAAGTTATGAGCTGCCAAAATCCGCACTTTTTCATAATTTCTGATCGTCACGACAGTAAGTGGGTTGGAAGGCCATGGAAAAACTAAATGATTGGCGTTGGAATGAGGGAAATCCATAAAGTCTACGGCCTATATGAACCGAAATAGTGTCAGAAAAGTTAACAAAATTTAAATAACCGGGATGACCGTTCATTCATTCTAAGCCAAAGTTGGTTCAAAAAATACTTTATCGTTCATCCTCGAGACTAGAAGCACTACAAAGCTTCTGCATTATACGTCTTTTGAAAAATAGCCAATAATTCCAACATTCTGTTTTAACGTCAAAATATCAACATTTTGGCAGCTCATGCCACTTTAAAATATAAGAAAATTATCTCAAGCAAATGTCTCCAATGTACTACCGCTGGAAATGAATATCGAAAGCAGACGAAACATTTTTTAATTCAGTGAAACGTCTCAGGTTTACCTTTCCAACGGAACTAATCACATTTTTTGTAATTACCCCAGGGGGGTAAATACTGAATGTACAAAGAAATTAAGCGTTTGAAAAAACTTACAACGGCGTGAGAAAATTATTGTTAAATTAGGATTAGCTTTCAGCGGATACCAAACTTGGGGATGTAGACTAAGTTAGTTTTTTTAACATTAAATACACTAAAATATACTCATGTATGGCGGCATTTTGGCTCGTACGAGTTAGTGGCCGTATAGATTTTTTATATGTTATTTAATCGTTAATCTTTTAGTTTTTCAATGTACTTCAAACGCTTAGCTTCCTTTGGCAATCAGAGTTCATGAAAGATATCTGAATTTTGGTGGCTCACACAACATTAAACAATGATTAAAAGATTGACGTTCAAATATATAAGAATATCGATAAAGCCTATATTCATACGAACCTACGTGCTGAAAACGGATGCAATTGAATAGCCCAGAATAGCATTTTCGTGTTTTGTCCCTAATAAAGCTACCTCAACGTTTCTCCAAGAATGATATAGGAGGAATGCTCATATTTCGAACCTGTTTCCACAAAATTTCCCCAAAGTTTTTTTTATAGCTCATTGTGATTCCATTCACGTCAAAGCGCCTATAAGAAAACGGCTCTAAAATTCATAAAATGTACGTTTAACTACAATGTAATGGAATTTAAGTGGGCATGAGATGAAGCGATTTTGTCTTTTTTTTAAAGTGGCATAAGCTGCCAAAATGTTGATATTTTGACGTTAAAACAGAATGTGGAAATTATTGGCTATTTTTCTCAAGACGTATACTTCAGAAGCCTTTTAGTGCTTCTAGTCTGGAAAATGTACGATAAACTATTGTTTTGAACTAACTTTGCCTCAGAATGAATGAATGGTCGTCCCAGTTATTTAAATTTTGTTGACTTTTCGAATACGTTTTTGGTTCGTACAGGCCACACACACCTCATTCCAACGCCAATCATTTAGTTTTTTGATGGCCTTCTTAGCGTCTTTTATAAACTTTCTGTCGGATTGAAAACTCGCACAGTTACATAGTTGATGCTACAGGAAAGAAAAAAATAAACGCTTGAATTCAAACATGTTTTTTTCTTCACAGTCTTTGTAAGGTGTGTGGGGATCCTCCCTTTTAAATTCTTCAACTGCTTTTGACATAAGTATCACCAAAGAACGGAAATATCGTCATCTAACTCCCATCACAGTTAAGCTTGCTCAATGGACCAAAACCAATACAAAAGTTATGTAACGTCATTTTAATTTAGACTACATATTTCAGTTTTGGGTCAATTTTAAAATTGTAATTATAAACTTGATTACGTGAATGTTCAAGTGGGGCCAGATATGACAGGCATTCTTGTACATTGACTGGAATCGACACTTCATCCATGTCCACGCCATGGGGTACCCCGGCCGAGGGAAAGGTTGGCTGTGACCTGACAAAAGTTAGTGTTAGAAAAACTACAATGGGTCTACTTAAAACAGTTGGCGGCCCTGAATGACGTAATGACATTGTAATAAACCTGTTTTACCCCACCTTTGTGTCTGAAATCGTATAAATACTGTATTTTCCTATACAGTAGTCATAACATAGTCCCACTAACGACATACCTGGAACTACCGAGATCACCTGAGGAAACACTGTGAGCATAGTTTATTTTTCATTTATGTAGTACTTAAAGTGGCATGAGCTGCCAAAATGTTCATATTTTGATGTTAAAACAGAATGTGGAAATTATTGGCTATTTTTCTCAAGACGTATAATTTTGTTTTCTAAACATCTTTATTTCGGATTAAATGGCTGTACACATAAGCCGTTGGTCCGTTTGGTCCTAAAAGAAAGTTCAATAATTTTGCAAATAATTGCAAACAAATACAAATATTTTGTTTTGAACTAACTTTGGCTTAGAATGAATGAATGGTCGTCCCGGTTATTTAAATTTTGTTTACTTTTCGAACAAGTTTTCGATTTGAACAGGACACATACAGTATGGATTTTCCTCGTTCCAACGCCAATCGTTTAGTTTTTTTTGTTTCTTACTGTCGTGACGAACAGAAATTATGACAAAAGTGTGAATTTTGGCAGCTCGTGCCACTTTAAATGTGATTTCATATGTGTTAGAGTACACTCGATGACTTCTGATTCACGCTTTGAGCACTTGACGATTTATTTGTTCCGCACAAAGTCAGAAGTCAACAAAATCAATCTATAGGTCCCTACAGAGTTACCTAAATATGATAGAGTTACACCCCTTAGCTTCGATCTGCCGTTGGTTTCTAGCATGAGAGTAAATGGAGAAAAAATACATATTCGGCTGTAAGATAAAATTGTGATCTTGTTAAGGTATCAAACCTGTGCGAATCATTGGAAACGGTATATACTTTATCATACGGAAATTTGGGATGTTTTTTCTGCTGGAGATTTGAAGCTAGACACGAAAAATTGTTTTTTCTCCATTTACTCTTATGTTAAAAGTCAACGGCAACTCAAATCGAAAAGGAGGTAATTTAGCACGGAATGACACAGAAGAGCCACAAAAGAACCCTCCCGGTATTAAAAAAATCGAATTTTATTGCTTTTTAAATGATATTCTTTAAATTGCACGTTGTAAGAATTTGGGATTAAAAGAGCCAAAGTAGCAAGAGTCGAATTTAGAAAAGAAACAAAAGCAACAAGGTTATTGTAACAAATCCGAAATCCTTGTGTAGTTTTCATACTTTTAATTTCCACCGAATTTGATTTTAAAATTTGTTACTATTCTCACCTTTTTGTTTTCAGGTTAAAGTTCAAAATGTCATCGTGTATTCGAGGCTTGGTTGCAGTTTTCATACTGTATTCGGTAAGTGTAAAATAATCGTTATCTCGCATTTAACGTGTCCAAACATTACCATCGTAATGGCGGATTAAAAGAAGGCTCCTGTATTCTGACCAGCCATTTATCACTAGATTTTGGGGGAAACAACTATCAAAGGTTTAATGAATACTCTTTGGCAATATTTTCTAGTTTGCGTTAAGTGTATGGCAGAACAAACACTGTACATGTCTGACCAAAAATAAATTTCTGGTACAGCGCATACAAAATTCAATGGTAGATTTGTTGCTTTACACTGCTTACGGAAGTTATTTATCTCAGTGACTTACGACTACCTCCGTTGTTTACGTTGTTCGACCTCCGTTGTTCGACTTCATGGCAGTTTGTGCATATCCAAGGTCAATTTTGACCGTTTTTCTTTCGAGTAGAACAAAAAATTATGCATATTCCCTACCCACTACTTTCTTGACTACCACGGAACTAATGCGAAGGTTGTTTCGTTTCAAATTTTTTTTTTAAATAAAGAATTAGTCCATAAACAAACACAACCCAGCTTTAAAGCCCTATTCATAAATCATTAAAGTGCTGATCGCGTTTCATATCGTGTAACTAAACCTAAACTCGATAGAGGCTCATTTTTCCGAACAAGCGTGTTGTTATATAGGTCTTAGAATAACAAGTTTAAAAACGCTTCTCGGTTTTTCAAATCCGGTCTGAAAACCCCAAACGGTTTAAAGATCATAAATACTTCGCCATTAACCACTGTTTATTTTTATCTGAAAGAACCTAAGTGGCTAATTTATCACAGCAGTCAAAATACCAGAAAATGACAACCTTCTAGGCGCATGTGCTGCAATTATAGGCAAAGCCGTTTTCAAATCTTTGAAACTAAATTAAATGTTTGAATACCACGCCCGGTCTTTAATTTCGGAAATATGTCCCTTTTCTCCAAATTCCAGGTATCTGAGATGGGATTCGGTTCTTTGACTCAGCCCGGTCACTCACCACTCACACAGAAAGGTAAGGTTCTGACCTGAAAGACCGTTTACGCTATAAATGTTCCACGAGAATTAATTCTAAATGGCACCTCTATGAAGTATTATATTAGCCTTTAATTGGAACCTTGACAGGTCCCGATTTTTATTTTTACAGCTACTCCTTTTCCTAATTGACCGATTGCTTGATGACGTCACTTGGAATTTACGCGCAAAGTATTTGGGGGGATTGAGGGATGTTAACATAATTTTAAAATATGGCGGAAGATAAAATACTGTATCGAGAAGAAGACGGGAAAGGCGTTAAGTTACCAGAAAAACAGGTTATGTCATCAATGTTTTCCAAAAAAGTGACATCTACAAATAAACAAAATGGCGAACTGAGGTACATTTTACCCAGAAAGCTTTGCGTAAATCTATGTGACGTCATCAGGCTCGGAGGTAATTGGTCTTTGTTAAAGCTAATTTCTCGTGGTTTGCAAACGATTTTGAAAGCCAATAGTTGTTATATCCATATATTCTAAAAACAATCGACCGCCATAGAAACCTTAATTTCAAATACAGTTTTATTTCTCGGTTTTTCGTTCCAATTCAATATATTTTCTATCCACAGCTTCTGTGTCGTGTTCGTTTTCGGACAGTAACCTGACCTTGGTGTTTTACTTGGAATCACACATGGATGGTATTTCGGACATCTATTTCGTTAATCAGACGGACCCGACAGATATTACCTCCGATTACTTCAGTTTGTCAACCGGGGATATATTAGGCAATGGTACCGTGGACGATCCTTACACGTTTTCAGCTACTGCCTATAAAAATCCGTCGTCGTACATCGTTGCCCCAGAGGATGAAGTCACCAAAGCCGAAGTTACTGATTCAGTGGTAAGAGACACATTTGTTAGGTGGGCTAGTGGCACATTTGTTAGTTGAGTTAATGACACATTTGTTAGATGAGCTAGTGACATAATTGTTATTTGAGTTAATGACACATTTGTTAATTGAACTCGTGACACATTTGCAAGTTTGAGTTTGTTAGATTGTTAGTTGAGTTTTTTAGATCGTTTATAATTCTGCTGAAGTTTGTTAAAAGCTCAAGTTACATGCCTCTGTGGGGTTTGAACCGGAATTGGGAATGGGCTTGTTTGAAATGGGTGGTGAGTGGAAACACAAAGCTATAACAGAACCGCAGTAAAATTGAATAAACATTGAAGGCATCGTATGCCAGAGAATATAATCATAACGTAAAGGTGTCCCCTCCTATTTAGTTCAGTTCTGTACCAAAAGGAATTGCACAAAACGATTTCTCTACATCATTAATCAAAAATAAAAGATTCTATTTTATTTGACCTCCTGAATATTTTCTTTAAAACTCACATGTATTTTTGGACTTATTCTCCCTTTTTCAGTTAGGTGAAATCAAGGTACTGGTCATGGTGAAATCCGATAAAAGTATTGGGCAGTCTACGAGTGACAATCTGATCATATTTAATGAGGATGTTTTGTACACAGTTTCCTGTAATTCCACTGATGCTGAGGGTCTTGTTGTATCCTCAAATGGACTCGAAGTTAACGGGTATGGATATTCTGTTCGACAGACATTTTTAAATATCTTAATCAGAATTGTACCTAACTTATAAGGTAATATAAAAATGACCGAGTCTAAATTTCATAACAAATTATTTTCCTTCCTTGTAGAGAAATCAAAGAGGTGCCAACAAAAATTACAGAAACTGCCAGGCTGTATTTTTATTCACCCATAGCCGGCATGGAAGTGAATGCCACAAATCTCGGATATAGGACGTTCCTTGTTCTAGAACACACGAGCGTGAATGACTCGAGTAAGAAATCAGACTAACCCTTGTATATTTCTGAAGTAATTGACATTTTGCTTGTTATCTGGTCTAGGGCTGATACGTTTACCTTTATGTACCCCATAAGTGGACAAACCCTGGCTTGTGTTATTTAAACGGCCATCAAGCCACTAGATTTTGATGGCTGACACGTGACATAACGCTTAAAAGGCTTCAGTAATAGAAAGTTTTCACAGAATCTCATAATCCAGTTTTATAATGTTGTTATTCTAAAGGACATTTTCATCATTTCTATAATGATAATCACTGTACAAAGATTGCAGTCTTGTATCGTCTAATTGTTATTTATACATCCAGCATGGTCGGTTACTCACACAAGCTTATTGTTTTTGACAGACATTCGGGCTTCTCTTTATCCCAATGGATAAATATTAAATCTATTTTGTGTATTGTTTCATATAGGAGCTATTGGAATGTATATGCATTCTCTGGATGTTTGTGACGCCCCAGACTGTAATGGAGAAGTTACCATCCAAATGGTCGACAATAAAGGGTAAGTAAAAATGCCCTTGAATAGACAATATATGTTTGGAAGCAAGTGTATATCAGAAATGTATAATATATATATCCTTTATTTGCTTACGATGTACTTTGCATTGGTATGGGTCCATTTGCAATGTTAATTTGGATGAAAACTTACCTTCCAAAACTTGAGATAAAAAAGTAAAACTTTGGGGAGTTATGAGTTCTGTGTTTTTATCATTCCAGATGTCCTTACTCCAATTCATTAAGTATCGACAAATATCAAGGGAGCGATTTGAAGATCGAATTCTTCGCATTCCAGCTGTTAAAATACAACGTTCTGTATTTTAAGACAAAGGCCAATTTCTGTTACAACAATGAAGTCGCCATGTGCAATGATGTGAGTATAGCATCACCTATGTCATGTTCAATAACGGTTGTTATAAAACGCGATTGAACCATCAAGTGATTAATGTTTTACGCGGCCACTTATAGATTGGCGCGTAATCTTGGCTCACAGAAAAAAACCTTTACCTTCGACCGTAACCTTCCACATAAAGTGATCGAATATGAAAAAAGCGCTGAGAAACTTTTCAATTTTCATTTGGACTAATTTGGCTTAGAGCCGGCGACCCATCCCCGAAAGGCCTGTCTAGGACCAAGAGACTACCACTGCCGATTGAGCTACCAAGGTCCCTTTAGATATTGGGAAATTATTTTGTACGCTTACGCCGACTGATTGCCCCAACGGTAACATATATGTGAAAGTGTTAAGTCTTGTTTGGCCCAATTATATCCATTTTATGGATCATTGTTGATCAAAATACGTGTATTTAATTTCAGTACTGTGCCTTTAACTCGGGACCTCAAAGAAAGAGACGTGATGTTCAAGATGGCGGAGAACGGAATGAAGATTTAGAATTGTCCACAATTTTCATGGTTACTGTTGATGGAGATGATAACATATCTGTTGAACAAATTGACCTCATAAATCAACTCGGTGCTCCCAAGAAAACTTCTGGTAAGTTAACTTCTTCCAGCTCTGTGATAAAATCGAAAAACATTTCTGCCTTGGTTACAATCCAACGTCACAATAGATATGTTTTTTCTAAGAATCGTCTTTTGAAATACTGTAACAATGGACACTTAAATGAAATACCACACATTTTCGGGAAACATTTCTTGGTGTTATTTTTGTAGCACAAAGTTTTTATCCACATCAAAATAATCAATTATCTGTTTTTATCTTGCAGGTGATGCCGAAGCCCAACAGGACCAAGAAAAGGTTGTCTTATTGGGAACAGTTATCGCCCTTGCCGCACTCTTGCTCGTCGGACTTGCAGTAGCCATTTTGATATTTTATCGCGTTTCAGCTGTCAGAAAATATTAATTTAATTTCGGAAAACTCAATAATTAAAGTTTTTGTAATGATGACAATGACAAAAACCAAAGAATTGTAAATATTTTAATTGCACCCGTAAAAATTATAAATACCATTGAAAGATTTGTAAATACTGTATTGGTTCGTGATGATTAAAATTTATATATATATATTTTGTATTAAAATCGCAAATAAAGAACACTATATTTCTTTTCATAACCATAGTGAGTTTGTTAAATTTGTGTTTAAAAGGAAAGTAAATCCAGCCACTAAATAGTGTTTCGTCTCAAATATTTTCTACCTGAACCCTGAAAACAATGTTGTGTTTGGGAAAATCTTTAATATGCTACACTATTTTACTAATCATTTTGTAAAACAAACTTTGGCTTTTTTAATTTTTTTTTTTGGGGGGGGGGGTGGGGGGTGGGGGGTGCGATTACTATTTATGTTTCATTTCGAGGAGATGCACAAAAATAAAATCAAATTGCAAGATTATATCTATATTATTGTTTTAATGTAGATAAAACCTAATTGTTCCGGTTAAATAATTTGTACATCGAGTCTCGTGGTGTTATACATGTACAGTGTATGTACTAAGTGGACACTGACACTTGGCTCCCTTTCTATTACAAATATAACTGCAACTAAAGTTTGCCATGCGACATCAAAACACATTGGTAACATTGGGGTATGTTCAACGAATTATCTGCATAAACACAAACACAAAAAGAACAAAAGAAATCCATGTAGAACAAAATTGCCAGTTTTGACTTCCATTTTTTACCATATATGCATACACAGAACGATAATCAACACAGCTAGGTATCTTCACAAAGCCACCATACGCTAGTGTTACCAGTAAGACAGAGGCATATACATTTAAGAAAAAAACTTACTCTCTATCAATATTTGTTAATTTGGTTTTAAGGAATATGTTTTGTGTTCAATTTTCAAAAAAAAAAAACCTGTAATGACAGAGTTTATTATCCTGATACTGTCACAAAAAACGCTTACATACCAAGCGTACAAAATAGCATAGATTCCGTTTGCCAATATCTTAAGCAGTGTATGTTTACTTAGAATCTCGCCCCTCCCCCAGACTTATCAAGGGGAACTATAAGATGTTTACCAGATTATCCCGTATAAATCTTTTGTATGTTATTGAGGTGTGCTTGGCATTGCATTTTCTGCTACAAATTTATTTTATTTTGTTTTTAAGTTTATTAAGATATTTCATTGAAAGTTCCCCCAAATCGATTCTGTTTTCTTGAATTTATTTATGGTCGGATGAGGATGGAGGGGGATGGAGGATGGTGGCACTACTTTACGCATCCGATGTATAATGTCTGTCTATTACGTATGCAAAAACGCATGAAAACATATCCTAAAACTATACATTATCTTCAGGATAAGGCAGGCTCTGTTATAAACATATACGAGAATCTAACAAGCGAACCGTTCCCAACAGGGCCGGGGAGCTCAGTTGGTAGATCGGTGGAACGGTAACCCTAAGTCGTGAGTTCCATTCTCACCCTGGCCCAGAATTTTTTCCGGGTCAATCACTTTCGGTTAATTTACTAATTCATAAACATATGACGACACATTAACTAATATGCTTATATCCACGCTAATAGCATCATATTGTCAACTTTTGGTAGGGCACACAGGATACAAGTTGTAGACGCGTTCAGGATTTACAGGATAAAGCAAGCGTTCTATCTGCCATTAAGTCGCATGTTCGAATCCTACTCGGTCTAGTGCTCCACAATGAAATGTAGAATATTCAGTGTGTGTTTTAACGGATCGAATTGTAATTGGGCGGTTTGTCGGAAAATGATTGATTGATGTTTTACGCCACACTCAAGATTATTTCACTTATTTAGTGGCGTTGCCAGGATTAGAGGGGGATGAAACCTGGCTCCTTGTCCCGGAGGAAACGCCCGACCTTTCGACGAGTACCTGGCGACTCTTACATGTACACGTATTGGGCGATCGAGTGAAAAATACACTCAGAAATTTTTCAATATGGAATTGGTCGCAGTGTGATTCGAACCCGTGCCGCATCGATGGAAGGTCTGTTTCGGACTGAGGGACTATCCCTCTAACGGACTGACCCACCGAAGCCCATCGTTGGATAGATCAAGGATTTACGTTAGAAAAAAGCAATAAGCCTGCGATTTTTATTCGAAACAGAATAAACGCAATGCTTTGTCAACATGAGCTCTCCACTGACACCTGTCTTGGAGATGTACGTACAAATGGCATGAGCTGCCAAATATAAAGAATATGTCGATGAAACAAAATTAACTAATGTTTGGTTCTTTTTGGCAAGAGATAAGCTTTCTTCTGACACCAGGGTCCGGTTGCACAAAGCTGTATTAAGCTTAAGTCCGGCTTAAATACATCCTGTAACAAAGGAATTTGATTGTGACGTTGCCAAGATAAGTCAGACTTAAGCTTAAAACACTTTTGTGCAACCGGCCCAAGTCTTGGAGATGTACGTTGAGGTAGTTTTCATAAGCAACTGAAAGCCTTAAATGTACTCATAGTGGTAATTTGAATTTCTGTCCGTTACTAGCAAACATCTTCGGTTCAGACAGGTCATTCTCTGTTGATATTTCTTATTCCATCTTACTAACTGTAGATTCAATAGTTATCATTTTCTTTTCAACATGAAATCAGCTTTTGAATAGGGTGCCTATAATAACTTGTCTTCTAAGTCGGAAATCGAAAATCTGAATCAAACTGTTCACTCTTTTCCAGAACAAAACCAGATATCAAAAATAGTTGAGTGCTCTACATGTATAAAGCATCGCAGTCCAAGCATTTCAATAGTTTATACAAGAAAACATTAGGTAACAATACGCAATGGGTATGTCAATTCCAGCTTCTGAGTAACTGTTACAGTTGCAGTTACGTAACAGGTGTTTGTTAGGTTGTCTTTTCTTATGAGAGCAGGTACATAGGTTTACCCTAGGGGGTCGCGTTACCCAACGTGTGACAGGGGAACGCCATGATTGGCTTACTATAAGAAGTTAACGGAGTGAATGACATAATGCCATTGCAAATAAACCAGTTTACCCAAAGCATTGTTACTGAAAACATATCAATGCAACATTTGCATGTTCAGTAGCTATCATACAGTCTGACTAACAACATACTAGGAACTACTGAGGGAAAAACTGTGAGTATAGTGTTTGAAATACACGTAATGTAACAGTTACAAACAGTTAGCTAATTCAGTTTCAACGAAAATGTCCTTACATTGGGCAGCTTATGCCACTTAGACCCTAAACGAGATAGGACTTAAGGGTCTAAGTGGCATGAGCTTTTCAATATACACCGTAGGAAACTTTTCGTTGAAACAGCTAATTGTTTGTAATTTTTATCAAAAAGTACAAAAAATAGCTGTGCACTGATAGCAGCTTTGGATAAGTACGTATAGGTAGTTTTAAGAGCAACAAAACAAACCCAAACATTTTCTCATACTTTTGTCCGTTATTAGCACACATTTTCATTTTGTACTCACAGCAACGGGAAGGCTTGCATATGGATATCAACTTCTTCATTTATTTATGAACACTAAAACACAGGGGCACAGGGAAAATCTTCTTGTCTAAAATAACCAAGCTATAGTGTTCATAAGAAGTTGATATCCATATGCAAGTCTTCGACGCCAACCTTTAGTTTCACAAGTTATTTCAAACTTTTCTTGGCAATCGAATGTTCGCGACTCAGACTTAGACGTAGCTCTTTGCATTTAAAACGGCGACATTCCGTTGATAAACTGTGTATGTACATGCCCTTTTTATCTTATACAAGACCACAACAAAACGCAAAACCTCTCAAATCCCGGTTTTTGGAGGCTGTTCATCAAACATTAATGGTGTGTTTCCACGGACATGCGTTAAAAACACACCATACAGCGCAGGGATATATTCTCCGGTAATACGCCGAGTCCGCCATTTTTGACAGTTTTGTTGTAATTGTACCAAGAGAACTTCATCAGTGAATTGAGATAAAACATTGATTCAAGGAAACGCTCTTGGTATAACAAATAAACCTGCCACAGGGATATTGTCCTTCGTGCACCAAACTCCCATCAAGCCAGTTTAAGGGTAGTTCAATTTACCGAACTTATGGTGATACTACATATACCAACTATATGTAATATCACCATAAGTTCGGTAAATTTAACTAGTTTAAGGGTTGAATGATTAAAATGTTCTTAATATAAGTCCCGTTGTTTCACACAATTCATTTTTAAATCGTTTTCTTACTTTGTCTAAAATAGAAATAGTAATAGGATACCATTTTTGATATTTGAAAACATTTTTTAATCGCTTGAACGTTTTTTATTTATTTGTTTGGGGTGGGGGGGGGGGGGGGTAGAAAAAATACTAATCAGTTCGATGTTATATATGTGTTCCATTTCGAGGTGAAACACACAAATAAAATAAACTCGCAAGATTGTTTGCATTTTATATTTTTAATCTATATAAAACTGCATTGAATAATTTTCACATAAAGGTTTGTGACGTTATGTATATCGAGTGGTCATTGAAACTTAGCTCCCTTTCTATTGGAACGACTCATGTGGGATGGTTGCCAGTTACCAACGGAAGGTCGTGGGTTTCCCCCCGGGCATAGAGCCCGGTTTCCTCCCACAATAAAAGTGGCAACGCCGTCATATAAGTGAAATAATCTTGAGCGCGGCGTAAAACACCAAACAATCAATCAATCAACCAACCCTTTCTATTGCATATATAATTATTACACTCCAATAAAATTTGCTACACAACATCAAAAACAGGTTTAGGTAACATTGGGTTGTGTTCAGCAAATTATCTACATACACTGTAAACACAAACACGACAAGTTGCCCTATGTGGAACAGTTGCCACGTAGGCCTACTCCCCGAAGGTCGGAGGTTTCCTCCGGACAACGAGCCCGGTTTCCTTCCCCACTAAACCTGGTAATACCACCATATAAGTGAAATAATCTTGAGTGCTGCGTAAAACATCAATCAATCAATCAAACACCAGATGAACAAAATAATATTGACTTCAACTTACTATAATATGCATACAGAGAACGGTGCTTAAAACAGCAACGTGTGTTTACATAGTCATCCTATACCATATTGACCAGTAAGACAGAGGCGAAGAAATACCAGAAAAAAAACTTACTTTCTATGAAATGGTTAATTTGATTATACGGATTGTGTTTTGAGTTCAGTTTCCAAGAAAGATGGTTAATCTCAGTGAAAGTTCTTAGGGGTTCGTGAGAGAGTTGCTAGATACTCGCCGCATTTCCCTCGGGCAACGAGCCCGGTTTCCTCTCCAATAAACCTGGCAACGCCGCCATATAAGTGATATAATCTTGAGTGCAGCGGTAAACACCAATGTTGGAATAACACCCCCACCCCCCACCCCCTGCGTAGATTTTTTCTGGGCATTTTTGTAGTTTTTGTGAAAGAAAGGGATTGAGATTCTGTATAAAAACGATTTTCGAATTGAATTCCGATAAGTTTGGGTGCATGGAGTTTTGAAAGACAGGTGCACTTTGGTCTGTTTGATTCCGGCTAACTGTGTGCATATTGACCTATTGACGTAACTTGGCGTAACTTTCACTGTAGCGTATCTCTACAGTATGCATTACCATGACAGTAACGTTAAAACTTACGCTACGCCGCTTCTGAAACAGGCCTCCGTTCTTCGTACCAGCTACACAAGATTCTCGAAAAATGTGTTAACATGTTCAGAACAAGAAATTTGTCAACGAGAAAATAATTCGATGAGTGGCCGATTTGTATTGTTGTGTTTTTTTTTTGCGACTAACCGATATTTTGATTCTAATGATTCGGTCTATAGTCTTTTGGTATGAGATTTCAATGGCATATTGAGTGGTAGCTGTTACTGCTTCGCTTGGCGCTCAGCAATAGGAGTTAGAGCAGCGACTGGTTGGCCCGGTGTCAGTATACTGTGACTGGGTGAGGGGGCTTGCTGGTTGTCTTCGGCAAGTCGTCTCGGTGAGACAGCACCTAAAAGAGCGGTGGAAATCCGCCCTGTCACAAGGAGACAACGTCTTCATATAACCGAAATACTGTTGAGCAGGACGTAAAACCCCAATCACTCACTCACTCACTCAATGGCATATTGTCTGACAAAACTGGCAAGTGTAAATATGTGTAAATATGCATGTGTAAATATGTGTAAATATGCGTGTGTAAATATGTGTAAAGCTGTTGGAACGTGCGAATGGTCGTAATATGTCCACATCCTTGGCGTATGTGCATCTTTACACCAGCTTTGTGAGAAAGTATCATGGCGTAAGCAATAACTGTCAGCGTTATTTTAAAGAAACCAAGTTTGTTTATACTCCGGGGTCACACAGTTTGGACAAAACTAGTTTTCGTATTATTGTTTGGACATCCTCGAATTATGACGCAGCATTTTAAGGTAAACTTTCATGACAGGCCTACCATAAGAGAATCTCGCGAGAAATTATAATGCACAACATGCTACAGTTAGATTGGATAATTTTTTATTCATTTGTAAAAATATATCTATTAATTTGCAATTTTACATTCAGTTTTCTCACATAAACATAAAGCCACGATTGACCAAAAAATAGTGTCGGACTTAAACTAATAAACTTGCTGAGCGTAGGATTTATATTGACATTCAACTAACATTTGCTTTGTTTGGAGGCTGTAACACGATAAAACACCAAAACGGCCACACCAAGTCCAACGAGCAAGAGTGCAGCAAGGGCGATAACTGTTCCCAATAAGACAGTTTTTTCGGCGTCCTGTTGAGCTTCGGCCACACCTGCAAAACGATAAGAGTCCATGTAGATTTAAGAATTATTGAAACTAGGATATTGAAATTGAATATTTTTTATGGAGGAGGGTGTGTCACAACTTATTGAGACGAGTCGTTTGCTTTGAAAAAAAACAAGATAGGCCTACACATGTACATAGCTTCAATCTAAAATAGAGATTGATCCTACTGCCATTCGTTGAGATATCTTCTCGTGTTGAATATCTCGTAAAATGACACGAGATCTCGATTGACATAGCTTAAGACGCGTTAGCATTGTCAATGTATTACAAAGTGTTCCAGAAAATTCTACTAAGGCCAAGCTCCTGTCAGTCGTCAACCTAATGAAATATCATAGGTTTATCATATTACAACATTTTATGATGGGGTATAAAGGTCTAAATAATATACCTCTTTTTAACACAATAAGAAACTTGTCTTCATGGTTATTTTAGACAAAGATTTTTCGTGTGTTTCGTAAATATATCAAAAAGAACGAATCAATGGTCTATATAAAGAAAATGGATAAAATATTTGTAGCTGGTTAGTGTAGATAACATACCTGTAGTTTTCTTGGGAACACCGAGTTGATTTACGAGATCAATTGGCTCAAATGATATGTTATCATCTTCATCAACAGTAACCGTGAAAGCTGCGGACAATTCTAAATCTTCGTCCCGTTCTCCGCCATCTTGAATATCACGTCGTTTTCTTTGAGGTCCGGAGTTAAAGGCACAGAACTGAAACATTCATCAACAATTCATCAAATACACGTATTTTGACCAACATTGATCCGAGTTAAAGGCACAGTTATTATTAGATAATAATAGGGAACAAATTTATCCCATGGAAGAACTAAATTGTATGATATTCAAGTCTTGTTTCTCAAAATTGATTGTTTCATAAAACGCAGAAAGTAAACTTCGAAATATTATATAAACTTATTATGTAAACTTCGAAAGCTATTTCTAATATATATGGAACGAGCAGATACGACTGAAAAGTGTCTAGACATGACGTCAAGACAATTCAAAATCTCGAAGAAAAATATACGTGACATGGAGGTTATTGATTTCCATCGAACGCCGCCATTAAAAGGAGATGGCGCAATATCGATCCAGATCGGCCATGCACGCACCCATCACTCAGCAATGGAGGCGCTTTTTACAAAGTCAGATCCAAACCATCCAATGATAAATATCCATTACACGTAGGCTTATATAGTTCATGGAAAAAACAACGAATTTTGGCAGCTTCACAAAGTGCATTTTACATAAGCCATCCAATGGAAAAAAGCTGATTTTAAACTTGCCGGCGAAGCTTATTTGCATTAAATCGAAATTAAAGAAAAATAACAATTATATTATCACTCTTTACTATGTAGAACTAAGCGGGAGAGGAAGCAATTAAAACAAAATGTTGTACTCACGTCTGCACACATTGCAACTTCGTTGTTGTAGCAGAAATTAAGCTTTGTTTGGAAATACATGGTTTTGTATTGCAACAATTGAAAGGCGGCAAACTCCACCTGTAAGTTGTTGTTTTGGTTTACTTGTACACTTAGGGAGTTACTGTATGGGCATCTGAAAAGAAAATAAAATGTCATATTATGGTAGGTTGGTTGCTTGGTTGTTTTAGCTTATTGACTGATTGCTTGATGACGTCACTTAGAATTTAGGCGCAAAGCATTATGGGGGGGGGGGGGTGAGGGATGTTTACATAATTTACAAATTGACGGAAGCAATAATACTGTATCGAGACAAAGACTTAAGAGGCTTAAAGTGGCATGAGCTGCCGAAATTCACACTTTTTTCATTATTTCTAATCGTCACGATAGTAAGAGGCGTTGAAGGCCATCGAAAAACTAAATGATTGGCGTTGGAATGAGGAAAGTCCATATAGTATGTGCCCTGTACGAACCGAAAACGTGTTCGAAAAGTAGCAAAATTTAAATAACCGGGACGACCATTCATTCATTCTAAGTCAAAGTTAGTTCAAAACAATACTTTATCGTACATTTTTGAGACCAGAAGCACTAAAAAGCTTCTGAATTATACGTCTTGAGAAAAATAGCCGATAATTTCAACATTCTGTGTTTACGTCAAAATATCGGCATTTTGGCAGCTCATGCCCCTTTAAAGGTACCGGTACCAGAAACTTGTGTGGATAAAACATGTTGTGTCACCAATGTTTTCAAAAAAAGTGACGTCTTGCTAGGTACTAGTAAACAAAATGGCGAACTGAGGAACATAATTTACCCATAAAGCTTTGCGCACACCTATGTGACGCCATCAGGCTCGACGGTAATTGGCGTGATCATTCGTATGAATGACATACGTCATATACTAGTGAGTAATTACTACCTTGAGCGATTAAGAACAATATGATGTCTTGGAACAATATATAGAATATTTGTATACATGCGTATATGTTAGTAAGTTTGAGAACCAAATCGCACAGTGAGAACGTGCCTTTATATATACTTACCCTGAGGCGTCAATCAACTGAATGCTAACATCTCCATTACACCCTAGGACGTCACACACCATCATAGTGTGCATGAACATTCCAATGGCCTCTAAAATAAAAGACCTTTATGTTAATTTATTTCTCTGAACGTCCTATCAGCTAAAGCATTTTAATAAATAATCTCGCATACTATACTATATTATACTATCTAAACTTATTTTAAAGCAAAATTTCAGTTTTCCATTAATTCATGCCGTGTGTCAAACCAAGTTGACATTTACATCGAGTTGATATCAAGAACACGAATGATTTAAAATGGTGTCTTCCCAAATTGACATTTAAGGCTATTTTCCGCCTACACGGTCAATGAATATCCTGTTAAAAAGTTTTTTATAAAAACATCCTTATGTATGCCTTTTACGATGTTTAAGTAATATACCAGAATACGAGGCCATATACCAGATATATACCACAATACGAGGCCATATACCAGATATATACCAGAATACGAGGCCATATACCAGATATATACCACAATACGAGGCCATATACCAGATATATACCACAATACGAGGCCATATACCAGATATATACCAGAATACGAGGCCATATACCAGATATATACCAGAATACGAGGCCATATACCAGATATATACCAGAATACGAGGCCATATACCAGATATATACCAGAATACGAGGCCATATACCAGATATATACCAGAATACGAGGCCGTATACCAGATATATACCAGAATACGAGGCCATATACCAGATATATACCAGAATACGAGGCCATATACCAGATATATACCAGAATACGAGGCCATATACCAGATATATACCAGAATACGAGGCCATATACCAGATATATACCAGAATACGAGGCCATATACCGGATATATACCAGAATACGAGGCCATATACCAGATATATACCACAATACGAGGCCATATACCAGATATATACCAGAATACGAGGCCATATACCAGATATATACCAGAATACGAGGCCATATACCAGATATTTACCAGAATACGCCTTTTGTAGCCGAATCTTAATTTCCCACGCCCTATGACATTTGACCTCTTGGAGTGGAATATAAATTGACGCACTCTACTTTTATTGTTAAAGGGGGGGAAAACAAAAAACCCTTTAGGGTTCAGAAGAAGTGCGCTAATGTTTCATTACCGACGGTGCCAAACACATAGTTTTGTGATTTTTTACGCCTGGCAGTGAAGTTAATAAAATATCACAATACGCAAAAAATTGGTCAACTTTCAAAAACTCCTGTTCTAGGTTAAATTCATCCTCTAAAAAGGCCTTCGTAACTCACCAATATGGCACGGGACCAGTTTTTGGTTAGCCATATTTTCCTTAAAGCTTCTTTTGAAATTCGATGTAAGTTTCGAGAAACTGAAAGCAATTTTCTGGAAATAGGAATACTTTAAAGAGAGTGAAATTAACCTGGGTTTAAATGGGAGATTTTGTGTATGTAACATAATACGGTAGTTTATAAACTCCATCATATGTTTGGTATTGTTGGAAAGGAAAAATAAGCGCGCTTCTTCCTTTTTGGGGTTTTTTTTTCTCCTTTAACTTTTAGTTAAGCATACTTGTTCTTGTATGTACAAAGAAAGATGAAATTGTAAATTTCACACCCAGGGTTAAGTTTTTTTTGCGATATGTCGCTTTGGAAATAAGAAAACGGTAATCATTTCTTACGTGAATCGTTGACATTGGTGTGCTCTACGATTAGCTTCACTGCATCTCCAAGAGTTGTGACATTCGTTTCAATTTGGCTATTACCCGAATAAAAAAACATTCTGGCCGTTTCTAGAATCTTGACAGGCTGCTCCTTAATATCTCTGGGGTAGAAAAAAATGAAAACAACAATAAATTTCCGTTATCTGTGTCAATTTATATATACATATATGTTTCACTAATTTGACCTACAATGGGGAAAATGGAGACAGAAAAAAAACTGACGCTTTTTTTTGTAACGTTTTGGAAAATAATTAACAAATTTCATAGTCACATGGAAGATATTGTTGATTTCAGTTATCAATTGTATATTTCTGTTCCTGGGACCGGTTATGCAGATCTATTGTCTGACTGACAAGTAAGTAAAACAGGATGAGACACATGTGTGCCGCTACCATCATCTCAAATACCAAAACTTTAAAACCTGGGTTTTCTATATCTCGGATTGTGGTAGTGAAAGTTATCGAATATCAGAGCTAACTGATTACTTTCGAGAACCTATACTATAGAGAATCGGCATACCAGCTTTATCAAACATTTGTTGGTCAAATTATCTGTTCCTGAAAAATCTATTGATTAAGGCCAAACTCCTGTCTGTAGTCAAACCTAATGATATATTATGGGTTTAGGTTATTATATATAGCAACCGATGATTAGGTATAAATGTCTCAATGATATACCCATTTTTAACAATTAGAAACTTCTCTCCATGATTATTGTCGTGTGCCGACATTATTCCCCAGCGACATTTTCCCCCACGATTTGCCGTCGATTTCTACTTTTATAATCAGATTTTAAGTGTCCCGGGATATTTCGATTTGAATGTTAGTGAGCGAAAATAGAGCAATTCTTAATCGTAGGTCTTCCAACTGGACATTCCAAGTTATCATTTTAAAAATCCGTCGATCGGCGTGGTAACTTCATAAGTCACTAAAACCAACAATCTAGGATAATTTCAGACGACTGGATCTAGCAACAGTCGTGTTAAATGGAGTCGCTTTGTCATACGCCCCCACCCCCGGCACAAGCACACACACATTCTCACCCACTCACCCCAGACTAGTACGCATTACGTAGGCTGTTTGATTGGAGTTTTACACGATGCTCAAGATTATTTCGCAGAAATGTCCGACTACACACACTAAGGTAAAATGGAGGGAAATGTCTAGGGATTTTTGAAGTAAATAGTTTTTTTCACATAACTACAGGTCATATTCAGTCTCAGTTTGCCAACAGATTTTAGAATCTCAAATTTTGGAACGAAACCCACTTTCTAAGCGTCTTTCAGAGCTATGGCCTATGATATAAGCCTAACGTGTGTGTAGTTTTATTGTATTATTTTATGAGGAGCCCACCTCTGTAGCCTTCGGGCTGTGTGTTATCCTCACTAAAGAAATAAAGTATTATATTATAGGCCTATGCGCATCGTTAGGCCAGTTTCGTAAGACGAGGCCCTGGAAACCATTCTTACCCGTTCACTGTTAGACCATCTGAAGCTATTATAAGTCCTCGAGCATCTTTTGATTCACAAGAAGCCGTATAGACGACATCGTTGGCGAATATGAAATTACTCATGTCTTGTTGGGATCCAATTGTTGAATTTGATTTCACCATAACATTTACCGCGATATGACCATCCTACCAAAAAAAAACAATCACCAAATTTATGTAATGTTAAAATGGAGAACACAAAGTTTGTTTTGCGATTTCTGCTTCCTTAAGGTAGCAAAAGCTTCCAAAATTAAGATATTTCAAGAATCCAGATTGTCAAGAGAAAAAGCGAGTTTGTAGCCTACTGAAACACTTAACCAGCAACTCAGAATATAAAAAAACAACCAATGAGTCCGTGGGCGACCCTTTTTGCCAGGCGATGTGGCTGGCTTTTCCCAAGCAGTTTCGACCACCCCAAAAACGCACCGAGAATACTTTCTAATGTCCTGAACTATTTTCCAGGTATTTCTTAATATATATATATACATAGCACTTACATTGTTATCTAAAAGTTCGGCTTTGGTTATTTCGTCCTCAGGTGCAATCCAAAAAAAATTCGCATAAAAGAAAGCAGTGACTGTAAAGGTATAAGGTGTATTCACAGAACCGTCTCCCAGGATATCGCCTCTTAAGGCGCTGAAGGTATTCACTGTATTGTCAGAGAAATCGGTCCGGTTGACGAAATAAATGTCAGAAACGAAATCCTGATTTGTCTCTAAGTAAAACACCAGGGTCAAATTCTGTCCTGTGAACGAACAAGACACCGAGGCTGAAATATAAACAGAAAAGAATGTCAACATAGAGTTCCCCTACTTTTTGCAAAAGCGCTGAGCGTAGGTTTTGTGGTTGTGTACCCAGCATTTCAATATGCCCAAACTAAGGACAGTTTGTCCACCTGACCCTCCGTACAACGTCAACAAATGCCCCCAACGCATTGGTTGACCCATCGTCGGAACCCAAGATTAAAACTCACGCTCACGCTCACTTTAAAAGGCGAGCCTGTCGAGAATTTAAACATGGGCATCCGCGGATGTGGTTGGCCCAAATCCCCGACGAATATTACAAAAGCATTGATTGGCCCAAGTGGCAATATGGAAATTAAAATCGCCTTCTTGACAACAAGAAAGGATATAAGCATACCTGTCTGAGTGAGGTTTGAGTGGGTCGGCTGTAGTAGCACGCCATCAGTCAGTTGGATCTAAAATGAAGGTAAACGTCAGTTGGTTGATTTAAAATTGACGGATCTCTAATGACGTTGTCAAATTTGTCTATTGCTCTGCACACTGCAATTGCCGAATTTTTATCTAGACACTTGTGATTTTACATTTGTGAATAGTTTTATAATCAAAATCATCCAACTTATTTGTTACCAAAAATGATTTTGTAAGGTGTCTTTTAGCGAATGATAAGCCAATATGTTTTCTCCAACCGTCGCTCAGTTTTTTACGTCAGACGGGACCATTCATGATTAAGTACATCTCCCCACACTAATCTAAAAATTTTCTGAAATAATCTTGAATGTCAAGAAAATGCCTTTAAGATTTTAATTTTTTAGCTTAATTTTTGGTTTTGGTCTGGTTTTGGGCGGAATTTGGTTCACAAAGAAACAAGTATACTAGTCAATGTACAAGACTGAATAACGTAATTTTACCGTAATCGCTTGTGTTGAAAAGCGGTTGAAAAACTTTTTTTTTAAATTGCAACCCAGTCGCAAAATAACTAAAGGTTAGGTCGAAAGGGAGGGGTAATACACTTGGTTTTGATAACTACTGATACAGGAGCGCTGTAAACCAGACTCTTCTACAAGTCTGATACTACTGAGATCGAGATAATGAATAAAAACACGAAATTGTGTATTGAGTAATAGGGCTTGTGAGTATCCCGAGAGATTTCCCGATATCCGGTGACAGGTGACGTTTTTTAATGTCTTGTCAGTTCGATTGACGTTTTTGTTTTTGTCAGAATGGAGTGTTACGTTCGAACGATAAAGGCTCCCCACATGCACAATGACAGCGCTGGTGACAGGAAATTTATGGAATTCTCACGATACTCCCGGAGCCTGTTTCACATAACGGCGCACATGCATTTTTTGGTGTAACTTTCATAGCAACGTACCTCCACCGTACGGGTTGCTATGGCAGTTACGTAAAAAAAGTACGCTACGCCGCTTTGTGAAACAGGTCCCTTTTCTCTATGCCGTTACCCGACTTGCATTTTGCTTATAAATTAGAATCTATCGTGAAGGTAGGCTTCTTCTAACAAGCAATTCTACCAATGGCTACACTCATGTATCACGATCTTCTTAATACATTCTACCAGAAGCCGTAACGAATTCGATTTATTGTTCGGGACAGTTCGGGCTAATGAGTCCTGGTCACCTCAAAGTGGACACCTAAGCTAAAATAAGGAGCGCTATGGAGCAAAATACGTCAAATGGAATTGCAACGTCATCAAAAACCTTCTTAATGACGTCATCTGTCACCGGATATCACAAATCTCGTAATAATTCTTGTGAGACTTGCGCTCCCTATACACTTTACTTCAATTAAAAAATATTTATCTGTTTACCAAACACTTTCGGATTAGTTACGACTTTAAATGTATTATTTGGAAGGACTTCGGCTCTCATTCCCGTTTTAAATATCCATTAATCCCACGAACGTTTTAGATTTTACCTCAAACACACATTTTAAGCATTCCCTTTTATATTTTTCACGTTAGTTTGTCCGAATCGTGTTTTAAATCTGCTAAATCCCTCCTCCTCAAAACAGCGTAAAAACGGGTCTGACAGATTTCAAACTCTCCTCGAACAATGGTCGCATGATGCGCAGATAGTCCGAGAATTTTCCCGTAGGCTGTACAATTAGATGACTACGGATTCCTCACATCACGTGACTGCGGGGTTTCGAAAAGTGTGTCGATCGAGAATATCATTTCCTCATCACGAGCTTTGAATTGTTTAGTGTTTCCGGTCAGGCGAAATTATGACGTCGAATTGCTCGAGGACAACTTACAGAGGCATATGGATTTCGCATTCTGTCCCTATTTTGCAGAATTCTATTGTATGGTAATTTAGTTGGGCAGATAACGATCCACGACAACACGTCATAATTCTACGTGTTCACAAATACGGGTTTAATCCTTCTTTTAGAAAAATAATCAAGAAAATGTCTTCAAATCAGAAAGATATTGAAAATATGAGTTATTTGACGCCCTTCCGTGAGTATACGAGTAGATGTTTGCTGTCAGGCAGATATTGTCGGCGATCTGTCCGACACCAAATATCTACCCGTGTACCCGGAAAAGCGTCAAATACAGAATTTATCGCCATCCAGGGGCTCGTTTCATAAAGCAGTCGCATCGCAAACGAAGCGTAGTTGACAATGGATATCATAGTGAAGAGTCATGGCAACTGCGATTGATCGCACTGTGCGACGGCTTCGTGAAAACGATCCCCTTAGAAGTTTGTTTGCTTAAAACCGAGAACAATCAGCCGTTCTTTGTTCGATAAATTCACTTCATAATAAATGGGCTGAGTTGTTTTATAATGTGCATTAGACTTTCCCCAGGTCTAAATGACGTCACGAAATTCGATAGTGACGTTGCAAAGTTATACAGATCTCAGAGACGAGCATTCTATGCTTACGAAACAAGATTCTAAACTCGATAGGATTTCGTCTTGACGTAAGAATTCTGTCGCGCACAAAGGCCTTCACTCCGTGGTAATATCAGCGCGTGGCATCTTAACTCTGGGGTGATGCAGAATCAAATATAGACACGGAAAGTACTCGGTAACAGACTCACATTTTGGACATTTCGACAAATCAAATGCCTAGAAATTTCCCTGAATGATGATATTGTCTATAGAATGTTATTTTTAAGTGTTTACTCAATGCATGTATTTGGACGGGCGTTTGTCTTCAGAATTATCCTATGAAGACGTCGTTTTTGCCATTAAACTTGCCTTTTTTGGTATATTTTTTTCATTCTTATGCCTGACGTTACAATTGCTGTGCATCCAAGGGTGCTTTAGAGGCGCATTTACTGGGTTTTCTTTCGTGAGTCAGAGGATTTCAATGCTTACATTTGTTGTTGGCCTATATTTGTACCACCGGGATCTGACTAAACCCTTTACGACTCAACAATTGGCACCTGTTTCTCAATACCGTAAGTGTAGAAAGTCTCATAATATATAGACAATTTTAGTTATCTTATAGTTAACAATTATTTTAGTGTTCGGAAATAACAGCAAACTCATATTGTTAAAATCAAAGATTTTTTTTATAAAACAAATAATGCATATATACATATATATTTAGATACATGCCAATCAAAAAGAATAACTTAGTGAAATAAAAATACAAGAAATATAAATATATGAAAATAAAAAAGGGGAGCATTTAGATTTTTCTCTTGGAGAGCCCACCTGTTGATTGTTAAAGTACCAACAAATTCTGGGAATGCGTAATACAAAATGGCTCCCAGAAAAACATACGGCATATATATGGGTTGATCGTAGGGCAAAGTTCCTTTTAAATGCACCAGGAATGCGAACTGCTGTAAACGGCCCCAGGCCCCTGTTTCACAAAGCGATGTAGTGAAAGCTCTTACGTAACTTCTTTAGAAACACACTTACGGTAAAACTTACGCTACGCCGCTTTGCGAAACCATGAGCCTGTTTCACAAAGCGGCGTAGCGTCAATTTTTACGTAACTTACATGGCTACCCATACGGTAGAGATACGTTGCTATGACAATTACGTAAGAAATTACTCTACGTCGCTTTGTGAAACAGGCTCCTGTGGGTCGTTCCACAAAGCCGTCGCAAAGTTCGATCAATCGCAGTTGCCATGACATCGTATCTCTTCACTATGGTATCCAGTAGCAACTAGGCTTCGTTTGCAATGCAACTGCTTTCTGAAACGAGCCCTTGGTCGCTAATATAGGAAATATGCCGAACCCAAAGCAGTTGTTTACGAAAGCTGTCAACAACAGATTTGATATCTGTTTGCCAAATAGAAACCCGAATAAAAACAACGTCGCAAAGAGCCTTGTTAAACAAATCGACATCAAATTTTTTTTACGAACATTTGTTACAATATTAAGCAAAAATTGAAATCCCTTGTAAGAACTACGATTGATTTGGTAGAATAACCCCTCTCAAATATTTGTACCCAGTGTTAGGCTACTACTTACTGTGTATCTCCACTGCCTGAAAACTCCCGTGTCAAAGAGCGTGTTTTCTCTCCGAGAGAATTGCTATGTTCTGGCAACGAGTCGCTGTTTGGGTAATTTATAGTCACGAAACACTTTCCCCAAAACGGCAAACCAGTTTTCGTTCCAGGGCGTCTTACAATGCAGCTGATACGGTTGATTGATCGAGTGGAACCATATCGGAAAGGATGCCGCTGAGAAACAACGCCCATTAGAATGCCCTTCCCTTTGCCCTTCCACCATATTCACCGTAAAAAACGCTCCCATAGAGACAAATTGTGTTTGCAATTCCGAACGTCTTTGCCGATTACAGTTTTCAAAATATTTAGAGAAAATTAAAAAAGAGTTAGAGTCCCATCCAGACCAAATACAAATTGATAATTTCTGACTGAATTTTTCACTCGATCCGCGTATGTGGAAGAGTTGCAAGTCACTCGTCGGAGGTCAAGGGTTCCCTCCGGAAAATCATCCCGATTTCCTCCCCCACTAAACCTGGCAATGTCGCCTCATAAGTCAAATAATCTTGAGTGCGGCGTAAAACATCAAGTTTCAAGTTTTGCTTATTAGGTTTTTAACTCCAATAGACTCTGACCTTTTCATATTTGGAAGTGGTCGCAAGTAGGGCCTATAGATGCAGAATTCATATTTTTAGAGTTACAACAATAAAACATTCCAGCTACATAATTAAACAAATATTTGTTTTAACACAATGGCGTAAAGTGGTCATAGTGACACTTTCTTTTCTTTTTTGCATGGCATAAAAATGTATTTTCCGGAATTATTTTGTATTTTGGGGTTCGTAGATCCCATTAATGTACATGAATGGACGCGCCAATTAGCTAAAACAACCAACCAATCAACCATTAATGAACTGAATTTCAGTTGACCAAGAGTAAAAATTATGTGGCAAGTATAATCATCGGAGGTCCCCATAAAATGGATAATTTATTGATACCCATCTTCAAAAGAACATGGTCTATTTGAATCTTCAATCTTCAAGCATATATGAGGAACAACACCAATTAATCAATCAATCAAAAAGCGACATGATCAAGGGAAATTTCGACATCTTAGGATTAACTCCGCACCATTGCGAGTGAATGAATGTGAACACTTTAACGGCTCAGTACTGATTTTTATTCAAAGTGATTTGTTTAGTTTCCAATAAAAGTTAAACGCTGTGATTGTTATTACAAGTGGGATTTATGAAAATAAGCAATGATTTCGGCAAATCATGCCTCCTCGTTAAAGTGAAAAGAGGTGTCGAAATCTGCACTTTTTCACAAATTCTGTTTGTCGAGTCAATAAGACGGCTGGAATTTCATCGAATAACTAAAAACAAAGAACGACAGTCCATACTGTCTGTGGCCCGTACGAACGAAATAATTTTCAAACAGTAAACCAAATTTAAATAACCGGGACGAATGTTTATTCATTTTGAGGTGAAGTTAGTTCAAAACACGACTTCAACGTGCATTCACGAGACAAGTATCAGTAAAAAAAACTTTTAACTTTTAAAATTTGGTTTTAATGGAAAAATATCAATATTCTTGCAGTTCACGCCCCTTAGATTTCAATTTTCTGCTACATACAAATTCAGTTGTTGGTTATCTGTTGCATTTAAATTATATTCTTTGAAGAGACACCCACCATGGCCTGTAGGTTTCTTTGGAAAGCCCATTGTTTAAAATCGGTCTTAAAAAGCTAAATATAATTTTTGTCATGGAAATAACACAGTTATTTGATAAAAGACGATTGTTTTGTTTTTTGGTATCTTTTCCCAAGGGGTTAATACACGTTATGTCATGATTAATACATCTCAATGGTTTCTTGCCTGCAATATAGTTTTTAGGAATTTACCAGCTTTTTGCATTTGACTTATTCTTAGAAATATATTTGAAACCCTATGGACTACTAAAAACGAAATACTCGACCACAGTTTATATTCATACTTTACCCAAAAAAACGACCTAGCTTATTTTTAGTGTATTTTGAAAGTTTTTCTTAAGTACCAATTTTTCCAAAAGCATATTTATAATTCGGAATTGAGTCAATGGTTCATTTTCATATAGGACTCTAAATTTTTAGTTATGAAAACCCGGCATCTTTTTCCTCAGAACGCTAAACCTTTACGTGAAATCCGTGCAGTAGATCCAATGCCGATGGGAATGATTAATACCCTGTTCTGGCAGAGCCACATGCACTTGTTATATCATTGTGAGTGCAATGACGCATGGAGCAGTCACACTTGGCTAATTTCGATAGATGTCTTGTACAAACTCGCTCCAGCGTAGCATTCGATGGGAATTTTTCCTCGAAGTTACGGCAAGTTTTATGTTTTTTTGGGTGGGAGGTCAGTTTTTCTTCTTCTAGCTAGCCAGGAGAATTGCACGCTCAACTGAACCCGAACTCTTTGTAACACCCAAGTTTCTTACACAGATTACACATTTGCAAGTTTACACATATGCTTAAAACATGAACAATTTTGCAATGCAATCCTGAATGCAATAAATTGGTGGACATTTTTTCCGCATTATCTAAAATAAATGCGACAGAAATCATTTATAAAGTACAAAAGTTTAGGGCTTATGCTTAATTCCTACGTTTTTTAGTGTTCTTCGACTTCTAAAATCTTATTGAGTGCAATAAATATCCAGGAGAATTCTGATTAGTTAGAAAAGTCTCTCGGGCATACCTTTAAATAGTCGCATGTTCGTGCTAGTATTTTTAAAGTGGAATTAGGTAGCAAATATTGGGAAAATTTTTATGAAACGGAATCGGCTAATTGTTCCCCATTTTTTTTTTTTGAAGAATTTTAGAATAAGAACTAGATATTTTTTATTGGAATGTGGTCTCACTGTGCGAAAAATCGCAGTTGCCATGACGTCGTATCTCTCTACTATGGTATCCATTGGCAACTAGGCTTCATTTGTGATGCGACTGTTCTGTGAAACGAGCAAGTAAAACTAAAGATTGATTTTGAAATGAAAACTGGTAAATCTGTTAAAGGGGCATGAGCTGCCAAAATTCACATTTTTTTCATAATTTCTGATCGTCACGACAGTAAGAGGCTTTGAAGGCCATGGAAAAACTAAATGATTGGCGTTGGAATGAGAAAAATCCGTACAGTATGTGACCTGTACGAACCGAAAACGTTTCGAAAAGTAAACAAAATTTAAATAACCGGGACGACCATTCATTCATTCTAAGTCAAAGTTAGTTCAAAACAATACTTTATCGTACATTCTCGAGACTAGAAGCACTAAAAAGCCTCTGAATTATATGTCTTGAGAAAAATAGCCAATAATTTCTACATTCTGTGTTAACGTCAAAATATCAACATTTTGGCAGCTCATGCCCCTTTAAGGGAGAGAATTCCAAACACGGGGATGTATCATTTATGAGTACATTTTGATTTTGTTGTTAACAGAATTAGCTAATTCTAGAGAACCTCTCAACTACCATTTCTTATAGGCTCACGGTATAACGAAAATCGGTGTTTCTAATAGTCAAATCAAAAGAATTCCCCGAGCACAAATCTAAATATTGAAAGGTCAAGCCATTTTATGTGATGTGAAAATCGTAATTTTCTCCTTAAGATCTCCATTGATAAATACTCAAAGCCATAACTGCGCTTGCTTTTAAAATTCTTTTTATCGTATTGTTGAGAATAAAGACAGTATTACAATGGCGGAAATATTCGTTATAGGCATTTTTATTTCTTTGAAGTGTAGGCTTTATTGTTGTCTTAATAGGACGGTTGACAAACGGTGAACTCATTCAAGCCAACGTGCACATTATACTCCGTGGTTATTCTAGACAAGAAGATTTTCCCTGTGCCGGTGTGTTCATAAATATTACCTTGAACATTTCGATATAAGGATCGATTGATAACTCCTTATTATTATTTCTGTAGACCGATAGTCTCCCACGCCGATTCAAGCCTTCTGCGTGTGAGGCACGGGTTTGATCTAGCCGATTCAAGCCTTCTGCGTATGAGGCACGGGTTCGGTCAAGCCGTCTGTGTGTGAGGCACGGGTTCGATCAAGCCGATTCAAGCCGTCTGTGTGTGAGGCACTGGTTCGATCCATCCAAGTCTGAAGATAAATAAAATTGAAAAAAGTCTTAACGTCTTTTTTCACTCAATCGCAAAATGCTGAATGGTGGTTGCACCTTGCCGATGGCACGACTAAAAGGCTTTCCAACATTAACCTTTGAATCAGGGGTATCTAGATTCTCACGACGTTGGCATTGGCAGTTTGGGCTGTATTTTAGGATAGCTTTTGGGCTTATATATTTTAGAAAGTGCCAATTGTCGTAAAATACCTTTTTACGTGTGTTGTATCCAATAAAAAATAGACAAAAATATTAAGATTTTTAAGAACAAGGTGAACTTCTTCTAGAGGGTTTGGTGGTGTAGTCTTTCAGAGTCAAAATCCCAACACAGAATGGTGTTTGTTATGTAGTATTCTATTTCAACAATGAACCAGCAGCCAACGGTTGGCGGCTTACTCCGGACAAACAGCCAATGTTTGGCGGCTTACTCCGGACAAACAGCCAAGTTCCCTTCTCCTCTAAACAACATTGTTCAAGAAGTGCGCGTAAAACATAAATTTATCATTTTAAAACGTTCGAAGACTGCTTTATACAATAGTCTTCCGAAAAAATATAAAAACTTGAAGGAAATTTTATTTTAAAAAAGATTACCCTAGCTAAATTGTGATTATCAAAAGTACGCGGTAATTACTGAGATAAAGCTCATGTAACCTAAGAAACTGTAGTAATATCACGACAAGAACAGGTTTGTTTGCAACAAATATTCGTCAAACTAAGATAAGCTAACCTGTCCAAAAAAAAACCAACACCATGCTTTTATGTTTTTCTTTGGCAGGCCGTTTTTTTAGATTTGAGTTTTATTTACGCCATCTTGCCGTAAGTTGGTTTTGGGGTGTCTCTGTTTGGATAGATGATTTATTAAAAATCAGGAAAATTTCTGATTCTGTTTTTGGATTGATCTCGACAGGAAATCCGTATCAGGGTTCCTGAGGATTTTCAAAATGCCTATCAGAAGCAATACTTCATCCGACATTTAATGATTTTGCGAAGGTTGAAGTGTGAATACGGCGAAAACCTGTAGGCTAATGACGTCTCTCAAAACATTATGGGATTGTTTTGAAGTCATCGCTATGTGAGAAGTAATTGTAGTGGTCACTGAAGACTTATACTTTCACTGTAGAATGCTGTGTTTTTTTATCATCTTATAAACCGAATGACGTCATTAGGCAATCGGTCTTTTACAACCATACGTAAAGAAACGTTTTCCTTAAATAAGCTGAACTACCTTTGAATAACGGTCTTTGTAGGAGTTTTAGAGTGTTTTGTAGCATGCATGGTGAGTGACGTAACATATCAATTAATCAATCATCATCGTGTCAATAGAGGCCTAATACAACAACAACAAACTGTTAACACGATTAATGCATAATTACTGCTTTTTACAAACACCAAAGGCAACAAATCCAGATTTACTCTGTCAAGGGCACCATTAAGGAGAATATTATTTTAACACTGCAAGCCATTCTTAAATACCACGCATGAGTAAACGGGTGGGTTTGAGGGGGTGGTGCATGCCTGAATGACAAATACCCTTCAACCTTTTGTCATAAGTGTTCATCGAAGATAGGGCAGTTGTGAGATAATATCCGGCGTCATCTCGTCAAATTATATGGTCTACTTAACATTGACAACTGCCATGCAACCATGAAGGTCAATAGTTCATTTATGTATATTCGCATCATTTACTGCGTTATTTGTCTATAGATTCCGTATGTTTCCAAACAGGTCTGCATATCTCCACAATGTCTTTCTAACATTTTATTTTCTATCTAGAAAACAAGGAATCTTGAACAGCTATGATAGTACCAATGTGTTGTTTGACAAAGGCAAGCAACACCTAAACATTGGCAAACTACAATGATCACTTCTAGCCCCGCCCTATTTTGCATTCAATTTGAACAAATCAAACCCATAATGGACTGCCCAAAGAAAACTAGCTGAGGAGTTCAAACATTTTTACCGTACATTTTCTGACACCGTAAATTATAATAGTTTCTCGGCCGGCAAAACGTTTTTAAAATTGTTTCTGTTTGGAAAGGGGTGGGGTGTTTTTGGAAAGGTTGGTTTGCTGAAGATAATATTCGCTATGTTTTTGAGAGGTTTAAGAATGTTATCTACCGCATTTCAGATTTGTTCAACTGATAGCCGAGGGCCAACATTTATCAAAAGTTACATGTCTAGCCCCGCTTTGTTGGCTCTTTATCAGCAGAAATCCATCAAAGAAATTGTCATATATCTGTGAGTGTTTGCAAAACTAATAATATGTTAGAAATGTTTGAAACCCTCTTTAAACGTTGGTGGTTCCATACTAATGAGAAAAAATTAAGGCATCACCACGAAGTTGTTGGGGGCTGTGGTCAATATTTGTTTGTAATTTTTTGTTCACAATCAACTAACTTCTTTGTGATGCCTTAATTTTTCTCATTAATAATATGCTATTTTACAAAGTGGGTTTATATTTTTTATGGCAATGAAACAATATGACATTTATATGCCATTTAAGTGCTAGAGTATTAAAGTGGCATGAGCTGCCAAAATGTTGGTATTTTGACGTTGAAACAGAATGTTGAAATTATCGGCTATTTTTCTCAAGACGTATAATTCAGGAGCTTTTTAGTGCTTCTAGTCTCGAGAATGTACTATAAAGTATTGTTTTGAACTAACTTTCGATTAAAATGAATGAATGGTCGTCCCGGTTATTTAAATTTTGTTTACTTTTCGAACACTATTTCGGTTCGTATAAGCCACATACTTCCTCATTCCAACGCCAATCATTTAGTTTTTCGATGGCTTTCAAAGCCTCTTACTGTCGTGACGATCAGAAATTATGAAAACGTGTGAATTTTGGATGATCATGCCTCTTTAAGAACGGTACCACGGTTCAATGAAGTGAATTAATCTTCATTTTATCACACCTGAGTTTTATTTTTGGCCTCTTATTTGATACCAAAGTTGATTATATTGGGGTGGAGGCAATACGTCATATGGCATTTAGGATTGTGAAAAGGGCATATTGTACTGAGACGATGGAAGTGTGGATACAGATATAGAACGAAATAGGCCCGAAGACTCATGACGTCACTCAAAAATTATGGAATTGCCTTAAAGTCACCGCTGTGTGCGAAGCAATAATAACGATCACCGATAAGGCTTCTACTTACAGTCCGCCATGTTTTCCCCATATTTATAACGCTGATGACGTGAATAGGCAATCCGTCTATTGCTGACTACCTAAAGTTTTCCTCAAACTATGTGAATTACCTTTAAATACCAGTCTTTGACTGTGTTTTAGAGTGTGTTGTAACATGCATCTTGAGCCGTTTCTTGTCTTGCATTTTTGACTCGGTCGTCGTATGTGGAAGAGTTGCCAGGTACTCGCCGAAGGTCGGGGGATTTCTCCGGGCAATGAGCCCGGTTTCCTACCATACTAAACCTGGCAACGCCGCCGTATAAGTAAAATAATCTCGAGTGAGGCGTAAAACGTCAATCAATCAATCATGTTTTGTGGCGTAAAACTTCGATAATTTGAAATTTTGACACAAATCAATAAAAGTAATTGAAACATATCTGTGACTCTTTGTAAGACTAATATTATATACACAAAGACAAAAGTTAAGCATCCCCTAGGAAGGTCTGCCCCGACCGATACAATCATTGGTGTAGGGAGATTGTTGGCCAACTGAACGATTGTGATGAAAAAGGGCAACATTCTGGCGATAAAAAATCACAATTAATGGCAATAAGCTATACAATTTATTCAGGATATCGTTAGCCTAATCAAAAGTACAGTTTAACAAAATAAAAAGATGCTTACAAGAGTCCATCTGGCTTCACAGGGCGAAAATATTGAAATAAAAATGTCACGTTGAGTGTGTAGAACACATCCCTAGTAAAAGGCCAATAGCGCGTATAGCCTTCATTAGCTTCCAACCTGCGTCTCAATCCTCCAGTGAGACGTTGGATCTGTTGAAGGGGTGCAGGTTTCCATGGACCGGTGCTTTGTGTATATTATTTTACATAGTGCAAATATTTAGTTTTTTTATATCAATGAAGCAATAGGATATTTACAAGCCAACTGTTGATTGATTGATTGATGTTTTACGCCGCACTCAAGATTATTTCAGTGGGTGAGGAAACCGGACTCAAAATCTCCACCGTCGGCGAGCACCTGACAACTCGTCCACACACGACGACCGAGTGAAAAATCCACTCAGAAACTTTTCTATTTTTATTTGATCTGAGCGTGATTCGAACCCGCGCCTCATCGATGGAAGATCTGTGTGGGACTGAAAGACGATCACTTTACTCCCCTGGACCACCATTTATTTAAATTTAAAAAAAATAGTTGTATCGTTAATGGTCAAAAAAAGATGGGGGCGGGGTGCATCATAATGTCCTCTTCGCTAAGCAAAAAAATGAAACATCAAATATTGCCAAACATATTCCTTAAAGTGGCATGAGCCACCATTCATTCATTCTAAGCCAAAGTTCGTTCAAAATAATACTTTATCGTACATTTTCGAGACTAGCAGCACTAAAAAGCTTCTGAATTAGGCCTATACCTGTTGAGAAAAATAGCCAATAATTTCAACATTCTGTTTTGGCGTCAAAATATCAACATTTTGTCCGCTCATGCCACTCAAAGAACTATTTGCGTGCTTTGGGAACACTTTTGGAAAGACTTCAGAAAGGGATCGTTAGGTTTTGTAACGGTTTAGTAACCGGGTTTAGTAACCGTTCGACATCTGTTGTAGTTCACTGTCTTTTAGAAGTTATTTTCAGTTTCAGAAAGTGTAATCCCCATAATAACGAGAATACCCATATCTGTTTTCTATTGAGAACATCCTTTTTCTCACTTCCGCTGCAGATACCAAGCACAAACTTTTGGAAAGGGAAAGTTTTTGATTCAAACATTACAAACTATTTATCCTTTGGGTTTTAACTTGTGAAAAAACTATAATACCATTTGTGTTTCAGTATAACAAAGCTAGCATCGCTATGGTAGAAGAATACAAACAACTTCAAAGTAAACTTGCTCGACCTCTGACCCAAAGACCAATCATTGCTTATAATAAAAACAAGAGTTTGAAAGACATAGTGGTCAGGGATAAACTCCCCTGTCTGTCTTCTACCTAGGTTTTTCTGGGTAAGTGGGTGGGGTGGGCAAAATTTTCACCGTCTTTTCCCATGACCCTATAATAAATAGTCTGACGATATGCTTACCATAGCTTAAGATGCGTAAGCATTGTCAATGTAATACAAAGTGTTCCAGAAAATTCTACTGACTAAAGCCAAGCTCCTGTCAGTCGTCAACCTAATGAAATATCATAGGTTTACTTTATTACAACAATTCATGATGGGGTATAAAGGTCTAAATGATATACCTCTTTTTAACACAATTAGAAACTTGTCTCCGTGGTTATTTTAGACAAGAAGATTTTTCCTGTGTGTGTGTGTGTGTTTTAGTGTTCATAAACATATCTGTTTTAGTTTATTACAGCAACTTATGATGGGATATAAAGGTCTAAATGATATACCTCTTTTTGACACAATTAGAAACTTATCTCCTTGGTTATTTTAGACAAGAAGATTTTCCCTGTGTCCGTGTGTTTTAGTGTTCATGAATATAAAGATGTTTCAAAAACCTATTTAGAAAAAAATTCTTGAAATTTCACAACTTCATTGTCAAGTATAATGTAATTTGTTTGAAATGTATGTTTTCTTGACAGGGTGTAGAAGGACCAAATATGGAAGAGGGACTCCAGCGGCCTGCTCCTCTTGGCGTTTTCAAGAGTTTTTTTGGCCCGCCTTTGAAGACAAGCGACCAATGGCATCAGGGTTTGTGGAAATGTTCACATCTCATGACTATGAAAAAAAAATTTCGTGTTTGCTTCAGACCTGAAAATTTCTAGACAAGAAGATTTTCCCTGTGCCGTGTCTTTTAATGTTCATAGATAAAAGTGGCGTTGTCAATGTATTACAAAGTGTTCCAAAAAATTCTACTGACTAAGGCCTAGCTCCTGTCAATCATCAACCTAATGAAATATCATGGGTTTAGTTTATTACAACAACTTATATAATGGGGTATAAAGGTCTAAATGATATATATGTACCTCCATAGTCATTTTAGACAGACGATTTTCCCTATGTTTGTGTGTTTTAGTGTTCATAAATAAAATGGCAACAGTGGTTGTAAAGCATGGTTACTGTAAAAGTACGCTGTTCAGTGTTGTATATTGATCATTCCGCACAAATTCTTGCAAGTTTCCGTGTTCCCCAAATTTACTTGATATTTTTACCATAATCCAAGCGAAAAATGATAGTTCAGCTAAAAAATAAGAGTGTTCAAGGCATTTCAAAATGAATCCAGAAAGTCAAGTGCTTAAATGTGATTGGTTGAAACGGCAAAATTCCACGTTCTTGTCTGACGTCACAAACTAATGTTGCTCAGACCGAGACATTACAATCACAACGAACCAACCAGAAGTCAATGGCTGTTGTACCGTTGGCTCACAATCAGCCATTGGACGTTTGGTTTAGATCATCGTTCTAAAATTCACCCAACCGATGGCTAAAAGGATAAGTGACAAGTTTAAGTCAATGCCTCCTATTTGGTAATCAAAACTTGTACTGTATAGACTTACGAACGTAGCCAAAAGCAAAATGAGATTTCTGACACGAAACCTACACAATTCAAGTCATTTTTTTCTGAATACAGCCTAGATACAAAAACTAATTAACTTTAGCGCCGTGGCGTCACAGTTGACATCTGTTATATGCATTACTATTGTTGTGACGTCATACACAAAGACGGGGCCTCTTCATGGTTGGTTGAAATGACGCCGAAAGCGTTCAAATGTAAACTTTGACGTCAAATACGAACATATTTCCGATTGGCGAAGAAAGATATACATATTTTCAATCACTGTTTCTTTGACACCCCGGAACCTTACTGGAAGTTCGTTTCGTTTCATTATTATGTTTTTAGAAATAAATCACCGCTAGATATTCAGAAAAAAACTTGGCATTTATCCTTTAAGCATACACCTTTGTGCAACTGGTCCCAGAGCTGTTAGGGTAACGTTGGGACAACGTCATTTTGTTAAATTGTTTTCACGTTGACATGAGTAAGTGTTCACGTAAGGATTGATTGGACTGCTTATTAACCAATTCATGTATTGCCACTGGTAAATTGTTTGCACACCTCCGATGAAACGCTCGACTGCAGCGGGCCAAACACAAGCGAATGTTGAGTCTCATGAAGTTAGACATGAAGTCCGTGTGGAACGCGTTGTTTCGTTGCCAAGTTTTGTTGTACCATGAGCTTATTCCGTCCCAAAAGCTGCCCTTAATTCGCCTTGATTCAGCCAATAGGACTAAGCATATCATACAATTAAAAATCCCCATGCCCGTAAACCAAAAACGGGTTTATTTCCATTCGAGTGGAAATACAAGAATGTTTTTAATTTCATCAACATATATTTAGTCGCATGATTGCGCAGAAAAGGCGAACATTCATTGCATTCTTCAAACATTAATCGCCATGAAAAGCCACTCACAGCCGATTAAAGTCAGAACAATGCTGGTGACATTTATCCAATGTTGGGTCACAGTTGTATCGCCAAATAATCACCTATAAGATTAAAGCCAATAATATTACGTTAATACGAACACCGAACTAACGTCGGTTAAAAGTTCTTTGGTCAACCATAACCTTATCGACACAAAAATTGTTTGAAACTCTCTTTAAACGTGGGTTCCATACTAATGAGAAATAATTGAGGCATCACGACGACGTAAGTTGTTTGTGAATAGAACGAGCATTGTTACAAGCTTTTGTACACTTGATGAAGACACCGGTATAACTGTCGAAAGCTCGTGTTGTTCACAAACAACTAACTTTGTGGTGATTCCCTAATTATTTCTCATTAGTACTTATCGACATAAGCAAAACCTTTAGCCATTTTTGGGTTTCCTATGCTTAAACTAGTCATAGGATGACCCCCTTTAGCCATTTTTGGGTTTCCTATGCTAAGGTTCACTCGAACGAGCTATGTGGGATGGTTGCCGGTTACCAACGGAAGGTCGTGGGTTTCCTCCGGGCAAAGAGCCCGGTTTCCTCCAACAATAAAACTGGCAGCGCCGCCATATAAGTGAAATAATCTTGAGCGCGGCGTAAAACACCAAACAATCAATCAATCACCTATGCTTAGAGTAACCATATGATGACCACCTTTAGCCATTTTGGGGTTTGCTATGCTTAGACTAACCATAGGATGACCACATTTAGCCATTTTGGGATTTCCTATGCTTAGGCTAACCATAGGATGACCACCTTTAGCCAGTTTTTGGGTTTCCTATGCTTAGACTAACCATATGATGACCACCTTTAGCCAGTTTGTGGGTTTCCTATGCTTAGACTAACCATATGATGAATACCTTTAGCCAGTTTGTGGGTTTCCTATGCTTAGACTAACCATATGATGACCACCTTTAGCCAGTTTTTGGGCTTCCTATGATTTGACTAACCATAGGATGAGCACATTTAGCCATTTTTGGGTTTCCTATGCTTAGGATAACCATAGGATGACCACCTTTAGTTAGTTTTTGGGTTTCCTATGCTTAGGCTAACCATAGGATGACCACATTTAGCCATTTTGGGATTTCCTATGCTTAGGCTAACCATAGGATGACCACCTTTAGCCAGTTTTTGGGTTTCCTATGCTTAGACTAACCATATGATGACCACCTTTAGCCAGTTTGTGGGTTTCCTATGCTTAGACTAACCATATGATGAATACCTTTAGCCAGTTTGTGGGTTTCCTATGCTTAGACTAACCATATGATGACCACCTTTAGCCAGTTTTTGGGCTTCCTATGATTTGACTAACCATAGGATGAGCACATTTAGCCATTTTTGGGTTTCCTATGCTTAGGATAACCATATGATGACCACCTTTAGCCAGTTTTTGGGTTTCCTATGCTTAGGCTAACCATAGGATGACCACCTTTAGCCAGTTTTTGGGTTTCCTATGCTTAGGCTAAACATAGGATGAGCACCTTTAGCCAGTTTTTAGGTTTCCTATGCTTAGACTAACCATAGTATGAGCACTTTAGCCATTTTGGGATTTCCTATGTTTAGGCTAACCATAGGATGACCACCTTTAGTCATTTTTGGGTTTCCTAAGCTAAGGCTAAACGTAGGATAACCACCGTTAGCCAGTTTTTGATTTCCTATGCTTAGGCTAAACGTAGGATAACCACCGTTAGCCATTTTTAGGTTTCATATGCTTAGGATAACCATAGGATGAATACCTTTAGCCAGTTTTTTATTTCCTATGCTTAGGCTAACCATAGGATGGCATCCTTTAGCCAGCTTTTGGTTTCCTATGCTTAGGATGACCACACTTAGCCAGATTTATGTTTGCTATAATTAGGATAACCACCGGATGACCACTTTAGCCAGCTTTTGGTTTCCTATGCTTCCTATGCTTAGGACCACACTTAGCCAGATTTATGTTTCCTATAATTACGCTAACCATAGGATGACCACCTTTAGCCATTTTTGGGTTTCCTATGCTAAGGTTCACTCGAACGACCTATGTGGGATGGTTGCCAGTTACCAACGGAAGGTCGTGGGTTTCCTCCGGGCATAGAGCCCGGTTTCCTCACACAATAAAACTGGCAGCGCCGCCATATAAGTGAAATAATCTTGAGCGCGGCGTAAAACACCAAACAATCAATCAATCACCTATGCTTCGACTAACCATATGATGACCATCTTTAGCCATTTTGCTTAGACTAACCATAGGATGAGCACATTTAGCAATTTGTGGGTTTCCTATGCTTAGGCTAACCATAGGAAGATCACCATTAGCCATTTTTGGGTTTCCTATGCTTAGGCTAACCATAGGATGACCACATTTAGCCAATTTTTGGTTTCCTATGCTTAGGATGGCCATAGAATGATCACATTTAGCCAGTTTTGGGTTTCTTATGCTTAGGCTAAAAATAGGATGACCACCTTTAGCCATTTGTAGGTTTCTAATGCTTAGGATAACCATAGGATGACCACATTTAGCCAGTTTCGAGTTTCCTATGCTTAGACTAATCATAGGATGACCACTTTTAGCTAGCTTTGGGTTTACTATGCTTAGGCTAATCATAGGATGACCACATTTAGCCAGTTTTTGGTTTCCTATGCTTAGGCTAACCATATGATGACCACCTTTAGCTAGTTTTGGGTTTACTATGCTTAGACTAATCATAGGATGACCACCTTTAGCTAGTTTTGGGTTGTCTATGCTTAGACTAATCATAGGATGTCCACCTTTAGCTAGTTTTGGGTTTCCTATGCTTAGACTAATCATAGAATGACCACCTTTAGCCATGTTGGTGTTTCCTATGCTTAGGCTAACCATAGGATGACGGCCTTTAGTCAGTTTTGGGTTTACTATGCTTAGACAAATCATAGGATGACCACCTTTAGCTAATTTTGGTTTTCCTATGCTTAGACTAATCATAGAATGACCACCTTTAGCCATGTGTAGGTTTCCTATGCTTAGGTTAGCCATAGGATGAGCACATTTAGCCATTTGTGGGTTTCCTATGCTTATGATAACCATAGGATGACCACCTTTAGCCAGTTTTTGGTTTCCTATGCTTAGGCTAACCATATGATGACCACCTTTAGCCAGTTATGGGTTTTCTATGCTTAGACTAATCATAGGATGACCACCTTTAGCCAGTTTTGGATTTCCTATGCTTAGACTAAAACTAGGATGACCACCTTTAGCCATTTTTGGGTTTCCTATGCTTAGGAGAACCATAGGATGACCACCTTTAGCCATTTTTGGGTTTTCTATGCTTAGGATAACCATAGGATGACCACATTTAGCCATTTTTGGGTTTTCTATGCTTAGGATAACCATAGGATGACCACATTTAGCCATTTTTGGGTTTTCTATGCTTAGGATAACCATAGGATGACCACATTTATTCAGTTTTGGGTTCCCTATGCTTAGGCTAACCATGGGATGACCACCTTTAGCCAGTTTTTGGTTTCCTATGCTTAGGCTAAACATATAATGACCACCTTTAGCCAGTTTCGGGTTTCTTATGCTTAGGCTAAAAATAGGATGACCACCTTTAGCTAGTTTTGGGTTTCCTATGCTTAGACTAACCATAGGATGACCACCTTTAGCCATTTTTGGGTTTTCTATGCTTATGATAACCATAGGATGACCACATTTAGCCATTTTTGGGTTTTCTATGCTTAGGATAACCATAGGATGACCACTTTAGCCATTTTTGGGTTTCCTATGCTTAGGATAACCATAGGAAGACCACTTTAGCCATTTTTGGGTTTCCTATGCTTAGGCTAACCATAGGAAGATCACCATTAGCCATTTTTTGGTTTCCTATGCTTAGGATAACCATGGGATGACCACATTTATTCAGTTTTGGGTTCCCTATGCTTAGGCTAACCATGGGATGACCACCTTTAGCCAGTTTTTGGTTTCCTATGCTTAGGCTAAACATATAATGACCACCTTTAGCCAGTTATGGGTTTCCCATGCTTAGACTTATCATATGATGACCACCTTTAGCCAGTTTCGGGTTTCTTATGCTTAGGCTAAAAATAGGATGACCACCTTTAGCTAGTTTTGGGTTTCCTATGCTTAGGATAACCATAGGATGACCACATTTACCCATTTTGGGGTTTTCTATGCTTAGGATAACCATAGGGTGACCACATTTAGCCAGTTTCGAGTTTCCTATGCTTAGACTAATCGTAGGATGACCACATTTAGCCAGTTTTTGTTTTCCTATGCTTAGGTTAACCATATGATGACCACCTTTAGCTAGTTTTGGGTTTACTATGCTTACACTAATCATAGGATGGCCACCTTTAGCTAGTTTTGGGTTTTCTATGCTTAGACTAATCATAGGATGACCACCTTTAGCTAGTTTTGGGTTGTCTATGCTTAGACTAATCATAGGATGTCCACCTTTAGCTAGTTTTGGGTTTCCTATGCTTAGACTAATCATAGAATGACCACCTTTAGCCATGTTGGTGTTTCCTATGCTTAGGCTAACCATAGGATGACGGCCTTTAGTCAGTTTTGGGTTTACTATGCTTAGACAAATCATAGGATGATCACCTTTAGCTAGTTTTGGTTTTCCTATGCTTAGACTAATCATAGAATGACCACCTTTAGCCATGTGTAGGTTTCCTATGCTTAGGCTAGCCATAGGATGAGCACATTTAGCCATTTGTAGGTTTCCTATGCTTATGATAACCATAGGATGACCACCTTTAGCCAGTTTTTGGTTTCCTATGCTTAGGCTAACCATATGATGACCACCTTTAGTCAGTTATGGGTTTTCTATGCTTAGACTAATCATAGGATGACCACCTTTAGCCAGTTTTGGATTTCCTATGCTTAGACTAAAACTAGGATGACCACCTTTAGCCATTTTTGGGTTTCCTATGCTTAGGAGAACCATAGGATGACCACCTTTAGCCATTTTTGGGTTTTCTATGCTTAGGATAACCATAGGATGACCACATTTAGCCATTTTGGGGTGTTCTATGCTTAGGATAACCATAGGATGACCACATTTAGCCATTTTTGGGTTTTCTATGCTTAGGCTAACCATAGGATGACCACATTTATTCAGTTTTGGGTTCCCTATGCTTAGGCTAACCATGGGATGACCACCTTTAGCCAGTTTTTGGTTTCCTATGCTTAGGCTAAACATATAATGACCACCTTTAGCCAGTTTCGGGTTTCTTATGCTTAGGCTAAAAATAGGATGACCACCTTTAGCTAGTTTTGGGTTTCCTATGCTTAGACTAACCATAGGATGACCACCTTTAGCCATTTTTGGGTTTTCTATGCTTATGATAACCATAGGATGACCACATTTAGTCATTTTTGGGTTTTCTATGCTTAGGATAACCATAGGATGACCACTTTAGCCATTTTTGGGTTTCCTATGCTTAGGATAACCATAGGATGACCACTTTAGCCATTTTTGGGTTTCCTATGCTTAGGCTAACCATAGGAAGATCACCATTAGCCATTTTTGGGTTTCCTATGCTTAGGATAACCATGGGATGACCACATTTATTCAGTTTTGGGTTCCCTATGCTTAGGCTAACCATGGGATGACCACCTTTAGCCAGTTTTTGGTTTCCTATGCTTAGGCTAAACATATAATGACCCCCTTTAGCCAGTTATGGGTTTCCCATGCTTAGACTAATCATATGATGACCACCTTTAGCCAGTTTCGGGTTTCTTATGCTTAGGCTAAAAATAGGATGACCACCTTTAGCTAGTTTTGGGTTTCCTATGCTTAGGATAACCATAGGATGACCACATTTACCCATTTTGGGGTTTTCTATGCTTAGGATAACCATAGGGTGACCACATTTAGCCAGTTTCGAGTTTCCTATGCTTAGACTAATCGTAGGATGACCACATTTAGCCAGTTTTTGTTTTCCTATGCTTAGGTTAACCATATGATGACCACCTTTAGCTAGTTTTGGGTTTACTATGCTTACACTAATCATAGGATGACCACCTTTAGCTAGTTTTGGGTTTTCTATGCTTAGACTTAATCATAGGATGACCACCTTTAGCCATGTTGGTGTTTCCTATGCTTAGGCTAAACATATGATGAGCACATTTAGCCATTTGTGGGTTTCCTATGCTTATGATAACCATAGGATGACCACCTTTAGCCAGTTTTTGGTTTCCTATGCTTAGGCTAACCATATGATGACCACATTTAGCCAGTTATGGGTTTCCCATGCTTAGACTAATCATAGGATGACCACCTTTAGCCAGTTTTGGGTTTCCTATGCTTAGGCTAAAAATAGGATGACCACCTTTAGCAAGTTTTGGGTTTCCTATGCTTAGGATAACCATAGGATGACCACCTTTAGTTAGTTTTGGGTTTTCTATGCTTAGACTAATCATAGGATGACCACCTTTAGCCATTTTGGGGTTTCCTATGCTTAGACTAATCGTAGGATGACCACATTTAGCCAGCTTTTGTTTTCCTATGCTTAGGTTAACCATATGATGACCACCTTTAGCTAGTTTTGGGTTTACTATGCTTAGACTAATCATAGGATGACCACCTTTAGCTAGTTTTGGGTTTTATATGCTTAGACTAATCATAGGATGACCACCTTTAGTTAGTTTTGGGTTTCCTATGCTTAGACTAATCATAGAATGACCACCTTTAGTTAGTTTTGGGTTTTCTATGCTTAGACTAATCATAGGATGACCACCTTTAGCCATGTTGGTGTTTCCTATGCTTAGGCTAAACATAGGATGAGCACATTTAGCCATTTGTGGGTTTCCTATGCTTATGATAACCATAGGATGACCACCTTTAGCCAGTTTTTGGTTTCCTATGCTTAGGCTAACCATATGATGACCACATTTAGCCAGTTATAGGTTTCCAATGCTTAGACTAATCATAGGATGACCACCGTTAGCCAGTTATGGGTTTCCTATGCTTAGGCTAAAAATAGGATGACCACCTTTAGCAAGTTTTGGGTTTCCTATGCTTAGGCTAAAAATAGGATGACCACCTTTAGCAAGTTTTGGGTTTCCTATGCTTAGGATAACCATAGGATGACCACCTTTAGTTAGTTTTGGGTTTTCTATGCTTAGACTAATCATAGGATGACCACCTTTAGCCAGTTTTGGATTTCCTATGCTTAGACTAAAACTAGGATGACCACCTTTAGCCATTTTTGGGTTTCCTATGCTTAGGAGAACCATAGGATGACCACCTTTAGCCATTTTTGGGTTTTCTATGCTTAGGCTAAAAATAGGATGACCACCTTTAGCTAGTTTTGGGTTTCCTATGCTTAGGATAACCATAGGATGACCACATTTACCCATTTTGGGGTTTTCTATGCTTAGGATAACCATAGGGTGACCACATTTAGCCAGTTTCGAGTTTCCTATGCTTAGACTAATCGTAGGATGACCACATTTAGCCAGTTTTTGTTTTCCTATGCTTAGGTTAACCATATGATGACCACCTTTAGCTAGTTTTGGGTTTACTATGCTTACACTAATCATAGGATGGCCACCTTTAGCTAGTTTTGGGTTTTCTATGCTTAGACTAATCATAGGATGACCACCTTTAGCTAGTTTTGGGTTGTCTATGCTTAGACTAATCATAGGATGTCCACCTTTAGCTAGTTTTGGGTTTCCTATGCTTAGACTAATCATAGAATGACCACCTTTAGCCATGTTGGTGTTTCCTATGCTTAGGCTAACCATAGGATGACGGCCTTTAGTCAGTTTTGGGTTTACTATGCTTAGACAAATCATAGGATGATCACCTTTAGCTAGTTTTGGTTTTCCTATGCTTAGACTAATCATAGAATGACCACCTTTAGCCATGTGTAGGTTTCCTATGCTTAGGCTAGCCATAGGATGAGCACATTTAGCCATTTGTAGGTTTCCTATGCTTATGATAACCATAGGATGACCACCTTTAGCCAGTTTTTGGTTTCCTATGCTTAGGCTAACCATATGATGACCACCTTTAGTCAGTTATGGGTTTTCTATGCTTAGACTAATCATAGGATGACCACCTTTAGCCAGTTTTGGATTTCCTATGCTTAGACTAAAACTAGGATGACCACCTTTAGCCATTTTTGGGTTTCCTATGCTTAGGAGAACCATAGGATGACCACCTTTAGCCATTTTTGGGTTTTCTATGCTTAGGATAACCATAGGATGACCACATTTAGCCATTTTGGGGTGTTCTATGCTTAGGATAACCATAGGATGACCACATTTAGCCATTTTTGGGTTTTCTATGCTTAGGCTAACCATAGGATGACCACATTTATTCAGTTTTGGGTTCCCTATGCTTAGGCTAACCATGGGATGACCACCTTTAGCCAGTTTTTGGTTTCCTATGCTTAGGCTAAACATATAATGACCACCTTTAGCCAGTTTCGGGTTTCTTATGCTTAGGCTAAAAATAGGATGACCACCTTTAGCTAGTTTTGGGTTTCCTATGCTTAGACTAACCATAGGATGACCACCTTTAGCCATTTTTGGGTTTTCTATGCTTATGATAACCATAGGATGACCACATTTAGTCATTTTTGGGTTTTCTATGCTTAGGATAACCATAGGATGACCACTTTAGCCATTTTTGGGTTTCCTATGCTTAGGATAACCATAGGATGACCACTTTAGCCATTTTTGGGTTTCCTATGCTTAGGCTAACCATAGGAAGATCACCATTAGCCATTTTTGGGTTTCCTATGCTTAGGATAACCATGGGATGACCACATTTATTCAGTTTTGGGTTCCCTATGCTTAGGCTAACCATGGGATGACCACCTTTAGCCAGTTTTTGGTTTCCTATGATTAGGCTAAACATATAATGACCCCCTTTAGCCAGTTATGGGTTTCCCATGCTTAGACTAATCATATGATGACCACCTTTAGCCAGTTTCGGGTTTCTTATGCTTAGGCTAAAAATAGGATGACCACCTTTAGCTAGTTTTGGGTTTCCTATGCTTAGGATAACCATAGGATGACCACATTTACCCATTTTGGGGTTTTCTATGCTTAGGATAACCATAGGGTGACCACATTTAGCCAGTTTCGAGTTTCCTATGCTTAGACTAATCGTAGGATGACCACATTTAGCCAGTTTTTGTTTTCCTATGCTTAGGTTAACCATATGATGACCACCTTTAGCTAGTTTTGGGTTTACTATGCTTACACTAATCATAGGATGACCACCTTTAGCTAGTTTTGGGTTTTCTATGCTTAGACTTAATCATAGGATGACCACCTTTAGCCATGTTGGTGTTTCCTATGCTTAGGCTAAACATATGATGAGCACATTTAGCCATTTGTGGGTTTCCTATGCTTATGATAACCATAGGATGACCACCTTTAGCCAGTTTTTGGTTTCCTATGCTTAGGCTAACCATATGATGACCACATTTAGCCAGTTATGGGTTTCCCATGCTTAGACTAATCATAGGATGACCACCTTTAGCCAGTTTTGGGTTTCCTATGCTTAGGCTAAAAATAGGATGACCACCTTTAGCAAGTTTTTGGTTTCCTATGCTTAGGATAACCATAGGATGACCACCTTTAGTTAGTTTTGGGTTTTCTATGCTTAGACTAATCATAGGATGACCACCTTTAGCCATTTTGGGGTTTCCTATGCTTAGACTAATCGTAGGATGACCACATTTAGCCAGCTTTTGTTTTCCTATGCTTAGGTTAACCATATGATGACCACCTTTAGCTAGTTTTGGGTTTACTATGCTTAGACTAATCATAGGATGACCACCTTTAGCTAGTTTTGGGTTTTATATGCTTAGACTAATCATAGGATGACCACCTTTAGTTAGTTTTGGGTTTCCTATGCTTAGACTAATCATAGAATGACCACCTTTAGTTAGTTTTGGGTTTTCTATGCTTAGACTAATCATAGGATGACCACCTTTAGCCATGTTGGTGTTTCCTATGCTTAGGCTAAACATAGGATGAGCACATTTAGCCATTTGTGGGTTTCCTATGCTTATGATAACCATAGGATGACCACCTTTAGCCAGTTTTTGGTTTCCTATGCTTAGGCTAACCATATGATGACCACATTTAGCCAGTTATAGGTTTCCAATGCTTAGACTAATCATAGGATGACCACATTTAGCCAGTTTTGGGTTTCCTATGCTTAGGCTAAAAATAGGATGACCACCTTTAGCAAGTTTTGGGTTTCCTATGCTTAGGCTAAAAATAGGATGACCACCTTTAGCAAGTTTTGGGTTTCCTATGCTTAGGATAACCATAGGATGACCACCTTTAGTTAGTTTTGGGTTTTCTATGCTTAGACTAATCATAGGATGACCACCTTTAGCCATTTTGGGGTTTCCTATGCTTAGACTAATCGTAGGATGACCACATTTAGCCAGCTTTTGTTTTCCTATGCTTAGGTTAACCATATGATGACCACCTTTAGCTAGTTTTGGGTTTACTATGCTTAGACTAATCATAGGATGACCACCTTTAGCTAGTTTTGGGTTTTATATGCTTAGACTAATCATAGGATGACCACCTTTAGTTAGTTTTGGGTTTCCTATGCTTAGACTAATCATAGAATGACCACCTTTAGTTAGTTTTGGGTTTTCTATGCTTAGACTAATCATAGGATGACCACCTTTAGCCATGTTGGTGTTTCCTATGCTTAGGCTAAACATAGGATGAGCACATTTAGCCATTTGTGGGTTTCCTATGCTTATGATAACCATAGGATGACCACCTTTAGCCAGTTTTTGGTTTCCTATGCTTAGGCTAACCATATGATGACCACATTTAGCCAGTTATAGGTTTCCAATGCTTAGACTAATCATAGGATGACCACCGTTAGCCAGTTTTGGGTTTCCTATGCTTAGGCTAAAAATAGGATGACCACCTTTAGCAAGTTTTGGGTTTCCTATGCTTAGGATAACCATAGGATGACCACCTTTAGCCATTTTGGGGTTTCCTATGCTTAGACTAATCATAGGATGACTACAGTTAGCCAAGTTTTGGTTTCCTATGCTTAGGATAACCATAGGATGACCACCTTTAGCCATTTTGGGGTTTCCTATGCTTAGACTTATCATAGGATGACCACCTTTAGCTTGTTTTGGATTTCCTATGCTTAGACTAATCATAGGATGACCACATTTAGCCATTTTGGGGTTTCCTATGCTTAGACTAACCATAGGATGACCAGCCATACTAATGTAGAACTAACGGTGGTTCAACCCCTTTGTCAACTATAAAAAGGGCCAACACCACCACCCGATAAGTTAAAATCACTATAGTAATTATCCCACCGTAGATTATTTTTGACCATGACATAGGTTACAGGATAAAGTTTCATTTCCCATTTGCGATAATGTTGACTTTTTTATTTGTGGCTAATTACCTGAATCTCAGTTACACTCGGTATAGGTGTCCAAAGATCGTGTTGTTCCCGAACAACTAACTACGTGGTAATGCCTTAATTTATTTTTCTCATTAGTACCTAAATCTCGTTGAGACTTTTCCATTCCATTTTCAAATAGATCAACACGTGAGACATCCTTTACAACTAAAACAAGTTGATATAGTGCATACCGGTTTCACACTACACATAATTTATCATGGGTACCGCCGTTTTTACAGTTTTAGGCTAACATATTCTCAGCCAAACTGGGGTATTTTCAAAATTGGTTGAAAATTTAAAAAACACACACACAAAAATATTTTATCAGGCACTGATTGAAATCTTAAAGTATGTACAGTAGACCTGCATTAGTTTCAATCCAATATTCAAATAACTCAGATACAAAACTATCGCTTTATGTAAGCCACTTCCTAGCTCTAGCATAACTGACATCAATTTCCATTGGCTGGAAACAGAAACTGGGTGTTGTGACCTATAACAAGGAAACTGTTTCTCAAGGCTTGTCAAATTGAGTCAATTTGCCTTTATTTACCAGTATCAAATTGAATTGCAAAAGATCCAAGCCTTTCGGTCAGTCGTTTTGAATTTGTGAGGTTATTTACACACACATCCCCTTCATGTTTCAAGGCCTAGATTTTAAAGTTTGTTTAAGGATCAATTAAAAATGTTATTCCTCGCTATGAAAAAGTGAATCATCAGATACCCTTTAAATTTGGTGGAAACAATTGGTTGTTGATTGTTGTTTACTGTGAGCATCTTGCCAGGTTAGAAACTGTCACAAAGGCAAGGCCAGGGGGGATAACCCATCCCACCCGTCAAAAAATGTCTCATTTCCTAAATTTTGGACTGTTTGAGAGCTAACAATTCTTCTCTGGTGTTTTAAAAACTGTCAAATTTAGCGCCGGAATCATGTCAGTTTACTTGCTAAGAGAATATATGGCATTTTGTACAGGTTATGTCATTTCAAGCCCACAGGGAAGGCGGTTGGAGGAGGGGGGGGGGGGGGGTCTGGCTATTTTACATCAATAGCTAATGAACTTGAAATAATCATCTGCTTTAAAAAAAACATTAATAATTCCAAGATGTGAAAAGTCATTCCTAGACCTCATTGGTGTAAATGGACCACTATTGAGGCATAAACAAGTATTTTACACCCTATAAATTAAGAATCTTGTATACTCAAACCTAGACCTTGTCTCCAAAACTCTGTTTTTCAGAAACCGTGGTGAAAATTTAAAAAAAATCACTGACTTCATCTATTTTATATTTCTAGTTCAGATAGGCCTACAACGGCGCCAAAAATATTGAAAGTTTGAAAAATTTAACAAAAATACCTACTTTTTTTTAACCCGAAGGCAATTTTATTGCATGAAGGAACGTCATGAATTTACAGCTGCTTTAATAGCAATCCCTCTTTCCCACATGACCTAAGATTAGGGAGTTAAGCCTATATTGGTATACAACTTATAAGCTAAGTAGGCCTTAAGTTAGCATGATACAGCAGCCTTGGGTCTTTTTTTCAACACAGTATTGCCATAAACCATAAAAGCAAATAGAGGGAAACTTATGTTACATAAAATATATGATCTAGTTGTAAGCATCAGCACAGACAACAACAAATTAAATAGATACATCACATCTGAGAATCAAATGCGATGAAAAGCTTTTCTAGGTCCTTGAGTGAATGTAAACCTTTAAACGCTCCTTTAGTCAAAACTTTAGCATTAAACCTAATCATGGTTTTGAAAGTAGACATATTAGGTTGCAAATTTAAATATCGGTTACAATATAAGTAGTATTTAGCAACCATAGTGGTGTAGTATAACAGCCATTTGTGATTTCCTAATGTTTTAATTATCTCACCACCCCCAACCACTGAGCCAACAAGATGTGTTAAACCAGTGAGTATCAATATTAAAATTTGTCCCTAAAGATGTGTTAAACCAGTGAGTAAAAATACCTACTTTTTACACACTGCTATAGGTTACAGGATACAGTTTCATTTCCCATTTGCGGTAATATCAACGTTTTGATTTGTGGATAATTACCTAAATCTCGTTGAGGCTTTTCCATTCCATTTTCAAATAGATCAACACATGAGACATCCTTTACAACCAAATACAGTTGACATACATGTAGTGCATGCCGGTTTCACGCTACACACAATTTAACATGGGTACCGCAATTTTGACAGTTTTAGGCTTACATATTCTCAGCCAAACTGTGGTATTTTCAAAATTGGTTGAAAATTAAAAAAACACACACAAAAATATTTTATCAGGCATTGATTGAAAGCTTAAAGTATGTAAAGTAGACCTGCATTAGTTTCAATCCAATATTCAAATAACCCAGATACCAAACTATCGCTATGTAAGCCGCCTCATAGCTCTAGATAGATCAATTCCCATTGGCTGAAAATAGAAACTGGGTGTTGTGACCTGAAGCTGTCGACACGTTTTACCAATCCAGTACAGAAAAACACACACCAACCCTAATCTAAACATCTAAATGAAAGTTATATTGCTAGTTACGTACGTTTGACCAATGTTCCCAGGCCAGTTATTATTCATCCGCCGAATGACCAACCGTGGAAACCTTGACTAATCGTTGAACATCCATCCATCTGGCAACTTGCAGCCCTGCCAGTCGAAATCCAACGTTGATTCAAAGTTGGTATCTCTATAATCGACCGACCCTAAATTGACAAATTCAGCCTACCTTGGTTTAACGTTGAATCAATGTTGGGCAGTTGACGGAGACCATCAAGCTAAAACAACCACCCAATGTTGGCCCAATGTGTTTGGTATATCTGGGGAGATAATGTTTGGTATATCTGGGGCGATAATGATGGCCCAATGTGTTTGGTATATCTGGGGCGATAATGTTGGCCCAATGTGTTTGATATATCTGGGGAGTGGCTCCAGAGTTTGTCAGTGGCAGTTTTATTCTAACACATTTTGATGGTTTTGTTTTAAAAACTGTTCACAAATTGGTTACAATGAATCCTGTATTACATGGAATGTCAAATCCTCAGTATTAAATCCAGTATTCAAAGGAATAAGAAATGTTGATAGAGCGTAATTGAAGATCTGTTAATTACCGAGGTTCAAAACCGATTGCTGACAACAAGTCACAATTTAATTAATTTCCCATTGGCGGTAATGTTAATGTTTTGACTCATCACACGATCAGATAATACGGTCGATTTTTACAGCGTTTTAATGGCGATATTTTGGGAAATCAATCCGGTCACACCCTGGAAATATGTCTTGTTCATTGCATCCATCAATGTCCTGAAACAAAACATTATACCTTCATGTATAACAGGTTCTTCTTACACGTTTACAGTCAGTGTCTATCTTGATAGAAAACTTGTGTTCTTGTGCCTGAGGACGAAACAGCCAAAGTAATCAAGTAACATATCATATCCAATTGTAACCGCTGTGTACTTGCATATTAAACTGTCAATCCGTCATTCAACACATTTATCAATTAGACAATGCCCTTTGTCAAATTGTTTAACCAGTTTTGTTCTAAGCTTGCTCCGGCACATTTCTAGGTCTATACTAAAACACACGGGCACAGGGAAAATCTTCTTGTCTAAATTAACAATGGAGACAAGTTTCTAATTGTGCTAAAAGAGGTATATCATTTAGACCTTAGTGCCCCATAAATTGGTGTAACAAACCAAGCCTATAATATTTAATTAGGTTGACGACTGACAGGAGATTGGCCTTGGTCAGTAGAATTTTCTGGAATCCTTTTGTAACACATTGACAATGTTTACACATCTTAACTTTGGCAAGAACATCGGTGGACTGAAATTGAACCCCATAAATTTTGCCTACTTCTAGCAAACAACAAGCTTATAAACTCCATCTCAAACCCTACAACCAGCAAACAACAAGGTTATAAACTCCATCTACCAACCTTCAACCAGCAAACAAGAAGGTTATGAACTCCATCTCATATCCTACAAACAACAAACCACCAGGTTATAAACTCCATCTCATATCCTACTTCTAGCAAACAACAAGGTTATAAACTCCATCTCACAACCTACAACCAGCAAACAACAAGGTTATAAACTCCATCCCATAACCTAGTTCTAGCAAACAAGGTTATAAGCTCCATCTCACAACCAGCAAACAACAAGGTTATAAACTCCATCTCATAACCTACTTCTAGCAAACAACACGGTTAGAAACTCCATCTCACAGCCTACAGCCAGCAAACAACAAGGTTATAAACTCCATCTCATAACCTATAACTAGCAAACAACAAGGTTATGAACTCCATCTCATATCCTACAACCAACAAACAACAAGGTTATAAACCCCATCTCATAACCTACTTCTAGCAAACAAGGTTATAAGTTCCATCTCACAACCAGCAAACAACAAGGTTTTAAACTCCATCTCATAACCTACTTCTAGCAAACAATAAGGTTATGAACTCCATCTCATATCCTACAACCAACAAACAACAAGGTTATAAACTCCATCTCAAAACCTACAACCAGCAAACAACGAGGTTATAAACTAGATCTAATAACCTACAACCAACAAACAACAAGGTTATAAACTCCATCTCATAACCTACTTCTAGCAAACAACAAGGTTATAAACTCCATCTCATAACCTACAACCAACAAACAAAAAGGTTATAAAATCCATCTCATAAACTACTTCTAGCAAACAACAAGGTTAGAAACTCCATCTCATAACCTACAACTAGCACGCAATTTACTAATTCAGTAATTTCCCTGATGATGATTGCAACTAGCACGCAATAAGGTTATGAACTCCATCTCATATCCTACAACCAACAAATCGACTGGTTTGTGCTATCGAATTAGAAATGTTGGTGGCGTAGTTTTACGAAATCACAAAGCAAACCACGTTTACTTGATTTTAGCATTAGTTAAATGTGGTGTCTTTTTTCCATTTTTTTTTTAGTTTCTCGACATGCCATGAGTGATATTGGCAATTGATGTAATGCATTTCTTTTGTACATACAGGCACCCGGATGTTTAACAAAGATTACCAATATGTAGGATAATGTCAGAATATATTCCAATCGGAGAAGTCAAATGGTCAAAATTCGGCTACAAAAGGCATATTCTGGTATATTACCTAAACACGTGATCGTGGTAAAGAAAATGCGTGCACAAGGATGTCTTTTAAAAAAACTGCATTTTACCTCGGATGAAAAATAAGTTAAGCTCACTCGATGGATTTGCCGTGTTGGCGGAGAAAACCCTTCAGACTACTTTCGACCTGGAATGAATTACTGAAGCTCATTCGGGTTATTTAAATTCTGTTTGCATTCCTTTACACCTTTTGCTGAACACGAAGTCGCTTAATCGTCTCTATTTTACCACCTAATATTCCGTTTTTTTATGATCTTCAGTTTTCTCGGGTCTCTACGTCTGGGTTTCTTGTCTTAAAAACGTACTAAAGTCACGATAAAAAGATAAAAGTCGTATATTATAAAGGCAAAATACTATAATATGATTTTTTTTAAATGCCCAAGTCATTAAGTGTGGAGGGAAATCAAGGTATTGACTAACATGTCGACTTTTTGGCATTCCAATTGTTGTAGAAAAAACATTAGTTTTCAAATAAAGTCTTTACAATTTTATGGTACATAGACTTGCTCTAGTTTTCTTACCAGCGTGTTGTAGGTCTTCAACTTAATGTTTTATATGAAAATGGGAATTGAAATTCTTTGAATGCTCTTTCGTTTAATCACCCAATCATGTTCAATTTAATATTTCAGTACTTATAACTCGGGACCTCAAAGAAAGAGACGTGATGTTTAAGATGGCGGAGAACGGAATGAAGATTTAGAATTGTCCACAATGTTCATGGTTACTGTTGATGGAGAGGATAACATATCTGTAGAACAAATTGACCTTATAAACCAACTCGGTGCTCCCAAGAAAACTACAGCTGTGTCATCTACATATTAGAAATATTCAGTCTATTTTCTTAATTTGAACCATTGATATAATGTATTTTATAAATAACTTGAGTGTTTTACAAACAAATAGCCCGTTCCCTTAAAAAGAACGAAGAAATAAACAGTTTTATGTCCAGAAAACTCATGTTAAATTAATATTCACACCTAAGTTACTTCAAGATCGCATCAATTCAAATGGGTAAGCTTTTGAAGTATCCCATTTAAAGTGCATGGCGAGAGCTGCCAAATGTAAGGATTGATTTATTGATTGATGTTGATACGCCGCACCCAAGAATATTTCACTTATATAGCAGCATTGCCAGGTTTAGTGGGGGGGGGGGCAAGCACATTGCCCGGAGAAAACACCCGACCTTCGCCGAGTACCTGGCAAGTCTTACATATACAGCGACGTTTGATTTGAACGCCCGCCACATCGATGAAAGGTCTGTGTGGGACTGAGGGACGATCACTCTAACCCATCGGACCACCGAGGCCCCCAAATGTAAATAAAATCTCGTTGAAAAAGATTAAGCTAGTTGTTGGTTATTTTTAAGTAGAAAATAAGACTTTTCCGATAATACAAATCTTGAAAATATACGTTACGGTAGTTTTATAAGCAGCAACACTCCCAAAAACGAACCCCCTACATCCTGGCTATTTGAATTAGTCCACTATTAGCACACGTCTTCGGTTATTTCAACGTCAATCCCTCAAACGCTGAACTTCCCATGACAATACAAAATTATGGGGAAACAATCCGAATTTAGGAAGCTTATGCCACTTAAAGTCTCACCAAGGCCTTTTTACCTCATATATCAATATAGTTCGCAAAACCAGTTTTTCCCGAGAAAACATATTTGTGCAAAGGTATACCTTTGTAATACAGTGTGAATTTCATGAAAATGGAAGTAGTTTTCCTGAGATAGGAAGACTTGAAGAGTGTGACTTTAAACTGGGGTTAACTGTCGTATTTCGTTAACTTCCCGATGGTACATGAAGGGATCGCAGGCCCACACCGAATGACAGGGATCAAAGAAACTTAGGGCAGGTGTCGTGAGCCAAAACATTAACATTACCGCAAATGGCAAATTAAATTGTGCCCTGCTGCCATTTGGGGTTTTATCATGTTGCCGACTCTCAAAAATCTAACTGTTAGTTACAAATCTATATCAATCCAACGTTCAACAAGTTAATTTGTTTGAGTCCTACACAATCTTGTTTGGTAAATCGAGGCTTTATGTTCATATAAGAAAACAGAATGTCAAATTGCAAATTAATAGACATATTTTTACAAATCAATCAAAAATCACTCTTTAAAATAAAGTCATCGCTAAAACCAACAATCTCGGATGATTTCAGACGACTTGATGCCATATACCACTCTATTTAACGGTGTCGCATTTAACACGACTGTTCGCTAGATCAAGTCGTCTGAAATTATCCGAGATTGTTGATTTTAGTGACTAATGAAGTTACCACGCCGATCGACGGATTTTTAAAATGTTAGCTTGGAATGTCCAGTTGGAAGACCTACGATTAAGAATTGCTCTGTTTTCGCCCACTTACAATCAAATCGAAATATGCTGGGACACTTAAAATCTGACGGCAAATCGAAAGCGATTGAGGCTCCACTGTTTATCGACCGTGAGGTTTTGCAGAGAAAAAAAAGTAAGGGATAGACTGCAGTTGTCTGACTACACAATTAAGTTAAAATGGGGGAAAATGTCTCCGGGAGAAAGTGTCGTGGGGGAAAATGTCGCTGGGGGGTAATGCCATGGAGACCATACCATCCTCCGCACACTTTCAAGAGAGCCAATAAAAACTTGCTTCATGGTAATTTTAGTCAAGAAGATTTTTTCTTAGATAGGTCTATAAACCGTACATTGAAACTTGATATCAGTCAGTATGTATATTTATTCTAAATATATATTTTTGAACACTAAAACAAACAGACTTCTTGCTTAAAATAATCATGAGGACAAGTTTCTAGTTGTGTTAAAAAGAGGTATATCATTTAGACTTTTATCACCCGATCCTCGCGTTTTTAGCAGCTATTAGCTCAGTTCTGTTATCGCTTTTACCCCGTTACAAGCAGGTAAAACGGACAGGCCGTAGGCCGTGCGGCCCACCAAAGTATAACAAATCCAGCTTCAAGCTTTAACTTTCCTAGGTAGTCAACGATTGGCTGGTCCCCAGTCAGCTCTCCTGTTGCATCATGGGTACAGTACCCAGAAGCGGCGACAGATAAGATGGCGAGCAGCAAAAGCAATCTCATTCTCGCGAGATCCCCTGCTACTACGTGAACGCGACGGACCTCTCAGGCCGTCCCAAGCCATTTCCCTTAGTCAGCTAAGGGGAATCCCCTTTTGCCAGTGCTGCGGAGGAATACTCTCACTACAATCACATGATGTAGACATACAAAATTGCATGTTATACGCTGGTCTGTTCACAATCGCGGAGGTTAGAAATATAGTCCCTGTATTTCCTCAACGATAATTCAAGACTTAAGGGCGTGTACCAAAAACGAAATACAAGCTAACATATAGAATCAGGTAAATATCACGTAGAAATTAATTTTGGAAGTAAGTTTGATTACCCAAATTTTGGGTAAAATGGCTTGGGACGGCCTGAGAGGCCCGTCGCATTCACTTAGTAGCAGGGGATCTCGCGAGAATGAGATTGCAGCAAAGGAGGCATTGTGGCTGGACACATTTTATTCCCTCCACCGAAAAAAGATTCCCCCGAAAAACTATCATAGGCTGTGGTAGGACGGTACGCTTTACTTCGCTTGAAGCGTATGATCTGATCTCATATGAGATGGTAATATATCAGATCACCCCTTGAAGGGCAAATTGTTTAATGATCTGGTTCATCTTGAAGGCAGTGATCTGAGTTGTATCGGATGGGTGTGTTGACCTTCGTGCGAAATAGAACAAGAGTCATCAGAGAATGACGTATCCCCCGGCCCCACATAAGATTGTTTTTCTGACTGGGTTTTCACTGGAACGATCTATGTGGGATGGTTGCCAGTTACCAGCGGAAGGTCGCGGGTTTCCTCCGGACACAGAGCCAGGTTTCCTCCCACAATAAAACTGGCAACGCCGCCATATAAGTGAAATAATATTGAGCGCGGCGTAAAACACCAAACAATCAATCAACCTGTACAGTCGGAAAAGGGCAGTAATTATGAAAATAGCAAAACCAGCGTAAAACGCATGATATCCAGAATGTCCACTTAGACAAAAATTCGATACCAAACGTGGGAGAAGATGTGATGACAAGCACCTATTGTCTATGTCAATTAAACCAGCATAACCAAAATTAGAAGGGGCAGACCCTCGCATAATATTCAACATAAGAAATGTTTGAAACTCTCTTTAAACGTGGGTTCCATACTAATGATAAAAAATTAAAGACATCACCACGTCCTCAGTTGTTTTTAACTTGACGAAGGCACCGGCACAGGTGCCGAAAGCTCGTGTTGTTAAAAACAACTGAGGACGTGGTGATGTCTTTAATTTTTTATCATTAATAATCAACATGTCCACCAAGTTTCGAAGAAATTTGATGAAAACTGTGGGAGGAGATGCGATGACAAGCACTAATTGTCTATGTCTTCGTATACTGTCGGAAAAGGGCAATACATATAACTCTAAAAATAATGAAACCAGCGCAACCAGAATAGGAGGTGCAATCCTCGCATGATATCCAACATATCCAGCAAGTTTCTAAAAAAATTGATGAAAACTGTTGGAGGAGATGTGATGACAAGCACTATAATTGTCTATGTCTTCGTATACTGTCGGAAAAGGGAAATAACTCTGAAAATAATGAAACCAGCGTAACCAGAATAGGAGGTGCACATTCTCGCATGATATCCAACATGTCCACCAAGTTTCGAAAAAAAATGATTAAAACTGTGGGAGGAGATGCGATGACAAGCACTAATTGTCTATGTCTTCGTATACTGTCGGAAAAGGGCAATAACTCTAAAAATAATGAAATCAGCGCAACCAGAATAGGAGGTGCACATCCTCGCATGAAATCCAACATGTCCACCAAGTTTCGAAAATAATTGACGAAAACCCTAGGAGGAGATGCGATGACAAGCACTAATTGTCTACGTCTTCGTATACTGTCGGAAAAGGGAAATAACTCTGAAAATAATGAAACCAGCGCAACCAGAATAGGAGGTGCACATTCTTGCATAATATCCAACATGTCCACTAAGTTTCGAAAAAAATTAATGAAAACCCTGGGAGGAGATGCGATGACAAGAAATGATTACGGACAGGCATACAGACAGACGGACAGGCAAGCTGATCGCTGTATCTCCCCGCATTATATGCCGGGGGGATAAAAAGCAACAACAACTGAAGCACACAAAACAACACGACAGGTTCCACAGGATTGATTGTTTGTTTGTTGTTTTACGCCGCGCTCAAGATTATTTCACTTATATGGCGGCGTTGCCAGTTTTATTGTGGGAGGAAACCGGGCTCTATGCCCGGAGGAAACCCACGACCTTCCGCTGGTAACTGGCAACCATCCCACATAGGTCGTTCGAGTGAAAACCCAGTCAGAAAATTTTCCAATTTTTTGGACTGAGTGGGATTCGAACCCGCGACCCATGGTTCCACAGGAAAACAAAAAAATGCAGAATGACCCATACGAGATTCTAGCACCTTCGGAATTGAGATTTGCCGAAGGCTCGAGTACAATGCATCTCCACAATTATCAACTTCACCTCCCCCCCCCCCACAGATCAAGGTATACAAGATTCTCGCCACCTCGATATTTGCATATTGAACTGTATTTTAGAGATATGTATGTCAGAAAGGAAAAATGCCATATAATATTTCAAGCATTTACGAGTGTTTTTTTTTTTTAATCCGAAGATTTGACACATCAACGTCAACATGGTGGACTATATAAAGTTGATTGATTGATGTTTTACGCCGCGACTATTTCACTTATATGGTGGCGTTGCCAGGTTTAGTGGGGGAGGAAACCAGGCTCATTGCCCGGAGTAAACCCCCGACGATCGGCGAGTACCTGGCAACTCATCCATATACGGCGACAGGGTAAAAAATAGGCTAAGAAATCTTAAATTTTTTAAAATTTGGTCTGAGTGTGATCCGAACCCGGCCATATCGATGGAAGGTCTGTGTGGGACTGAGGGAGGATCACTCCAACCCACTCTAATATAGTGCATGTTATGGAGTTCCCCAGAAATCTTAGTTTGGCTGATATCTACCGAGATTCTAGTGGGGTACGCAAGCCGTTTACATCTAAAAGCGGCTATACACCCCCTTCTCACATGTATGATCCAGAAATAAACATTAGTCATGACTCTGTCTCAAGGAAGTTTGATGCTTTAACTAATCAGAGAAACCAACATAACCTTACTCATTCAGAATGTCTTGCCTTAAGTAAGCTAAGGAGAAATCCAAACATAGTTATTAAACCTGCTGATAAAGGTTCGGCAACAGTTATTATGTCAAAACAGGATTATATTGAAGAGATAGAACGGCAGCTAAGTAACCATCTTCATTACAAAAAACTTGATAAGGAAATTTGGCCTGAAAATGTTAGGAAGTTTAATAAAATGCTTGTTTCTCTTCAAGATAAAGGCTTACTTAATGAAAAACAGTATCGCTATTTGGAATCTGATCATAACTCTAAAAGCAGGGTCTTCTATATCCTTCCGAAAATTCACAAACCCATTGAAAAATGGCCGAAGCCTACAATGCCCCCTGGGCGTCCTATTATCTCAGATTGTGGCAGTGAAAGTTATAGAATATCAGAGCTAATTGATTACTATCTAAAACCTATAGCGAATCGGCATCCTAGCTTTATAAACAAGAGATCCCTTAAAGGGATCTTAACGCCCGCGTTCATCTATTCATATTAAATTGATTGATTGATTGTTTGGTGTTTTACGCTGCGCTCAAGATTATTTCACTTATCGCAATAACTGGATATAGGAATTGGGGCCTACATAAAAAATCTTATTACAGGGAGATAACTATTGTTGAGGAAAATTAAATTGTGAATTGCAAAATTAAGCTCCCCTTGAAATTTTGGTTGAAAACAACATTGCCACCTGGAAGCCATCTTCAATATGCTAATGAAATGATAATGTACGGTGCACAGCTAGAACTTAGAGGGATGATGTGTGTCATGTTTGGTTAAGATCAGGTCAGTAGTTTTCTTGGAATAATGATAATAAGTTTCATTTTCAAATTTGGTTAAAAAACAACATTGCTTCCTGGCGGCCATATTTAAAAAGCAAATGAGATGAAAATGTAGGGTGCACAACTAGATCAGAGGGAGATAATGTCGGCCAAGTTTGGTCAAAATCAGACCAGTATTTTCTTGGAATAGAAGTAACGAAAAAACAATATCGCATTCCTGGCGGCCATATTGAATATGCTAATGAGATCAAAATGAACGGTGCATAACTAGACCATAGGGTGATAATGTATGTTGATTTTGATTAATGTCAGGTAGTTTTCTTGGAACAAAGATAAAGAAAAAAATCATCGCACCCTGGCGGCCATATTGAATATGCAAATGAGATGAAAATGTACAGTACACAACATGGCTATAGGGAGATAATGTGAGCCAAGTTTGGTGAAAATCGGATTGGTAGTTTTCTTGGAAAAAAGTAACAAAAAAAAATATATTGCCCCTGACAGCCATATTGAATATGCAAATGAGATGAAAATGTATGGTGCACAACTAGACCATAGGGTGATGTATGTTCAGTTTGATTAAGATTGGACTGATAGTTTTATTGGAATAAAGGTAACAAGCAAAAGTTTTCTTGCAATAAACGAAAAAAAAAACATCTCCCCCTGGCGGCCATATTGAATATGCAAATGAGATGAAAATGTACGGCGCACAACTACACCATAGGGTGAGATGATGTATGTTAAGTTTGATTAAGATTGGACAGATAGTTTTCTTGGAACAAAGATGAAGAAAAAAAACATCGCCCCCTGGCGGCCATATTGAATATGCAAATGAGATGAAAATGTACAGTACACAACATGGCTATAGGGAGATAATGTGAGCCAAGTTTGGTGAAAATCGGATTGGTAGTTTTCTTGGAAAAAAGTAACAAAAAAACCATCTCCCCCTGGCGGCCATATTGAATATGCAAATGAGATGAAAATGTACGGTGCACAACTAGACCAAAGGGTGAGATGGTGTATGTTAAGTTTGATTAGGATTGGACAGGTAGTTTTCTTGGAATAAAGGTAACAAAAAAAAAACAACATCGCCCCCTGGTGGCCATATTGAATATGCAAATGAGATGAAACTGTAGGATGCACAACTAAATTATATGGAGATAATGTCAGCCAAGTTTGGCGAAAATCGGACTAGTAGTTTCCTTGAAATAAAGGTAACAAAAAAAAACAATATCGCCCCCTGGTGGCCATATTGAATATGCAAAATGAGATGAAAATGTACGGTGCACAACTAGACCGTAGGGTGATGATGTACGTTGAGTTTGATTAAGATTGGACTGATAGTTTTCTTGGAATAAAGGTAACAAGCGAAAGTTTTCTTGCAATAAACGTAACAAAGAAAAACAACATCTCCCCCTGGCGGCCATATTGATTATGCAAATGAGATGAAAATGTACGATGCACAACTAGACCACATGGTGATGATGTATGTTAAGTTTGATTAAGATTTGACATGTAGTTTTCTTGGAATAAAGGTAACTAAGAAGAACAACATCGCCCCCTGGTGGCCATATTGAATATGCAAATGAGATGAAACTGTACGATGCACAACTAGACTATATGGAGATAATGTCAGCCAAGTTTGATGAAAATCGGACTAGTAGTTTCCTTGGAATAAAGGTAACAAAAAAAAAACAATATCACCCCCTGGTGGCCATATTGAATATGCAAATGAGATGAAAATGTACGGTGTACAACTAGACCGTAGAGTGATGATGCATGTTGAGTTTGATTAAGATTGGACTAATAGTTTTCTTGGAATAAAGGTAACTACCGAAAGTTTTCTTGCAATAAACATAACAAAGAAAAAAAACATCTCCCCCTGGCGGCCATATTGTTTATGCAAATGAGATGAAAATGTACGGTGCACAACTAGACCATAGGGTGATGATGTATGTTAAGTTTGATAAAGATTGGACAGGTAGTTTTCTTGAAATAAAGGTAACAAAGAAAAAACAACATCGCCCCCTGGCGGCCATATTGAATATGCAAATGAGATGAAAATGTAGGATGCACAACTAGACTATATGGAGATAATGTCAGCCAAGTTTGGTGAAAATCGGACAGGTAGTTTTCTTGAAATAAAGGTAACAAAAAAAACAATATCGCCCCCTGGTGGCCACATTGAATATGCAAATGAGATGAAAACGTACGGTGCACAACTAGACCATAGGGTGATGTTGTATGTTAAGTTTGATTAAGATTGGACTGGTAGTTTTCTTGGAATAAAGGTAACAAGCAAAAAGTTAACGGACGGACGACGGACGACGGACGACTGACGACGGACGACGGACCACGGAAAAGCGATTTGAATACCCCACCATCAGAATGATGGCGGGCTTAAAATACGGATGATTTATTGGCCAAATTGTCTGAGAAATCCATCCCACAAGATGTGATTTTGGTTACTCTGGATGTGGAGTCTATGTATACAAACATTGACATAGATTTGGGTCTTACATCCATAAAATCAGCATTCCAAAGATATCCTGACCACCGTCGTCCGGATAAAGACATTTTAGAATTGCTGGAACTTAGCTTAAAAGGTAACGATTTTGAATTCAATGGGGAGATCTTTCAGCAAATTAAAGGGTGTGCTATTGGGAAACGTTTTAGTCCTAACTTTACCTCTATTTTTATGGCTGAGTGGCAGAGTGATATTCTTCACAAATGTCACCAACAACCTTTTATTTACCTTCGGTATCTGGATGACATTTTTATCATTTGGCAACATACGTTGGAAGACCTTCATATTTCCATTGATACTCTTAATTCTCACGACTCAAGCATTAAATTGCAGCCTACTATTGATCACACTTCTGTGGATTTTTTGGATGTAACTATTTACAAGGGTCATACATATCATACTACTGGGTATCTAGATTACAAAGTATTCTTCAAACCTACTGACACGCATCAGCTGCTACATGCTGGGTCATACCATCCTCCTCACACTTTCAAGGGAGTCATTAAATCTCAGATATTTAGATTCTATAGAAACTGTAGTTCTTTAGATTTTTTTAACCAGGCTTGTTCTGTTCTTTTTAAAGCTCTCCTCCCTAGGAAGTATTCTATTAGATTACTCCGAAGGATCAAATCTAACACAGTAAGACAAATCATGTTTCCCCCTTCATCCCCCGATACGCTTACCTCCCCTTCACGAGTGTACCATTACCGTCCAACATTTCTCTCAGGTACATCAATGAAATGCCTTAAGACGCGATGCAAACTCGATATATACGTACCCGATCGCGGAACCTTTTTCGGAGAACAAACTCGCAACAAATATCAAATGGCAGAGAATCTTAATTGTGACTCCTCTAATATCGTGTATGTAATCACGTGCAAAAAATGTCGCAAACAGTACGTCGGAGAAACTCAGAATTCTCTATGACAAAGAGTAGCCAACCATTTATCTAGTATAAGACTTAAACATGATGTACCCGTGGCACAACATTTCAATACTAAAGTTTCTTCGGTCAAGGACCATTTTGAAATCATGCCTATTGAGAAAATCCCATTCCTCACTTCCGCTGCAGATACCAAGCACAAACGTTTGGAAAGGGAAAGTTTTTGGATTCAAACATTACACACTATTTATCCTTTGGGTTTGAACTTGGACCCCGGAAGATGTCGTGAAAAAACTATAATACCATTTGTGTTTCAGTATAACAAAGCTAGCATCGCTATGGCCAAGATTATAGTAGAAGAATACAAACTACTTCAAAGTAAACTTTCTCGACCTCTGACCCAAAGGCCAGTCATTGCTTATAAAAGAACAAGAGTTTGAAAGACATACTGGTCAGGGCTAAACTCCCCTGTCTGCCTTCTACCTAGGTTTTCTGGGAGAGGGGTATGGGGGGGGGGGGGGGGGGGGGGCAAATTTTCACTGTCTGTTCCGAGGACCCCATAATATATAGTTTGACGATATTCTTACTATAGCTTAAGATGCGTAAGCATTGTCAATGTATAAATACAAAGTGTTCCAGAAAATTCTACTGACTAAGGCCAAGCTCCTGTCAGTCGTCAACCTAATGAAATATCATAGGTTTACTTTATTACAACAATTTATAATGGGGTATAAAGGTCTAAATGATATACATACCTCTTCTTAACACAATTAGAAACTTGTCTCCATTGATATTTTAGACAAGAAGATTTTCCCTGTGCCCGGTGTGTTTAAGTGTTCATAAATAAAGCATAGAGGGCAAGTCTTTTAAAGTGAATACCTCAACAAAGTATGATGTATGTAGTTTTGCACTTCATTTTAGAATGTGGCGTATGTGGTGTTTGACTTTCGCTGCTCCAATCTAATCAGTGAAATTAATATTGGCAAGCTCGACTTTAGAGCAGAAGCAAAGGGAGGTAAGCATTGATTGATTGATTGTTTGGTGTTTTACGACTCGTTCAAGATTATTTCACTTATATAGCGGCGTTGCCAGTTTAATTGTGGCAGGAAACCGGGCTAGGAGGAACCCACGACCTTCCGATGATAACTGGCAACCATCCCACATAGGTCGAGTGAAAACCCAGTCAGAAAACGGAGAATTGCGAAAACAAAGAACAAGTAGACAAAGGTTATCTGAAGTATTTATCTGTTAGAGTTATGTCCCCGTATTGCTGAAGGTGCATGGGAATCCTGGTTTTCCGTCTCTTGAACTTCTAGAATCAATGGGCAATCTCCAGCATTTACGAAAAAGGTACTTAAAATTGTATAAGTGCATTTATAGTGTTTTTCCGGTTTCATAAAATTAATTTCCTAGGTATTAAATGCAAGGAAATTGAAGGTTGAAAGATGAGCGACTGAAAGGCCGAAAGAATAACGTTAGGATGCAAGGGAATATTTATTTATGCCTGTGGCGTACCAAATTGTTATCTCACTGATTTCCCGCAGAAAAAAAACCGTTTCAGGGATGATCACATCTTCTTACGTTTGAACTAGGTACTGCCATGTAAGCTTTGTCATTGACTGATTTATTGATTGATTGGTGGTTTACGCCGCACTCCAGATTATTTAACTATATGGCGGCGTTGCCAGATTTAGTGTTGGGGAGGGGGGGGGGGGGGGACCGGGCTCACTGTCCCGAAGAAACCTGGCAACTCTTCAATATACGGCGACATTTGTCCTTGGAGTTTGTAAGCTAATACGATTGATTAGTGTTTTACTTGATTGATGCGACTAATCTGGAATAACTAAGCTGCCGAGAAAGCCTCGCACTCTTAGCTAGAGAGTATGTATATCAGGTGTAGCTAAAGCAGACCAATTCTCAAAGCGACAACAAAGAAGGAAAATGAATTTCCAAATAAAGCTCATTATCCATAGGAGTAACCAATGATCATCCTGTAGGCTCTTCTTAAACACAGTGGAATACCACTTAGTGAACGAACTTTTAGTTGGTCGTTATTGCTATACCCTCTAATGCCTTTGGCGACGTTGTTATCTTAATATTTTTAGAACTTTCCATTGATTTATGTATGGACACCCATTTGAAAGCTTTTTTCGAGTTTTCACAGTGATAATAAAAGCCTTTAATATATTTTGAATTTTTTATTTATGGTCCGAAAATTGAGAATTTGATAAATTCCGTTCACTCAATTTGAAGAACCCACTTCAGATATGGATTCGCCAAGATTATAGGCCTACTGATACGAATGATCAGAGCCTGGTTACGATTAACTGTCAAACGGGGTTGACTCAGTTCAAAAAGAAAAATGCAAACATTTCTGACTGGGTTTTCCACTCAAGCGTTTGTGGAAGGGTTGACAGGTACCCTCCGTCAATATACTAGTGTGAGATTTTCCTTATCTTGTTTTGTTAGTTGGAGGTTCCACCAAAACCGCCTTTCATTAACGGGGACGGTTGGTAACAAATGTACCAACAAATTAATTGATTGATTGATGTTTTACGCCGCACTTAAGATCATTTCACTTATATGGCGGCCTTGCCAGGTTTAGCGGGGATTGATTGATTGTTTGTTTTTTACGACGCGCTTCAGCTTATTTCACCTATATGGCGGCCTTATCACTTTTATTGTGGGAGGAAACATGGCTCTATGCCCGGAAGAAACTCACGACCTTCCGGTGATAACTGGCAACCATCCCACATAGGTCGGTCGAGTGAAAACCCAGTCAGAAAATTTTCCAATATTGTTTTTTTGGACTGAGTGGGATTCAAACCCGCGACCCAATGGTGGAAAGTTTAGTGGGGAGGAAATCGGGCTTATTACCTGGAGAAAGCCATCGAACCTTCGGCGAGTGCCTGAAAACTTTTCCACATACTGCGAAAAATCCACTCGCCGCATCGATGGAATGCCTGTGTCGGACTGAGGGACAATCCCTCTAACCAACAGAGCCAACGAGGCCACTCATGCCAACATAAAGGCGAGGGTTTCATCTATGCATTGAATAAATTTTGCAACGCTTCCTAAATAAGGGGCATAATCTTAAATGCTAAACAATCATTGAACCAATATGGCCTATGAGTGGGATGGTTGCCAAATTTGTACGTGTTGATGGCCCGCGGTTTCCTCCTATATAGAAATTGAAGAAAGTCGAAGACATACAACCCCTGTCAAATCGGAGCTCGGAGCAGATCAACAGCCATGCAACCTCATTCTGAGAGAGCCATCTTTATATATACCCCCCCCCCCCCTACCAACACACAATCCCTGTCCAATCTGAACTTAAAACAGATTCAAACGAAACATTTCAAACAAACAAATGAATACAGTTATATTTACGCCGTATGGTTGACAGAAGTGGCGGCCTTCCTTCCTCGAGATATTAGCCTATGAACTAATGTACCCAGCCAGGAGACAAATTTGCCCCCCCCCCCCCTCCCACCGACACACCTTGGCTCAGATCTCACACCACTCATTCAACAGTTTTTAATTTACCTTTGCGCAATCGCACAGATTGTGTACAACAGTTGCCCTTAGGGATAGCCAATGAAATTGGTCGCCTTGCTTTTTACGCGCGCTTTTCTCCACCGATTTTTTCACAATTGGTTTAGATTTCGTCGTGGAATGACGTCTTGTTTGTCTCTCAGTCGACCAAAATTCGGGAAGGACAGGCTTGGATTCTTTAAAGAGAAAACCCCAATAAGTAGGCCGTATATATATTATACGTTAGGACTAGCTATAGGGTTTATATACTCATAATAACTAGTGTAGTCATAATAACTAGTGTTGTAGCTTGTAAACTGATATGAATGGATTCAAGTTTTGTCCGACCTGTTTGGAAGGCCACGTTAGCACAAGCACTGGCGACATACCCTTGCCGTTTGGCACGAAATCTTGTTCTTATTGTCATAATTTCAACCATTTTGGCTGGATTGTTGGTTAGGTGGTGTTAATGCACCAGTGTGGGTGTACAGACTGGGTGGTTTTATTTATTGCATTTCACCGAGTTTTGATGTGTGTTTGTGGTGAACACTTCTGTGTTTTTCTGTCTTTATGGTTTGTTTGGATTCAGTGTCTAGTTGAGTTTGCTATTGCCTGGGTCTGGCGACCATTTTCTTTCCCATCTGTGGTTATTCTTTGTCTGATCCAGATCCCCGTTTCTATATTCACAAGCTACAAAACTCCCTGCTTTTACCAGTCTTTTGGGGGGCATTTGCAGGATCCATCCAGTCTAGCGAATGTCTTTACAAACCCAACACTGTAATACATCAGATGCCCTTTTCACGTTATGTGCACATTTTGCTCGGCTTTAATGGACTTCTTCTCGATCCAGTTTTACATACAGGCGTCTGTCTGCTTCTAAAAGCCTGATCTTTTACAGTCCTCTTGATTTTATACATTTTTGGATTTCCAACACACACATGCACTCCTACCGCTCGAATATTTAATTTAATCCCAAGCACTGCGTTTGAAAGAAGATTTCTGTTATTATGGAACCATATAGGTCACCGATGGATTAATACGCAACGCATTTGGAATCCAATGCTGACTGTTGCACCAAACTGACAAATTGACAAGAGTTCATTTATTATATTGTTTGTTTGTGTAACATTTTTTGTTTGTGTTCATTAACTAATGGTGGTTATGTAAATATGTTAATCTAATTTTTTAAAATCTCAACTTTAAAAATCGAGATATTTTTAAAATATATAAATTCCGTTGAGAGCAATCATTTACGCTGTTCTAAAAAATCATTAAACCGTCAATTACTTGTCACATATATCATCTCCAACAGCCATTTAACAAGGACATAAACTTTTCAAAGGTAAATGTAATTTTCGCTAACTCTGTAGACTTTATTCGGCCTCTTGGCTTTTTGGTTGAAGTTAACATGAAGTTAGCATTCCCGTTGTCACACACTGGGAAGGGTGGAGTTTTACTATTGTCGTTTCAGGATTAACGGAGACTAGTTGGTGCCAATGTCTTCAAACGATGCGGACGAAAAGACGACCGAGCTGACAAGTGGATGGAAAATGTTGCCAGTGACTATGGCTTAGGTAACTTTAATCTATATGACACATATATACTAAAACTCAGATTATTCGCTATTTTTTCTTTGTACCTGCCTCCGTGGCTCAGTAGGTAGAGCGATGGACGCTCAATCCGAACAGCCTTCCACCAATGGGTCGCAGGCTCAAATCCCACTCAGTCCAAAAAAAAATTGGAAAATCTTCTGTGTTTTCACTGAAACGACCTATGTCGGATGGTTGCCAGTTACCATTGGAATGTCGTGGGTTTCCTCCGGGCATAGAGCCCGGTTTCCTCCCACAAAAAAAAAACTGGCAATGACGCCATATAGGTGAAATAATCTTGAGGTCGGCGTAAAACACCAAACAATCAATCTTTGTACCTCTAAAGTTAGGTTACCAAGCCTGCTTCTTGGATTTATATAGTTTTGCTATTGTTTTAGATTACCCAGTCGAGATAATCTTTTGACGGAAGGGAGGGTGAAATATATACTGTTTGATGGAAGAAGATCTGCCATGAAAACAATAGACAGAAGGGCTCGTCGAAGTACTGTCCAGCTGATGAGAGTATGAACATCCAAGGAACACAATTGGCGGAATGCCCCGTGGAAGTATTGTCTTTCCGATGGAGGGTGTACTATGCACATGATAAAAACGGAGGGCAAGTTAAAGAAAACAATGATATGAAGAGTGTAAGCGAGCTAACCATAGAATTGTTCTACGGACTTATCTTAGAAATACCCCGGATTTGGTTTGAGGGACACAAAAAAGCCTGCTGGTTGTCAGCTGTGAACTTTTGAGACTTTAATGTAAAGAAAAGGAACTAAAATTATAGTGTACTCCACCACTGATTTGAAAGCCTCTCCGGTTGATGCGTTTGTTTGAGGTTCAATTCTATGTATGCTTTGGCACCATAATTTAGACATAACTGGACATACGTAATGTTCCCCATGATTAATTTTAGTCCTTTACTTTTAGTAAGCTCGTGTAGACTTTCTTCGCGTGTGTGAAAATGTCCGTCCGTCCCGGATTCCCTTCAGCTCCACAGCCGGATCTTTACATTTCTTTCAAAACATATACACAGTAAAAATTTTTTGTAAATCTACACCAAAAAGAAATGTATTCCATGACAAAGAAATGCACTGTAAATATTTTACGTCTAAACATGTTATTATATTGAAATTGATATATATTTACAAAATTCACTGTAGATATACATATATATATCTTTATATATGTGCAAAAAATACCCAAGTGTTGTAGTTTTACAGTTCATACTAGTATAAAGCGTGTTGTTAACTATAATTGTTGAGAATATTATTATCTTGGATCTATGTTGAAAATTGAATTTTTTATTTGAATCTAATGACATTCAGATCGTTCCTGCATGTGACATCAAGGAGGGGAGATCTAAATTTAGCTGACTTTAAGTATATATCTGTTAATCATATACTTTAGTTAAAACGTTTGATTATGCTGTAGACCCCCTTCGTTGAACTGTACCTGTTTAGTACCAGATAGAAACTGATTCTTCATAATGTAATTTTCCAACAATGACCCAATTGCATGGGCACTACTATGGTAGGCTGACCACTGGTTCTAGCCATATATATGATGCCTGGCTAAAAGGCAAATCTCGTATGGATATTCTAAATAAGCTCCAACCTCAAACCAAACACTAATGCAGATTAAAACAATACTGCAATTATACAGGAGGTCGCTCTAGAAGAACAACCAAAACTACTGTGAACTAACAAACATAGTATTGTACTTCTACAAGATAATTATTTGTAAAAATACAGGATACTTTTTGCTGTAAATTTACAAATGATTTTTTACCTTATGGGTAAAAGGTGTGTCATGAACCATTTATGACATCTTTGGTAGCAAAATATATCATCTACATTGGATTATGTAATATTCTCTTTTAGGCTATCTGGGTTCCCTTCTGCTCTATAACTTTAAGAGTTTTGATCCGATCTTTACATTTCTTTCACAACATATACCATATGGGTAGATGGTGTGTCATGAATCATTTATATCATCTTCGGTTGCATAATATGGCATCTATATTGGATTATGTAATATCTCTTTAGTCTATATCTTCGTTCAATATCGTTCCATAACTTGAAGAGTTTTAATCCAATCTTTACAATTCTTTTACAGCACATACCTTTTGTGTAGATGGTGTGTTGTCGGCCATTTATAAATATCCGGTTACATAATATGCCATCTATAATAGATTATGTAATATTCTCTATTAGTCCATATCTTCTTTAGTTTTAACCTGATCTTGACAATTTTGTCAGTCTAGATACAACAGTTAAGGATAGATGGTTTTTCTGGAACCATTCAAGACATCCCTGGTTTCATTATACAGCATCCATATTAGATTATGTAATACTCTGTTTTAGTCTATGTCTTGGTTGCTTGCGCTCCATAACTTTTTCATCTTTGGAATTATTTAACAGCATTCCCTTATGGATAGATGGTGTGTTGTCAGCCATTAATGACAGTTTTGGTTGCATGATTGCATTATACAACATCCAAATTACATTATGTAATATTCTCTTTTAGTCCTAATCTATTTTAGTTTTGACCTGATCCTGACCGTTTTTAGAGTATATATACCTATAGGGTAAATGGTGTGTCAGGAATCATTTCTGGTTAACTCAAAGCAGTTAATATGAACCTTCAGTACACCTAAAACAGAAAATAAAAAAATGTTAATCTTTAATCCTTTTGCCATTTTTAATCAAGCATTATTTCTTAGGACCCAGATGATGGAAGTAAGTATACAGAGCCGACAGTAGAAAGATTACAAGTTCATGGAAGAAATGGCACCCTAAAGGCATATATTTTATTCTTTGAGGAGAACGTAGACTTTATTCAACTTATAATGTTAGGTCGATATTACAAAATTATCTATTAGCATGGATAAAATGTGAGCAATACATATAAAAGTAAAGTTAAGCTCCACAGCCGGATCTTTACAGTTCTTTCAAAACATATACACAGTAAAAAATTTTTGTAAATCTACACCAAAAAGAAATGTATTCCATGACAAAGAAATGCACTGTAAATATTTTACGTCTAAACATGTTATTATATTGAAATTGATATATATTTACAAAATTCACTGTAGATATACATATATATATCTTTATATATGTGCAAAAAATACCCAAGTGTTGTAGTTTTACAGTTCATACTAGTATAAAGCGTGTTGTTAACTATAATTGTTGAGAATATTATTATCTTGGATCTATGTTGAAAATTGAATTTTTTATTTGAATCTAATGACATTCAGATCGTTCCTGCATGTGACATCAAGGAGGGGAGATCTAAATTTAGCTGACTTTAAGTATATATCTGTTAATCATATACTTTAGTTAAAACGTTTGATTATGCTGTAGACCCCCTTCGTTGAACTGTACCTGTTTAGTACCAGATAGAAACTGATTCTTCATAATGTAATTTTCCAACAATGACCCAATTGCATGGGCACTACTATGGTAGGCTGACCACTGGTTCTAGCCATATATATGATGCCTGGCTAAAAGGCAAATCTCGTATGGATATTCTAAATAAGCTCCAACCTCAAACCAAACACTAATGCAGATTAAAACAATACTGCAATTATACAGGAGGTCGCTCTAGAAGAACAACCAAAACTACTGTGAACTAACAAACATAGTATTGTACTTCTACAAGATAATTATTTGTAAAAATACAGGATACTTTATGCTGTAAATTTACATCAAAAAGTGCTGGTCATCCATTTGCCAGCGCTTTTTGCTGTAAATTTACAAATGATTTTTTACCTTATGGGTAAAAGGTGTGTCATGAACCATTTATGACATCTTTGGTAGCAAAATATATCATCTACATTGGATTATGTAATATTCTCTTTTAGGCTATCTGGGTTCCCTTCTGCTCTATAACTTTAAGAGTTTTGATCCGATCTTTACATTTCTTTCACAACATATACCATATGGGTAGATGGTGTGTCATGAATCATTTATATCATCTTCGGTTGCATAATATGGCATCTATATTGGATTATGTAATATCTCTTTAGTCTATATCTTCGTTCAATATCGTTCCATAACTTGAAGAGTTTTAATCCAATCTTTACAATTCTTTTACAGCACATACCTTTTGTGTAGATGGTGTGTTGTCCGCCATTTATAAATATCCGGTTACATAATATGCCATCTATAATAGATTATGTAATATTCTCTATTAGTCCATATCTTCTTTAGTTTTAACCTGATCTTGACAATTTTGTCAGTCTAGATACAACAGTTAAGGATAGATGGTTTTTCTGGAACCATTCAAGACATCTCTGGTTTCATTATACAGCATCCATATTAGATTATGTAATACTCTGTTTTAGTCTATGTCTTGGTTGCTTGCGCTCCATAACTTTTTCATCTTTGGAATTATTTAACAGCATTCCCTTATGGATAGATGGTGTGTTGTCAGCCATTAATGACAGTTTTGGTTGCATGATTGCATTATACAACATCCAAATTACATTATGTAATATTCTCTTTTAGTCCTAATCTATTTTAGTTTTGACCTGATCCTGACCGTTTTTAGAGTATATATACCTATAGGGTAAATGGTGTGTCAGGAATCATTTCTGGTTAACTCAAAGCAGTTAATATGAACCTTCAGTACACCTAAAACAGAAAATAAAAAAATGTTAATCTTTAATCCTTTTGCCATTTTTAATCAAGCATTATTTCTTAGGACCCAGATGATGGAAGTAAGTATACAGAGCCGACAGTAGAAAGATTACAAGTTCATGGAAGAAATGGCACCCTAAAGGCATATATTTTATTCTTTGAGGAGAACGTAGACTTTATTCAACTTATAATGTTAGGTCGATATTACAAAATTATCTATTAGCATGGATAAAATGTGAGCAATACATATAAAAGTAAAGTTAACATGACCCATGAATACCCCTAAAACAGAACATAAAAAAACTTGTTAATTTTTTAATCCTTTTACCATTTTAAATCGAGCTTGATTTCTTAGGCCAAAATCTTGGAATTATTTAACAGCATTCCCTTATGGATAGATGGTGTGTTGTCAGCCATTAATGACAGTTTTGGTTGCATGATTGCATTATACAACATCCAAATTACATTATGTAATATTCTAATTTAGTCCTAATCTATTTTAGTTTTGACCTGATCCTGACCGTTTTTAGAGTATATATACCTAAAGGGTAGATGGTGTGTCAGGAATCATTTCTGGTTAACTCAAAGCAGTTAATATAACCCTTCAATACACCTAAAACAGGAAATAAAAAAAATATTAATCTTTAATCCTTTTGCCATTTTTAATCAAGCATTATTTCTTAGGACCCAGATGATGGAAGTAAGTATACAGAGCCGACAGTAGAAAGATTACAAGTTCATGGAAGAAATGGCACCCTAAAGGCATATATTTTATTCTTTGAGGACAACGTAGACTTTATTCAACTTATAATGTTAGGTCGATATTACAAAATTATCTATTAGCATGGATAAAATGTGAGCAATACATATAAAAGTAAAGTTAATGTTTTAGATCAACCAATGGAGATTATATTTTGGTAGAAGGAAGACATCCCAAATGAAAGGAAACATGTACTCTACAATTGATGGATGGTCAAGTAACATGATGAACGAAAGGCTCTGTTTAGTGTTTAGGAAGGATGTACAACAAGGTTACTGAAACAGGCAGGTCGATCGAGAATACCTGAAACAAACTGATGGACCAATGGTTTACCAAATTGACAAGATGATGAGCGACAGGTTCCACGGAAGGATCGCCAGACCAATTGTTTAACAGTGATGCGCTAATGAACCGAAACAGGCAGTTTAGATGGGATAAGTTACACAACTGACACATGACAACTCACACAATAGACGGAAAAAAAGACCCAGATGATGGAAGAAAGTATACAGAGCCGACGGTAGAAAGATTACAAGTTCATGGAAGAAATGGCACCCTAAAGGCATATATTTTATACTTTGAGGACAAGGTAGACTTTATTCAACTTATAATGTTAGGACGATATTACAAAATTATCTATTAGCATGGATGAAATGTGAGAAATACATATAAAAGTAAAGTTAATGTGACCCATGAAAACCCCTAAAACAGAACATAAAAAAATAGTTAATTTTTAAATCCCTTTGCCATTTTAAATCGAGCTTGATTTCTTAGGCCAAAATTGAACTACTTTCTATCGTTGGCTCAACCATAGAAGGTAGTTCAGATCAGTAACTAAAGGCTTGACCAACCTTTGGAAACGGATCAAAATTATTTTCTGAAAATTTATTTACTTTTTAATGAAGTGCTTTCCAATCTAACATAGCGTTTTCATTAATCAGTAGTCTACATAAGTAATTCATGCATACGCCCAAACCATAGCCTACAAGAATTATTATTAGGTTTTCAACTGATACTTCGTTGTTGTTTTCCATTTTTATGGCTCGCTGAGGCTAATTTACTAAACCTGTTCCTGGGAAGGACAGAATTATGTTTTTTCTCGTTTTAGATCAACCCATGGAGATTTTATTTTGGTAGAAGAAAGACATCACAATGAAATGAAACATGTACTCTACAGTTGATGGATGGTCAAGTTACATGATGAACGGAAGGCTCTGTTTAGGAAGGATGTACAACATGGTTACTGAAACAGGCAGGTCGATGGAGAATACCCGAAACAAACTGATGGAGGAATGGTTTACCAAATTGATAAGATGATGAGCGACAGTTTTCACCTAATATTTTGTTTTTTGTTTTCCAATTGTATGCCTCTCTGATTGATTGATTGATTTTTTGGTGTTTTACGCCGCGCTCAAGATTATTTCACTTATATGGCGGCTTTGCCAGTTTTATTCTTGGAGGAAACCGGGCTCTGTGCCCGGAGGAAACCCACGACCTTCCACTGGTAACTGGCAACCATCCAACATAGGTCGTTTATGCCTCTCTGAGGCTAATTTACTAAACCTGTTCCTGGGAAGGACAGAATTATGTTTTTTCTCGTTTTAGATCAACCAATGGAGATTATATTTTGGTAGAAGGAAGACATCCCAAATGAAAGGAAACATGTACTCTACAGTTGATGGATGGTCAAGTAACATGATGAACGATAGGCTCTGTTTAGGAAGGATGTACAACAAGGTTACTGAAACAGGCAGGTCGATCGAGAATACCCGAAACAAACTGATGGACCAATGGTTTACCAAATTGACAAGATGATGAGCGACAGGTTCCACGGAAGGATCGCCAGACCAATTGTTTAACAGTGATGCGCTAATGAACCGAAAGAGGCAGTTTAGATGGGATAAGTTACACAACTGACAGATGACAACTCACACAATAGACGGAAAAAAAGACCCAGATGATGGAAGAAAGTATACAGAGCCGACAGTAGAAAGATTACAAGTTCATGGAAGAAATGGCAGCCTAAAGGCATATATTTAATTCTTTGAGGAGAACGTAGACTTTATTCAACTTATAATGTTAGGTCGATATTACAAAATTATCTATTAGCATGGATAAAATGTGAGCAATACATATAAAAGTAAAGTTAATGTGACCCATGAAAACCCCTAAAACAGAACATAAAAAAAATAGTTAATTTTTAAATCCCTTTGCCATTTTAAATCGAGCTTGATTTCTTAGGCCAAAATTGAACTACTTTCTATCGTCTGCTCAACCATAGAAGGTAGTTCAGATCAGTAACTAAAGGCCTGACTAACCTTTGGAAACTGGTCAAAATTATTTTCTGAAAATTTATCTACTTTTTAATCAAGTGCTTTCCAATCTAACATAGCGTTTTAATTAATCAGTAGTCTACATAAGTAATTCATGCATATGCCAAAACCATAGCCTACATGAATAATTATCAAGTTTTTAACTGATACTTTGTTTTCTATTTTTATGCCTTTCTGAGGCTAATTTACTAAACCTGTTCCTGGGAAGGACAGAATTATGTTTTTTCTCGTTTTAGATCAACCAATGGAGATTATATTTTGGTAGAAGGAAGACATCCCAATGAAAGGAAACATGTACTCTACAGTTGATGGATGGTCAAGTAACATGATGAACGAAAGGCTCTGTTTAGGAAGGATGTACAACAAGGTTACTGAAACAGGCAGGTCCATCGAGAATACCCGAAACAAACTGATGGACCAATGGTTTACCAAATTGACAAGATGATGAGCGACAGGTTCGACGGAATGATCGCCAGACCAATTGTTTAACAGTGATGCGCTAATGAACCGAAAGAGGCAGTTTAGATGGGATAAGTTACACAACTGACAGATGACAACTGACACAATAGACGGAGAAAAAGACCCAGATGTTGGAAGAAAGTATACAGAGCCGACAGTAGAAAGATTACAAGTTCATGGAAGAAATGGCAGCCTAAAGGCATATATTTAATTATTTGAGGAGAACGTAGACTTTATTCAACTTATAATGTTAGGACGATATTACAAAATTATCTATTAGCATGAATAAAATGTGAGCAATACATATAAAAGTAAAGTTAATGTGACTCATGAATTCGCCTAAACCAGAACATAAAAAATCTTGTTCATTTTTTAATCCTTTTGCCATTTTAAATCGAGCTTGATTTCTTAGGCCAAATTTGAACTACTTTCTATCGCCGGCTCAACCATAGAAGGTAGTTCAGATCAGTAACTAAAGGCTTGACCAACCTTTGGAAACTGATCAAAATTATTTTCTGAAAATTTCTTTACTTTTTAATGAAGGGCTTTCCAATCTAACATAGTGTTTTAATTAATCAGTAGTCTACATAAGTAATTCATGCATACGCCCAAACCATAGCCTACAAGAATTATTATGAAGTTTTCAACTAATACTTCGTTGTTTGTTTTCCATTTTTATGCCTCGCTGAGGCTAATTTAATAAACCTGTTCCTGGGATGGGCAGAATAATGTTTTTTCTCGTTTTAGATCAACCCATGGAGATTTTATTTTGGTAGAAGAAAGACATCACAATGAAATAAAACATGTACTCTACAGTCGATGGCTGGTCAAAATACATGATGAACGAAAGGCTCTGTTTAGGAAGGATGTACAACAAGGTTACTGAAACAGGCAGGTCGATGGAGAATACCCGAAACAAACTGATGGAGGAATGGTTTACCAAATTGATAAGATGATGAGCGACAGTTTTCACCTAATATTTTGTTTTTTGTTTTCCAATTGTATGCCTCTCTGATTGATTGATTGATTGATTTTTTGGTGTTTTACGCCGCGCTTAAGATTATTTCACTTATATGGCGGCGTTGCGAGTTTTATTGTGGGAGGAAACCGGGCTCTGTGCCCGGAGGAAACCCACGACTTTCCGATGGTAACTAGCAGCCATTCCACATAGGTCGTTTATGCCTCTCTGAGGCTAATTTACTAAACCTGTTCCTGGGAAGGACAGAATTATGTTTTTTCTTGTTTTAGATCAACCAATGGAGATTATATTTTGGTAGAACGAAGACATCCCAATGAAAGGAAACATGTACTCTACAGTTGATGGATGGTCAAGTAACATGATGAACGAAAGGCTCTGTTTAAGAAGGATGTACAACAAGGTTACTGAAACAGGCAGGTCGATTGAGAATACCCGAAACAAACCGATGGATAAATGGTTTACCAAATTGACAAGATGATGAGCGACAGGTTCCACGGAAGGATCGCCAGACCAATTGTGTAACAGTGATGCGCTAATGAACCGAAAGAGGCAGTTTAGATGGGATAAGTTACACAACTGACAGATGACAACTCACACAATAGACGGAAAAAAAGACCCAGATGATGGAAGAAAGTATACAGAGCCGACAGTAGAAAGATTACAAGTTCATGGAAGAAATGGCAGCCTAAAGGCATATATTTAATTCTTTGAGGAGAACGTAGACTTTATTCAACTTATAATGTTAGGATGATATTACAAAATGATCTATTAGCATGGATAAAATGTGAGCAATACATATAAAAGTAAAGTTAATGTGACCCATGAATACGCCTAAACCAGAACATAAAAAATCTTGTTAATTTTTTAATCCTTTTGCCATTTTAAATCGAGCTTGATTTCTTAGGCCAAATTTGAACTACTTTCTATCGCCGGCTCAACCATAGAAGGTAGTTCAGATCAGTAACTAAAGGCTTGACCAACCTTTGGAAACTGATCAAAATTATTTTCTGAAAATTTATTTACTTTTTAATGAAGTGCTTTCCAAACTAACATAGCATTTTAATTAATCAGTAGTCTACATAAGTAATTCATACATACACCCAAACCATAGCCTACAAGAATTATTATTAAGTTTTCAACTACTTCGTTGTTTGTTTTCCATTTTTATGCCTCGCTGAGGCTAATTTAATAAACCTGTTCCTGGGATGGGCAGAATTATGTTTTTTTCTCGTTTTAGATCAACCCATGGAGATTTTATTTTGGTAGAAGGAAGACATCCCAATGAAAGGAAACATGTACTCTACAGTTGATGGATGGTCAAGTAACATGATGAACGAAAGGCTCTGTTTAGGAAGGATGTACAACAAGGTTAATGAAACAGGCAGGTCGATCGAGAATACCCGAAACAAACTGATGGACGTATGGTTTACCGAATTGACAAGATGATGAGCGACAGGTTCGACGGAATGATCGCCAGACCAATTGTTTAACAGTGATGCGCTAATGAACCGAAAGAGGCAGTTTAGATGGGATAAGTTACACAACTGACAGATGACAACTCACACAATAGACGGAAAAAAAGACCCAGATGATGGAAGAAAGTATACAGAGCCGACAGTAGAAAGATTACAAGTTCATGGAAGAAATGGCAGCCTAAAGGCATATATTTAATTCTTTGAGGAGAACGTAGACTTTATTCAACTTATAATGTTAGGTCGATATTACAAAATTATCTATTAGCATGGATAAAATGTGAGCAATACATATAAAAGTAAAGTTAATGTGACCCATGAATTCGCCTAAACCAGAACATAAAAAATCTTGTTAATTTTTTAATCCTTTTGCCAATTCTAATCGAGCTTGATTTCTTTGGCCAAAATTGAAATACTTTCTATCCTCTGCTCAACCATAGAAGGTAGTTCATATCAATAACTGAAGGCCTAACCTTTGGAAACTGATCTACTAAACCTGTTCTTGGGATGGGCAGAATTATGTTTTTCTCGTTTTAGATCAACCAATGGAGATTATATTTTGGTAGAAGGAAGACATCCCAATGAAAGGAAACATGTACTCTACAGTTGATGGATGGTCAAGTTACATGATGAACGGAAGGCTCTGTTTAGGAAGGATGTACAACAAGGTTACTGAAACAGGCAGGTCGATGGAGAATATCCGAAACAAACTGATGGAGGAATGGTTTACCAAACTGATAAGATGATGAGCGACAGGTTCGACGAAAGATCGCTAACCAAACCAATCGTTTAAGAGTGATGGGCTGATAAAAGAAAGAGACAGTTTAGCTGAGAGACGATAACTCACACAATAGACGAAAAAAAGACTTACTTGTTGGAAAAAAGGTTACAGAGCCGACAGTAGAAAGGTTACAAGTTCATGGAAGATCCAAATTAGATCCAATTTCGTAAGATTAGTGGTTTACTTTATGGTAGAAATGCAACCCAGCTGATTATAAGCCATGTATATTTATGTTTTTGTCCTTTTAGATCAACCAACGGAGATTATTTTTTGGTGGATAGAAGGTAGACGACAAGCTGCGAAGTTGATGGACGAAAAGCTGCGAAGTTGATGGGCGAAAAGCTGCGAAGTTGATGGGCGAAAAGCTATTAGTTGATGGAAAAAAGCTGCACGTTTGGTAGAAGAATAGTTACACAGTTGATGGAAGAATAGCTACACAGTTGATGGAAGAATAGTTACATAGTTGATGGACGAAAAGCTGCACGGTTGGTAGAAGAATAGTTACATAGTTGATGGACGAAAACCTACACAGTTGAAGGATGAAAAGCTACACAGTTGGTAGAAGAATAGTTGCACAGTTGGACGAAAACCTACAGTTGATGGAAGACAGATGACCAAGGTGATGAAAACAGAGGATCAGTTGATTGGTAGGTTAGGTTTATTTATATTCAATCTTGTTTAACAGATCTTTAAATAAAGATTTCCAAAGGCATATACCAAATTCTTTTCTTAAGACAACATCAGAAATGCATGTATGATATATGGACATGGACAGAGTCTGAATATTTCACATAATTAAAAGAAATAAATAAAATGCAATGATCAAGACATTAAATGTGCTGAAAATTATTATTCAAATTTTTCGGAATCTGTGAACTACGTTCTGCGGATTTTGTCACCCATAGATAGTTGTTCACATCCAATACCAACGGTCCCAGGCGCCGGTGTTGGCCGATCAAAAGAATTTTAAAATGACAGTATGTTCTCTCATAAAGTGTCGACCAATTCAGTCAAGCGTAAGATTGTTGCCAAGCTCCAACAGAAATTTGCAATGTCTTCCAGGTGTAGAGCCAGTACCTTTTACCATGGCAGGAAAATGACAACCACATAAATAAAACTATCTTAACTACAAGGTACAACACAAGCAATTATTGAATTAATGAGAAAAAATGAACCCATAATTAGTTAGTTTGTGAACAACATGAGATTTCGACACCTACATGTATACCAGTGTCTTCGTCAAGTGTAACACCTAAGTTAGGTGTGGAAAGCTTGTGTTGTTCACAAACAACTATGTGGTGATGCCTTAATTTTTTCTCGTATGTATGGAACCCAGGTTTAAAGGGAGTTTCAGACGTTTCATACAATTATTGAATTATCTCTATCTTAGACCAAATTTTAGATTGATCACTTGGAATTCTTCCCAAATGCCATCACCATGTATGCCTTTTTAACATCACGAAGTCCTTTAGGAAGCAAATGTTTAAAGTACATTTTACATACACTTTTATGTATATATACTTGGAACCGTTGTTTTTTTCCACATCTACGTTAAGCTAATATCTTTTTTCCTCATTTTGGGAAGGGTATAATTTTATTATTGTCGTTTTAGGTAAAAAGAAATGAGTTGGTACTATTTGGTGTGGAAGAAATGAAGTCCAAGCTATCAGAAGGATGGAAATCGACTGGTATATCCTGGATAAAGATAATATGGTTTATATTTTTGAAATTATAGAATATTTTGTTTATTATGAATTATTGGGCCTACTCGCGCTCCAAAAGATATGCTAAAACACAATATCGCTATAAGAGATGATAGAATCATGATTATCTCAACAATTTATCAATGTTTCAATGCGATGTTACATCTGTTCATTCTTAAACTGTTCTTGGTATTTTTTATATATTTTTTCTTCTAATCACTATAATCTGTCCTTCCATTTTATGGGAGGACTTCTTTCTATCTTGCTGTTTTAGATTCACAAGATTCCGAGAATTTAGGTGTTTATGTCACGTTGTATCTATCTCTCTTGGCTGTTGAGAACACGTTGTCTATGATTGAATTCATTTGCGATTTCATGTTAAAATCCAGGTCTTGAGTCGAAGCTATGACCTTTGTGTGTTGAGGTTCAAGCCTATATAGCTTCCGGATGACTCTTGACTCTGAATCTCTATGAAAATTACCAGATACCAAAACTTTTGAGCGGGTATATTCCCTCATTTTTACCTCTTCTTGGCCCTGGGTGCTAAAGCATGTCATACTTCAATATATTAGAATGGCTAGTTTCAATTCTAAAAAAAAATACACCATTAGCCAAAAAGTTATGTAACTTAAAAGTTAATGTGAATAAATCTTAACGCATACTATACCAATAATAAACTTAGGTTAACGCAAACTAACATAAGTATAAATTGTGAGTTTTTTTTGCTCTTAAATCTTTTTCTGTCTCAAAGTTAATATTTTCCAGTTGAACTAATTTGCTTCGTTTATGTTTCAATTTTAATGAGCTTCGTCTCATGGACTAGTCACCCATGAAAAGTTGTTCATATCAGCGACCAGTGGTCTGAGCAGCCACAGGAAGCTGGTTTTAAATTGGTTTAAATTTTTTTAATTGAATTTATCCAGTCACATTTATGTTCCTGGGATGGGCAGAATTATGTTTTTGTCGTTTTAGAACAACCAATGTAGATTATATTTTAGGTAGAAGGAAGACATCCCATTGAAAGGAAACATGTACTCTACAGTTGATGGATGGTCAAGTTACATGATAGACGAAAGGGTCTGTTTAGGAAGGATGTACAACAAGGTTACTGAAACAGGCAGGTCGATAGAGAATATCCGAAACAAACTGATGGAGGAATGGTTTACCAAATTGATAAGATGATGAGCGACAGGTTCGACGAAAGATCGCCAACCACACCAATTGTTTAAGAGTGATGGGCTGATAAAAGAAAGAGACAATTTAGCTGAGAGACGATAACTCACACAATAGACGAAAAAAAGACTTACTTGTTGGAAAAAAGGTTACAGAGCCGACAGTAGAAAGGTTACAAGTTCATGGAAGATCCAAATTAGATCCAATTTTGTAAGATAAGTGGTTTACTTTATGGTAGAAATGCAACCCAGCTGATTATAAGCTATGCATATTTATGTTTTTGTCCTTTTAGATCAACCGACGGAGACTATATTTTGGTGGATGGAAGGTAGACGAAAAGCTGCACAGTTGATGGACAAAAACCTACACAGTTGATGGACGAAAAGCTACACTGTTGATGAACGAAAACCTCCACAGTTGACGGACGAAAAGCTACACAGCTGACAGTCGAAAAGCTACACAGTTGATTGAAGAATCGCTACACAGTTGACGTAAGACAGATGACCAAGGTGATGCAAACAACGAGGATCAGTTGATTGGTAAGTTAAGTTTATTTATATTCAATCTTGTTTAACAGATCTTTTAATAAAGATTTCCAAAGGTATATACCAAATTCTTTTCTTAGGACAACATCAGAAATGCATGTATGATATATGGACATGGACAGAGTCTGAATATTTCACATAATTTAAACAAATAAATGAGATGCAATGATCAAGACATTAAATGTGCTGAAAATTATTATTCAAATTTCTCGGAATCTGTGAACTACGTTCTGCGGACTATGTCACCAATAGAAAGTTGTTTACATCCAATACCAACAGTCTGAGCCGCCGGTGTTGGCCGATCAAAAGAATTCTAAAATGACAGTATGTTCTCTCATAAAGTGTCGACCAATTCAGTCAAGCGTAAGATTGTTGCCAAGCTCCAACAGAAATTTGCAATGTCTTCCAGGTGTAGAGCCAGTACCTTTTACCACGGCAGGAAAATGACAACCACATAAATAAAACTATCTTAACTACAAGGTACAACACAAGCAATTATTGAATTAATGAGAAAAAATCACCACATAATTAGTTAGTTTGTGAACAACACGAGATTTCGACACCTATACCAGTGTCAAGTGTAACACTCAAGTTAGGTGTGGAAAGCTCGTGTTGTTCACAAACAACTATGTGGTGATGCCTTAATTTTTCTTATTTGTATGGAACCCATGTTTAAAGAGAGTTTCAAACATTTCGTACAATTATTGAATTATCTCTATCTTAAACCAAATTGTAGATGGATCACTTGGAATTCTTCCCAAATGCCATCACCATGTATGTCTTTTTAACATCACGAAGTCTTTAGGAAGCAAATGTTTAAAGTACATTTAACATACACTTTTATGTATATATATTTGGAACCGTTATTTTTTTCCACATCTACGTTAAGCTAATATCTATTTTCCTCATTTTGGGAAGGGTATAATTTTATTATTGTCGTTTTAGGTAAAAAGAAATGAGTTGGTAATATTTGGTGTGGAAGAAATGAAGTCCAAGCTATCAGAAGGATGGAAATCGACTGGTATATCCTGGATAAAGATAATCTGGTTTATATTTTTGAAATTATATAATATTTTGTTTATTATGAATTATTGGGCCTACTCGCGCTCCAAAAGATATGCTAAAACACAATATCGCTATAAGAGATGATAGAATCATGATTATCTCAACAATTTATCAATGTTTCAATGCGATGTTACATCTGTTCATTCTTGAACTGTTCTTGGTATTTTTTTATATTTTTTCTTCTAATCACTATAATCTGTCCTTCCATTTTATGGGAGGACTTCTTTCTATCTTGCTGTTTTAGATTCACACGATTCTGAGAATTTAGGTGTTTATGTCACGTTGGATCTATCTCTCTTGGCTGTTGAGAACACTTTGTCTATGATTGAATTCATTTGCGATTTCATGTTAAAATCCTGGTCTTGAGTCGAAGCTATGACCTTTGTGTGTTGAGGTTCAAGCCTATATAGCTTCCGGATGACTCTTGACTCTGAATCTCTATGAAAATTACCAGATACCAAAACTTTTGAGCGGGCATATTCCCTCATTTTTACCTCTTTTTGGCCCTGGGTGCTAAAGCATGTCATACTTCAATATATTAGAATGGGTAGTTTCAATTGTGAAAAAATACACAATAAGCAAAAAGTTATGTAACTTTAAAGTTAATGTGAATAAATCTGAACGCAAACTAACATAAGTATAAATTGTGAGTTTTTTTATTGCTCTTAAATCCTTTTCTGTCTCAAAGTAAACATTTTCCAGTTGAACTAATTTGCTTCATTTATTTCTCAATTTTAATGGGCTTCTTTTCGTGGACTAGTCACCCATGAAAGGTTGTTCATATCAGCGACCAGCGGTCTGAGCAGCCACAGGAAGCTGATTCTAAATTGGTTTTAAGATGCTTTAATTCATTTTATTTGGTCGAGTGGTCTATACAACATTGACCTTATTTCTACATTTACTCATTAATATTACCGTTAAATTTTAATCTATCAAAACTGCATTGAGAATCTTTAAATTTCAGAAGATTGACACTTGAATTTCAACGAAATATAGATATAATATTGTTCAAATCTTCTCGTAGAGTATGACATGCTTTAACTCCTGAGCCAAAGTGTAATTGGTAATCTTCAGAATTCCCTTTTTTGGAAGACACACACAATTTTTTAATGCTGCCTTACAACAATGTAAGAAGGTCCCAAGCCCTTGTCAAAAGCAGAGGGGAAAACTGTGTTTTTTGTGCAAGCTTTAATTTATCATTAATTTTGGAAATATTGGTGTACCTATTGCGGCTATTGTATATGTTTACTACCTAATGTAATCAAATTTCTTAATTTACTGCTTTGTCAGCATTTTATAAGGAAACAAAATGAAACTAGATTAGAGTTCAATAAATTCCACAAATCAATGATATATTCATATTATTTTTTCTCAACCTATTCTTATAGCCTCTAATAGTTAATAGTTCGCTTTGGATAATATCATAATCAACAAACGCAATATTTCCTATGTTTAACCACTACCTTCATCTTGTTGTTTTATACTTAAGGATTTGATCATTTGTTGGAGATTCTTTTTCGTATGGCCTCAGCCATCAGGGTCATAGTGCATAGTCCTTCAGCGGTCAGCTGGTCAGCGTGATTTAACGAGATTAAAAACCCACGTGGTAACCCCCTATATAAGCCCCTGCTGTTCCTACTAAACCCATCTTTTTCTTTCACGCGGTCAAGTGCAGCGCATGTGTAAGCAGAGCAGCGAACTATGGTTTGTCAACATGATCCTAACGCTCCCTGCACTAGTAAGTGTTCCCTCGGCGAAGTCTCCAATGCACAAGAGGACGAAATGTCCAGCTCGGAAGACTCTTATCCTCAGTTCGAAGGCTTTGACATGAATGGAATCCCTATCATGTCGCTACCTCAAAATTTAAATAATGAAGCCACAGGCTCAAAGAAATTAAAGGCCACAGGCCTAAATAAAGCTAAGAACAAACATACTACGGGCAGAGATGTTTCTCAAGATGGAAATAAAAAATCGACCACTGCAGGAGATTCTGTACCACGTGGTTGGGCGGAAGTTGATATTCTCCACGTGAGAGACAAACTCATACCACTGCTTGGTCTTGATAATTTGAACGACAAAGTAAACCGGCTCTTGGAAGCTAAACAAGATGACTTTGAATTTCATACCGTACAAGGTTACGATGCGGAAGCTGTTAGGCCACAGGCCGCCCTGGAATTAAATTCCGACATAGGCATGGACGAACAAAGTGGGCTTACTGGCATTCCCTTGTCGGGGGTTGTTGACCCGCTGTTAGTACAGGAATCTGCCGATTTTGAAGCTCCTGATGTATTCATTTCTAGTCGGGCCACAGGTCCTGCGGTATCCGATACCCTGGCGTCTTTCATCAACAAGGCAAGTTGCAATAAGACTGATGTTTCTAATATTAATGACAAGTTTCCACTTCCGCAAAATTGCGAGGCTGCATTACCACCACAGGTGAACTCTGAAATATGGGATGTACTCAATGCAAACGCTAGGTCTAGAGACAATATGTTTCAAAAAATACAAAGCCAACTAGGTAATACCATTGCATGCATGGCAATCCTCGCACAATATTTATGTGCTCCCAAATCTGTTGTGGATGTTACCAAATGCAGGGAACTGACCAGTCAATCAATTTCTCTTCTTTGCAATACTAACTTTTACGTGTCTGTATCACGCAGACAGGCTATTAAGCCTTTCTTGTCCAAAAAATACTGGTCCTTGTGTACACCTGATGTGCCCACTACAAATTGTCTCTTTGGAAACAATATAAAAGAGCGTGTCACTGAAATTGACAACGTAGCTCGTATTGGGAAGAGAACAAGTGTATTCCGTCACCCCCAATTCTTCGGCTCACAAAGAGGCCAGCAAAACGGACCTTATCGAGGCCGTGTGTTTCAGACGTACCCACAAAACCAAAGGTTCAGAGGACCATACAACCAGAGAAGGCGTCGGGGTACGAACTCATTTATGGCACAGCCAAACAGAAAATAAAGGTAAGCTTTATTGCTGGAAACATTAGAGATAAACTAACAAAATGGGAGATATTAACTACTGATCAATGGGTCTTGCAAAATGTACAAGGCCATGTAATAGAGCTAGCAGCCAGGCCACAGCAATGTTATGAAGCAAATCAAATCAATTTTTCTAAATATGAGGCACAGAGCCTGGACAAAGAAATCCTTACATTACTTGTCAAAAAAGCAATTGAGCACTGCTCTCATTTGCCAAACGAGTACATTTCTCAAATTTTCCTAAGAAAAAAGAAAAATGGACAAAACAGAATGATATTAAATTTACGTCCATTCAATACTTACGTGAAGTACTATCATTTCAAACAAGAAACTCTTGATATTATCCTTGATGTTGTGAAAAAAGGGGATTATTTTACTTCAGTTGATTTAAGGGACGCCTACCATAGTATCCCAATAAATGAAGAATGTCGCAAATATCTGCGGTTTAGTTGGCAAGGCCAGTTATATCAGTATACCTGTTTACCTTTCGGTTTGTCATCAGCACCTCGTGTCTTTACGAAGACATTAAAACCGGTCTACTCACATCTCCGAGCTAACGGAATAAGATGTGGCTATTTTATAGATGATTCTCTCATTATGCATCAAGATAGCCTTGAATGTAGAAACCAAACTTATCAAGTTATAGAACTGTTAGAAGAGTTGGGATTCAGCCATAACCCAGATAAATCTGCTTTACAGCCATCTCAGACAATTACCTACCTGGGGTTCATTATAAACTCCTCAGATTTTACCATCAGACTTTCACTAGAAAAACTTGAAAAAGTTCAGACTAACTGTTTACAGTTGTTACACAGCCCTGCAATTTCAATTTGACAGGTTGCTCATGTTATTGGTATCCTAACTTCAAATCTGAGAGGTATCAGACTTGGATCGTTAATGTACAGGTCCCTGGACCACGATAAGACAATTGCTCTTCGGGCTAATTCGGACTATGACAGCGGTATGACCCTGTCTGTTGCTTCACAAAGGGAACTTCATTGGTGGATAACTAATGTAGTACGAATGAATGGGAAACCCATAAGGAAAGGTCCGGTCGATTTCCAAATGTTTACAGATGCCTCAAAATCTGGTTGGGGAGGTGTATTTGGTCACAGGAAGACTAACGATACTTGGTCTCTGTCAGAATCACAATTTCATATAAATGTTCTCGAATTGATTGCAGTTTTTAGGAGCCTAAAAGCCTTCCTACCTATGAAGTATAAGGGAAAACATTTTCAGATCGTCTCTGACAGCATGACAGCTGTGTCGTACTTAAATAAACCAGGGGGTTCAAAACTCTGTTTAAACTCTATTACATTAGAGATCTTCAAACTGGCTGAACATTATTCAATCACAATCAGCAGTCGGTTTATTCTGGGTTCCCAGAACATTGAGGCTGATTACCTCTCCAGGAATTTCTCGCAGTCAAATGATTGGATGTTAAACAGAAACATTTTCAGTAAACTATGTTCTCAATTTTTTACCCCTGATATTGATCTATTTGCTAATAGGCTTAACCGCCAGCTTTATCAATATGCTTCATGGGGGCCAGACACACGAGCTCTCATTATCGACAGTTTTTCATGCTCTTGGTCAAGCTTTAATCCCTATTGTTTTCCTCCTTTCAGACTAGTGTCTTGGGTACTGAACAAAATCATGGACGACCAAGTTGGGAGAGCCTTGTTAATTATACCCCTGTGGAACACTCAACCTTGGTTCCCACAAATACTCGGTATGCTCACAGAGATACCAGTACTACTACAAATTCGTCAGGACTTACTTACACTTCCAATGATCCACAAACCTCATCCTATGAGTCGGCGACTAAGATTAGTCGCTTGTGTCGTGTCTGGGATAAATGCCTTGAATCTGGACTTTCTAGCAAGGCTTCAGAATATATCGCCAGCTCATGGAGGGAATCTACCATTAAACAATATGAATATGCCTGGCGAAAGTGGTGTAATTGGTGCAATAAAGGGGATATCAATCCCATGTCACCATCTGTAATTCATATTCTGAACTATCTTGCATCAATGGCTGAGAATTCTTCTTACAGTGTCATTAATACACATCGTTCTATGCTGTCTCAAACACTTAAATGTTTTGGTTGTATATTAGACAATGATTTAGTTAAAAGATTTATGAAAGGTGTTTATGAGAGAACTCCACCGTTACCCAGATATTCAGTTACCTGGGATGTTTCATTAGTCTTAAATTTTCTAGAGACTCTATATCCATTAGAAAATATCTCCTTTAAATTGTTAACTTTGAAATTGGTGGCTTTGTTAGCCTTGGTTACAGCACAAAGGGTGCAAACGTTACATTCATTAAATTTATCAGGGATGAGATTATCCCAAGATCAAAAGACTTTCTTTCTATCTTATGGAGCATATGAAAACAACTCGCCAAGGTCGGCTACCACAAGTTGTTAAGATTACTAAATATGAGAACACTAAGTTATGTGTTGTTACTACGTTACTGGAATATCTCAACCGCTCTAAACACAAGCGGAAGTCCGATCAGTTATTACTTTCCTTTAAAACGTTAAAACCTATATCAACATGTACAATTTCTCGTTGGTTATGTGAAGTTCTCAAAGCCTCGGGTGTTAATACTAAGTTTAAAGCACATTCATTTCGAGGTGCTGCTACTTCTGCAGCCTCACGTAGAGGTGTTTCCGTTACAGACATTATGAAGACCGCAGATTGGTCAAGCTCAAGAACTTTCTTTAAATTTTATAATAAACCTCTAATCAAGGACAATGACAATTTAACTACCAGTGTCCTACAAAAAGAAAACTTGGTTACAACTTGAATATGTATTGAACTTAACACTGATTGTTCAACACTTAATAAATATTCTATGCACTCCTATATTAATGGTCTGTTGTCGTTGCTTTGAAGATGCACTATGACCCTGATGGCTGAGGCCATACGAAAAAGAATCTCCCCTCTCATCCCAGCATCTTGTAAAGATGTGCAGGATGAGAGGGATTCTTAGAGTATACAGGCCGAAGCCTGAGGGGTCATACCCACCTCAACTGAACTATTGTAATGCAATATCAACCATTTTATCAAGTATCTGGATTCTGTTATACAGAATATATATTCTGTCCCCTCCCCTTGTCCTCCAACAGACCTTGGCTTTAAAAAGATGGGTCTAGTAGGAACAGCAGGGGCTTATATAGGGGGTTACCACGTGGGTTTTTAATCTCGTTAAATCACGCTGACCAGCTGACCGCTGAAGGACTATGCACTATGACCCCTCAGGCTTCGGCCTGTATACTCAAAGAATCCCTCTCATCCTGCACATCTTTACAAGATGCTGGGATGAGAGGGGAGATTATTAACTCATTCGTCCCTGCGAGCGTTTACACGCGCCGGTACTGCAAGCCGTTTCACCGGCTGCTCCGGAGCAGACTGCAGCCGAGTGAACAGCTTGACCTGCATGGGTTGACATTATCGTTCGTAGTTTCGTTAATTCTTACATTTGAACAATAAAGTTGTGATTTCTAAAATAATTGGTGAAAATAGTATCGAACTATCTTAATTTTGTGCAAAAAAATATTCTGATTAACAATTTTTGCCAGTTTATATCCGAACGAAACGAAAAAAAGCAGTGTCTCGTGTGTTGTGTCAAAATGTGGACTCACTTGTAAACGCTGTGAATTATAATAATAATATTCCACACGTAAATAATATGTGTAAAACTGAACTTGCCAGGTATTTTTCTATAGTTCATCTCAAAACCCTAGCTAAATTAAGCATATCTTTTGTTAAAATTCCAAATATTTGAAAGAGCTTCAAACTGATTGAGCGACGGTTTTATGTTTCGGTGAGCAAAACATTGGTCGGACATTCCGATTTCTGGTCGTCAAACAAACACTTCGGTTTCGTTCAACTACCAGTATTTTAAAAAAGTAAAGTATCTTTAAAAAGTTGAGAATCTGGTGATTTCAAAAATCACAAAAATCACTTTTGAATCCAGTACGTAATTAATCTTTATAATTGGTATGTTTTCTGTTCATCCAGCTCCATTCGACTGCACGATCGACAGCACTCTCATTTGATTGGATAAAGATGACCCAGATATTTACACGTGGCAGAATCCGAGCCGGCCATTGGTTGTTTCGTCAGTGACAGTCCACGCCCATATGATTTATGGGGATTTTGTATTTGATGATTGAATTTATTTCATCAAGAAACAATTATTTATACAAAATAAAAAATATCAAAATAGCCACGAGAAAGCTTTCACTTTTGCTTTGAAAACAAGAATTGGATGTAAAATAATTTATAAGGTTTCTGTACAGATCTGATAGCTTGGATACTGCAAATAAAATGAACTTTCAACTTCAAAATCAAAGTTTTTATTTTTCTAATATTTTTTTTATATAGGTTTTAAAATAAATAGCTACCCTGGAGTGGAGGATCAAGAAGAAATAATATATAGAATATCTACAATTGTAATACTTACATTTGTCATTTTTCAGCAGGTTTTTTCCACTGTAGAAATAATTGTTTAGTTCCCTCAAACCTTCAATCAATGTATTTGAACTATTTCGAATTCAAGAACTAAGCCCAACATTGGAATAAGGCTAGGGAATCTTGTGAATTGTTTGTTTTTTTTCCAACCGATGTGACAAATACTGAAGAAGAATGGTTGCCAAGTACCACACAAAGTGCATGATTTTATTTTTTCTTGGCTTATAATTATATAAACCAAATAAAGTGAAATCATCTTGACACTTGCCATAACACCTGAAGTCATCAAACCAAATTGTAAATGTGATAGAGATGCTATAAGTAAAGACTAAAAACACTATAACAGATTTTCCTTTACGCCAAAATAAATACGACACTTTTAAAACATAAAAAGTTGTGATTTTTTGGTCATTTGTTGACTTTTATTTCACAAAGAATCATGAATGAATATATTTGTGTGGGTAAAGAGGGGCCTCATGTTGATGTCTGAAAAATAGTTTCTTCTCAGCTTTTAACAATTTATTTTTGAGAGCTAGTAGTGAATAACTCGTCCAGTAAAGCTAGCATCAAGATAAATACAAGATAACATCAGCGAAAAAGACAGAAATTGTGCAGTATTACTTCGGATGTCCTGCCAAGCCACTTCAAAATACCATTCTTCATGGTGGATACTGATGCCGTGATAGTTGATAGTGATACGTACATTGATGGGTTTTGGGATGAATTTACAACTTGAATCAATAAATAAATCAAATCAATGACAAAATATCTTTCGGGAAAAGTCCAGTTTATTTCCTCTCTCGTCCAAAAACGGCTTGTGTGCTTGGTGAGGTCGCCAACATTCACTATCGAAAATGAAACTTCATCGGCCGTCAACTCAAAGTTGTTGTTGCAGCCATGTCACTTCACAGACATCGGAGTTTTCCAGTTTGACTTTTCGGGTAAAATAACAAAAAAGGAAACCCATTTAAATCCATTTTGATAATTCAGGAATCAATGAAACTGTAGTAGGAGTCGTCAATACTGTTATCATCGGTAAATCCTTAGAAATCACACTTTTCCGTAACTGCCATTACGCGTCAGAAATCCGGAAAGATCGAGAAGGAAACTTTATAAAAAATATGTGACGTAAAATTGAATGTTGTTAGCAACAACCAATCAAAATTATTTTAAAACTTCATGAATACGTTCGTTATACACTTGAGAAACTATTTTTCATTGGTTTAGGCGTGAAAACGCGGTTGAATTTATTTATTTACAACTAATAGACGTGCATGTAATTCTGCGCTTCTAAGCGCTCCCCGGGAAATGGGACCCTCTGAAAGCTGCGCCTCTAGGCGCTCCTCGGGACGAAGCGGTGATCTCTGACTGCGCTTCTAGGCGCTCCTCGGGACGAATGAGTTAAAAGACAATGAATGAGGCAGATGGGACACATTTTGGTGGAGAATGCTTTCCCCACCAAACTTTTCAGGGTTTAAGTCCCTGGGTGAAAAAATTTTTCATCTTGTTTTAGAATTGATCACTTGTAAGTGAAGGAGACGGACAGGTGTCATTTGGCGATGAAGGAGACAGACAGAGATCATTTGTTGATGAAGGCGACAGAAAGGAGTCATTTGTCGATGAAGGAGTAGATAGGAGTCATTTGAAAGTAAAGGAAACAGGAGTCATTTGTTGATGAAGGAGACAGATAGGAGTCATTTGTTGAAGGAGACGGACAGATGTCATTTGTTGATGAAGAAGACTGATAGGAGTCATTTGTCGATGAAGGAGACAGATAAGAGTCATTTGAAAGTAAAGGAGACAGATAGGAGTCATTTGGCGGTGAAGGAGACAGACAGAGGTCATTTGTTGATGAAGGAGACAGATAGGAGTCATTTGTTCATTGGTAATCTTCAGAATTCCCTTTTTTGGAAGACACACACAATTTTTTAATGCTGCCTTACAACAATGTAAGAAGGTCCCAAGCCCTTGTCAAAAGCAGAGGGGAAAACTGTGTTTTTTGTGCAAGCTTTAATTTATCATTAATTTTGGAAATATTGGTGTACCTATTGCGGCTATTGTATATGTTTACTACCTAATGTAATCAAATTTCTTAATTTACTGCTTTGTCAGCATTTTATAAGGAAACAAAATGAAACTAGATTAGAGTTCAATAAATTCCACAAATCAATGATATATTCATATTATTTTTTCTCAACCTATTCTTATAGCCTCTAATAGTTAATAGTTCGCTTTGGATAATATCATAATCAACAAACGCAATATTTCCTATGTTTAACCACTACCTTCATCTTGTTGTTTTATACTTAAGGATTTGATCATTTGTTGGAGATTCTTTTTCGTATGGCCTCAGCCATCAGGGTCATAGTGCATAGTCCTTCAGCGGTCAGCTGGTCAGCGTGATTTAACGAGATTAAAAACCCACGTGGTAACCCCCTATATAAGCCCCTGCTGTTCCTACTAAACCCATCTTTTTCTTTCACGCGGTCAAGTGCAGCGCATGTGTAAGCAGAGCAGCGAACTATGGTTTGTCAACATGATCCTAACGCTCCCTGCACTAGTAAGTGTTCCCTCGGCGAAGTCTCCAATGCACAAGAGGACGAAATGTCCAGCTCGGAAGACTCTTATCCTCAGTTCGAAGGCTTTGACATGAATGGAATCCCTATCATGTCGCTACCTCAAAATTTAAATAATGAAGCCACAGGCTCAAAGAAATTAAAGGCCACAGGCCTAAATAAAGCTAAGAACAAACATACTACGGGCAGAGATGTTTCTCAAGATGGAAATAAAAAATCGACCACTGCAGGAGATTCTGTACCACGTGGTTGGGCGGAAGTTGATATTCTCCACGTGAGAGACAAACTCATACCACTGCTTGGTCTTGATAATTTGAACGACAAAGTAAACCGGCTCTTGGAAGCTAAACAAGATGACTTTGAATTTCATACCGTACAAGGTTACGATGCGGAAGCTGTTAGGCCACAGGCCGCCCTGGAATTAAATTCCGACATAGGCATGGACGAACAAAGTGGGCTTACTGGCATTCCCTTGTCGGGGGTTGTTGACCCGCTGTTAGTACAGGAATCTGCCGATTTTGAAGCTCCTGATGTATTCATTTCTAGTCGGGCCACAGGTCCTGCGGTATCCGATACCCTGGCGTCTTTCATCAACAAGGCAAGTTGCAATAAGACTGATGTTTCTAATATTAATGACAAGTTTCCACTTCCGCAAAATTGCGAGGCTGCATTACCACCACAGGTGAACTCTGAAATATGGGATGTACTCAATGCAAACGCTAGGTCTAGAGACAATATGTTTCAAAAAATACAAAGCCAACTAGGTAATACCATTGCATGCATGGCAATCCTCGCACAATATTTATGTGCTCCCAAATCTGTTGTGGATGTTACCAAATGCAGGGAACTGACCAGTCAATCAATTTCTCTTCTTTGCAATACTAACTTTTACGTGTCTGTATCACGCAGACAGGCTATTAAGCCTTTCTTGTCCAAAAAATACTGGTCCTTGTGTACACCTGATGTGCCCACTACAAATTGTCTCTTTGGAAACAATATAAAAGAGCGTGTCACTGAAATTGACAACGTAGCTCGTATTGGGAAGAGAACAAGTGTATTCCGTCACCCCCAATTCTTCGGCTCACAAAGAGGCCAGCAAAACGGACCTTATCGAGGCCGTGTGTTTCAGACGTACCCACAAAACCAAAGGTTCAGAGGACCATACAACCAGAGAAGGCGTCGGGGTACGAACTCATTTATGGCACAGCCAAACAGAAAATAAAGGTAAGCTTTATTGCTGGAAACATTAGAGATAAACTAACAAAATGGGAGATATTAACTACTGATCAATGGGTCTTGCAAAATGTACAAGGCCATGTAATAGAGCTAGCAGCCAGGCCACAGCAATGTTATGAAGCAAATCAAATCAATTTTTCTAAATATGAGGCACAGAGCCTGGACAAAGAAATCCTTACATTACTTGTCAAAAAAGCAATTGAGCACTGCTCTCATTTGCCAAACGAGTACATTTCTCAAATTTTCCTAAGAAAAAAGAAAAATGGACAAAACAGAATGATATTAAATTTACGTCCATTCAATACTTACGTGAAGTACTATCATTTCAAACAAGAAACTCTTGATATTATCCTTGATGTTGTGAAAAAAGGGGATTATTTTACTTCAGTTGATTTAAGGGACGCCTACCATAGTATCCCAATAAATGAAGAATGTCGCAAATATCTGCGGTTTAGTTGGCAAGGCCAGTTATATCAGTATACCTGTTTACCTTTCGGTTTGTCATCAGCACCTCGTGTCTTTACGAAGACATTAAAACCGGTCTACTCACATCTCCGAGCTAACGGAATAAGATGTGGCTATTTTATAGATGATTCTCTCATTATGCATCAAGATAGCCTTGAATGTAGAAACCAAACTTATCAAGTTATAGAACTGTTAGAAGAGTTGGGATTCAGCCATAACCCAGATAAATCTGCTTTACAGCCATCTCAGACAATTACCTACCTGGGGTTCATTATAAACTCCTCAGATTTTACCATCAGACTTTCACTAGAAAAACTTGAAAAAGTTCAGACTAACTGTTTACAGTTGTTACACAGCCCTGCAATTTCAATTTGACAGGTTGCTCATGTTATTGGTATCCTAACTTCAAATCTGAGAGGTATCAGACTTGGATCGTTAATGTACAGGTCCCTGGACCACGATAAGACAATTGCTCTTCGGGCTAATTCGGACTATGACAGCGGTATGACCCTGTCTGTTGCTTCACAAAGGGAACTTCATTGGTGGATAACTAATGTAGTACGAATGAATGGGAAACCCATAAGGAAAGGTCCGGTCGATTTCCAAATGTTTACAGATGCCTCAAAATCTGGTTGGGGAGGTGTATTTGGTCACAGGAAGACTAACGATACTTGGTCTCTGTCAGAATCACAATTTCATATAAATGTTCTCGAATTGATTGCAGTTTTTAGGAGCCTAAAAGCCTTCCTACCTATGAAGTATAAGGGAAAACATTTTCAGATCGTCTCTGACAGCATGACAGCTGTGTCGTACTTAAATAAACCAGGGGGTTCAAAACTCTGTTTAAACTCTATTACATTAGAGATCTTCAAACTGGCTGAACATTATTCAATCACAATCAGCAGTCGGTTTATTCTGGGTTCCCAGAACATTGAGGCTGATTACCTCTCCAGGAATTTCTCGCAGTCAAATGATTGGATGTTAAACAGAAACATTTTCAGTAAACTATGTTCTCAATTTTTTACCCCTGATATTGATCTATTTGCTAATAGGCTTAACCGCCAGCTTTATCAATATGCTTCATGGGGGCCAGACACACGAGCTCTCATTATCGACAGTTTTTCATGCTCTTGGTCAAGCTTTAATCCCTATTGTTTTCCTCCTTTCAGACTAGTGTCTTGGGTACTGAACAAAATCATGGACGACCAAGTTGGGAGAGCCTTGTTAATTATACCCCTGTGGAACACTCAACCTTGGTTCCCACAAATACTCGGTATGCTCACAGAGATACCAGTACTACTACAAATTCGTCAGGACTTACTTACACTTCCAATGATCCACAAACCTCATCCTATGAGTCGGCGACTAAGATTAGTCGCTTGTGTCGTGTCTGGGATAAATGCCTTGAATCTGGACTTTCTAGCAAGGCTTCAGAATATATCGCCAGCTCATGGAGGGAATCTACCATTAAACAATATGAATATGCCTGGCGAAAGTGGTGTAATTGGTGCAATAAAGGGGATATCAATCCCATGTCACCATCTGTAATTCATATTCTGAACTATCTTGCATCAATGGCTGAGAATTCTTCTTACAGTGTCATTAATACACATCGTTCTATGCTGTCTCAAACACTTAAATGTTTTGGTTGTATATTAGACAATGATTTAGTTAAAAGATTTATGAAAGGTGTTTATGAGAGAACTCCACCGTTACCCAGATATTCAGTTACCTGGGATGTTTCATTAGTCTTAAATTTTCTAGAGACTCTATATCCATTAGAAAATATCTCCTTTAAATTGTTAACTTTGAAATTGGTGGCTTTGTTAGCCTTGGTTACAGCACAAAGGGTGCAAACGTTACATTCATTAAATTTATCAGGGATGAGATTATCCCAAGATCAAAAGACTTTCTTTCTATCTTATGGAGCATATGAAAACAACTCGCCAAGGTCGGCTACCACAAGTTGTTAAGATTACTAAATATGAGAACACTAAGTTATGTGTTGTTACTACGTTACTGGAATATCTCAACCGCTCTAAACACAAGCGGAAGTCCGATCAGTTATTACTTTCCTTTAAAACGTTAAAACCTATATCAACATGTACAATTTCTCGTTGGTTATGTGAAGTTCTCAAAGCCTCGGGTGTTAATACTAAGTTTAAAGCACATTCATTTCGAGGTGCTGCTACTTCTGCAGCCTCACGTAGAGGTGTTTCCGTTACAGACATTATGAAGACCGCAGATTGGTCAAGCTCAAGAACTTTCTTTAAATTTTATAATAAACCTCTAATCAAGGACAATGACAATTTAACTACCAGTGTCCTACAAAAAGAAAACTTGGTTACAACTTGAATATGTATTGAACTTAACACTGATTGTTCAACACTTAATAAATATTCTATGCACTCCTATATTAATGGTCTGTTGTCGTTGCTTTGAAGATGCACTATGACCCTGATGGCTGAGGCCATACGAAAAAGAATCTCCCCTCTCATCCCAGCATCTTGTAAAGATGTGCAGGATGAGAGGGATTCTTAGAGTATACAGGCCGAAGCCTGAGGGGTCATACCCACCTCAACTGAACTATTGTAATGCAATATCAACCATTTTATCAAGTATCTGGATTCTGTTATACAGAATATATATTCTGTCCCCTCCCCTTGTCCTCCAACAGACCTTGGCTTTAAAAAGATGGGTCTAGTAGGAACAGCAGGGGCTTATATAGGGGGTTACCACGTGGGTTTTTAATCTCGTTAAATCACGCTGACCAGCTGACCGCTGAAGGACTATGCACTATGACCCCTCAGGCTTCGGCCTGTATACTCAAAGAATCCCTCTCATCCTGCACATCTTTACAAGATGCTGGGATGAGAGGGGAGATTATTAACTCATTCGTCCCTGCGAGCGTTTACACGCGCCGGTACTGCAAGCCGTTTCACCGGCTGCTCCGGAGCAGACTGCAGCCGAGTGAACAGCTTGACCTGCATGGGTTGACATTATCGTTCGTAGTTTCGTTAATTCTTACATTTGAACAATAAAGTTGTGATTTCTAAAATAATTGGTGAAAATAGTATCGAACTATCTTAATTTTGTGCAAAAAAATATTCTGATTAACAATTTTTGCCAGTTTATATCCGAACGAAACGAAAAAAAGCAGTGTCTCGTGTGTTGTGTCAAAATGTGGACTCACTTGTAAACGCTGTGAATTATAATAATAATATTCCACACGTAAATAATATGTGTAAAACTGAACTTGCCAGGTATTTTTCTATAGTTCATCTCAAAACCCTAGCTAAATTAAGCATATCTTTTGTTAAAATTCCAAATATTTGAAAGAGCTTCAAACTGATTGAGCGACGGTTTTATGTTTCGGTGAGCAAAACATTGGTCGGACATTCCGATTTCTGGTCGTCAAACAAACACTTCGGTTTCGTTCAACTACCAGTATTTTAAAAAAGTAAAGTATCTTTAAAAAGTTGAGAATCTGGTGATTTCAAAAATCACAAAAATCACTTTTGAATCCAGTACGTAATTAATCTTTATAATTGGTATGTTTTCTGTTCATCCAGCTCCATTCGACTGCACGATCGACAGCACTCTCATTTGATTGGATAAAGATGACCCAGATATTTACACGTGGCAGAATCCGAGCCGGCCATTGGTTGTTTCGTCAGTGACAGTCCACGCCCATATGATTTATGGGGATTTTGTATTTGATGATTGAATTTATTTCATCAAGAAACAATTATTTATACAAAATAAAAAATATCAAAATAGCCACGAGAAAGCTTTCACTTTTGCTTTGAAAACAAGAATTGGATGTAAAATAATTTATAAGGTTTCTGTACAGATCTGATAGCTTGGATACTGCAAATAAAATGAACTTTCAACTTCAAAATCAAAGTTTTTATTTTTCTAATATTTTTTTTATATAGGTTTTAAAATAAATAGCTACCCTGGAGTGGAGGATCAAGAAGAAATAATATATAGAATATCTACAATTGTAATACTTACATTTGTCATTTTTCAGCAGGTTTTTTCCACTGTAGAAATAATTGTTTAGTTCCCTCAAACCTTCAATCAATGTATTTGAACTATTTCGAATTCAAGAACTAAGCCCAACATTGGAATAAGGCTAGGGAATCTTGTGAATTGTTTGTTTTTTTTCCAACCGATGTGACAAATACTGAAGAAGAATGGTTGCCAAGTACCACACAAAGTGCATGATTTTATTTTTTCTTGGCTTATAATTATATAAACCAAATAAAGTGAAATCATCTTGACACTTGCCATAACACCTGAAGTCATCAAACCAAATTGTAAATGTGATAGAGATGCTATAAGTAAAGACTAAAAACACTATAACAGATTTTCCTTTACGCCAAAATAAATACGACACTTTTAAAACATAAAAAGTTGTGATTTTTTGGTCATTTGTTGACTTTTATTTCACAAAGAATCATGAATGAATATATTTGTGTGGGTAAAGAGGGGCCTCATGTTGATGTCTGAAAAATAGTTTCTTCTCAGCTTTTAACAATTTATTTTTGAGAGCTAGTAGTGAATAACTCGTCCAGTAAAGCTAGCATCAAGATAAATACAAGATAACATCAGCGAAAAAGACAGAAATTGTGCAGTATTACTTCGGATGTCCTGCCAAGCCACTTCAAAATACCATTCTTCATGGTGGATACTGATGCCGTGATAGTTGATAGTGATACGTACATTGATGGGTTTTGGGATGAATTTACAACTTGAATCAATAAATAAATCAAATCAATGACAAAATATCTTTCGGGAAAAGTCCAGTTTATTTCCTCTCTCGTCCAAAAACGGCTTGTGTGCTTGGTGAGGTCGCCAACATTCACTATCGAAAATGAAACTTCATCGGCCGTCAACTCAAAGTTGTTGTTGCAGCCATGTCACTTCACAGACATCGGAGTTTTCCAGTTTGACTTTTCGGGTAAAATAACAAAAAAGGAAACCCATTTAAATCCATTTTGATAATTCAGGAATCAATGAAACTGTAGTAGGAGTCGTCAATACTGTTATCATCGGTAAATCCTTAGAAATCACACTTTTCCGTAACTGCCATTACGCGTCAGAAATCCGGAAAGATCGAGAAGGAAACTTTATAAAAAATATGTGACGTAAAATTGAATGTTGTTAGCAACAACCAATCAAAATTATTTTAAAACTTCATGAATACGTTCGTTATACACTTGAGAAACTATTTTTCATTGGTTTAGGCGTGAAAACGCGGTTGAATTTATTTATTTACAACTAATAGACGTGCATGTAATTCTGCGCTTCTAAGCGCTCCCCGGGAAATGGGACCCTCTGAAAGCTGCGCCTCTAGGCGCTCCTCGGGACGAAGCGGTGATCTCTGACTGCGCTTCTAGGCGCTCCTCGGGACGAATGAGTTAAAAGACAATGAATGAGGCAGATGGGACACATTTTGGTGGAGAATGCTTTCCCCACCAAACTTTTCAGGGTTTAAGTCCCTGGGTGAAAAAATTTTTCATCTTGTTTTAGAATTGATCACTTGTAAGTGAAGGAGACGGACAGGTGTCATTTGGCGATGAAGGAGACAGACAGAGATCATTTGTTGATGAAGGCGACAGAAAGGAGTCATTTGTCGATGAAGGAGTAGATAGGAGTCATTTGAAAGTAAAGGAAACAGGAGTCATTTGTTGATGAAGGAGACAGATAGGAGTCATTTGTTGAAGGAGACGGACAGATGTCATTTGTTGATGAAGAAGACTGATAGGAGTCATTTGTCGATGAAGGAGACAGATAAGAGTCATTTGAAAGTAAAGGAGACAGATAGGAGTCATTTGGCGGTGAAGGAGACAGACAGAGGTCATTTGTTGATGAAGGAGACAGATAGGAGTCATTTGTTCATGGGGGAGACAGACAGAGGTCATTTGTTGATGAAGGAGACAGATAGGAGTCATTTGAAAGTAAAGGAGACAGATAGGAGTCATTTGACGGTGAAGGAGACAGATAGGAGTCATTTGAAAGTAAAGGAGACAGATAGGAGTCATTTGACGGTGAAGGAGACAGATAGGAGTCATTTGTTCATGAGGGAGACAGACAGAGGTCATTTGTTGATGAAGGAGACAGATAGGAGTCATTTGTTGAAGGAGACAGACAGATGTCATTTGTCGATGAAGGAGACAGATAGGAGTAATTTGAAAGTAAAGGAGACAGATGGCGGTGAAGGAGACAGACAGAGGTCATTTGTTGATGAAGGAAACAGATAGGAGTCATTTGTTGATGAAGGAGACAGATAGGAGTCATTTGTTCATGAGGGAGACAGACAGAGGTCATTTGTTGATTAAGGAGACAGATAGGAGTCATTTGTTGAAGGAGACAGACAGATGTCATTTGTCGATGAAGGAGACAGATAGGAGTAATTTGAAAGTAAAGGAGACAGATGGCGATGAAGGAGACAGACAGAGGTCATTTGTTGATGAAGGAAACAGATAGGAGTCATTTGTTGATGAAGGAGACAGATAGGAGTCATTTGTTCATGAGGGAGACAGACAAAGGTCATTTGTTGATGAAGGAGACAGATAGGAGTCCTTTGTCAGCTTTATGATTGAGGACTCTTAATCAAAATCTCTTAAAAAATTCCCTTTTGATTTTTACAAGAGCACTAATTGTCTATGTCCTCGTATACTGTCGGAAAAGGGCAATAACTCTAAAAATAATGAAACCAGTGCAACCAGAATAGGAGGTGCACATCCATGATATCCAAGTTTCGAAAAAAATTGATGAAAACCCTGGGAGGAGATGCGACGACAAGAAATGATTACGGACAGACAGACAGACAAGCTGATTCCCCCCCATCATCATATGCAGGGGGGGGGGGGATAAAAATATTTACAGAACTTAACAATTGGACAAGGGATAAAAACAACATCAAAATAAAACAACGTTAGGCCTAAATATTTTTCAACTCACGTGCTTGCTTCTGTCATCTGCTTCATCCCATTTTCAAGTACCACTCTCAGAATTATTCCTTGATGCTCATCGTGGGCAGATTTCATGAGAAGTTTGTGCTTATATTTCATAAAGTTATTAATTGTTCCTGTTTCGTTTCTACTTTTCCTGTTGACTTTTTTTCGTAAATTTGTTATTTTATTGACTGTTAAAATGCTCCATAACCATGTACCTGGCTCTAGTCTCCGTATTTTAACTGCATGATGAATTTTCGAGTGATGATGACATTTTTGTTGCTGCTTTGGAGGAAGTCACTGTTGATAGTTTTTCTTCTGCTTGTGTTGACAATGGTTATACTTATAGCTGTAACGAAATCATTCAGCCAAACATTGCCATGGGAAGGAATATTGCCAGTGTCAGTGAAACTGTTGTTACTGCTAATCCAGGGAAATCAATACAACCAACTTTCATCAATGTGTATATCCAATATCAACAAGATTTCAATACTAAAATGCATAACAAAACACTGTTAAAAGACGGAAAGCACTGTGAAAACTTTTCATACTTTTTTAAAAGGAAGCCCAAATTTTGATGATCTGAAAGCACATGAAATCCCTCCCAATGATTTTGAACAATTATATTGGAGCTTTCATCCTGTCAGTCTGAAAATCTGACGGGAGAGACTACGAGCGGCAGAGAAGTTCTTGCTTCCAGGAGCAATTGAAAATCCCCCGGCCCTACATAAGATGGTGAAAGTGGAAACATACTAAGAACAGACAAAATTTCATTTCCATACAGGAAATCCACATCCTCACTAACAACCATCCTCACCAAGTTTCAGGTCAGAAAATACAGTTTTTTCCCCATTTGCGGCCATGTTAACGTTATGGTAAATTGCTAATTACCTAAATCTCATCAATTTTTTTCGGTTCCAGTTCCAAGTAGGCTGGTATGTGGGAAATTAAAAAAACACAAGAAAAAGGTACATAGTGCATGCCGATTTCTTGCTGCACTCCTGCAAAGATGGCTACCCCAATTCTGAGAGTTTCGCACCCATTGATCCATACAGAAATAGGGTTTTTTTAAAAACATTATAAAAAAAATCAACCCCTTGTGCAACTTTTATTTAGCCACCGTTAATTTCATGCCAAAAGGCAGTGGAATTGACCTGCAGCTGTGTCAATTTGCTCATGCACTTTCTTTTTTACTCAACTGTGGTAAACTGATCAAACTTTATAGCTCCAGCATAACCGGGATTATCTCCCGTTGGCTGCAAATGAAAAACTGGGTAATGTGACCTTCAACAATATTCAATGCAATATGTAGGAGGAAATGCATTTAGACACCCATATAAGGTGGAATCAAGAAAGAAAAACAGGCACAGTCTTCTGGAAGGTAACAATTTAGCAGGGCTATGATAAAGAGCATGCAGTGCCCTGAAACACTGTACATGTATGTGATACAGGTGCCCTAAACATTAATGGTTTATTTATTTCAAAAACTGTAACAAAGACAATAGTTTTGTTTTAACGTAGCTTTTAAGTTTAAGCTCAAATTATTAACGTACGAATGATCGTAGGGACCATCTTTATGTACAAAAGTTTAAACTCAATTCGGTTTTCCTGAAGATGTTTAAATTGTATTAGACACAAAATTTCTGTATTAGTTTTCAAGCTTAGTTATGTTTCTATCAATGTATGGAAGCCCTTAGAGAGCATATTTACATTTTATGGACAAAACCTACCCCACATTATATAGTATTTAAATTATTGCTTATGGCAATAATTAAGTGGTGAAAATGACAACTTTTAGTCGCATGTGCGGATAATATCCAGGGGAATTATTCCCTCTACTGCTTATCCTAGGAGAACATCATGCAGTGAAGTATTAGAAAGAGGGATTGGTTCAAAGAAAGTTTTTAAATTAATTATTCGTTGTGCTATGAGTTAAGATTAAGTAACATTATGTTACGGCTTATTTATATTATGAACACTAAAACACACGGGCACAGGGAAAATCTTCTTGTCTAAAATAACCACGGAGACAAGTTTCTAATTGTGTTAAAAAGAGGTATTCATTTAGACCTTTATACCCCATCATAAATTGTTGTAATAAAGTAAACCTATGATATTTCATTAGGTTGACGACTTACAGGAGCTTGGTCTTAGTCAGTAGAATTTTCTGGAACACTTTGTATTACATTGACAATGCTTACGCATCTTAAGCTATAGTAAGAATATCGTCAGACTATATATTATGGGGTCATGGGAAAATTTGCCCCCCCCCCCCAATACCCCTTTCCCAGAAAACCTAGGTAGAAGGCACACAGGGGAGTTTAGCCCTGACCAGTATGTCTTTCAAACTCTTGTTCTTCTTATAAGCAATGACTGGCTTTTGGTTTATAATATGCATAAAAATATTTTTCGATAATTCTATGGAAGGTCAAACAAACCATTTCGATCGCCATCACAAATAACCCTAAGGTCCCAACTTTTAAGATTCTGGACATTGTTTAAGTAAGCGCATGGAGTCAGATTAAGTTCAGTTATCCAGAATGTACCGTACTATATGTAGTTAGTCCTAGGTCACGTTGTTGTTCCAGAAGCGGTTGACCAAGAGCTGTGGTTTCCTTAACTTCCGTAAAAATCTATTTTAATCTGTTATTTCAGATACATGGTTGCGTTAATTTACATTAAATGTTAACACGCTCCTACCCTGGTGAGGGTAACACATGTCATCAGAAACAAGCACCTTTGTCTTCCTATACTGAAAATAATTAAACCAGCGTAACTACAATAGGAGGTGTACATCCTCACATGATATACAGCATGTCCACCAAGTTTCGAAAAAAATTTATGAAAACTGGGGGAAGAGATGCGATGACAAGCGCTAATTGTCTATGTCTTCATATACAGTCGTAAAAGGGGAGTAACTCTAAAAATAATGAAACCAGTGTAACCAGAATAGGAGGTGCACATCCTCGCATGATATCCAGCATGTCCACCAAGTTTCTAAAAAAAATTGATGAAAACCGTGGGAAGAGATGCAATGAATGGCAAGCGCTAATTGTTTATGTCTTCGTATACTGTCACAAAGGGCAGTAACTATAAAAACAATGAAACCAGCATAACTAGCATAGGAGGTGCACATGCTCGTATGATATCCAGCATGTCCATTAACCATGTCCGAAAAAAATTTATTAAAACCGTGGGAAGAGATGTGATGACAAGCGCTAATTGTCTATGTCTTCATATACTGATGGGAAAGAGCAGTAACTCTTTAAAATAATGAAACCAGCGTGACCAGAATAGGAGGTGCACATCCCCACATTATATCTAATATGTCCACCAAGTTTCGAAAAAATTTGATGAAAATTGTGGGAGGAGATGACAAGAAATGATTACAGACAGACAGACAAGCTGATCGCTATAACACCCCCCCCCCCCCCCCCCCGCATTATAAAAAAATGGAAAGGCAGCAAGCCATTTAAACCAACACCATTGGCAGAGTCTGAAGATTTAATGTTAAAGGAAAAGGGTCTCTTATGATCCGAAAGCCCTAAAAGACTCCAGAACCAGATACGGCTAAATAACACAATGCACTTCGGATTTTGCGGAAGTGAAGAAAACAGAAAGTTGAAATGGGGGGGACATAACATTTCATACAGATGATCATGAGCCGGGATCCAAATACTTGCAATTTAAAGAAAAGGACACAAAAACGCGAACAGGTGAAAAACCAATCCGCCATGAACGGCTTTTCATGCCAAAACAATTTGCGTTGAGGGACAAATCGGATGACTGTCCAATGGAATTATATGAGTTTTAGTAAGCTCAACATACAGCCTCCGCTTGTTTGAATTTCAGCAATTGAAATCCTATGTTCATGTGAAAGATTTTCATTTCTCTATTCCATGATTGATTGATTGTTTGGTGTTTTACGCCGCGCTCAAGATTATTTCACTTATATGGTGGCGGTGCCAGTCTTATTGTGGTAGGAAACCGGGCTCTATGCCCGGAGGAAACCCACGACCTTCCGTTCGTAACACTATTCCATGAACATACCTGTATATGGATGCTGTATTACGTAACCAGGGATATCCTAAATTGTCCCCGACAAACCATTTACCCCTTATATATATACTCTAAAATTGTCAGGATCAGGTAAAAATTAAAGAAGATATGGACTAAAAGAGAATATTATATAATCTAATAATGCCATATTAAGTAACTGAATTTCATAAATGGCTGACAACACATCGTCTACACAAATATAGTATATGCTGTGAAAGAATTGTAAAGATTAGATCGAAACTCTTCAAGATATGGAACGATAGTGAACGAATATATAGACTAAAGAGATATTACATAATCCAATATAGATGCCATATTATGCAACCGAAATGCATAAATGATTCATGACACACCAGCTTACCCATAAAGTGTATGTTGCGAAAGAATTGTAAAGATTGGATCAAGACTCTTCAAGTTATGGAGTGGAAGGGAATGAAGATAAATACCATACCATGAAACCGAGGATGTTAAACAGTTATAAATAGTTCATGACACACCATGACCTCCCCATAAAGTATATGGTGTGAAAGAATTGTGAAGATCAGATCAAAACTCTCTAATTTATGGAGCGGAAAGGAATCTGGGACGGACGGCGCTGGTGATACCATAATACCAGCCATTTTGTTTAAGTCAGCTGTATAAAAAGAGCAGGTCTCATAGACCATCTGATATGTGTGCCATTGGCAGTCCTTTTTATTTGTCTATAAATCATAGCGGAAAACCAGGATCCCGAAAATGACACAAAACTAAAGCCAAGCCATGGGGGAACAAGTCAAGTAGCTAGCAGGTCCCCCGCCATTAATGTTGTTTGAAAACTAGTAGCTCCAGCAAGTAGCGTTTATGTGAGGCCCGAAGCTGGGCCGAACGCTACGGAGGGTAGCCATGTTTCAAAAAGGAAAATCATGAATGGTTGAGACACAGTGATCTCCCCCTTATCCCTCTATCTAATACATATAATATATATTAAGGGGAGAGCACTCTGTGTGCCTGTGGTTGCTCAGAATACAAAACATGACCACCGTGTTCGCGGAAAAGTGTTCGAACCAGCTCTAGATATGGAAGTAATGCAATAACTCTGGCCTATAGTTTGACAAAAGGAAATGGATATCAAGACAGAAAAGGTTGGTCATTCATTTTAAGGCATTTAGTGCATCAATGAAAGATTGTGGTCTTATTTATGGGAAAGAAATTGTCCACAGAAAAAAGGGGATAGATAACTTTTGAAAAAAAAGGAAGAATCTGAGGGTGACAGTTCTTAAAATATCGTGTTCCTAAGCAAATTCTCGACTTTTACCTCAATGACCTATATGTGACCTAAAAATATAGGTCGACATCCCAGAAAATCGAACTTGACCAAAGTCTCTCTAATGTGTCTCCATATACCAACAAGAGATCAGTAAAACTAATCTAGGCGACCACCATAGAACACTGTCAGAAAGTGAGGCTGCTTGTAAACGGATCGCAAATTTGATATGTGAAATTTATTTCTTCGGTTGGTGGCTGGCTGGACAAAAACAAAGTTTCTTCGGTAGATAGTGGCTGTTATATGGCAGCAGGTCACAGTTTCATTTTCCTTCATTTCCCATTCGCGGTAATGTTAATGTCTGCTCTCATAGCACCTTCCCTAACTTTCGTTGAACCAAATCCTTCGGTGGGGGCCTTGTACAGTCCTTTGGCAGTATTTTAAGCACCAATTTTTCATACGTTGAAGGTAGAAATTTTGAGATACGAGTAGAATCAGCATATACCGCTGCATGTAAACAAGCAAAGCACCCCCAACTACCAGATCTCCATCCACCTGAACTGGTCCCATTCCACTTCTAAAATCATTTCCAGACAGTAACTCAACCCGTCCTTTCATAAAAACTGCAAAAATGCCCAGAAAAAAAATGCAGGGGGCCAGGAAAAAATAATAAAAAAACCACACAAAAAAAATAACTTCTTTCGTCCCAAGGAAAATCCGGAAGTGAGAAACTGTGACCTGTATCCATATGAAAACTCAAAACCATCTTTCTTCAAGGAGGCCGCACATTTACGCTACTTACCGGAGCTACATAATACATGTACATTGTATGCACACAGGCCAGTCAGTGATATCACTTGTTTGAGTCCTGTACACAATTAAAATTCTCTACAATTGTACACATGTTACTAAGATGATTGTTTACAAATCAAAAGATAATGTATATCTGTCAAAAATAGCCCGTGAAAAGTGAAGAATGGGCGACGTATCACTCGTCTGATGTGTAAATATTTACACATGACGAAAGTCAGTTTAAAAATTAATGGCAAAAAATGTCCCGATTCGTTCAGAAATTAGTAAACTCTTAGAAAAAATCTTCATGCACGATTTGATATAAATATATGATTGAATAAAAACATTTCAGTTACTTTATTGGTACATAGCATTTACAATTGCGAAGTCAGTTGCTGTACATAGCTGCCTGAATGCAAATTCGATCGGCAAAACAGTGATTGTATGTTGCCGTGTATTTCATTTCATTTTGAAATATTTTGAAATATTTCTTCCTTTCACAAATATTTATTCTTGTTACATTTTTGGAAAAAATTTAGGCGTTTAAAATCCAAATTCGAGAAGGCCATTTTACCGGCTTCAAACAAGCCGTGGGGGCCGGGAACAGGCATAAGATAAACCATTTCTTATACTTATAGTCGCCCTTAGAAATCTGAAAGGAGTCGATTTTTATACGTTTTAAAATGACCCGAGGATTGCAATTTCACACTGGGGTTTATAAAAGCTCCGATAAACGTCTTGTTTTTCACTACTCTGGACTCGGAAATTCCAAAATAACGTCCTCAGTGCCAAAAATAGCTTATCTGTCTTTAACTGGGTCGTGCTTTTAAGATGCCTGGTAGGGGCCCTGTGATTGACAGCGAGAACTCGCTCTAGCAAACTAATTTCACCACCCGATTTTAGCACTTTTTAATTATAGATATTTAAATATCTCACTTCTTTACCGTATACGAAGACTGAAAAAAACAAAACACAAAGCAACCAACATATGCAACATGTGATTTTATTTGTTCATTTTCAAAATTAGTTGAAGTTGTAACCATACGGCGTCAGTGGGGTTTTTAGCCGAATTTTCTGGTGTCGCCATACACTGTCTTTGGTAATGAAGCACTAACGTCATATGGCGACAGCGGTACCGAATTTGTTAAATGAAAACATCAACGACGAAAAATAACTTGACCATATGAGGAAGCAACACAAAAAAATTCATCAAGATCTGCCTGGTAGTTTTCTTGATTCCGCGATCACAAACTATGTAGATAGAAATCACATAAAAAGCTACCGGCCGCCATTTTTATTATGCAAATGAGCAGCGAGTGCATAGTGCGCAACGAGGCCATACGGCATAGGGTTAACCTGCGTATAACATTTTACGAACATCTTTTCATTACTTTAGGAGAACAGTGATAATAAAAAAATGGCCAGTGGCCGCCACTTTGAATTTGCAAATGAGCAAAAAAGTGCATTGTGCGCAACGAGACCATATGGCTAACATACGTAAATTAGTTTACGAAAATCCTAGCCTTTCTTTACTTTAGGAGAAAAGTGACAAAAAGAAGAAAAACAAAATGGTCGACAAGCGGCCATTTTAATATGCAAATAAGCAAAAAAGGCCATAGAGTTAATCTGCGTACAAAGTTTTACGAAGATCCTCTCATTACTTTAGGAGAAAAGTGATAAAAAGTAGTAAAACAAAATGGTTGCCTAGCGAATGAGACCCACTTCGACTGTTTATGGGTTAGTCATGGGTACAACATGGGAATCCCATATGGGCCCTACCTATGTTTTGTATGGGGTCTGCACAGATGCAGCACGTATGCAAAAACATACAAAACTCTTTCATTTCTTTAAAAAAAAACTGGTCAAAATCAGAACATTTCAGAGGTCAATCTTACCTGTCTAGCATGTAAAAACGTCTTAGTACTGTTCTTATGTCCTTAAAATCGCAAGGAAAGATAACTAAGAATCAAATTAAACTTCCGCCAGGTGGCGCTACCCAGAAGTCATGTCAAGCATAGCGCCAAATCTGAATGGACGCCATTTTTCTCTCTTCTGCGTTCTGGGTAAGTTTGTAATCCATTCCAATCCTCTCAAACGGTTCTAAATTTTTGTTAATTTTCATTTATGGTGGCTGAAATTGTTAACATAAGTTCGTAATTTAGTTTAGATTTTAGGGATTTGTAGCGTATAGTTGTATGGATCCTATTCATATCTCGGATTCAAAATGATTAATAGATTATTAGCTTTTGGCAGCTACAGTTTTTACAATATGTTTTTCGTCACTCGGTCAAACAGAAAACGGATTTCATTTACTCTTTGAAACGTTATTTTAACAACAGACTTTAATCTAAAAATATCATACACATGAATTTATCAATTATCTTAAAAGTAAACAAAGTTTCATTTTGGGTAAATGTGTAAACTTTTCCATATATATCCCTAATTTTTTTTTTTAATTTTAAGAGTATGTGCTAGCTGGCGCTCACGCTAAAGCGCCCTGCGCCGAAGGTTCGGCAACCATTCACCCCACCCCCCACATTAGTCTAAGAGTAACTTTTCAGCCAGATTTTGATTAAATTCTTTGTTGTAACCGTAATTTTGATGCCACATAGCCTTTAAACATAATGCTGGGGTTTCCCTTCGAGCATATCTTCGGTTTTCTTACAAGGTAACCTGTCAACAAACATAGGCTATAGTGATATACTTTAAACGCCAATTAGTTACCGGTACTCGAATTTGAGTATACCATCAGGGTTTCCTGCACGTCGATTTTTGAGGTCGAATATCGACCTCAAAACAAATAGAAAAACTCAATTCAAACCTAAAGATACTCAATTCTAGTCATTTTAGACGGAAAATACTCAATTTCTTGACAAGAAATTCAAGTTTAATTTGTTACTTTTTACTTTGTTTTCCACACAACATGCGTCTACATTCCTGCTGTCATTCAGACATTGTCACCCTATTCCAATGAGCAGTTTTAACTTTGTCAATAAGTGAGCCTATCTTATTCAATGTAAGAGCAGTCGGTACACCAGGGCTATAAGAACAGGGTAAAAAAAAATGACCATGATGCACCAGTTGTTCAGGCTCTCCTAGCAGAGGTACATTCCTTAAAACATAAAGCAAATTACATGCACTCTAAAAAAACACCTCTGCATAGGAGAGTCCAACTTTGACCCTTGACCCTTTAACCCCCAGTTTAATGTTATTGGTTCAACTTTTCTCTGAAACCGAAAGTCTTTCTATCAAGGAGATTTTATTAGGGAAAACTGCCAAAAGACAGTCATTGTGATACATTGAATTTACTCAAATAAAACAGGTCTGTATTGGCAATTGGCATTGACTTTCATTCTTACATGACACAATTGATTAGTACAGGTAAAGCATTGTTTTACATTATTACAACAACAACAACGTGTCAAATGTCACCATTGGACAAGGAAACTTTTTATTTGGATGTTTACATTTACGGATAGAAAAGAAAGAAATATTTGACAGAAGCTGCACAATTTATTAGTGGAAATTGTAGCTTGACTCTTTTAATATTTCATTTCTCATGTGATTTTGAAGCTGTAAATTTATAGTAAAACTCTGACATTGCATGTTTACTGACCAGCTGATCCAAAGCGATGAAGTTTAATTAATGATTAGTTGAAATGATTTATTTATCAAACATATGATTGACTGCAATATAAAAGAATGGCTGAACAATTCTAGACATTTTTTCTCAAGAAAATAAATACACTGAGCAGTTCGAGATATTTTAGTTTAATTTTTTTGTCAAATATTATACACATGTCATTACACATAAAGGAAGTTTGCTACCCTATATAAAGTTTTTAATAACAAAAAAAATATAGTCGTCAAAAACTTTGGCATGAATGCAGTCTGTTGAAAAGGGCCATAAAGCTAAATCCATATATGTTGTTCAAGTGCATACACGTATTAAATTATTAATTGAAAGACAAGTGGTTGCAAATATTGTATTTTACTCAATAAGAACAATAAAAACAACGCTAAAAAACTCAATTCGACTTCGAAAAAACTCAATTCCCAGTTGAACTTCTATGAAACCCTGACCATGTATGACACATATTTTAACATTTAAATTTGCAGTCCCCATCTGATATAGAGGAGACCAACTGCAGGGGAGAATAGAGGCTACTTCAATATCCATATTGACTAAGAGTAAGAGGTAAGTTGTGATAGTCAATCCAAATGAAGGTAATTCTATAAATTTGAATTACAAATTTGATCACAAAATAAATCAATTATACTAAGAGTATTTGTTTAATATATAAACATTTACAAACACGGATTTTTAGTCAGTTCAACCATAATAACGCTTTGTAAACCAGACAGAGGCGCGGCTAAACATGCATCTTTCATCTTTAAATAAAAGTTAATTGAAAAACGTAATAACCCCTATTGCAGTATTGGAATGAGGAAAATCCATAAATTCCTTGGCCTGTACTAATTCAATAATATTAAATGCCTACAGGTACCTCGTTATTTCTGTTTGGATATCTATGGTCGGTACCACGTATAAATGTCAGAAATTATCTAATAACGGAGTAAGACCTTTACTTTAGTGAAGTAGGCCTGTACCAACCGAAATAGTGTCCGAAAAGTTAAAAAAAACTAAACAATAACCGGGACGAACGTTCGTTCATTCTAAGCCTACGGTAGTCCAACTCAATACTTTAACGTACAGTTTCGAGACTGGTACCATTCAAAGGTTTATAACTTTACTTCTTTAGAAAAATAGCCGGTGATTTTCACATTTAGTTTTAACGTGAAAAATATTACCATTTGGCAGTTCATGCAGCTCAAAGGAAAATCACCTAAACAAAACCAGGTACCTGAATGTCAGAAAAAACACTTTCTATGATTTCCTCAATTTTTTTTCAGAAATGGGTGACCATCTGAATACGATTAAGCTGAAAGTCAATATGATCAAGCTTGTGGATGAAGAATTGGCTGTTGTATTTTTAAGTTCCGCCTTCAGGCACAATTCATCACCCATTTTTAGAAAAAGATAAAGGAGAGTCAGTGTAAGTAAATTGTTTCATTTTTGTCATATTGAGTTTGGATTTCAGCTCTTGCAATAATAGGTACGTGTATACAAATGAAACCTATTTTACTGTAATTTTGTTAGGAATGTTGTAATGTACTAAGCCCAAAACACTGGTAAACTTTAACTATTTAATGAACTACAACAAAACACGTCTTCATAGTAGGGGCGCCAAGCCAACTCTGCCTGACCATGTGCTGGCAGGGAACCTTCTAGAACATTCTGATTACGTCACAATAATAATAGGGGGCATCTTACAATTACTTTTATATTAAAGTCCAGATACACTACATTCCCCCATCTTTAAGTTTAAACATAGAAATATCCCTGTTCACTTTAAAGACATGAAACAATCATAAACTTTGTTGAAATAAACCAGTAGCTTTAACAAGCAATTTGCTTTAGAATTTACCAATTAAAAGTTTTTCTTTAGATGTCCTGAAATAGACTGATAGTTAAGAAATGTTTCAAATAAAGTTCTTCAAACAGTCGACTTGAAATAAAAGGAATATCAAAAACAGCTTATAATATCGATAAAAGTAAAACATTATAAGTCAAGGCGTTCAGGTGATTTGCGAATACGTTCTGATCTTCGTAAAGGTGTGGTATTTTCAGAACCACTATTATCTTCACTAGTATTTTCACAAAGTTCAGATGGAGAACTCTCCAAGGGTGGAGAATAAGGAACTGACGGTATTTTCTCCAGTATATCCGGAACATGAACAACTGTAATGTCGTTAACAGTCAAACGAACATGATCGATATGACGACGAACCACTCGATCATCATTAAAGGTACGTTCACACTATACCCCGAATTCGGTTCGGGGTCCGAAACGATTTCCGTACTAAAATGGCTTCAATGTTTATCAGTATATTTGTTCACACTAGCTTGATCCGAATTCGCTACGGACACCGGATTCGGAAAGCAAGAATATAAATGGCTCACAGAGCCATTTTATTCGGTCCGGGATCAAAATCGTCCACGATTTTCCTCTTTGGCCAATCAGAATCGACCTGTGAAAAACATGGCAATCAAAAATACAGTGTGGTTTGGAGATTAAATTATCGAGCGGTTTCGTGTAGAGATGGAGTTAAATACATTTTCGCATGATTTCTGAAGGATTATGACAACAGTTGTCTCTTTTCCTCAAAACTTCAAGCAAACGAATCTCATCTTCCAAACCGCTCTCAACTGTGGTTGAGTTGTGTTGTTGTTGCATCATGAACTGACTTGATAGAATCGGCCGATTATTCGTTGCAGTGTGAACACAACACACCGAATACGTTGATCTGTCCGAAATCCGGTTCGTACCTCGATCCGAATTCGCTGTATAGTGTGAACGTACCTTTAGCCTAATTACAAACTGAGAACCAATTTTCTCCACAACAACACCTTTAAGCCAACGCACACCAGCGCCAAAATTTAACACATAAACTTGGTCACCTGCTTGAATAAACTTTTCTTTTGCATGCGTATCATGCGTGTCTTTCTGTTTTTGTTGACACTTTCTAACAATGACATGTTCATCAGGCTGCAACAAATCCAGGTGTGTTCGTAGCTTTCTCCCCATTAGAAGTTCAGCGGGAGACTTTCCAGTTGTGCTATGTGGAGTTACTCTGTATTTAAACAAAAACCTCGATATTTTAGACTCGAGAGTTCCACTTGTTATTTTCTTCATACCTTCCTTGAAAGTCTGAACAGATCGTTCAGCAAGGCCATTAGATCCTGGGTGGTAGGGAGCTGATGTCAAACATTTAATACCATTAACACGCATAAACTTTTGAAATTCCTTACTGGAAAATGAAGTTCCATTGTCTGACACAACAGTACTTGGTAATCCGTGAGTTGAGAACGCAAGCCTCAGTTTCTGAATAGTAACCTCCGATGAAGTTGATGACACCGGATACACTTCCATCCACTTGGAATATGCATCAGTTACAATCAAAAAAGTTTTGTTCATAAAAGGTCCAGCATGATCAAGGTGAATGCGGTCCCAAGGTCTTGTAGGCCATTCCCATGGATGCATGGGAGTAGAAGCTGGCAATTTAGCATTTTCTTGACATGTTTCACAACTTCGCACTTTTGACTCAATGTCATTGTCAAGACATGGCCACCAAACATAACTTCGTGCAAATGCTTTCATTCGCACAATTCCTGGGTGTGATTCGTGTAACATTTCCATAACACGAACTCTACCTTGTGGCGGAACCACCACTCTAGAGCCCCACAATATGACTCCATCATGTACACTCAGTTCATGTCTTTTTTGATAATAAGGCTGGATTTCTGTATCAACCTTTCCTGGCCAACCATTTGTAATAAATCTCCTTACTCGTGACAGATATGGATCTACATTGGTCCATCTTTTAACATCCTCTGAGGTAATGGGAGAAGAGTCCAAAAATTCCGTAAGTAAAATCGTATCCTCTGGAACTGGAACATTAATTGTTTCAGTTTTCATGGGTAATCGACTCATGGCATCAGCATGGTTCATCTGTGACCCCGGCTGGTATTTCAGAGTATAGTCGTACGCAGAAAGCGTAAGAGCCTATCTTTGAATTCTAGATGATGCTAAAACAGGAACAGCTTTGGTTTGAGAAAACAGTGTTTGTAATGGCTTGTGGTCACTTGTAATTTCAAACTGTCTTCCAAACAAATATGAATGAAATTTCTTCACTCCGAACACAATGGCTAAACCTTCACTCTCTAATTGAGAATAGTTTTTCTCAGCAGGCATAAGTGACCTCGAAGCAAAAGATATTGGTCTCTCTGTGCCATCTTTCATTCTGTGAGATAACACTGCGCCGACACCGTATGGTGAAGCGTCGCATGCTAACAAGAGTTCTTTTGATGGATCATAGTGAACAAGTACTTGAGATGAGTTCAACAAATCTTTAGACATTTCAAAAGCTTTAGTCTGTTTAGGACCCCACATCCACTTTTGATTTTTCTTCAACAGTAAATAAAGTGGAGCCAGGACAGTTGACAAATTTGGAATGAATTTCCCATAATAGTTCAGTAAGCCCAGGTATGACTTTAACTCTGTCAAGTTTTGAGGAACTGAAGCCTGAGTTATGGCGTCCAACTTTTCTTGCACAGGATGTAGCCCTACTGAGTCTATTTTGTATCCTAAGTACACTATGTCTGTTTGTAAAAAACTACATTTGTCTAGGTTCACTGTAATGTTTGCCTGCGAAAGTTTTTGCAAAACTGCTTCTAAATTGTGCATATGTGCTTTGTCTGAATCTCCACTAATCAAAATGTCATCTAAATATGTACAAACGTAAGGTATGCCTTGCAGCAAGGTGTCCATACATCTCTGAAATATTGAGGGTGAGGACGAAATCCCCATGGGCAATCTTGTGTATTGAAACAATCCCCGATGTGTATTGATTGTTGTGTATTGTTTCGATTTTTCGTCCAACTGTAACTGAAGGTATGCACTGCTAAGATCTAACTTGGTAAAAGTTTTACCCCCACTCAATGTTGCATACAAATCCTGTATTCTAGGGATTGGGTAAGTATCTAGCTTAGAAGCTTGGTTAATTGTAACCTTGTAATCCCCACAGATTCTAATCTGACCATTACTCTTCAATACTGGTACAATAGGCGCCGCCCAATCAGAAAATTCTACCGGTTCTATAATACCTTCGCTACACAGTCTGTCTAACTCTTTATTAAGTCTATCCCTCATAGCATAGGGAACTGAGCGTGGCTTAAAAAACTTGGGTTGGGCTTCTGGGTCTACATAAATCTTAGCTCTCACATTCTTAATCGACCCTAAGCTATCTTGAAAAACGTCTGAGTATCTCTCAATGAGTGGTTTGTGACTGACGTTATCATTGACATTAAGAATTTCCAACCAATTCAATTTGAAAACCTGTAACCAATCACGACCCACCAAATTTGGCCCATTTCCTTTCACAATCAATAAAGGAACATTTGCCGTCTGATTACCATAACACACCGACACATCAACACTACCAACTACGTTGATTTTCTCTCCAGTGTAAGTACTAAGTTTTGAACTAGTTTCTCTCAAATCAACAAAATTAAACAAGTTTGAATTAAATGTATCTAAACTCATAATTGACACTGAAGCCCCTGTATCAATTTGCATTGCAACATTGTTGCCATTTATACAAAAATCTGCCACCAAAGGCTCAACTTTTTTACTTTTGGTTGATACATTAAACATTGTATATGTTTGTTCGATACATTCACTATCCTGAACTAAGTTAGTGTTGTGTCTTTCCATGCGTTTCTGTGCACCACCATTAGCAACTTTAGCTTTGCAAGCCTTAGCAATATGCCCGGTCCCGTGACATAAATAACACTGTGCCGTCCTATAACGACAGTCATCTGGTACGTGAAAGGTACTTTTACATCTGAAACATGGCGAAAATTGACCCCTTGAGAGTTGACCCCTACTACTAGTACTACCATTGCCATTACGACTACCATACCCATTACGTGCTTGTTTGTTGTGATTAAAATTTCTAAACTTATCTTTACTGTGCATTTGTTTTTGTGCGTGTTGTTGTTGCTTTGTGTTTTTCGTTACATTATGAATTTTGTCTACTTTTTGGACAGCTTGTGAGGAGTTAACATTTTGAATGTCCGTTGCATATTTAGTTGCTACTTCCATTCCTTGAGCAATTTCCATGGCTTTTTTAAATGTCAAATTAGGTTCAGAAAATAATCTTCGTTGAATACGATCATCACTCACTCCACAAACTAACTGGTCCCTGAGCATTTCATCTAATGTTGCTCCATAGTCACAATATTCAGACAATTGCCTTAATTCAGCGACAAAAGAAGCGATAGACTGACCTGATTTCCGAGAGTGTGCCCGGAATTTGACTCTTTGAACAATAGGTGATGGTCTGGGATTGTGATGTTCTTCCACTAATTTGCATAATTCCTCAAATGAATGATCTGTTGGTTTGCCTGGTGATACTAAACTTCGAATTAGTCCATAAGTTTTACTTCCACAAACACTCAATAAAATTGCCCGTTGTTTCACACAGTCTTCAATGTCATTTGCAATGAAGTATTGGGTCAGTCTTTCCGTGTACTGTGCCCAATCCTCTTCCTCTGAATTAAATTGATCAATTCGCCCAAAAGCAGCCATCCTTTCTCCCACAACAAGTTTATGCAACACAAAAAGTTATTTGGACTTATCCTCGTCGCCACTGTAATGTACTAAGCCCAAAACACTGGTAAACTTTAACTATTTAATGAACTACAACAAAACACGTCTTCATAGTAGGGGCGCCAAGCCAACTCTGCCTGACCATGTGCTGGCAGGGAACCTTCTAGAACATTCTGATTACGTCACAATAATAATAGGGGGCATCTTACAATTACTTTTATATTAAAGTCCAGATACACTACAAATGTACTTTAACTAAACTTAAACTATGAAAAATGCTCTTTGTGATGATATTGTTTACCTTCGTCAATTTGTTTTAATTTGTTGCAGAGTGATGGATCTGTCACAGTGCATTGCACCGAGGATTCGAAGTAATATTTTATACGGTGGAATAATGTATCCCAAAACAGCTTGTGAACAATCGAGAATGTAAAACGATCATAAAGGAACTTTGGTGATACCCGACTCGTGAAACTTATCTAATAGATTTACTGACATTTATAAATGAATGTTACCTTGGATAATTCGTTACCTTGGATAAAATTCAGCAGTATTTTAAAGACGTCTACATATATGGAACATACTCGGAGTAGGAGCAGACAAAACAATGTTCATTTTGTACCGCGTTTCCCAGAGGCAAGGACTTCACATAGTTTTCTTTAAAATTTAGGATTTTTTTACGAACATTCAGATCTGTACAAACTAGTTGAACATGCCATGCAGTCAAGTAAAGTAATTATCTGCACTTCAATGTTTTTGTTTATTTTAATTATCTTTCTGGTTTATTGTTGCTTGTCACATTTAGTATGTTTCCTGTTAGCCGCACTTGTGTGACTCTATCCTGGTTTTACTTACTTTGCCGGTCAGGTAGAGCCACACATTAGACCACCATTATATCCGTTGGCTCGATCGACAGGCTGTTCAAAAGCAAGGAGTCACGGGATGCGAGGATTCGTGTCGTGTGCAAAGGCCAGTTATTTTTAAGATCTCGATGGGGAAGCCCCAATGAACTATATGCGGGGAATGGACACATCTCATTGGCTGGTTTGATCTGACTTAGTAAAATGTGCCGCCATTGATAGTTGAAGCGCGCGTGCATAACATACCTGTATAGAAGTCGTATCATTTCCTAGTAATGGCGGCATTCGATGCATATCAAATACCACGTGACCTCCATTCCACGCATACAATTCATTGGGAAGCCCTCCGAAAAAAGGTCACGTTACTTGGAAAAGTACCGGGAAAACCCGAATCATGTGATATGTTGTCGTTGTTCGAGGAGAGTTTGAAATCTGACGGACAAATTTTTGACACCGGTTTTTAAATTGAGGGATTTAACAGTTTAACAACGGAATTCGAAGAAATTAACGGGTTCAATGAAAAGAGGAATGTTTCAAAGGTATAACAGGAGGTAATAGCTGAAAGGTAAGTGAGATTAAGGATAGTTAAGACTTAGCTTCAATCTGTAACGCGAATACTTTCGACATATTTCATTTAAAAGCTGTAACTAGTTTCCTGTAAGAGGCTGCTTGTTTCAGGCAACGCTTTATTGAACTTCTGAATGTGCTTATTAAATGCGTTTGGTGAGAGTAAGTTGGTTGGCGTTTTAGATGTGAGCCTCGCTAATAAAACCAATAAACTTATCCTTATGTGTGGGGTCAGTGATCCATAAATACTATTATTTTTAGGGGCTGGTGGTGGGGAGGCACCAGTGGCTTAACCTAGCAAGGCCTTACGCAGACAGCCCATATAGATACCATCAAAAAGAATCAATATGGTACCCATATGAGTCCCATGAAGAAACCATATCATCCCCACATCAATCCCATATAATCCCATGAAATCCCATATAGGTCCCATACCCAGCCCATCCAAGTCCCATATTGTCAGCCCACGTGGTGTAGATATGGCCACCACTGACACATAGAGCTGGTCCCCACTAAGACAGCCCACATGGGTACCACTAATCACAATTTATGGGTCCCACTTGGGACCCACCAACCTATGCTGGCTGGGAAACTATATTAGGCCTATTCACAAGGAAATTCCAGACTTTGACCACAATGATCTACAAATATAGCCATTATTATAGGTCGACATATCCGAAAATCAAACTTGATCAATTAGGTCTCTCTACTCTATGAAAGATCTTAAGCTATCGTGTTCACTAGAAAATTGGGACAGACTATAGAATTGGTCCGTCAGTCTCAAACCGCTATAATCTTCAGGCCCCTGCAACCCCCCGTTTTATTCATTTCTTCTAGAACTTAGGACTAATTTGATATTAGGCCTACAAGCTTAAATCTAAACTATCCCTACTAAAACAGCTAAAAGAAATAACATCTAAATGACGAATTTGAAGAGAAGTTAAAAACGACGGACCTATTCTATATTTGCACCGAAAATTGGACGGAAGGACGGACAGAAGGACGAACGGGCAGCATTTCCAAGTCCCCCTTCCACTTACATGGTGGGGGACAAAAATACATTACCTTAAACTGAGAATATCGTGAAAACAATGGCTGAACAGGGTGGTAGAAAAAACAATCAGGGCACTAGGTCGACAGAGGGCTGCGGCACTGGGTAGGCCTACTAACTACTATTGGTCCGGCAACATTGGTACCGGTAACTTCGATCCATGAACATCCAGTGAATGTGAACATTCCTGCTTTATATCACAATCTTCGGGCACTCCTCCTTTATCACCATCTTGGGCACTACGGCTTCTACCACATATTAACTTTGCCACTCGCGACACACATGAGTGATGTAACTTGTAAGCTTTATCCATAATACTTAAATCCATCTCCATGAAATTGAATGAATGTATTCCAAGGTCATTTTTCTCTGGATCAGTCTTTGTCGGCTCTGTTAAACTTAAAATTGAATGTTAACTTGTATTTGTACTAATCCATTTGACATTTCCTCTTTGTCTTTATCATAAAACATTGCAAAAGTTACATCTTTTATCACACATGCAACTTGCAAGGCGGTTATACTTTAACCGCCTGTTTGACATTCGTCTGTTCACTGTCTGACAAGCCTACATCATTTAAGATCACATTATTGATACATGTTGCAATTTACGTTCTGCTCTAGTCTCGTATTGAATAAAACCGCTCGAAACTAAAAGATAACCCCTAGCGGACTGTTAATATAGTCCATCTTACATGTTTTATACAAACAGTATGCAAGAAACACAAACAGTTAAAAAGATCGTTTTTCAATTAACAATTGCTTGTGTTATTAAAACGATAAAGACTTATGGCCGTACCTTATATTTTTTTAATATTATGATGTATGTCAGGGGCGTGGTGTATCGTGCAGTGATCTGTCAGTGTCACTCACATTCTATTTCTAATAAGGGGGTGGGAATATCTAGACAAACGAACCTGTCCTTTCTGCCATGTGATTTGAAATTGACGGCTTTCGAAGACTGGATATTTTGGGACTTTTTGCTTGTAGAAATGTTTTAGGAAAAATATGGCATCTAAACGGCTTGCATGACACCGAATTTGCCTGAATCAAATGATCGGGTTCGTTAAACAAAATTGCAAATTAAAACAGATATATATATGGCCTATAACAGCCCCAAATTTAACCCTGAGTTTGTGATCGTTACCTACATCTACCCATTATTATTAATTTAATGTACCAGAAGTCTATGAACAGGGAAATGTGAAATGTCGCATTACCCCATATTCAGGGCACTGGCGCTTTCAGCCTGCTTATACTACACTATGTGACGTTTATGCGCGGTAAATTTTGAAATTGTCAACGGTTGCGCAATTTCAAATCAGAAAATAAATTCATTCTCCACAAATTTAGGCCTACTGCCGTTTGTGTCAAAATTAAACATTAAACACTCAACACAAAGTTATTACTTTACTCTTTAATTCAAAACACATAAGTATTCGTGCAATCTCTAACATTTTGCACTCTGTAGGCCTAAATCTTTTCGAATCGCGCGCCAAACATTTTGCAATCTCTAAACTTTACACGAACTGGATGTTTCAAACACCACCAGGGGGGGGCGCGCTGTTCCACCAGATGGAAGTCTACCTAAAGTTCAAGGTGATCTTAATTACCAATGGCAACGTATACCTATAGCATTGGTTGCTTAGATCGCTTTGTGATAGGCCCAGAGCAGCGGTGATTAAGCAAAAAAAACAAGACGGCCTACTGGGGCCTTGAGGATATGGACGTTCTGTCAACGGCTGAATACTTTATGAAAATACATTTGTTCATTTTTTTAAATAAAGTATTCAGCCGATGACGTACAGGACGTCCATATTTACGGAAGCGTATACGGGTCAAGTGAAAAAAAAAATGGCTTCAATGTGACTCGGTAAAGTTCTCCGAATTAGCCGCTAATTTGGACTTTGGTCATTTTTAATGTAGCAACCAAAAGGTAGCCGTGAAACCAACTATCCATATCCTCTTCAACCTTATAGGGCCTCCGTGGCTCAATAGTTAGAGCGTAGCACGCTGAATCCGAACAGCCTTCCACCAATGGGTTGCGGGTTCGAATCCCACTCAGTCCAAAAAAAATTGGAAAATTTTCTGACTGGGTATTTACTTGAACGACCTATGTGGGATGGTTACCAGTTACCACCGGAAGGTCGTGGGTTTCCTCCTGGCATAGAGCCCGATTCCCTCTCACAATAAACCTGGCAACGCCGCCATGCATATAAGGGAAATAATCTTGAGCGCGGTGCAAAAACACCAAACAATCAATCAATCAGCCTGAGGGCCCATCACAAATGTCCCTGTAATTATGTAAGGGGCCGAAACTTAACTTCCAGTCTCGATCAGTTATAAATGAATCATTGGAGGAATCCTGATATCATGATTCTGATGTTACACGGCAATTAGTGGTTCACTGGGCTAAAATAAAATCTCATTTTTTTCTAAACGTAATTGTAATTGTATTTTTTTATTTCTTTAACGGGGATAGCCCACAGCCAGATGTCCACTAGGTGATCTCCTCAACAACAATTAACAATACACATAATATAATACATAAATTATAAGTTTACTTATTATTTTCATTTTATAAACAAATTGCATCAATTTAACAACAGATTATCATAAAGTTAACACAACAAGAACTAACACAATTATTCTCTTGGTGTCTGTTCGGTGAATCTCTTAGTCTCATGGATGAATCTGTGAACGCAACATAAAATTAATCAGTTTTTCCCGTAAGTTAAATCAATTGAACCGTATAACATAACATTGGTTATATTATGGCGAAAAGATGGAAGGAAAATAGAATGATGAACTCCGGGTGAAATGATATCCATGAGACTATAAAGGAGGTGCTTCCTTTGAGTGGCATAGAAGGAACAATCAAGAAAGAAATGAAAGACACTTTCAATTTTTGAATGGCATTTTGAACAAGACTGATAATATCATGTTAAAATAAATCAGCTTGAAGAGTGCTCAGTGCCATTCTCATTCTACACAGAACAACTGAAGATAAATTATCAAGAGAATTAAATAGGGCTGTAGAATCATAGGACTGGTTTTGTTTAGGAAAAAGAAATGACTTCATCTCTGCAACTGAAAAATTTCTATTTTGGGGTCTCAAAAGATTCCAGTCTTTAGTTGTTTTGGAGAAAAATAAAGAAGCGAACAGAGTGATACGGCATTTAAATAAACGAAGGTTATTTTTATTTCGCAAACTGTAAGTACCCCCTGCTGTGTTATAACTGGAAGTTGTCAAAGCCTTTAAATATGGGGGTGACAAACCATTTTAAAGAATTACATTATTCTGTGTGATCTACGTGTAACTTATTAATTCATTCAGCGTAGGCCTACACTTTAATCCAATGACTTATAGTACAATGGCTTCTACTTATAGATGATATCAGCATTTAATCAATTTGTAATTATTTTTCGAGTGTAGTAAAATATTTTGTATTTTGACTTCCTTTCGCCATTTGAATATTGCTAAAAAAATACGGTGATTTATTGTAAGCCTATACAAACCCCTGGCTTTTTGTTAAATTGGAGTCTCTTGGGATAACGGGTGGTCTTTTGAACTGGGTAAAGAGTTACATAACAAATAGGAAACAACGAGTTGTCTTGGGAGGGGTAAATTCTTTGACTATGGCTTTGTCTGCAGGCGTTCCTCAAGGGTCAGTCCTGGGGCCTGGGGCCTTATATTAACGATCTACCTCAGAAAATTGTAAACAATATTAAACTCTTTGCAGATGACACATGTTTGTACGTTATATCAGATGAAATAAAAGATACTGCTCCCTCCATACAAACTGATTTGAAATCATTGAAAGACTGGGCACAGAAATGGCTCGTGGACTTTAATCCACAAAAAACCGAGTCACTTATAGTATCAAGACGAAGACCTCCCTCAAACATGTTTTGCACATTTGAAGATTGCCAAATTGAGCCAGTATCCTCTCATAAACATCTTGGGTTAATGTTTAACTGTTCTGGTAATTGGAATCAATACGTAGAGAAAATAATAGAATGAGCCAATAAAAAAGTGTCAATGTTTCGGGGTTTGAAATATCAACTTGAAATGGCAAGCCCCCCTATCACCCCCTAAGTTTTCTTTTTCTTTATGAATGTTTAATAACGAACATAAATTAAAAAAGAAATAACCCTGAAGACTGAAGTCACAGTAAAAAAGGGTGTAGAGCCCTATCGCCGTATCGGCTGTATGTTGAAGTTGAACACTGACGGAGAGACAAGCTCGTACATTGTCCTGTCTCATGCATTAAACGAAGCAATCGAGATCTCGTGCCATTCTACGAGATCTTCAACACGAGACATGGCTCGAGAGCCGTCGCACTCCATTTTCGCGCATAGTGAACTGTAAGAACCTAAACTGAGAATTTATAATGTGCATGATATTTAATTCTCTGTTCTATACTGTTCCCAAACATGTAACTCTACAATAATAACCTGTATCGCAAGGCCTTTGGGCAGAAAGAATCAATAAGAATAATCACGGGCCTCACAAAAAGTACCGCGACAGTCCTGTTTTACGAAGAATCAGGTCTAGTAAAGCTGAAAACACGTCGCTTAATACACAGACTAGTTATGTTTCAGAAATTAATTCATGATCCTTCAAACCACCACCTCAGCACAAAACTACCACTACTAACTGAATCCAGAAATCCTTACCCCGTCCGTTCTTCAAATATTCTAACACCATATTTTTGTAATACAGCCACCTTTAGCAAATCCTTCCTTCCTAACACCCTCAAAAGTTGGAACGCACTACCAGGCCCAGTAAAAGAATTAGTTAACCCTAAGCAATTCAAAACAAAACTGGAATCTATATATCGCCCAACTCGACCTCCAATTAAGCTGGTCCTATTTTGGGGATAGGTTTGCCAATATACATCTTTGTAGACTTAGAAACGGATGTAGTAATTTAAATGATGACCTGTACAATAATTTTATAATTGACTCACCAAATTGTATTTGTTGTGACAAATTAGAAACAGCTGATCATTATTTTCTCAATTGTAAAAATTATATCAGGGAACGCAGGGTCATGTTGGAAAATGTTATAAATCATGGATACGATAAGCCGATTTCTACAACCACTCTTTTATACGGTGACACTGAGGCACCAAGTGCTGTAAATATTCAAATTGTGACAGAAACTCGTAGATATATTTTATCTACAAAACGTTTTCAAAAAACATAATATCTGTATTTTTTTTTACTATTATTATTCTTGATTATTTTTTTATGTTTTATTATTTTTTATTATCATTTATTCCATATATATAATTGTGCATTAAACATTTATCCAACTACCAACCTGTCTGATGGTCCTACCGGAGACCTGAAAGTGGCCAATCTCCTTCCTTCTAAAGAGACACTTGATGTGTAAAGTTAACATGCGTTTTTTGTTTTTCTTTTTTGCAAAACAATACCATTTTTGTTGTAAGTTATGTCATTTTTGTCCTTGTACAGTACTTCTTTTCACTTGTTCCATCCCTCAATAACATTTTGTGTCTTCCATATAAATGCTGTAAATTATTATTGTATAAATATCTCGCACAGTATAAGCCCTTGGCTTAAAGTGTCGAGAAAGTGTACTCTTGTGCAATAAAATACGTTTAAAACAAATACTTGTTAAAAATCAAAAATATAATCGTCACTACATCAGCTCATGTATAGGGGCCTACATTCTAAAACAAGATGGCAGCGCCCATGGATGTCAAGGCAAAATATGATATGGACTTCAAGGTATTTCAAGGTATTTTATATGTATTAGGGGAGTAGCAATCAATATAACAAAACAGGTTGTCGGCGGCTTAAACGTTACCTACCAGAATTATATCGGATATCTCTCTACACAACCGAGTCAACTATCAGTGTCACGTGTCGTTGTTTACAATTTTAAGGACGTCGACAGCAGTGGCCTCCCTTTGTTCAAGCAACATGTCACTCAATCGTTTTAGAGTTGATATCTTAACGAATGGCAGAAGGATCAATCTCTATTTTAGATTGTAAACGAAGCAATCTTATCGCAGGCCAATCTAAAATAGAGATTGATCCTACTGCCATTCGTTGAGATATCAACTCTAAAACGATTGAGTGACATGTTGCTTTAACACAAAGGGAGACCACTGCTGTCCACGTCCCTAAAATTGTAAACAACGGCACGTGACACTGATAGTTGGCTCGGTTGTGTAGAGAGATATTCGGTATGTAACGTTTAAGCCGCCGACAACCTGTTTTGTTATATTGATTGCTACTCTCCTAGTACATATAAAAGGCCTTGAAATACCTTGAAGTCCATATCATATTTTGCCTTGACATCCATGGGCGCTGCCATCTTGTTTTAGAATGTATTTAAGAGCTGATGTAGTGCCGATTATTTTTTTGATTTTTAACAAGTATTTCTGCCCTAAGAACCTGCAATGCAGCATATTATGATAGGGTTACATGTTTGCGAACAAAATAGAACAGAGAAATAAATAGTATATAGATTAAAAATTCTCAGTAGATTTCTTGCAGTTAACTATGCGCAAAATGGAGTGCGACGGCTCTCGAGCCATGTCTCGAGTTGAAGATCTCGTAGAATGGCACGAGATCTCGATTGATCGCAGGCCTCGTCAAGCAAAAACGAAACACAGCTTATTTACCTCAAGTACAAAAGAGTTCCATTAGAGGTTTATTACAATGCATTCATAAGTTAGTTGTTAACTTTAAGGTAAAAGCTGGATTTGTTATACTTTGGCAGGCCGCACGGCCTACGGCCTGTTCGTTTTACCTGCTTGTAACGGGGTAATAGCGATAACAGAACTGAGCTAATAGCTGCTAAAAACGCGAGGATCGGGTGCTTTTATACCCATTGTTATAATAAACTAAACCCCATGATATTTCATTAGGTTGACGAGGGTTGTATGTACTCTAGGTGTATTCCACACCTGGAGTAACCAAAATCGCATCCTTTGTGACGGGTATTTCTCGCATAACTTTCAAGAAAGTGTAATGCCAAAAAAACGAGAATACTGTTACTCACTTTCAAAAAGACGCTAACTAATTTAACTCATGTATTCAGCAATGGGAGCTGTGTCAATTACGTTACCAGAGGGGTAGGCTACTAAATGTCCGCTGTATAATATCTACCTAACTACTCCTTTCTTTGGACGAGGCCGGTTGACTGTAATCCCAAAAATAACGAGAATATCAGTAGTTATCGTGTTATTGACACCAATATTTAAGATAACTTTCTCAGGTTTGGGAGGAGCTCGATGATAAGTTCGGAAGGAATTGAAGTTGTCACCACGAAAACATTCTACCTGCATATCATGGTGGGGGTCAAGGTTCATTATAGACAGATTAGAATCACCAAGTAATAGTACTTTCTTAGTTATGATTAGGTGTGAGAGGGTTGTGCTGCCCCCCCCCCCCCCCCCGAGGGGATCTCGCTGCATTTGAATATATCATAGGGGAATAGGCTGACAAAACTGGAGTGAGTTGAGGGGCTAGAGGGGTACCAGGTCTAGGGAAGGGGACCCTGGTAGAAACTGGGGAAGGGGCGGACGAAAGGGGGAAAGAGGTAGGCCTACTGGGTGTAGAGGATGGGGGGGGGGGGGGTAGAAAAGAGGGGGTGGGGTCTAGGGGAGTGAGTCCCAGTAGGGAACGGCCTACAGTCGGTGACTGCAGATGTTGGAGTGAGATTGCAGATGTCGACGGACTGACCAATGGGGTTGGGGAGACGATGGTGGACTAAACTGAGTTGTTGCAGTAGAAGTGACAGATTTAGAAATGTGAAGAAACGAACAGAGAGTTGTAATTTACCTTTATAATTCTGTTTGTCCCATCTTAAAGCAGTATTAAAAGCACTGTCCAAGTTAAGACCATTGGATGGCCTGGCTGAAGTCTCCTGTGCTTTTAATCTATTGAAACATCCCTCACAATAGGAAATCATCTCATGTATAATCTTATGGACCCATTTTTCTATACATGGCCAAACGCAATATCAACTTCCTGGTTGCGTTGAACGGGTTTTAGAAAAGAAAACTTTCATTTTATTACGGTACTTTGGGAAGGTTTGGTCACATAAATGCCCCTGGAGGATGCCAATGTGGTGAAGACATTGTAAAAGTTTGAAAAGGGCGTTAACCAAAGTCGAGAATTCCGAATATTGGGGAATTTTAGATTTAGAATTTCTATGTCTTAATATACATAATCTACATGGGTGTTAAACGTAGAAAGTAGAATTAATTTTAGTAAAATTTGAATAGTTGAATAATCTTGTCGGAAACGGGTTTGAAGTGTATTAACATTAGGGCCTACATGGTTTATTTCCAACCATTAAAATATAACCAAGAATATCGAAGTTAAGTTAGTTTGTCTTAAAAGCCCCTTGAGTTTGCTTTGTAAAACTGGTCTAGGCGTGCCTCAAGGACTATCCTGGTAGCTACAGGTATATGTTCCAACTCCATTACTGGCTCGGTTACCTTTAACGCTTTAGTGGTGATTTTGTTAACTACAATAGGTAGAAGGCGGCAACAGGTAGTGCAGTTTATGTCAGGGCAGGCAATACAGGTGTCAACAAAGAACTTTAAGATACCCTAGCTGAAGAGATTTCATTTTACGATCGGTGAATATTGACCGTTCATTCAATATCAATTTACGAACAAGTGACGATTTTGTTAACGGTGCCATGGCAGCTTATTATTAAAACAAATTAAACAAAATACTGTATCTGTATTTTCCCACATAGACCCCAACTTATCTGCAATGGCCTAACCAAAACTCTGCCACTTAGAATGGCTTCTGACTATTTGTTGCCAAAAAAGTTATTAGCAAATACACAACCCCAAAACCTACAGACAGGAGAATTACCAACGAATGACTATCAGAATGTTCCATATAGGAAAGAAGAACTAATCCACTCGACACAGAGGAAAGTCAAATGTCATTTTTACTTCAACACTTTCATATATCAAACAAACTTATCTAAATTTCTGGAAATTTTCATGCGCTGCCAACATTCCCACTTTTTCATCATTTCGGATCGTCACGACAGTAAGAGGCTTTGGAGGCCATCGAAAAACTAAATGATTGGCGTTGGAATGAGGAAAATCCATACAATATGTGGCCTGTATGAACCGAAAACGTGTTCGAAAAGTAAACAAAATTTAAATAACCGATACGACCATTCATTCATTCTAAATAAGTTCAAAACAATACTTTATCGTGCATTTTTGAGACTAGAAGCACTTTAAATAAGTTATCTGGAAAATGTGGTTTTGTGAAAATAGGTACGCGTGAATAGCAAATACATGCACATGAGTTCATAAACTCCATTCTCTGACTGATAAATGTCAAACCCGTATGTTTATTTGGTACCGTTGGAAAAGAAAAATTAATACACTTCTTTTGAATCTAAATGTTTTCTTCCCATTGGACGCACTTCTTCTGAATGAATTAAAGTTTGTTTGCTCCTTTTTTTTTTTTTTTGGGGGGGGGGGGGTCCTTTCCTTTAAATTTACTATTTTATGACATGATGACCAAAGAACGAAACCCAACACTCATGGCATCACAATTACCGACAAGCCTTTAAAACAATTGGCACGGGTTAATAAAATACTATGTAACAGTAGTCTAATTCCGACTACCAGTTTCTGTTTTATGGTGGATTTTGAAGTTGCTTTATTAGGTAAAATGTTCAAGTGCGGTCCGATATGACAGGCAATCTTCGACACGGATTCCACGCCCTCCATGTGGGGTACCCAGGAGGAAGGAAATCCTGGGGTGACCTGATAAGGTAGTGTTAGGGGAAAATACAATAGCCCTACGGAAACCCGTTTGCGGCCCTGAATGACGTAATGACATTGTGAATAAACCTGTTTTTAACCCAGCATTGTTTCTGAAATCGTATAAGTACTGTATTTCTCTAACATAGTCTCACTAACGACATACTAGGAACTACTGAGAGCAACCGTTACTGAGGAAAAACACTGTGAGTATAGTTCATATTGCAAAGATCAAGTACGTTAACTGTGTATCTTAGTTTAAAAAATGTAAGCTTAAAGACATTTAAATTCTACGATTGAAATTAATCAACTAAAACTCACATGAGCTGCAAAACATAGGAAAAATCTCATTGAAACTGAATTAACTATTGTTCTCCATTTTTATTAAAGGAACACTTGCCGCGAAAATGCGGTGGGCGGTTTTCTGTATTTTACCCAGACAGACTAAGTTAGGAACTTTCCATTTTTACCAAAAATAGAACGTTTTGGCATCATTTAGTGTTTTTAATTTAAAATAGAATTAGATTTATCAAGTACCCGCAATGTAAACAAACCCCGAGCCGGAACATGCGCTCAAGCGCCCTAATGTCTGAGTCGTATGAGTGATCTAACGGCACAGTATAGTTTTACGTACTTTATCTGAAAAATATAAACTGACGATCGGGTAAGAGTTACTCTAAAAGCCTGCTCTAAAATTGTTTGAGTGTAAACCACAGACAAAAAGGCCTGCAATGAGGGTAATCCAACCACTAAGTTAACCGACGCTAATGGTTGTAATCAAGCTTCGATTCTTCGTTTGTTTTCACCCATATTTCTACATTCTAAACCTTACTGGACATGTTTTATGTGTCCTATGTTTAATTTTAATAGTGTTAGTCGTAGTAAGCTCAGGTAAATTGGTTTTCTTGACAAATGTTTAACAGGCTACGGCGGCAAGTGGGCCTTTGAGAATTACAAAATAAGCACACGTTTTCGGTTCGTACGGGGAGTGGCTTTACCGATCTTTTTTTTTTTTTCAACACCAACCCTTTAGTTTTTTAAGGTACTTCAAGCGCTCAACTTTTCGTGACAATCAGAATTTATTTTTAAAAGTCCGAATTTTTGCAGTTCATGCAACTTTTAAAAAGCAATAAATAGACTTTGTCAGCTAACATTTCTATTGATATGCTGCAGCTAAGCTATAGAATATCCCAATTTGACGAGACGCAAAAATCCACCTGCAGAAAGTGACAAATTTAGTAACTTTATAAACATCATATCCTGTACTATTCTTGGAAACACACGTTGTACGAAAGTATTTGGAATTACACAAACAAAGCTTTTAAATTTTAAATTTTTTTCAATAAAACTTTTCTTTAGTTGTCCTATATTTTTTTCTTTCTGTTTTCAGACTAAAGTTCAAAATGTCGTCATATATCCAAGCCTTGGTTGCAGTTTTCATACTGTTTTCGGTAAGTAAAAAAACAAACATTGCAATCGTAATGGCGTGCTTAACTGTGTACCACGCCCGTACAAGGCTCTTGTGTACGGACCAGTCATTAATCACTAGATTTTAGTGAAACATATATTTATCTGCTCCAAACATAACAATCGTGAAGACTCGACAATCTGTGTGTACTACGTCCATACAAGGACAGAGCTCCTGTGTACTGGCCAGTTATGTACATATAGATTTTATTGAAAAACATATATTTATCTTCTCCCAAAATTATAATCGCGATGGCACGGTTATCTGTCCGTACGAGAACAAAATACTTTATGATACGATTTTTCAGTGAAATAGATAGTGAATTAAAAGTGATTTGTTAAAAAAAATATACGTTTCTGAAAAGGCAGTTTGGAATTACGCGTTTTTTAAAATCCGATCTGAAGACCAATAGCGCATTGAGACAGTATGTACCCCCAATCGTGCCCACATGCTTACCTCCCCTTCGCTTCAGAACTAAGCATGTGGCTAATGGCGGGACATCTTAGACATGGGAAAACCCACGAGAGATGGGAAATGGTTATAACCGAACAACTTGTAAAATGAACTGCCCCATACCTTCCAAAACCCACTCTTAAAGAGAATACATCCATGAAGCATGGTTTTTATGTCTGAAAGGGACTGAAGCCGTTGATTATTTTCTCTGTTTAGATTGTATGTACCCCCTGTTTAAGTCCGTCTGAAAGAATGATCTTTTCACAAACACACTGGCCACTGTATCTTAGCGGTCAGGGGGCTGTTTCTCAAAACCGACGTAACTTTGCGCCTACTCGTAACGTACCGGTAATGTTGAAGGTATATGTTGCCATGACAGTTAGACCTTACATTGGATTTACCTCGGGCGTAAATGTTTTGAGAAACAGCCCCCAGAATTCTTGAAAATATTAACCTTCAGGTAGCGTTACAATTTCAGGAAAAACTGTTCTCAAAATTCTCAAAAAAACTTCAGCTCATGCATGGTAAATAAAATGTTATTAAAAAATGCCGGACTTTTAATTTATGAAAAGTGTTGTTTTTTTCTACTCCCAATTCCAGGTATCTGAGATGGGATTCGGTTCTTTGACTCAGCCCGGTCACAGACAACTCTCACAGAAAGGTAAGGTTCTGACCCTAGAGACCTTTTACGGCATTTTTCTAAATGACATTATTTTATATTAGGTCCTTACCTGGGACTAATATGAAAGGGATTGGAAACGCCTTTGTATTACAGTCAGTCTACTTGCAGCAGATTGGCTTGCTATTGTTTGTCTCGGACACCCCATGGAGGCATTCCGATGCGCCCCGAGAATAGCCGAAACCCGTGGTGTGTATTCCGATTCATTCCGAACCTTGTCGATGCGATGGATGTATGGACTGTGCATGCCTGTTTGTAAGTTAGCAACAGAAACAATCAAAATTTTGACTATTCTGATATTTCAAATAGACATGCGCAGTCCTTATACCCACGACATTGGTAAGGTTCGGAATGAATTGGAATACACAACACGGGTTTCGGCTATTCACTGTGCGGATCGGAATGCCCTCACTAGGTGTCCGAGGCAAACAATAGCGAGCCAAACTGTTGCGAGTAGACTGACTGTAATAGAAAGACGTTTCCAATCCCTTTCATGTTAGTCTCACATACTACATTACTCTTTAATTATATCTATGAACACTAAAACACAGGGCACAGGGAAAATCTTATTATCTAAAATAACCACGGAGTTTCTATTTGCTTTAAAAAGAGGGTTGGTTTGGTTGTTTTAGCCTATACTCGCGTCCACTTTAAAAAGAGGTATATCATTTAGACCTTTATACCCAAGCATAAGTTGTTGCAATAAACTTAACCCCATGATATGTCAATGGCTTAAAAGCCCACTTACCCCAGTAGCCTGTTGAACATTTATAAAGAAAACCAATTTACATGAGCTTACTACGACTAAAACCACCAAAATTGAAAATAGGACACCTGCAATATGTCCAGTTAGGTTTAGAATGTAGAAATGGGGGTGAAAAACAAACGAAGAATCGAAGCCTGATTACAGCAACAACGATCAGAGTCAGTTAACTTAGTGGTTGAATTACCCTCATTTGAAGTCTTTTTATCTGTGGTTTACACTCAAACAATTATCGGCAGGCTTTTCGAATAACTCTTACCCGATCACCAGTCTCTATTTCTGAGATAAAGTACGTACAATTATACTGTGCCGTTAGATCACTCACACGACTCAATCATTAGGGCGCTTGTGCGAATGTTCAGGTTCGGGTGTTGTTTACATTGCGGGTACTTGATAAATCTAATTTCAATTTCAAATTAAAAATATTAAATGATTCATAACTTCTTCTATCTGGGAAAAGTACAGAAAAACACAACTTTTTTTTAAGTAAACAGTATTCTTGATTTTCGCGGCAGGTATTCCTTTAATGACAGACAGGAGCTTGGCCTTAGTCAGTAGAATTGTTGACAGATTGCTTGATGACGTCACTTGTTAAAGTTAAAGTAATTTTAAAATATGGCTGAAGAAATAATACTGTATCGAGAAGAAGACGCATAATACGTTAAGTTACCATAAAAATGTGTGGGAAAAAAACAGGTCATGTCATCAATGTTTTCCCAAAATTTGACATCTTGCTAACAGCCAATAAACAAAATGGCGAATTCAGGTACACTTTACCCACAGTGCTTTGCGTAAAGCTATGTGACGTCATCAGACTCGGCGGTAATTGTCTGAAATTCCTGCTTTTATGAACGATGCTTTTCTCGTTAGGGTTAAGATGGTGAGGTCTGGAAGACACCTCGAAAGCCCATGTCTGGTACCTTCATATATCCTAAAGAAAAGTGATCGACAATGAAACTAAAATTTGAAATACCGTTTTGATCTTCCATATTTATATCCAATTCAATATATGTTCTATCCACAGCTTCTGTGTCGTGTTCGTTTTCGGACAGTAACCTGACCTTGGTGTTTTACTTGGAACCACACAACGATCGTATTTCTGACATCTATTTCGTTAATCAGACGGACCCGACAGATATTACCTCCGATTACTTCAGTTTGTCAACCGGGGATATATTAGGCAATGGTACCGTGGACGATCCTTACACGTTTTCAGCTACTGCCTATAAAAATCCGTCGTCGTACATCGTTGCCCCAGAGGATGAAGTCACCAAAGCCGAAGTTACTGATTCAGTGGTAAGAGACACATTTGTTAGGTGGGCTAGTGGCTCATTTGTTAGTTGAGTTATTGACACATTTGTTAGTTGAGATAGTGACATAATTGTTAGTTGAGTTAATGACACATTTGTTAGTTGAGCTAGTGACATAATTGTTAGTTGAGTGAGTGACACATTTGTAAGTTGAGTTAGTGACATATTTGTAAGTTGAGTTAGTGACACATTTGTTAGTTGAGTTAGTGACTTATTTTCATGTTGAGTTAGAGACACATTTGTAAGTTGAGTTAGTGGCACATTTGTTAATTGAGTTAATGACATATTTATAAGTTGAGTTAGTGACACATCTGTAAGTTCAGTTAGTGACACTTTTGTAAGTTGAGTTAGTAACACATTCGTTAGTTGAGTTAATGAGAAATTTGTTAGTTGAGCTAGTGACACATTTGTTAGTTGAGCTAGTGACACATTTGTTTGTTGAGCTAGTGACACATTTGTTAGTTGAGCTAGTGACACATTTGTAAGTTGAGCTAGTGATATATTTGTTAGTTAAGTTAGCGACCTATTTTTATGTTGGGTTAGCGACACATGTGTAAGTTGAGTTCGTGACATATTTGTAAGTTGAGTTAGTTACACATTTGTTGGTTGGGTTAGTGACACATTTGTTAGTTGAGTTAGTGACACATGTGTAAGTTGAGTTAGTGACATATTAGTTAGTTGAGTTAATGACACATTTGTTAGGTGAGCTAGTGACAATTTTGTTAGTTGAGTTAGTGACACTTTTGTAAGTTGAGTTAGTGCCACATTTGTTAGTTGAGTTAGTGATACATTTGTTAGTTGAGTTAGCGGCACACTCGTGTTGTGTTGAACTTCAGATAACCCTAAATTACATTACCGTTTGAGTTTTGATTTCGAGATGGAGGACGGACATTTAGATGAAATGTTTATAAGGACTAAAGAAATGCTGGTGGTCTGGGTAGGGCATAGAACCAAGTGTCTACCATAAACAAAACCGCAGTAACATTGAACTGGCATTGAATGCACACCATATAACAGAGACACAACTTCAATGAGACCTTTTTCTTATTTAGTGCTGGGGTTAATTTAAAAAGGATATGAAACGCCTTAGTATTACAGCCAGTCTGATTGCAACAATTTGGCTAAATATTGAGACAAACAATAGCTGCTGTGGTCACACTGAATTTCATACAAAGGCGTTTCATATCCCATAATATTAATCCCAGTTTAATCCAAATATACCAGGACCGATTGCTGCGTTGGGCGTCAACAATATCGGTAGAAGAATTACCAAGTCAAGGAATATTGATAATACTGTTATGTTCCCTTTCTAAAAGACATTACTAGTTCAACTTATGCCAAAAAGGATTTATGTTAAGATTGTTCTACATTTCTCTTCCTTATTCACAACAACTCTGTTAGAAAATTGCATTTTCCATTGACTCCTTGCATAAGTATGAGATTTCACCGTATACTTTCATTAAAACTCACATATATGTTTTTACTTACTGTCACTTTTTCAGTTAGGAGAAATCAAGGTACTGGTCATGGTGAAATCCGATAACAGCATTGGGCAATCTACGAGTGACAATTTGATCATATTTAATGAGGATGTTTTGTACACAGTTTCCTGTAATTCCACTGATGCTGAGGGTCTTGTCGTATCCTCCAATGGACTCGAAGTTAACGGGTATGGATATTCTTTTCTGCAGTATCAACAATTTCGAATGTTTTTATTAAAATTTACTTTACGTAAAGCTAAATTTAAAAACCATCAAGTCCAACTTTTCCTCCTAGCGTTGGGTATGTTCGATTAGGAAGCGCCAGTAACCAATCGCCCATTAGTGCCACATGAAGATGATACGTGACGATACATTGACACACGATCGTCGTCCCTAATATGTATCTGTCAATATATATGTCAACAGATACATGTTTAATCATAGCTTCTTATAGAATAAATACGAAAAAAGTTTAATTCAAATCAGGAGGATATATTGTCTCTAAAATGAACTTTGCTGTATTTAATCTAAAGGGTTCCAAATTGAGAAATCTCTGAATGGATTTTTCACTCGGTCGCTGTCTGAGCAAGAGTTGTCAGGTACTCGCCAAAGGTCGGAGGTTTTCTCCGGTTTCCTCCCCCACTCAACCTGATAACGCCGCCGTATAAGTGAAATACTCGTGAGTGCGGTCTCGAAAATGTACGATAAAGTATTATTTATGAACAATGCTATATATACAGCCTTTATAACAAATTATTTTCGTTCCTTGTAGAGAAATCAAAGAGGTGCCAACAAAGATTACAGAAACTGCCAGGCTGTATTTTTATTCACCCATAGACGGCATGGAAGTGAATGCTACAAATCTCGGATATAGGACGTTCCTTGTTCTAGAACACACGAGCGTGAATGACTCAAGTAAGAAATCAGACTAACCCTTGTATATTTCTGAAGTAATTGATAGTTTACTTGCAATATGCGCTGGTGAATATGCGCTTTGTCCCCATACGTGGACAAAACTAAGCCCATGCGCTTTGAACGGCCATCAAACCACTAAATCTTGGCGGTTGACATTTACATAACGATTCCAATGTACATGTAGTTGTATTTTCTTATTTTAAAACGCGTTGTCACCATTTGAATTTAAAAAATCAGTCCATGAAGATTGCAATCGAGTTCATGTTTCTATGGTTTATATATTCAACATGGTCGGTTGTTAGTCTGGTACCTGCCCCTAAACTCGTACAGGATAGCTTGCTATTAGGCACGAATTATGCTGTACGAGTTTAGGGTCAGGGTGCCAGACAAGGCCGGTTGTCAGATACAAGTTTATGGCTCTGGAAATGTATAAACTACTGTTGCATTGCATTTATTTACTAACTGTTGATTATTCATGAAACTAAAATATTTGTAGGAAACAACAATGGAGTGTATATGGAATGGTTTACTCTTGTACCGACTTTGTGCACACCGATAGTTGCGTTATCACCTATGTAACATCAGTTTTCCACTATTATTGTGGATGAATGGCTGGTCAGTTCACCAGAGCATTATCCTCGTACGGACTTGGTGTACACAGATAGTTGCGTTATCACCTATGTAATATCAGGATGAATGGCTAGTCAGTTCACCAGAGCATTATCCTCGTACGGACTTGGTGTACACAGATAGTTGCGTTATCACCTATGTAATATTTGGAGAACATAAATATACGTTTTCCCTTATTATTAGGGACAAATGGCTGGTCAGTTCACAAGAGCCTTATCTTTTAACGAACGTGGTGTACACATATAGCTGCGTCATCACGATAGGAGAAATATTAAATCTATTCCGTGTATTGTTTTTATAGGAGCTATTGGAATGTATATGCATTCTCTGGATGTTTGTGACGCCCCAGACTGTAATGGAGAAGTTACCATCCAAATGGTCGACAATAAAGGGTAAGAACCCAGAATTTGAACTATCTTTTTGTTATAAATTTTAATTTCATTTCAAGTGTATGATATAATATATACATCCTTTGAATGTTTACTTGCCTTTAGGGATTCATACACTTTTGTATTGCAAGACTCTATTTACCCTAAGAATTGAGATCTAACAGTACAGACTCGGTTTTGTCATCTGTAAATCTGTGTTTTTTATCATTCCAGATGTCCTTACTCCCAATCATTAAGTATCGACAAATATCAAGGGAACGATTTGAAGATCGAATTCTTCGCATTCCAGCTGTTAAAATACAACGTTCTGTATTTTAAGACAAAGGCCAATTTCTGTTACAACAATGAGGTCGCCATGTGCAATGATGTGAGTACAAGGCTGGAAAAAAATCAGTCCCTTAGACGTGTACAATAATGGTTGTTCTAAAAACGCGATTTAGATTTTAGTTATATTGCGACAGAGTCAGTTTCAGATACGGGGGAACGGGGGCCCGGGCTCTTTGATAAGAGATGATCCCAGACCTTCAACGGTAACCCTTCCACATAAAAGAGATCTAGTAAAAACGCACTCCGAAACTTGTCCATTTTTATTCGAACCGAGTTGGTTTCCATACGATGGAAGGCCTTTGTCAGACCAAGTGACCTTCAACCTGCCGATCGAGCCACCAAGTGCCCTTTTAGAAATTAAGGAATTAAGAAATGTTTGAAACTCTCTTTAAACGTGGGTTCCATACTAATGATAAAAAATTAAGACATAACCACGTCGTCAGTTGTTTTTTAACACCATGCACGAGTTTTCGACACCTGTGCCGGTGTCTTCGTCACTATAGTTACACTTGACGAAGACACCGGCACAGGTGTCGAAAGCTTGTGTTGTTCAAAAACAACTGACGACGTGGTGATGTCTTAATTTTTTATCATTAATTAAGGAATTGTAATATATGCTAACGCCCATTTATTGCTCCCACGGTATCATTTATTTAAAAGTACTAAGACACTTTTTAGCCCAAATATATATCGTTTAGGAATATGTCTACATCTAATTTTAGGATTATTTTTTAAAAGTTTGAAAAATATCCACTATGACAGTACGTGTATCTAATGAATTGTCGATGTTTCAGTACTGTGCGTTTAACTCGGGACTCAGAAAGAGGCGTGCTGTCCAAGATGGCAGTGAACGGAATGAAGATTTAGAATTGTCCACAACGTTCATGGTTACTGTTGATGGAGAGGATAACATATCTGTAGAACAAATTGACCTTATAAATCAACTCGGTGCTCCAAAGAAAACTTCTGGTAAGTTAACTTCTTCCAGCTCCGATAAAACCGAACCTTTTAATACCTTTTCAAATTTACAGAAGAATAAAAGTCTGACGAAGGGCGTCGGCTGGGGACTTGTTGTGAATGGGACTCTTAACTCTGAAATCCCCAAGCCTTTCTGGAAACACGTATGGGAAAAAGCTTCTTCCATTATCACAAGCCAATACACATGTGCTCCTAGGCATTGTTATTTGAAATACTGCAACAATAGACACTAAAATTTAAAAAATAAAACCAGCACATTCTGAAAAAAACATTTCTTAGTGTTATCTTAGTGGAACAAAGCTTTTATCTCAGAATTATCGAAGTCCACATCAAATAATCAATTATCTTTGTTTTTATCTTGCAGGTGATGCCGAAGCCCAACAGGACCAAGAAAAAGTTGTCTTACTGGGAACAGTTATCGCCCTTGCCGCACTCTTGCTCGTCGGACTTGCAATAGCCATTTTGATATTTTATCGCGTTTCAGCTGTCAGAAAGTATTAATCTAAATTCGACTAGTCCTATGCAAATGATTTATTGTTTCCCTAAAACTTCGAAAGATTTGTAAATATGTTGTTTGTAAAAATTGAAACGCAATTAAACGTTCTGTTTTCCAATGGTTCGTGATGATCAAATTTGTGTATATTTTCTTGTGTATAAATTGAAAATAGAGTACAATAAATGTCTTTCTAAAAACATAATATGTTTGTTAAATTTGCGTTGAAGTATGCACCGGTGGGAACAATGTCCTGGCTCGCCCAATAAATTTGCTATCAGCCTCTAGCTATATTATACATGTATTTCAAATTAAGAGGACTATCAATTTGCGAATATGCTATGCTGCAAAATTCCGTCAACCATTAAAGTGGTATGAGCTGCCAAATTCGGAGGGTTTTTTTTTTCAAAAATTCCTATTCACGAAAAAAGTTGAACGTTTGAAGTACCTTGAAAACTAACAAATTTACGCTAAAATAGAAAACGTCGATAATGTCAGTAACACGTATGAGACAAAGCTTATAAAAAGTACCATGCCGTACATGGGATTCTGCAAGTTTGGTATCAGATTCTGTTTCAGCCAACAGTTGCCCTTTGTTTTAGCGGGTCAAGCCATTTAAAAAGCCCCACCAATCCCGAAGGCTATACAAGCTAGCTTTTAGTTTATAAAGAAAAAAGTATTTTGCGTAACAAAGATTATTCCGTATTATCAGAGTAACCCTCTCTTTGAAGCTAGCCCTGATTGTCGCTTACATCAATGCAATCCTTTCGTGTTTATAACCTCATTCGACAAGAACCGCCCGCTCTCCTGTATGAAGATAATACACAGTTTCATTTTCCATTTTATGTTAAAGAGGCATGAGCTGCCAAAATTCACACTTTTTCATAATTTCTGATCGTCATGACAGTAAGAGGTTTTGAGAATCAAGATGGCGGCGTGAGTAGGCGGACGGTTATCACAGCTCTAATAATCCACTAGATTTCAATGCTATTCTGTGCCATCCGAATGATATTTTCTCATTTAACCATTCTTCAGTGCACATTCTATTTGTCTACCTGTTTATTTTCTGTTATCTCGCCAAGTTATGAACCTAAGAAGTACAAAAAATACATTTTCGAGTGATAAACACATGTCTCATCCAACAACAACAACCACCAGTATCGAAAAAATGCCTACATCTCCAGAACTTCCAGATGCCCAGCTTACTGTAAAATACAAGGTAAATGATCTCTCTGACATTTCTGCGTGTTTCGTAACTCTTCACGAAGCAGTCGAATAAAAAATTGGAGTTATTTTAGTAAATATCCATGATGTTCAGCGTGAGTTATCTGATGTTTCCTCTTACATGAAAGATATTGATAAACGAGTGAATGAAATTGTAGACGTCAAATTACCAACCCTTGAATCAGCCATTTCAACCGAGATGAACGAACGCCTGAAACTGGATCTTTGGGGAAGAAAATGGAACATAATTGTAAAGGGTGTAGCCGGTCAAGTCAATGAAAATGTTAAAGTTACAGATGATTGTGTTAGGGCAAACTTCATTGATACCTTGAAATTAGAAAAAGTACATGTGGACAGCATGCTTTTCCAAGCAGTGCATCGACTTCCTGGTGGTCCTGATGGAAAAAAAATATATTTTGGTGCGTTTTGTGCAGTTAGCTGATCGAGAAATTGTTTTGTCTGCAGCTCGTAAACTACAGCGAGGTAATGGATTTAGTGCCCTTCCTGATGTTCCTCCATCCGTTGCACAGCTCCGATATGATCTTTCGAAAAAGCTTCGATCTATGACACCTGAGGATCAATCCAAACATAAGATCATTTACATGAAAGATGCCCCCTTTGTGGCCCTGGTTGCTAAGAAATAATTCAATTTGGAAATGTGTGCTTGTGGTTCGCGTGTGGTAATATATAGATATATATTACATCTCTTCATTTGAAAATTGGCAATAAGGTGATGTTGATTTCCTGGTTATTCAATTTTGAATTATTCCTTTATTTTGAAAAATTCTCTAAACATACTAGTCAGTTCCAGTGATACTTTATTTCTTGGATCTGAGAAAATGTCTGACTTGATGGGTTACGTTGCATTCCATTAATTTTGACTTTATCATCCGGGAACTTAATAAACACTGATCATCATTTGTGTGGCATGGCGCTGAGCTTCATCTGATTGGACAGCTAAGATACTTTGTTTTCAAACTATTTCCTTAAGTTTTATTTCTTGTCCACTGAGTATAACTTAAAAACAATCTCAAGATAACTAGTCGAGGTTTATCATAAAAAATTGGAACTCTTATGCTTTAAATGATATCAGTGATCATTTCCCTGTGTTTCATGTCTGTAAAGGTCATACAAATGTAAAAATTGATGATAGTTATATAAGAACTTCAAGAGTAATAACAGGTGATCGTTTAGAAATATTTAAAACTAAGATAACTAATCACCAATGGGATGATGTTTTATTGATAGAAAATGATGTAAATTTGGCTTTTGAAACTTTTAACTCTCACTTTTTAAAGTATTACGAGGAATCGTTTCCTCTTATAACCATGCCAATAAGAAAAAAAAATATTATTAAAAAACCTTGGATTTCTGCCAGTATCTTAACATCAATACATGAAAAAAACCATTTGTATAGAAAGCATCTAAAAGATAAAAATTCCGATTCATTAAATATTTATAGAAAATATAGAAACAGACTAACTCATACTATAAGACTAGCTAAACAAATGTATTATGAAAGTAAACTTCGTGATGTGAATAACGACATTTAAAAAACTTGGAAAGTGTTGAATGACTTACTAAATAAAAGAGACTGTTCTAGCATTACTAATACTTTCAACATCAATGGTATAGAGACATCTGACAATAATTTAATAGCCAATGGTTTCAATAATTATTTTACAAATATAGCTAAGGACTTAAATGAAAATCTACCTGAAGCTAGCATTAGTTATGATGAATATTTAAATCAACCTAGCTTACTCAAATTCTCTGTGAGTAATACAACACCAGCAGAAATTATCTCGACTATTTCCAAGTTAAAAAATAGCTCTGGTGGTATTGACGGTGTTAAAACATCTATACTAAAGTCTGTATCAACTGGTATAGCTGATGTTCTTAGTCACATAGTTAATATGTCCTTTGAATCTGGAATATTCCCAGATTCCTTAAAGATTGCAAGAGTTCGTCCCCTTTTTATACGCCCGACTTTAAAAAAGTCGGTCGTACGCCCGACTTTAAAAAAGTCGGTCGTATTATGGTATCACCAGCGCCGTCCGTCCGTCCGTCCGTCCGTCCCGGATTCCCTTCCGCTCCATAACTTGAAGAGTTTTGATCTAATCTTTACAATTCTTTCACAACATATACCTTGTGGGAAGAAGGTGTGTCATGATCCATTTATGACATCGTCGATTGCATAATGTGGCTTCTACATTGGATTATGTAGTATTCTGTCTTAGTCTATATCTTCGTTCCCTTCCGCTCCATAACTTGAAGAGTTTTGATCCGATCTTTACAATTTTTTTTACAACATGTACTCTAGGGGTAGAAGGTGTGTCATGAACCATTAAGAACATTGTCCATTGCATAATATGGCTTCTACATTGGATTATATAATATTCTGTCTTAGTCTATATCTTCGTTCCCTTCTGCTCCATAACTTGAAGAGTTTTGATCCGATCTTTACAATTATTTTTACAACATATAGTTTAGGGTAGAAGATGTGTCATGAACCATTTAGGACATTGTCGATTGCATAATATGACTTCTACATTGGATTATGTAATATTCTGTCTTAGTCTATATCTTCGCTCCATAACTTGAAGAGTTTTGATCCGATCTTGACGATTCTTTCAGAGTATATACTTTATGGGCAGATAGTGTGTCGTGTACCATTTCTGACATCACCTGTTGCATAATATGGCAGCCCTATTGGATTATGTAATATTCCCTTTTGGCTCCAGAACTTCTTTCGTTTTGATATAATCTCTCCAATTCTTTTAGAGTATATATACCTTATAGGTAGATAATGTGTCGCTTACCAAATTTGATTTCAGTCCACATATTTTTTGTCTGTTTTCAAGAGTTTTTTTTTATCAGAAGTGTGTACCTGATGTTTAATATATATATATTAATATACATCAATGCTTTTTTTAGTACACTTGGTCCAGAGTAATACTGGAAGGCAATTAATTTATACATTCTGAGACTGTTTTCTTGGATAATTTAATGTGCACTATAATAACAAAAAAATACCATTTTCCCCACTTTATTACCCATCTGGTATTTATCAGAGTGGCTGTTTAAATAGAGATAAGGGGAGGATGACATCCACCAGAGTAGTACACAAGGTTTGTATATTTACACACCATTGTATCAGTGGTCAGCCTGAAGATTGTTTGCTTTGTAATAAAACTTTTACAGCCAAGTCTAATAGAACAGTGTCCCAGTTAAAACTGTTAAAATTCAAGAATTGTAAGCTAAATTGTATTGATTGCTCCTTCCCAATTATGGAACATAACAGCAATGTCAAAACAGCCACAATATTTCAGTTATTGCTATTAAATGTGATTGAAATTACCTGAACAGATAATATATGTGTACTATAACCTACTGTGGCTGTTTAAATAGAGATAAGAGTATGTATAACATACTGGTATTTAGTTGCAGCTTCATAAAATTCAGAAGAAAAAAACTTCTAATGTGAACAAGAAATTCGAATGGATGAAATTAAAACAAATGTTATATTAAATGTAAAGTTGTTAATCGTAGCGGTTCGACTTTGCCACGGCGGGCGTATGTTGAGTTTACTAAAACTCTTGTTAAATCTGGGGATCCAAGTTTAATTACAAATTACCGACCTATATCTATGTTGCCCTGTATGAGCAAAGTACTTGAAAAATTGATGTCTGTTAGATTAGTTGATTACCTGGAAGTAAATATTTTATTGTCGTTTCAGCAATTTGGATTTCGAAGCAATCATTCGACCGCCTCTGCTCTGTTATCTCTGCATCAAATGTTAATTCAAGCTAAAGAACGTAAACAGTTTAGTTTGTTGACTTTTGTGGACCTTAGTAAGGCATTTGACACAGTGAATCACTCTATTCTCTTGCATAAGCTTACCTATTATGGCGTAATTGACAATGCTTATTTATGGTTCAAAAATTATTTATCAACTCGAAAGCAATGTGTTACCTTTAGAGACACTTATTCCTCAATGTTACCAATTTCATGCGGAGTTCCTCAGGGGTCTATTTTAGGCCCCATACTGTTTATTCTCTTTATAAATGATTTAAGCAATGTTTCTAAGTTATTTAACACTATATTGTTTGCTGATAACACTTGTTTACATGCCTGTGATTCAGACCCAAAGAGATTATGTGATAATGTTAATTCTGAGTTAAGCCATATTGTTGCATGGTTAACCGCTAATCGTTTAACGTTAAATATTCTTAAGACTAAGTTTATGGTAATTTCTCCAAAAGAAATGGTTGCAAATTTTGTGATCTTAATTTCTGATATAGGAATTGAACAAGTAAACTGTTTTAAGTTTCTGGGCATTTTCATAAACAACCGCTTAAACTGGAAAACTCATATTGACTTTATTAATTCCAAATTAGCTAGAAATATTGGAATATTGAATTGTATTAGGGAAAATCTTAATAAAAAAACAATGTTTATTTTGTATTATTCATTAATTTACCCGTACCTCACCTATTGCAATCTTGTATGGGCAACAACCTACACAACTCACCTACAGCCTTTGAATGTTATCCATAAAAAGGCCATAGGTGTTGTTACTAAATCAGCCAGATTGGCACATACAACACCCATCTTTATCAAGTATAAAGTGTTACCTTTATCAAAAATTAACTGTCAACAAGTTCTCCTATTTGTCCATAAGTTTGTCCACCATGAATACTTAATACCTATGTCATTAAGACCTCTCTTAGTGAGGAAGGATCGCTCAATTTACTCTTTGCGTCAATTTTCTGTTAATTTACATGTTCCATTTGTTAATAGCGATTGGTCAAGGTATTCTGTAGGGGTAAAGGGTCCAAAGATCTGGAATGGATTACCTCCTGTTATTAAAAATATGAATTCCATATCACTCTTTAAAAAGTGTATCTGTAATTATCTGTTGCAACAGCTACAGTGATATGCTGTATTGTCATTGAATTGTGGAGTGGATAATGCTGGTTTGTCTTGTAAATATGTCTTGTAATTTAATTTTTTTGATTTCACCTTTACCATCTTCAATCATTTTGAATTTAGATACTTATATCTTGGGATAGATCAAGCCCCCAGGGGTTTTATTCCCACCAATCTCTATTATACTTCAAATTTACTTTTAGTTTGTTATTTGGTGAATAAATATACAATACAATACAATACAAAAAACACTATTCCGGTTCGTATATGCCACATACTGTATGGATTTTCCTCATTCCAACGCCCTCAAAACCTCTTACTGTCATGACGATCAGAAATTATTAAAAAAGTGTGAATTTTGGCAGCTCATGCCTCTTTAACATTACCACAAATGGAAAATGAAACTATGTATTATCTTCATACAGGAGAGCGGGCGGTTCTTGTCGAATGAGGTTATAAACACGAAAGGATTGCATTGATGTAAGCGACAATCAGGGCTAGTTTCAAAGAGATGGTTACTCTGATAATACGGAATAATCTTTGTTACGCAAAAGACTTTTTTTTCTTTATTAGTCATATACCCTTTGGAATCTAAAACTCGCCGGTCACTTTCTAGATATTTGTTAATCAGGTTAAACTAAAAGCTAGCTTGTATAGCCTTCGGGATTGGTGGGGCTTTTTAAATGGCTTGACCCGCTAAAACAAAGGGCAACTGTTGGCTGAAACAGAATCTGATACCAAACTTGCAGAATCCCATGTACGGCATGGTACTTTTTATAAGCTTTGTCTCATACGTGTTACTGACATTATCTATTTTAGCGTAAATTTGTTAGTTTTCAAGGTACTTCAAACGTTCAACTTTTTTTCGTGAATAGGAATTTTTGAAAAAAAAAAACCTCCGAATTTGGCAGCTCATACCACTTTAATGGTTGACGGAATTTTGCAGCATAGCATATTCGCAAATTGATAGTCCTCTTAATTTGAAATACATGTATAATATAGCTAGAGGCTGATAGCAAATTTATTGGGCGAGCCAGGACATTGTTCCCACCGGTGCATACTTCAACGCAAATTTAACAAACATATTATGTTTTTAGAAAGACATTTATTGTACTCTATTTTCAATTTATACACAAGAAAATATACACAAATTTGATCATCACGAACCATTGGAAAACAGAACGTTTAATTGCGTTTCAATTTTTACAAACAACATATTTACAAATCTTTTGAAGTTTTAGGGAAACAATGAATCATTTGCATAGGACTAGTCGAAGTTAGATTAATACTTTCTGACAGCTGAAACGCGATAAAATATCAAAATGGCTATTGCAAGTCCGACGAGCAAGAGTGCGGCAAGGGCGATAACTGTTCCCAGTAAGACAACTTTTTCTTGGTCCTGTTGGGCTTCGGCATCACCTGCAAGATAAAAACAAAGATAATTGATTATTTGATGTGGACTTCGATAATTCTGAGATAAAAGCTTTGTTCCACTAAGATAACACTAAGAAATGTTTTTTTCAGAATGTGCTGGTTTTATTTTTTAAATTTTAGTGTCTATTGTTGCAGTATTTCAAATAACAATGCCTAGGAGCACATGTGTATTGGCTTGTGATAATGGAAGAAGCTTTTTCCCATGTGTGTTTCCAGAAAGGCTTGGGGATTTCAGAGTTAAGAGTCCCATTCACAACAAGTCCCCAGCCGACGCCCTTCGTCAGACTTTTATTCTTCTGTAAATTTGAAAAGGTATTAAAAGGTTCGGTTTTATCGGAGCTGGAAGAAGTTAACTTACCAGAAGTTTTCTTTGGAGCACCGAGTTGGTTTATAAGGTCAATTTGTTCTACAGATATGTTATCCTCTCCATCAACAGTAACCATGAACGTTGTGGACAATTCTAAATCTTCATTCCGTTCACTGCCATCTTGGACAGCACGCCTCTTTCTGAGTCCCGAGTTAAACGCACAGTACTGAAACATCGACAATTCATTAGATACACGTACTGTCATAGTGGATATTTTTCAAACTTTTAAAAAATAATCCTAAAATTAGATGTAGACATATTCCTAAACGATATATATTTGGGCTTAAACGTGTCTTAGTACTTTTAAATAAATGATACCATGGGAGCAATATATGGGCGTTAGCATATATTACAATTCCTTAATTAATGATAAAAAATTAAGACATCACCACGTCGTCAGTTGTTTTTGAACAACACAAGCTTTCGACACCTGTGCCGGTGTCTTCGTCAAGTGTAACTATAGTGACGAAGACACCGGCACAGGTGTCGAAAACTCGTGCATGGTGTTAAAAAACAACTGACGACGTGGTTATGTCTTAATTTTTTATCATTAGTATGGAACCCACGTTTAAAGAGAGTTTCAAACATTTCTTAATTCCTTAATTTCTAAAAGGGCACTTGGTGGCTCGATCGGCAGGTTGAAGGTCACTTGGTCTGACAAAGGCCTTCCATCGTATGGAAACCAACTCGGTTCGAATAAAAATGGACAAGTTTCGGAGTGCGTTTTTACTAGATCTCTTTTATGTGGAAGGGTTACCGTTGAAGGTCTGGGATCATCTCTTATCAAAGAGCCCGGGCCCCCGTTCCCCCGTATCTGAAACTGACTCTGTCGCAATATAACTAAAATCTAAATCGCGTTTTTAGAACAACCATTATTGTACACGTCTAAGGGACTGATTTTTTTCGAGCGTTGTACTCACATCATTGCACATGGCGACTTCATTGTTGTAACAGAAATTGGCCTTTGTCTTAAAATACAGAACGTTGTATTTTAACAGCTGGAATGCGAAGAATTCGATCTTCAAATCGTTCCCTTGATATTTGTCGATACTTAATGATTGGGAGTAAGGACATCTGGAATGATAAAAAACACAGATTTACAGATGACAAAACCGAGTCTGTACTGTTTGATCTCAATTCTTAGGGTAAATAGAGTCTTGCAATACAAAAGTGTATGAATCCCTAAAGGCAAGTAAACATTCAAACGATGTATATATTATATCATACACTTGAAATGAAATTAAAATTTATAACAAAAATATAGTTCAAATTTCGGGTTCTTACCCTTTATTGTCGACCATTTGGATGGTAACTTCTCCATTACAGTCTGGGGCGTCACAAACATCCAGAGAATGCATATACATTCCAATAGCTCCTATAAAAACAATACACGGAATAGATTTAATATTTCTCCTATCGTGATGACGCAGCTATATGTGTACACCACGTTCGTTAAAAAATAAGGCTCTTGTGAACTGATCAGCCATTTGTCCCTAATAATTAGGGAAAACGTATATTTATGTTCTCCAAATATTACATAGGTGATAACGCAACTATCGATCTGTGTACACCAAGTCCGTACGAGAATAATGCTCTGGTGAACTGACCAGCCATTCATCCTGATATTACATAGGTGATAACGCAAATATCTGTGTACACCAAGTCCGCACGAGGATAATGCTCTTGTGAACTGACCAGCCATTCATCCACAATAATAGTGGAAAACTGATGTTACATAGGTGATAACGCAACTATCTGTGTACACCAAGTCCGTACGAGAATAATGCTCTTGTGAACTGACCAGCCATTCATCCTGATATTACATAGGTGATAACGCAACTATCTGTGTACACCAAGTCCGCACGAGAATAATGCTCTTGTGAACTGACCAGCCATTCATCCTGATATTACATAGGTGATAACGCAACTATCTGTGTACACCAAGTCCGTACGAGAATAATGCTCTTGTGAACTGACCAGCCATTCATCCACAATAATAGCGGTAAACTGATATTACATAGGGGATAACGCAACTATCTGTGTACACCAAGTCCGTACGAGAATAATGCTCTTGTGAACTGACCAGCCATTCATCCACAATAATAGCGGTAAACTGATATTACATAGGGGATAACGCAACTATCTGTGTACACCAGGTCCGTACGAGAATAATGCTCTTGTGAACTGACCAGCCATTCATCCACAATAATAGCGGTAAACTGATATTACATAGGGGATAACGCAACTATCTGTGTACACCAAGTCCGTACGAGAATAATGCTCTTGTGAACTGACCAGCCATTCATCCACAATAATAGCGGTAAACTGATATTACATAGGGGATAACGCAACTATCTGTGTACACAAGTCCGTACGAGAATAATGCTCTGGTTAACTGACCAGCCATTCATCCTGATATTACATAGGTGATGACGCAACTATCTGTGTACACCAAGTCCGTACGAGAATAATGCTCTGGTGAACTGACCAGCCATTCATCCACAATAGTAGAGGTAAACTGATATTACATAGGTGATGACGCAACTATCGGTGTGCACAAAGTCGGTACAAGAGTAAACCATTCCATATACTCTCACTTGTTGTTTCCTGCAAATATTTTGTTTCATGAATAATCAACAGTTAGTAAATAAATGCAATGCAACAGTAATTTATACATTTCCAGAGCCATAAACTTGTGTCTGACAACCGGCCTTGTCTGGCACCCTGACCCTAAACTCGTACAGGATAATTCGTACCTAATAGCAAGCTATCCTGTACGAGTTTAGGGGCAGGTACCAGACTAACAACCGACCATGTTGAATATATAAACCATAGAAACATGAACTCGATTGCAATCTTCATGGACTGATTTTTTAAATTCAAATGGTGGCAACGCGTTTAAAAATAAGAAAACACAACTACATTGGAATCGTTATGTAAATGTCAACCGCCAAGATTTAGTGGTTTGATGGCCGTTCAAAGCGCACGGGCTTAGTTTGTGTTTTTGTGTTTTTCTGTACTTTTCCCAGACAGAAGAAGTTATGAATCATTTAATATTTTTAATTTGAAATTGAAATTAGATTTATCAAGTACCCGCAATGTAAACAAACCCCGAACCTGAACATTCGCACAAGCGCCCTAATGATTGAGCCGTGTAAGTGATCTAACGGCACAGTATAATTGTATGTACTTTATCTCAGAAATAGAGACTGGTGATCGGGTAAGAGTTATTCGAAAAGCCTGCCGATAATTGTTTGAGTGTAAACCACAGATAAAAAGACTTCAAATGAGGGTAATTCAACCACTAAGTTAACTGACTCTGATCGTTGTTGCTGTAATCAGGCTTCGATTCTTCGTTTGTTTTTCACCCCCATTTCTACATTCTAAACCTAACTGGACATATTGCAGGTGTCCTATTTTCAATGTTGGTGGTTTTAGTCGTAGTAAGCTCATGTAAATTGGTTTTCTTTATAAATGTTCAACAGGCTACTGGGGTAAGTGGGCTTTTAAGCCATTGACATATCATGGGGTTAAGTTTATTGGTCTAAATGATATACCTCTTTTTAAAGTGGACGCGAGTATAGGGTAAAACAACCAAACCAACCCTCGTTTTAAAGCAAATAGAAATTCCGTAGTTATTTTAGATAATAAGATTTTACCTGTGCCCTGTGTTTTAGTGTTCATAGATATAATTAAAGAGTAATGTAGTATGTGAGACTAACATGAAAGGGATTGGAAACGTCTTTCTATTACAGTCAGTCTACTCGCAACAGTTTGGCTCGCTATTGTTTGCCTCGGACACCAATGTCGTGGGTATAAGGACTGCGCATATCTATTTGGAATATCAGAATAGTCAAAATTTTGATTGTTTCTGTTGCTAACTTACAAACAGGCATGCACAGTCCATACACCCATCACATCGGCAAGGTTCGGAATGAATCGGAATACACACCACGGGTTCCGGCTATTCTCGGGGCGCATCGGAATGCTTTCATGGGGTGTCTGAGACAAACAATAGCAAGCCAATCTGCTGCAAGTAGACTGACTGTAATACAAAGGCGTTTCCAATCCCTTTCATATTAGTCCCAGGTGAGGACCTAATATAAAATAATGTCATTTAGAAAAATGCCGTAAAAGGTCTCTAGGGTCAGAACCTTACCTTTCTGTGAGAGTTGTCTGTGACCGGGCTGAGTCAAAGAACCGAATCCCATCTCAGATACCTGGAATTGGGAGTAGAAAAAACAACACTTTTCATAAATTAAAAGTCCGGCATTTTTTAATAACATTTTATTTACCATGCATGAGCTGAAGTTTTTTTGAGAATTTTGAGAACAGTTTTTCCTGAAATTGTAACGCTACCTGAAGGTTAATATTTTCAAGAATTCTGGGGGCTGTTTCTCAAAACATTTACGCCCGACGTAAATCCAATGTAAGGTCTAACTGTCATGGCAACATATACCTTCAACATTACCGGTACGTTACGAGTAGGCGCAAAGTTACGTCGGTTTTGAGAAACAGCCCCCTGACCGCTAAGATACAGTGGCCAGTGTTTTTGTGAAAAGATCATTCTTTCAGACGGACTTAAACAGGGGGTACATACTGTCTCAATGCGCTATTGGTCTTCAGATCGGATTTTAAAAAACGCGTAATTCCAAACTGCCTTTTCAGAAACGTATATTTTTTTAACAAATCACTTTTAATTCACTATCTATTTCACTGAAAAATCGTATCATAAAGTATCTTGTTCTCGTACGGATAGATAACCGTGCCATCGCGATTATAATTTTGGGAGAAGATAAATATATGTTTTTCAATAAAATCTATATGTACATGGCTGGCCAGTACACAGGAGCTCTGTCCTTGTATGGACGTAGTACACACAGATTGTCGAGTCTTCACGATTGTTATGTTTGGAGCAGATAAATATATGTTTCACTAAAATCTAGTGATTAATGACTGGTCCGTACACAAGAGCCTTGAACGGGCGTGGTACACAGTTAAGCACGCCATTACGATTGCAATGTTTGTTTTTTACTTACCGAAAACAGTATGAAAACTGCAACCAAGGCTTGGATATATGACGACATTTTGAACTTAAGTCTGAAAACAGAAAGAAAAAAATATAGGACAACTAAAGAAAAGTTTTATTGAAAAAATTTAAAATTTAAAAGCTTTGTTTGTGTAATTCCAAATACTTTCGTACAACGTGTGTTTCCAAGAATAGTACAGGATATGATGTTTATAAAGTTACTAAATTTGTCACTTTCTGCAGGTGGATTTTTGCGTCTCGTCAAATTGGGATATTCTATAGCTTAGCTGCAGCATATCAATAGAAATGTTAGCTGACAAAGTCTATTTATTGCTTTTTAAAAGTTGCATGAGCTGCAAAAATTCGGACTTTTAAAAATAAATTCTGATTGTCACGAAAAGTTGAGCGCTTGAAGTACCTTACAAAACTAAACGGTTGGTGTTGAAAAAAAAAGATCGGTAAAGCCACTCCCCCGTACGAACCGAAAACGTGTGCTTATTTTGTAATTCTTAAAGGCCCACTTGCCGCCGAAGCCTGTTGAACATTTGTCAAGAAAACCAATTTACATGAGCTTACTACGACTAAAACCATTAAAATTAAACATAGGACACATAAAACATGTCCAGTAAGGTTTAGAATGTAGAAATATGGGTGAAAACAGACGAAGAATCTAAACTTGATTACAACCATTAGCGCCGGTTAACTTAGTGGTTGGCTTACCCTCATTGCAGGCCTTTTTGTCTGTGGTTTACACTCAAACAATTTTAGAGCAGGCTTTTAGAGTAACTCTTACCCGATCGTCAGTTTATATCTTTCAGATAAAGTACGTAAAACTATACTGCGCCGTTAGATCACTCATACGACTCTGACATTAAGGCGCTTGAGCGCATGTTCCGGTTCGGGGTTTGTTTACATTCCGGGTACTTGATAAATCTAATTCTATTTTAAATTAAAAACACTAAATGATGCCAAAACGTTCTATTTTTGGTAAAAATGGAAAGTTCCTAACTTGGTCTGTCTGGGACAAATACAGAAAACCGCCCACCGCATTTTCGCGGCAAGTGTGCCTTTAATAAAAATGGAGAACAATTTAGCTAATTCAGTTTCAATGAGATTTTTCCTATGTTTTGCAGCTCATGTGAGTTTTAGTTGATTAATTTCAATCGTAGAAGTCAAATGTCTTTAAGCTTACATTTTTTAAACTAAGATACACAGTTAACGTACTTGATCTTTGCGATATGAACTATACTCACAGTGTTTTTCCTCAGTAACGGTTGCTCTCAGTAGTTCCTAGTATGTCGTTAGTGAGACTATGTTAGAGAAATACAGTACTTATACGATTTCAGAAACAATGCTGGGTTAAAACAGGTTTATTTACAATGTCATTACGTCATTCAGGGCCGCAAACGGGTTTCCGTAGGGCTATTGTATTTTCCCCTAGCACTACCTTATCAGGTCGCCCCACGATTTCCTTCCTCCTGGGTACCCCACATGGAGGGCGTGGAATCCGTGTCGAAGATTGCCTGTCATATCGGACCGCACTTGAACATTTTGCGTAATAAAGCAACTTCAAAATCCACCATAAAACAGAAACTGGTAGTCGGAATTAGACTACTGTTACATAGTATTTTATTAACCCGTGTCAATTGTTTTAAAGGCTTGTCGGTAATTGTGATGCCATGAGTGTTGGATTTCGTTTTTTGGTCATCATGTAAAAAAAACAGTAAATTTAAAGGAGGAAAGGACCCCCCCCCCCCCCCCCCCAAAAAAAAAAGAAGCAAACAAACTTTAATTCATTCAGAAGAAGTGCGTTCAATGGGAAGAAAACATTTAGATTCAAAAGATGTGTATTAATTTTTCCTTTCCAACGGTACCAAATAAACATACGGGTTTGACATTTATCAGTCAGAGAATGGAGTTTATGTACTCATGTGCATGTATTTGCCATTCACGCGTACCTATTTTCACAAAACCACATTTTCCAGATGACTTATTTAAAGTGCTTCTAGTCTCAAAAATGTACGATAAAGTATTGTTTTGAACTGATTTAGAATGAATGAATGGTCGTCCCGGTTATTTAAATTTTGTTTACTTTTCGAACACGTTTTCGGTTTATACAGGCCACATATTGTATGGATTTTCCTCATTCCAACGCCAATCATTTAGTTTTTCGATGGCCTCCAAAGCCTCTTACTGTCGTGACGATCCGAAATTATGAAAAAAGTGTGAATGTTGGCAGCGCATGCCCCTTTAATGAAAATTTCCAGAAATTTATATAATTTTGTTTCATATATGAAAACATTTGACTTTCCTCTGTGTCGATTGGATTAGTTCTTCTTTTTCTATATGGAACATTCTGATAGTCATTCGTTGGCAATTCTCCTGTCTGTAGGTTTTGGGGTTGTGTATTTGCTAATAACTTTTTTGGCAACAAATAGTCAGAAGCCATTCTAAGTGGCAGAGTTTTGGTTAGGCCATTGCTGATAAGTTAGGGTCTAAAAATGAACCTCAAGTCTTCGCAATTATAGTACAAATCGTTTTGGCCAATCATGCGCATGCCCAGGCGGGTACGTAACAAATACAATTGTCACCTTAATATTATATTTATGGACACTAAAACACACGGGCACAGGGAAAATCTTCTTGTCTAAAATAACCACGGAGACAAGTTTCTAATTGTGTTAAAAAGAGGTATATCATTTAGACCTTTATACCCCATCATAAATTGTTGTAATAAAGTAAACCTATGATATTTCATTAGGTTGACGACTGACAGGAGCTTGGCCTTAGTCAGTAGAATTTTCTGGAACACTTTGTATTACATTGACAATGCTTACGCATCTTAAGCTATAGTAAGAATATCGTCAGACTATATAGTATGCCCCCCCCCCCCCCATACCCTTTCCCAGAAAACCTAGGTAGAAGGCAGACAGGGGAGTTTAGCCCTGACCAGTATGTCTTTCAAACTCTTGTTCTTTTTATAAGCAATGACTGGCCTTTGGGTCAGAGGTCGAGCAAGTTTACTTTGAAGTAGTTTGTATTCTTCTACTATAATCTTGGCCATAGCGATGCTAGCTTTGTTATACTGAAACACAAATGGTATTATAGTTTTTTCACGACATCTTCCGGGGTCCAAGTTCAAACCCAAAGGATAAATAGTTTGTAATGTTTGAATCCAAAAACTTTCCCTTTCCAAACGTTTGTGCTTCGTACAAAATCATCCTGAAATTTTTGAACTTTTGGCAAAAATAGAAAGTTTATCTGTGTGGGAAAATACAGATACCGTATTTTGTTTAATTTGTTTTACTAGTAAGCTGCCATGGCACCTTTAACAAAATCGTCACTTGTTCGTAAATTGATATTGAATGAACGGTCAATATTCAATCGATCGTAAAATGAAATCTCTTCAGCTAGGGTATCTTAAAGTTCTTTGTTGGCACCTGTATTGCCTGCCCTGACATAAACTGTACTTCCTGTTGCCGCCTGCTACCTATTGTAGTTAACAGAATCGCCACTGAAGCGTTAAAGGTAACCGAGCCAGTAATGGGGTTGGAACACATACCTGTAGCTACCAGGATAGTCCTTCAGGCACGCCTAGACCAGTTTTACATAGCAAACTCAAGGGGCTTTTAAGACAAACTAACTTAACTTCAATACTCTTGGTTATATTTTAATGGTTGGAAATAAACCATGTAGGCCCTAATGTTAATACACTTCAAACCCGTTTCCGACAAGATTATTCAACTATTCAAATTTTACTAAAATTAATTCTACTTTCTACGTTTAACACCCATGTAGATTATGTATATTAAGACATAGAAATTCTAAATCTAAAATTCCCCAATATTCGGAATTCTCGACTTTGGTTAACGCCCTTTTCAAACTTTTACAATGTCTTCACCACATTGGCATCCTCCAGGGGCATTTATGTGACCAAACCTTCCCAAAGTACCGTAATAAAATGAAAGTTTTCTTTTCTAAAACCCGTTCAACGCAACCAGGAAGTTGATATTGCGTTTGGCCATGTATAGAAAAATGGGTCCATAAGATTATACATGAGATGATTTCCTATTTTGAGGGATGTTTCAATAGATTATAAGCACAGGAGACTTCAGCCAGGCCATCCAATGGTCTTAACTTGGACAGTGCTTTTAATACTGCTTTAAGATGGGACAAACAGAATTATAAAGGTAAACTACAAATTTCGACCATTCAGAGTTTTTATTCGTTTCTTCCCATTTCGAAATCTATCATTTCTACTGACACAACTCAGTTTAGTCCACCATCGTCTCCCCAACCCCATTGGTCAGTCCGTCGACATTCTGTAATCTCACTCCAACATCTGCAGTCACCGATTTCTAGACCTTTAGCCCAACCTTCTGTTTCCCCTTTGCCGTTCCCTACTGGGACTCACTCCCCTAGACCCCTCCCCCTCTTTTCTACCCCCCCCCCCTCCTCTACACCCAGTAGGCCTACCTCTTTCCCCCTTTCGTCCGCCCCTTCCCCAATTTCTACCAGGGTCCCCTTCCCTAGACCTGGTACCCCTCTAGCCCCTCTACTCTCTCCAGTTTTGTCAGCCTATTCCCCTATGATATATTCAAATGCAGCGAGATCCCCTCGGGGTGGGGGGGGGGGGGCAGCACAACCCTCTCACACCTAATCATAACTAAGAAAGTACTATTACTTGGTGATTCTAATCTGTCTATAATGAACCTTGACCCCCACCATGATATGCAGGTAGAATGTTTTCGTGGTGACAACTTGAATTCCTTCCGAACTTATCATCGAGCTCCTCCCAAACCTGAGAAAGTTATCTTAAATATTGGTGTCAATAACACGATAACTACTGATATTCTCGTTATTTTTGGGATTACAGTCAACCGGCCTCTTCCAAAGAAAGGAGTAGTTAGGTAGATATTATGGATCCGGGACATTTCGGCCTGGGACATTTTGGCCTGGGACGTTTCGGTACGGTACATTTCGGCCTGTGACATTTCGGCTTGGGACATTTCGGCCTAAAGTGATAAAGTGGACATTTCGGCCCACCTTGGTTTTTATTCTATTTAATTGTATATTTTCTCATTTCTTTCTCCATTCAGCAATTTTTCCGCTATAACAGTGATACTAGTGAGCTTATGGACAATCTTTTCAACTTTCATGATACCTATGTTACAGGTATCAATCAGAGAAAAAGTGAAATTTTGTCTGCTGTAGAAGCTAAAGGCTTTCTGTGAAAATTTGAAATAATTCTAATGAATACATTTTTATATACTGTATTACCTCAACTAATTAGACAGTCTATCAGAAACTTAAATTCTAAAATTGTTAAGCGTTTAAGTTATGGGTTCTCTCTGTAAACACCTGATGTTAGTTATTTATACACCAAGTAGTCGATTTCAGAACTTTATGTTAACCATTTTGACGTCAGCCCCACTGAAATTTAGGTTTTAAACAAATACCAGACTGTCCAACTTGACGAGGTATATCTTTTTACTCAGATAAATGAAAATTGTTTTAATAATTTAAATTGATGTGTGAATTTGCTGAATTGTTTCCATTGTTTCTTGTACAATGCTCTATTATCATGTTTTCTGATTTTTTTTACTTCAGGTAATTACAGAAGGGTATGAATTTCAAAGCTTTCAACCTTTAGTTTATGCGCAAAGCCTTGGCATGTACTGCAGACAATTGTGGTTAGATAAATTTATCAACTTGAGCTCAACTTAATGAGCATATATATAGTCATATAGAATAAGAGAAAGAAATGAGGGACAGACTATAGAATTGGTCCGTCAGTCTCAAACCGCTATAATCGTCAGGGGGGCAAGCCCCTCTGCAACCCCCCGTTTTATTCATTTCTTTGAGAACTTATGACTAGTTTAATATTACAAGCTTAAAACTAAACTATCCCTACTAAAAGCTAAAAGAAATAACATCTAAAAGACGAATTTGAAGAGAAGTTAAAAACGACGGACCTATTCTATATTTGCACCGAAATCAGATCATCTTTAATCAAATATAATTAAAACCAAGGTAGGCCGAAATGTCCCCTTTTTCACTTTTGACCGAAATGTCCCAGGCCGAACTGTCCCAGGCCGAAATGTACTGTACCGAAATGTCCCAGGCCGAAATGTCCCAGGCCGAAATGTCTGGATACCAGATATTATACAGCGGACATTTAGTAGCCTACCCCTCTGGTAACGTAATTGACACAGCTCCCATTGCTGAATACATGAGTTAAATTAGTTAGCGTCTTTTTGAAAGTGAGTAACAGTATTCTCGTTTTTTTGGCATTACACTTTCTTGAAAGTTATGCGAGAAATACCCGTCATGCGATTTTGGTTACTCCAGGTGTGGAATACACCTAGAGTACATACAACCCTCGTCAACCTAATGGAATATCATGGGGTTTAGTTTATTACAACAATGGGTATTAAAGTCTAAATGATATACCTCTTTTGAACACAACTAGAAACTTGTCCTCATGATTATTTTAAGCAAGAAGTCTGTTTGTTTTAGTGTTCAAAAATATATATTTAGAATAAATATACATACTGACTGATATCAAGTTTCAATGTACGGTTTATAGACCTATCTAAGAAAAAATCTTCTTGACTAAAATAACCATGAAGCAAGTTTTTATTGGCTCTCTTGAAAGTGTGGGGAGGATGGTATGGACTCCATGGCATTACCCCCCAGCGACATTTTCCCCCACGACACTTTCTCCCGGAGACATTTTCCCGCCATTTTAACTTAATTGTGTAGTCGGACACTACCTTACAGTCTATCCCTTACTTTTTTTCTCTGCAAAACCTCACGGTCAATAAACAGTGGAGTCTCAATCGCTTTCGATTTGCTGTCGAGTTCGACTTTTATAATCAGATTTTAAGTGTCCCGGCATATTTCGATTTGATTGTAAGTGAGCGAAAACAGAGCAATTTTAATCGCAGGTCTTCCAACTGGACATTCCAAGTTAACATTTTAAAAATCCGTCGATCGGCGTGGTAACTTCATAAGTCACTAAAACCAACAATCTCGGATAATTTCAGACGACTTGATCTAGCGAACAGTCGTGTTAAATGCGACACCGTTAAAGGCCCACTTGCCGCCGTAGCCTGTTTAAATTTGCTAAGAATACCAATTTACATGAGCTTACTACGACTAATACCACTAAACTTAAACATAGGACACATAAAACATGTCTAGTTAGCTTTAGAATGTAGAAATGGGGGGAAAAACAAACGAAGAATCGAAGCCTGATTACAGCAACAACGATCAGTGTCGGTCAACTTTCGTGTTGAAAGCGGTCTTTCTTTTTTAATGTAAACAATATTCCTGATTTTCGCGGCAATGGAGTGGTCGTCTGAAATCATCCGAGATTGTTGGTTTTAACGATGACTTTATTTTAAAGAGTGATTTTTTTATTGATTTGTGAAAATATGTCTATTAATTCGCAATTTGACATTCAGTTTTCTTAATACACATAAAGCCTCGATTTACCAAAAAAGATTGTGTAGGACTTAAATAAATTAACACGACACCTGCCCTAAGTTTCTTTGATCCCTATCATTCGGTGTGGGCCTGCGATCCCTTCATGTACCATGGGAAAGTTAACGAAATACGACAGTTAACCCCAATTTAAAGTCACACTCTGCAAGTCTTCCTATCTCAGGAAAACTACTTTCATTTTCATGAAATTCACACTGTATTACAAAGGTATACCTTTGCAAAAATATGTTTTCTCGGGAAAAACTGGTTTTGCGAACTATATTGATATATGAGGTAAAAAGGCCTTGGTGAGACTTTAAGTGGCATGAGCTGTCTAAATTCGGATTGTTTCCCCATAAATTTTTATTGTCATGGGAAGTTCAGCGTTTGAGGCATTGACGTTGAAATAACCGAAGACGTGTGCTAATAGTGGGCTAATTTAAATAGCCAGGATGTAGGGGCTTCGTTTTTGGGAATGTTGCTGCTTATAAAACTACCGTAAAGTATATTTTCAAGATTTGTATTATAGGAAAAGTCTTATTTTCTACTTAAAAATAACCAACAACTAGCTTATTCTATTTCAACGAGATTTTATTTACATTTGGGGGCCTCGGTGGTCCGATGGGTTAGAGTGATCGTATCCAAAGCAGTGGCGGATTTAGGGGGGGCGCAAGGGGCGCGCGCCCCCCCTATCAGCCGACAAAAAAAAACGAAAAAAAAGAAGGAAAAGAGAAAAAGAGAGAAGGAAAAGAGAGAAGGAAAAGAGAAAAAGAGAGTAGGAAAACGAAAATATCTTACATTACAATGCTATAAAGAAGGAAGCTTTATATGGAGCTACGATAACGTTTAAATTTTTCGTACCATTGCCTCATTGTCATTGGTACGGGCCGTGCCTATATGTGTTGAATATTTAAAACACCAGGTTCTTGGAGAAGTGGTAAGGAAGTGGTGAGGGGGGGGTGGGGGGGGGGTGGGGGGCACAGAGCCACTTGAAGCTAAGCGATGTGGACTGGTAGCGTTTTTACTCACAATTAGACCAGATATGCTAAAAATATAATTTCTCGAGTTTCATCAAGAGAAAAATCGCTAAATTTCCGCGGGTTCGCCGCAAATCGTAATTATTTACTCTTACGAAAGTCTATTGTAACTGGGGGAGACGAGAGTCAAAACAATATATAAGCGTTGCAAATGGCGGGGACATTCGGCCCAAGGATAATCGGCCTCACACCAAAAAATGCGTGATGAGGATTTAACTGAAATGTTTGGTTTCGTGCATGCACTCGTATAGCACTGTTGCATCCGATTGAATGGACTTGCTCATCTGTATGTATATAAAGATTTGCCGCTTAATTATTCCAGAGTTATGGATGAATTTTCGCGCAAAAATCGCAAGCTGTCGTTTTAAAGCTATACAGAACTTTGAAACTGCCATTAGGCCCTAATCTTGATATTGTTTTGAAATTGTTACTGAGAGTATTACGTAAACAGGCAAAACATACACAGTTTCATTTTGATTAATTTTGTTCCGCAAATAAAGTTAGAAACCGATAATTCATTATCAGGGGCTTGAACAAAAACAATTTTGGAACGTTTATCTTTAGGTTGAATTTAAAATACTTGATTAAAATAAGTGATACTCGAGAGAGAATAGAGGTATCACGTTTATGATGTAGGCCCATTTGACCTTCCCGTTTATTCAGACGTGGCTCTAAGCTAAAACATCTTTCTGGTAGACATATAGGCGGCCCCTGGACCCGCGCCTTATGGTGCTGTGATAGTTGCCCCCCCCCCCCCCCCCCTCCCCTTCACAACACTCATAACTACCTACTGCGGGTGGGACTTGCGCCCCCCCTTTCACGAAATCCTGTATCCGCCCCTGCAAAGTCCAACACAGACCTTGCATCGATGTGGCGCGCGTTCAAATCAAACGTCGCTGTATAACTTGCCAGGTACTCGGCGAAGGTCGGGTGTTTTCTCCGGGCAATGTGCTTGCCCCCCACCCCCACTAAACCTGGCAACGCTGCCATATAAGTAAAATATTCTTGGGTGCGGCGTATCAACATCAATCAATCCTTACATTTAGCAGCTCACACCATGCACTTTAAATGGGATACTTTAAAAGCTTTGTGGTAATGTTAAAGGCACACTTGCCGCGAAAATCAGGAATATTAATTACATTAAAAAAGAAAGACCGTTTTCTTTTTTTTTCCCAGACAATATAAGTTAGGAACTTTCTATTTTTTCCAAAATTTTAAAGTTTGGACGTCACTTTGTATTTTTAATTTGAATTGTTAGGTACCCGGAACGTAAACAAACCAAACTGCTCGCACAAGCGCATTTTATGTTTCAGTCGAGTGAGTGAACTAACAGCACGGTGTAATTTTACGTAGGCCTATTTATCTGAGAAATACAGACTGACAATCGGTTAACAGCGACTGGAAAAGCCTGCTGATAATTGTTTGAGTGTAAACCACAGATAAAAAGGCCTGAAAGGAGGGTAATCCAACACGAAAGTTGACCGACACTGATCGTTGTTGCTGTAATCAGGCTTCGATTCTTCGTTTGTTTTTCACCCCATTTCTACATTCTAAAGCTAACTATACATGTTTTATGTGTCCTATGTTTAAGTTTAGTGGTATTAGTCGTAGTAAGCTCATGTAAATTGGTTTTCTTAGCAAATTTAAACAGGCTACGGCGGCAAGTGGGCCTTTAAAGAGGCATGAGCTGCCAAAATTCACACTTTTTTCATAATTTCTGATCGTCATGACAGTAAGACGTTTTGGAGGCCATAGAACGACTAAATGATTGGCGTTGGAATGAGGAAAATCCATACAGTATGTGGCCTATACGAACCGGAATAGTGTTCGAAAAGTAAAGAAAATTTAAATAACCGGGACGACCATTCATCCAAAGTTAGTTCAAAACAATACTTTTTTCGTACATTCTCGAGACTAGAAGCACTAACAAGCTTCTGAATTATACGTCTTGAGAAAAATAGGTGATAATTTCAACATTTTGTTTTAACGTCAAAATATCCACATTTTGACAGCTCAATCCACTTTAATGTTTTGACCCACCGCACTTAGTTTCGTTTTCGTTGCGCCAAATGGCTTGAAGGTAGTTTATCGAAAGTCTTTTAAATGGAAATTTTACATGTCAACCGGGGACAAATTTTAGTTAGAGACAAAAACATATGACATGGGTAATTTAACATGCATTCTGAGTGATGTCAACAGACTGAAGTATACACAACGTTGATCCACATAACCTGTCTTCATAACATATCCAAACTTGTTTTTAGTCTTTAATGAAGACAGTTTTCTTTAAAAAAAAACGTATAATATTCCCAGAAAATAAATTCCACGGGCGCAAGAAAGAATAAAAAATACACTGAAACTCTTATGCAGGTCTTTCGATGGTTCAGTTATAGAATGTCCATGACCCTTTAAAATTGCTTGTATAGATAAAAATGTGTTCACTGCTTTTATATAAACCGTAGCCACCATAACTTTTATACTAAACACCATAGCCATGTCCGGGGCCTCCGTGGCTCAGTAGGCCTATATAGAGCGTTGGACGCTCAATCCGAACAGCCTTCCACCATTGGGCCGAGGGTTCGAATCCCACTCAGTCCAAAACAAATCGGAAAATTTTCTGACTGGGTTTTCACTCGAACGACCTTTGTGGGATGGTTACCGGTTACCCCCGGAAGGTCGTGGTTTTCCTCCGGCATAGAGCCCGGTTTCCTCCCACAATAAAACTGGCAACGCCGCCATATAAGTGAAATAATCTTGAGCGCGGCGCAAACATCAAACAATCAATCAATCAACCATAGCCATGTCAATTATGAGTCTTAAACGGAATCTATGGAAGAACCACCACCCCCACCCACCCGGCATCCAATCCCCCTTCTATACTTGTTTTTTTCAGTAGGAAACAGATGGACTTCCATATGGTCACAGTGGACAGTTAGGATTAGCCCATTTCGAATTAAGTTCCTATATTTCGGTCAATATCTTTGGGCATTTTTTATTGGGACTTCTCATAAGCTAGGAATACTTTTTTGAGTATTGATGTGACTCAATAAAGTAGTAGTTTGTTTAAACAAATATATGAAAGGTGAAGATTGAATAAAAGTTGGGGATTGAGCTGTCTGGCGTGGGGGTGATTGGGCCCCTGACAACAATGTGACTTGTGTCGTCCGCACCCCTGTCCCCCAATCTCATTCTCGCGAGATCCCCTGCTACTACGTGAACGCGACGGACCTCTCAGGCCGTTCCAAGCCATTTTACCCAAAATTTGGGTAATCAAACTTACTTCCAAAATTGATTTGTACGTGATCTTTAACTGATTCTATATGTTGTCTTCTATATGTCTACGTCATGTGATTGTAGTGAGAGTATTCCTCCGCAGCACTGGCAAAAGGGGATTCCCCTTAGCAAGACAAAGACAATGGCTTGGAACGGCCTGAGAGGTCCGTCGCGTTCACGTAGTAGCAGGGGATCTCGCGAGAATGAGATTGCCCTGTCCCCTTCGGAAGTGACAATCTTGAGATTTATCCCTAATGATTGGTCTGTCAAGATTTGAACAGCAGACTTTGTAACATGATATATATTACTATGTTGTACACTCGTACCTTGTCAATAAAGTTAGTTGTTGTAATCTACAAGCTGAGTTCGTCAAGTACGTTACATGGTGTCAGAACTTTCGCCTGTAATTCGTGCAAAGTCACAATTTACGGCATAACCCAACTGCCTAAATATTCGTGGATGCGCCAAGATACATTCGAGAGGATCCTTTCTAGATGTCTAAATACTGTTAAAGACGTTGACCAGCTAAAAATCAAAAGGCTGAGATCTTTGTGCAACAACAAAAAGTGAAAGTAACTGTCGCACATCGTGAAAACCTGTAAACACAGTGACTCACAATCACATTTATTGTTAAAATAACAAGATTTGTGTAATAATCTCCGTAAAATGGCAGAATCTCAGCATAACAAACCCTCCATGAACTGGAATGCAAATGACCTAGATAAAGAATGGAAAAGGTTCAAACAGCACTGTGAGTTTACTTTTAACGGCCCCCTCTCAGCTAAGACTGAAAAAGAAAAAGTAAATTATATGATGACATATATTGGGGACAAAGGCCGAGAAATATATAACACGTTTAATTGGAGACCAGCCACTGACAGATTACCAGCTGAACATGACCCTCTACAAGGTGTATTTGAAATACAGTCAATATGTAGCCCCAAAGAAAAATCCTATTAAAGCTACAGTCCACTTTAGCCAAATAAAGCAAGTATCAGGTGAAACGTTTGACAATTTTGTGACCGATTTGAAGTTGCTTGTCAAAGACTGTGACTTTTTGGAGCCAGATAGAATGGTACGTGACGCAATAATCATTGGTTCGCTCCATCCTGTCGTCAGTGAGAAATGTTTTGAGAGAAGTGATGATCTCACATTAGATTTGGCCATAAGTATTGGTCAAAATTATGAAAGCTCCCAATATAGCCTAAGAGTTATTTCGACTGATGAAGATCCAACAGTACGTGCCATATCTGGTCAGTTTTCACGAAAGCCTAGTAAGCCTGTTAAGTCTCAAAACCCATGGCATAATAGAAACTCAAATCACAAAACTCAAAATAAACAAAAAGAATTTCAAAAAACCCATATTACAGCCAATAAGGCATTTAGAAAAGGTCCAAGGGCCAAACTTTGTAGTAGGTGTGGCTATGATAAATCACACAGAAATTGTCCAGCGAATGGCAACCGCTGTGACTTTTGTAATGGGCTTGGGCATTTTGAGAATGTTTGTAAAAAGAAAGCTAGTGCTCATTTAGTTCAAGATGGTTATAGTTCTAGCGAGTCCGAAAATACTCATTTGATCAATTCTATTTTTGACCACAGCAAAAATGATTGGTCCGAGATAATCAAGCTTAATGGGCATTCTGTGAAAATCCAGATTGACACCGGGGCGGCCCAGTCTTTGCTTCCATATAAAGATTTTGTGAAACTTGGCTGTAAGCCGCCTATTTGTAAATCAGACAGAAAGTGTCAGTCTTATACCAGACATTCAATTCAAGTTAAAGGTTGTGTGACATTACCAACTTGTTACAAAGACAAGTGTGTTAACATAAAGTACTACATTGTACATATTAATCAACAACCCTTATTATCAGTCCAAGCCAGCAGAGAATTAGGCTTGATTCACAGAGTACATAATGTGCAAGCTGATGAACTGGATAAATATCCACTATTAAAGGAAACCACTGCTACTTTACCGGGTACTTACACACTAAAAATTGACCCCACTGTCCCTCCTGTTGCACATGGCCCACGTCGTCAGCCAAAAGGTCTACTAGACAAAATAAACAATAAGCTCAAAGAAATGGAGTCTATGGGACATATTGCCAAAGTAACTGAGCCCACAGACTGGGTGAGTTCAATGGTAACTGTTGTGAAAAATGGTAAGGTCAGGATTTGTATTGACCCAAAAGACCTAAATAAGGCAATCCGCAGAGAACATTACCCAATTCCAACAGTGGAGGAAGTTATTGCCTCATATCCTAATGCCAAAGTTTTTTCCGTTCTTGATGCCAAGTCAGGATTTTTGCAAATCAAACTTGACTACGAATCCAGCCTCCTTACTACTTTCAACACTCCACTAGGACGCTACAGATGGCTTCGTTTACACTTCGGCATAAAGTCGGCCCCAGAACTGTACCAAAAAGTGATGGATAATATCCTCGAGGGTGTCCAAGGCGCCAGAGCCATTATTGATGACATCTTGATCGCCGGTGAAAACGAGGCAGAGCATGACAAAATACTCGAGACAGTAGTAACTCGTGCCACACAGAACAACCTTGGTATCAACTTCGACAAGAAACAAATCAAATTGCCAGAAGTAAAGTATGTCGGTCACGTGATTTCCAAGGACGGAGTAAAGCCGGATCCTGAAAAGATCAGAGCCTTACTTGAAATGCCTTCTCCAACTGACAAAAATGACATTCGTCGTTTCATAGGCATGATTCAATATCTGTCAAAGTTCATTCCTCAACTGAGTCATGAAGATGCCCCTCTTCGTGAAGTTATAAAGAAAGATGTAGAGTTCTTCTGGGACAAGCCCCAACAAGAGAGTTAAAAACGCTCTGTACTACTACGCCTATGCTAGCCAAATTTGATGTCACGAAAGATGTGACCATTCAATGTGACGCCAGCAGCTATGCTCTTGGTGGTGTTTTACTACAAGAAAATCGCCCTGTAGCTTACACTTCCCGAGCCTTAAACCAAACAGAAAAGAAGTACGCCCAAATAGAGAAGGAAACTTTAGCAATTGTGCACTGTTGCCGAAAGTTCCATTATTACATTTTTGGCCGAGCAGTTAATGTCGAGAGTGACCACAAACCACTCCAGTCGATATTTTCCAAACCACTTCAGTCAGCACCAATGCGTCTTCAAACTATGATGCTAAGACTTCAGCCATATGACGTAACCGTCAAATACAAGCCAGGGAAAGAAATTCCAATTGGTGATGCATTGAGTAGAGCCAATCTACCTGATACAGAGCCGGACATGAAACCAGTCCTAATTAATATGATTGACTATATCGCCGTCACTCCAGCTCGGTATAGTCAGTTTCAACAAGCAACGGCCAATGAAATAAATGCCTTACACTCCACTAGTCTGAAAGGTTGGGCAGATACTAAACAAGAATCTCTACATTGTGTCAGGGAATATTGGAACATTCGAGATGAACTCTGTCTTAGACGGCATAATTTACAAAGGTATGAAAATTGTTGTACGTCCCAGTATGAGACAAAACATGTTGTCACAAATCCACTCCTCCCACCTTGGCTGTTGTACCACCCAGTATGAGACAAAATATGTTGTCACAAATCCACTCCTCCCACCTTGGCATAACTAAATGTAAGCAACGAGCAAGAGGAGCACTCTTCTGGCCTGGTATGTGCCAACAAATTGAACATTTAGTGAACGACTGTGCCGCGTGTAACACTTACCAAAACAAACAGCAAAAAGAAACACTTAGACCAACTAAGACCCCAGATTTCCCATGGAGTGAAATTGCAACTGATCTATTCCAGTTTGAAGGGAAACACTATCTGCTGACAGTTGACTACTTCTCAAAGTTTATTGAGGTAGACAAGCTCAGTGAACTTAACAGCACCACAACTATTCAAGCTCTTAAACAGCAAATGTGTCATCATGGAATTCCTGAAATTCTTAGATCCGACAATGGACCCCAATTCTCTTGTCGAGAATTTGCAACTTTTTGTACTGAATTAGGTATTCAGCATGTGACATCTTCACCGACTCACCCACAGTCCAACGGGGAAGCTGAAAGAGCTGTTCAGACAATCAAGAAACTTTGGACACAAAACAGAGATAAAGAAATAGCCTTGCTTAATTATAGAACGACCCCTCTTGATTATCTCCGGCCCAATTATCAATGAGTAGAAGACCACGAAATCAACTTCCAATTGCCAGAAAACTTCTACACCCAATTAGCTACGATATCAACGAAGTTAAACGTCGCCTTGACGCCGACAAGGAACGCCAACGTCATTACCATGATGAGAAATCTGCAGGTGATCTTCCATCTTTATTACCTGGAGATCCTGTCCGAATGTCACCATTTCCTGGGTGCAAACAGTGGCTACCAGCCACAATCGTCAAACACCATTCTACGCCTAGATCCTACGTCGTGGAATGTAAAGGAAAGAAATATCGCCGGAACAGACGTCACTTACGCCTCTCTACTTTCGGTGCCAACACAAGAGATCCTACCTGTCTTCGTGATCCTTATATTACCTGGAACTTACCTAGAAACACTAATCGTGACTTACTTCCAGCAACTCGACAACCCACTACCAGCGAAAGGACTCCTCCTAAAACTAGCTCGTTACCACAAAGTGCTCAAGGAACTGTTAGTTTACCTGGGTCCAGCGACCCACGGGAATCGAATACTTTGAGTAACTCAGTAGATAAACCCAATAGTGTAACTACTCGTTCCGGACGCCTAATCAAACCACCCAGACGCCTTGATTTGTGAATTTAACGTGACAGTCTTTTCTCACTTTCTTTGCTTTAAACGTCAGTGTTCATTAATACATTTTCAGTGTTTGTTTAAAACTTATTTAACCTTCCATAGAAACAAAGTTGTTGAACATTTTATTGACACTTTTGAGAGCTCAATCAAAGCTATTAACAGTTCACTTCGATTTATTTTATGTTGTGTTTACCATGTTTAGTATTTAAGTGTTGACTAACCCTTGTAGAGAAAGGGGGATGTAACATATATGACTATGTTGTACACTCGTACCTTGCCAATAAAGTTAGTTGTTGTAATTTACAAGCTGAGTCTGTAAGTACGTTACAGACTTGTCTGGGGTAGTTCCGATTTTCCACAAGGGCGTTTGGCTGGGCGAATGTTTCTAACCGAGTGACAGAGCCAAACGTTAACATTACGGCAAATGGAAAATTAACTGTCTACTAATGGCATATAAGCATTCCGCCAATGCCTTAAAACCGTTACCGCTCGGGGAAAATGGTCATAACGGGCGTGGAAAAAGGAGGAAACTATTATAGACTTGGGAGTTGGCTTGCTGTAACTTAATCTCACCTTAGTGCGACTAGATGATATTTTTGCCAAGCAGGGTTCTGTCGAACAACGTTACGGCTAACTTTGGTAAGGACGTGCGTTCAAAAATAGAGTATAAAACTACAAACATCAATCTTTGTTGATATTTTGAAGCCTTACTCGCCGTGTTCTTAATAGAAAATCTGTTTAAAATCCTCTAATATTTCAGATGAGATAAAGATTTAGGTTAGTTTATTGGTGGATTGAAATGGCGACGGCCGTGGTGAATGAAGTCGAAATAGACTGCCATCAATTATTATAGCAAGTCGGACAAATCATCAAATATCCATTCCAAATCAATCCCAACATTTAACATTCTTTATTTTTTTTAATTTTTAGCATACAAACGTCCAATATGTATTATCATTTCTTCAAAATACCCATCTTTTTCATTTACTCATTATTGACATTTACTCTGGGAGGTGCAGGGTAATCAATATTTCTCATTCAATCTTCAGCATTCAACTTCGCTGAATGCAGAGTTCAGACTAGTACATTTTTCATCAACATATTTTTTTTTCTTCTTATTTCATCAAAACATTTTTTTTTATTTCATCAACACATTTTCTACCACACTTTGTTTATTTTTTCATCAATGTATTTTTTTCAGCTCATCGACATTTTTTTTCATCAACATCAAAGTGTAATTTACAGTAAAGGCTTCCTTATATATAAACTGATTAACACCGCTGTCTGTTGGGAAAGGGGGGGGGATGTCGCGGGGGAAATGTCGTGGGGGAAAATGTCGTGGGGGGAAATGTCGTGGGGGGAAATGTCGTGGGGGGAAATGTCGTGGGGGGAAATGTCGTGGGGGGAAATGTCGTGGGGGGAAATGTCGTGGGGAAAAATGTCGTGGGGAAAAATGTCGTGGGGGAAAGTGTCGTGGGGGGAAATATTGTGGGGGAAAATGTCGTGGGGGAAAATGTCGTGGGGGGAAATGTCGTGGGGGGAAATGTCGTGGGGAAAAATGTCGTGGGGGGAAATGTCGTGGGGGGAAATGTCGTGGGGGGAAATGTCGTGGGGGGAAATGTCGTGGGGGGGGAATGTCGTGGGGGAAAATGTCGTGGGGGGAAATGTCGTGGGGGGAAATGTCGTGGGGGGAAATGTCGTGGGGGAAAATGTCGTGGGGGGAAATGTCGTGGGGGGAAATGTCGTGGGGGGAAATGTCGTGGGGAAAAATGTCGTGGGGGAAAGTGTCGTGGGGGGGGAATGTTGTGGGGGAAAATGTCGTGGGGGAAAATGTCGTGGGGGGAAATGTTGTGGGGGAAAATGTCGTGGGGGGAAATGTCGTGGGGGGAAATATCCTACCTATTTGTACCTCTTTTTAACTTTCTTAAACAGCTCTATTAGCTGTTCAAGTGTCGACCTCAAATTCCGACTTTCACAGAATTCTCTTGGTCCATCATATTTTTAAAAAATCCACCTAAAAGTAGTTTGACCGCAAGTTTATTTGGGTCAGTGGTCAAATAATTATCTAGGGCCTCTATTTTGATAACCCTTTTTGCCTAGGGCACATAAATCGATTGAAGCCTGGTCTGTGACAAGCGAAATTCTGTAGGGACGAAAGTTACGAAATGGTGGCATGGTGCTAATTGTTATGTTTACAAACTGCCTTAGGATGAGCACCGCCGACATAGATGTGAGTATTGGCATAACTCTTTTGTACAAAAACCTTGGTTGTTATGATGAATGCATTTTCCTTTGACTGTATGCCCTGTAGAGATAAGGTTTGCATTATAGGGCCCATGTACAGCATCCATAGCTCACTATCAATTTCAGTCCATGGAATTGAGGGATCCAAAGCTTAACGCATACGATATTGAATATCATATTCTTTCCAATTCACCCCCCCCCCCCCCCCTTTCTGATTCCCTATCTCGGATTACGAGAATATACTTTAGGATACCCCTGGCTGTCTGTGGATGTGCTTCTACACATTTGTCCATATATATCATGAATGCCTCCAGCCATTTATCAAATGATTTAATTTCCTTTATTTGTGTACCACGATACCCTATTTCCCCAGACTCATGCAATATAAGGCGTTTTCTGGCCTTTCTCCAGTTATGGGCAGTACATTTGCCAGATCTGCATACTGGCCTTCTATTATTTCAATTTTTATGTTTGAAATAACATACATACGTAATCCGGGTTCTTAATAACTAGGGATAGCAAGGGGAGTGTCTGGCGGTTGGCTTCCACCAATCATTCCCTGTGCCGGTAGTTCCACCATGGTCCCTTGATGTTCTAAGGCTGAAGTAGTTGAAGATCTTCAAACTCAGTGGCCAAAGTATATTGACGATGGGTGGGTGGCCAATAGAGTTGAAGAACCTGCCATATTGGAAAACATGTAACTCGAGTCACGTGACTTTTCACCTGGGTGAAAACCTCCTAAAAAAAATTCAAAACTGAAAAAAAAAATTTGAAGCTAAAAATAAAATTGAAACAAATAAAAAAATTCAAAACCAAAAAAAAAAAATGGAAACTAAAAAAAAAAGCTTTGAAACGAAAAAAAAAACTTCATGACTAAACAAAAAAATTTAAAACGAAAAAAACTCCAATGTCCAACTCCTACGACGGCTGAATGCTGCCACGACAAAAAAAAATCGGTGCTGTTAATCCGTAATAACGAATTCATTCATTTAATCCGTAATAACGAATTAGTCAATCCGAAATAACGGAATACTAATTCGTTTTAACGGATTAATAATTCGTTTTAACGAATTATTCTAATCCGTAAATACGGATTGTAATAATCCGTTAAAACGAATTATTTAATCCGTTATAACGAATTACGTAATCCGTAATAACGAATTATCAATCCGTATTAACGAATTACTTAATCCGTAAAAACGGATTAATTAATCCATAATAACGGATTACTTAATAATCCGTTATAACGAATAACTTAATCCGTAATAACGAATTATTAATCCGTAATAACGAATTATTAATCCGTAATAACGAATTATTAATCCGTAATAACGAATTATTAATCCGTAATAACGAATTACTTAATCCGTAATAACGAATTGCTTAATCCGTAATAATGAATTACTTAATCCGTTATAACGAATTACTTAATCCGTAATAACGAATTACTTAATCCGTAATATCGAATTACTTAATCCGTAATAACGAATTATTAATCCGCAATAACGAATTAACTAAAGAGGGTATGGATGAATAGGGGATGGGGTGATTGGGGGTATGGACAAAAAAGGAGGAGTTGGGTTAAAAGGGGGTGTGAACTTATAAGGAAAACGGCTGAATAAGTGTATGAACCAATAGAGAGGCGGACTTAATAAAAGTGTACATATGGATAGGGGATGGGTTTAATAAAAGTGTACGTACGAATAGGGGACGGGCTTTATAAAATTGTACGTACGAATAGGGAATGGGCTTAATAAAAGTGTACATATGAACAGGGGATGGGTTTAATAAAAGTGTACGTACGAATAGGGGACGGGCTTTATAAAATTGTACGTACGAATAGGGAATGGGCTTAATAAAAGTGTACATATGAACAGGGGATGGGTTTAATAAAAGTGTACGTACGAATAGGGGACGGGCTTTATAAAATTGTACATACGAATAGGGATTAATTAATCCGTAATTACGAATTAATAATTCGTTATAACGAATTAGTTTTAACTAAGCATACCCATCCTCTATTTGTACGTAATCTTTTATTTAGTCCATTCCCTATTCGCTCATACACTTTTATTAAGCCTATTCCCTATTCGTACGTACAATTTTATAAAGCCCGTCCCCTATTCGTACGTACACTTTTATTAAGCCCATCTCCTATTCATATGTACACTTTTATTAAGCCCATTCCCTATTCGTACGTACAATTTTATAAAGCCTGTCCCCTGTTTGTACGTACAAGTACACTTTTATTAAGCCCAGCCCCAATTGATATGTACACTTTTATTAAGTCGGCCTCTCTATTGGTTCCTACAATTATTCAGCCGTTTTCCTTATAAGTTCACACCCCCCTTTCAACCCAACTCCTCTTTTTTTACCCATACCCCCAATTACCCCATCCCCTATTCATCCATATCCTCTTTAGTTAATTCGTTATTACGGATTAATAATTCGTTATTACGGATTAATAATTCGTTATTACGGATTAATAATTCGTTACCGATTAAGTAATTCGTTATTACGGATTAAGTAATTCGTTAAATATAACGGATTAATAATTCGTTATTACGGATAAAGTAATTCGTTATTACGGATTAAGTAATTCGTTATAACGGATTATTAAGTTATCCGTTATTACGGATTAATTAATCCGTTATTACGGATTGATAATTCGTTATTACGGAATAAGTAATTCGTTATAACGGATTATTATAATCCGTATTTACGAATTAGAATAATTCGTTAAAACGAATTAGTATTCCGTTATTTCGGATTGACTAATTCGTTATTACGGATTAAATGAATTAATTCGTTATTACGGATTAACAGCACCGATTTTTTGTTATCGTGGCAGCATTCAGCCGTCGTACCTATTCAAGCCACCGTAGTTATATTTAATTGTGAAAACTTTGCGTATATATTTTTTTTTGTTCATTCAAAGGGAGGTAAATCGATAATTTTGCTACGTGCTCGACCTTGCGACGTGTCAACTTTTTCGGAGGCCAAAGTCCACAACTTTCAACATGGCGTTGACCGGCATCATTTCTGCTCTGGCGATTGCTATTTTAGCTATTTCTGCACAATCGGCTTCGTCTGGGAAGAAAACTCTGGTACTGGTAGACAATTGGTCTGTCAGAGAAACGCATTCCATATTTTTCAGAACGTTGAGAGGTAAAATTATGTAATTTCTATGTAACTTTCACGTTGGTAAAAGCGGCCGTTGTTGTTGTTTAACAGACCGAGTTTGTTTTTGCCCACGTGTAACGTTTTCTCATGATATCCATTCCATGCATCGTCAAATTCAGTTTTTAGCAGACTGCCTACATTGCTCTATATGCTCACAAGCTATACCTTACGTTTGACAGCACCAGTTATATATTTGATGTAGTTTTTCCACTCATCAAATTGTGTCAACTTTGGCAAAATTTTAGTCCGGGCGCAGGCACACAGAGTGCTCTCCCTGACCCACCCTTTGTTTTACTATAGCATAACTATGGACAAGGCAGGAAACGCTTATTCTGACGGCCTCAATCAAAACCTGTCAGAATTTCTTTAAAATATCTCCTTTGTACATTAAACTTCACACGAGTCTCAGAGAGATCCTTGTCAAGCAATATCGAGGCCTAAGAGCAAACAAAACATCTTTTGCCGAATGATTTATCAAGTTTTCCAGCGAAGTTGACAGAAAATTCTCAGAGACTTGCAGCTCTGGGAGCCTTGCTTTCATTTAACAAATAACAATGTATCTAACTGAAATAGTGTCATTAAGATATTCATGAATAAATTAGCTTTCCGTAAAGTGAATTTAGCGTTTTAAAACTGAAAAACCTTTAACAAAAATACGTCATCAATGGCGGAGAGTTTGAGACTGGAGAAGGCAAAAGTGAATTCAGGAGAAGAATAGTTTACTGGCCGATCCTGCTAGTCCATATCAGGCACTGGCATAGGGTTAGCCAGACACCCGTCCACCCGTCCAAGTGGACGGGCAATTGGCCGACAGGGGCTGTTTTGGACGGGCAAAAAAATTTAAAAAAAAAAAAAAAAAAAAAAAAAAAATTTTAACACCCTTAAAATACGTAAAATGCGTAAAAAAATGACACGACAGACTTCATGTCGCCTGTATCAACTGTTATGTCGGTAAATTAGAGAATAGGACTCAATTATTTCGTTTATCAAAGTACTTGTCGATGTTATACTGCCGTCGGAAGGACCGCCTGGGGCTCGTTCTACTAAGCTGGCGCAAAGTTACGCATATGTTTACAGCATAGAGTTGCGCCTCCAGACTTGCGACCATGCGCAAGTTCCTATAAGTTAACACACGTTTGCGACTGGCGCAACTTACGCCAGCTTAGTAGAACGAGTCCCTGGAGCTCAAATAGCAAAAATCTGCGTGCAGTAGTGGGATGGTGCCCGTAACAACCGGCCAGCTATCAGGCCTCGCGCTCGGTTTAACGCCTTCTGTAATCTGTAGCCTAGTTTAGATGTTTGTTGTAAAGCAGCTTTAATCTTGAAAGGCTTTAATTTACTGTTTATGATCCTTATACTTTCTAATAAAATGGGATTTCGCAAAGTAAAAGACGGTGCCACATCGCAAGTTCACAATGCGACCACGTGATCTTCGTGACGTAATGGCCTTCCTTGTTTGACCTTTAGCCAGGTTAGGAAGCTTTTTATTCACACTTACGGCGTAGTGTCTTGGCTACGAATATCTTTTAATTGACAACAGTGCCACTCATGCAAGTGTTTACGCGAGTGATTGGAGTGAAATGTCATTTTCCTTCGAATTTTTTGATAGAGTTTACACCGTACGGGTATCCGATCAGTTATCCGATCCGTAACCTATACACCCAACACTTATGCGTGTTTAACCCAAGCGATCAGGCTTTCCCGCCGATGACAACAGGCTTACGTATCGAGGCATCTCCTTTAAAAAATTCAACCTCCAAATATAAATAAAACTTTTTATTGAGTTACATTTGTCAGCCGACCCAAGAATAGTCTCCTTCTGACTTGTCGGGGACTTTTTCGAACACGAGAAATGACGTCACATCAGCTTTAACGTTGGATGTACGATAACTGGTTTCCGTCACTCTACAAAAGCATGCAGACGAGCGGTCCCTAAAACTTCATTTCAGAGTCTTGAGAGAAATTAAATTATTTCAACAAAAGTCGGCTGAACCCAGCTTCACTTCTGTGAAATTTCTTGTCAGTGCAAACACTGATGTAAATTTTAGCATTGAAAACCCGGCAAAAGCGTACGATAACTGATCGGATACCCGTAGGGGCTGCATATTGACGTATTGCCATTGGGACTGCGGCAGTGCACGTCTGTTTTTGCTTTGGAATGGTGATTTAGTGGGTTGACCGACAGACGACCTTATGTAGGAGTGATTTGTTCAAGCATCCTTTTCTTTTTTATTCTCTGTTTGTTGTACATTTAGTCAAAGTCGGAACTTTGAATACAGTGTATATGATACACTTAGAAGATTGTACTAAATCAATGCGTTAACGAGTGTTTGAACTTACTACGGTACGCCGTAGCATAAACAATCAGTAGGATTAATCGTATTGCCTACAGCTACAGTACAGCTCTACGTGTACAGATATAAAAAATAAATTTATCATGTTTGATCAAAACGTAAATTGTTGTTTGTTATTTTTCAAATAATAAATAAAAAATAAAATAAAAAAAAAGTTAAAAATTTTTTTTTTTTTTTTTTTATGAGGGGGGGGGGGGGGGGCAAGCGCCCGTGGCTCTAGCGTCTTGGACGGGCTACTTCGAATTTCTGGCTAATGCCCTGGGCACTGGTAGGTAGCGAAGTTATCCACACCGAGTTCAGTTGGAAACTGACTGACGAACTACTAAACCATCTTTAAATACATTCTCAGAAATTCTAGAAAGATCCGAATATTTGCATAAATTAACACATCTAGAGAGAAGTTTATATTCAAGCTTCGCGAAAGCTCCTTGACTTCCGCATTACATAGGGCTAACTGTAAACAGCCGTCGGGATGAGACGGTGAACAAACAATAGGCGAATAGACAAAACGTCACAATAGAGATCGAGAAAATTCTGAAGATACGTCACAAAAGAGATCGAGAATGTTTTGAAGACAATCAAAATAGATATATGTGTCAACAGTTCAGCTTTACGTAATAGCATCAACAAAGTAACAAATTATCTCAAGTTCGTAAATATTGTTTTTCAGAGCGTGGTTATGAATTGGCGTTTAAAACAGCAGATGATCCAGGGCTTGCTCTTGTGAAATATGGAGAGTTTCTTTATGATAACCTTATCCTGTTCTCACCATCAGTCGAAGGTATGGACATTTACTTTATCGTTTATCACACCTTTTTTTTTCCATAAATTTAAATTGTCGCGAAGATAAGAGGGGTTGAAGGTCATGAGAAAACTAAATCATTGACGTTGTAATGAGGGAAATCCTATGAGATAAATAGCCGATAACTTCCGAATTGGGTAAAAATATCTACATTTTGGCAGTTCACATGACTTAAAATTTGGAAATTTATATAACATGTTTTATGTTAAAGTTCATACAAGATGAAAAATATGAACATAGGCTTTGTTTATGTCCTTGTAAAATGTTGCTAGTTATGAGATAACTAGAGAAGTGTATATTTGGCATAAATCAGTTATTGGCTGATGACGTAAAACATTAATCAATCCATCAACCATAGGCAACTGTGAACACCAATTATCGCATAAATTTAGTTGGCAATCAATTGTTTACAAATTTGTTGTTACATTCAACTATACATTGTCTCATATTTTGTAGAATTTGGAGGAAGCCTAGATGTAGCGTCCATCACTAACTTCATTGACGGCGGTGGAAATGTACTCGTTACCGGCAGCTCTAACATTGGTAAGTAATATGTGCACCATTTGGAAATTCTGGTCAGTCTGGTTGTTGAATGGATACCAGGTGCCACCTCTAGGGCGAGGGTTTTCTCCTGGCACAGTTCTTGGTCTCCTGGCACAGAACCTGGTCTCCTGGCATAGGTCCTCGTTTCCTGGCACAGGTCCTCGTTTCCTGGCACAGATCCTGGTCTCCTGGCACAGGTCTTGGTCTCCTGGCACAGAACCTGGTCTCCTGGCATAGGTCCTCGTTTCCTAACACAGATCCTGATCTCCTGGCACAGATCCTGATCTCCTGGCACAGATCCTGGTCTCCTGGCACAGAACCTGGTCTCTTGGCACAGAACCTGGCCTCTTGGCACAGAACCTGGTCTCCTGGCACAGATCCTGGTCTCCTGGCACAGGTCTTGGTCTCCTGGCACAGAACCTGGTCTCCTGGCATAGGTCCTCGTTTCCTAACACAGATCCTGATCTCCTGGCACAGATCCTGATCTCCTGGCACAGAACCTGGTCTCTTGGCACAGAACCTGGTCTCTTGGCACAGAACCTGGTCTCTTGGCACAGAACCTGGTCTCTTGGCACAGAACCTGGTCTCTTGGCACAGAACCTGGTCTCTTGGCACAGAACCTGGTCTCTTGGCACAGATTAAATGGTCTTCTTTGAAAATGACAAGCTTTTTAAATTGAATTGTTTGCATTAAGTGACAATAGAATAGTACATGTAATAACCATTTATAAATCTTCAGCACGCTGTTCAATCGGCCTCTTTTCAAGACGAGAAATTGTTTTAATGCTGTTCCTTGTTTCATCACTTAGGTGAACCAATTCGTGAATTGGCCAGTGAATGTGGTGTGGAATTTGACGAAGAAAATACTGCTGTTATTGACCATTTGAATTACGATGTGTCTGATGAAGGAAAAGTAAGGCCATACAAACACACACATTAAACTGCCATTAGCTACCAATATTTCTCTATTAGAATAAACTTATTTAAGTGGCATTTAGAAGTTGAATTTTCAATAAACGCGGGGTTGGTATGGATAACAAAGTTCTTCGCTTATTTTTCTGATGACGTTTTGGTGTAGATACTAACGAAGTCAATGATTGACTTGAAAGCGGTGTTAGTATCTATGTCGTCAGAAAGTTTGTTATCCATACCAACCCAGTGTTTATAGAATAAACTGATTAAAGTATTGGCTATACAAGCATGAGAGTGCAAAATGTTAATATTTTTCTCATAGAATTAAATGTTTAAATTATCAGCTATTTTTCTCAAGAAGTAATAGCTAGGCTGTTGACTGTATGGATTTTCTTCATTTCAATGACAATCATTTATTTTTTCGATGAACTTCAAACCCTTTCATTGTATCAACAATCGATTGATTGATTGATTTTTTTATGCAGCACTCAAAATTATTACATTAAATTATCCCAGCATTACCAGGTTTAGTGGGGGAGGAAACCAGGCTCATTGCCCGGAGGAACCCCCCCCCCCCCCCCCCCCCCCCCCCCCCAACCTTCGCAGAGTACCTGCCAACTCTTCCACGTACAGTGAGGAGTGAAAAATTCACTCAGAAATTTTTCAATTTTAATTCGGTCTAAGTGGAAGTATCAACAATCAAAATTTATGACAAGATCTTAAACTTTGTAGTTAAGAACCCTGGAAATGCCATATTTATTTGTCCATACTACATGTACAATGCAGCCCTCTGACATAAGTAGACATTTACAGACTTGTTTCTGAGGCTATTGAGAAAGGAAAATCTATCTGAAAAGCTTCAGCAACCAGCCCTAAAGCTAGTATTAGACTTAAACATGATGTGCCCGTGGCACAACATTTCAATACTCTAGGTCATTCGGTCAAGAACCATTTTGAAATTATGCTTATTGAGAAAATCCCTTTTCTCACTTCCGCTGCAGATACCAAAATTTCAAAATTTTCACTGTCTTTTCCCCATGACCTCATAATATATAGTCTGACGATATTCTTACCACAGCTTAAGATTCGTAAGCATTGTCAATGTATTACAAAATGTTCCAGAAAATTCTACTGACTCCTGTCAGTCGTCAACCTAATGAAATATCATAGGTTTAGTTTATTACAACAATTTATAATGGGCTATAAAGGTCTAAATGATATACCTCTTTTTAGCACAATTAGAAACTTGTCTCCGTGGTTATTTTAGACAAGAAGATTTTCCCTGTTCCCGTGTGTTTTAGTGTTCATAAATATATTATATACTACTCCTTAGTTTTGAAGATGTTGCCATGATGGTTACGCCTCGCATCAAATGCTTTTCGTCATCAATCATACAGCTGTCAATGTAATCAATCACACATTCAGTTACAGTACCTACTCTTATAAACCTAGATGACTTTGTGACTGTTGTCTTCTTTTTAATTTCAGCACACGTTGATTGTAGCTGAGCCTAAACATCTGCTGAATGCCCCCATGGTAGTGGGCGATAAGAACACAAACCCCCTCCTCTTTCAGGGTGTTGGGTAAGTTACAAATGTTTATATGTTAAATATCTGTCTTTGTACCTACTTGTTCTTTGTATTTGCGTAATGTTATTTTGTCGTCGTATCCATGTATTGTTTTCATTTGTAAAGATTACCTGCTAATAAGTAAATGAAGAAAAGGAATATAATGTGGGTGTCATATTAAACATTATGCCCAACTCAGTAAACCTTTGGGTTGGATGGTTGCCAGTTACCACCGGAAGGTTGTGGGTTTCCTCCGGGCATAGAGCCCAGTTTTCTCTCACAATAAAACTGGCAACGCCGCCATATAAGTGAAATAATCTTCAGTGCGGCGTAAAACATCAATCTATCGATCAATTTGGGCTAGGGCTCGAATGACTTTGATCCAAACATATTTGAATGGCCAGCAAGGAGGGGAACATTGAGTGTGCCGAAAGTATTTATAGCTTTCTTGAATCTTATGGTCTGTGGAGTCGTCTGTGAAAATTTCTGTGGCATGTGGTTGGGGCCTAAAGGGGATTCTGCTGAGCTGTGAGGAAGCATTTACATTTATAGAGCCTCAAAGATTGGTGTTTCCTCGTCTCTAAGCTTAGCTGCTGGTTTACATTTATAGAGCCTCAAAGATTGGCGTTTCCTCGTCTCTAAGCTTAGCTGCTGGTTTACATTTATAGAGCCTCAAAGATTGGTGTTTCCTCATCTCTAAGCTTAGCTGCTGGTTTACATTTATAGAGCCTCAAAGATTGGTGTTTCCTCATCTCTAAGCTTAGCTGCTGGTTTACATTTATAGAGCCTCAAAGATTGGTGTTTCCTCGTCTCTAAGCTTAGCTGCTGGTTTACATTTATAGAGCCTCAAAGATTGGCGTTTCCTCGTCTCTAAGCTTAGCTGCTGGTTTACATTTATAGAGCCTTAAAGATTGGTGTTTCCTCATCTCTAAGCTTAGCTGCTGGTTCAACAAAATTCTCTCCTCATAACCTAGAAAATATCTAGCTAGGTCCTCACTGCCTCGTAAGGCGAAATTTGGTGCCGCTAAAACATCAATCAATCAACCCTTTGATTAGTGCTGAGTGATTTGGTCAAACTGATACACTTTTCTCTGTAGAATGACTGCCGACCCAGATAATCCTCTTCTCCTGAGCCTTCTTCATGCTTCATCGACCTCATACTCATTCAACCCTGACGATAAGATTGATGAGGTAAGTATTTTATGCTTGTCACTGAAAAAAAAACGGTTTGAGTTTTATTTGAAGGGCTGAGTGCAAGGGAAGTGCATTTTCGACAATAGCGTGGATTGTACCCAGCTACCACTGGTAGGTCTTGGGTTTCCTCCGGGCATAGAGTCCGGTTTCCTCCCACAATAGAACTGGCAACGCCGCCATATAAGTGAAATAATCTTGAGCGCGGTGTAAAACACTAAACAATCTACAAAAGCCAAAAGCGCCTTATGTTGAAGAGTAGCCAGGTCAATGTTTTTTCTAGGCAAAGGGACCGGTTTCTCCCCCCATTGAATATATGTATGATCACTAACACACACGGGCACAGGGAAAATCTTCTTGTCTTAAATAACCATGGAGACAAGTTTCTAATTGTGTTAAAAATTGAATATAAGTGAATTAATATTGAGTGCGGCGTAAAACATCAATCAATGGGTCAATCAACAGGGATGTGGGTTTATGCAGGAATACTGATTAAACCAATCCAGCAAAGGATGCTATTTTTGACAAATAACGCTTGTAGTGACATAACCATCATAATGACCAATACCCTAATGATGTCATAGGATAGATAGAATGGAAATTAATCTGCACAGAAAAACTGTGCAGTCCTGCGAGTCACTTCAAACTTTTTCCCTCCTCCATACCATAATTTTTTTGAGTGATGTCCTGAAGCTTTTGGCATATTAAATGAGAAAATTTGAAAAACCAAAAAGACGCCTTTCTTGCTACTTGGATTTCTGTCCATGATAATGATAATGCTACTCTGTATTTTGATCAAACCTCGGTGGCGGGTTCGAGTGATCGCCCCTCAGTCCCACACAGACCTTCCATTGATGCTGCACGGGTTCGAATCACATTTAGACCCAATAAAAATTGAAAAATTTATGAGTGGGTTTTTCACTCTTTCGCCATATATAGAAGAGTTGCCAGGCAATGGTCGGCAATAGCCCCGGTTTTTGTCCCCCACTAAGCCTGGCAACGCCCCCATATACATGTTAGTGAAACAATATTGAGTGCGGCGTAAAACAATCAATCAAGGAAAGAACCTCTCCCTACTTTGCATTTTGTCAAAGAAAAGATAAACCAATGTTTGCGATTCCCACCAGCTCAATGAACAATTTAAACAAAACGCCTGTTACATGTAGCTATGGTCAGTAATGTGTCTTTTCTCTTCAACAGTTCCCACATGCCGTAGGAAAGAACACCCTCCTTATCTCGGCTCTTCAGGCTCGTAACAATGCCCGTGTTGTCTTCGTTGGCTCCCTGGATTTCTTCAGCGATGAATTGTTCTCCTCAAGTGTGCAGAATGCCAACGGTGGTAAAAAGTAAGGATTAAGTTACTATGTACATCTTGTAGCCATCACTAGGGCCTCGGTAGCTAATAACAGTACTTGACATCTCACGCCACTTTAAAGATATTAACCCTCTGGCTAGGGGCATTGTGGCTCTGCTTTAGCCATGGTTGCTGACCTTACAAAGAGGAACATTTAGTGCGCCAATATTATCCCTTGTGATTTACTGGGATTTTTCTCCAAAAATCTAGATTTTGTATGAAAAATGAGGTTGGATGCGACTAAATTTGTACAGCTTCATCTTTGCAAGGGGGCCTCGGTGGTCCAGTGGGTTAGAGTCACTCACTCCCACACACCTTCCATGGAGTGGATTTTTCACTTGGTCGCTGTACGTGGAAAAGTTGCCAAGTACTGGCCAAAGTTCAAGGGTTTCCTCAAGGCAAGCGCCCCCCCCCCCCCCCCCCCCTCCATACTAAACCTGGCAACACTACCATATAAGTGAATTAATCATGAGTTAGGCATAAAACATCAATCAATCATCTTTGCAATGTCATCCAGGCCCTTCCAATGACATTTGGACTCAAATAAATTATGTCAAACTTTGTTACGTTACACGATCTATGAAAAAGAGGTTAATTTACAAAAACCCTTTTTTTATCAGTTTCAAACTTTGTTACGCCGTGCATAGAGCCCGGTTTCCTCCCACAATAAAACTGGCAACGCCGCCATATAAGTGAAATAATCTTGAGTGCGGCGTAAAACACCAAACAATCTATCAAACATTGTTACACTCCATGATTTTAAAAAAAAGAGATTACATTTAAAAATGATTTTATCAGCTTTCAAACTTCGGACTAATTATTTATAGAAGACTTACAATTGGTGCATAGTTTTGTTATTGTCTTTTTATGATTACTGTATCATGGTTTGTCTTTCATGATCAGGTTTGATCGCTCTGGGAATGAGCAGTTAGCGTTGAGTATCGCCCAATGGGTATTCAAAGAGAAGGGCGTTTTGAAAGTGGGCGCCGTCAGACATCACCTTCAGGGCAAAACTAAACCCCCAACCTCTTACACAGTCACAGATAATGTGGTGAGTAAAATATAATTGTCACAAGAAACTAACCAGTTGCGTTGTTAGAACATAACTAGTTAATGATAACTGTGTCAATTCAACATTACGTCTCAGTTTTTTTATCAATGCATCATAAACTTAACAATCTGGTATATACAACTGCAATTAAATTGGAACTGTTGCTCGGCTTCATGGTTTGAAAGTGGTTGATTTATTTCAGCCACGAAAGGCACAAAATAATCTTGAGTATGGTATAAACAACACTCACTGCAGTTCAGAGGTTTTCTCTGGGCAAGGAGCCCGGTTTCCTCCCTCACTGAACCAGGCAAAGCCGCCATATCAGTGAAATAATCTTTGAGTGCAGCGTAAAACACCATTTAATCGATGGGTCACTATTCAAATCCCATATAGTAGAAAGATGAATTTTAAAAAAATCTGAATTTTTTTTTAAACTAAATTGCCCAATGTGGAGGATTTCCCAGTTGCTCACCGGGCAAAGGGTCTGGTTTCATACATCACTAAACCTGCAAATGTGGCCATATTAATGAAATAATCCTGAGTGCGTTGTAAAACATTAATCAATCAATCAATGTTTCCGTAGGAGTACTCTATTGAGATAGAGGAGTTAGTGTCTGGTAAATGGCAACTATTCCAAGCCAAGGATGTTCAGCTGGAGTTTGTTCGTATTGATCCCTTTGTCAGAACAAGGCTAACACCAAAGAGTAAGTAATACACCTTCAACTCCTTTGACATTATAAAGATTTCTTCAGATTATTCTTGAAACTATTTGATTGGTTGTAGATATACATGCACCAAGACGAGTCTAACAAAATGACGGATTTTGGAATGGCTTGTTTTCAAATTAGAACTGTTTCATTTTCCGCTCTAAAATTGATCAGATTTGTATATGCTATTCATTAGAATAGAAGAAAATAGCGTCCAGGGCCCACATGCACAAAGCGTTCTTAACTTAAGAGGACCCTTAGCATTAATGGTGAAGCGAATACTTGAAAATTCACGAACGAATACTAAATCGGTAATATCCGAATACTGATTTACTATCCGAATATTCGCCAACTCATTTGGATGCTGACAAATTTTCAACAAATAAAATCATAATCTGGCACAATTAAATTTTACTGACTTGTAGTTTAGACATGAGGAAATTTCAGTGTAGCTCTTTGATATTCCCTCTAAAGGTCTAGGTTTTTCAAGTCCTTTTCACTGGGCTTACTTAATTTTATCGACTGCCATGTTTGACATCGATGAAGATGAAATCTGTAAGTTTTGATTGCTTCATTTCCGACACCTGTACGCTTTTCATGGATATCCCCCGTTTAAAATAGTTCAACAACTTATTATGCAATTAAGTATTTGGCAGGGAGGCTTATATTGCGTTGATTAACTGGCAATTAATGGGTAAATTTGAGAGATGGTCTTTCAAACCGGACATGTGTTTAGAGTTCAGGGGGACATAACTCTTATCTAGATAGATACAAAGAATATTCTCCAATCAGTAGTCTGCATTTCATTTACTCTCGCTTTGGAAAGTGATTTCTCGCAGCCAGAGTTATCAAACATTTTAATTGATTTAAACTGAAAGTTATGAATTTTACAAGTTTTCTAATAACTTTGTGGATTGTTGGATTTGCAGTGTGAAGCAAATTTGTCAATCTAGTGTGACAAGTATTTTATTTTAACTTAATATTCGACCGGTAACTGAGGTAGGTGCAAGCATGTTAGGCGGCTATGCCGACCGTATACCTTGATCGGATCTCATGTCGTTTGGCGAATATTCAAATACTATTCGAATGGCAGAAACCGAATGTTCGAATACCAAAATCCACTATTCGTTTCAGCACTACTTAGCATATCTCTACAGCGTGGAAAGCTTATGAGCCCTCTTAAAGTCCCATGTTGCAGACCCGCTTTATGCTAGTATCCCCTGGTGAGCTGTGTGTTAGGTCTCACTGAGGCCAATTATACCACTATTATATGTAGGCTTGGAGGCTTTGTCCCTTACTCTCAATTCACAGTATATTTGGCCACAGACTGTCCAGAACGTCATTTGTTCTTTAAATATTAGAGGATTATTTCACATTGCAGCCTTATTTCCAAATTGCGTAATTGTTATTAAAGTTTTAATTGGAACTTCCTTACCTAAGTTATATTAAAGCCAAAATCAAACTGTTCCAAAACAATATTTTTTTATATTTTTTGTGAATGATTTCGTATAGTTGACTTGTACATTTGACATGTGACTTATAGTTTTAAAGGATTTATGAACAGGTCTTATAGCTTGTTTCTAAGCGTTTATTGGTCAAATATATACATTATAAAAAGTAAAGATGAAATAAAATCAGTTCAGTGTACGCTCTCCTATCGTTTATGTGGGTGCAATATGCATATTTTCCGTAACACTCTGTAAAACTCGCCAAATATGACGTCATACCCGACCTCCGCTGAGTGTAAGTAATGGCACAGGTCGTGTATAACGTCACTTTTGACGAGTTTTATTGACCTTATTTGTTTCCGTTACCGCTGTAAAGCGACAAAGAAAGTATTCAATTTTGCATGTTTTATTCTCAAAATTGGACTGACTTGAAAAGTACACATTAACAAGCAAATTTACAGTAAGATACGATATATTAGCCAAAGTTGTTCATAAAACCTTAAAGCTACTGAATCACGTAATTTGATCATTTCCGTTCTGCTTTTATAGATGGTCGTTTTACAGCGAAGTTCAAGTTACCTGATGTTTATGGTGTATATCAATTCCGTGTGGATTATAACCGTATAGGCTACACCCATCTATTCAGTACTACACAGGTAGGGAGAAACTTCTGAGTTGTTCGAAAGAGTATTGGGCTTAATACCCGTCTAAATGACGTCGCATAACAAAGAAATTCAATTGTGACATTACAAAGTTAAATGGGTATTAAGTCTAATACACTTTTGAACAACCGGCCCCATTTTTTGGCAATTTATGCTGGGAATGTAACATAATCTTGAATACAATTTAGAATTTCAATCAATCAATTGCTATGTTTTCTGCTACTTTATATTTGACTCTACCATATACTTGGACATATAGACTATTCCGAGGTGACCATACCTTCATCCAGGATCCGAAAATAGTGTGTCCAAAATAGCTATTTTTGCACTTTCTCCACAAAATTGGGAGTCCTTTATGACTTACTTTTGTATGTTGACCATGTTAAATGGCTGGATTATTGGGTGTCCAAATGAGATGAATTTTGACCACAGGGTGTCCAAAATACACGTGGACATCCCTCGGATGAACCTTTGGAGGTCACACTTTAGGCGATTTAGTGTTGTTATTACTCTATACAAGTTTTGATGATAATACATGTAGCTTGAATCAAAATGAGGGATAAAACGGTGCATGGAATTTAATCTGCACAGAAAAGGACCAGTGTAGTTTGTGTGTTGTTACAAAGGGCTTAATTTTAAACAAGATTGGGCACCTCTGTTCAGTTGGTTAGACTCAGCCTGACACATGCGCTCATCAATGCGGCGTGGGATCAAATCCCACCTCAGACCACATACAAATTGAAAAAGTTCTGAGTGGATTTTTCTCTTTATCGCCGAATGTGGAATAGTTGCCAGGTACTCGCCGAGAGTCGGGGCTTCCCTCTGGGCAAAGAGCCCGGTTTCCTCCCCACTAAAAGTGGCAACACTGTCATATAAGTGAAATAATCTTAGTGCGGCTTAAAACTTTCAATCCAACAAGATCACTCTTCCATCCCATGATTAGGCATCAGGGTTATTGTGAGAACAGGTTGATTTGTTAACAAAATACGTTAAGTTTGACTGATCGAAACAAGTTCAAGGTAATTGCAATTGGCTTGTAGTGTAACCATCGCTTTAGATATTTATACGGATCACACTTGGTTGTAAAATAAATGCCATTCAAAGAAATGAAAATTCTTTTTATGAATAAGAACCGACATCAAGTTGAAGTAACTATTTGAAATCGTTCTGAAGAATTTATAAAGTTTGCTTTTTGTGATTTCCGTTTTCAATAAATGTTGTTGTTGTTTCAGGTGTCTGTCAGACCTCTGGAGCATACCCAATACGAGAGATTTATACCTTCTGCCTTCCCTTATTATGCAAGTGCATTCTCCATGATGGCGGGAGTTCTCATTTTTAGTTTCGTTTTCCTCCATTTTAAAGAAGAAACTAAAGATAAAGCTGAATAACAAACTGTTAAAATAAAAAACACCACCAAGAACATCAATTTATCAATGAAATAAAGTTTTTATTACATCATAAAAATGTGAAAATTGTACTTTTTTTTTGTGTCATAATACTTTTAATGTTCTGAATACAAAATAACCTTTTTGACAATATAGGTAAATTTTTGTATAAAAAATCCTACTTCCTACTCAATCTGGTATGAAAATATTGATATTTTCAAAATATCACCCTAAATATTCCTGATTTTCATCTATGCCATTTGCAGTGAAATAAAAAAGTCCTCTCGTGTAGTTTAATATGCCATGGTTCACTTCTTTTGTATAAGCGTTTAATAATTTTGAAAATAAAGTCACCCTGGCGCATGAAAATAAAATAATTCAATTCACAGGATATATATATGCCAACCTGCTACAAAGGCTCAGTGACCCAATCAATAGTCAAAGCGTGGCACAGGCATTTCAGCCAGGGGTAACTGGTTGGACAGTGGGTCCAACAAAGAATGTACACATTTCTGAGGTGGCTAAGTCGGTAATGCAAAGCCCCTCAGTCCAACAGGGGCGTGACGTGATCGAATAACACGCAGACCAAATAAAAATTGAAAAAATTCTGATTGGAGTTTTCACTTGATTGCCATGTACTCTCTGTAGGTGAGGGGTTTTCTGGGCGGCAAACAGCCTGGTTTCGTCACCCATTAGAACAGCATATTATGGACTTACAATGCACTAACTAAATCTCAAAATCCATTTATTCCACTTATTAGTTTATTGTAGCTTTAACCCGAAAAATGACTGTTCGATTTGTCGTACAGACCTGTAGGATGCTATTAAAATGGATGCTTTTAATTGGGTGATACGATTTTTCATCTAATCAAATGCATCTATTTGAATCGTGTGCTACAAGTCGATAGACAAATCACAGTGAGAACGGGCCATTATGGTCGACGTTGATAAAAAAGTTGAGCACATTTGATGTGGAAATCTAGATTTTAAACTTAACGAAATTCATATTAATTTTCACAAGATTTACTCCTAACGCCAGTATAATCTAAGACCAACTGCCCGATCGCAAAAACATGTATAACATAAACGTTAAGTTATGACCAGTAGCAACGTTACGTCAAGCGTAATAGCTGCTCTCCATAAGTTCATGTAAGCTGGCATGAAGTTAAGTTACGACCAGTTACAACGTTACGTCAAGCGTAACAGCTGCTCTCCATAAGTTGACGTGAGCTGGCACGAAGCCCTAGAACACGAAACATGCCATATATAAGTTATTGACTGAATACAGTTAGTCTCCAGAAACTGGAGCCTCAGACCTGCCATTTGATTTCCAAGTTTAGAGGCGTCTCCTTCATTCGGCGTTGGAATTCGGCGTCAAATCTCTCATTCTGTGCGACCGTAAACCAGTTCTTCCAATCGCCCGCCTCTCCTATGAGAACATGATTAATAAATACAAATTACCATATTGCAAAGAACAAATACAAGAATGTTGAAATTATCGGCAATTTTTCCCAAGACATAATTCAGAAGCTTTTTAGTGCTTCTAGTCTCGAGAATGTACGATTATTGTTTTGTTTTTAACCAACTTTGACTTAGAATGAATGAATGGTCGTCCCGGTTTGTTCAAATTTTGTTCACTATTCCGGTTCGTATAAGCCACATACTGTATGGATTGTCCTCATTTCAACGCCAATCAGTTAGTTTTTCGATAGCCTTTTACTGTCGTGACGATCAGAAATTATGAAAAAAGTGTGAATTTCGGCAGCTCATACCACTTTAAGGGATCAATTTAATATTACCGCTCAGTATAGGCTAGCTGCAATCATCATCAGGGGAATTACTGAATTAGTAAATAAACTGACACTGATTGACCCTGAAAAAATTCTGGGCCAGGTTGAGAATCGAACTCACGACCTTGGGTTACCGCCCCACCGCTCTACCATACTGAGCTACCCTGCCTGCTGGGAACGGTTCGCTTGTTAGGTTCTCTTATATTTTCCGGGGGACCGTTTCACGAAGCCTTCGCAAAATGCGATCAATCGCAGTTGCCATGACGTATCTCTTCACTGTGGTATCCATTGGCAACCAGGCTTCTATTGCGATGCGACTGCTTTGTGAAACAAGCCCAAGGTCAATGAGTGTCGGCTCATTTACTAATTCAGTAAAAGGCCATCTGCGTACTCTTAGTTGGCTATGTGGGATGATTGGCAGTTAAACACAATAAAACTGGCAACGCCGCCATATAAGTGAAATAATCCTGAGCGCGGCGTAAAACACCAAACAATCAATCAATCAACTTAGTTGGCTAACTGAGCTTTAAGAAATAGTTGCCCTGCTTATGAAGTTAAACTTCGACGAAAATTAGTTTTGCCACTGGTAACAAATAAATTCTTCTCCTGGTGTACATCATCCGACGCGCCAATAAGCTAAAACAACCAACCAAATTCTTCTCCCAATGAACTGGTTCTAGCAATGCTGTCATCAATAATCTAGGATTTAACTCAAACAATAACCTCTACAGCCCCCCAGCCCTTCCCCCTATTAGTTTGGAAACGCAAAAAATAAGATTTATTACAACCGAACCGAACCTGAAGTTTTGACAGGATATGCCAATAACTTAGCCCGGATTTTCGGTCTAAGGGCGACTTGTATTATATTTGGCTGGTAATGTGAATCGCCCTCTGACGAATACGGAAAAAAAAATCGGCAGAGCCCAGATTTGTCGGCTAGCCAATAACTCAATATATCTTGCGTCGAGAGCATGGATTTAGACTGCCGTTGTTTTTGGACCCAACGACATAACTTTGAGTTCCGCCACAGAAAAAATCGTTTAACAACACAGCATTCATCAATTCAGTCGTAGTTCCACTCGACCGTCCGTGGCACCTATATGTTCCGGTCCACACAAAATGAGCCCAATATAAAAGGAATATACTGCCTTAGTTTGTTATGGTTTTGACTGAGCCAAGTATTATACCCCTCTCTTGGTCATTTGTGTCGGTTATGTCAACAATTTCAGCGGCGTTATTCGTAAGCTATTAACTCTCACCTTTTCTGTACATCCGATTCGCATCTTCGTTGGAAGCGAAACTCTTCATCATTTCTGTTTTCAATTCAAACTTTCCCGCCTTCATCTTTTTAAAAGAAACCGCGTCGGCTATTTTAGCAATAAGGTCATCATCTCTTGGGCGTTCCAAAAAATCAGATATCTTTGTTATTGCAGCGACCGGATCCTGTTGAAAAAAAGGAAATGATATAGTGAATACAAGGAGAAAAGCTTTCATTTTTATACGCCCGGCTTGAAAAGCGGGCTGTATTATGGTATCATCTCCGGCTGTCCGCTTTCCCTTCCGCTCCGTAACTCCCAAACTTTTGATTCCAACTTTACCATTTTTTCTAAGTGTATACCTTATGGGTAGAAGGTGTGTCGCGAAGTATTTTTACATCACTGGTTACATAATATGGCAGTTATATTGGATTATGTAATATTCACTTTAGCTACATAAACTAAGTTTTCATTCTATCTTGACAATATTCTCTGAGTGTATACCTTATGGGTAGAAGGTGTGTCGGGAACTATTTTTGACATCATGCATTGCGTAATATGGCAGCCATATTGGATTATGTAATATTTACTTTTTCTCTCCTTAACTTTAGCAAATAGGATCCGATGTTTTCAAGTCTTTCACATTATATACCATATTGATATTAACAGACGGTGTGACAAAAATTGTTTATGACATCACCTGTTGCCTAATACAGCAACCATATTGGGTTATGTCATAATCACTTTTGGCTCTATAACTTCTACAGTTTGGATACAATCTAGACAATTCTTTCAGGTTTTGTACAACATGGACAGTAGGTGTGTCGCAGACTATTTATGACCTCATAGGTTGCGTAATATGGCAGCCATATTGGGTTACGTAATATTTACTCTTTTGCTCCAAAACTCTGTCAAATATAATCTGATGTTTTCAATTTTTTCCCATATATACCATTCAAACAGACTGTATGGCTTAAATTGTTTATGACATCAACTTTTGCATATTATTGGATTATATAAACCTTCAAATTGTAAAATGGGTTCTACTTGTCCGATTCTCATCAAAAAATTATCTTTTCAAACTGCAATAATGTTTCTAAATTGATTAAAACTAATTTTGAATCAATAAATAACGTTTTAATAAAATAAAAATACAGATAAAGATTAATGTTTTATCTACAGACAAAGGGATAAGTAACTCAGCCTTGTTATACACATGTATTTACCATGTAAACACACACGAGCTCTCATCAGTAGTGTTGAAAGCTTTGGTCAAGTTCATGACCTCTTATCTCTATACATGTAGGCTTTATTTATGGAATGCTGTCTTCGATTGAATGATTTATAAGGTTTTCATCTATATACAGCCAAGGCATTTTAATTCATGGGAGGAATATCTGAAAAATGCTCCTGAACATTTCGCTTTTCTTAGCCATGCTCAACTGTTATATATTTTTGTAGCCAAATAATATAGATAAACAAGGCATCGCAAACGATACAAATCCCCTCGCGAGCTAACAAAAGAACTCTGACGCAAAATGGGGGGTGGGGATGAAGTTTGGTCAGAACCCATTTAAAAATGAAGTCCCAAAAGCGGTGACGCGTTAGAGGTATTGCCATGCTGGACCAATAGATGATGTTTGGTCAGGATCCGTTCAGAAGTGAAGTTGCAAGAGCGCTGACAAAGATTTTCTATAAATAGTAACGCTGACCATGACCTTAGCACCCTGAAACACGATCTGGTTAGAGGTATTCCCATGCTGGACCCATATAGGAAGTTTGGTCAGGATCCTTGCAGAAATGAAGTCGCAAGAGTAATGACAAAGATTTTCTATAAATAGTAACGGTGAACTTGACCTTGACTTTGGCACCCTGAAACATGAACTTGTTCGAGGTATTCCCATGCTGGACTCATATATGAAGTTTGGTCAGGATCCGTTCAAAAATGAATTTGCAAGTGTGCTGACAAAGATTTTCTAAAAATAGTAACGGTGACCTTGACCTTGACCGTGGCACCCAGAAAAACAAACTTGTTCGAGGTATTCCTATGCTGGACTCATATATGAAGTTTGGTCAGAATCTGTTAAAAAATGAAGTCGCTAGAGCGCTGACAAAAGGTGAACATACGTACGTACAAACGCAACGCTATATCCCTCCCCGACTTTCGTCGCGAGGGGATAATGATATTATGAGAAAGATTTCAAATCTGCATAAAACCGTAACGTGTCTATGCTATAAACATATTAGTCAACATACCTCTTTTAAATCTTCAAAGCTGAGAGTCAACCTAGGAATATCGGGGTTCTCCTGGAAAAATCTCTGAAACTTGAGCTCGTAGTCGAACCAGTAACCGGATTCAACTGTATACAGAGATTGATTGATTGATTGTTTCGTGTTTTACGCCGCGCTCAAGATTATTTCACTTATATGGCGGCGTTGGCAGTTTTATTCTGGGAGGAAACTGGGCTCTATGTCCGGAGGGAACCCACGACCTTCCGGTGGTAACTGGCAACCATCCTGCATAGGTCGTTCGAGTGAAAACGCAGTCAGAAAATTTTCATTTTTTTTTTTAACAGTGAGATTCGAACCCGCGACCCATATATACAGTGATAAAAACAAGTTCCTTAAAAAGGAGAATTACTGCGACGTTTATAAAAGATTAAAAACAGCAAAACAAATTTTCCCGCTTTCAAAAGTTTCCCATTTAAAGCGGCATGATCGGGAAAATGTTGCGAAAATTTCGTTGAAACAGAATTAGTTAATTCTTGGTCATTATTATCGAAATCACAAAATAAGAACTATCCGATGATACCAATCTTGAAAATGTATGTTATAGTAGTTTTTCTAAGCATATATGTTAGAACCGTTTGAAACTCTCTTTAAACGTGCGTTCCATACTAACGAGAAATGATTAAGGCATCACCACCAAGTTAGTTGTTTGTGAACAGCACGAGCTTTTGGTACCTATACCGATGTCTTATTTGACCTCGATCTAATACATATAGGCCTACTCAGAAGTCTATGAATGGGGAAGTGTGAAACGTCCAATTACACCATATTCAGGGCGTTGACGCCCTTTGACCCAGGGGTCCCTATAAACTCTCTCGGTTAGTAAGAAACCGTGGCCTTTCTTCTCTTCCTCGGATGAACTATTTTGGGATGCATAAGAAAAAGATGGGGGAACGTTTTAGATGTGACAACTGTACTTGATGGAGAAAACGTTAAAGATTCCGAAGAACTTCATATAGTTCAAAATGATAAACAGGGGCCTTGTTTTGAGTAGAAATTTAGATATCTGACTCACGTACTCAGTAAAGCTTTTATTACTCCGAAATATCTGCGATGATGATGTAAGACATTTTCTGACAGATAGGATGATGATGGCCTATCTGTCAGAAAATGTCTTACATCGTCATCGCAGATATTTCGGACTAAGCTTTTATATGAACCAATGCATTCTCCGAACTGCGGTTACTGGGATTGCCGATAGATATGATAGTCCAGATAGTGGAGAATGAATGTGTTTTCTGCTTTTCCTGCAGTGCCCTGAATATGGAGTAATGCGACGTTTCACACTGCCCCATTCATATGGACTGATATACATGTAATGTGTGTATTACATAGACGGGTGTTGGGAGAGCTCTGTTTAATGGCGACCAGGAAGACCTGGCTGCACAAACTTTACAAAACACGACACATACGATTTGGCTCGAAAAAAAAAGATACCCGATCTTTGTTAAGTCGAAACTTCTGTGCCATTTAATAGCGAACCGTAAGAAATTTCTCACCTTGACCTTTCATAGCAAGCTCGAAGAACCCAGAAAAGCTTCCGCTGTAACCAGAGAAATCTTTGGCCATCATCCAGTGGTTGTAAAGGGAGACAAGTACGTCCTTTGGATTCCGGTAAACATGAATGAACTTGCATTTCCGGTTCCGGTAGTCTGGTGGAAGAAGTTCCGGTGGTAAATGAGTGTTGAGAACACGGTTTTGTTTTTTATCCATGTCGTTCATGAAAAACATTTCCAAAAATTCAGCTTCTTTTTCGCCAGCAATATATTCGGGGGAACCTTGGAGCAGCATGTGTATAATCTCCCAAGTAAAATGGGTTCCTGTAGAACAAATGTTGGTAGATAAAATGTGATTGAGTGTATTTTGTAATGAGCTTTAGCTATCTTTAGAAGTTTGTCTAATTTCTTACAAAGTCGGTCATGTTTAATGAATCTGTATGTTTTTTTCCCTAATTCAACATCGGCAATTTCCCAATTTCGTTTCTGTTTAAATATCTTGTTTCTTATTATTATTTATTCTGCATATGTATAATTTATTGGTGAATAAACAAACTAAAACTATGTGACTTAAGCTGACTATCCATGTGCGCGTATTTGCGTATACGCATGCGTGTCTGCGTATGCATGCAGTGCGTGTGTTTTTTGTACGTTTTCATACATCCATATTAGCGTATGTTTCCATCCGTTTTTCCTCTTCCGTCATATCGCCCTGGCATATAAACCCTTCATTGGTGTTAATCCAGTTGGAAGCCGTGGGGTTAATTGACTGAGGTTCACATATTGATCTTCATTTTGGTCGGGCTATACTGGAAGATGTTTAATTCCAGCTTTCAGTTGTCATAACAACTCTTATAACATATAAATATAACGTTGAGAATATAATGAAAGGGTATTTTTAAATAAATGTGCATGGGATGGATTGATAATTACTTTATAACCGCCAAAGATGTGATTACGCTCACCGTGCGCCTCTTTTTTGACAGAACGGGAGCCGGTACAGTAATTAGGCCAGGGAACACCTCGAAAGATGACGTCAAAACACGGATTTCCCCCGTGATTTGCCGTCCGTTATCCGTAAAAATCGCGCAGCGAGCGATTCTATACGCATACGCAGATGGACACACATACGCAAACGTACACATGGATAGGCCCTCTGTTATTTGACATGTGTTTGATTTCATCCGCATACGCACGAATTCACGCACTACGCATACGTATCGAAAATACGCGCACATGGATAGTCAGCTTTAAACGCCCTTAAAATAGAGAAAATTCACTCTCGATGAGAACGCCCCCCCCCCCCCCCCCACTCAGTTACTCCCTTAGTTACCGCGGCGCGAGAGATATCAACCAATCACTCAGTTCCTCCCTTAGTTCCCGCGGCGCGAGAGATATCAACCAATTCTACTCAGTTCCTCCCTTAGTTACCGCGGCGCGAGAGATATCAACTAATCACTCAGTTCCTCCCTTAGTTACCGCGGCGCGAGAGATATCAACCAATCAATCAGTGCCTCCATAGTTACCGCGGCGCGAGAGATATCAACTAATCACTCAGTTCCTCCCTTACCTGCCGTAACGATGAAGTTGTTAGCTTACATTCAATTTGAAATTCAATTTGAAGTAAACAATTTGCCGGTCGCGAAATGGTAAGACTGGTCGCCATATATACGTACCTGCCCTGGGAAACGTCGTAAGAATGATCTCGTTGTCTCGGAATTGGAACTCTCTTAATCTGAATATATTCTGTAGAATTCCTGGCAAAGGCGGTATAATATTGCCATTAATAACTACCAATGGCATCTTCTGGCCGTCTGGATCTTCAAAAAGTTTCAGCTCAGCTGTCTCTGATCCCATTGTCACGGGTTCTTTAAAAGCCTTTGGCAAAAGGAAAAAAACGTGTTTCTTGAAATGACATATAACCATTGGCCGTTGACCAGAATGATATGTTTATCAACACTTGGGCACAGGGAAAATCTTCTTGTCTAAAATAACCATGGAGACAAGTTTCTAATTGTGTTAAAATTAAAAAGAATGACATACTCATGTTTATAGTGTAAGCCTTCGTGCCTCAATCTGAGGTGCTCACTTCACGTTACCATGGCTACTATAATAGACCTAGAGCGTAGAAAAATCAGGGCACTCATATCCTTGGACTTAATAAACAGCTCGTGGTAAAATTCTATTATCATGGATGTCACAGTAACTTTAATCTTGAACATAATCAGGTTTGCTAACACCAAGTGTAACGCATTGTTGACGATGGCCGACTCGGAATAATGCTGAAAAACAGCTGAATTTGTTTTTGGTGTTGGACCATATCCTTTATCCTACATTATTCAGCCCGGTAAACCACATGATTCGTAATGCAAAGAAGACAGACGCAGTTTCGGTACATATCAGGAATCCTCCAATGCTTCAATTAAATAACTGATCGAGGCTGAGTGTTTCGGCCCCTTTACATGATAACGAGGACACTTGTGTTGGGCCCTCAAGAGAATAATGAAATTGTACGTTTCACTGCTATCTTTTTGGTCCACATTCAAAATGACCTGCTGTCTATCAGAGGGCATTTCACGTACTTAAATCCCCACGTACCCCCAAGACACACCAAATTCCACTTTTGAGACACCAAAAATGACATTGATATATATGAATAATGATACTGAAAATCGTATCCCTTATCAATTCATTAAAGTGGCATGAGCTGCCAAAATTCACACTTTTTTCACAATTTCTGATCGTCACGACAGTAAGAGACTTTGAAGGCCAACGAAAAACTAAATGATTGGCGTTGGAATGAAGAAAATCCATACATTATGTGGCCAGTACAAACCGTAAACGTGTTTGAAAAGTAAACAAAATTGAAATAACCGGGATGACCATTCATTCATTCTAAGTCAAAGTTATTTCAAAACAATACTTTATCGTACAGTTTTGAAACTAGAAGCACTAAAAAGCCTCTGAATTATAAGTCTTGAGAAAAATAGCCAATAATTTCAACATTCTGTTTTAAGTAACGTCAAAATATCAACATTTTGGCAGCTCATGCCACTTTAAACCAACCCACCTCTAATACGGCTTGATTCTTCTCTGTTACGTTGCCCATGGCTCGACTGAGATACGCCAAGAAATAAACGCGACCAGCGTAAAAAGGTTCGGCTTTGAATCTGGAGAAAGTTAACCCGACTATGCGGAGCAGTGACAGGATCGTACGTTAACCGATCGCCTGTTGACTGACAATGATAACTGTAAATCCCCCTATAACCAAGTCGCCCTGATTTTAAAAGCTGGCAGTCTATGAGGGGAGAAAGCGTCCTATTTTGTGACCGATGTATTTACATTACAGTCAAGTCATAACGTCCCGTTATGTGCAGGCGCAGGGTTATGACCCAGTTTCGACCCACTAAACAGGACAGGTCAGATCGGTCACAGTTATTGACCTCCGCAACCGACGGTCATCTTTTCTTCTTGCTCCCCTTTTCTTTAACCAATGAGAACCGTGGGCGGACCGAAGATACCCCTATTGGAGAGATAGAACATGAGAAGCGAAGCCCCGAGACCACTCGGATATACCTTCTCGGAATGTCTTTCTAAATCCGCATTTAAGCCGAACATTCTGTGAATTTCTTGAATTTCTTTCGCACCAAAGTTAATTGCCTCTTACAACTAGTTACGCTAAAAGCTATTTCCCCGCTTTAGCATTAAAAAACATATGATTCAAATGCTACATTTTTTTAAAATTTGGCGGAAATCAAGCCAACTTTATGTCAAATGTGTGTGCATAGTTTGATATTAATGCACCAAGAAGAAGTTGTCTAAGTGGCATTTACAAGTTGACCTTGACAAGAAACACAGAACGGATTCTAACATTTCTCTTCGTTGGAGAAAGTACCTTGGGCAAGATAGATTGATTGATGTTTTACGCCACACTCAAGATAATTTCACTTGTATGGTGGTGTTGCCAGGTTTAGTGGGGGAAGACATCGGGCTCATTGTCCGGATGAAACCCCCGACCGTCGGTGAGTAAACCTGGCAACTCTTGCACATACTGCGACCGAGTGAAAAAACCCACTCAGAAATTTTTCAGTTTTATTTGGTCAGAGTGTGATTCGAACCCGCGCCGGATGGGCAAGATAGAAGATAATGTTCAGCTGTCTCCGATGTGAAGGAACAACACTTCTTTACCGTGGTCAAGTGCTTTGGCTAGACCCAAAATATGTATGTTTATTATTATTATTGAGTAAACAGTTTTAATCCTGCTTTCAAGTTCTAGACTTACATGTAAATTAGCTTTTGGTACATTCTCGACCTTAGTTACCTTTTGGCTCATTCTCGACCTAAGTTGTGGCCCCAAGATAGAGCATTGGGGCACACCCGCAGATAAGCCATAAAGTTGGATCTACATCCATCAAGCACAACCCTCTGTTTCCTATTGCTCAAATAGGATGCAAACCATTGTGTAATATGGTCATCTAGCCGAAGACTAGAAAGCTTGGCTTAAAGGCCATTATGCCAAACGCCTTCGATATATCAAAGAAAAGGAACAACACTTCTTTACCTTGGTCAAGTGCTTTAGCAAGACCCAAAATATGTATGTTTATTATTATTATTGAGTAAACAGTTTTAATCCTGTTTTCAAGCTCTAGACTTACATGTAAATTAGCTTTTTGTACATTCTCGACCTAAGTTACCTTTTTGTACATTCTCGACCTAAGTTACCTTTTTGTACATTCTCGACCTAAGTTACCTTTTTGTACATTCTCGACCTAAGTTACCTTTTTGTACATTCTCGACCTAAGTTACCTTTTTGTACATTCTCGACCTAAGTTACCTTTTTGTACATTCTCGACCTAAGTTACCTTTTTGTACATTCTCGACCTAAGTTACCTTTTGGTTCATTCTCGACCTATACCGTTTGGTACATTGTTGACTTACGTTAGCTCTTTGTACATTCTTGACTTACGTTATCTTTTCGTGCATTTATGACCTAAGTTACCTTTTGCAAATTCGGATTTTGGTACATTCTCAACCTAAGTTAGCTTTTTGTACATTCTCGACCTAAGTTAGCTTTTTGTACATTCTCGACCTAAGTTACCTTTTGGTACATTCCTGACTTATTCTTACAACGCGGTGAAAATGTTTCCCTTGTGATTTGGCAGTTTACATGCGTTTTTCGACTATCTCTGCAAACCCTTTTACTTAAAGGTATGATTCTTATGACACGCTTGATTTTCTTCGACATACAGAATCTCTCGTCTCAAAACCAAGTTTCCGCTTGTACAAAATGCTGTTAAAGACTGAAAAACACTGGAAAAGTCAAAATTCCACCCATGGCACTAATATGCCTCCGTAGATTTCTATACGTAAATACAAAAAAGAAAACCAAAACGCCCCTTACGTCCCCGGTCTTTATAGCTCCACACACACCACAGCTGACAGCCATCGTGTTACTACTGTCGGCCACATGGTTTATCACCAGAAAGGAACGTCACGTGACTTACCACCGGGATGGATAGTCCAATTAATTACCTGTGTGTGATTTTTATGGTATATAATCTTTAGTCTTAAGGGTCGATCAGCAATCGCATTCTCGCGAGATCTCCTTTAGACGTGGCTAAGATAGACCTCGTACGCCCTTACCGGAAATAGCGCAGGTATTTTCGCGTGCCATGTAGGGAAACATTTATAAAAGCTATCAGATAAATATAAAAATCCCAACATCACGCTGTGCGTGAATATAAACTTTGAATTTGAGAAAACGTTACACTAGTGACGAAAACGTAGAGTCAATTTTACGAAACACAGTCCCATTTTGACGAAAACAGGCAAGATTGCGACGCTCCATGTCGATCCAATTCACCTTGAGCTGGCGGTTTAGTCCCCATTCGCCTAATTTGTGATTTCGTACATTTTGGCTTGTAGGCGAATCGGGACTAGTGCCGGTGAGTAAACTTAGATCAATACAGGGATTAAGAGGGATTAACAGTTAAATCGGGGAGATTAAATTGTAAGTAACAGGGAACAAACACAAGTTTTTGTTTACATTAATATTGGGTTTTATTGTAATAGTTAATTTAACAAGCAACTGACAGAAATATCACTGACCAACATGTAACAAATATGAAGCACTATCAGAAAATTCAATAACGGATGTCTCCCCGCAATAGGTCGTCCTTCAAATGTTGGAGACGCCCTTCTATTTTCCTGTATTTCAGTCTTTTGGGGGCAAACCTGGTCCCATTCTCTGCCTGGGCAATTCTAGTCTCTGTCACTGATTGTTCCCTCTTAATTATTGTGATGAACTCAAAAAGATTTGGGTGTGCCTTGGCTGTAATGGAGTTCATTCTGTTGTGCCACCACTCTAGATTGTTGTTGGTTCTGGCACCTTCTGTTACATGATGATTCCACATTTCTCGGTTCCATTGCCCTTCTAACCAATTTTCTGTCACGTAGTCCATAAACCTGGTACATTCGGTGGTCGCTGGAGACTCAGCTATTGCGTTCAGCCAAACATCATCTACATCAGCTATTGGAACTAGAGGCAAAACTGCAGCTCGTCGCACCAGACATCGAACCTCGGCGTCATCTCTGTAAAGCGTTTGTAATCCATGTTTTTGTGCGTTTCTCCAAATACACTGCGTAAAATGGAAAAAAACAGCCCTTCATAATGGTGTCTGGCAATACAGTTCTAACAGCTGCGTGGAATGATGCTTCAAAATCAGCCTGTATCGACGATGGAGCAAACTGGAGGTAACGAGACTCGGCATAAGTCTGGATCAATCTTAGCATCCGCTCATAGGTGGCCTGTCTTCTCCTTTGGTATACGCACTGCTGCCAAACAAACGATTTCCCCTCAATAACGCCGTGTAATGTGTAAACTTGGTCGAAAATAGCTGGTGTTATGTAGAATGTGCCATCACAGTAAACCGTCGGAGACTGACAAAGGTATGCAACGTTTGTGGATGTTGCGAACAGAACAATCTTTTCGTCGTCTCCATGACGTAAACTTTTTGGCTGGTGAAGATGCTCATTGTTTCCGACTTTAGTCAAGATATCATTACTTGTACAGATAGTAGCACGGCATCCAGGAAAAGCACATTTCCAAGCAGTAGAATTGGACGAAATCCTATTCACTCTGTACTTGTAGGTATTAAAAATTAACAACCGTCCGCCTCTCTCAGAAGTAACAAAGTTTAGTCTGGTTTGTGCCGATGCCATTTTGTAAATTATGGCAACTATGTTTTTGCCCTCGGTATTTATATGATTTGAATTGACACTTGACTTGAGTGATTACATTTCAGTTAAAAATATTGACGCCTCCTTCTTTGTCTGTTTACGCTTTGTCTGTGACACTTTACTTGAGTGATTACATTTCAGTTAAAAATATTGACGCCTCCTTCTTTGTCTGTTTACGCTTTGTCTGTGACACTTTACTTGAGTGATTACATTTCAGTTAAAAATGTTGATGCCTCCTTCTTGGTCCGTTTATAGAATTTTTCTGTTATGAACGATGTTCATCTTTTTTAGCACTTGACTGATTATATTTCAGTTAAAATTTTCGATGGTTACATGAACTTGTCTCACCTATTGTTCCGTCTTAATGGGATTATCCCCATGCCGCTACTCCCTGGTGTTAGTGTTAGTTAATTCTCAAAATGGCATGTAGGCGAGTCGGGATTTTCAGAGGTGTGAATTAGGCGAGTCGGGAATACACCGAGCTGGCCACTGGTATAGTCTCAACGGGGCGTTTCCAATAGCTGCTAGTGTTTGAATGTTCGATGTAACTAACGGTAGCTCTAGCCAACTGCAAAAGAGTAACAGAAAGGCACGTAGATGCGAGAGAATGCCAGATGAATTCCATGATGTTGCTGTTGTGTCGAATACTTGATCAATTACCTCCAATGTGAACTCTCCAACCCCATTCCAATGGATATTTCCAATAAAAATGTCAACCATTGTCCTTAGATGTTAAATCTGGACTTTAGGTAATTACTAATTTTAGACTGGTGGATAGTCATGTGAAAACCTCCTAAAATTCAAAACTGAAAAGAAAAATTCAAAACTTAAAAATAAATTAATAACTGAAAAATAGATTCATAACTGAAAAAAAAAATTAAACTTAAAAAAAAATTTAAAAGTAAAAAAAAAGTTTAAAACCCAAAGAATTCCAATGTCCCATTCAAGCCCCCGTATCTGTTAGAAAGTAGCCTACCAATCGTTATCAGAGAACGTAATCTCCGCAGCCATTTTCAGAGCAGAGCTTATAGCTGTGTGTCTTGATCGGCCAATCAGCATACGCCTAGCCACCAGTCACTAGCGTAAGGGAAATTGGTAAACTCTGAAAGTCCCCCGTTTAAACCTAGGTTAATTTCAATCATTTCGAGGTGCTAATAACGGGAGACAAACACTCTAATAACTCTGAAATGCACACTGGCTAGTAACTCAATCTTTTGGGATGACGTGACAGGCTGCATATATGTTGTCTACACGACTTGTGGGGATCGTTGTAGAATTTCCAGAAAAGGTAGTCTTACCGCTGACATTGCCGTTACGTTACAATCGTTACGATAAGCTCGCAAGGGAAGTAATTTACCAATGGCGGAGTAAGGGGGGGGGGGGGGGGGGGGGGGGGGCTTCTGACTATACTCAATGCATTTAATCAATATTTTAGTACACTAATGTTGCAATTACATGTACAAGTATAGGCAGTAGCGTAGCCAGACATCGGGCCCCCATAAGGCAAACTAAAAAAAAATGTATTTTACTCACGATTAGACCAGATAGTCTTAAAATATAATTTCTGTGGTCTCACCAAAAGAGAAATCGCAAAATTTCAAAATTTTCAAATCATGATCATTTACACCAATGAAAATCTGCTGTAACTGGAATTTTCGCTGCAAAACTATTGCAATAAAATTGTTAATTTAGTACAAGGAGACTTTCAAAATTTACCCAGCTTTTAATAAGAAGAAATCTTCTACATTTTTTAATTCGGCTTCATTATTGTCGTTGAGTATCATTAATTTGATTTCTAATATTACATCATATAATATAATTATAAACTTGACATTTAGCGTATGTTTTAGTTATTAAGAGCATGCTGTTGCTGTACGATATTAGTCGTAGTGGAAAAGGAAAACCAATTTGTTTATCCTCGTAATATCACAATAAAGCATCTTTCCACCTTCTGCCTAATATATTTTTTCGCCACCATTCGGGCTATATTTATGAAGACGTACTCTAAAAACGCAACTCCGGCGATCTAAGATCCCAGAGCTTCTGGGGCCTAGGCGGCCCTTTAGACCCACGCCTTATTCATTGTGATGTGATATTTGCCCCCCCCCCCCCCCACCCCCACGCCCTCCCGCCCCTTCACAAGACTCATGGCTACGCTGCTGCATGTAGACTATGTGTCTTCATTCGTTCAATTGGTGAACACCCGTTGGTTACTGTAACAAGTTATTTTATAGTCTACATTCAGTTTCCATATATATGGTAGTCTCTTATCATCAGAAACTGGGAGATTTTCTTTGGCTACTTATGCATTTGGGATATCCTACCATTATCATGACAACAAAGACCAGCCATGCCAGTTAAACTATCACAAAAATGATCCACAGAAGAGACAAAGATGGCATTCCCCGTGCGCAAATCCGACGTCAAAGCGCAACGTACTACACCATTAAGAATTCGGGTAGGGTCTCACAAAGCAAAATTCTTGAAAATTAATTTGATTTACCCGTGACTATATTTTTGATTGCCCTAGCAACCAAATCCTGTATCCGCCCCTGTTTACTAATACTTTTTCCGGTCAATTTCAAACGCGCTCCACTGACGATCGAACACGAGATTGTCTGGCAGATTCATTTTCAGTGTATTTTCACACCGTAAATCACGTGCAAGACTCACACACATAAAACCGATGTTCTATCCCTTTGAAGGTGTCCTTAGGGAATTGGTATATATTAGACCGAAAGTTTAACGACGTCACACTGTAGAGATTAATTGCCACGCGCTATTCTATCCCTCTGAAGGCGTCATTATATATGAGAATTGGTATATATTAGACCGAAAGTCTAACGACGTCACACGGTACAGATTAATTGCCATGCGCTATTCTTTCCCTCTGAAGGCGTCATTAGGGAATTGGTATATATTAGACCGAAAGTTTAATGACGTCACACTGTACAGATTAATTGCCATGCGCTATTCTATCCCTCTGAAGGCGTCATTAGGGAATTGGTATATATTGGACCGAAAGTTTAATGACGTCACACTGTACAGATTAATTGCCATGCGCTATTCTATCCCTCTGAAGGCGTCATTAGGGAATTGGTATATATTAGACCGAAAGTTTAATGACGTCACACTGTACAGATTAATTGCCATGCGCTATTCTATCCCTCTGAAGGCGTCATTAGGGAATTGGTATATATTAGACCGAAAGTTTAATGACGTCACACTGTATACAGATTAATTACCATGCGCTATTCTTTCCCTCTGAAGGCGTCATTAGGGAATTGGTATATATTAGACCGAAAGTTTAATGACGTCACACTGTATACAGATTAATTGCCATGCGCTATTCTTTCCCTCTGAAGGCGTCATTAGGGAATTGGTATATATTAGACCGAAAGTTTAATGACGTCACACTGTACAGATTAATTGCCATGCGCTATTCTTTCCCTCTGAAGGCGTCATTAGGGAATTGGTATATATTAGACCGAAAGTTTAATGACGTCACACTGTATACAGATTAATTGCCATGCGCTATTCTTTCCCTCTGAAGGCGTCATTAGGGAATTGGTCTATATTAGACCGAAAGTTTAATGACGTCACACTGTACAGATTAATTGCCATGCGCTATTCTATCCCTCTGAAGGCGTCATTAGGGAATTGGTATATATTAGACCGAAAGTTTAATGACGTCACACTGTACAGATTAATTGCCATGCGCTATTCTATCCCTCTGAAGGCGTCATTAGGGAATTGGTATATATTAGACCGAAAGTTTAATGACGTCACACTGTACAGATTAATTGCCATGCGCTATTCTATCCCTCTGAAGGCGTCATTAGGGAATTGGTATATATTAGACCGAAAGTTTAATGACGTCACACTGTATACAGATTAATTGCCATGCGCTATTCTATCCCTCTGAAGGCGTCATTAGGGAATTGGTATATATTAGACCGAAAGTTTAATGACGTCACACTGTATACAGATTAATTGCCATGCGCTATTCTATCCCTCTGAAGGCGTCATTAGGGAATTGGTATATATTAGACCGAAAGTTTAATGACGTCACACTGTATACAGATTAATTGCCATGCGCTATTCTTTCCCTCTGAAGGCGTCATTAGGGAATTGGTCTATATTAGACCGAAAGTTTAATGACGTCACACTGTACAGATTAATTGCCATGCGCTATTCTATCCCTCTGAAGGCGTCATTAGGGAATTGGTATATATTAGACCGAAAGTTTAATGACGTCACACTGTACAGATTAATTGCCATGCGCTATTCTATCCCTCTGAAGGCGTCATTAGGGAATTGGTATATATTAGACCGAAAGTTTAATGACGTCACACTGTACAGATTAATTGCCATGCGCTATTCTATCCCTCTGAAGGCGTCATTAGGGAATTGGTATATATTAGACCGAAAGTTTAATGACGTCACACTGTATACAGATTAATTGCCATGCGCTATTCTATCCCTCTGAAGGCGTCATTAGGGAATTGGTATATATTAGACCGAAAGTTTAATGACAGATTAATTGCCATGCGCTATTCTATCCCTCTGAAGGCGTCATTAGGGAATTGGTATATATTGGACCGAAAGTTTAATGACGTCACACTGTACAGATTAATTGCCATGCGCTATTCTATCCCTCTGAAGGCGTCATTAGGGAATTGGTATATATTAGACCGAAAGTTTAATGACGTCACACTGTATACAGATTAATTGCCATGCGCTATTCTTTCCCTCTGAAGGCGTCATTAGGGAATTGGTCTATATTAGACCGAAAGTTTAATGACGTCACACTGTACAGATTAATTGCCATGCGCTATTCTATCCCTCTGAAGGCGTCATTAGGGAATTGGTATATATTAGACCGAAAGTTTAATGACGTCACACTGTACAGATTAATTGCCATGCGCTATTCTATCCCTCTGAAGGTGTCCTTAGGGAATTGGTATATATTAGACCGAAAGTTTAATGACAGATTAATTGCCATGCGCTATTCTATCCCTCTGAAGGCGTCATTCGGGAATTGGTATATATTAGACCGAAAGTTTAATGACAGATTAATTGCCATGCACTATATAGTCTATAGTCTACCCCTCCTATTGCGTTATTTGGGAATCAGTCTATTGGTCATATTTCGTGTTGCAGAAGGATGGAGAAGTTGAATTGAAAACGATTGGTAAATCCCCCTTATAAACTGTTCAAAAGGGAAAGATCGAGCACAGATTGACCCACAACAACCGATATCCCAAATCACCCAACCCTCTCTCGCTTTCCTATTTTAACGCCAATCTTTTAATTTTTCAAGGCATCCAAACGCTCAACTTTTCTTAAAAATCGAAATTTATGAAAAAAGAAGCTTTGGAAATCCCAACAGTTAATTTAGACGGAGATTTAAAAACGAAAAAGCGATGGGGGACAACTGTCTTATATTACCGACAAGATGGCAAGAGTTATCTGCCCTTAACTAACCATTTATCCGCGGCATGGGGCTCGTAACAGATCAACATGGCGGGTGTAAGTTTATTTCGAACTGCCATTCGATTGTTTCCTTATTTATGTCCTGATATAATATTCTCTCCCAATAATATGAAAAAGCATTAAATAAAGGAAAAACGTGTACGGCCAGCGGAGACACTGTCCCACTTGTTGGAAATACCTAAACTCTAGGCCTACTAGACTTATTTCACCAAAGTGAATTCCTTACCTGCCTCCTTGTTCAATAATCTGATATTCATTATGTCGTCAGAACGGACGACCATCAAATGTCAGAATATAGATAACGAGTCGGATTTAACTTGTTGAATTATACTAGACTAGGACAAAATAATGTAGTCCGCTGTCAGACACTCCCGTACTAGTCGGGATTGAAGTATCAGTGATACGCCCGCACGGGCTTCTTCAATACCACGTCAACATAAGGCGCATTTTATAAATCTAAGAGTTGCTCTAAAAAAAATGATAACAGCTCGAAATTTATAAACAAACACTACCCATCTAAAACTGTGTCACGGTAATTCTTTGATAATCCCTTCGTACAGCTAATGTAAATCATCTCAATTCTCATTCTGTGGCCTTTGGAAAAGTGTAATCTTGAACTTGAAGAAGAGCAAAAAACACCACAAATCATCACTTCATATTATAGGGGCCTACACCCAATTGAGTTTTGCAACACTAAGACTTAAAGCGTTTCCTCTAGGCAATGAGCCTGGTCCCTCCCCCCTAAACCTGGCAAGGTCGCCATATTTATATAACAAATTAAAGGAGGAGAAAACAAATAAAACTGGCATATACACTAAACGGACGGCGAATTTCCCTTTCTAATGGTACCATAGACATATTTTTACGATTTTCCCCCACCGCACAGTCCTAAAGTGAAGTTATATAAAACCGTTGGATTTCGACTGAGACCGACTTGCTTACTTAGCCGCCATCATCACAACAGTGCTTAGGGGTGTGTCTCCTTCGGCCAATCAGTAGACGCATACCCAGCAATTCAAAGCGCACGTGCAAGTGAAATTGGTCAACTTTCTTAGTCTGCCATTTAAGCCTAGGTTAATTGCTAGGCACATCTGTTTCCGGTCAATTTCTCGCTTTACAAATGGCGGTCCCCATCGTTTTTGTGACCCAATTTAAACATGTGCAATTTTCTGCATCACCATAAAACGCAGGTAAGATTTACAGCTTAAAAATTGATACTCTAAGGGTGATTGTTCGTTACAATTTCATGTTGTTTTTTTGTTTTCTCCTCCTTTAACATTATAAGTGAAAAAACATCAATCAATCACTGGAAAGAGCAAACTTCCATTTGTTATTACGAAACGTCATAACCTAGGGAAAAAGTTTCGGCACCCATAGTATGGCTTGACAATACCATCCCAAGGTTCATGAAGGCTGCATGGAGAGAACTCCTACTTTAAACCACCATTTCTATCTAATATGTCCCTAATATTTATGTTTTAAATACTTTGCAGAGCAGTACTGTACTTGTATTCAATATTTAAAGCAACAATCGCAAGAATTTTTTTTCTGATGCCCTGGTTTTGGCACCCAAAGTGCTGATGCCCAAACCCCATATATCAGGTTCAAAATCAACCTAGATTAGGCTCTGGTTTCCTGAATTCTACTAAGGGTAAGAGATGCTTCGAACCACTATGGATCTGACGGCTTGACCAGACCACATCATTCCTTCTGCTGCAGATTGAGTTAGAAAGAAGCATTGTCATTGTGTATAAAAACTGACAAATGCTATGAAAAACATTGATTTTCATATAAGTAAATGTATTTAAATGTGCATTTAATAAATTAAGTATTAAACAGAAAACATTATTGTCATTATCTACATAAATGGAGAATAAAAACCCCAAAGAAACAAATATACTCAGGGGGTATGATACATGATCCTCAAAGAGTCACATGTGGCAATAGGCTGAATGCTCATAATAACGTCTGGGGATTTAACTCTAGTACACTTGGAATTTAAAGGATGGGAAATCTTTAGAAAAACATAGAGGTTATCGTGGATAACAACCTCCAAAGTACTTAAAACATGTCACGTCAATTACCGCCAGTGACCCTCAACCTAATAAAAACTGACAGAAATTTTTCCTTTCAGTGGCTTATCTGTGTAGCCATTTTTTCCGTTTTAAGATGACGTGATGTTGGTGTAGCTATTTTTAGATCGATAATGACGTATTTTACCGCTATCTAATGTATGATGGTAGATTTAGGTAAAAGAAAACATGGCAACAAACTTGAAGTGGGAAGATTGTCTCGGAATATATAGGTCAGTATGCAACCGCACATCATTTCTTAGTCAAGCCATTGGCTAAATTGCATCACATGACTACTCTATAACGCACTTAAATTTGTATTCAACAATAATTGGATAAAACTTATGAAAACATGGTGGCGGCCTTGTGAATGGCCTATGGAGCTTATTGTCTATTGTAACGCCACTTCAAATTTCAATTATTCACTTACGAGGGGATAAAACATACATTGGACAATATTGCCACATGTTTTCAAAGTATATTCATTGTAGGCCTATGTAAAACCTACAAGTAAAATCTACCATGAATTGCTATTACAAAAGTATGTTATTGAAAGATTTAAGTATGGATTTAACGCTACATTTTCCCATAATGAACCTCTATATAACCTACATGTATGTACAATATTGTCACAGCATTTTCAAAGTATTTTCGTAGTATGTATAACCTACAAGTAAAATTCACCATATTGCTAATACAAAAGTATGCTATTGATAATTGTAAGATTTAAGTATGAAAACTTGATTTAACGCTACATTTTCACCTTAATGAAGCTTTATATAACCTACATGTATGTACAAAATTGCCACATGTTTTCAAAGTATTTTCATAGTAAAGTAAAATTTACTATAGGCCCTATTGCTATTACAAGATATTTTCAAAGCATGCTATTGTAAGATTTAATTATGAAACCAGCTATAACTGTGAATATGGATAATGATTGATCGAGACTCTTGTATAAACGCGCTGCCGTTGAATTCCTGTCTGCCAATCTTCTGTTCTGTAGGTTAACTGGTTTGTTGTTGCAAAGATCATGAGAACAAATGAATGTACATTTTATAGCAAATCCGGTCATGGGTGTTTCGTCCAGCTGGCACCATTTCACCCCGAGTCCTGCGTCCGTCGTGCATTCCCGGATAATTGCAATGATTTCACCTTTAAAAGAACAAGTAATAAGGTAATAAAATTGAAATTATATTTGAACTACAGAGAACTCTCTGTACGTTATGATTTTAATTATTATACATACATGTACATGTCTCATGTAAAGGAAAAAAGTTTAGTTTAGACAGGGTTTCGGTGTCGCTCAGAAACATTGAATCGGTTCCGTGTATTAAAATGCAGGGAACCAACCAGTACCAATTTTAGTTTTGTTATATATCATACCATAAACTGGCTATACTGATGGGTAACAGATTTTCGTTTCCGTAGTTTTAGAATAACAGTAACAACATGCTATCGGAATCGATCGTAACTGTGAAATCCTATAGCCTGGGTTTTCCTCCGTGGCTCAGTAGGTAGAGCGTTGGATGCTCAATTAAAAAATAAAAAATAAAATATCCTGGGGATCCCCTTCCACACATAAAAAACGAGTTTGAGAAACATTATGTAGGGTGCCATTAGTGTTTTTTATATGCATTTTAGTTTATTTTTTTATTAAATTTTATTTTGTGTCCAGGAGAAAAAAACGAGATGCTCAAAACACTACTTTATAGTGGCATAAATTGCCAAAATTTGAATTTTTTTCATAATTTTTGATCATAGGGAAAAGTTGGGCATTTCAAGTACCTTGAAAAAAATAAAAATGATTGATGTTGAGAAAAGAAATATCAGTAAAGACACACCTGTCTTAACAAACTCTTTTTTTCATTACTCAACAGCTATTTATATTTACAGGTTTCTCATAAAATTATTTCCTTCATATGGCATTTTCCTGAATTGATTGATCAGTAAATACAAACCAACCTTTCTGTTCAATAGTTTGGGTGACACAGAAGTAGTTTCTGAACCCTGCAAGCCCCACACTGCAGTTTTTGTGAATGGCTGAGGTAGGTGATGAGGCACAGTCATTATGGGATGAGGTAGAGGCACACTGTAAACACACTTCAGCTCCATAACCTGTCCAAATGTCAAATTGTCAGGTAAGCCAATATCATATTTTATCACCATTCAGAGAATTTCTTAGCATTTGATTGGTCGAAATGCCCAGAATGTGAGTCTGTATCTGAGTGCTTTTCGTTTATCTATTTGATTCTGTATTACCCCGGAGTTCAGGTGTCACATGCTGATATTACCACATCCATACATTAGCCCCATTGATATATCCCACATCCATACATTGTCCCATTGATATGTCCCACATCCATACATTTGTCCCATTGATATATCCCACATCCATACATTTGTCCCATTGATATATCCCACATCCATACATTTGTCACATTGATATATCCCACATCCATACATTTGTCACATTGATATATCCCACATCCATACATTTGTCCCATTGATATATCCCACATCCATACATTTTTCCCATTGATATATCCCACATCCATACATTGTCACATTGATATATCCCACATCCATACATTTGTCCCATTGATATATCCCACATCCATACATTTGTCCCATTGATATATCCCACATCCATACATTTGTCCCATTGATATATCCCACATCCATACATTTGTCTCATTGATATATCCCACATCCATACATTTGTCCCATTGATATATCCCACATCCATACATTTGTCCCATTGATATGTCCCACATCCATACATTTGTCCCATTGATATATCCCACATCCATACATTTTTCCCATTGATATATCCCACATCCATACATTTTTCCCATTGATATGTCCCACATCCATACATTTGTCCCATTGATATATCCAACATCCATACATTTTTCCCATTGATATGTCCCACATCCATACATTTGTCCCATTGATATATCCCACATCCATACATTTGTCCCATTGATATATCCCACATCCATATATTTGTCCCATTGATATATCCCACATCCATACATTTGTCCCATTGATATATCCCACATCCATACATTTTTCCCATTGATATATCCCACATCCATACATTTTTCCCATTGATATGTCCCACATCCATACATTTGTCCCATTGATATATCCCACATCCATACATTTGTCCCATTGATATATCCCACATCCATATATTTGTCCCATTGATATATCCCACATCCATACATTTGTCCCATTGATATATCCCTTATCCATACATTTGTCCCATTGATATGTCCCACATCCATACATTTGTCCCATTGATATATCCCACATCCATACATTTGTCCCATTGATATATCCCACATCCATACATTTGTCCCATTGATATATCCCACATCCATACATTTGTCCCATTGATATATCCCACATCCATATATTTGCCCCATTGATATATCCCACATCCATACATTTGTCCCATTGATATATCCCACATCCATACATTTGTCCCATTGATATATCCCACATCCATACATTTGCCCCATTGATATATCCCACATCCATATATTTGTCCCATTGATATATCCCACATCCATATATTTGCCCCATTGATATATCCCACATCCATACATTTGTCCCATTGATATATCCCACATCCATACATTTGTCCCATTGATATATCCCACATCAATACATTTGTCCCATTGATATATCCCACATCCATACATTTGTCCCATTGATATATCCTACATCCATACATTTGTTCCATTGATATATCCCGCATCCATACATTTGTCCCATTGATATATCCCACATCAATACATTTGTCCCATTGATATATCCCACATCCATACATTTGTCCCATTGATATATCCCACATCCATACATTTGTCCCATTGATATATCCCACATCAATACATTTGTCCCATTGATATATCCCACATCCATACATTTGTCCCATTGATATATCCTACATCCATACATTTGTTCCATTGATATATCCCGCATCCATACATTTGTCCCATTGATATATCCCACATCCATACATTTGTCCCATTGATATATCCCACATCAATACATTTGTCCCATTGATATATCCCGCATCCATACATTTGTCCCATTGATATATCCCACATCAATACATTTGTCCCATTGATATATCCCACATCCATACATTTGTCCCATTGATATATCCCGCATCCATACATTTGTCCCATTGATATATCCCGCATCCATACATTTGTCCCATTGATATATCCCACATCAATACATTTGTCCCATTGATATATCCCACATCCATACATTTGTCCCATTGATATATCCCACATCCATACATTTGTCCCATTGATATATCCCACATCCATACATTTGTCCCATTGATATATCCCACATCCATACATTTGCCCCATTGATATATCCCACATCCATACATTTGTCCCATTGATATATCCCACACCCATACATTTGTACATTGATATATCCCACATCCATACATTTGTCCCACATTCATAAGTCTGTGATCCCTTTGGAAAAAAAGACAATTTGTAGATTTTTATAATAGACCTGTTATTTAATGAGGTCATAGGAGGGATAAAAATGGCAGAGAATAGTAAAGGTGTACAATCCTGTGTGTCTATATAAAAAGCGTAAGAAAGCAGTCACTCCAAACAATATCCCTCTTACATCCAATAATTTTTGAGTGACCTCATTATGCTTTTGGCCGTCTATACATGTAGCCCAATCTTCAGTAAATAAGTTTGAAAATAACCGTGAATTGTTGTGCAAAACCACTAATAAAGCTTTTTTCTACATGTAATGTATTTCCTGTTATTTAAGGCTAGAAAATTAGTAACGTGGACATATTTCAAGGCCTTGAATTTCGCGGAGAGCCTTGCCCAATTTACCTTTAATTGTAAATGCCCACCCTATTGGTCTGCGTGCCTCATTGCTTTGTCCAGGCTTGTTGATTTCACCATGCTTAGATTTGACGATGTGGCCTTGAAAATATGGGCTATTTATTGTTCGAAGTTCAAGGCCTGGTATTTTAAAATAAAATTGGGATCACTTTGGCACGAGTTGAAGTTTTTTCCTTTTGAGGGAGTGTCTGTAACATTTACACTTGCACAGAATTGAATAGAAAATTACTTCTTAGCTGTTTGGTATAATAATGTCTGTTAAATTATTAATCAGCGTATTGTTAATTATAATTAAAAAAGAGTTGATCTAGCCACTTTTCCTTAATTACTGTCATTTATTGGAGTGTTAAATAATTGAAGTGCAGAGTACTGACCTGTTTGATGTGAGCCTTGTAGAGTAACGAGAACCATTGAAAGGAAGTAGTTGAGTGATGGCCGTGGGTTCATCACTGAACGACAAAACTCATTGTTTGTCGTCGGAAAGAAAAAGGATCGTGTCTCGGGCGGAAATGAGTTTTGAAGACGATCCTTTCAGCGGAAGTCTTGGTAGATACTTTAAACTGGTCTCGTTTGTCTAAAACTGTCAGCCCGTTTCTTAACAGGTACTTTAAGCTGGCCTCGTTTAGCTCTCGTTTGTAAAACACAGCCTTCAAGTAAGATCAGATATGAGGCTAAGTCCTTGAAAATTGATCGTTTGTCGCTTCAACTTTTACCCTGTCATTTCCAAATGCAATCTTCAAGGTGATTGGATGTAATTTACTTTCTGTTGTCGGAATTGATGCCCTCTGGAGATATGTAGCTTCGGCCCAAATTTCTCCCAGGATTTTCTTTGTATGACCTAGAAAAAATATAATCACACTAAGGAAATAATTTTAGCATGTAGATTACAAACTCCTATCTTGAATTTTTGAAAGTCGGAAAGTATCGTTAGAATTTTCTTATACAAAATATTTAACCATCTGAAGTTCAACACAGAATTTCTGCATTCACAAAATCATGTGCACAGAAATTTCGAACATGACCTACATTTATTTCTCCGCTTTCAAACAGCTTGCATTGAACCTTAATTTATCTTCTAGAAATTATTTCTTTCTTTTTTGGCTTTCGGGCGTAGCAAAAAGGATTTCTTTATAAGACCAGTTATTCTATAGTAAATATACATTGTTGGTAATATTAAAGAATTCATTTCTTTGTTAAAAAGAAAGAAAAAAAAGACGTCCAGGTCCAATTTGAATAATACCATATAACCTTTTCTGAGCAATTTCTGACGGTCGTTGACCTAATCAATGGCAAATGTTTGCTTTGAGAATTGAATTTTTCCGACAGAATTTCAAATCAATGTTTGACAGACTCAGGAAATTCGATATATATCAATAATCTCTTTCACTAAAATCTTTTTCCCTGTCGGCTCATAAATTATTCGCCTGTAGCTCTATGGATTTCACAAATGTCCTTAGCCAAATAATTAAGAGGGTAAACTTTTCCCCTCAAGACTATAATGACATTTATTCATACAATTTGGGTTGTTTCATAAAAAGTCTTTCGAGGATCGAAATAAAGCCTCTTATCTTAACGTAATGAAACATACCTTTCTGAGTTTATCATATTTTACTGGTGATTTTTTTGGTGTACCGTAGATTTGTACAGTAATGATATTTTTGTCTTATTCAGGTTATTCCATTTCCACAAAAATCTTTTTAAAAGTGAATTATAGTTTTTATCTTAGCAATTTAATTTTTATCTTCAGAGACTTTTGAGATTTGATCATATTTAATTCTTTCTGAACAATACAGTAATTATGATATATTTTCATGTAATTTAGGTTATTCCACAACCATCTTTTTAATTTAAAATTAAAGTTTAGTTTTTTTTTATCTTTGCAGTTTGAATTTTTGTTGAGACTTTTGGTATTTTTTCATATTATTGTGCAAAAAAAATTTTCTAAGAGTTTTGACATTTTATCATATAAATTAGGTCTGTCTGAACAATACCGTTTAATGGTGTTTTGGGCCATCTATATATGTTATTTTGTTTGCTTTATGTAACCGGCCCAACCCTAGAAAAATCTTCTCTATCCAAATAGTTTCATTCTCTTTCTGTCTTATGTCAAAAATGACCCAAACCCATTGAAAAATGACCCAAACCTTCAATGCCTCCAGGGCGTTCTATTATCTCAGATTTTGATAGTGAACGTTAAATAATATCAGAGCTAATGGATTACTATCTAAAACCTATAGCAAATCGGCATGTTCCGGGCATAATCTAGGGCAAAAGCTTGGGCACCCATAGTACAGCTTAACAAAACCATTCCATGATCCGTGAAGGCTGCACGGAGAGAACTCCCCCTTTAAGCCACCATTTCTATATAATATGTACCTGATATTTATGTTTTAAATATACTCTGCAGAGCAGGTTTTACTTGTATTCAATATTTAAAGCAACAATCAAAACATTTTTTTCTCTAGTATCCTTGTTTGGGTGCCCAAATTGTAGATGCCCAAACAGCATATATAGGGCTCAACATGATCCTAGATTAGCCCGTGATGTTAGCCTTACCAAAATACTGATGATTTGTTGCCAAATTATCTGTTCCACAAAATTCTACTGACTAAGGCCAAACTCCTGCGGCTGCTTGTCATCAACCTAATGAAATATCATGGAGTTTATTTCATCAAATTATGATTGTGTATAAAGGGGTGGAGGGAGCAAAATTTATGGGGTTCAATCTCAGTCCATCGATGTTCTTGCCATAGTTAAGATGCGTAACCAATGTCAATGTGTTATTACAAAAGGGTTCCAGAAAATTCTACTGACCAAGGCTAAATACCACCTACCTATCAAAACTGTGCAGAGCGCTACAGGTCCTGCATACCAAACATTTTTTTAAGGATGGACTTGGTCATGCAGTTCAGGCAAGTCTGTGGTTCTCATGAACAATAGGGTTGGATATGTTTTAGTAAAGTTCTGGGAGCTTTAGTAATAGATTCTCCCAGGAGTTTTTCCTTATTTTATTTTGATGATAATCATGTTTCCGTTCGTCTACCAATCATTTTTTTTCCCGAGGGGCCTTAAACCTAGATATTGCTGGAATTGTGTACAGAAACTATGTCAATGCTCTTATGTTACATGAAGCTACAATATTTGCAGACCTCTGTAGAACTTGATTGATACCTGTATATATTTTGTTATAATTGCAGGACAAGAAATTAGATGTAGTTTCTGGGTCTGGGGTATGGCCAGTGGTTACTTGCCAAAAAAAGATTGTTTAAAGGGACTCCTTGTCCAGCGTTGTTTACTTGTACATTTTTCATAATTCTTCTGCCACCGGAAGGTCGTGGATTTCCTCCGGGCATAGAGCCTGGTTTCCTCCCATATAAGTGAAATAATTTTGAGCGCGCCGTAAAACACCAAACAATCAATTAATCAGTTTCATAATTCTTCAACTAATTTGAAAAATTTGTTTGAATTGACTTTGGATGAAGTCTGATACTACATGTATAGGTGGATTAACAAGTAATTAGTAGGAATGTCGTCGTAGCTCTGCATTTGTCTGAGGTATGGTTTTGGGGTGAATTGAACACACTGGATGAATGCTCAGGCCATAGGATTTCACGATAACTATCGGTTCCGGTAGCCTGTTGTTACTGTTGTCCTACAAGTACAGAAACAAAAATATTTTCCCATCATGAAAGCAAGTATTTGGTATGATGTATAACGCTACTTGCTTTGGCACCGGTTGGTTCCCAGCATTTCAATATACGGGACCTATTCAATGTTTTCGACTGAAACTGAAATTATATGGCCTGACGCTACTGTAGTGAGTTGTGAACGCGTTATTGATATCCATACCTCTCTAGTATGCTGTAAAGAGCCGACCTTCTTTCATTAGATTCTACATGTAGTAATCAGGGCAAATCTCAATCAGTCCTAAGACAAAGACATGGCCAACCAACTGTATGGAGTCAAGAGCAAGCTCTGGAGCCTCTGTTACAAACTATCCTCTGATTAAAACTAGAAGGAAACAAATCTCCTGCAAAAGATTTAAAAAAAAGTCTTTAACAGGGAATGTTAACAGTGATCTCAACACCCTTTCCTAGATTTTAGACAAGAAGATTTTCCCTGTGCTCGTCTGTTTTAGTGATCATAAATAGATTAATGATAAAAAATAAAGACATCTTAATTTTTTCTCATTAGTATGGAACCCACGTTTAAAGAGAATTTCAAGCATTCCTTACCCTATACCTATATGTCAGCCCTTTTGAATGTTTCCTAAATAAATTTGTATGTAGCCTTGAAAAGATTGCCATTAGGTTGTTGAGAAAAGGCAGTCTTTAGAAATTGAAAGTGTCTCTTTAAAATTGTTAATTAATTGGCAATTAAATTGCCGTATTTTGTGTGTGCTATGGCCAAAAATAAAACAGTGTTTGTTTGCTGTTTCCAAGCTTAAAGGATTTTTTAACAACCTTTGGAAATATTTTCTAATTTGAGTTAAGTGTGTTGTAAAACATGTACTTTAAAAGTCGGACCAAAAAGAAAATTAAATTTCGGTAGCAGAAATATACAAAATTCAAGCTACGTTTGCCGATCTACAATGCTTACGAAAGTTAATTATCTCAGAGACTTATGACGTCAAACACGACGGTCGACCTCTGTTGTGTACGTACCCTCACAGCGATGACGTAATAAACGATTCCTGCTGTCTCAGTACGTTTTCGTGGCAGTTTGTACACATCGAAGGTCGTGTATGACGTCATTTTTCCGAGTAGTTACGAAAAATGCGGAAAATATACATATTTCCTCCCCGTTCTTTTTTTGACTACCAGGGAACTAACGCGAAGGTTGTTTTGTTTCAACTGATGTTTTTAAAATATACATTTAGTCCATAAACAAAAACAAACCAGCTTTAAATCCTGTTCATAAATCCTTTAATTATCTCAAAATAATGGATACATATACGAAGATAGGTTATTAGTTTTTTTCGCCAACAGTGCAAAGGCTGAACTCTCGAAATCTTCATGACCATGTGTAGAACAATTAATCTAAGAACACTTGCAAATCACGTCATTTAGCGACGTCACAATTACTATCCCAAGTAGTAGACTGAACAAATGATCCGCTTGTTTTTAATATCAAATTTTCAATATTTTACATCAGATATACTGTAAGAAAGGAAAAGCTCTATTCATGCAGACAGTTTATATCCGAATGAATCTAGAAATGCGAAAAAATTGGGGACTTTTGAAGTGGGATTTTGACCGAATATGGCTAAAGTCAACATGTCTGCTGGGCTTGTCAAATGGTAAATGGTCTATTGACTTCAATCTATCTCAACTGCATTTATTCCAATCATTGACTCAACGCAACAGTGTTCTTAAACAGTCACCGCCATAATCTTGAGTGCAGCGTAAAACTCCAATCAATCAAGGGGGCCTCCGTGGCTCAGTAGGTAGACGCCCCTTTCCGAACAGCCTTCCACCAATGGGTCACGGGTTCAAATCCCACAGTCCTGTCCAAAAAAAAATAGGAAAAGTTTCTAACTGGGTTTTCACTTGAACGACCTATGTGGGGTGGTTGCCAATTACCACCAAAAGGTTGTGGGTTTCGTACATGTATCACAATAAAACTGGCAACGCCGCCATATAAGTGAAATAATCTTTAGCTCGACATAAAACACCAAACAATCAATCAATCAATCAACCAATCAGTTAATCTTAAACAGCCTTCAGGTTTTATCATCCAGTTGTAGAATTTATCTTTTGTTCCTGTATCAATAAAGATTATTGCCTTATTAATCTCACCTGATTGATTTTTTCTTCCCTTATCACCTGGCCAACAAAGTATGTAGTCCTACTCTAGTCTTCCATTTATACACCTGCTCAATAAATGATAGGTGTGTCGCATTCCCATCTCTGACAAACTAACAGTAGCTGCTTGTGTATCAGGCTGTCAATTCTATTGTGGCCTGCCCTCTAGCTCCATCAATAGCGCAATAATCTTTCGTGCAGTACAATCCTTCCATCGATAGGTCGCAGGCTCAAATCCAACCCAGCTCACGCATACCAAAAACATGTGACCACTGGTTTTCAGTCTCATTGGCTCATTCAGTACAGCTAAAAATGTCTGAGTATTTCACTTGATTGTCCGATGTGGAAAGGCTACCTGGGAGGGTGTATGCATTCATATATATTTATGGACACTAAAACACACGGGCACAGGGAAAATCTTCTTGTCTAAAATAACCACGGAGACAAGTTTCTAATTGTGTTAAAAAGAGGTATATCATTTAGACCTTTATACCCCATCATAAATTGTTGTAATAAAGTAAACCTATGATATTTCATTAGGTTGACGACTGACAGGAGCTTGGCCTTAGTCAGTAGAATTTTCTGGAACACTTTGTATTACATTGACAATGCTTACGCATCTTAAGCTATAGTAAGAACATCGTCAGACTATATATTATGCCCCCCCCCCCCCCCCCCCCAATACCCTTTCCCAGAAAACCTAGGTAGACGGCAGACAGGGGAGTTTAGCCCTGACCAGTATGTCTTTCAAACTCTTGTTCTTTTTATAAGCAATGACTGGCCTTTGGGTCAGAGGTCGAGCAAGTTTACTTTGAAGTAGTTTGTATTCTTCTACTATAATCTTGGCCATAGCGATGCTAGCTTTGTTATACTGAAACACAAATGGTATTATAGTTTTTTCACGACATCTTCCGGGGTCCAAGTTCAAACCCAAAGGATAAATAGTTTGTAATGTTTGAATCCAAAAACTTTCCCTTTCCAAACGTTTGTGCTTGGTATCTGCAGCGAAAGTGAGAAATGGGATTTTCTCAATAGGCATGATTTCAATATGGTCCTTGACCGAATGACCTTGAGTATTGAAATGTTGTGCCACGGGTACATCATGTTTAAGTCTTATACTAGATAAATGGTTGGCTGCTCTTTGTCGTAGAGAATTCTGAGTTTCTCCGACGTACTGTTTGCGACATTTTTTGCACGTGATTACATACACGATATTAGAGGAGTCACAATTAAGATTCTCTGCCATTTGATATTTGTTGCGAGTTTGTTCTCCGAAAAAGGTTCCGCGATCGGGTACGTATATATCAAGTTTGCGTTGCGTCTTAAGGCATTTCATTGATGCACCTGAGAGAAATGTTGGACGGTAATGGTTCACTCGTGAAGGGGAGGTAAGCGTATCGGGGGATGAAGGGGGAAACATGATTTGTCTTACTGTGTTAGATTTGATCCTTCGGAGTAATCTAATAGAATACTTCCTAGGGAGGAGAGCTTTAAAAAGAACAGAACAAGCCTGGTTAAAAAAATCTAAAGAACTACAGTTTCTATATAATCTAAAAATCTGAGATTTAATGACTCCCTTGAAAGTGTGGGGAGGATGGTATGACCCAGCATTTAGCAGCTGATGCGTGTCAGTAGGTTTGAAGAATACTTTGTAATCTAGATACCCAGTAGTATGATTTGTATGACCCTTGTAAATAGTTACATCCAAAAATCCACAGAAATGTGGTCAATAGTAGGCTGCAATTTAATGCTTGAGTCGTGAGAATTAACCCTTTGCTACTTGTAACGGCCGAAAACGGCCTAGGCGGTATCCACTCATAGCGGCCAAAACCGGCCGTCTTGAAGTGGCTCATTTCAGTCGTAAATAAATCTATTTTTAACAACCTAAAACCCCTAAACGAGTTCATCCGAACATTGCCGATGTTTGGGGCTTCCCTTTTGGAAATCACCAGCTTAAATGGTTGCCTCGTTTTCATATTACGCGCGAAAAACCGAAGTAAGTCTGCTGTCAGTCAAAGTTGTCAAAATGGCGGCCGCGCTCGTTGAATCTGACACAAGCGACGACGACTTCGATGGCTTTTCTCCGTCCGAATTAACCGAAAGGCAGGATGAAATTTATTTGAGGGAAACTGCATACGATGATACTGAATCGGACGTGTCAATAAACGATACAACGGACGAAGAAAGTGACGAAAACGAGGAAGGAGAATCAGAGAGTGTACAATGGCGAAGTGACTTCACGGACATCGCTGTCAATGGATTTAGCGAAAACGTCGGACCGAAACATCAACTTTCCGAGGACTCAACGCCTTTAAATTTTTTTTATTTGCTGTGGAATCCGATATTTTTTGATCAAATTGCTGTGGAAACAAATCGTTACGCCAAACAGAAGATTGAGGCCAGTGGAAAATCGGATCACCTGTGGTACGACACCTCACCTGAAGAAATCAGGGCTTTTTTTTCGATCAATATTATGATGGGGATCAAACAACTTCCTCAGCTATGGTGCTACTGGAGTGAGGATCCTAAGTTCAGGTGTGAATTTATATCTAAAATTATGCCTAAGAACAGATTTTTTAAATTAAATCAATACCTCCATTTACGTGACAATTCAAATGCCCCTAAACGTGATTCGTTGGAGTTTGATCACCTGTACAAGGTGAGACAGTTGATTGACATGTTGAAAGTTCGTTTTCAAAGAAGATATTATCCAAGTCGTGATTTAGCTGTAGATGAAGGCATGGTTGGTTTCAAAGGACGCCTTTCATTCAAACAATATATGCCACAAAAACCAACGAAATGGGGAATAAAGGTGTGGCAGTTATGTGACTCTTTGAATGGCTATTGTTCAAATTTTGATATATACACAGGTAAATCATCCAAACCAAGAGTTAATGAACATGGACTCGGTTACAATGTAGTCATGTCACTTTGTAAACCCTACCTAAACAAACATCATCATATTTATTTTGACCGTTTTTTTTCTGGTGTAAAACTTGTGCAGGATTTATTATCAAGTGGTACCTATGCTTGTTCAACCGTGATGCTAAATAGAAAAGGTATCCCACCTGAGATCCGAAGTGAATCAGCTAAACTAAAGAAAGGAAATTCGGTAATGGCCCAAAGCAGAAATCTTGTTGTAACTACCTGGCGAGATAAGCGAAACGTTAGTTTTCTTTCTACCAACTGTAACCCCAAAATTGTTGAATGCCACAGAAGATCACACACAGCACAAACCCCAGGTGAAAGTTATTATCGTCCAGAGGTCGTTAGCATCTACAATAAGTACATGGGAGGGGTCGATCGAGCAGATCAAATGAGGTCGTACTACCCAGTCGGTCGCCCTTCAAACAAGTGGTGGAGATATATTTTGTGGTTTGCCGTCAATCTTACTATTGTAAATGCGTTTCAACTCTTCAAAATGGCCACTCACAACCCACCTGTGTCAGCAAATTATTCTCACCTGTCTTTTAGAGCAGACTTGGCCGAGTTGTTGTGCTCAGGATTTTCCTGTAGGAAGCGTAAGTCTGGTGGGAGACCATCAGGTACTGTAAAAAGATTCCATTCTTCGATCCCAACAAGCAATCTAGGCATTCATAAACTTGAACATATTGAAGGTAGGAAAAAGACCTGTCGTTTTTGTAAGATGAAGGGCAATAAAACTGCAAAAGGCTACCCCATTGAAACTTCTTACAGGTGTGGATGGTGTGACATTCCTTTGTGTAAAGTTTCTTGTTTTTTAAAATATCACAGTGGAACTGAAGAATAATTTTTCATAAATCCGGATAATACAGTACACAAAGGACCCATTTGTAAATAATCAGTGAAAGACATTATCTACCTGTAGATTACCTGTGCTGTGACAATATACCATTACCTGTAATGGAACTGTGTATATATGTTTAGAATTGTCATGTTGATTTCAATTCTTGGTCAAGGAAATAATAGTACTAAATGGACTCTGCTGCTAGTACTTTTTAGGGACATTAACATTTCTCTGAATGCTCATCTTGCGATCAACTTAATAGTAGCCCAGTTACCTGTAATTAATGACCTTGATTTTACCTGGCTTTTTACCAACTGGACAAGCTTCTCCCAATCTCATCGATAGTAAACTAAGAAAAAAAAAATGCAACAAAACCAGGTTTGTTGAGCAAAATTTATTTATTTGTTGCTTTTTTACCTGTTTTTTTAACTTCGTTAGTCACCAGGTAACAAAATACCTGTCCAATGGCTTTAAAATTCCACGTATATCTTACTTGGAACCTACTTACCAACCTGTGAAAATTTGGTTAATTTCCTAACACTGGTTTGTGGTCTTCTGTTTGTCAAACATAAATGATACATTCATTTCCCAACACTTCTCTGAATGCCCATCTTAGACTTTACTAGTAGCATAGTTTACCTGTAATTAACAGCCCTGCATTGGTTTTTACCTGAATTTTATCAACTGGACATGCTTGCTCTTATTGAAAATAAATTATGAAAGAAAATAAGACAACACAAAAAAGTTTCCAGACTGCAGTTTTGTTTATTTATTTTTTTTCTTACCTATTTTTTCACTTCGTTAGTCGCCAGGTAACCAAAATACCTGACCGACGGCTTTAAAATTCCACGTACGTCATATTTGGAACCTACTTACCAACCTGTCAAAATTTCGTTAATTTCCTTGCACTGGTTGGTGCTCTTATGCTCGACAAACATATATGGTGCGTTTTTTTGTGAAACAAGGACATTTATCCAAATTCCTGTGGTGGTTTCATATAGCTAACAGCAAGTAGCAAAGGGTTAAGAGTATCAATGAAAATATGAAGGTCTTCCAACGTATGTTGCCAAATTATAAAAATGTCATCCAGATACCGAAGGTAAATAAAAGGTTGTTGGTGACATTTGTGAAGAATATCACTCTCCCACTCAGCCATGAAAATAGAGGCAAAGTTAGGACTAAAACGTTTCCCCATAGCACACCCTTTAATTTGCTGAAAGATCTCCCCATTGAATTCAAAATCGTTACCTTTTAAGCTAAGTTCCAGCAATTCTAAAATGTCTTTATCTGGACGACGGTGGTCAGGATATCTTTGGAATGCTGATTTTATGGATTTAAGACCCAAATCTATGTCAATGTTTGTATACATAGACTCCACATCCAGAGTAACCAAAATCACATCTTGTGGGATGGATTTCTCAGACAATTTGGCCAATAAATCATCTGTATTTTTTATAAAGCTAGGATGCCGATTCGCTATAGGTTTTAGATAGTAATCAATTAGCTCTGATATTCTATAACTTTCACTGCCACAATCTGAGATAATAGGACGCCCAGGGGGCATTGTAGGCTTCGGCCATTTTTCAATGGGTTTGTGAATTTTCGGAAGAATATAGAAGACCCTGTTTTTAGAGTTATGATCAGATTCCAAATAGCGATACTGTTTTTCATTAAGTAAGCCTTTATCTTGAAGAGAAACAAGAATTTTATTAAACTTCCTAACATTTTCAGGCCAAATTTCCTTATCAAGTTTTTTGTAATGAAGATGGTTGCTTAGCTGCCGTTCTATCTCTTCAATATAATCCTGTTTTGACATAATAACTGTTGCCGAACCTTTATCAGCAGGTTTAATAACTATGTTTGGATTTCTCCTTAGCTTACTTAAGGCAAGACATTCTGAATGAGTAAGGTTATGTTGGTTTCTCTGATTAGTTAAAGCATCAAACTTCCTTGATACAGAGTCACGACTAATGTTTATTTCTGGATCATACATGTGAGAAGGGGGTGTATAGCCGCTTTTAGATGTAAACGGCTTGCGTACCCCACTAGAATCTCGGTAGATATCAGCCAGATTAGGATTTCTGGAGAACTCCATAACATGCACTAATTTACTAATAGAAAAGTCCCTATCAGATAATGATTTAGGGCAAGGCACAAATGAGAGTCCTCTATTGAGTAGAGATATATCATGAGCAGTGAGTTCCTCGTTACTAAGATTAACAATATTACTTCCTAAGCCGAAATGCCTATGCCCTGTCCCAAATTTAGTTTAAATCTAGTATCTGAAGCCAGTGGGTATACAAGCAATTTGCTGTATCTTCGGTCCAGTGAATTTTGTCCGTGGATACTCTAAATTTTGAATTGGGGATTTTTGGTATGACCATAACTCTCTTCATCTTGGAAGCAGAAGAGTTATATATTTTTCATTTCATTTCATTTCATTTTTATTCACCATAGTTAAGAAGTGCAAATACAATATAATATTGAACATAAAAGGCGGGAATAAAGCTCCTGAAGAACTTGTTATATCCCATAGATTTAATAAAGGGAAAATTTAACATTCAAAAGTAAGATGGCGAAAGGTTAAAAAATATACTAATATATAGTTTCCTTACAAACATAATTCACTTATTCTTATTCGTTTTTTTTTTTAAATTGATGCCAGTAGATACTGTTTAAGAGAAGATTTGAAGAGTGAAGTTGAGGTTAATGTTTTCAGTTTTATTGGGAGGTTGTTCCACACTCGAGGGCATTTAACTGTTAGTGTATGAAGGGATAAATTTGTTTTATAGAATGGCCTGTATAAATTGTAGTTGCTAGATCGTGTAGCATATTGATGGATATCTGATTGTCTAGAGAAAAGCATTCGCTGGGAATAAGGTAGACGGAACTGGTGGTGAATAAATGTGTGGGCGATAAGTATAGTGGTATAAACATTTAGTTTATAAACATCTAAAATTTTTAATAGTTGGAAAATTGGGGCAGTAGAAGCAATTTTATTTGAGTAAGTTATGATGCGAACAGCTTTTTTTTGTAAGAGATATAAAGAATTCAAGTGTGATTTATAGGTATTTCCCCATAAAGAATTGGCATATGTCAGATAAGGGTATATTAAAGCATGATAAAGGATGATAAGTGTGTGTTTATTAAGACTGTTTCTAATGTGCCTGATTATTCCGATATTACGTGAGATTTTTTTAGAAATATAGTTTATATGAGATATCCATGTCAGTTTGTCATTAAAAATTATACCTAGAAATTTAAATTCTTTGACTTTTTCGATAACAGTGTTATTTATGAGTAGGTCAGTGTGGGCAGGTGATGGTTGTTTATTCGGGCTGATGATCATGTATTTACATTTGGCAATATTTAAAGAAAGTCGGTTAGTTTGTAGCCAAAGTTGAATATTTTTAAGTTCTTGGTTCATTATATTAACAGTGTCATGTATACAATTTGATGAATAGGAAACGCTGGTGTCATCGGCAAACAAAGTAAAGTTTAGAAGTGAAGAGCAGGTAGTTATGTCATTGATATATATTAAAAATAAAATGGGACCAAGAATAGAGCCTTGGGGGACACCAGTTGAAACAGAGGAGAAGGAGGAAAGTGTGCCTTTATAATTTACTTTTAGTTTTCTGTTGGAGAGATAGTCACGAAACCAAGGAGAGAGAAAGCCATAGTGTTGTAATTTGAGAGATAAAATGTCATGGTTAACTGTATCAAAGGCTTTTGAAAGATCTAGGAATGTTATTATATTATAAAAATTATTTTCTTTAGCTGTGATTAGTTTATGGAATAAGGAAGATGCTGCTGATTGTGTAGAGTGATTTGCCCTAAAGCCGTATTGATGGGTTGAAATTAAGTCATAGGTTTCGAGATGCCCTAACATCATATTGCATACGAGACGTTCGATGATTTTACCGAATGAAGAGAGAACAGATATTGGGCGATAGTTATTCATGACTTGAACTTCACCTGCTTTATAAACAGGCGTGACTTTAGCAATTTTTAGAGAATTTGGGAACCTGCCGGATGTGAGAGAGAGATTAATAATATGGGTAAGTGGTTTTGATACTAGGTGTGAAACAAGTTTTAATGAAGATATAGTGATACCGTCCAGTCCTGCAGCTGTGGATTTTAGATTGTTAATAGTTGATTTTACGTCAGAGGATGTAACAGTTGAAAAGTTAAAATCGGAATTGGTTATGTCAGGTAAGTAATCAGTAGCTGCTATGGGAGAATTTGGTATATTTTTTTGTAAGTTTTCAGCGACTGTTGTAAAGTAAGAGTTGAAATTATTTGCGATTTGGATTTTGTCAGTTATTTGGTTGCCATTAATTAGGAAAGAGTTTGGAAGGGTAGATTTTTGTCCACGTTGTAGAAGTTGATTTAGTATTTTCCAAGTTCCTTTGATCTCATTATTAAATTTGTTAAATTGTTTTTCGAAATATGATTTGCGTGAGCTTGATATTAATTTATTGAGTTTATTACGATATGCACGGTATTTTTGTTTTACTGCTGGATGGTTGTATTTAAGTTGATCCCGATACAGCTTATTTTTGTAGTGCACAGATTTCAATAAGGCTGGTGTAATCCACGGTTTGATAATGGGGCATTTTGGAGGAGTTAAAGTAGTAATGGGAAAATATTTGTCATACAAAGCACAGATTTTGTCATTAAAACAAGTGAAAGCTTCATCCACATCCTGAAAATTTGACACATCATCCCAGTTGCAATTCTCAATAGCTCCTTTAAAATCATTTTTTTGTTCGCTTGTCATTTTCCGAAAGGTAATAAGCTCTTTAATTTCACGAGAAGGTTTTGAGACTGGTGTAGATTTATGGATATGGATTATAGGGAAATGGTCAGTAATATCAGTGAGTAATATACCTGTAAGGATATGATCTTCATGGAAATTGCTAAATACATTGTCGATTAAAGTGGCTGAGCTGGAAGTTACACGTGTTGGTTTGGTAATATAAGGGAAGAAGTAATGGCATTTGAAGTGATTTAAGAATTGTTGAGACGGTATATGATTATCAGTTTTGAAAAGATCAATATTAAAGTCCCCTAGTATTAAACATTTACTTGATGGTGGAATACTTTGAAGCGTGTTGAATAAGTGGTCATTAAAGTTTTGAATGTTTTTTCCTGGTGGTCTATAGAAGATGCCAACAATATAGGTAGTCTGAGAATGTACAATTTCAACAAATAATGCTTCGTATTCTTTTTCAGTCTGATTTGTTGAAACGTGGTCAATAACTTTACAGGACTGGACGGTATTACGGACAAAAAGGACTACACCACCCCCTTGTCTGTCAGTTCTTGAAAGTGAATAAGGCCTGTAATCAGCGAATTGGTGGAGATGTTGGATATTGGGATTCAGCCAGCTTTCGGAAAAGCCTAAGACTGTAAATTTGTGGTCTAAGTTATTTAATAGAGCAGTTATTTCATCGTGGTGCTTAGGAAGACTCCGTGCGTTCATGTGGAAAACAGAAAATGGTTCAGATGCAGAAGCAGTAGAGGATAGTTCGTCTTTGAGGCTTGATTCCAAAAAGTATTTGGATTGGTGCGAATTTAATGTTGACCAATGGTGTTGTTCGTGCTCATTATCGTCTATTGGTGTTTTACAGTTATTAATTGTATTCAATTCTAATGGGTTGAAACACATATTTTCAATGGCATGAAGGTCGAAAAAATTTGTCTGAGGGGGTGGTGTATTAAAGGACGGTAAGCTATTTATTTCATGGAAAGGCAAGCTTTCTAGTAGATTTTTGTTGTTTTGATCGTTTTGCTCCTCGAGGTTGGAACAATTAACATTTAAAGTAGACATCTAAGGTATTGGTAGAACTATACATATCTGACATCACATGAGTATTGGTTACAAAACAAGTAGACAAGGATAAGTGAGAACATATATACAATAAACAAAGAACAGAATTAAGAATGGGCATTTTATAAACATACATAAATAAAGACATCCAATATATCATAGAAAAAGCAAAACAAGAAAAAAAACACTCCGATCTATAAAGTAACAAAATACTTAGTCTATTTTGTGACTGAAATATTAATATATTATACTCATGTTTCGAATTGGTAAATGCTTTAAGTGAGTTTAACATAGAAACAAATGTAAACATCTGAATATACATTACAGAACAATACATATACACATTACACAGTGAATCCAATGATGAAAAATAATACATATACACATTACACAGAGAGTCCAACGACGAAGATCGATACATATACACATTACACAGAGAGTCCAACGATGAAGAACGATACATATACACATTACACAGTGAATCCAACGATGAAGAACGATACATATACACAGTACACAGTGAATCCAACGATGAAGATCGATACATATACACATTACACAGTGAATCCAACGATGAAGAACGATACATATACACATTACACAGTGAATCCAACGATGAAGAACGATACATATACACATTACACAGTGAATCCAACGATGAAGAACGATACATATACACATTACACAGCGAATCCAACGATGAAGAACGATACATATACACATTACACAGTGAATCCAACGATGAAGAACGATTCATATACACATTACACAGTGAATCCAACGATGAAGAACGATACATTTACACATTACACAGTGAATCCAACGATGAAGATCGATACATATACACATTACACAGTGAATTCAACGACGAAGATCGATACAAATACACATTACACAGTGAATCCAACGATGAAGAACAATACATATACACATTACACAGTGAATCCAACGGTGAAGGACGATATATATACACATTACACAGTGAATCCAACGACGAAGATCGATACATATACACATTACACAATGAATCCAACGTTGAAGAATGATACAAATACACATTGCACAGTGAATCCAACGATGAAGAACGATACATATACACATTACACAGTGAATCCAACGTTGAAGGACGATACATATACACATTACACAGTGAATCCAACGTTGAAGAACGATACAAATACACATTACACAGCGAATCCAACGATGAAGAACGATACAAATACACATTACACAGTGAATCCAACGATAAAGAACGATACATATACACATTACACAGTGAATCCAACGATGAAGATCGATACATATACACATTACACAGTGAATCCAACGATGAAGAAAAATACATATACACATTACACAGTGAATCCAACGATGAAGATCGATACATTTACACATTACACAGTGAATCCAACGACGAAGATCGATACATTTACACATTACACAGTGAATCCAACGCTGAAGAACGATACAAATACACATTACACAGTGAATCCAACGATGAAGAACAATACATTTACACATTACACAGTGAATCCAACGATGAAGAACAATACATTTACACATTACACAGTGAATCCAACGATGAAGAACGATACATATACACATTACACAGTGAATCCAGTGATGAAGAACAATACATTACACATTACACAGTGAATCCAACGATGAAGAACAATACATATACACATTACACAGTGAATCCAGTGACGAAAAAACGATACATTTGTAAACACATTACACAGTGAATCCAGTGATGAAGAACAATACATATACACATTACACAGTGAATCCAACGATGAAGAACGATACATATACACATTACACAGTGAATCCAGTGACGAAAAAACGATACATTTACACATTACACAGTGAATCCAGTGACGGGGAACGATACATTTACACATTACACAGTGAAACTTCACTGGCCGGCAGTTTAGTGGATGACTGGATCTCTACAAAGTAGATGAGCGAGTTGGAAAAAGTATTCCTAACCGCTGTCATCATGTTGCGCATTTGAGTTAACGAAGTGTTTGGCTCAGTAGTTGTCTTGTTATTGATACCAATATTCAAGATAACTTTCTCAGGTTTAGGACCTTGATACTTTTGAATTAGAGTCCGAAATGAATTGAAATTGGCACCAGGAAAACATTCTACCTGCATATCAGGGTGGGGTCAAGGTTAATTCTAGATAGATTAGAATCCCCAAGTAAAAGAACTTTCTTAGTTACATTAGGAAGGTGCCAATTAGAGGAAGTGTGCCGAAATTTCCAAAATTTAGAATTAGCTAATTTATTCCGAGGGTTGCGCTGACCCCTCGGAGGGAATCTCACTGCATCTGAATATCTCATAGGAGAATGGACTGACAAAACTGGGGATGGGGGAGGAGGAGAGGGACTAGCTGTACTAGGTCTAGCAGAAGTGATCCTAGTAGAAACTGGGGAAGACGGGGGACGAAAGGGGACAGAGGTACTACTAGGTCAAGGGGAGGGGGGCTGAGGGAATGAAAAAGAGGGGGCAGAGGTAGTAGGTCTAAGGGAGGGAGTACCAGTAGGGAAAGGCGAAGGGGAAACAGAAGGTTACAGACCTAGGAGTCTGTGACTGCAGAGTTGGAGGTGAGATAACGGATGTCGACGGACTGACAGGCGGATGGGGTTGGGGAGACGATGGTGGACTAAACTGAGTAGTAGCAGCAGAAGTGACAGATTTAGTGATGGAAAGAAAAGAATAAAAAATTTGAATGGTCGAAAGTTGTAATTTACCTTTATAATTCTGTTTGCCCCATTTTAAAGCATTATTGAAGCACTGTCAAAGTATATATATGTGTGTTCCTCCTTCGCAAAATCCTGGCAGCTTACAAAAATAATGTTGATTGTAAAACACCAATCAGTTTATTACATTCTCAATGATAACTTGGTTGAATTAGACAGGTTCATAAACAACGCTTTGGGTCTCTAATGGGCTAAAAGCATAAGATAGTCAGACTGATTGTTAGTCATCCACTTATCCCTAAAAGACAACAAAAAATTAATTGGGACAATCTTTTCAATTGATCGCCCTTCAATGGCATTTATTTGGATGGTTTGCGAGGTACCTGCCAATTGCAGGGGGTTTTATCCAGGCTAAGAGACCAAACCTGGCAATGTCGCCATACATAATGCATACATGCAAGTTTGCACTCATTCAAATTGTTTCATTAGAGTATACATGTACATTATGCAAGTTAAAGTGGCATGAGATTCGAAAATGTTGAGATATTTTGGAGAAAGTAAAATTAGGAAATAGTGGGTTGTTTTTCTCCAACATCACCAGGCAATCTAATTAAAACAAAAAAAAGTTTAGAATTACAAAGCCTAAACAGCATTGTATCTGAAAAAGCTCTTCTTCTACATGTATTTATGATCACTAAAACACACGGGCACTGGGAAAATCTTCTTGTCTAAAATAATCATGGAGACAAGTTTCTAATTGTGTTAATATGAGGTATACCATTTAGACCTTTATACCCCATAAATTGTTGTAACAAACCAAATCTATGATATTTCATTAGGTTGATGTCTGACAGGAGCTTAGCCTTGGTCAGTAGAATTTTCTGGAATCCTTTTGTAACTCATTGACAATGATTTCGTATCTTAACTATGGCAAGAACATCCGTAGACCCCATAAATTTTGCTTCTACATGTAGATGTAAAAGTTTTTAATTAACTAAAAGGACATCTAATATTGTGAATTAGAATAATGGGTCTGAACTTAAGGTTTTTCTCTCTGTGTTTTTAATTTCGAAAGCTGGGCTCAGTGTTCGTGTCAATAGACTCTTTGGGAAAAGAAATTGGACAAATTTTTGGATGTATTATTTTTATTTTCCACTGTCTTATAAATAATTACATTAGTATCAACTGTCTTATAAATAATTACATTTGTAACGGCTGCGTGGACTGACATGTGCATAGTGTATGCAATCATCTTGCTAATTGTTCCCTATTTTTTATGAAGAATTATAAAACAAAAGCTTCCCCTTGATACCAATCCTGCAGATGTAGGTGAAGGCTCGGGTTTACACTGTGTGGTCACCGACATGAAGCATGTGATTCAAATGGACGCATTTGATTGGTTAACAAAATAGTTTCCTCTCCCACTAATCCAGGCAACGCTGCCATATACATGTAAGTGAAATAATCTTGAGTGTGGTGTAAAACATCAATTAATCCCTCAACTTCTTTTGAAAGTCAGAATTTTTGAAAAAGTTTAAATTTTGGCAGCTCACGAATTGTATATACATGTGGCTATGAGGGAAGCCTTTTTTAATACCTGTTTCTTGTTGTTTTTTTTGTCTGCTACAGTTAGTTTATTGAGTTTTCTAGAATTTGCAAATCAGATTTTTAAAAGAAAATCCTCCTGCTCCCAATTTGATTAGTGAATTAGAAATAAATGTTTTCATTATGTAACTTGTACTCTGTATTCACACAGAACAAGTTGCTCTGATTCTTTTGCACAGAAAACCAGTTTCATTCCTTTTTAGATACAGTACATATATACTTTCAGGGTTTTTTTTTCATCAACTTTTTTTCCAGTGTGAAAATAGCTACAGTAGTTACATGTAAAGGCTCATTTATTTGATTTTAACCTTGAAAGGCAGAACCTATTAGTGTCCTATTAACAGTGGGAAATTCTGCTGGAAATATCTTACTTTTTTGTAAATGGCAATTTTTATTAGAGTCCTCAGTTAAGAGAGACCTTATTTAAAGGAGTGTTCTCCATTATAGTGAGGTAGAATTAATTGTGTTGGGGCTGAGATTGTGTTTGAGGTCTGAAGAGACTGGTTCACTATGAGATATCATTACAAGAGCTGTCTTCACCGAGACACATGAAAGCATTGATCTCGCCAGCTTTATTGAAGATCAGATAGAAGGCTTTGGAGTAGAATCTCTTCACAGCTTAACCCAGGAAATCTCGCGTGCCAAAGCCTGTCTCAATACTGCAGTCTTTTGTTGCCTTGTCACTGGTGATAGCCATAGACAACTGCTAAAGATGTACGTCTCTTCCTAGATTGTAAACCGTTAAACGAAAACATGGCCGTGGAGACACTGTGCATCACCGGACCTAGACTATCTTGTCTGCAGGAAAGCCCCGTAGAAAAAACCCAATGCTAATTATTGCTTGATAGATAGCTATTTAGCGACTATTTTCTCGAAGGACGGTCTGAAATCTTAATGATGATCTCTGCGGCCTGGTGCTCAAAGATGAGCGGAGATTTCTTTGTGCTAGCAGGTCGATATGGAGTTTGATAGAAGCAGAGATGACCAAAAGGCTTTGAACGGTTAACCGCTTTATTAAACCATTCCCTTGCCTAATTGGATAGAAATTGGATGCTAACGATTTTTGCGGGAGTATTGGGTAAGTACGCAGCTATCTGTATCTTATCATCTCTGAATTTCGGTGAGCTCTTCCTAAGCAATCAATGCTGCAGTTTTTCAATATCCTTATGATGTACGGTACCTAAAGAAGCATTACCCAGTTCGAATAGAGAACCAGTAGTGTAGATCTATATTATATATATTTACCAGGGTTTTTTTAAACAAGAAGATTTTCCCTGTGCCCGTGTGTTTTTAGTGTTGATAAATACATGTATATATTTAAGAACACTAAAACACACGCACACAGGGAAAATCTAATATATATATATACATTCTAAAATATTCTGAACTAAGATATGGCATTTTTCTTGTCCTTTATGTAAGGATTTACATGTAGAAGCATATTATACATATGTAGTTCAATTGGAAACTGTTTTGGTTATATATCACATTGGCCTGTATACATGTAAATATATTTATGCATACGTACATGTATCATTCTTTTTTCATGTCCTTTATATAAGGATTTAGAAGCATAGTCTATTTCAATTAAAAAAAACTGTAGTGTGATTAAATATTATATATGCTGTATATGTGCATATGCCATACTAAGATGTGAAACATATAGTAGAAATATATTCCAGTTTGTAAGAAAATCATTCCGTGTGGCTATACTAATAGCATAGGACATTTTTTATGCCTCTGGTATAAACATTTAGAAACATATTCAAGTTTGATTTAAATATGATATTTTTCATGCCTTTATTAAACCTTGCCCTATGGAAATATATTCCAGTTTGTAAGAAAAGCATTCCATGTAGCTATAATAGCAAGTGGCATATTCCAGTTTGATAAGAAACAATGTATATTCCGCTTGGTGGCTTGGCTATATCTATACATGTAGTTATCATATCGTAGAGTAATTTCTGGGAATCTGATTGGTTGCCAGGTACTCATCGAAGGCTGAGGGTATCCTCCGGGCATAGAGCCCGGTCCCCCCCCCACCCACTTAACCTCATATTGCCGCCATATACATGTAAGTGAAATAATCTAAAACATCAATCAATATATGACTTTTTCATGCCCATTTTATAAAATCATAAGCCTTCAAAAGCATATTCCAGTTAGATAACAAATGGTTGTTTGGCTAAATCCATAGTTATCATATTGTAGCTTTTGTTTCATCCCTGCGTGAATACAAACAATATTTCTTCAAAGGAGCATGTGCTTCTATGCATCCATTCATCCAGTATGTGAAAATAGGGTGTCCAGAATAGTTTAATCTCCACAGAATTGGGTGTCCAAAATGACCTACTTTTGTATCTTGGCCATGTTAATTTGCTGGAATATTGCATGTCTAAATCGAATGAGTTTGATAAGTTAGTGTCTTTTAGAAAGTGAATAAAGCAGTATTCTCGTTATTTTGGGATTACACTTTCTTGAAATTATGGTAGAAATCTTCTATCGATTTTAAGGTGATGCCCGAAACGGGAATCAAACTCGGGTCCCAGAGTATGGCTCCTATCGCCAGCACTAAATGCCAGCTGCCTTATCCATTCAGCCAACCGGCCTCCTCTTTGAGGAATACTAAATCAAATGAATTTTCACCATAAGGTGTCCAGATGCGTGGACCTGTCTGGATGAACTGTTGCTTCTGTGTGTGACAACCGTACCTTACATGTACATGTAATACAGTCCTGTCATATTCATGGACCTAGTTTAAGTCATACATTCTTAGTTGAGTAATTGTGTTTAATTACATGTACACTGTATCATAGAGTAAATTTCTGAGTTCAAGCTATATTGGCCGAGTTCAAGCTGTATTGGCCGAGTTCAAGCTGTGTTGGTTGAGTTCAAGCTGTATTGGTTGAGTTCAAGATGTATTGGTTGAGTTCAAGATGTATTGGTTGAGTTCAAGATGTATTTGCCGAGTTCAAGCTGTATTGGTTGAGTTCAAGCTGTATTGGTCACAACACTGAGAAACAAACATGGTATTGTGTGGTTTAATTTCCAGAAATAACTTGCACTGTCAACTAATAAAAATATTATGTATCAAGAGTTTTCACATTGCCTTGGCATTGGTCTCATATTGACATTATTGTAAAAGGGATTAAAAATAAGTTCTCTAAAGTGGCATCAGCTGCCAAAATTCACACTTTTTTCATAATTTCTGATCGTTACGACAGTAAGAGACTTTGAAGGCCATCGAAAAACTAAATGCCTGGCGTTGGAATGAGTACAGTATGTGGCCTGTACGAACCGAAAACGTGTTTGAAAAGTAAACAAAATTTGAATAACCGGGACGACCATTCATTCATTCTAAGCCAAAGTTAGTTCAAAACAATACAATGTACTTTATCCTACATTTTTGAGACTAGAATCCCTAAAAAGCTTCTGAATTATACGTCTTGAGAAAAATAGCCAATAATTTCAACATTCTGTTTCAACCTCAACATTTTGGCAGCTCATGCCACTTTAAACTCACTAGTCCCTGTCCGCTCTTGTACATACAACATCTTACATAAGCCTTTACATTAAATTGTCCATTCAAGGTAGAAGAAAGACAATGTCTTTGAAGAGACATGGCCAGAGTGAATAAACAGAAGTTTATATTTATGATGAGATTACCAGATGACCACTGGTAACTTTTCCTAGCTCCCATCTTAGTCCGACACTGGATTTCTGTCGATGCGGCGCGAGTTCTAATCCCACTCAGACCAAATAAAAATTGACAAATTTCTCAGTGGATTTTTCACTCGATCCCCCTATTTTGGAAGAGTTGCAAGGTACTTGTCCAAAGTCAGAAGTTTCATCCTGGTAAAGAGACGGTTTCCTCCCCCTCTAAACCTGACAACGCCGCCATATAAGGGAAATAATCTGGAGTGCGGCATAAAACATCATTCAATCAATCAACTGAGCTCCCACGGAATGCTGGAAATTCATTTTTCTCCTTTGTCGTCTATGAGATTTGGCCTTCACACTCTGTGGGTGAGTATGTGATACGTTGTCAGAGGTTTGTTTATAGACTTGGGGCTCTTCATCAGATATCAATTACTTCTTATTTAACTATTGATCTGAAGGTCAACGATAAACCACAAGAAAGCTTTACAGCTTTTAAGGAGGGGGGGGGGGGGGAGGGAGACGAATGGAGGTTAGACTTCTATCCTACATTTGGTGTGTGAAATCTTGGAAATCAATAATTTGTTAAGTATGTGATATAGAATCGACTGCAATGGCTTGACTATGTTCAGTATACACATATATTGATCCTGATTTTTAACTATTGATTAATGTTTTCTCACTTTATATGGATTTTATGGGTCCATTCCCATGTCATTTTTCTCATCTTTACTGTCATATTTCTGGAGACCTTTTTACTGAGCAGGTAATTTTTAGTGTTTGTAAGGTTAAAGTGGCATGACCAACTGGTTTGTTGATACTGTAATTTCTCCCGAAAATCTGTAAATTTAGCTTTCTAGTGATACCCAGATGAGAAAACATGTCCCCAAACAGCTTATGGTTTAAGCTTGTTTGAATGGTCCACCATTCCTCTCTGTTCTTGAAAGTATCCAAACTTCTGAAAGCAAAACTCTTTGCAAAATTAAGGTAAAGAATCTAAAATTACAGTACAGTATAGGTCTAAATGACTTCCCCCCCCCCCCCCCCCCTTCCCTTTTGGCACAACTAGAAACTTGTCTCCATGGTTATATTTATGATCTCTAAAACACACGGGCACAGGGAAAATCTTCTTGTCAAACCATGGAGACAAGTTTCTAATTGTGTTAAAAAGAGGTATATCATTTAGACCTTTACACCCCATAAATTGTTGTAACAAACCAAACCTATAATATTTCATTAGGTTGACAACTGACAGGAGCTTAGCCTTGGTCAGTTGAATTTTCTGGAATCCTTTTGTAACACATTGACAATGGTTACGCATCTTAACTATGGCAAGAACATCGGTGGACTGAGATTGAACCCCATAAATTTTCCTTCCTCCACCTAAACATACATTCTCTAATCTCAAGTCAAGTGTGACTAAAAAGTTTTTATTTACACTTTTTGAAAAATGACCCTGTTTCAGGATATCAGTTCAATCATTACATGTAATTATGTAATAACAAAAGATGTGCAGTACTGGAACGTCCCACTTGCCCTTATGCATTTTGCAAGTGATTTGGCATGCTGGCAAGCAAGACCTGAAAAATGTTTGCCCTGCTTGGCAAGTTAGTTTTGGAGCAAATTTAGCATTTGGTTTAAATGGTCTGATTTCATAATTTCTGATCGTCATGACAGTAAGAGACTTCGAATGCCATCGAAAAAATAAACGATTGGTGTTGGAGTGAGGAAAATCCATACAGTATGTAGCCTACTGAACAGAAATAGTGTTCGAAAAGTAAACAGAATTCAAATAACCGAGACCTACTCATTATATGCCAAAGTTGGCTCAAAACAATACTTTATCGTACATTCTCGAGACTACCCTTATAGAAAAAAGGTATAGAAAAGCATGATCTGGGCATGAAAAAAACATGCGATGATGGAGTAAAATGTGTTGAGGTATTATTTGTGTACATCCAAGGTCCAGTCTGGGCATAGAAAGGCATGGTTTGGGTATATTTTAAGTCCAGTTTAGGCAGACAGGGATTATGTGTTTTCCATGCCTATAAGCAGGCCTTTGATATAGAAGCACCAAAAACCCTCTGAATTATGCATCTTGAGAAAAATAGCCAATAATTTCAACATTCTGTTTTGATGTCAAAATATCAACATTTTGGCAGTTCATGCCACTTTAAAATACTAAGAATGTACAATTTATGGGGTGTAAAGGTCTAAATGATATACCTCTTTTTAACACAATTAGAAACTTGTCTCCATGGTTATTTTAGACAAGAAGATTTTCCCTGTGCCGGTGTGTTTTAGTGATCATAAATACAGTGTATATATTTACAAATATTCTTTAATTGTTGTGAGCTAAGCATTAGTAGACCTATTATTAGAATACATACTAGTGGTTTTCAGAGAGACCTACGTCATTGAGCTCAAAACTGTCTTCATTTTTTTTAAGCTAATTACTGCGTTGTCATTATTAGAATACTAATTGTTTTCAAACAGTTAAACAACCTTTGTCACTAACCTTTAATTTAATGTACATGGTGAAATGCTTGTTTGTATGGAATTTAATGGTGTGGAAATAAGTATGACCTTAGGCTGCACTAATAGCCAAATTTGTGTTTATTTATTAAAAAGTCATGTTGGGTTGCCTGAATTTTGAATATACGTGTAGACCCCATGGCTTATAACATCACGGTAATGGTGAACCTTATATTAACTGTTTTATAAACAAGTATTGGCAATATTTTCTAATTTGTTGTTTTTTACTTTACAAGTGTGACCAAAAGGAACATTATATTTCTGGTGCAGAACATACAAAATTCAATACTATATTTGTGCAGATCATACAATAATCAATAGGGCCTACTATATTTGTGCAGAACATACAAAATTCAATACTATATTTGTGCAGAACATACAAAATTCAATACTATACAGTATTTGTTCAGAACTTACAAAATCCAATACCATATTTGTGTAGAGGGTACAAAATTCAATACTATTTTTGTGCAGAACATACAAAATTCATTGTGCAGAACATACAAAATTCAATACTATATTTGCGCAGAACACACAAAATTCAATACTATATATGTGCAGAGCATACAAAATTCAATACTATATTTGTGTAGAGCGTACAAAATTCAATACTATATTTGCGCAGAACACACAAAATTCAATACTATATTTGTGTAGAGCGTACAAAATTCAATACTATTTTTGTGCAGAACATACAAAATTCATTGTGCAGAACATACAAAATTCATTGTGCTGAACATACAAAATTCAATACTATATTTGTGCAGAACATACAAAATTCAATACTATATTTGTGCAGAACATACAAAATTCAATACTATTCAGTATTTGTTCAGAACTTACAAAATCCAATACTATATTAGTGTAGAGGGTACAAAATTCAATACTATTTTTGTGCAGAACATACAAAATTCATTGTGCAGAACATACAAAATTCAATACTATTTTTGTGCAGAACACACAAAATTCAATACTATATTTGTGCAGAACATACAAAATTCAATACTATATTTGTGCAGAACATACAAAATTCAATACTATTCAGTATTTGTTCAGAACTTACAAAATCCAATACTATATTAGTGTAGAGGGTACAAAATTCAATACTATTTTTGTGCAGAACATACAAAATTCATTGTGCAGAACATACAAAATTCAATACTATATTTGTGCAGAACACACAAAATTCAATACTATATTTGTGCAGAGCATATAAAATTCAATACTATATTTGTGTAGAGCGTACAAAATTCAATACTATTTTTGTGCAGAACATACAAAATTCATTGTGCAGAACATACAAAATTCATTGTGCTGAACATACAAAATTCAATACTATATTTGTGCACAACACACAAAATTCAATACTATTTTTGTGCAGAACACACAAAATTCAATACTATTTTTGTGCAGAACATACAAAATTCATTGTGCAGAACATACAAAATTCAATACTTTATTTGTGCAGAACATACAAAATTCAATACTATATTTGTGCAGAACTTACAAAATTCAATACTACATGTATGTAGCGCTACAATACTTATGGAAGTTCCTTATCCCAATGTACATGTAGTGTACAGCGGTGACGTAATACAGAATCTTTGTTGTGTCAGTCCGTCTTCATTAGAGTTTGTTCCACTCCTTATTTAATCACCATAATATAGCATCAGAAACTGTGATGACTGCATTAAACAATCTATCTATCAACCAAAGTCAGAAATATAAGATTTTGTTCAAAAGTCGAGCTGTTGGTTCAAACATTTAAGTCTTGAAAAAATGGAGAAAAAGATTCTGACTGGGTTTTATTTGTTCTGACCACTCTATGATCTAATACCTGTCATCATATTGTTTCTTTATGATCATAGTTCTTGACTAAGCTTAAGTACATCTGTTGGTCGCAGGTTCAAACATAAGTCATGAAAAAGTGGGAAAAGTTCTGGGTTTTTACCTGATCTGATTGCTCTATGGGGATGGTTGTTAGGTAATTACCAAGGTAATACCTTGAGATTTAAGTTTTCCTTCACGCACTGCATGACCATAGTTTACTCCGCCTGTAGACTTGGCAAAGCTGTCTCAATTATAAGAGAACATATTGAAAGTATGCGCTCAACATAAAATGCCAATCAATCAATCAATCTTATATGCCAGGGTTCATCTGGCTGCCTGATATATTGATTGATCGATTGATTGATTGATATTTAGGGCTGACGATTTCGTGAGTGTACACCTTTCCTTTTAACTACATGCGACATTGCCAGGTTTGATTTTAGTAGGAAGGGAAGAAGACTATTTGCCCGTAGGAAACCTTCAATCTTAGGCAAGTACCTGGCAAACCTTACACATAGGGCCATTTAGCCATAAGTTTTGCAGCTGTCTTTGGACATAGTGTGATGGATGCCAGCGGCTCAGTGTAAGAGTTGACGGTCAGGGAGTTTCCTTCTGGCTTGATGTACAATGATTGATTGATGTTCTAGAGTGCTTATGAAACTGATGCCAGGTATATTGTGGAGAGGATACATGTCTCAAAGGGGGGTGTCTGTGTCACAGTCCGCAGAACAATATATTCCCAGTCTGACAAAAACCTTTAATCGATGTTGTGCTAAGACATCACAGTTTTCTTAAAGGTACTAATAATTCAATAGTATATGAGGTACATCATTCATATGAATGGACGCACCAATAAGCTAAAACAACCAACCTTTAATTGATGGTTCATACATTTAAATCCCACGTAGACCAAATCAAAGTTGAACAAGTTAGATCACCCAATGTGAAAAAGTTGCCAACGTACCAGTTGAAGGCTGGAGCCCTCATCTGGGCAAAAGTTCTCATTACCGTTTCTTTCCCTCACTAAACCGGACACCGGCCATATCAGTAAAACAATCTTGAGAGCGGCATGAAACATCTATCAATCAGTGTATTGATTGGCTGTAATTTGTATCTGCGAGACTCTATGATTTTAAAGATTTTGTTTCTGAGGACAAACATTTTGATCTACCGTACTATTTTGGCCTAATTGTTGAATTACGGTATCCAAAAATTTACTGTATTTGTAACGGTAAATCAACCTTTATACTTTTATGGGGGCATTCGTGGCTCAGTAGGTAGAGCGGTGGACGCTCAATCCGAACAGCCTTCCACCAATGGGTCACGGGTTCGAACTCCACTCAGTTAAAAAAAAATTGGAAAATTTTCTGAATGGGTTTTCACTCGAACAACCTATGTGGGATGGTTGCCAGTTACCACCAGAAGGCCGTGGGTTTCCTCCGGGCATAGAGCCTGGTTTCCTCCCACAAATAACTGGCAACGCCGCCATATAAGTGAAATTATCTTGAGCACGGCGTAAAACACCAAACAATTATTTATACTTTTTTTGGATTTTAAAGGAAACCTCAATATCATTTCGTTTCATCTTTCTCATATAATAAAACAAAACTCATTATTATTAGATTTTATTTTCATGATAGAAACAAGTCACCCCTGCATCTCATTTTATGAATTAACTGAATTTTGATTTCTAATTAAAAAAAAAATATTTCTATCACATTTTAATAAAATATCTTCATTGAATCTAGGACTTATAGCTTTTATTTTGACCATTACAGTTAATGATTTTTGACAGTAGGTTTAACTGTATTTTAATATCTTTGAACTTTTCAGTCTTTTTATGGATGATGATTTTGATCTGATAAACTTTGCATTTAATTAATTGAGGCCTTAAGTCACACCAGGCAATAAAAAGTAAGTTAAATACCTTTGTGTTCGCTAATAAAATCTAATTAAAACTGTTAGTTGTACTAACGAGTTGTGAGAGTATTTTCTGTGATATATATACTCTTGACTGTGTAACCAGGTAAACATTTACTTTATGTATTGTACCATTTAGCTCAACAATTTTTTATACACCCGACTTAGATAAAGTCGGTCGTGTTATGGTATCACCAGCGCCGTCCCGGATTCCCTTCCGCTCCATAACTTGAAGAGTTTTGGTCTAATGTTTACAATTTTCTCACAACATATACCTTGTGGGTAGCAGGTGTGTCATGAACCATTTATGACATCGTCGATTGCATAATATGGCTTCTATATTGGATTATGTAATATTCTGTCTTAGTCTATATCTTCGTTCCCTCCACTTGAAGAGTTTTGATCCGATCTTTACAATTTTTTTACAACATATACTTTAGGGGTAGAAGTGTGATTCGAACCCAGGCCGCATGGATGGAAGGTCTGCATGGGACTGAGGGAGGATCACTCTCATTCAATTGACCACCGAGGCCCCCAAATAGCTAATGAGACAAGGTACATGTATTAAATTACAAAGAAACCTCTTATTTATATTTCAGTTGTGGCCCGAGCCAGTGCCCATTGAAGTCTGATTGCTCCACCATGGCGGGATCAAAGGGTTACCGCCCGGCGTCTGTCCAAGTCGACTGTAACGGTGGCATTTCAGACCATAATAAGAAAGGAAAACAACATAGGAAATGTCAATCTCTAACGGACTCCCAGAACTGTACGGAGAAAATTTCAGAAGAAGTGCACTATAGTGTGTTTCGAAAACCTTGCAGTGGTCGTAGGTGGACAAGTTTCGAACACTATTTATGCTCTTTGTGTGTGTTGTTATTGTTAGCGTGCTTTGCGTTTATCATTATTGCATTTACACGAGATCAGCCCAGATCCTCAACGGGTAAGTTTGAACTTTGACATTTCTTTATTAACAAATTTATTTAATTCTTTAACTCAATATCTGTTGTCTCAGTGGATTTTTCACCATGTGGAACTGTTGCCAGGTACTCGAGGAAGGTTGGGGTTTTCGTCCTGGCAGAGAGCCCGGTATCCTCCCCCACTAAACCTGGCAACGCCACCATATACGTGAAATAATCTTGAGTGCGACGTAAAACAATGATCAATCAATCTTAGTTAAATTTAACAGACCCCTAGCTAGGATTTGGGAGGGACAGGGCACATGTCAGAGAAAAAGGGGCACCTGATCATCAAATACATGTACTTTGTTTGGCCTTTGCTGTTTAATGTGTTGCAATGCAAACAGTACTTGCACTAGTTTCATGTAAAGTAATAGAATCAACCTGCGTGATGTCATAAATTTTTACATCATGTGTTTTTTTCCAGGCAACTCCAAAATGTGCTTGACCAAAAATTGTATAAAAACAGGTAAGAATTGTTATTTACTAGAACTTGACTTTCTCCTTTTTAATCCTCCGGGCAATGAGTCCGGTTTCCTCCCCCACTAAACCTGGCAACGCCGCCATGTAAGTGAAACACCAATCAACAGCCTTCCATCGACGAGACGCAGCTTCTAATGCGATTCAGTTCAAAGAAACTTTAAGAAATTTGTGAATAGATTTTTCACTTGATTGCTGGGGCCTCCGTGGCTCAGTAGGTAGAGCGTTGGACGCTCAATCCGAACAGCCTCCCATCAATGGGTCGCGGGTTTGAATCCCACTCAGTCCAACAAAAAAAATTGGAAAATTTTTTGACTGGGTTTTCACTTGAACGACCTATGTGGGATGGTTGCCAGTTACCAGCAGAAGGTAGTGGGTTTCCTGCGGGCACAAAGCCCGGTTTCCTCCCACAATAAAACTGGCAACGCCGCCATATAAGTGAAATAATCTTGTGCGCGGCGTAAAGCACCAAACAATCAATCAATCAATCCACTTGATTGCCTCATGTGGAAGAGTCACCATGTACTCACCAAACTTTCCTCCAAACAAAGAGTCCGGTTTCCTCGCCGAGAATACCTGGCAACACTGCCTTTATAATAATAAGTGAATTAAACTTAGGTGCGGCGTCAATGATAAATCCATCTATCTTTGGTTTCGGCTCTTTGGGTAGGGCGATAATCTCACAAGCCAGACAGACCTTCCAGCACCCCCCCCCCCCCCCCCCAACAACAACAAAAAATCTGGGCATTCACTCACTGCACTATGCACATGTACAATGATTGAACTACTAACCAAGTGTCAGGGGTTTAGGAAATGACCTTTGATTCCTTCCCCAATAAACTTGGCAATGGCGGTATATGAACTATAAATAATCTGCTAAGAACTGATTTCAAGGCATTCCTTTTTGAAACATATACATTTGTATAAATAAGGTGAAAGTTACAATAAGGTGAATAATTACTGTACATATAGATAACAAAAATTATTGAAATAAAAAAATGACCGAGTCTTGTAGTATTCATACTAGATGCTCACTTGATTTAATGCCATTTACACAATACTTGTATGATAAAATAGATTTTAATTAAATGTATAATGTGCTTAGTCTCTACTAGCTGCCCAGTGTATGGATGATATATACTTGTAGGATAAAAATGAAACAATAAAATGTATAATGTTTTGTTCTGTACTAAATGCTCAGTTGATTGGTGTCATTTACACAATACCAGAAGTAAATGAATGTACAATAGTTTCTTCAACTTCTAAATGCCACTTAAACAAGAATCCAATACTTGTATGATAAAATAGATTTTAATAAAATGTAAAATGTTTTTAGTCTCTGCTAGCTGCTTAGTGTATGGAAGACATATACATATTACATAACATGTACTTGTGTGATAAAATAGATTTTAATAAAATGTATAATATTTTAAATGTATTCCTTTTCCTTTTCCCAGCTGCTCAGTTGATGGATGCTATGGATATGACGGCTGATCCGTGTCAAGATTTCTTCCAGTATGCCTGTGGCACGTGGAATAAAAAATACATCATCCCGGAAGATAAACCCACGTTTAACACGTTCGAAAAACTCCACGATGATCTTCAGGTTATACTTAAAGGTAGGTGGTATGACCCTATTGGGCCATATGATAATCTTAGAGGTTACATGATACAGTTTCATTTCCCATTTGCGGTAATGTTAACGTTTTGAGTTGTGGCTAATTACCTAAATCTTTTGAGAGAGTTTCAAACATTTCTTATACCTAAATCTTGTTAAGACTTTTCCATACCATTTTCAAATAGATCAATACATGAGAAATCCTTTACAACCAAATAAAGTTGACATAGTGCATGCCGGTTTCAAGCTACAGTACACACAATTTAACATGGGTACCGCCATTTTGACAGTTTTAGGCTTACTTATTCTAAGCCAAACCTTGGTATTTTCAAAATTGGGTTAACATTAAAAAAACACACACAAAAATCTGTTATCAGGCATTGATTGAAAGCTTAAAGTATGTACAGTAGACCTGCGTTAGTTTCAATCCAATATTCAAATAACCCAGATACCAAACTATCACTATGTAAGCCACCTCCTAGCTCCAGCATAACCGAAGTCAATTTTCATTGGCTGAGAAAACACAAACTGGGTGTTGTGACCTATAGACACTAAAACACTCAGAGAAAGTCTAGCTTCTTGTCTAAAATAACCATGGAGACAAGTTTCTAATTGTGTTAAAAAGGGTGTATGTCATTTAGACCTTATACCCAGTCATTGGTTGTTTTAATAAACCAAAACCCATTTCGAACATATGATAATTAATATGCCTGCAGCGTGGGAACCCACGATTCAAAGTTATACTCACTTTCATTTTTACTCCTGGGCAAATTGGATGAAAAAACGTTGTTTTTAAATTGATATGTATGTAGATTTTGATTGGTTCTGCCACAGGTTTTGTGGTGGAAATTCATCCAATCACATTTCACGTTACTTAAACGTGTCGGTAACAAACAAAACAAAAATGGACAACTTTTCTATTGGATATGAGAACTTTTTCAGGCAAAAATAATTTTTAAACTTTTGAAAGGGCAAGACGCATTTCTTTTCTCTTGTTACTTCATCCAAATTTATTTTGTCCTTGAAAATGGAAACGCTGGAGCCGAGCTTACGTTTCTTTCTTCTCGTTGTTGACAAGTCTGTCTACTGGTAAGGTCATCTTTTGGCCAAAATAAAGCAGGGCGTCTGATTGGCCTGTCAATAAATTGGTGTTCATCGTAAAACCATGTTTTTTTCATTCAGTTTGTCCAGGGGTAAAATTGAGCTTACTTTAACCCTAGGGTCAAGGATATGATATGCCTGTTGACCGGCATGGAATCTATCCTTGTTGACCGGCATGGAATCTATCTCTGTTGACCGGCATGGAATCTATCTCTGTTGACCGGCATGGAATCTATCCTTGTTGACCGGCATGGAATCTATCTCTGTTGACCGGCATGGAATCTATCCTTGTTGACCGGCATGGAATCTATCTCTGTTGACCGGCATGGAATCTATCTCTGTTGACCGGCATGGAATCTATCTCTGTTGACCGGCATGGAATCTATCCTTGTTGACCGGCATGGAATCTATCCTTGTTGACCGGCATGGAATCTATCCTTGTTGATTGGCATGGAATCTATCTCTGTTGACCGGCATGGGATCTATCCTTGTTGATTGGCATGGAATCTATCCTTGTTGACCGGCATGGAATCTATCTCTGTTGACCGGCATGGAATCTATCCTTGTTGATTGGCATGGAATCTATCTCTGTTGACCGGCATGGAATCTATCCTTGTTGATTGGCATGGGATCTATCTCTGTTGACCGGCATGGGATCTATCCTTGTTGACCGGCATGGAATCTATCTCTGTTGATTGGCATGGAATCTATCCTTGTTGACCGGCATGGAATCTATCTCTGTTGACCGGCATGGAATCTATCTCTGTTGACCGGCATGGAATCTATCCTTGTTGATTGGCATGGAATCTATCTCTGTTGACCGGCATGGAATCTATCTCTGTTGACCGGCATGGAATCTATCCTTGTTGATTGGCATGGAATCTATCCTTGTTGATTGGCATGGAATCTATCTCTGTTGACCGGCATGGAATCTATCCTTGTTGACCGGCATGGAATCTATCCTTGTTGACCGGCATGGAATCTATCCTTGTTGACCGGCATGGAATCTATCTCTGTTGACCGGCATGGAATCTATCTCTGTTGACCGGCATGGAATCTATCCTTGTTGATTGGCATGGAATCTATCCTTGTTGACCGGCATGGAATCTATCCTTGTTGACCGGTATGGAATCTATCCTTGTTGATTGGCATGGAATCTATCCTTGTTGATTGGCATGGAATCTATCCTTGTTGACCGGCATGGAATCTATCTCTGTTGACCGGCATGGAATCTATCCTTGTTGACCGGCATGGAATCTATCCTTGTTGACCGTCATGGAATCTATCCTTGTTGATTGGCATGGAATCTATCCTTGTTGATTGGCATGGAATCTATCCTTGTTGATTGGCATGGAATCTATCTCTGTTGACCGGCATGGAATCTATCCTTGTTGACCGGCATGGAATCTATCCTTGTTGATTGGCATGGAATCTATCTCTGTTGACCGGCATGGAATCTATCCTTGTTGACCGGCATGGAATCTATCCTTGTTGACCGGCATGGAATCTATCCTTGTTGACCGGCATGGAATCTATCTCTGTTGACCGGCATGGAATCTATCTCTGTTGACCGGCATGGAATCTATCTCTGTTGACCGGCATGGAATCTATCCTTGTTGATTGGCATGGAATCTATCCTTGTTGACCGGCATGGAATCTATCCTTGTTGACCGGCATGGAATCTATCCTTGTTGACCGGCATGGAATCTATCCTTGTTGATTGGCATGGAATCTATCCTTGTTGATTGGCATGGAATCTATCCTTGTTGATTGGCATGGAATCTATCCTTGTTGACCGGCATGGAATCTATCCTTGTTGATTGGCATGGAATCTATCTCTGTTGACCGGCATGGAATCTATCTCTGTTGACCGGCATGGAATCTATCCTTGTTGATTGGCATGGAATCTATCCTTGTTGATTGGCATGGAATCTATCTCTGTTGACCGGCATGGAATCTATCTCTGTTGACCGGCATGGAATCTATCCTTGTTGATTGGCATGGAATCTATCTCTGTTGACCGGCATGGAATCTATCTCTGTTGACCGGCATGGAAATCTATCCTTGTTGATTGGCATGGAATCTATCTCTGTTGACCGGCATGGAATCTATCTCTGTTGACCGGCATGGAATCTATCCTTGTTGACCGGCATGGAATCTATCTCTGTTGACCGGCATGGAATCTATCTCTGTTGACCGGCATGGAATCTATCCTTGTTGATTGGCATGGAATCTATCCTTGTTGATTGGCATGGAATCTATCCTTGTTGATTGGCATGGAATCTATCCTTGTTGACCGGCATGGAATTTATCCTTGTTGACCGGCATGGAATCTATCTCTGTTGACCGGCATGGAATCTATCCTTGTTGATTGGCATGGAATCTATCCTTGTTGATTGGCATGGAATCTATCTCTGTTGACCGGCATGGAATCTATCCTTGTTGACCGGCATGGAATCTATCCTTGTTGATTGGCATGGAATCTATCCTTGTTGATTGGCATGGAATCTATCCTTGTTGATTGGCATGGAATCTATCTCTGTTGACCGGCATGGAATCTATCCTTGTTGATTGGCATGGAATCTATCCTTGTTGACCGGCATGGAATCTATCTCTGTTGACCGGCATGGAATCTATCCTTGTTGATTGGCATGGAATCTATCCTTGTTGATTGGCATGGAATCTATCCTTGTTGATTGGCATGGAATCTATCTCTGTTGACCGGCATGGAATCTATCCTTGTTGATTGGCATGGAATCTATCCTTGTTGATTGGCATGGAATCTATCCTTGTTGATTGGCATGGAATCTATCTCTGTTGACCGGCATGGAATCTATCCTTGTTGATTGGCATGGAATCTATCCTTGTTGATTGGCATGGAATCTATCCTTGTTGATTGGCATGGAATCTATCTCTGTTGACCGGCATGGATTCTATCCTTGTTGATTGGCATGGAATCTATCCTTGTTGACCGGCATGGAATCTATCTCTGTTGACCGGCATGGAATCTATCCTTGTTGATTGGCATGGAATCTATCCTTGTTGATTGGCATGGAATCTATCTCTGTTGACCGGCATGGAATCTATCCTTGTTGACTGGCATGGAATCTATCCTTGTTGATTGGCATGGAATCTATCCTTGTTGATTGGCATGGAATCTATCCTTGTTGATTGGCATGGAATCTATCCTTGTTGATTGGCATGGAATCTATCCTTGTTGATTGGCATGGAATCTATCCTTGTTGACCGGCATGGAATCTATCTCTGTTGACCGGCATGGAATCTATCCTTGTTGATTGGCATGGAATCTATCCTTGTTGATTCCCATAGATATAACTTACAACTGTGCAAACACTTGCCTTTCGACCCTAGGAGAGAGAGCAACATGCATTTTACACACTAAAATAAAAAATCTTGCCCTAATGTTCTGTATATACTATCCTAGTCTAATACCCTGTACTGGCTGTCCATTTGTAGGCACTGCGCATGCGCAACCCTTCCTCTTCAACTTCCTCTTTTTCAACTTGCAAGGGATGAAGCAACAGCTAAAATTTACTGAGTATACCTTTTTTACTAAATCCTTCTTTCTAAGTCGTGTTTAGTACGAAATTTATCTGTCCCTAGCGGCTAGATACCTTCCTTTACATTACGGAAGGTTTTCTGGCCACACAAAATGTTCTATTTTTGGATATTTGAGGGGTTTTGGACTCTACCGTTTCAATTGATTCGGGTACCAACGCTGGTCCAGTTTTCACCACGCCATGTGGTCGTGTTGTGTTGTTCGTCGGCTTCCCAACCCAACCCCTTAAGTACAGCGGGGGAGGCATAATTCAACACCCTTACGGGGTTTGTTTAGCGAGATTGTGTTCCCACATAATATTCTCGTTTTGTTTGTTTTTTCTAAACTTCTGCTCTCCCGGATTTTAAATCCATATTTTCCATTATGTTTTAGATTGTTGGAAATACTATGGGAACTTGTGTGTGTAGTGGCTGATTATTCGATAGAAGACGTTCTACATCCACCAGGAGATGCAAATCATCTAAGTCGATGTTGAAATATCTCCAGATTCGGCAGATGGGAGTAATCGGGCAAGTCCGAATCTAAAAAAAAAAAAAAAAAAAAAAAAAAAAATAATAATAATATAATTGAAATAATTCTTATTGTTTTTCTTTTGATTTGTTCGGACGGCGGTATGTGTTTCCGGGATTTTATCTACGGAATCGGGTACACTGGTGTTGCTTACTTTAAATGAATACATTAGGGTTGGGGTTGTCACCACATGTATTTCTTTTTGTTGTTCAACAGTTGATCACAGATGAGCGACGGAGCGTCGTCTGTATCTACCCATATAAAGCCGTCGTCGTCACACGGACGAGTGTCCCGGACGGTGGACGTTCATTGACCATGACTGTCCTGTATACGGAACCTGCCGGTTCCCATGCCAGACGATCCGACCCCCCACCAAGCGGAGCACAACCGCAGGTCGGATACAAAACGTTTGAGTGCCATGGAGCAAACGTTGAGGGCGTTAAAGTCTCCATTGCTAACCTTCTTTCGCAGAAGCAAGGCAATGGAGGGGCCCAGGTCGTCACGACCTGAACTTAAGGCAGCTGCGGCCACGACTGTACACCCAGGTACACGAGCCGAGCAGCCGGACAACCAAAGCGGTTTGAGCCCTCGGGCCTCATCCTAGCTTTTGGATCTGTCGAACCAGGGCGTTAAATTCTTCATTGCTAACCTTCTTTCGCAGAAGCAAGGCAATGGAGGGGCCCAGGTCTTCACGACCTGAACTTAAGGCAGCTGCGGCCACGACTGTACGCCCAGGTACACGAGCCGAGCAGCCGGACAACCAAAGCGGTTTGAGCCCTCGGGCGTCATCCCAACTTCTGGATCTGTCGAACTGCCAGGAGGCTTGATCATACAGCGGTCTCGACCACGAAGGTACGCCCATGTACACGAGTCGATCCGCCTGGCAACCAGAGTGGGCGAGTCCTGCGGGCGTTACCCCAACTCGGGATCGGTCAAGCCACCAGGATGCTTAAACATTCGGCAGCCTCGACCACCATTGTACGCCCGGGTCCACGAGTCGGTCTGCTTGACATCCGGAGTGGGTTAGCTACCCTACGGGCGTCATCCCAACTCTGGATCTGTCGAACCGCCAGGGAGCCTCAACATACGGCGGCCTCGACCACGACTGTACGCCCATACACACGAGTCGATCCGCCTGACAACAGGAGTCGGTTGGTTGGCCTACGGGCGTCACCCCAACTCTGGATTTGTCGACCCACCAGGGGGCTTAGCATACGGCGGCCTCGACCACGTCTGTACGTCCAAGTACACGAGTCGTTGGACGTTCAATCCGAACAGCCTTCCACCAATGGGTCGCTGGTTCGAATCCCACTCAATCCAAAATAACAAAATTGGACAATTTTCTGACTGGGTTTTCACTCGAACGACCTAGGTGGGATGGTTGCCAGTTACCAGCGGAAGGTCGTGAGTTTCCTCCGGGCATAAAGCCCGGTTTCCTCCCACACTAAAACTGGCAACGCCGCCATATTAGTAAATAATCTTGAGCGTGGCGTAAAACACCAAACAATCAATGAATCCACTTTATAGTATTTGATCAAGGGACCACCTCCAACCAGACACCCCTATTCCAGAATTGATTTTCGGGGAGAAAGCTCTGTCTCGGTGTCTGTAGCGGAGACGGACGGTCAATATTTGACTTTCTCTGAACTCCTGGACTATATCAATCAACGGCTGCTCAATTAAGAGCCGCCACCTGAGAGGCGGTCCACCAGGATCCCCACCCTGACGGGGATGTCCGCCACATCCAAGCAGTGGTGCTCCCCCCCCCCCCTATCACCGGGGTGATGGAGGTCGTTAACAGGATTAACGCAGGGTTCGACCTCTCCCGAGTGTCACCCACACTCGCCTTGTGCTTACCGGAGGGAAATCGCCCAAGCGTGGGAGTCTCCCCATCCGCTAAGCTAGGCTCTGGACCCCACCTGGTTGCCTTTGATTTTGAAAACCTAGTTCAGAACCAAGGCCCTTCAACGAGTTTAAGTACACAGGCCTGGGGTGCATGTCAATCCTAGCCTACTTACACAAGTCATGCGGCGCGGGTTCGAATCTTGCTCAGACCAAATACATTTTCTGAGGGGACTTGTCACTCGGTCGCCGTATGTAGAGGGGTTACCAGGTTCTAACTGAAGGTTGGGGGTTTCCTCCAGTCGATGAGCCCGGTTTCCTCCCCAACTTATCCTTGCAAAACTGCAGTATAAGTGGAATAAGCCGAAGTGCGGCGTAAAGCATCAACCATGCAACCCTCTCCCCTGAGGGTCGCCCACTAAACCTGGCAAGTTGCCCGGTTAGTGAAATAACATGGATTGCAGCAAAAAATCAGCGATTAATACATTAATCGGATTTCCCCTCCTTGGACCTGCAGGACGACCTGCCAATTGTGCCACAGGTCATGAGGGGGGGGGGGGGGGGTACGTAAACAGAAGACCATTAACCAATCATGACGACTGGTAATATCTAGGTACCCCTCATCTTGTTTTCATACAAAAATCTTCCATCGTCAACGAGCAACCTTGGCGAGGACTAATTTTCTTGGATTCAGGCTCTTGGCAGTATTGTGAGCCCTCATCCATAATTTATGGGATCGGGCGTTAGGAGGTTTGGTCTTGGGGGTCCCCTATGACCTTCGCACCATACTACTTAGGAGACTACACTAGTGCAGGGCGAGGTTTGCACTCGTCGGACACATGTGCAGTCTTCGTCAAGATGGGTATGTGCAAGACTCCAAAGGTACTTGCCGAAGTTCGGGGTTTACTCCGGACGATAAGCCTGGTTTTCCTCCCCCACTAAACCTGGCGACGCCACCATATAAGCAAAATAGCTTTTGAGTGCAGCGTAATTCATCGATTAATCAATCGTCAGGTTGGATTGCTCACTCGGCCTTCGTTCAGATTTCAAGGCTGACCGATAAACTATGTCACTACTACGCGGTTGTAAATTAATAACAGCCCGTTCGTAGTTTAAAATGATGCGCTGTTTGTTTTTGTGGCATTGCCTCAAGACAGCTCACTATTACTTATTGGCCTGACCTTTTTTTCTCACAGTTACCGTTGCAAAATGACAACTCCTCGATATTATGGCGGTTGCCGTATGCGGAGGAGTTGCCCATAGACTGATCCAGAGACATTTTGATACCTGTATACAGGTATGGGCGCCCAAACTCACAAGCAAAAAATCCGCCCATATTCTTAAAACCAACAGATTTTAATGTCAAAATAGCATTAAATGTTGAATTTTGGGCCTGAGATGTTGTTTTGTCTTATTGTGGGAACATTTTTAACCGAAATGGTATGCCCAAATTTTCCCTGGATCAGTCCATGTTGCCATGCCGATGGTCGGGGGTTTCCTCCGGGCACTGGGCCCGGGTTCTTCCCCCACAATCTGGCAACGCCACCATATAAGTGAAATAGCTTCAGTGCGGCGCGAAGACCAATCAAGCAATCTACAAGACCGAGCTCCTAGTTCATTAGAATATCGTTGCCTTCAAATCTTAGACAAACTTCTCGCCAACTGGGTTTCAAGTAAATTCTTCTTTTTTTCAAAACGAGCAAAAGAAAGAAGTACCGTACCTGTTCTGACTACAGATCTTAAGTTCGGACGTAAACCATACTAGAGATGTTTTCTCTCGACAGTTGCTGGAATTGTCCTCTTTCCGCCATCTTCATGAATTCCCATGCCGGGGAAAGAAAGGAGCGGTGATTGGCTAATCAGTAACAACTTGGTTGATAGGCCTGTTGGATAGCCTACTGTTACACCCTTTCGCCATTACGGATCGACGGGATGTGAACGCCGAAACCTGCAGTGCTTGTGTATATTACCGTAGTAAGAAATACACGAACAGCCGTTATTCCTAGTATGTAGGGCCACTTGAGCCTGGGTGCTGACTTTGCTTGTCAAGACGCAGAAAGGCTGCAGATTGAGCGCGGACCTTTGCGAAGACCACCGGTCTTCGTAGCCGACACAGGAATGTTGTTTACTCCGTTCCGAGTGAAGTTTATTTCGAAAGAAATAAATAAATCAATGAAATAAAACACATTTCTCTAATAGAGAATATATTTCCTGTGCAATCTTCGTTTACAAAGCGGCTTAATAAACGATGATTCCCCCACACAATGTCTTCGGCAGAACGAGGATTTAGGCGAACGGATCGAACGTCCCGCAGTCCTTTGGGACGGATTTCTAATTTCATATGGAATACCGACGTCCTCATCTACAGTGGAATTTCATTCGTAGTTTTTGACAAACTATCTAAGGAAACTCCACTTTATCTGGAATCGTCACGTCAGATAATATCGAACGCGGATCAGGTTCGACCCGCTTTCAAACCGTCCGCCAACGTATATGTGCCTATAGGGAGCGCCGGTCACGTGTGAATTCCACAAAGTTCCTGTCACCGGCACTGCATTGCGCATGTGACTGACCGTTTTTCGTTCCAAAATGACGTTTAAATCTGACGTTATGGAACAAAAGACGTCAAATGGATTTGCGACGTCATCAAAAACGGTCTTAATCATAATGACGTCATCTGTCACCGAATATCACAAAATCTCGTAATAATTCTTATGAGACTTACGCTCCCTATTGCTCTGGCGGCAGACTTACTACCTTTGTCACTCCAGGGCCGCGGTAACAGCGCCGAAGTGACTAAGGCTGGTTGTCAATGAACAGTATGTTTCCGGAAGAAAATCTTCTAATGCTCTGTACTGCATATTAGTCCCGCCTCCATACTGTGGGATTCGAGGCAAGTGTTTGCACAGTTGTAAGTTATATCTATGGGAATCTGAAGAATTGGGGGGTAATTCTCATATTCCCCCAAGATATACTTACCTGTGCAAACAGTTAAGCCCGGCCCAACCTCCCCTCACTATTACGCATGCGAGCGTTGAAAAAGAGGAAGTTGAAGAGGAAGGGTTGCGCATGCGCAGTGCCTACAAATGGACAGCCAGTACAGGGTATTAGACTAGGATAGTATATACAGAACATTAGGGCAAGATTTTTTATTTTAGTGTGTAAAATGCATGTTGCTCTCTCTCCTAGGGTCGAAAGGCAAGTGTTTGCACAGGTAAGTATATCTTGGGGGAATATGAGAATTACCCCCCAATTCTTCAGATTGGCATGGAATCTATCCTTGTTGACCGGCATGGAATCTATCCTTGTTGACCGGCATGGAATCTATCTCTGTTGATTGGCATGGAATCTATCTCTGTTGACCGGCATGGAATCTATCCTTGTTGACCGGCATGGAATCTATCTCTGTTGACCGGCATGGAATCTATCTCTGTTGACCGGCATGGAATCTATCCTTGTTGACCGGCATGGAATCTATCCTTGTTGACCGGCATGGAATCTATCTCTGTTGACCGGCATGGAATCTATCTCTGTTGACCGGCATGGAATCTATCTCTGTTGACCGGCATGGAATCTATCCTTGTTGACCGGCATGGAATCTATCTCTGTTGACCGGCATGGAATCTATCCTTGTTGACCGGCATGGAATCTATCCTTGTTGATTGGCATGGAATCTATCCTTGTTGATTGGCATGGAATCTATCTCTGGTTAAATGTCCTTGTTACTATTCGTGACTGGGTTGATTGATTGATTGATTCGTGTTTTACGCCATGCTCAAAATTATTTCACATATATGGCGGCGTTGCCAGTTTTATTGTGTGAGAAACCGGGATCTATGCCCGGAAGAAACTCACGACCTTCCGTTGGTAACTGGCAACCATTTCACATAGGTCGTTCGAGTGAAAACCCAGTCAGAGAATTTTCCAATTTTTTGGACTGAGTGGGAGGCCCCTTCGTGACTGGGAATTGTATCAAAAGAAAATTGTGGGAGGGTTGCTACATGTAGGTTTCTGCCAAAGGCTGTGAGTTTCCTCATGTCAAAACACCCCCCCCCCGCCCTCTCCATTAAACCTGGCAATGCTGCCATATCGTTAAACAATGTTGAGTATTGTGTAAACCATCAATCAATGGATGAAAATATTGCATGTCTTGAGTTGTATAGTATACATGTACTTAAGAAATTCATATTTTGGGCGCACATGCCACTTTGACATAAATAACAAAATGACGCGTTTCATCAAAGTTGTCCCAATTTGAACCCATGTTTTTTTTTATCTTTTGTAGGTTTACTAGAAGAAGAGTCCAAACCCCGAGTCCCAGAAGCCATAAATAAAGCTAAAGTTTTATACCAGTCCTGTATGAATACCAGTGAGTTTATACTTTTCTCACAGTGTTTTACTGGCAACCACCTATAGCATGGCTCAATTTTTGGGCTTTTTTTTTCAATCGCCCTTCTGTGGAAGAGATGTGAAGTACTCGCTGGAGGTAGTGGGTTTTCTTCGGGCAAAGACCTTGAATTCCTCGCACTAAACCGACCAATGCTGCCATATAAGTGAAATAATCTTGAGTGTGGCGTAAAACGCCAATCAATTATCTATTGAAATAAATAAGGCTATATGTATATGGCCCAGTACAGCGGAAAATAAAAGCAATGGTCCATTTGCCAGTTATTTTCCAATGACGTTATTTAGCGACCTCACAATAAAACAGCGCTTAGGTTGAAGATGTACATGAGCTTTCAAGAGAACGAAAAACGCTCCACCATGTACATGTATATGCGGAACAAACGCATCTGTGACAGGAAATTGCAGAATTCTTTCAAGACCTACACTCTCTATTAACATCCAGGCTAGAGTGCTGCCATCTTCTCCAGCCAAGTTAAAACCTCCATCACCCAATTCTGTGTTATACCTTGGTGGACTGCACCACTTCAACCTGTAAATTGAACAGCGCCCACTGGGGAGATTGTGAGGGTTGTCTGTCCTACCCTTACAGAGTCCTTGCCAATCAGTACTAGTTAAACAAAAGCACAAGGTGGATACATTACTTTTCTACTGGTCAAAGTGTCCAAGGCCTTGATTTGCTGTGAGAAGTTTTACTCAAATCCAATGAAAATGCGCTGTTTGATTTAAGGGTCGGAGTGTAGTAGTCCGCCAAGGTAAACATGGAATGGGGGCATGGAGATTTTAACTTGGCTTGCTGGAGATGGAGTACTGGGTACATGCTCCTATATTTGGTTCGGTTTTCATTTAATTTTTTTTTCATTCTAAAGGTCAAATACAAAAAATAGGTGATGGTCCCTTCAAGGCAGTATTGGCCGACTTGGGTTCCTGGCCGATTGTCAACCCAGACTGGGACCCTTCGGCGTTTGTCTTGGAAGAAATATTGGCTAAACTGAGAAGTAAATACAACACACAAGTTCTGGTGGAAACTTTAGTGGGTCCAGATGATAAAAATTCTTCAGTGAACATTATACAGGTAAGAGAATTGCTTATAGGCACGCTCAGCGCTAAAATACAAAATACTGTTTACAAAAAAAAACAGTTAACAGTTTTCTGTATTTTTCCCAGACAGCGCTATTAATTTTATAATATCAGGTTTTCATTAATTCTTATGTAAATAAATCTGTATCATGTCCTTGTCATTTTTACCCCTGGTGATGGTATAATAAATGCCGAAATATTGAGTTATCATGAAACTGTCATTTTTCGGGTTATCACTACTTGTGTACTAGGTCTAGCAAGGATATCAAAAGAGAAAAATTATTGAAAATTATGATAATATATGCATTTAGCAACATTTGAATAGGGTGACGGTTCTTTTGCGGTTCAGTATATTTGTTAATTAGTCTATGTTAGAGGGCCTCCAGGGAGAACAGTTTCTGTAACTGATTGTGTCTCGCACTCTCGAAATAAAGAATTAAATATTATTATTATAAACTCCTGTCTTTCTTCAATCTAATGAAATATCGTTGGTTTAGGTTTATTACAAGAACTTAGGATTGCATATAAAGGTCCAAATGACATAAACACGATTAGAAACTTGTCACTATCATTATTTCAGTTAAGAAGACAGTTTTTCTTAGTACCAGTGTGTCTTTAATATTCATAAATACATGTACACTGTATAGTATGAACTTACAAATGAAACGAAAAAGAATTTCACTGACTGTTTCGAGCGTCCCCCAAAATTGGTAGAAGAATTTTTGCCATTTTTCAAGAAAGTGTAGTCCCCAAAATAAAGAGAATACTGTTATACTCACTTTCTAAAAGACACTAATTAATAAAACTTATATAGTTAATTGTTTGAAACCCTGTTTATTTCAGCTTGATCAACCAGAGCTTGGGATGCCGAGTCGAGAATATTACCTGCATGACACGGAGTCTGAGTTTGTCAAAGCATACCATAGCTTTATGGTGCAGATTGCGGTGGTGTTAGGGGCAGATCCTGACCAAGCTAAACAAGATGCTGATAATGTGGTCCAGTTCGAGACTAGCCTTGCCAATGTAAGTTTCACACGAAATGGGATCATTTTTTTTTAATTGACTGAAGTTTTTGTGCAAAGCATTTTGGGGATTGAGGGATGTTCACATACTTTTTTTAAAATGGCGGAAAGAATTATACTGAATTGAGAAGAAGACGTGAAAGGCGCAAAGTTACCAGAAAAATGTGTGGATAAAAACATGTTATATCACCATTGTTTTCCAAAAAAGTGACGTTTTGCTAAATACCAATAAACAAAATGGCAAACTGAGGTTCTTAGTTTAGCTCGGTAATTGATTGATTGATTGTTTGTTGTTTTACGCCGCGCTCAAGATTATTTCACTTATATGGCGGCGTTGCCAGTTTTATTGTGGGAGGAAACCGGGCTCTGTGCCCGAAGGAAACCCATAACCTTCCGCTGGTAACTGGCAACCATCCCACATCGGTCGTTTGAGTGAAAACGCAGTCAGAAAATTTTCCAATTTTTAGACTGAGTGGGATTCAAACCCGCGACCCATTGGTGGAAGGCTGTTCGGATTGAGCGTCCAACGCTCTATCTACTGAGCCACGGAGGCCCCCTCGGTAATTGAGGAGCAAGAAGGGTGACCTATCCCTTTTTTAGTCTTGTAGAAAATTTATAGTAAGAAATATGGTGTTTCAAGTTTTGAAAATGTTAATCACAGATTACAAGGTTAAATTTACCCACACCACAGTTTTCCCATCATTTTATAGTCACGGTTTTTTTTCTACCATGGTTTTACCTTGATTGATTTTGTTTATTCACTATACAGATGATATATACTGATAAAGTAATAAAATAAGTTAAACTGCTTTTACGCCATGTCTTATGTACACGTAAACCATGGTAAAATCAGGGAAAACTGTGGTAATCCACTTTTAAGTGTAAAAAAACTGTCCTGAAACACCATACACCTTTTTTTTTACCAATAACGGTATTGTAATTGTTGATATTTTTGGGGCTCTCGGACTGCAACATTGTGGCTATGCTTTAGCCATGTATTCTGACCTAGCTTGGAGGAACATTAAGTATGCCAAATTAGCCTTTCCGAAGTTCTTTGGTCTGTGGAGCCTAATGTCAAGATTTAGATGTTTAGCACAAGAGGATACGCCCACAAACCACGTGACCATACATACTTGTATGAGGGGGTCCACACAGAATACAAGCATAAAGCTTAAAAATGTCACTGGAAAAATTGTGGGATATTACAGGGGTGTTGTTGGAAGTGATACATGTACATGTAGCTTCATTGCATGCCCTTGTAGAAGAATTGCCAGGTACTCGCTGAAGGTCGATGGTTTCCTCTGGGTCATTGCCCGGTTTCCTCCTCCACTAAACCTGCAACACCGCCATATGAGTGAAATAATCTTGAGTGCGGCGTAAAGCATCAAGCAATCAAGCCCTTGTAATGATACGCA